>NC_051165.1:158868863-160212613 GCF_013339725.1 Rhipicephalus microplus | reverse complement strand
TTCAGTCGTGACGAGAACTTCAAGCATGTAAGCTTGTGCTAATATTGCTGTCCTTGCGTCGATTCCGTGACGCCACACCCGTTTTGTGGATATGTGGGCCGAGTTACGGTTTACTTTCCCTTATTTGCCGTGCTTCGCGCCCGCTTCGTCGTTATGCATGTGTTCAGTTTTCTCCGAGTACGTTTCTATTTCATGTTCAAAAAATATCGATATCATAATTGTTGGAGTCTCACGTCCAAAAACCACGATATGACTACGAGAGATGTCATGGGGGTCGGTTCTGGAAATTTCACGTGGGATCTTTTAACGTGCACCTTAATCTAAACACACGGGTTTCAAGCACTTTCGCCTCCATCTACATGCGGCCGCCACAGCCGGGATGCAATCCCACTACCTGCGGGTCGAGTGCCTTAGCCACTATACCACTGTGACGGGTGTCATAATCTGCGTTCATAAACAGTTTATTTCGACGTAGTATGCAGCAAACAATTGGACATAGTGTATGTAACACAAGGAACGTAATAAAACGCGCACAACGACTAAGCACAATGTACAGAGAACATTGGGGAGTTTTGGAATAGCGTACGCTAAGTTAGTTGGTGTTACGGGAGCGGCATTTGCGTGTGGCCGCCATATGAGCCCCCGCAAACGCTGACGCACGCTCAAGTCACCGCAAAGGTGTTTGCGGGCCTTGCGGGCCACATGCTATTAAAAATGTTTTTGCGGGTGGACTGCAAACACTAACAACGCTTAGCGTTATGACGCAAGCGCAGTGGCTGCGACCACGATGGATAGCGTTCGCGCACGCTATTCGAAAACTCTCTATTATCAGAACATGAGGGTGTGTTTAGAAAAAGTGTTTGAGGATTTCGAGTACTTGGTACTGAACTACGGAAGGGTAGTAGGTCAACGCTATAGACAAATCCCGCCGGACTTACGTCACGAAAATGCGGTGACGCTGTCTTGGTAGGCGAAAGACTATCTGCCTACCGCAGTTTCTGCTGCGTTTTCAATGGTGCATGTGGTGTTCTCAGTCAAGCAACGAGAAAAAAAAGAACGGTATGCCGACGAACTGCGTCGCGGTTGGATGTGAGTCGCGTCTCACAACTTAGTTTTGTTTGTTGGCACACATCGCAGCCCTCAGCACTTATATGGCTTTCACAACGCTTATGGCGTCTCACAACGTCGTTTTCTTGGCGCACGTCGCAGCCCTCAGCGCTTATGGCGGAAGTTACGTGTGGACGCCGCTATAATTTTTCCCATAATGTCGGCATCGACCTGCCTGTGTTTACAAACATTGAATGTGTCTTTACGCTGTGTTGAGAAAAAGTGGTTAACGATTTAGAGTACTTGGTACTCTACTATGGGAGAGCACTAAGCCGTCCCGTGGGACTCTGATGTAAGAAGGGTACGGCTAGCCAATAAAACCTGCTATCGCTTGAAGGCCAGGATGTAGTTATTACTCTATCACATTGCCCCATTCGTTAACCAGTGAACCTGTAATGTGCAGCCCCGGTGTTCGTCACTAGCTTTATCACGACGGTTCAATGAAGTCTTTCTGAAGTAAGAGTTACATTGCTAAATAAACCTTAACTGGTGTTTTCCACAAGCGCAATTTCTTTATTTTTTAGTCCAGCAGGGTCGACAAGCTGTTTTTGCCAAATTTTTGTGGTACACACGCGGTCGAATTTTTTGCGCTCGTAAAGACGAATTTCGGTTTCTCTTTTAACATGCTCGTTTTCCGTTTACAGGCAATAGAGGAAGAAGCAATAAAACAAGCTTTGATAACTGTTAAGCTTTATAATCACGAACAATGTGATACGTGATTTGTGAAGCAAAAAAGAAATACTATTCTTCGCATCCTCTTCTTCTCTTGTATATAGTTTTGGTGGAGAGCGCTTGTCGTGCAGCACCGTGGTGGTTCGTGTTTCCGAGAAAAACACGACGCCAGTAGGCATATTTCGCTTTTCTTTCAGGTACTTTCCACTCTGGCAAATCTCCCGACTTTCTCCGGTTTTCTCCCAATCTTGGGTCCACTGTCTGTACTGCTATCGTACATCATCTTACACACACGGCAGCACGAAGAGCACCGAGCACCGTCCTCTCCTAGATTTCAGCAGCAGCAGCAGCAGCTACAACAGCCTTCGACGGCATCCTTGTTTTCTCCAAAGTGAGGCATCGCATATGTTTGTTCTGTTGTAATGACGCCATTTTTTTTGCGGCGAAACTGGGCAGCTGGCCGCGGGTTGTGCAACGTTGCCGCCGTCTGCTGGAAGCCGGACGTCGTCCGCAACCACGCTGCATCGAGTACTTCGTTTCGTTTTTGTTTTTTTTATGCGAGAACCAAGAGAAGTGACAAATCGCTTAGCCTACTGCTTTTTTTTTCTTTTTTGTTTTTTTTTTTCCTAATTGCAAGACGCTCGAAAACAACTCATGTTTTTTGCGGCAACGCTGTATAGACCACTTTGGGAATGGCTCTCGGTGCCGCTACGTTGCGCTGTTAACCTCTGTGTTTGGTACAGTTAATAACTAAACGAGCATTGTAACGGTAGACGTATGCGCGTTAAAACGTCTGCATTGGTGCATACGATGCTTCATGGTCCTATTAATTACCTTCGCTTGATTAACACAAACAAGAAAAAATTGGCTTAACAGCCCAAAATGGCGGCGCCCACATGTCTTACGGAAAATCGTCTAAACAGGGTGTTTCAAGAAATCTGTCCAATATTCTTTAAAAATCAGCAAAAGGCGCTATTTCCTCACTCTCTTCACAGTTGCTTTTTTTCTGTAGCAGCGGGTATTTTGGGATGGTTGAATACATCGCTTAGAGGAATAACTAGAAAACATAAATTAACTTTTCAATTAGCGATGTTAGGCAGCTAAGTCAAAACAAAGAATTGAACTCATTCATGCGAGGAACCCATTGCCGATATCAGATTTCGTATAAGCGGCCTCCAGTGAGATTCACGAATCAATGAAATTCTCTTAAGTTCTGCGGCAAAACCAAAACTAAATTGCCGACGAGCGCAACAAGCAGACGACTACAGTGAAGTCACTGTTCAAAACAGCGGCTACAGGTCTGCAGTTCTTCCCATTTCGTTAACGTATGTGCGTCATGCGTGCTGTAATTGCAAGCGCAGCACACACACCTACACTACGAAGTCGGTTCATGGTTGGCACAACAACGCTCCCTCATTGCAGACGTCTCGGACGAATATGGCAGTTGCGGTCTTACACGTTTCGGTTTCAGTTTCACCGCAGAATTTAAGAGAATTTCATTATTTCGCAGTTATTACTAGAGGCCACTTTTCCGAAATCTCAAAGCAGCAGTGAGTTCCTCGCATGATGGACTTCAACTCTCCTATTTGACTTAACTATCTAACTGCAATAATTATAATTAACTAATTTAACTTTCCTAATTACTGTTTGAAATGATGTCTTCAACCCTCTTAAGATGTCTGCCACTACAGAAAAAGCAACTGTGCAGATAACGAGCAAATAGTGCTTTTTACTGATTTTAAAAGAATATTGGACACACTTCTTCAAAAAGCCTGTATGTTGCCGCACATATGCATGCGTATGGAGCGGCGCTTCACACCCATAATTGAGCCAGCCCTTGTCATGTAGTGATCGCGTTAGCGCCGTTATCAGCAATTACCCTCTATGGGAGGGACGCGCGTCGTTCACTCTGAAGCACAGGACTTGAAGTGGCGCCAACGTACACTGAAACCTGAAAGAACGCGAAAACCACGTGGAGCCGCTGCCGCAGAACGCGCAGCCTCAGCCGCTGGCTTCCATCGCCACAGATGTAAGCCAGCAAAAGCAAGGAATGACTCTGAATTTCTGTGCTGTTTAGGTAAAATTTTATATCATTAAGTAAGTACACTTGTCGTTCTGAAGTCCTCTGGGGTTGCCCACGAACTCCCCCAGTCTTCAAATAAATCGCTGCGTGCTTGCAAAAAAAAAAAAAAGTCTTAACATTATTTACCTCTCCATTTACTCCCTTCACCTTTCACTTCCTTCAAGCTCTCAGCGCTATTTTTTTTATGTTTTACAGAATATAACAAAACTGCTTACATATTATTAGAATAATTTATTTTTGCGACTCCTAGAAGAACTTTTGCTGTTCCACAAAGAAGAAAAATATTGTACTTCAAGGGCACCTCAGTAAAAAAAAAAAAAAAGAAGCGTGCCTTCCCATTTACATACACAATAACCCTACATTAGAACAAAGTACGAAATAAAGCAACCTACCCAACAAGCTCGTTGGGTTATCCTGCGATAATCATTGATGTTTGAAGAGGCCACAAAAGCGAGCCAGAAAGACCACCCCCACCCATCCGGTTTGCTACTGCTCTGCTCGCGCCCGAATTTCCCCGCTACTGAACATGTTTGAACGAACACGTCTCGTTAGGACCACGCTCGGCGCGAATTAATTAGGTAGTTCCGCAGCCATGCTCTTCGGTGGACCCATGGTTTGACCATGCATATAGATCCTGCTTTCATAGTGTTGTGCATTCGAGCAGATATTAAAAGAGGCATTAAGAAAGTCTCGCTGATTATTATTTACGTATGCTAGACTATCGTGCCAACTTTAATTATTCATTTTCTTTTTACCCTTGTGCAGATATGTCTGTTGTGTCGAATGTGAACCAGCGATTACTTCACGCTATATCTGAACGTGTTTGGCGTTCTTCGCGTATAAGGCAAAGCACAAGTACAGCGACATGTATATGCGTGCGTGTTGTTCTACTTTTGCGTATCACGCTGTTCAAACTTATTACAGTGCCGGGATTATACAAATTTGCACCCGAACGGCATGTGTGTTGCACTATACGTGCAAAATGCTGGCATTTGCCCGTTTTATTCATGTGGACGATGGCAAAAACCTGTCGCTTTGTGTAGGCTACGGCTGACGTGCGAAGAAAGCTCTTCGGAAGTGGAGTTTCTTTTTATTTTTTAACCACTCGAGTTGTGTGCGTTCTTTTATGTGTGGTGATTCATGAGCACGTGCTTCGCGTACGCGTAGTTTTGAGCATTCGCTTTCTGGTAAATAGTTTCTTTACGGGGCTCGAATTCGCGGACAATGGGCAAGAGCAGTCGTCGTTCGTGCTGTAATTTCTCATTTCCCCTGCCTTCCGCCTAACTTCGCTGAAGAGTGTAGAGGTTCATATTTTAGAAAGATATGCGCTACAAGACGTGGCACATTTATTCTTGTCTCACGCAAAAAAGAAAAAAAAGTAGCCATTTGCACTAGTGGCGCGAGATTTGAACAGCGACAGGAGGCGAGGGCCCCTTTTTACTTATTTTTATTCTATCTCTCTCTTCCTCTCATTGCTTTCTCTATCTCCATTCCTTTTCCTCTTCTTCTTTCAATTTCTTTCCATTTCTCTTTTTCTCTAAATGTACCTTTTGCTCCTCTCTTTTTCTCCTTTTCTTTCTCATTGTTTAACGCTTCTTTTTTATTTTTTAACTTTATTTTCTCTATCTCTTTCGGTGTTGACTCCTGTTTCGTCTGTCATTTCTTCGTGTCTCTTTCTTTATCTCTTTCTCTCTCCATCTATTTGCCCTACCACGGTGGTCTAGTGGCTAAAAATACTCGGCTGCTGAGCCGCAAGTAGCGGGATCGAATCCCGGTTGCAGCAGCTGCATTTTCGATGGAGGCGAAAATAGTGTAGGCCCGTGTGCTCCGATTCGTGAGCACGTTAAAGAACCCCAGGTGGTCGAAATTTCCAGAGCCCTTCATTGCGGTGTCTCACATAATCATACCCTACTGAAAAGTTCCGTATAAAATCTTACGGAAAATATATGGACTCCGTAACATTTCCTTATGCTACATACGGAAAACTAATGGAGTTTTATGGAAATATACGAAAGTTGTATGGCAATTACGGAAAGCTTCTTATGGAGTATATGGAAGGATAAGGAAATTGTATGGCATATACGGGAAGCTTTTTATGGAGTATACAGAAAGATAAGGAAAATGTATGGCATATATGGAAAGCTTTTTATGAAGTAAATGGAAGGATAAGGAAGTTTTATGGCGTGGATGGGGTGAGTTTTATGGAAAATATGGAAAGATAAGGAAACTTATGGAGCATAAGGAGAGTTCATTATGGAAGATATGGGAGGATAAGGAAAGTGTATTGAGTGTACAGAAGCTTTCATAAGGAAAATACAGAATGTAAGGTCTTACGGAAATATACAAATTTTGTAAGGTGCTTACGAAAATGTGCAATAGTGTATGAAAGGAATGTGGATTGTTGCAAAAATGTGGAAACTGTACAGTTGTTGTCACATTTTCAGCAGGCAATCCGAGCTCTATAAAGTTCTAAATGAATGCACAGTGACATATATAGTACAAAAGAATAACGCAGGCTAGTCTGTGTTGTCAGTCACCACTGTTTGCCCTTTTCCAGAATGAATACAACTTGTGCAGATGACCAGGTGCTAAAGTCTGTCACACGGAAAATGTGTCATTCACAAGGAATGACAATAACTGTCATTTTACTTGCATGCTGTCACACGAAAACAAATCAAGCAAGCAAAGCATAACTTCAAGGGCTCGTTTTTTGGTAGAAACAATAATAATGAGAACTAAATTTAATGTGAATGAACTTGTCAATATTAATGAAACTGTTCTCATTAACATTGGCAAAGAGAAATGTCATTTTAAAATATCGACCATGAGCTTAGCTCTCCTGAGCACCGAAAAAAGAAATGAAAATCTATGAAAACTAATTGCATGTAGCCTAAAATAATTTTTTATTGATAGTATTTGTGCTCCTACAATATAAATACAACTATACACAACTTGCCACAGCTTCACGACAGAAATGAGGTAGGGGCAGAGGGAGTGGTCAGAAAAATAATTAAGTATGAGAGCACAACTGATATGTACGGACACATAATGGTGCTTATCATTGATGGTCGTGTATAGAGCTGGGTCGTTTTGAGATCTTCAAAAGCATTGTTTCAGACCACCATGCAGATTACGCTTCAATTGTAGTGCTACATAAGACACAACTTATGGGCCAGCTTTAATGAATAAGAAGAATATATATGTTAAACAAATGCTTTAAAATATATGATATCATGGCTGCATGGACGCATACAAGCTATGTAAAGCGCAATAAAGTGAGGACGCATGAGCTTCTCTTGATGCTTCAGTTCTACATAGATGCTTCAACTGTGCTGCAAAGAAATTTATCCAATGTCTGTGTGTGCAACATTGTCCATTTTAAACTATCTATATGTATATATAAAATTCCTACTGCGAGTTAAGCTACGTAGCACTCCATAGCTCTTCCTTTTATTAAGGGCAATTTTTCAAACAATCAACATTATTCATTTTCTGTCTCATGACTTCGTGCCCGCAATTCTTGGTTTGGCTCGATCACAATTGTGCAGCCCTTATTTTGGAGGAATCAAAAAACATCAACCAAAATATATTTTGGAACTGCTCCTCGGTGATATTGCCTTCCCTCAACTGCCACAGCTTGAGATGAGTCATATAGCAAGTCTCGCGCATACCTAGGGCCTACCCTTGAAGAAACTGGTCCGGCTGTGAAATGCTCAGTTTTTTCTCAAATAAACTTTTTGGTTTGAGTTTTCTCAGTTCTCGAGTCCCTTCACAATCAAGCAGACCCAATGTTCCCCTTAGTTCTTAATTTTGTTGTATTATGAAATAAATAAAAAAATTAATAATGAAAATAAAAATACTAATAACTGTTGCGCAAAAAACACAGTCCCACATACGTACTTGAACGCAATATTGTTTTTATTTTGTTTTATAACCTTAGGCATTAGAAAAAATAGCAGTACAATAATAACGTTGAAAAAAAAAACAAAAAAAAATTAAAATTTGGGGAGACTCGAACCTGCGCCACCTAGTTGTGCTCGGGTACGTGAACCGAACGCGTTAATTTGCTAAGCTATTCGCGCAACACACGGATTCAGTGTTTAGGTTATGTATATAAATTTGCTTTTCACACGCTATGTGTTGGCATATTTATGTACGATATGCGATCGTATCTATTGTTGTGTGCATATGTTTTGTGATTGTATATACGTCACATGCTTTTCGCATGTCTTTCAACTATAGATTGCTGCCCCGCCGCGGATGAAAACAAGTATTTTTACACCCACACACAAGCTTGAGCAGTTGAAGGTTGTTTCCCGGGGCTCTCTTGGGATTGAGTCGGCCACCACAGGGAATTAGAGTGATACGCCATCAATCCCTGCATCTAACTGTATTCCACTTAGTAGCTCTATCGCTTGATGACAAATCGAGCGCGGGGCGCGACGAGGCCTCGCGTAGTGGCGGCATCAGCCTTTTGCACCGGCCCGCTTGCTTCGATTTGCTTCAGAGCAAAGAAATGTCATACCTTGAAAGATTGCGTACTGCACTATGTCAAAATGTTACTGCTTTGTAGCCATCCTATTATTCATTGAGAATTGATAACTCTGATATCACTACTGTAGAGCTTTGCGTCGGCGACACGCACCGAACGTGAAACCGCACTACGTCTGTCGTAGAAGCAGTAGGAGGCTGTCGTCTGCTAGAACAAAAACAAAACAAAAACCTGCGAAAATATTCATAAGTTGTAACTTGTTTTTTGAATAACCGTTTATCAATTTTAAAGTTACTTTGTCAGATAACATACATTTGTTTTTCAGTTTATAGCAGCGACAGATGTTTTTTTTTCCTCACACAGATATCTAATCCAAATCCATTCACAGCTAAAGCCACATGTTTTTTGTCTTGGTCTCCGTGGGCATGCTCTCTCCTGTGTTCGCGCTGCTACACACGAGAGCACGAAATGTTAAATTTACGCAAGGAAGCGCCGTTCCTCGTTCGTGTGATGTGCTAACATTGCGCCCTATTCCCGCGGTTGTTCGAGTGCGGATCAAATGCGAGTCGTCCAAGGAATCGGTGGGTTGGGCGGGCGCTCGAAGGACTCCGAGGTGACGGCTGACGCCTGTGGTTGCTTCCCTCAGGACAGTGTGAAATAAACTAAAGGTAAGGGGGACCCTTTTTTATGTAAACCAAGTATGCCACTCAGTGCAAGTGTGTGTTGCTGCACTCGAACGAGGCGTCGTGAAACGGCAACCTTACGCGCCTTTGCGAGTGCGGTTGCCGATTCGCTTTGACAATGCTAACGCTAGCAGAGCCATGGCGCATCGGCGCGGCCTTACTGAAGCTAATTCGAGACAACTGCGGCAACATGCATGTGTATGCTGATCGATTTTTTTCATATGCGCAGTGTAGTAAGCAAGACGCACACGGCGCTTGCTACGTTGTTGATTAAACGAAGCCTGCAGTGCCATTTGATGGAAAGCAGCATTTTGTTTACGTTCGCGGGCGATACAATTCGTAACTTGGCTCGATTCACCTAGCCAACCGCCTAAGTGGGTTGATTAGCATACGTTCACGGTAGAGCGTTATTATGCCCCTAAACAGTGGCGTGTGCTTGTTGAAAGATATAATGTGTGTGCCTAGTGTAGAGAGAGAGGTGTTCGTGCAATCTGCATATGTACCTGCGAGACGCTTTTGCTTGTAACTAATAATGTACCGGCCAGCACCTACATTGTACGCCTGACTTTGAAGAAAACTTGCATGCACAATGTGAGATTTTGTAATCTGCCAGAGTTGCTTTTTATAAAATAATACACTGCCAGCATGTTCAAAATATGTTTCGCTGCTGTGTGGCAGGGGTGCGGTTATCACGCTGTTGTGTAGTTGCTGATGCAAGCACTTATAGTTTTGATGCGTTAATATTTCTCATCTAACTCATCAGGTGTTTGGCTGTTTCAGCACAAACAAGGCAAAGAGAGAAGGAAGACGGGTAATGACAGGACCAGTGCCGACTTTTGTTTGCAGGAGAATACCCATGTTGGTGTATTTATTGTGACAGCCTTTCTGTGTTGCTTTTTTGCCCAATTTATGCAACAACACAGTTGTCAGCAATATGAGAGAGAACACTGAAATTAGCTTTTAAAGATCATGGTGACTAAATGCCTAGTGATTCACAGCACAAAGTAACAACAAAAGACATCAGTATGATTAATGTGGACGAGTACAGTCTGGCATCTAAAAAATATATTGTGCAAAATGTTGCCTAAGTAAGAAACCTCTCTATGTTTGCAAATAGTGTGACGTCACTTCGAGCGCCGTGCCAGCCATTCCCTCCCTCTGTGCAAGGGCTGGTTGGCAAGGAAGTTGTTTGTGACGTTCCTGATAGACCACTGAGATGTATGCGATTCTAAACCTGTAGCCTAATATATACGTAATCTTTTGCGCAGTTACATCGCTGCATCTGACACCTACAACTTATTTGCATATTTACATTGCTACCTTAGGACCTAACGCACAAACTTGTTATTTGCATTGTCACTTCATGAATATCGAGCGGTAAAGGTACTGAGTATATGTGAAACAAGAATCTCTGCTTATTACATGAAGACATATGAGGCCTTCGATAAAACGAGTTATACCTTTATTGGGCTTGCGTACTCGTCGGGGTGATTCATACATGCAGCTTCAGCAAATGGTATCTTCCAGCCCGGTGACCATGCAATTTTTCTCTGCACATAGCGCAAACACCGAGATGTACCCACTCGCAGATGGTCGCGTCAAGTGCATATTTACCTTGACTAAAATGTCGAATCAAGTTTTTTCATCGACCGGTCTCTGCCATGAGTGCTAACGTCTTCGCAAACAAGACACATTGTTATTGACACTGCACGCACCACACACAATATTCTCAGTTGAACCAATATTCTCAATACCTTTCAATGCACACTACATGCCGCAATCAACAGTGCACATTTTTGAAGACTATGCCACTGTTCCTCGCACAGGCCACCACGTGTGTTCACTTCTTCAAGATAAACAGACAGCGTGGCAAATATTTTACCACACAGCTAGATGTTTGCTGACACATACTACAGCTAATGTCGACATTGTAACGTGAAGTGTAAGCTTTGAAAAATTAAAACTTGCCCCAAACACCGCACGACTGTACCGGGCTGAGCCACCAGCGGGAGTGTTTTTCCAGCCACACCTTTTACATGTGCCAGTGACGTCATGCTGTGACATGCCTCGGTAGGGGCCTATCGCTGCATACTTTATGTGAATGAGGGTCCTGTTAGTGAAAGCAGGCATTGTTGATTTCGTAACTTGTTCATTCCCAACTGGACCTTCATTTGCACGAGTTGTCTGACTGATATTCAGGCGAACTTTTGTGCAATAAATTATACAGTTGGCAGTCTGTGCTTGCTCCATACTGTTGTTAATGGTGTTTCTTGTGTTTACTTTGCACTGCTAATTACTGCTCACCTACAGAAACTAGCCTATCTTGCTGCTGTTTTGGACAAGATGCAGCTGGCAAGTGCGATAGTGTTCATAACTCTAAATTCTCAAGCAAAAATTATCGTTTCATATTCAGTTAGTTGCATTCATATCAGTACATTATAAGAAATCATTGATTAAACATTAATCCGTGTTTCTTCACATAATGCTCACAACTTTTATATCAAATTGAATGGTGTTTATAAAAAACATGGGTTTTAGCTAAACTTCATGCTCTTTTCTTGAACAGCTGACAAAACGCTATTGGATGCTTACTTGCCATGAATTGGACTGTGTTTGAAATACATTGCAATTCTTCACCGGACTGCCAGTACACTTCACATTGGGGGAACATTTATTAACCATGGATTGATTAATTAAGAACGGAAAGAAAGAAGCGGCAGGCCGGGATACTTGATATTGGCATCCGTTTTGCTACCCAGCGCATTATGCAAACTTCCTATAGAGTGGTTATGCGTCTTGCATGTGTGTCTGTTAACCAAGAACTTTGGGTAGAACTATATTTATCTTACAAATGGTTGCAGGACTGTGGAGGCTGTAGGGCTGCTTAGGAATGGTGGAATCCCTGGACATGTGTTCAACCTTGCTGCATCAGCTCCTTGGTGTTTTCATAACATCTTTACAGATGTGTTGGGTGAGTAAAGCAAGCAGGTTTCAACACAAGGAAAAGTATAATATGGCAGCACCTCTTGTGCGTGCCTTACATCCCAAGTATATCAAATATTTATCTTGCACCTTGTGGCCTGTAATTTTTAAAAATACACTTCTTTTTGCTTTATATTTGAGTCTTGATGCTTCGACAGCAATGTATTTGTGTTTGACAGCAAGTGTTCTTGAACAAAAACTGATCTCAATAATGACAAAACACCCTTCATACTTGTTCCTTAGCATAAGTTAGCACATACCTGTAGCAGATTCAATTATTCATTTTTTGCTGGGATGATAATGGGCAAGTAGCAAAGACAAGTTCAGATTGGAGTGGTCGGTGACGTCTGTTTAGGCTCTGCCATATTGCTTTGCAACCAGAGTTACTTGTGGCCACATATACAATGAAGCCACATGACGTGCATTCTAAATGAGATTACCATATCACATTTCGCTGCATCTCAATGTGTGCCAAACAAATGCAGATATCATTAGCTTGTCACTATAAAGGGATACTAAACCAACACAAGGTTGAAATTTAGTCGTGGTGTTGCAGCTGTGTATGACTCTACAATGGATGCATAGCCGTGATAATTGGTCTATATGTTGTCGCAATAGTAATGTTACACACATTGTATGATACAAAAGAGGTCCTCGCTTATTTCGCTTTTTTTCGCAATGCTTCTTTCTTGTCTCTTCTTGCCATGTGCTCCTCCTCACTGTACAAGGAGCAAGAGTAGTGGGCACACAAACACGTATTTAAAAAAAATGTTGTAAGGTGAGCACTGAGAAGCTGAACACTTCCGAAAGGCTCAAAGAGGTAAAGGTATTGTTTCTAGCTACTTTTTGGGCACCCACAGCTAGTTGTGCTGCTGCAGTTAAAAAATAAGTTAAATGTTAAAAATTAATTGGAGGTGGTTTGGCACCCATAATTGCAGTTACATACAGAACTAAGTTTCAATGCGTAAGCAAAATCTGTTCACTCTAAATCAATTCTAATGATACCTGAAATTCAGGAAATATTCACAGAAAAGCTCAGGAAAAGGCTAAGTGGTTGCCCTTGAACGTGAAGGAGATACCCTTCTTCTAAAAGGTCAATAGACAGTCTAGTAGTCTCGATATTACATGCACTATAAAATATTCTGGTGTGGTGCTTTTCATGCATGTTATAATGAGAGGGGATTTTAATAGAACTGTTGTAACTTTGCCCTGCGTTGCTGAAATTGTTCACATAGTTATAATACATGAATCACTTTATGCCTTTTGATTTTATGCAAATGGTTTGTTTACCCAGTCAGTTTACCTTGATTTGGATAAAAACATAAATGCTCCAAACTTTTTTTTATTATACAGCAGGTTTATTTTTAACATACGCGACCATTAATGTGAACACAGTTGGTGGCGTGCTTGATTAATCCTTCACTATCACCACTCTAACTACACCTGCTACAGTGCATAGTGTGACAAAGTAATGGTACTTAACATTACTGGCAGCATACACTTTTATGTCTCAAAATGTGTTAAAAAAGCCTGGTAAAAATGTGTGTACGTTTTTTTTTTTTTTCGCTCCAACTAAATATTCTGGTCTACTCAAAATAGCTTCCGCTCTTTTAAGGTCCTCAAACTATTAGGTGTTCAAAAGAAGTATCAATGCCATATGCTTTCTTTGTCAGCCTACTCACCACTCTAATAATGAGAATTACCCGACAACATTACCCAGTAAAATATAGGGATGTTATAAAAAGTAATGTCAATTCAATTGTCAAGAAACGTTGCCAAGGTACGTTTTTGTTCACTTTTCTTTTCATAATTTTGTTAATGTTACTTTTGATAACATCCCCTATAGTTTGTTTGGCATCATTTTCGTTAGTTCTCATTATAATGTGTTCAACAAAGACAACAAACCATTAAATTTATAGTTCTTTCCTTTACTCATGAATCTGAAACAGTGAATCTCAGTAATCTTAGCGGTGTGTGACTTGTTTTTTTTTTTTTTGATCAGTTGTGCATGTGTTCAAGTAAATGCATTTAGGTGGGAGGGTGAACCATTGCCACCTCCTGTGACTAGCAGATTTTCTGAGAACTGACAGATGCATAATGCTGCCAAAGAAGTATAGGGATATTGGAAGTAATCGTAACGTAATTGCAATCGTAATGTAATTACCAGTAGGCAAAAAAAGGTGTCCCACACTCGCCATAATGGTAACAAGCAGCGCTGACTGACTCTTCCATGTATAAATGCACATATATACCGTACAAAATGGAAGAGGGATAGCCGCCATGGTAGCTCAGTTGATAGAGCATTGGACATGTTATTCGAAGTTCGCAGGCTCGGTCCCTGTACAGGGCAGGTTATCTTTTTTTCCTTCTACTTTTCTTTCTTCACAATTACAACACTTCTATTCTTCTTGAAGACTTTCTGGTGTAAAAAAGGTACCTTATAATCTGATGAGGCAAACAGAATGTGCCAGTGCACGAGTTAGCTCTTGTAGTGGTTACAAGTAAGATATGTTTTGAAGAATAAATCATTCTGCCACTTGCCTAAAGAATGGCTACAGGACATGGCACTGGATGCACTTTGTTATTTTTGAATCAAGCTATCTTGTATTCTATTTTTATAAATTACATGGGATACACATGACGGTATCACACACTTTAATGCCACAAAGATTATGCAGCGAACAATGTTATAAATGCGAAATTGCATAAGGGTAAGGTGAAAACTGCACCCTCAACGAGAATGTACAAGGAGCACAGGGTGCAGGCATCATTCCTTCTGCCAGTGCTTTTCAAGTGCGAGCTGTTTTTACCTCGTTCTGACCAACTAACTAAATTGAGATGTGTTGTTATAGTGCAAGAGGATGCTCCACGGGAAACTAGGTTTGTCTCAAACTCTGTGTGTGTCTTTCAATCTATATGGTGCCCGGTTCAAGAGCTCATGCAGACCAGATCGTGTTAAACAGGACCGTGTAAAATGGACCGTGTAAATAAAATAAAATGGACCATGTGAATAAACAGGATCGTGTAAAATGTCGTTTTTATGTGCAACTGTAGTTGTGGTTGTGCTGAATGACCTTTCTTTATATACACTACATAACAAACTTGCTCCTTTAGAGTCGAGTGCATCGTGCATCTTCGGATCGATTGTAAATGTTTGCATATGCGAGGCCTTAAGTTTTATAAGAAATTGCTCAGTGTGCCACGAGGAAATGTGTGTTCAGCGAAAATTTGCATATCATTATATACAACTCTTAAAGCCTCGTCTACAACTTTGTGCAGGTTGACCTTGAGCAGAAAACGAGGAGCGGCAGCAGCCCCCAGAAAAGAGCAAGCACCCTCCAAGCTCCCGAAGCTCTCTTCGACAGGAACATCATGGTCACTGTGTGGCATTGAAAGCCATTGCAAGGAGTGCCTTATCAGTACACTGTGCTGCTCTTTCATCGCAGAAGACGAAGTTGACCACTCCAGAGGAACTTCACGCTGTGTATTGTGAGTGCTTCAGTGGTTTTGTTTTTGTCCAGCCAGCAGTTAAGAAATCATGTGTAAGATTCAGCCGGGATGGCTAGAAGGAGACGGGCAGGCATGTTTGGACATTTGTCTAGCCAAGTAGTGCCAATTTTCGCACTGGTCCTGTTGGAGTTACTGCCACAATCACAGAAGCTACGTCCCCTCTCTAAATGTACAGATGTGTCGGGGAAGATTAGCTGCCTTAGGTTTTTCTATAACTGATAGCTGCCAACATTCTTCATTATATAGGAGTTTTGTTCCTCACTTATGGGTGTAAAGTCCTCCACAGAAAAAATGCAACACATCTACTTCCAGAAGGCTCCAAGGCCCTACTTGTAGGGTTTTTTTTTTTTTTTTCGGCTTGCCCCGTCGTGGTGGTCTAGTGGCTAAGGTACTCGGCTGCTGACCCGCAGGGCGCGGGTTCAAATCCCGGCTGCGGCGGCTGCATTTCCGATGGAGGCGGAAATGTAGGCCCGTGTGCTCAGATTTGGGTGCACGTTAAAGAACCCCAGGTGGTCTAAATTTCCGGAGCCCTCCACTACGGCGTCTCTCATAATCATATAGTGGTTTTGGGACGTTAAACCCCACATATCAATCAATCAATTAGGTTTTTTCGGCTTGTATCATAAGCACCTCGTTTGGGTGTACATGAACATTTTATAAACATGTACAGCGAAAAATTTGGGTGGCCAGTCGTTTTGTCGTTATCATGTTCCTCGCAGTATTCTTAAGCATGTTGTGCATTACGTTGTCAATCTGGTTCATGTGCATAGACGACATTACGAAGTTTTAGGCTACAGTATAAAAAGCCTGGAAGCAAGCTATCAATAATTTTTTAACAGAGTTGCTTAATCTCATACATGATACATCACTAAACTTTCGTGGGTATTCATCAATGTAAGCTCGTCTTAGTGTTATCCAAAATGAAGATGTGAGTCGACAGATGAAAACATCTAGTAATCAGGGTGAACAGTGGAAGTGCCTCAGACAGGCTGGCCGATGTTGGGATAGGAGGACCTATTTTTTAGAAGTCACCTTGTCATCCTTGGCGTGTTAGTTTAAATAAGGTCAGTAATGACATCATCTTTTGGTGTAAGCGTGTGTGCCTGTTGCAAATGTTTGTCTGAAAAAAAAAAAAACAACCTATAACGCAGAAGAGTGCAGCCCTTGCTTCTTTTCAAGTTAGGTTGCGCTGATACAAAGTGTTCTCCTGTCGGAAGTTGGGGGTAAGGGAAGCAAAGAAAAGATAAATGACAGAAAAGAAGAAAAAAGAAGAAAGAAAAGGGGGATGCAAAGTAAAAGTAGTGCTACACTGCTCCTACTTTGCATCCCCCCTTTTCTTCTTTTTTTTTCCTTGTTTTCTTTTTTCACCTTTTTTGTTACATTTGCATTGTCCCATCTAGTGCATGAATCAATGACACATGGCTTTGCTATAGTAAAGATGCCTATGTGGTGTTGGATTGAACAGTGCATTGTACTTCATTCAGTTAATTACAGACTGATCAGTCTTGCAATAAGTGCTTCCTGTCTATCACCACACATGTTCAAATGAAAAGTTTGTGCTTGGCTCTTAGTATGCTGGTATATAGCTTGTGTCTTGGACTACTCAAAATGAATGTTATTTTGCTGTTGTTTATGCTAATGAATTTATCCAACATGAAAATATCTTGCCTTGCGAACTTTGTCGGACCTGCCTTTCTTTTTCTTTCCTATGCAGGCATTGTATGTGAGGGAGGCAGTAACAGAGAGGTGATAGCTTGAGCTTCGGAAGAATAAATGCTGGCAGTGAAGCAATTACACATCAAACATCCCAGCCATTTTGCCAACCGTACTAAATGTATTTTGAAAAAAAAAATATTGTGCTCAGTTACTGTATTGAAAACAGCAAAATGCTAAAATATATCGCAGAGAACAAAATATTAGGCCACATTGGTGCCTTCTGGACTTCCCAGGATGTCGTCTGGGTGTTGTTTGTAAAAAGTAAAAAGTGTTTCAAAAATACTGCCTCTTCTACACCAAATTCGGTCTAGGTATTAAGTAAAGGTGATTGTGTGTAGTGCATGAAGCTCAGTAATATTAGTGCAATTTTTTAGCCACATCAAAAGCAAGGTAGCAGTTCTCTTTATATGGCAAGTTATATGATTACACTTTGTCTTAAAGTAGAAATGAATTTTTGAAGTTTTCTTATGATGGCTGTTTTCTGCATTTGATATACGACAGCTTCCGTTCCAAAGTTCTCCATGGCCCTCAATAGGAGGCTTCAAAAATCATTTTACTCATTTAAACAAAAATTGTAATGATAACACTTGCCATATAACAAGAACTGTTTATTTGCTTTCAACTTACACATAAAAGTAATTTTCAATTAGACAAACACACAGCTCAAGTTGCATCTCAATATGGACAAAAACGATTATATAGTGATATTTGTAATCTGGACCTAACATTATTTTTTTTGGTGAAATGTAACTTCTGTGCAGTGAGTATTAGTGGCTCAAATATTCATACAAAGTGCAGTATTGCCATACAAGAAATGCAAACGATAAACAGTTTGGCTGAATTCTTCAAAGCCTATGTAGCGGAAAAATTGCACTAATGTTACTCGGCTTCAAATACTTTAAGAAGCACCTTTACTTAATATGTAGATCAAATTTGATATGGCAAGAAAAAGCGGTACTTCGAAATTTTTCTCACAAATAACACCCGCACGATATTCTGCGAAATTCTGAAGGTACCCACGTGACCACTACTTTTTTCTCTTCAAAACATTTCTGCAAATAGTTATTTTCAGAAAAGTAAATTACCATCATTTTTTAAACTATACATCTGTGATGGTCGCCAGGCAGTATGGTTTGTATGTTTGGTGTAGAATAGCCCAGTGCGAAAAACAACAAATGTCTGAGCATCCTTTGACGCTCGGGCAATTTCGAAAGCATTTGTTTGTTAGCAGCAATTCAGTTAAGGCCTTGTCTTTATGCTTAGGCCCAGAAACAAAACACAAGTAATCAAAGTAGTCCTAAGAGTCATGCAGTCTCGCTGTTCCTAGGCTTGTGGAGCCTAATTTAGTGCAAGCTTCACCATTTTTTAAAAATTCAGATTCAACCAACAGGTTTTGGAGGCACAGTGCATTTTCAGCTAACTTGTTTCACACCAGTTACTTTGATAAAAAGCGGGAAGTAGAGGTAAAAATACCATTTTAAAGGCATTGTAGATAATAACAAAAAGAACTGCTTTCTTTTTTTGTGTGGTGCTTTGCCTGAACGCTGTGCTTTTTGTGGTATAGTTCATTCTCTAGTGAACAGAGGCCTTAAAAACTAACATTAGCCATGTTGAGGTCGATTTCTTGGTTATAATCATAGTAGCCATATTAAACATATATGACTTCAAACTTGATTGTTCTTTTGAAGATGTTTTCTTGCATAATGATATTTCAGAGTCTTAGTCAATTTTGTTATAAGAAAACGTGATGTCATAATAGGGTCACTTTTTGTAGAGTCGTTCAGTTCTACCTTACCTTTTATATTCCTAATAGAGCAGTTATTTTCAATATTGGTATTTAAAATGGAATGAGCATGCTGTATGTAGTAAGGTGTAAGCACTTACAGATAGCACATGCACCCAACTTTTCTGTTGGCAGTTTATTTCTGTTATTCTTGATTTATATGTGGGGTTTCACGTCCGAAAACCACGATGATTATGAGAGACGCCGTAGTGGAGGGCACTGGAAACTTCGACCACTTGGGGTTCTTTAACGTACACCCAAATCAGCACACGTGCCTACAGCATTTCTGCCTCCATCGGAAATGGAGCCGGGATTTGATACCGCGACCTGCGGGTCAGCAGCCGAATTTCTGGTACTCTTGCTCCCCTATATGTGTGCAGTTCGGTTGTAGTTATCTGGCTTGCACAGATTTTTAATGGCACCTGCCTTGTCCTGCTTGCTTTCATGGTGATTTTAACCTTCAAAAGTTACATAGGTTTAACTCTCAAAATTGTTCAAGATGCCAATTTTGTACACAAACTGTATAGTATAAACGCAGCAGATATACATGCACACACTATTAAATGTACATTGAGAGCTTTCACTTGCAGTTTCTAAAGTTTTACTGTGCAGGAAGCATTTAAATCATAATTTCATAAGGACATATTAATCGATTATCTCTACCATTGAAAATCGTGACAACCTAGTTATTTTCACTGTGATAAGCATGCTGTTTTCTTTGATGTGGCAGAACTAATTTATAGACTCATTCCTCCTATTATTCACATATGCATAACATGAAGGATTGCGTGCCTTACATTTCCAGTTTCATTCTGTGTGTTATATTTCTTGTGCATGTGAACTAATGTGCTAACATGTGTCTCTGACATTATTTCTGCCAATTATTTTCATTTCCAGATGCCTATGAAGGACGCATAAGTTCTATGGCAGTGACCTTCCAAATTTACAGTGGTGCCGGAGCCTCAAGCAGCATTTCGCCGATCTCCACAAGGCGTTCATGATACAAACACAGCGCCACACTTTCACAGTGCTATGATTATTATTTATGTTGAAACATTTCGTTCTAAAATTGCTGTTACATTGTGTTTTGTGCCACCATCCTGTGGCTTAGGTGGAGCTCGTGAAATTACGGTGTAGTCACCTCATTTGTGTACCATCAACACTGCAATGTCACCATTCACAGCTGGAGCATACAGACAAATAAAAAAATATATTGATTGTAGCAGGGCTGGTGTGTATAATAATGCTTCTCTATTGATAAGAATAACTTTATAAGTTCTTGAGGTCTTGCATAGAACACTGCATTAATGTGTTGCAATGTAACCACCATTTATGATCGCTAGCATGTTAATTTAGTAGTTTTGTAATGTATTTTATTTGAAAGGTAGTTTTGCTTCCGCATCACGACAATTAGAAAGATGCCGATGATTCAATCCCTCATTAAGTAGCTTCTTAACACATTTGTTTCTTTCAAGCCTTTGTTTACTCATCAAGGCTGTTTCAGATAGCAAACATATTTCACCTTCATGCAACATATTAAGAGTGAAATATTCATATATATTTCTACACAGTACTTGCTTTTGCAAACAACGTGAATGGCCAATTGCTTTTACTCGAGATCTAGGATGTCCATTTGATCTTTGCAAGATGCAGCAGATAGCTGCATAGTTTCTGCATTATGCTGATTTCCGTAAGCTGCTTATCGGGTAATTTAGCATGATATGGCGCTTTCCGTAAGCTGCGGATGTCCGCATCTTTTCGCATGATATGGCGCTTTCCGTAAGCTGCGGAGGTTCGCATCTTTCCGCATGATGCGGCTTTCCGTAGTCCAATAATTGCGTATGTACGGATCCGTATATGCGGAACGTTTCAGTAGGGTATGGCGGTTTTGAAACGATAAGTCCCACATATCAATCAATCAAGCTCCACCTATATCTTTTCATTTTTTTTCTCCTCCTTCTCGTTCTTTCTCTCTACGACACACACTCTTTCTTAGCATCAAAATGCGAAGTTGGGCCAGTTGGATTACGTCCGCAATTGAGATTCAGTAGAAGCGCACCGAAAACACACGGACAGGAGAAAAAAAAAATGTTCTTTCTTTCTCTTTATTCACCTATTTCCTGTCCACCTCTCCCTCTCTTTTTCTTTGTGTACTCGTTCTCAGCCATCCAAGTTATTGCATTCCACACCGGACAAACCGGCGCAGCAGGAGAGTGCGCGCCGGGTGAACGTGTTCTGAAAGAGTTGCAGGGGGCGAGGAGGAGGACGAAGAGAGCGGGCACCGGCATGATGATGATTGTTCTATATCGGGTTTGCCACGCACAAACCGCACCTCTCTTAACTCTTAGTAACTCACAGCAATGTTCTTGCTCGACAAAGTGACCGGTACAGACAACAAAGTATACATAGGCATATTGCATAGAACAATTGGGTCCATATATTGTGCCGATATTTTCACAGTCATCGATATAAGTTGAATGAAAATTCGCGAACGATAACTGCACTCTTTTTGTCCAGTAAACGCGTCAGTTCCCTCCACCGATGCACTTGCGACACGCGGGACCTTAGCGTATAAAGAAGTTCCTGCCCCCTTGCACCATTGCGAAACATGCGTCCCACAAGAGAGCCGTTTCAATCGCGATCCGTTTTTAAGGAGGCCTTGTTAGGCTTAGCTCGAGTGCGAAGACCCTTGCAACGGCGGTTGTCTAACACGCGAAAGCATTCTAGGTAGCTGCCCACTTTGCATTCAACGCTTTCATTTTTCATGAATAACGTTCTCTTTTGCATAGAGCAAAGACATAATGGAGTGCTCGCCGAGAACGTTTCGCATACAGCTCCTCCCATTGTTTTGAGCTGCATACGGCACTTATATAATGCCTTGGACGACGTGATCTGTTAAACGACGAGGGCGTTGATCTTTGAAATCTGTTCTCAAGAGGCACAAGTAATAGAGGTTCTCAGCCACGTTTCCTATTCTCTGAAAATGAGCGATAGTGCGTTGAACCAGTGTGTACAGGGCAAGCTATTTTTTATAGGGAACTTAAAAAGCGAAAACAAAATACGAAGAAACGTACCCAAAGACTGCACGGCTCGAAATGCGCAAACTATTGTTAACAGAAAGCAATAAAGCGACGCCGTTATAGATGAATAGGAAGAGACTGCGGAGAACGTTGGGAAATCTTTTGAACAAGCCTCACTCTAAATAATGCTTTCTATGTATTTTAAGAAACAATCATGATCATGAACGTTTCCGTTTATTTGGTTCTTCTTGATTGTAGCAATGTTCTCGGAGACATCGTGTAAGAAAAAAAAACATAAGGTCGAAGAACACCGCACGGTGTTTGTCAGTTCAATGAGTTCTGGTGCGAGCTATAGCCATTGCGCAAAAGCATATGCATCTCGCTGGTGGAGCCATTTGTCAATGCTTGTACGAGGTGCTTTGTCTAACCGCAGGACAACGACACGTTAACCTTCGCTGAAACTAACGCACGTCAAAGAGTGGCAATGCCTTTAACGAAACACGGGCATTTGTTCAAGTAGTAGTAGTAGTAGTAGTAGTAGTAGTAGTAGTAGTAGTAGTAGTAGTAGTAGTAGTAGTAGTAGCGAACTCTATTATGTACATATTCCAGACTGGCTAGAACTCCAGTGCCCCGAGGAATATACAGGGTGAAGAGCGAAATCTGTCCGGCAGGGTGGTGTCCGTATTACCGGCCCCACTGGCGCGAGCCATTCGTTCAGCTCTGTGGATCAGTCGCAGCTGATCCACCAAGGCTGACAGCAGCGCCTCCCATTCCTCCCATGTGCTACAGTGTACTAGAAGTGCACTAGAATTGGCAAGTGTGTCGTGCGCGGGCGCAAAACGGGTCACCTCAGCGATGATACCCTCCTCTCCCAACCAGCTCTCAGCATCCCTCTTACATGCAGTGCCATCTCACGGCGCGCGGAGAAGTCCCCGCTGAGACGACCCGCTTCGCTAGTCCGCGGCGGCGGGGACATTTCGTCTGCTCCGCAACGGAGCACGCCGTTGGGAAGCCGCAAGTTTTGTTGACTCTTACTTTAAGACTGTTCCTCGGAAGAAAGAAAAAAGATGTCACGCTCGCTTGCGGTAAGCGTGCTGTTCACAGATAGTTGGCATTTTCCCCATTTTTACGGTGTTTTTATAATGTCTCTGGGAGAATCGGATCCGCTCTACTGCATCCGCTCTAGTTCTGATATTCAAAGACAGCTTGGCTAACGGACGCATATTTTCAGACACTTTAAAGGATTAACCGAGGAGGCTCGTATATTCCGATTAAATGCACAGTGACAACGGGGCGAAGGCATAGACAAGATTAGCGATACGATTGCGGAGGCACGGAGTAATAAACAGCTGCTGGACCAAGTTGCGTGCTGTATTTCCAGATCATTTTCACAGGGGACAATCTACACAAAAAAACGAAAAAACTCGATCTAAATGGTTACAACAAAAATAACTTCCATCCTACATACACCCACAATTGCAGCAACAAAAATGAACAGAAGTAAAAAAAAAGTGTGGACACCAGAATGTACAAGCAAGAATAAGTGACTGCAACATGGGCGAAAGCAAGAATCAAAGTACAAAAGAAAATATTAGCGACAGATTATAACACATGAGGCATAAGAAAAGTCAATGAAAACATAAGTACACAGATAAGTGTACTGCTCATTTGTAACATTGTAAAACTGTTCATTTGTAACATCAGATGAAATAAAAAAAGTCCAAGGTCATGAAACAATAAAAATGTAATAAAGTACAAGGGAACACAGTGCATAAGCAAGCATGATAAATAAGACCAAGTGTATGCAAAAAAAAGAGGGAAATGAATAGGGCAATTAGAAATGTTGCACTTTATCTGAAGTTATGTGCACCTCCTCATTTTCAAATGCTTTTTCTGATCACGTTTAGTGCTTCTGTGTTGGTTCAATGAATTTGCGTAAAAACGAAAATGAAGCAAAAAATAAAACTACGCAATCACAAGTGTGAAGTCCTTTGCATGGTTACTACACCCAAGTGTAGGGATTTCCACATTTTGCAAGAATGCTGCAAAGTCACACATGCTAGCTGCTTCGATTTTCCTAGAGCTAAAGAAAACCGTGAACGACTGTTCTAGCGTATCAACAAGCTGTGCCAAACCAGAAGACGGGTAAAGGAGATCACCGCGGTCAAACTGACGGATGAATTCAGTTTGGGTGTCTGACACGGCGGACGCCTTGCTTATGGTCAAGTGCTCGGTGCATATCGTACACCCAGTTTTCTGCCTGGCCTTCCGAGCCACATAGCCTGCTACATAATGTACCAGGCGACTCGAACTGTGGTGGGTGACATACTCAGTATGGTCTTCTGGAGGCACGATGTTCAAAGCTTCTTCAACATCATCAAGCCTTCCTTCATCGAAAAGCAGGTCAAGTGCATCAATTGGACTGGGCTGATGACGGCTAGTTTCAGCATTTGTGTGAGCAAGCAGTGCGTTAACAACCTCAGGGCTGCAATTTCCTCCTTTTGGTGGTTTTGCAAGGTTGTAAAATGCTAGCGCAAGTATTGTTGCCAAGAACGGGGCTGGCGTTGGGTGGTCATTGGCACCATTAAATTGTCTCACAATACCGAATAGGTTTTCCAGCTTGTCCTGGCTTAGTCTAGATGTCAGCAAATACTTAAAGCCAAATTGCGAAGACAGGTATTGTACAAGATCCAGTGTCAACTGCAAAGTGACACGGAGTCCCTCTGCTGTGTTAGAACACAAAAAACCCTTTTTAGCATTTTTTGCGTGTGCTTCCCACTCGTTCAAGAAGTCAAAAAACTCTCTTAAAAAGCCAATGTCAGAAGAGTCCACCTTTAGGGCGGCCGATGGAATGCGTGAGGTCATAATTTTGGTTAATTTTGACATTCTTGCTATAAATGCTTCTGTTTCACTCGCTGAGGACTTGAAGACCTTCTCAATGTGTTTCCTGTAAAAAAAGAGCCCTTTCAACACTTCTTCACTGAAGATGAGGAGTGCTGGTGCCACCCTCATTTTTTCAAAAGAAGTCGGATAAAGGTGCACTCGACTTATGTGAGGCATGACCTTAAGAGTCACATTCTTGTTGTCCTCCTTCCAGGCTTCCTTGAAGAAGTCAGCGTGAACTCGACCTTTGGGTGTCTCGTAACCTGTTTGCAGAAATGCGTTTCGAACATTCTTCAGCAAGTGGGGGAATTCCGAGAAAAAGTGAAGTGCCCAAGTGTCATCCACCGGGTGAGGGCACTTTGACCGGATGCTCGTTGCAGACCCTGCGTTTACAAAAGCGGACAAAGATAACATGATCACAAAAATGTTTCAACTGTATTGCAGTGTTTCAACTGTATTGCAGTGTTTCAACTGTATTGCAGTGTACCAATTATTTAAACAAGGCCCACACGATACAGCTTGTTTATGACTATTGGGATATGCACATAAAAATTAAAGTTACTTGCCTTTTATGCCAAAAATCTTCCACATGCTGCGGTTCCAAGTGGCTCCATCACATGTGACACCATCAACATGGAGCCCTGCTTGTTCGCAGAGCAACGTGGCTTAGAGCACAATCTTAGACAGTACATCTGCCTTTACGTTACTTTTGGAGGCGAAGACACCCAGGATCTGCATCCAACTTCCTGAAACCAAAATCCAAACCAATGAGTACAAATCATCACGTGTCATAAAATATATATGGCAAGTGATTTCTCCAGCTAGAACAGCAAATTCCAAACAGAATGTATGCTCAGGCTGTAATTTTGCAAGCTTTACCTGTAAATGGCTGGAAAACTATCACCAGGCCATGGTCAGCAAGTTCTTTGCCAGACTTCTCATTCTGTAATTGGCCCAGGTCGACGAAGCCATCAATGCAGCCTGCGTTCGAGACACAGTGAAAAAAAAAAACATTCTGGGCACTGAATGTGTGTAACTGCGTACTACGCAAAAGGAAATTATGCCGCTTCAGCACATGCTACTATTGCTGATACGACAGGCAATATGAGTTTATACAAGATTCGATGAATCATTGCTGATGTATTATGACTAGAGCAGCAGATACGTACCAGAGGGCTTTACGTCGATGTGCTCCGACAGTTTAATTTCGTCGAAGACTACCACCCCGTGCCGATTGAAGCCATCTAGTTCCTTGACCTTTTTTTTCAAGGCTGTGAAAACGTTTGGGTTGAACCCAAAGCCACTCTTGAAATGCTGTGCAGCCTTGTTGAGGCAGGTGCGGCCAGGCAAGGTTAGGATGCCTTGACGCCTTAAATGTTCATAGAGCTTGGGGCTCCTCATCCGCATCAATATGCATTCTAAAAGCCACTCCTCGCCATACTTCATTCCTTTCTTGGATTTTCGGCAAGCTGCTTCGAAGCAAGTCCTGACGGCAGCTTGTTGCTTCTGCGGAAGGCCCTTAATTTTTTCGAACAGTAGTTCCTCAGGTACTTGCTCGTTCTTTGTCTTCATTTGACTCAAGGTCATTTTCACTTTGGTGAACTTCACCTTAATTCTTCGAAGACTACGACGAACATTCGTCTTGGCCGCCCTCCTCTTGGGGCACCTTCGCCTGGAGAGTTGGTTCAGGATAAGCTTCCTTTGATATTTACAGTGGATGCAGGCAGTGGCCGGGCCTTCTTTCGTTGTGATTGTGCCGTTCCTAGGAAAGAACTTTCCATTGAATGACGAGCACTCGCCAGACAAAGGTTCTAGACCGGCACCACAACGGAGACTGAATTTATCTACATGGTCCAGCAGCGCTTCCGCTTCTTCACGCGTTGCGATCTGCTGCTGTTGCCACTTTCTTCCTTGCAAGTGCACTTCAACGGTGGCAGCGTTTCCTTCACTTCGCACTTAAATTTTTACGAGCTCCTTCAAAGCGAGTACGCTGTCAACATTTTTCTCGTGCTCCTCGCACTGTGCGTACACAAAAGGGCCTCCTGAGTTAGGCAGGTGAATTTCCGACCACTCGTGAGCCATTTTCAGGCCCGAAAATGACAAGAACCCACTCACCTCCACCGAATCGATGCTTGAAACCTGCGTTTCGAGATCCTCGATGGGCGGTGGCGAGCTTTCCGAAAACTTCTTTCTGCTTCGCTTAGCCGCAGGAAGCACCTGGTCGCAGATGCTTCACTCTTTCCTCTTTTTTGGGAGCCGTTTTGATATGTAGCTTGGGGCCCCGGGGAAGATGGTCGGCAAGGCATCTTTCGCTAGCTGCGGACGATCGCGTTCGATTTCAACAATTTCCCCATTAATAGTTGTTTTGAAAGTCCACTCAATGAAGTGGGCCTCAAAGTGCAAATCGCAAACCGCACTTGCGTCGTTGAGCTCTCCGTTGGCTCTTTTAATAAGCCGGGACCAAGCTTCGCGTTTAACGACGTCCGCCGGAACACGAAACAGCGACCGCGCTTCTTTGCACGACCGACAGCCGCTGTTGCAGTATGGCACAAAACACGTGCGGTCGCGCTTGTCCCGCCGTTGTTCCGCCATCCCACTGGTTCACGTCGCCGCTGCACCAGTTCACGACGAGCACATTCTTCACCGTAGGTTCAAAAAAGGGGGAGAAATATCCTCCACGACGCACCTATAACAAAACAAGCGAGCGCCACTGCAACGTCTCGTTAGGCCGGCCGCCGGAGCTGCTGCAGCCGCAGAAGCATCCCTCTTGCTGGTGGCGCCCCTACCGGACCGCCGCGATTTTCATCGCGGCAGTGACCCCTCCGCTCCCATTGTTCGGCCCCGCGGACGACACACTTCCCAATTCTAGTACACTATACATGTGCCATTGGAGTCGTGTTCTTCGTCGTGTTCTGCGCACTCCCACGTGATGTGAAAGAGTGTTGGGGTGGCTTCACACCATGGGCATATATCTCTGTACGCCGTGGGGTAAATCAGGTGTAGAGTGTCCTCATTTTTGTAGGTGTTAGTCTTTATTCTTCTTAGCGCTGTTGCCTCTGCAGCGCTGAGCTTGCTATGAGGACGTGGATACAGCTGCCTATTTTCCCTGTAGTACTTTAGAATCGTTGCGAAACAAGGGTCCAGGGGTGTAAGGTAATACCTTGCATTGTGTTGAATGGCTCGGTGATTTGTGAAGCCTCGAGCCGCCTCGTCCGCGCACAGATTCCCTGTCACGCCCTCGTGCCCCGGTGCCCAAGTGACAGTATGTACGTATTTTACTGTGGGGTACCATCCTGTCCCAACCAATATACGGAGCGCCTGCGCTTCAATTTTGCCCTTTAGATATTAGGGGCGAAGCTCCTTAAAGCGGCACCCGTTCGTCTCTCGTAGTCGTAGTCGTAGTCGTAGTGTGTAACCAGTCATACCTTTTGACCTGCAAGGTGGTGCCGGTGGGAGATTTCTCCTATGCGTTGTTGAACAATAAAAAAAATCGCAGTGTGCCCGTTAACTAAAAGCTGCATTCTCCTGTCATTTCCCATCAGCAGCAATTGGCATGTACATTGAGCACTATCTGACAAAAAAAGGTTGCTACGTTATACTCGCTGGGTGTAACCTCCTTAGTTTTAGAAAGGTTCAGCGAGCGTTGGGCTGCAGTACCATGAATACAGTGAACTAGTATATAGCATGAACTCGAGGTGGTTAAAGATGGGAAGTAGACCCGAAGTCCAAGCCGTAAGAAAGTGTGCGTGTGTCACCTCTCGTTTAGTCCTTGGAATGTCCGCTGGATGGCGGTGCTTCTATATAGGGAATATATCATGAAAAGATGTGAGATGGCGATACTTGGAGTGTTGAATAGATGGACGAACGGACACACAGACAGATGCATGGATGGACGCATGAACGGACGACGGGGTGGATGCATGGACGAACGCAGGGACGGACGCACGAACAGACGCACGCATGGGCGGGCGGATGGACGCATGGACGGTCACACAGACGGACGCATGGACGGACGGAAGCAAGAACGAATGGACGGACGAATGCTTCACCCCACTCTCCATCATTCACTCCGTGGATATGCTGCCAATTTTTTTTTTTAAGTTGCGTCGGAGTATATTAGGCCCTTCATGACGCGCTCGCCACCGTTGCGCTAGATCCATATGTACCAAATTTGGTATCACGGGAACTGAATAGACGACGAAGGTAAATGACACGTCCGAACCCGATAATCATATATGAGTTTCATGTAAAACGTGACTAATGCTACGCTCATAGCACGCTCGCCGCCGTTGCGCTAGCTCCATACCGTATATACTCGTGTAAGGGCCGCCCTCGTGTAAGGGCCGCACCCCAACTTTGAAAGCGGATATTTCGAAAAAAAAAACAAAAGTTCAAAATGTCCCGCCAGAAAAGTGTAGTTAGTTCATTTACAGCCAGATGGCGCTGCACGCTTTTCCGCTTTTATTCTACTTCCGCCGACGCGCCGACCACGCTGTTGACAGCGCGCCGCCATATTTGCCTTGTGCGGCCTCTTTGTTGGCATCGTTCCTAGCATCGTGTCGATACGTTGGCAGCGCGACTTCAGATCGGTGTCGTCGGTGTCACTTTGTTGGTTGTAGTGAACCCTGCAGAAGCCAGCGCACGTGACGGACGATGGGCCGGCATCTGAGATCATTCACTGCAGCATTTAAGCTGCAAGTGATTGACTATGCCGAGGAGCACGGGAAGCGGGAAGCTGGACGAAAGTACGACGTCGATGAGAAGCGCGTGCGTTACTGGATGAATCAGAAAGATGCCCTCGCCGCTACTAACAGGAGCCGAAAGGCGTTTCGCGGGAAAAAGTGCAAGTACCCGCAACTCGAAAGCGAGCTCGTCAACTACGTCGTCGACACACGAAGGGACGGCTACGCCGTATCGACTGACATGATACGCGTCAAAGCCCTCAGCATCGCTCGCCACATGGAAATACCCCCGGCACAATTCAAGGCAAGTCGGGGCTGGGCTACGCGGTTTATGAACCGTAACCAGCTTTCTATTCGGCGCCGAACGACGATTTGCCAAAAACTGCCGCGCGAGTACGAAGACCACGTCATTAAGTTTCATCGCTTCGTGAATGCTCTCAGGAGGGAGCATGAATACGACCTGTCCCAAATTGGGAATGCGGACCAGACACCTGTGTGGTTCGATGCACCGGAAAGCACCACAGTGGATTTAAAAGGTGCGAAAAGTGTGTCTGTGCGCACGACTGGTGCAGAACGCCAAAGGTGCACTGTGATGTTGTGCATCACGGCAGACGGCAGGAGGCTTCCGCCGTACGTCGTATTTAAAAGGAAGACTCTCCCAAAAGAGAAGTTCCCTCAGGGAATCGTCGTACGTGCGCAAGAGAAGGGCTGGATGTCCGAGGAACTGGTCGTTGACTGGATTAAGACCGTCTGGGCAAACAGACCTGGAGGGCTGTTACAACGGAAAGCCCTCCTTGTTTTGGACAGCTTTAGGGGCCACTTGACCGACCGCGTCAAGAACCGAGTTGCCGCAACTCGTACGGACTTGGCCGTCATTCCCGGTGGCCTGACGAGTGTGCTGCAGCCGCTCGACGTATGCGTCAACAGACCATTCAAAGTGGAATTTCGCCGATGTTACTCTGAATGGATGGCTGGAGGCGTCCACGAGAAGACCCCTACAGGACGGCTGAAGCGGGCGTCGCTCCAACAGGTGTGTGAATGGATTTTGAATGCGTGGCGTGCCATGTCAGTAGAAGTAGTTGCTAAAAGCTTCAAGGTAACGGGAATTTCGAACTCCATGAACGGCACCGAAGATGACCGTCTCTGGGAAGACGCGGACGCCGAGGCGAGCTCCTCCGAGAACGAGGACAGCGAAATGGAATCCGAATAAAAACATTTCTGGCATGTCATTTGTGACTCTTGCACTCTGCTACTGTTGCATAAACAGTACAGACCTTTGGCCTGTACTGCCTGTACTAAATCGGCCTGATTCGTGTAAGGGCCGCACCTAGCAAAATTTTCGAAAAAAAAGTGCGGCCCTTACACGAGTATATACGGTATATACCAAAGTTGGTATCAGGGGACGTTAATAGATAACGAAGGTAAATGAAACGCCCAAACATGATAATCATGACATGGAAGTCATGTACTGCATAACTTACCTTCGCCTCTTAACGTTCTGGTAATTTTAAAGTGACCTATCACCCTTCCTCGTTCGTGCTTCGCATATCATCGATTCCCACTGTACGTGGGGTATGCCAATTTTTATCCTTCCTAATGGGCGCACAGGTGCCGCGAGTTAGCTGAATGCAGCGAAGAAAGACAGGCAAGCCGCAACACGTATAGACAGATCACGAGATCACCAGTCATTCCTCAAGAAATCTGACAAGTCCTCTTCGTTACTCGCCTCCTGTGCACTTGAGCCACTGTAATGACCAGGCACGAACGCGGTTAAATTAGTTAATGCAGGCATTGTAGTACCTGCATGGTTTCCGTTTCTGTTCACAGTGCTTATATATGATGACTACTTGTTAATACGCAAAAAAAAACGATACTCCACAAAAATGAAGGGATGGTATAAAGAAACAAAAATACCCGATGAATACGATATTCCCTGACGCGAATTCTGAGCAAAGCTTCGTGTTGAAGCAACGCCTACTAGGTTCGAAGTTTAGGCTATCCGTAGTTGTGGCATTGTAGTATTTGTTACGTAGTAGTACAGGCAGGGCCAGCGCTCGAGTGCTTCGCACGCCACTCCGTGCATTGCAGGCGTCGTGAACCAAGCGAAACGCCGACAGCCTCATTACGACGAGCGAAGCCTGGCACAGTGCACGTGCCAGCCCTGCACGCGCACGACTTCCAATCGAAAAGCCAGCATGCGTGACGGAGTAAGAGAGAGATGTTAAAGGGGCCCTGAAACACTTTTTTTGAAAAATCATGAAATTAGTTCACTAGAAAAGCTTATTGCCTCGAAAAATCAACGCCGCAAAAAATGTTAAGAATATGTCCAGCACGAACGGAGTCAAAAAGATTTGTCACACGATTTAATCGCATTCTTTCTTTTAGGGGCGAAGCTCCTTATAGCGGCACCCGTTCGTCCCTCGTAGTCGTAGTCGTAGTGTGTAACCAGTCTTACGCTTTTACGTCCAAGGTGGTGCCGGTAGGAGATTTCTCCTGTGCGTTGTTGAACAATAAAAAAAAATTCGCAGCGTGCGCATTAACTAAAAGCCGAATTCTTCTGTCTCTCATTCCACATTAGCAGACATTGGTATGTTTCAGTAGGAAACACTAGTAAAAGTAGAAGTGTTAAAAACCGACTTCTGCTGTCTCTCATTCCCAGTAGCAGCCATTGTTTACCTCCAAGGTAGTGACTGGTGAGATTTCTCCTGTACGTGATTAAACAATAAAATTTTTTTGTTCAAAACACTGTTAATTGATGACATAAACCAACGAAAGACGCCAGCTGTTTTCTAAAAGCAAAACGAAAAGATGCCAGTTGTTTCTAAAGCAAAACAAAAAGAAGACGCCAGCTGCTTAACGAAAGACGCCAGGTGTTTTCTAAAGCAATGGTTTTATAATCAAAACCATATCGATACAGGTTTGTACTTGCGGTGCTCGTTGCCGTCGGTGTGTGCTCGTATGGATAAGAATGCCGAAAGGCGGGCGCGCAGTCCAGCGGCGGCGCGCGCTCGCAGACAGGACCCTGAAGTGAGAGCACGCGAGGCAGAAGCGCGCCAGGAAGCTGCGCGACGTCACCGCCAAGATCTTGCTGTACGGGAACAAGAAGCCACATCAGCAAGGCAGCGTCGGCAAGATCCCGCCGTACGTGAACAAGAATGCACAGCGGGACGTCAGCGTCGGCAAGGTCCTTCCGTACGAGAACGACAGGCCGAGACAGCACGTCAACGTCGCGAAGCAGATCTTGAAAACATTCGACAATGGGAAGCGGCGAGGAAGTGCGCATATTGCCAGGCGAATTAACGGAAGAAAATTTCACGGTATTACTTCCAGGAGCTTCGCCCAAACTCATCATCATTCACCTCGTGGGTCTGCCGTCTATTTTTTTTTCTCGTCCCGACAAAAGCGCTGGAAGCTAGGCAGAAAGGAATGGGAAGGGGTGCATTTTTTTTTTTTTCTTCGGATGCGCGGGTTTGTTAGTGTGATCGCGCGCACACGCGTGGACAAGTAGCGGCCTCTCGCGGGCATCTCTCTAACGACCGAGAGCGCGATGTACAAATCAGCCAATGGCTGATAGATGGGCTAACTACGAGTGATTTTTGGGGTTTATTCCGTGGTTTGTCGAGATAAGAGAAAGCAATTTTTAGGATACTTTGAAGATTTATTGTGAATTTCAGGCCGCGTGCAGCGCTATAATATTTAGCTCGCGTATTGTCGGCAGCCTCTTCTACCGATCAGAAGCGTTTTCTTATCACGCTTAAAAAGTGTTGCAGGGCCCCTTTAGCCGGTTGTATGCAGTACAAACAGACTCCACGTTAGCTCTCTTTCGTCCTCGTTCGCTCTATCGGTTGGGCCGACAACGCCAACGACGAGGCCGCCACTAAATGCAGAAACGAGTGCCGAAGAGTTGCGCTAGAAAAGACGCAAAACCACAGTTCTGTTGTAACTTCATCCGGGAATGCAATACCGGACGCACACGGAACGCGTCTGTCACTGATGCATGGCCTTAATTAGCGGAGAGCGGACCGGAGCCGTGCGTAAAATCGAGAAGAAAATATTGAATTATTGGCTTTTTCTCTCGTGCACGCGCACTTCTCATTCGGGCCAAAAGAAAAAAACGGCTGCAGGATTATGTTTTAACGGTTACTTAGAGTCGGCTGGAAACGGTAATTAATTTTCGAAAACCGGAACTACCGGCAGCCGCATCCCACTTCGCCCACGCATGGCCTTCGCTCATCAGCTTATGCTGCCACAAGAGCAATATGAAATCCCACGCGTACATTTCTCTTAGTAAGCGTTCCGTTCTATACCGGCATTATCAAAACACGAAATAAAATAACCCACGCGTAGAACCTATGCGACCGTTAACTTCCTGCAGAGTTTTCATTTTTGGCAAAAGCAGAATTTTTGTTAATTAACTTGTGCGACGATGCGACATACTGCTGTATTTTTTCTCCCTCTCTATAATATTCTCTGTCTTTTTTTTTTAAAGAGCGAGTCATCTCGCGAAGAAAGTAGCGTTTTCGAGATTACAGGCTTAGTTCACAGAAAAAAAAAACAGCAGTAATTGATGTTCGCAGCGGACGAGCCGATAATTCGAGCGGGTCGTGATCGTTAGTGAGAACGTGTTGCTCAACAGTCCACTCGAAAGCTGCGAGAAAATTAGCACAGACCCTCATTTTTCGGGGCTGAAGGAAAACGTCGCAACGGAGAGAACTTTAATTGGAACGTTGAGCAAAGCTGTGAGCAAAAAAGAAGCAAAACAAAACAACGTATCCCTGTTTTGTGTGACTACACGAACAAAATGTGCGTGTCGACAAAAAAAAAACTTCGTATCCACAGGGTATGATCAATGACTACCGTGGTTTGTTCGGGGATGAGAAAGCGTTGCCCCTTTATTACTGGATTGCGACTGTGCAATTTGTGGGCGAGGACACTTTTTCGATTAAGAGCAACGCTTTCTTTCCCAAAAATGAAAATTAATTTCTGCACGAATGCGCGACGTTCTTCGCAGCTTGCTCAAGCTCCGCAAAGTGCTTATTGATTTCGTTTTGCCGATGCAAAAGCTAAATTTGTTCAAAATATAGTTCAGCAGCAACCGAACCAAATAAAAAAAACTATGTCATAATAAATATACTATTGACCTCATGAAGTAAATGCTGTAGAGAAGGTTAGGCTATAAGTTAGCTTAGGTTAAGAGAATGCAATATGATTGGACGGGACAGGATACATGTTAGGTTAGGTGTCATTCCCTTATTCCCAATGCAGGGTAGCAAACCCGAAGCTCTCTTGGTTAACCACTCTGCCTTTCCGCTTCTTGCTTTCTCTCTCTCTCTCTATGTTGGTCGTCTCCTTAACAATATGGCAAAATTGAAACAAGATGACGGGAGTGAATTATCAACACCATCCGCAGGTTATGGCACACGTAGTGTGACTCCCTGTTGACTACACTGTAAACAAAAGTTAGCCGAAATGGGAGTTTCTCCAGCACATGAGCCCACATAACTCCCCTGCCCCAATTATTTACTCCCTGGTAGGGAGTTAACTCGGCACATGTCATTGTAAAACGCCCCCTCCTTAATCACAGAGTTTATGAACGACATGACCTTGTTAAACTCCCCAGGGAGTTTCAGGTCACGTGGTTACAAACTCCCTATAGGAGCTTTAAAAACCCTCTTTGGGCGTGACGTGTGTGTGCGTGTGCGTGTGTGTGTGTGTCTGCACGGGCATATGTTTGCACGTTGGTGTGAAACACATGTGATTTGTGTGGCCAACCGTGTAAGCATCTGTCAACAGGCAACGAAATTATAAGTGCAGCGAAGAATAGCAACGACCGGTTGGTATTTACTGGGAACATTTCAATATATTTCGCACCTTAAACCACGCTGCACATCGGTCCGATTTCTCAACGAAACTTCCTGAATGCCACGCTTCAAAGAGCCGAGTAACAAAAAACTTCGAAGAATAAATTAATGGTAGCAAAAGTAAGCTGTTACGATCGTCAGCGGCTGCTTCTGGAGTTTCACCATCAGAAACTTCGAAGTGGTCTGAAGTAGGCTTCGCTCGACTACGGCAGGCTGGCCGGCAACCGGTCTGAGAGTTGCGCCGGCGACGCGCTCGCCCCGTCTCTGCCAATAGTGGCTTCTCGGAGTGTCACCGGTATTTCACCGGCTGTAACATCCAAGTGGTAAGAAAGCCTCGCTATGCCGTCGGTATCAAGCCGGCATCGTATCGAACTCGCACTGTGTGCTAGCCACCGCGGCAAGCGCTACGAGCTAGCACCGACCACCGGCGATGCAAAGAATGTGTTTCACAAAAAATGAAGGCTGCTGGGATGTATAACAGTCTTCTGCGCCTTGCGACCGCAGCTGTCAATGACTAACTACAAGGCGAGCGCCGAACGAGGCGGAGTACGATCGTCAGCGATTGCACCGTAAAACTTCGAAGCGGTTCGAAGTAGGCTTCGCTCAACTACGGCAGGCTGGCCGGCAACCGGTCTGAGAGTTGCGCCGGCGACGCGCTCGCCCCGTCTCCTCCGATAGTGGCTTCTCTGAGTGTCACCGGTATTTCACCGGCTGCAATATCTAAGCGGTAGGAAGGCCTCGCTATGGCGTCGGTATCAAGCCGGCATCGTATCGAGCTCGCACTGCGCACCGGCCGCCGTGGCGAGCTCTGCGAGCTATACATGCTATGCATGCGAGCAACGGGAACAGCGACTGCGAACCGTCTCATTCGTTTAAGTCTATCGCTCCGTAGCTTAAACTGCGTGGATAGCGGACACCTATTTCTGTGCATGGGAAAAACGAGACGTAAACTGCACATCAGCAAGCATTTTGTGATCGCCAGCTGTCATTCATCGAATCACCGTGCCGTACTCGTGAGTGAGGCCTAGTCGTCGAACGCGGTAGCGGCGGTCTACGTCGGTTCATCGCTGGAGCTGCTGAATGTGCCTCGTTAATGTGTTCATTCAAGGCCGCGCGCACTTTGTGTATGATTCAGTGCATTTTACGGGTCCACAAACAGCACTGCTGATGCGAATTCAGCCTGTACGACAGAGCGTCAACTGATAAAACTTTTCGTTATAGTAAAAAAATATTAAATATTAGGCAGGATTAGGATAAAAAGGCATGTGTGTTGAAGTGCTTACATCAGACCACCGCAAGTTCATACTTACGCCGTGCGTATTTATTGCTTAATTATTAGAAACAGAAAGGCTTTAACCTGGGCTACAGGAGGTCAGAATGTGGTGCCTATATATACTCGGTGACTATATGGTAGGTGTGTACTGCGTGTGGCAAGCTGTGGTGAGTGCGAGTGTTGTGATATTACGTGAACGTTGTGATAATGTTTGTGTACTGTAATCATTGTTGTGCGTATTAAATGTAATGTAATTAAAGTTACGCTTGCGCATGGTACGGCTGCTGACGTAATTTTTTTTCTCGGTCGATGCAAAAATTTACTCCCATACTGACCTGAAAAAGTTCCCCTATGGATGTAAATAAAAACCCCCCTGACACCATGCGAAAACCCCCTTCTGATGGGGAGTAAATTTTTTACTCCCAGAGACAGGTTTTTTAAAACTCCCATCTGGGTGTGCGCTAGAGGACAAGGTCATTTACTCCCATTCCGGCTTATTTCTGTTTACAGTGTACGTCACAAAAAATTAAGGCGCCCATAAACCTCGTCTACAGGAAATAATGGAGGCGCATCTGGTGATGCAGCACACTATGCTTTCGGCAACCAAAGCGGGCAAGATCATATTGGAAAGGATTGGCATTGGAGCTGAGGCTCCCACTGGGGACACTCAAATTCAAGTGCGGTGAGAGTTACATATGGCCCTGTACATAAAACCTTTGCCCCAAAATATGCATCCGATTCACCTTAAGCAGCGCAGGCAGGCAAGAGCCAGAGCTTTACACGTTGAGTACGGCGAGTACAAAGCAGCAGTCTATACAGATGTTGCGGAATATAAGGAAAAAGACGCTTTTGTGATTGTGGCGTTGGACAGGCGGGACGCTTGGTCGCCTCTGGATCGGTCAAAACCCGCACCTCGGAAACTGCAGAGGAAGCGGCAATAGCGCTAGCTATAACTAATTCGCAGTCGGATTTGATTCTCAGTGGTTCAGAGACAGCCATCCGAAATCTGGCGAGGGGCAGAATATCGGCGAGCGCCACACGATTTCTGCATGGGGCCACAGGACGAGAAATCAAAGAAATAGAAATTGTCTGGGTACTAGCACACTCTGGGAACCCTGGGAACGAGGCGGCTCACCTGAATGCTCGAAATTTCGTCAGCCGTGTAGGTGAGCCGCCCGTTCCGGGGAGGTCCGCGAGAGATGGGCTGGTGTCCTTTCACGACATAACGAATCATTATAAACTAGAGCGGAGGTTTTACCGGCCCCGCACAAGTGGTTGACTAAGGCGCAGGAATGCGTCCGGAGAAAACTGCAGACGCGATCTTTTCCCAACCCTTACGTGTTGAACAAAATGTACCCGGAGGAGATTAAGCCGCAATGCAAATGGTGTCAGGCTGTGGCAACATATGATCACATATTTTAATCACATATCACACGCCGGTGAATATTATGTGTGGTCCCTCTCTTGAGCACTGGGAGGCCGTGTTGACCAGCTCAGACACAGTCGTCCAGTTAAGGGTCGTGGAGTGGGCCACACAGGTCGCCGCCAACCATGGGTTGATGGACATCTAACACGGAATCGCCCGCAGTTGCTTTCTGACGAAATAAAGTTTTTCCATCCATCCAACATCGTCTTTAGGAGTTGAAAGAGATAGCGATATCCTGTTTCTAGTGCGTACTTCAAAGATTTAGTGCATGAAACTTTTTCGAAGTTGCTATGCACCCTCTACGGGGCATTAAAAAAATAGGCGCAGTAGCGTGTGTGCCTTTTGTAGAGGGTGGGCGGTTTTACACCACGAAGCCATTATAGTAATCGCATGTTCTCACGCCCTCTGGCAATGGGCGCTTGTACTACGCATTATTACTGCGATATTTCATGTTGCATATGCATGTATACGCAGTGGGAAGAAGAAAACGAATCGTTGGCAAGCAACATCGCCACCGCTTGGGTACTGGGTGCTGAGCTTCTCTCACTCGGCTCATGCTGATCATCGCCGGCATCTGCTTGACCGTTGCTCTTTCCCAATTGTGTTTCATCGTAGTACCACTGTCGCAACAGTCGCCAATAAACCCTTTTTCAATTGGTGGAGGTGCGGGGTGTTCCCCGACGCCAGAACCTGGGTGCTGCCATTCGCCGTCGCCTAAACCTGCAGCTGTGCAAACGAACGCTACCTCCCATCATGGATACCAACAACGCGCAACCTGGCTTTTCCACTCCATCCCCTAGCAACCCCGGCGTTCTTCGTTTGCGAGAGCCCAAAGTCTTTAGCGGAGCTGATGAGACCCACGTGGAAGACTGGTTCGCTAACTACGAACTGGTGAGCGCAAACAACAAGTGGGATGACGCGGAAAAACTGACTAACGTCATCTTTTACCTCACTGATGTGGCCGAAATGTGGTATAACAATTACAAAAACGACATTACGACGTGGTCCATCTTCAAAACGTCGTTTGCTGACGTTTTCGGCCTACCCGCTATCCGCAAGTCCTGAGCCGAACAACGCTTGCGGACTCGCGCACAGAAGCCATCTGAATCGTTCACCAGTTACATCGAAGACATTATTGGTCTTTGCAACCGTGTGAACACCGCCATGCCTGAGTCGGAGAAGATTCAACACATCCTCAAAGGGATAAATGACAGCGAATTTCAGATGCTCCTGGCGCGCAATCCTGCCACCTTTGCGGAACTTGTGACTTTATGTCAAAGTTTCGACGAGTTGAGGAAGCAGCGCGCCCTGACTCAGCCATTTTCCTCACACGCCAGCTCACTATCTAGTCTTCTGTTCCTGATTACTCAACAACCCTGCAAGAGATTAAAGACTTTGTGCGTGAAGAAGTAGCTCGGCAGCTGTCATTGATTCCCTTCACGCAGCAGCCGCCGTCCTCTCGTCTGCCCTCACCACTCCGCGACGTTATTGCCGAAGAGGTAGCTCAGGCTGTTCCCGTCACTGCCCACCAGCAGCCTGTGTCCATGCCTGTTCCCCATGCACCGGCTATGCAGCCCGTGGCCGCGCCTCTTACTTATGCCCAGGTGGTACGCAGCAGACCCCGCCAGCAGCATTTGCCACCCATGCCTGCAGTTGCTCCCCACTCTACCCCTCTTTCGACACCTTGGGCTGCACCGCGAGTCAGCAATTCCTGGCGCACTGCTGACAATCGACCGATCTGCTACGCCTGCGGTACTCCAGGACACGTGGCACGATATTGTCGTCGTCGCTTCCAATCGCAACACAACGCTGCTTGGCCGTTACCGTATGACCCGCAGCCCACGCACCTACCTGCTCCCTATACTTCACCGCAGTATGGCTACACTAATCTTCCCGAGTCTCAGTCACCCCAGCCCCCAGCTCCGACTCACTCTTCCCGCTCGCCGTCTCCTCGCAGGCGATCTCTGTCCCCAATTCGTCCCCGACCCGCTTCCTCCAACCGGGAAAACTGAACGCCGCAGTTCCAGAGACAAGAACTGCGCCGTCATCGAAACGCCCAAGTCCTCGCACTTCACCTGCTAACGTCGTCGCCATATCAGTCGATGGTGTTTCTACCTTTGCCTTCATCGACACAGGTGCTGCCGTTTCTGTTATAGCCACTCAGCTCTGCCGCTCCCTACGCAAAGTAACCACGCCGCTCTCTGGACTATCGCTTCGTACGGCTAGCGCACAACCAGTTCGACCTCTCGGCACCTGTACAGCCCGCATTTTCATCCAAGGCTCTATGTACGTTGTCGAGTTCATCGTCCTTTCGGTGTGCTCGCATGAGGTTATCGTCGGGTGGGACTTCCTGTCACATCATCATGCCGTCATCGACTGCGCACGCACTAAAGTTCAATTTTCGCACCTGTCTGACGAACCTTTGCACGAAATTCTTGAGCGGTCCCCAAAACTCGTCGTACGTGAAGAGTCAGCGTTGTTTTCTTTCTGGCGATGTTGCTTGCCAACGATGCGTTTTCTTCTTCACAATTTGCCCCCACCAAAAAAGAGCCATCCTGGCGACCTAAGAGTCTGCAGGCAGAGGGCTATGATATGGCTTAAGGCGGGCGACGTGGATGATGTCACGTCCACGCCGGCGCATGTCGTCAGATGGGGAAAGTGGCTCAATGGGAAAATTCACCGGCGAGATTTCCTCAAAACTCGTTCCAAAGTACGAGGGCCCATACCGCGTTTTGGAGCAAACCTCACCGGTGAATTTTCTCATTGAGCCACTTTCCCCATCTGACGACATGCGCCGGCGTGGACGTGACATCGTCCACGTCGCCCGCCTTAAGCCATATCATAGCCCTCTGCCTCCAGACTTTTAGGTCGCCAGGGTGGCTCTTTTTCGGCGGGGGCAAACTCTGAAGAAAACGCATCGTTGGCAAGCAACATCGCCACCGCTTGGGTACTGGGTGCTGGGCTTCTCTCGCTCGGCTCGTGCTGATCATCGCCGGCATCTGCTTGACCGTTGCTCTTTCCCGATCATGTTTCATCGTAGGACCACCGTCGCAACAGTCGCCAATAAACCCTTTTTCAGCAGGACATTGTGTGTTTGCTAAGTATGAAAGCTACTTTCACCACATTTCAGAACAGAGGAAGTTATTTTCATAGTATTCACAAGCAGACTCGGGTCCGTATAGTAGAACATCCGCTTGCCACGCAAACAACCCTGGTTCAGTCCCCACTCGTACCTAGAACTTTCGTTTATAATTCATTTTATTTGCATCGTCCCCGATGTTACGATCACGCGTCCGGTGATGATTTTTAACTCAGAACCAACGACGCCGACACCGGAATTTCTGCGAAACAAGCTCTTTATCGTAAGTTACACCAGTGTCATGTATAGCACATGATCGCATAAGACGGCCCGTGGTATTCAGGTATGCACCAATGGTGATTCGCAGTTTACATCAACCCACACTGCATACTTTAAGGCAACATGCGTAGAACAGCCCGTGTCGCAGAAATCCGTCGATGGCGTCGGCGGAGTCAGAGATTCGTCAATTACCCCGATGGAAGCGAATAATAAAAAAAGGAGGAGACGTTTACACTGTACAAAGCCTCATCAACAGCAAAGCTGCAGAAGTTCAACTTGGCGTTCTAGGCTGATGCTATCGGTCTTCCCTGGGCGTATATAGGTAGAGTGGAACCACAGCTTGTCACAAACCCTGAAGGAGGGCCCAAACTCGAGCGCTGGAACTCATTAGTAAAGTTGGTGAATAAGGTTGCTTTCCTCTCTCTGTCGTTTCCTCTCTCTGCCGTTTCCTCACTCTGTTTCCTCTCTCTGTCGTTTCCGCTCTCGGTCGTTTTCTCTCTCTGTCGTTTCCTCTCTCTGCCGTTTCCTCACTCTGTTTCCTCTTTCTGTCGTTTCCTCTCTCTGCTGTTTCCTCCCTCTGTTTCCTCTCTCTGTTATTTCCTATCTCTGTCGTTTCCTCCCTCTGCCGTTTCCTCACTCTGTTTCCTCTTTCTGTCGTTTCCTCTCTCTGTCGTTTCCTCTCTCTGTCGTTTCCTCTCTCTGTCGTTTCCTCTCTCTGCCGTTTCCTCTCTTTGCCGTTTCCTCCCTCTGTTTCCTCTCTCTGTCGTTTCCTCTCTCTGTCGTTTCCTCTCTCTGCCGTTTCCTCCCTCTGTTTCCTCTCTCTGTCGTTTCCTCTCTCTGCCGTTTCCTCACTCTGTTTCCTCTCTCTGTCGTTTCCTCTCTCTACCGCAGATGCTATGGCATCTGCGGTAAAAGCGCGTACATTTCGTCACTCGTACTCGGCTCGCGCGACGGACTAACTCGGCGCGGCGGCTGCGCGGACTGTCTCTGCCGGTGAGCGTATCTGATAAGCAACGGTGCGGATGGGGTTTTTCGCAGACACCCGACGACATTTTACCTCACTCTTATAATCGCTGCTCGAGCCAGAATCGAAACTTGGCTTTCTGCACGGCCGTCAAGTCTTCGACTACCATGCGATGCCCGTGCTTCCAGCTGGTTCTGAAGAAGACCCTATAATAGCCCAATGCCAGAACAACACCAATGCCTGTCCTACATGTGCTGCCTCAGCCTACTAAGCCACAACTGCCGATCAACACCAATGATTGTCGCATTGTTCGCTCTCCGATTCTACGTTATTGCGGTAAACACTAGTGACCTATGACTCTGCAACCCACGGTCAAGCGTTACGCGAATAAGCCAGCGACAGCCCTTTCTGGTATGCGCATCTACGTCCAATCCCAAGCGCTTTCTCGCGACAAAAACGAAGCCTTTGCTCTAAAATGTGCCTAAGTTACGTCAGACCAAGAGCTAACTACGCTTTCAAAGCCTAGAGAGAGAGATAGGAATCAATAAAAGGAAGAGACACACATTGAGACTGTAAGGCTTGGCTTTTGAAAAAATCGCATAGCAAGGTTTTCGAATGGCCCATGCTGATGGCATCATAAGAAACTCGTTCTCCCAATCGTTGAATCTGCTGTATTTTTTTAATTTTAAATACACGCCTTAATTTGCGTACGGCGCGCATTCTTAGCACGTCTATCTACGTAGCCATCTATCTCTCTACCTGTCTAGCCGCCGAAGTCAGGACGTTCTCGTGATCCGTCCCTTAACTTGGGGTAAACCAACAAGTATGGAAGGGTAAGATGGTTTGATGAATATGACTCACTGGTCATGACGAATATATGTGACAATCCCGTCACGTACGCTGTCAAACCCTTTCTGCCAGGCGTGTGGCAAATACCAGTATATTCCGGGCGGGTATGTGCCACAGATATGTGGGTGTATGCTACAAGTGATAGAGCTCATACATATCGCGGGAAATTGACAGTTGACCCCAGACCAGCGAGAACATACAGTTCTCGCTGGTCCGGGAATTAGCATTCCTCGGGCTGACACTTTCGCGTGTGAGTGTCAGCACGAGGAATGCTAATGAATGTCAGGGTTCCAGCAGGAATCAAAACCTAGCATTTTGCGTGGAATTAAAGTATCCTACCACAGAGCCAAGCAAGGTCACGAAATCGCTTTGGAAAAAAATGGCAGATGCCGCGTACAGTGGGAATCTATGATAAGCGAAGCACGAATGAGAAAGATTGATGTGTCACTTTAAAATCAGCACACCATTACGAGGTGGAAGTAAATGAAGCCGTACATGACTTCCGTGTCATGATTATCATGCTTGGATGTGTCGTTTACCTTCGTCATCCATCGACATCACGTACCACCAAATTTGGTATATGTGGAGCTAGCAAAACGGCCGCGAGTGCATCATGAAGAAACCAATATACTCCAATGTAGCGTTGACGCGCGCGAACGCTGGGCACAACGACGCGAGAACTCTATAGTCGGACACCAGGCGTGACTAGCGTCCGTCGGCGCGGCCCGATGGCAACCGGTGCGAAAGGCGACATGCTGCATTTCGCGCCGATGCGTTACCCAGACAACACTGCATTTCCCTTTTTTCTTGACGGAGGGATGCCAAACGCGCTAAAACGCGCATGCGTCAAAACAATGCAGCGTGGCGCGCGCCTGCGAGTATATGGCATGACCAACGCCTGGCGTGGGAACGCCGGCGTGAGGCGACGAAATGAACGCCGGCGAGCACGCACACCGCGTCACGTCGAAATGTACTGGCATCTTGACTGTGGCATCTATTCATGTTATCTCATGACACGCATGTCATGATTATCATGTTTGCACTAGTCACCTACCTTCATCATCCATTGGCGTCACGTAATACTGAGTTTGGTACATGTGAAGCTAGCGAAATGGCCACGAGTGCATCATCAGTGTGGACATGTAGTCATGTTGTTACATGACACGCATGTCGTGAATACTATGTTTGATGTTGTCATTTACCTATATCATCCGTTCGCGTCGCGTAATACTCAATTTGGTATATGTGACACTATCAAAACGGCCGCGAGCACATCATGAGCATGGCATGTAGTCATGTTGTTACATGACAGGCATCTCATGCTTATCATGTTAGCACCAGTTTCATACCTTCGTCATTCATTCACGTGGCGTGATACCAAATTTGGTATAGGTGAGGCTAGCGAAACGGCTATCAGCGCATCATGAGCGTGGCCTGTAGTCATGTTGGTACATGACATGCATGACATTATTATCATGTTTGCACCACTCACAAACCGTCGTCATCCATGCACGTACCGTAATACCAAATTTGGTATATGCGACGCTGGCGAAACGGCCGCGAGCGCATAATGAGCCTGGCGTGTAGTCATGTTGTTACATGACAAGCATGTCATTATTTTCATGTTAGGGTCTGTCTCTTATGTTCACCATGCAACCATACCAGGTTTGCAACATGCCATGTTAACGAAACCACCGCAAGAGGGGCAGGACCAAGGAATGTAAAACATGACATTCATGACATACATTTTATGATTTTCATGTTATGACTAGTCTAGTATGTTCTTCATACGGTCATGTTATGCCATACGGAGTTTGGTATGGATAGCAATATCGAAACGGCCTAGGAGAGTCAATGTCCCTGGCGGAGCTTAGATTAGATAGCTAGATCGATAGATAGGATAGATAGATAGATAGATAGATGATAGATAGATAGATAGGATAGATAGATAGATTGATAGATAGCTAGATAGATAGATAGATAGATAGATAGATTTAGATAGATAGATGAAGATAGATAGATTAGATAGATAGATAGATAGTAAGATAGATAGATAGATAGATAGATCGATCGATAGGATAGATCGATAGATAGATAGATAGATAGCTAGATAGATAGATAGATAGATAGATAGATAGATAGATAGATAGATAGATAGATAGATGATAGATAGATAGATAGATAGATAGATAGATAGATAGATAGATAGATAGATAGATAGATAGATAGATAGATAGATAGATAGATAGATAGATAGATGATAGATAGATAGATAGATAGATAGATAGATAGATAGATAGAGATAGATAGATAGATAGATAGATAGATAGATAGATAGATAGATAGATAGATAGATAGATAGATAGATAGATAGATAGATAGATAGATAGATAGAAGATAGATAGATAGATAGATAGATGATAGATAGATAGATAGATAGATAGATAGATAGATAGATAGATAGATAGATAGATAGATAGATAGATGGATGGATGGATGGATGGATGGAGGATGGATGGATGGATGGATGGATGGATGGATGGATGGATAAATAGATAGATAGATAGATACGCTCAAAGTCACCGAAGTTCGCTAAGAAATGCTTCGCATTTAAAACGTACAGGCAGGCGTAATGTTATTGATACTTCCATTGTGTTTTCAGTGCTCGCAGTCTAATTTCATATACATTACATATGTATATATGATACAGACGTCATAACGGGTTAACGTTGTTAGTACACCTTAGCACCATTCACTGTATTTATGTAGCGGTGTGCCAAGTTACCATCCTCGCGAGCACAAGCCCTACATATCAGGTTACCAATCCTGGTGTTGCTAATACTCAAGTTGCTTTTGGCATCGTTACGCAACTGTAAACAACTGCCTGTACAAAACATATGGGACTGTTCAACATACATGCATATGCGTACAACATTTGTACGTATGTTTAACGTCACTTGGTAAAGCTTAGCTCAACAAAAATATTAGCACAATGACCCCTTCCCCACCACTCCTCCGCAAGCTTCGCATGACATCGATTTCCAAGGTACGTGGAACCTGCGGAATCTTTTATATTTTCTGACTTTGCCATCTGGCGTCTTTAGCTTAAAGGAACCTTGCACAATAGTAAATGTTTCATCTCTGCGCTTTTGTTTTGTGGCTTTCACTAATTATGATTATAGTCTCTTTTTTAAAGAAACTGCAGCTGGCTGTAAAAACATCGTGGTCGTAAAGTGCAACTTGCAGGGTCGCCACACCTTCACAATTACAAATTATAAGCACTAGGTGTCGCAGTCTTTTTCAGTCAGCGGGACGGCTGAGTGTTCTCCCATAGTTGAGTACAGTACTCGAAATCGTTAAACATTTTTCTAAGCTCTCAGTTGCATCACGTCTTTTTAGGGGCAAAGCTTCTGTAAGCGGCACCCGTTCATCCCTCGTAGTCGTAGTCGTAGTGTGTAACCAGTGTTACATTTTGACCTGCAAGGTGGTGCCGGTAGGAGATTTCTCCTGTGCTTTGTTGAACAATAAGAAGTTCGCAGCGTGCGCGTTAACTAAAAGCCGAATGCTCCTGTCTCTCATTCCCCATTGGCAGCCATTGGCATTTACACCGAGCATTATCTGACAAGAAAGGGTTGCTACGTTATACTCGCTGGGTGTAACCTCCTTAGTTTTAGAAAGGTTTAGCGAGCGTTGAGCCGCAGTGCCATGAACACAATGAACTACAGGTTTTCCCACTCACTTTAATCCAAGTGCCAGCCTAAATAATATGCACGCCATTGAAATAATCTGAACGCCGAGCTATTTATTCCATGTGCCAAACATTTAATCCAAGCGCCAACATATTTAATCCAAGCGCCAACTCATTCAGGGCGCGTGCCATTGAGTTTAATCCAAGTGCCACCGTGTTGAATCCAATTGCCAATGACTTTAATTCAGGTGCCAGTGAGTTTAATCCACGCACAAAAACCAGAATACGGGGCGTAAAAACGGCAGTGCAATTGAAATGCAGTTCCTACAGTATAAAAGACAACAGTCGAAAGGTAGAATCAATTATTATTATTATTTGTATTCGCCAATAGTATTATTGACAAAAATTACTGCCATGGTTCGCTTAAGCCATGTTTGGAGTGCTTATACTTTGCTATGCGCAAGTTTGTATAATGAGTGCTTGGCCCAGATGAAATAAATTTAATGAAAACGAAAAAAACGCAGGAACATATTACTGAATATTTCACAGTGCAACGAAATTCAGTATCCGTCACTGAAGCTCATAATTGGCTTTGGTACACACTACAACATTACATGACCAGGACAGGTCATGTAATGTGAACGACACACTATGTTTATTGGAGTGCCGGAACGCATACTAAGAGATTAAAAGCATGGTCGCGGGCAGAGATTGGTCAAAGACAGCTATACATAATCAAGAAATTAGGAAGCCGTCGCGAGGCACGCACTGTGAATTAGAGATAAATCCAATGTTTTTTTCCTGTAGTAAACATAAAACGTAAACTGATCATCCTGATGTGGCAATAAAAGTTTTATTTTACATTATTGTATGCTCTTATTTTTTATTCAAACAAAGTTAAATGTCTCCGATGATACGAACAGTACTGATTGTTCGTTTAGCTTGTTAGTTTTGTGACGTACTTGACGAATGCGATAAAACGAACACAGAGGAAACAAAATGATAATAACACGCAACTGACCTTGGGCCTAGCTTTCCTTTTTTGTGTACGTGTTTTATTTTTGCGCGGCATTATGCCTCTCATCACACATTGGAAACTTGCGGATTCAGTGCAGTCACTAAATTATTTGTTCTGTTCCCCCTCTCTATCTCTACACACACACACACACACACACACCCACACACACACACACAGACCACACACACACATATATATATATATATATATATATATATATGTGTGTGTGTGTGTGTGTGTGTGTGTGTGTGTGTGTGTGTGTGCGTGTGTGCGTGTGTGTGTGTGTGTGTGTGTGTGTGTGTGCGTGTGTGTGGTGTGTGTGGTGTGTGTGTGTGTGTGTGTGTGTGTGTGTGTGTGTGTGTGTGTGTGTGTGTGTGTGTGTGTGTGTGTGTGTGTGTGTGTGTGTGTGTGTGTGTGTGTGTGTGTGTGTGTGTGTGTGTGTACACATACATACATATACATATACAGGAAAACAAGAGTGATTACTACTAATTACTCTAGAAATGCAACATAGGCACAGGTTAGTGTATTTAGTGTATTTATTAAAACAGAACTGTCTCACAGGGCTCGGAGACGGATGTTCACAAGTCATCTTCACGCAAAGCGGCAGGCACGAAAGAGAAATTGTGCCGATCAAAGGCGGCGCAGTCCACGCGCAGTATTTGTTGCATGGAGTGGCGAGCCGCATCCAGCAGCAAAGAACGCCTGTGCTCCTTTTTCGTCATGCCTTGCGGTGTCACTAAAACTAAATTACGACGTTCGCTCAGGTAGGCCTTCACGTGTGACTTGAATTTCGAGAAGGCTTCTTCCATAGGGTTAAAGAAGGGACTGTACGCTGGCAGGCGCTTAATAGAGTGCATGGAGTTAGCCAAAGCCGCCTGTTCTGCTCGAGCGTGAGCAGGTGCATTGTCAAAAAGGAACACAGCTTGGGCATTTGGCTCATCACGTTCTACGCGGGTCGAAACATCACTGAGGAAGTCATTAAAAACAACCCAATGAACTTTGTCCACCACAGTCCAGTGAATAACTCCGTTTGCTGACATGCATGCTATAATGTTCAAGTTCACTCCCTTTGTCGTTGTGGTCTGTCCTTTAGCTGCCCTGCCGAAGTTCCTGGAGTACCAGATATTGAAGTTAGTCTCATCCAAATAGAATCGGCAAACACGCGGTCCACCAGACTGCAGCCATTGAACGTACAGCATGCGGCTGTGCTTGATATCGTCACGGTTGCGATCTGTGGGCCTCTGCGTCACTAGCTTCATCGAGTAGCAGTGGGCATCCAGCAAGCGGTCGACTGTGCTTGCACTGATTGTTACTCCTGGCATTTCTTTCTCCAGGGCCTCCTTTATTTGCTTCAATGTAAATGTACAGTTTTCGTCGACAATGCGTCTCAATGTACTCAAGACGTCATCTCCAAACTTCCTTTTTTGAACCCCCACCATGCTTTGATGTTTCTCTGTCGGTAGCGGCAATCCATCTTGCTGTTTTAATGTTGATGCCTAGAGCGTCGGCCGGTTGCTTTAAGTCACCGCCACACCTGTAAACGTCCACAATTCTAGCCCTATCGACCACCGATACTCTGCTGTCTTTTCGACGAGGTTCGTCGGGGTTCTTAAAGTGTGGTCCTCGTTCGCGTCCAGCCATGACTTCAAGCAAAGCTCTCTCTTCGTCTGCAAATGTTCCCGTATGAAAACACACGTTTCAAGTAAACACGCTTCAGCTACACTAAGCGTCGTCTGTTACATGAAAACCGGAGTATCTACTTTGATGCTTTTATAACAACTTATTTCCACATGAACCCGAATAAATGCAAGTTTGGTATATTTAAGTGGTTATTTCTGATTTCAAGAACGAATGAATATCATCTGTCGGTCACTGTTCTCCCCCGGGCTGAGCAGACGACTGCGGTAGCCTCAGCGCATAAGTAGCCAAATGCCGTCTGCTCCGCAGACGACACGAATCTATGCATATGCGATGGTGTAGATGGTTAACCGGAATGAAGCAGTAGCAATGCAATAAAGACTAACATGGATTCTATGAGCAAATATATTTAAGCACCCATAAATGCAATTACTACTGACTGTTTTTTTTTTAATTTTGAAGCTATGGCACCAAGATGTTAAGGGGAAGTCGCACTGCGCATTTCATTTCATAAGCGCTACCATGTATAGCCGAGGGAAACGTTCTTGCTGTGACGCCATGTTTACGTTATTCTGACATTTATACTATATATAGTGGCTAACTGTGTGTTTCTAGCGCATGGATTAAACTGTCTGACACCTGAATTAAAGTCATTATCAATTGGATTAAACACTGTGGTACTTGGATTAAACTCAATGGCACGCAGCCTGAGTGAGTTGGCGCTTGGATTAAATGTTTGGCACATGGATTAAAAAGCTCGGCGCTCAGATTATTTCAATGGCGTGTAGATTATTTAGGCTGGCACTTGGATTAAAGTGAGCGGGAAAACCTGTACTATATACCATGAACTTGAGGTGGTTAAAAGGTGCGAAGTAGATACGAAGCACAAGCCGGAAGAAAGTAAAAGCCGAATCCTCCTGTCTCTCATTTCCTATTAGCAGCCATTGGCATGTACATTAAGCACTATCTGGCAGAAAAGGTTACTACGTTATACTCGCTGGGCGTAACCTCCTTGGTTTTAGAAAGGTTTAGCGAGCGTTGCGTTGGGCCGCAGTGCCATGAATACAGTGAACTAGTATACACCATGAACTCGAGGTGGTCAAAGGTGGGAAGTAGACCCGAAGCGCAAGCCGTAAGAAAGTATGCGTGTGCCACCTCTCGTTTAGTCCTTGGAATGTCCGCTGGATGGCGGTGCTTCTATATGGGGAATATATGATGAAAAGATGCGAGATGGTGTTACTTGGAGTGTTGAATAGATAGACGAACGGACACACAGACAGACGCATGGATGACGCATGAACGGGCGCAGGGGCGGATGCATGGACGAACGCAGGGACGGACGCACGAACAGACGCACGCACGGACGGGCGGATGGACGCATGGACGGTCACACAGACGGACGCATGGATGGACGGAAGGAAGAATGAATGGACGGACGAATGCTTCACCCCACTCTCCATCATTCACTCCGTGGATATGCTGCCATTTTTTTTTATTTTGTTTGCACGTGCCACTGAAGTAATTTTGTTACCCCAGACAGTTGTGCTCACCTTAGTAGCTGGTACTATAGTATACAACAACCATTCCTGATTCTTCCTTGTCTTCTGAGCCACCGCCATCATAATCGAGGGGGGAGGGAATGGACAAGGGTTAATCCCCCTTTCCCCCACTTCACCCGGAGGAAACTGCCAGACTTCAAATAAAGTTCGTTCATTCATCCATTCATTCCTTGACCATTTTTTTCCTGTCCAAACTCGTGGTGTGCTCGTGGCCGTTTCCCTAGCTTCACATATACCAAATTTTCTATTACGTGGTGTGAATAGACGACAAAGATAAATTACACGTCCAAACACGATAATCATAACATGCGTGTCACGTGAAACATCAATACATGCTACGCTCACAGCTCGCTCGCGACCATTTCGCTGGCTTCACATATACCAAGTTTAGTATTACGTGACGTGAATGAACGACGAGCACAATTGGCAGGCGCGAACGTGATAATCCTGACATGGAAGTAATGTACGACATAATTTACGTCCGCCTCGTAATGTTGTTCTAATTTTAATGTGACAATTCAACCTTCCTCCTTCGTGCTTCGCATATCATCGATTCCCACTGTACGTGAGATGTACCATTTTTTTTTTCAGAAGCGAGCAGTGCCGCTAGTAAAGATCACTGAAATCAATACTGTGGGCCCATGGCATCCTGGCATCCGATTTTTTTTCCGGTGCATGCCGATAGGCAATCTTGGAGGTCTAAATTTTTTCGGGAAAATTTGCAGACCTGCTTCACGAGGCGGCATCCTGTTCGCTCCTGTTACCGCACTGGGACCCCCGAAAAGAATTATGGGCGTCTCGCCACCACCCGTGCGCATACGCAGACTACACTCACCGAAAAAGGTCCATTGTGCACCTTCCTAATAAGATCATAACTTCATAAGCCCGCTCTTTTGAAATAAACAATGCGTGAGACATTTGATTAGCAGTTTCGTCATAACGAACACGTTGCGCTGTTTCCACGGCTCGCGTCAACCGTCTCAAAGCTGACGTCGCTCACGCTAGGTTGGATGCTAAAGCAGTTAGTTGCTAGCCTCTTATCGTAATCATATCGTAAATTCCTCATTTGTGGCTCCTCGAGCCTCCGGGGGCTACGCCATATATCATCCACACCTTTCGGCATCTGAAACTCAGACCAGCGGGACATACTTGCACCCGCCAAATGTACTGCCGCTTGAGGTCCTTTCCATTGTTCATGCGTTACAATAATTTTTCTCTCTCCCTTCTGTCCGCGAGTACACAGTTTTCTCCGACTCTTACGCCACCATCCGCGAAATTACAGAAACGCACGTTACCCCCTTCCATGGAGCAGAAGGTCGACCGAGCGGTCTCCACGCTCCAACCTTCCAATGCTTTCCCACGCTGGCTTTACTGGGCATTCAGGGATAGACGGCAATAAGCTGGTTCATCAGCTCATCCGCAATATATTGCACATGGCACCGTTCGTTTCCTAGCCCGAACCTTCGGTGGACGGTGGGAATTCATGAACAACGATGGGACTATATCATTGCACCATATATACTGTCAAGAAGGTGTACCTACACCTCCTACTTGGCAAGCGTCTCCACCCTCTCCCTCATCCACCACTCACAGTTCTAGAAGCACGAATTTTACAGCAAATACAATTGAGTTGCCTGATCACACCCGCTCGCCTTTTTTCTCTATCAATATAGATCTGATTCCTGCTGTCTCAACTGCCCCTTCGCATATGCTGACCTGTCGCACTGCCTTTTCTATTGCCCAACTGGTCAAAAATCCCGCTTTCACCTTCCCCCTTTCCTTTCCATCACCACCTGGCTCAAATAAATTGGCGCCGAAGGCGAATAAGAACAGCATCGACTGGTCGCGCAGGCGGTCGAAATGCTCGGCCTTTAGTTTTGGCTGAAATAAAAGTAATACTACTATCGTAATTTTTGTATGTAAAATTATTATTATTATATTATTATTATTATTATTATTATTATTATTATATTATTATTATTATTATTATTATTATTATTCATGTTGTATAACATACTTTAGACTGCTTTTTTTTTTTCTAGCGGCTAAACCGACTTCAATCGATATCAGCTTATGTAACTCGCATATTTCGATGGCGGCGTCGTACACGAAAAACCCAACGCCTTTGAGCGCACAAAATTACGCCCCTCAAAGCTGCACTGGTACCATGCGCATTCGCATTCGCCATTCCCCAACCTTTCATCAAGGCGGCTTGTCATTTCAAGATTCCACTTTTCATTCAATGTGAACGCGTGGCCTGCAACAACAGGTTGCACAGTGTTGTTGCAGGCCATGCATTGATATGGAGAAGGAAGCAGTCCGGAGAAAGAAAGAAAGAAGAAAGAAAGAAAGAAAGAAAGAAAGGAAGAGAAAGAAAAAAGAAAGAAAGAAAGAAAGAAAAAAGAAGAAAGAAAGAAAGAAAGAAAGAAAGAAAGAAAGATATATAGATAGATAGATAGATAGATAGATAGATAGATAGATAGATAGATAGATAGATAGATAGATAGATAGATAGATAATAGATAGATAGATAGATAGATAGATAGATAGATAGATAGATAGATAGATAGATAGATAGATAGATAGATAGATAGATAGATAGATAGATAGATAGATAGATAGATAGATAGATAGATAGATATAGATAGATAGATAGATAGATAGATAGATAGATAGATAGATAGATAGATAGATAGATAGATAGATAGTGCATTAAGCGATCACACGCCAAGTTTTGCTTGGTCCCACTTTTCCGACAGGGCAAGGATTTTCGTTAGCTACACAGGCCGAGTCAAATTGGTTTCGCATGCATGTACAAGAGCCATGCTGCGCAGTACCGAGAAGTAGCGACTACGCCGGTCTGCATATTCCAGAGGAGCGGCGTCATACCCACGGCAGACGCATTGAGATCGCGCCCCCTGGTTCGTGCAGCTTGAGCCGTGCTGCTCTTTTGTCAGCATAGTATAGCCACGGAGAAGCAGAGCGAAATTGCTGCTCAGCGGTGCAGAAGAGCGGAGAAGCTTAACAAGAAGCCTGGTGGACTGCTGCTGTGAACAACACCAGCTACTACATCCAGCTCCTGGCTGTCCAGAAGGCCCGTGAAAAGGCGGAGAGGCTCGGCCTACTCGTCCCAATATGGATCTAGTCTGGAGTAGGATGTACACGCATCTCGTTCTCTTCCTTCTGGACCAAATGAACGCCTTCCCTCTCTCTCTCTATCTCTTTTTCACGGGGTCCCAAAGTAGTTGACGGGCAGTCAGCGGCTGAGCGGTAGGAAGAACGATCAGAAGGCTAAACGTGCTGCAGAGAACCCAGAGCCAACTGAGGAACGTCTAGCAAGCGGCGTCGCCAAAAGGCTGATTGACTGACGTTACGGTGAAACTTAGTTAAAGAACCAGTGCAACTCGGACCTTCGAGACAACTTCACGTTTGGTTATGTGCACGACGTGTGTGAAAGATTGTGGCGCACAAAAGACATGACGCCGATATTTAGTGTCACGCGTGAAACGTTGAGCTTAGCGGCGCCCCGCTAGCTCACGCTACGTATATCCTCGCATAGCCGAGCTAAGCCATTCCTGGATTTACCGCTGCTAAGCCACTGCTAGCTAAGCCACTGCTTGCCGCGTTTGGTCTCTATCGTTTAAGTCATTCACTTACACGTCTTTGACTCCACGTCGATTTCCACACTAGGTGCTGAAGTTGACAAGACAGATGCTGAAGCGACACACGTGAGGCCTTTTGCTTCATCGTCTCACCGTTCAACACCTGGTGACACTAAAAAGAGTCTCAGTCAACAGAATTTCCTATAGAGGCAACTCTGGCGCTAGTGGCTATAGGAGCTGGAACACACGGCACTTCAGCCAGCCCGGGAATAATGGGTAGTACACGAATTTGCCTGGTCTTGCCTAATCTTCGTTCTCTCGACTCCATTTGGCTCCATGTGGCGTCAATTCACTTAGCCACAACACGAATTACAGTAAAAGTTTAGCAGTTACGCTACACCACCTTGACATCTTTAGACTCAGCAATTCAAAATCGACTCACGATTGCACACAATGGTCTATATTTTTTAATCCGAAACAGAAACAAAACGCAACAATACACAAAGCCATGAGTGAGTTCGAAGCCCGAAACCGAGAAGACAAGGCAAATTTATGTACTAGCCATCGTTCCCATGGTGGCTGAACGATCATAGCGCCAGAGTCTCCTCTAGTCAATATTAAAAACTATATGTCTTAGTTCACCCCTGTTTATTGCGCTTTTCGCTTTGTAACAAGAATATTATCATGACAGAAAATATCACAGAAAAAGTGTACGTACACGAAACGCATTGTTAGCAGGCGTACCACATAAGCTGTGAATACTGATGAGCCGGATCGTTATCGTCTCTAGAGCAGCCGTGAAGCAACGTTGTTGTTACGCTAACTCAGCGTTGCCAGTCGGATCGCATTGATTATCACCTTGTCAACGGTCGCCAATAAATTTTCAGGCCGTCATTGATTTGATTTCCACACCGTGTGCGAACCAGAGCTTACCCCTTCCCTTCCTCCAATATAGATGACCGTAACAAGCCTCGTTTTCAGTAAAAATAACAATGTATGTATTAGGCGTACATATCCATATAGGTAGCAACTCACTGACTCTAAGGTACTCGGCTGCTGACCCGCAGGTCGCGGGTTCGATTGCCGGCTGCGGCGGCTGCATTTCCGATGGAGGCGGAAATGTTGTAGGCCCGTGTGCTCAGATTTGGGCGCACGTTAAAGAACCCCAGGTGGTCAAAATTTCCGGAGCCCTCCACTACGGCGTCTCTCATAATCATATGGTGGTTTTGGGACGTTAAACCCCACAAATCAATCAGCAACTCACTGACTGCTTTGCATGAAATCAGTTACCCCTACGCATTGAATCGCCACTTTTTTTTTTTTCTGGTAAAATATCAGAGCACTAGCAAACTGCCTTCCGGTCGATTCCCATATTTCGTATTTTGTAAAACCCAAACTGATGGATGTATTCCATACAAGCTAACTTAAGGCCTTGAGACATGTATACGAGTGTTCATGCGTCCCTCTCGCCCCTCTTCCCCTCTCTTCATAAACATGTGTGTGTACCGGGCTTGTTTGATGTACGGCGATAGTTGCGCATACATTTGCAAGGCAAATTAGAGAAACGACTTTGTTTGTCGTACGTGTAGGCGACGTGTCATGCGGCAAGGTTCCTAACTAACCCTCCTGCCGACATCATTTCGCAATATCGCTAACAAGGACCGCGAACGCATGCAGCTAGCCTCCGAAATGACAAAATCAAGAAGACTTATTTGACGTCCATGTTTCTCCTGCCTTTCGGTTTATGCCATAAACACGACAATATTAGGACGACGTCATTTTACTGTCAATATCTGACCTTGCTGATCTGTCATGACGATCTTTTTTTTTCTGTGCGGGCAACTGGTGTAAGGACATGTGTGTTTTTCGTTCTTCTGCACTGTAGCAGTTGTGTTAAACAAAAAGAAAAAAATACAGATTTTTTTTCCGTATTGTTAGTACACTATGTCGAAGAAGCGGCTGCATTTTCATGAATACACGCAAGAAAACCAGGACGACTGTTTGCATACGGATGCAGGCTTGCGAAACTCTGTACGGTAAAAAAAAAAATTAAGTTAACCAGCGTTTGATTCTCCATTACTTGGTCTTTTATAAAAAGCGAGAGAGGCAACGAAGGAAAAAAATACGAAATTACCGAGATGCAACCATCCGTTAGCTACCCAGCACAGTGATCAAACACACGAAGTATGTTATCGAATAGCCAAGTTGATAATGACGTTTTTTGTACAGGGTGTCCCACGTAACTGGAGCCAGAGTTTAAAAATATGCCGGAACACGTAATTATGACATGACCAAACGCATATTGCTCACCGTTGCCTGGAATTAGTCGGACTGTTTCTTGTGTTCTCAAATATTGTTTATTTAGATATGTTTAATTACTTAACTTTTCAAAAAACGGAGATAGTTCTAACATTTCAATGAGAAAGTTGTAGATCGGTTTGCAAAACGTCCGATTGGGCAGTTTTAGACTTTATATCTGTTAAGTATTAGTGTTTTCTTGCTAATTACAAATGCCCGCGATATACAAAAAAAATACCACGTGGCAAACCTGCTCGCGCGTCGGTGTGCACGATGATTCTAGTGCTCCCCAACGTTCTGCGCACGAACGACACGCTTCCTTCGCACCGGTTCATGACAGCGATAAGCAGTCACAGCGATTATCTTTTTTGTGGCTGATAGCAAAACGTGTTCATCGTAAAGCCACCACCATCGTTGTGGCCCTGCCGAGACAGCACAATGGGGCAAATTCTACGGTCGTTCGTGCGCGGAACGTTAGGGAGCACTAGAATCATTGCGCGCACTGGCGCACGAGCGGGTTTGTCACGTGGTATTTTTTTTGTATTTCGCGTGCATTTGTAATTACACGAAAAGCACTAATACCTAACAGATATAAATGTCAAAACTGCCTAATCGGACGTTTTGCAAGCCGATCCACAACTTTCACATTGAAATGTTTTATGCATCTTCGTTTCTTGAAAAATTACGTAAGTAAACATATCTAATTAAACAATATTTGAGAACACAAAAAATAGCCCGACTAATTCTAGGCAACGGTGAGCAACATGCGTTTAGTCGCGTCGTAATTACGTGTTCCGGCATATTTTTAAGCTCTGGCTCAAGTTACGTGGAGCACCCTGTACGTAGAAGACATATAGAAAAACTATTACATATCTTCGGCATCTAAAGGTAATTCATTTCAAAATAATTTTAAGAACTTCAACCTCACCTTGCTCTCCTTTCTGACTTTCCCATCAGCTTTAACCATCAGCTTCTGACATACGAACAAAGGGTGAGCGTCATGGCGTGAGGAGAAAGCGAGTGCTCAAACACGCAAGCACGCAGTCAACCAACCGAACCACTAACCAACCAATCAACCAATCAAGCAAGCAAGTAAACAAGCAAGAAAGCAAGTGTTCCATAGCTCAATTCTTTTGCCATGACCCTATAGGCTTTGTAAAACCACCAATACCTTATAACCACAAACACATGATAATCGATCATTAGAATTACCCTTAAGGAGAACACCAAACTTCATTCGCTTGTAGCCAGGACCAGTAGTAATACATCATAAACGCTAAGAAACGTTCTTGTTACGGGTTATCTTCGAACATGTGGCTCACTTACTTACAGCTCTGCTGAAGGTGGCAGTGACAGTCGTGTTGATGGAAGCACATTGCTAAGCACAAAATGCGGGCTCTCTCTACAACGCATCGGCTGAAAGTACTGCTATTGTCTTATACACGACAACCTCGTCACACCACTGGGAAAGCAACAATCGTTATTAAGAAAAGAAAGCTTGTTTAAAACAATTGTGTCCCGTATAGTTTACGTTGTACTTATCTACACATAGCTTTGTTCTCCGTCTTTATGTGGGCATCGCCACAACCATAGCCAAATCGTGTGCTTTACATGGGACTTCAACGTGCAATTTTTGTCCCTTATTGTTTGGTATAGTATTTCTTAATTTGGGTTAGATTACTTAATTGATGTGCGTTGGAGAACTAGTTCGTACGACATCGAAGTTGAAATAAAATTGGCCGGGAGATGAAACAAGAGTAGAAATCGACAGGACGGGCGCAGTCATTTCGGTTAGGTTGCTAATCTGTCGGTCGGTAAGCCGTTCACCATCTCTCCACATTTCTGTTAACATCAGTTTTTCAAATCACACAGAAACACCGTAGCGCTGCTTCTGAAAAAAAAAATCGTAACTGTCGAAGATTTCGCTGAAAAGTTAGGTTTAATTTTTCAACGAGCATGCGAATGCCGGGCCTAGAATATATGCCACCATGCTCCCAGATCAGGAACACAGGATCACTTTCCGGTCACCGATCGGTTGCGTCGGCCGGATGTTGCCCTTGCTGTTTGCGGACGCCGAGTCTCGGAACCTCGCGAGCTGTACGAAAAGCCAGTAGGAGACGTGAGACACACGAGTTAGGCGGGTTGCGGCGCCACTAGGTTCTGACACAAGAAGTGCATACCAGGAATGAAAACGTAGCTCTCGTCATGTCTCTTTTTTCTTTTTTTCAAAACGAAAAAAAAAAAGTGTGATGTAGTCACCGCACATCTGCGCCGAGAGAGACAACATACACGTACAGAATAATTAAGCGAGGTCTTTGCCACGTTAACTCTGACAAATTATTCTGCGTAGTAGTCATCTCAAAGCATCTAGCAAAACTTCATTATCGCCATTAAGGAAAGGCGGAATGTGTATTATAAAAGAAAGCATTGCGGTAAAACTGCATCAAAGTGCTAAAACATCCACGAGCCTCCGAATTACAGCGAAACGCCAGTCACGTGCACGGTGTGTCGTTTCTCCATCTGGAGTTTATCGGTTTATGTAACATCTAACACCTTAAAGGATGCGTTAAATGGTTTTCGACAATTGTGTACAAACATAATAGGCCGGCAACTGAAGTCTTTTTGCTCATGAAAGTTTCATTGATGCGTTCATGTTTGATTGATATGTGGGGTTTAACGTCCCGGAACTAACATATGGTTATGAAAGACGCCGTACTGGAGGGCTCCGGATATTTCGGCTACCTGGCGTTCTTTAACATGCGCCATAATCTGAGCACACGGGCCTACAGCATTTTAGCCTCCATCGAAAATGCAACCGCCGTAGCCGAGATTCGATCCTGCGACCTGCGCGGTCAGCAGCCGAGTACCTTAGCCACTAGACCACCGCGGCGGGGCCATGTGTTCAGCGTGAAGTTCAGCATGAAAGACATTAGGTCTGAAGTCTAAGCAACCTTTGAGAGAGGCAGTGAGCAAAATAATAATCGATGGTGAAGTCTCCGATGGATGGAAACATTGCAGGATGAGCATGATCTATAAAAAAGGGGGGACAAAGCTGACATAAAAAACTACCGTCCTATAACAGTGACATCGGTGGTCTACAGGATGGTGATGAAGATTATAAAGGAAAGACTGCTGGCATGGATAGAGGAGGAAGGGGTGCTGGGGGAACTGCAGAATGGGTTTCGGAAACACAGCAGGTTGGAAGACAATCTGTTCTCACTGACGCAGTGCATCGAAATAGCAGAAAAGGAACACAGGCTCATGTGGTTAGCATTTTTGGATATCAAGAGAGCGTACGATAGCGTGGTTCAAGAGGAATTGTGGGGAATACTGGACACACTAGGCGTGGAACATGTAGTCACTAATCTTTTAAAGGATATCCATAAAGGTAACAAGGTAGTTATAAAGTGGGAAAAACAGGTATCCAAGCCAACATAAGCAAAACGGAGGCTTAGGCAGGGGTGTCCTCTGTCACCCTTGTTATTCATGATGTACCTACAAGGATTAGAGGCCAAATTAGAGGGAAGTGGACTGGGCTTCGTCAAACAATGAAAACTCATTGAACAGGCACTACCAGGATTGATGTACGCAGATGATATAGTGCTAATGGCCAACAACAAGGAAGATTTGCAGAGATTGATGGACATCTGCGGTAATGAAGGAGATAGGTTAGTATTCAGATTCAGTAAGGAAAAATCAGCAGTCATTATTTTTAATAATAATGGAGGTAGTGAGCTTAGAATACAGCAGGTCACGCTAGAGATAACATATAAATACAAATATTTGGTTGTATGGATAAGCAATGGGGCCGAGTATCTAAAGAAACACGAAATATACGTGTCGACTAAATGTAACAGGAATTCAGCGGTTATGAAAAACAGGGCACTGCGGAATTACAATAGGTATGATGTGAGAGGAATATGGAAAGGAGTCATGGTTCCTGGTCTGACGTTCGGCAATGCGGTCTTGTGCATGAGATCAGAAGTTCAAGCAAGATTAGAGATTGAGCAACGTGGAATAGGTAGGCTTGCTTTAGGAGCTCACGGGAATACACCAAATAAGGGAGTACAAGGTGATATGGGATGGACATCATTTGAGGGCAGGGAAGCTAGCAGCAAGACAAAATTTGAGAAGCGATTGAAAGAAATGGGGGAGGAGCGTTGGGCTTGGAAGGTATTCAGCTACTTGTACATGAAGAATGTCGATACAAAATGGAGGAAACGAACCAGGAAATTGACTGGTAAATACTTAGAAAACAGCAGGGGGCCAAACCAAAAAAAAAAATTATCGGTTAAGAAGAAGGTGAAGGAAGCTGAGACTGACATGTGGAGAATTGGCATGATTAAGAAGTCCGCACTAGAGATCCATCGAACTTTTAAGCAGGGAATTGCCAAGGAAAGGATCTATGATAATACTCGGCGTAGTTCTCTACTGTTTGAGGCCAGGACGGGAGTATTGCGAACCAAGACATATCGGGCCAAATACGAAGGGGTAGACACGGCATGCAGTGCATGTGGAAAGGAAGAAGAAACTGCCGAACACTTGATAATGTTCTGTAAAGGGCTTCACCCTATAGTTCAGGGTGATGGCACAGAGTTTTTCAAAGCACTGGGGTTTAGGGACAGTGAGGGCAAAATAGACTTTAAGCGGGTAGAATTAACTAGAATGAGGTTATCTGATTGGTGGCTAAAGTCAAGGCACGAGTGAAAATTAAACCCTTCACTGCAAAGTAGGAATCCTCAACCTCACTATTTAAGGGGAAAAAATAAATCTAGTTTTTGGTTCACTAAGTATTGCGGCTTGGTGGCGTTAGCCACCGCCCGATCAAAAGGGTACAGCCATATCAATCCATCAATCCATCGTCTGTAGCTTACTATGAAATTTTAGGTGCGAGGCACTACACAAAAGTTAAAGGTGGTCACGTAGGCCTGTAGTCCTCAAAAAGCACAAGACAGCTTTCACTGCTTTTTGAGCCGACGAAAGGCGATGACGGTGTTCCAGTAGCATCTGCACAGAGAGTGGCCAATTGTCGCAATGCGTCCGAAAGCTTCTGTCTTTCAGACCGCTGCATACGCGCCAGCCGATTGACTGACAATCCTCTTTTTCTTTTCCTCTCTCTTTCTCTTTTCTTTCCTCTCTCTCTCATCTTTATGCCCCCTTTCCCATTCCCCCAGCGTAGGGTAGCAAACCGGGCATGTCCCTGGTTAACCTCCCTGCCTTCCCTCTCGTTGTTCATCCCCCCTCCCCCCTTAGGTGCGAGCGTCACAACAGGCACCACTGCGCAATATTTTCAGGCGTCCTAACGTTGTGGACGTAGCGTAATTTTGCGACTTCACTAGAACCTCGCCTTTGTTGTCAGCCTTGGTGCTGAAGCGGTAAAGGCCATTCCACGCGCTTCCCGCACAGCCGCAACGCACTTGCCGGGACCCCTACCACACGCAAGCGGGGGACAAATAAGCCAATTGGCGATGCTCTTTCACCCTCCGTAGCGTCGCCAATTGGCTTATTTGTCCCCCGCTTGCGTGCAGTAGGGGTCCCGGCACGAGCGATGCGTCTGTGCGGGAAGCGCGTCGAACGGCCCTTACGGAGCTCGGCGGCTCACCCGAAGGTCGCGGGTTCGATCTCGGCCGCGGTGGTCACATTTTAATGGAGGTTAAATGCTCGGGTCCGTGTATTGTGCGATGTCAGCGCACGTTAAGGGGAGATGCGAGTCGAAAAACACAAGTTTTTTTTTTTTTCAAAATTACATACTTTTCGTTTTTAAGTTCAGCTTCTCTGCTTTCCCAATTAAAAACTGAAGATTCTGATAAAACTCGAAGTAGGTTAAAATCGCTTTCAAAGACCACAAGGTGGCTCCTAACAACAAAAAAAAGAGCTCATTGTCTAAAGTTCTCCCGAAATTGTCACATGTACTCAGATTTCGGTGCACGTTAAAGAACCTCAGGTGGTCGAAATTTCCGGAGCCCTCCACTACGGCGTCTCTCATAATCATATGGTGGTTTTGGGACGTTAAACCCCACAAATCAATCAGTCAATCAATCAATCAATCAAAATTGTCACATGGCTCCTTGCCGTTGCATTTCTCTTGAGGGGTTCAGTAAAGCCACATGCTCAAAATAACAATGATTGCCGATCATCATCATCATTATCATCATCATCATTCATTCATTCATTTTACCTTAAGGGCCCCTGACGGGGTTTTACACAAGGGGAGGTGGGTCGAACAAGGATACACAAAGGCGATTCCAGACCAAGAATATAAAGTAGGTTAAAAATCAAGAATTAGAATTACAGGGCAATAATAAGAACAAACCTCGTTATACAACTGATTAAAATATGAGATAAAGGCAACTGGCTACACGGAACTTACGACAGTGCGGTTGTAAAATGAGTTTCAAGTAAGGTTTTAAACATCACAGTATTTCGTTCGTTGGCTGTTGCAATTGGAAGCCGATTCCAATCCTCAATTGTTAACGGGAGGAAAGATTTGTTAAAAGCGTTGGTTGAACCTTTTAAATTCTGGACATTCAAATAATTGAAAAGATGGCGCAAAGTTCGAATTGGTGAGAGAAGCAGGGAGACATGCAAGTAATAATATTTGAAATACAGTCTGTGAAATAAACAAAGGCGTGCTATTTTTCGTCTAAAAATTCAGAGAAGTGAGAGACAGGGATGATTTTATAGTAGTAACACTTGGACGGAAATTGTATTCCAATCTCTCATGATGTAAGAAATTACTTTTAAAAAACAAATCGTCCACATAGATGAGCTTTCACTACTTAAATGTGTTTTTCTTAAGATTCACTTTAGGGTAACTTCTTGAGACTGGACATTCGTGTTTTGGTAATATTCATGACCCTATCTGGGTAAAATTTTGCCCCCATATTCCGTAATATGTGAAGGGTGCGAGTATCTCTCTTAAAACTTGATATCGCCCGTATAGTTATTGCAAACCTCAAGTAAGCAATTAGTAAGGGCTGAGGATTCTAAAAATGTTTACATTAAAGCTTTTCTTGACCGTCAAAATGTTTTATACGCACTTTCTAGATAGTTATTCGCATTCTACAGTGCACCCGAATCTGGGCACACTGGTGGAGCAAGATGACCCATTAATGGCTCAGAATCAGGAAAGTTTAGTGGCGTAAAGAAGTTGTCTGAAACAAACTATACTCGTTGTCATGGCACAAAACAAAAACTATGCAACTTACTATAAGACTAATTACATATTTTAAATCAGCGTAAACGCCTATATTACAGCAGAAATTTTATTTCCCTACGCTAAAGATCACCGCGACTATTTTTTTTTTCGAATCACATCTCCCCTTAAAGAACATCACATGGTCCAAACATCAGAAGCCACATCTACTACGGCGTCCCTCATAACTATATCGTGATTTGGGGGACGTTAAACTTCGCATCTTATGATAGTGGCCTCGGTAAGTTTTTCAGTACAGAACTTGGCATCCGTGATTCTCCGCGCGCCATTGCACAACCGCGAATTATGGAGCTTAGTCCCATCAGCCTGGAGAAAAAGGTGAGAACGAATAAGAGCATAGCTTGAGAGCATAGAGTAAGCATTTCTTTCCCGGAGCTTCCTTGATATCAGTTGCTTCACTGAAGCTATGGCGTGACTACAGCTGTTTCCTAACCAGTCATATAACTTTTTAAAAACTCATTTCAGAGACTATTTAGCGACGAACGAAGTTAAAAGGTAACTATAAAGATAACCCGATCACTGCAGACAAAATGAACAACTATTTCAAGTCTGTATTCACTGTCGATGACGGAAACATTCCAGACATCGACACTAGTGCGGAAGGTACCCTGGAACCGATTATTGTCAATGAGGCCGGTGTCATAAATCTCTTGTTAAACTTGGACACAAAAAAAGGAGCAGGGCCTGACAACATTCCTAACATCTTTCTTGTAAGATATGCAGAGGTGCTAGCTAAATATCTGTGCGTCATGTTTAACAAATCACTATCAACGTGCTCTTTACCTGTGGAGTGGAAAAAGGCCAAAGTTGTTCCTGTGCATAAAGGAGGATGCGGAAATGATATATTTAACTTTAGACCTATATCCCTGACATGTACAATCTGTAAAATCTTGGAGCACATAATTCTTAAACAATAACTGTTTTCCTAGAAGAAAAACGTATATATCTCCCTATCAGCATGGCTTCCGCCGAGGTCTTTCAACCATAACTCAATTAGTGGAATTAACACATGAGGTATCCCAGAGTATTGACAACCAAAAACAAACTGATCTAATCTTCCTCGATTTTGCCAAAGCATTCGACAAGGTATCGCACAAGAAACTACTTCAAAAACTTGAGGCCACCTTAGGAAATTCTACTGTTCTTAACTGGATCAAAATTATCTTACTGATCGTACACAGTATGTGGAATTTAACGATGAAACCTCTGCTACCACCACCGTCACATCTGGAGTTCCGCAGGGCTGTGTGCTGGCGCCAATTTTGTTTCTTCTCTTTATTAATGATTTGCCTACAAATATTAAGGAAAAAATCAAATTATTCGCGGATGACTGCGTGCTATATCGAGAAATAAACTCAACGGAGGACCATGTAGCTTTAAATAGTGCTTTACAAGATGTTTCCTGCTGGTGCCGTAAATGGCAGATGTCACTTAATGCAAACAAGTGTACAATTTTATCAGTAAGTCGAAAAAAAACTAGGTCAAATTTTCTTTCACCATTAATGACATTCCCATAACTAGAGTAAGTCAGCATAAATATCTTGGAATTATTATAACTGAAGATCTAAGATGGGATGCACACATAAGTTACGTTACTTCAGCTGCACTACGCCGCTTGTTTACACTCAGATACCGGCTTCGCCAGGCCCCGCCTTCTCTAAAACTGCTTGCATACACTTCCCTTGTGCGATCATTACTGGAATACGGTAATATTATTTGGTCACCATTCACAAAACAGCAAATCACGAAACTGGAGGGAATACAAAGGAAAGCTTTGAGGTTCATCTACAACAAATACAGACATACAGATTCTCCGACTGAACTAATGAAAAAAGCTGGATTACTTACTCTAATGAATAGAACAAGGTTAGCACGTGCAAAATTCATACATGAATTAATACATGGTCATTTAAACATTGATGTATCCGCCTATCTTACGTTTGATCAAACTAGAAAAACACGCCAGAAACACCCAATGAGACTTAACGAATACTCCTTCAACACAAACTGCTTTAGGTACTCATTCTTTCCGTTAGCCACTAATGAATGGAATAAACTGGATCCGAGTATCTCCAGCACTACCGAATTAGCAAAATTCTAACCCTTGTAGAAAATGAACTTTGTATTATGCAACGGAATCACCTGGTTGATTTTAATATGGGTGTTCGTGTGAACAATGTACGAGCGAAGTATCATGTCATCATTTTTTTTTCTTTAAGCAATTTTTAGTACTGAATCCAGGTGAAGAGAAATCGCCCTGTTGATTCTTGAACATGTTTCTGTTTTTCAGTGTGTATAAATTTGCCCTTCCTTGAAATACTTTGCCATATTGTAGGGTAGTTTCTTATTGCTGTGATTTCTTGTTGTGTTTCTTGATGCATATGCGAATATGTCAACCAATGTGTCAACCAAGTCGCTGCATTTATTTTCTTCTGACAACTTCTCTTTACACTAATGTTTTATGCCCTTCTTTGATCTGAAATTGTTAAATGATCCGATTCTGTTAGTTTCATTCTGTACTTTATCGCGATGTATGTCTTTATTGTGTACCTATTCGAATTTTTATGTTCACGCCCTTCCTGCTAAAATCCCTGATGGGATTTGGCAGTATGTCGAAATAAATAAATAAATAAAAAACGTACAGTAGGAAAAAGGTCTAAACAACATCCGCATATACGATCACTCGCCCAGAGCTCATTCTGTAGTGTTAGCAATGTCTGGGACGCGGTCTTTTCTGGATCTGTATAAGCAACGTTCTTAGTTTTTTTTATACTTCATCAGTGAGGCAAAGGTTAGTCGGCAGAGGGATAAGACACACGTATCCCATTTCGCGCAATCGAGATGAGTGCAAGAGCGTTCCGTTGCAAATTATATCCAATGCTTGACAAACTATATAAGTACATACATCTGAATATCGAGATTTTTCGTTTGCATTCAAATCAGAATTACAACCAAACGCTTAGTGATAACAGACACACAGAACCCCGAAAGTTAAAGGTGTCCGCATTGAGCTCAGAGACTCGCAACGACTTTTTCCGAGTCTCTGTGCTTTGTACTCCGATAAGAGATGTGTACCGAGATGCAGCTACGCGTGAGAAGAACTAGCGTGTTTATCGACGCGAAACTTCTGAGAAATTGGGCCTTGTGAAAACTCTGCGAAGTTCCACCGGCGCATGGTGCGTTCCGCGCCGCTTAGAATTATTCATGATCGGGCGAGCCCCGTTTCCATTTCGTGTTCTACTTTTGAAAGGTCAACGAAGCGTTGTTCCGACAGCAGCTGGGATTCCCATGAACAATGTAACGCGTTCGCGCTCGTTTTCTAAAGCCGAGTGCTCCTTTGAAAACGTACGCCGTATTGAACGACTCATATCTGCAATGCTATACCGCTAACGGGAGGCAACTTTGAACTGCCTCTCAATTGCTTCTTTAATTTGACCTAGGGCATGGTCCGTAATTATTTATTGAGGCATCGGCTCCAGCAAGAGTGATGAAAGAAAATCACAAGGCAATGACGTCATCCCATTTAAACATGACGCGACATAACGTGACGTCACGGGATGACGTAGTGATATGATATGACATTCTCCCTAGATCAAAATTGGGTCGATCATCGAGGCAGTGGAAAACCATGTCAGGTGAAAAGAAGCTTCCGCGTATAGACGCGAGAATTCGTAGATCGGCTAAGAAGATGCACGCTTTTGAAACCACTAAGTGAATCTTGATTGATTGATTGATTGATTGATTGATTGATTGATTGATTGATTGATTGATTGATTGATTGATTGATTGATTGATTGATTGATATGTGGGGTTTAACGTCCCAAAACCACTATATGATTATGAGAGACGCCGTAGTGGAGGCCTCCGGAAACTTAGACCACCTGGGGTTCTTTAACGTGCACCCAAATCTGAGCACACGGGCCTACAACATTTCCGCCTCCATCGCAAATGCAGCCGCCGCAGCCGGAATTTGAACCCGTGCCCTGCGGGTCAGCAGCCGAGTACCTTAGCCACTAGACCACCGCGGCGGGGCTAAGTGAATCTTGAGTGGGCGAAGCTGGGTCCATTGCGTCTACGTTGAAGTCGCCGACTGATGTAAAGGGTTTGTGCTTGTAGGTGTTTTATATTGTTCCGTCCTAATGGTTACCGATATTACTGAAATGTCAAACAATTTTTAGTGGCTCACATATGTTACACTAGTGTTACCCCACTTATGTAAATTACGTGACATGAAGCGACAGTTGATGACAAAGCTAAATCCTAAGGTCCACAATGTCTACGTTGAAGTCACCGGCCAGTATAAAGGCTTGTGCTTGTCCATGTGTTATGTTGTCCTGCCACAATTATCACGTATATTCGTCTATTGTAAACGTCTTTTTTTTTCATTCACATACATACATATGTTTTGAATACAGCAACGGTTTTCTAACCACCATGACAGCGGACGGTGAGCGTCGACGACAAAGCTACGTCCTAAGGTACATAAATGTCTACGTTGAAGTCGCCGACTGGTATAAAGGGTTTGTGCTGGTAGGTGTTTTTACAGTGTTCTATCACAACTGCGATTGACGTTGGTATATTGTTAAACATTTCTCTTTTTTGCGTCTTACATTCAGGAATCTCCTCGTGACGGACCGAATTACAAGGCTAGGCCTTCGGGAGCTTCGAATTTGCTCTTAAAAAGAATATTTTCGCTTTCCAGTCGTCCTAGTTCAATGCACAAGCTACCCTGTGTGTGTGTTTTTTCTATTTAATGACGAAGTTTTCGTATGTCATTTTCTGATAATGTTGCATGCGACACACGAAAGATGACGTGGACTAAATGTATCTATAGTAACCAGCCAAAGCTTTGGAAAGTGTCATAAAATGGCTTTGAACAAACGCTGGTAGGCGGTTCCCGTCGTGCTGACGTATGTTCGCGAATATTAGATATTACATACCGCCTCCGAGGTGACGTCGAGGGTTTGAGTGCACACCATCCAGGTGACGTTCTCTGTATAGGGAGGCAACGTCAGGGAACCGGAGTAGAGAAAGTACGACGTCGGAGGGATGCCGGGAAGCATCTGGCTCAAAAAGAGCGGAGTATCCTGTGGCGATAAAAGAGCCGAGAAACGTACTTTGACCGACTATTGAGATCGATACCTGTCGGTAGTGATAAGTGAAGCTATCCGACTGCGATCGCTCCGGTAGAAAAGTGAACGAACAAAACGAAGGCAATGGTTTCTTGAATATGTGCAGGTTTTTGAACCCTAGCGAGCGACATACGTACATAACTAATGGCTTGTCATGCAAGTCACTGTAAACAAGTTTAAATTAGGTGTCACTTGAGTAGTCTGATAATGGTTTGATGACATAAACATGTATTTGTGAGTGTATGTATTTATTTGTGTGCGCGTTTGTGGGCACAGCTTTATGTGTATCGAGTTTTTCACAATACTACCTAAAGAGAAATCTGGCGCCACAGTGGCGTTGGAGAACTAGGAATGACTACCTGCGAGGCTTGTGTTGGCTGGTGTATGGCGAGGCTTTGGCTCAAAAGCGGATACGAGTGCGCAAAAAAATGCATGTCTAAAACAATACCGTTATAAATTGATCTCATTTACGCACGTTATATTTGTAAAGCAAAAGACTACTCATTTCTTCGGCTTAACGAAACAGCGAAAGAAACAGACAACTATAGCAGTGGCAGAGTGAACGCTGGCTTTGACGTCTGCCTGCCACGTTAAGCGGCCGTTAAGCCGACTTAAGCCACGTTAAGCCACGTTAAGCCACGTTAAGCCACGTTAAGCGGCCGACTTTTCACGCTTCGGAAATTTGTGCATCAACTCAGAAGTTTCTAATGTTAAATTAAACTCATTTCTGTGCAATTATACGAAATAAATAGCTTACTAATGGCTTCTTCGGTTAGAAATCAACCATTTTGACGCAAGGAATGCGTTGAAGCTAGACGAGTCTTCGATGTGTCCTGGCTCTACGTCAACCAAACAGATCTGAGTCAAGTTCGAAGCTCACATATCTCAGCATTTCCATGTATCTAACCCCGGAGGAAGAAAAAGAAAGAGGAGAACTTAGCTGGTACTAGCGCTATACATATAAGAAGGAAAGACGACACAGACGTAAAGTAACGTAGGCGCTAAACGTCCAACTGTTTCTTTCATGCCATTCACGCCAATCTTATACCTGCGCAAGAAAAGACAGCTCATCTTGCGCGTGATCTAATTCCAAGATACGTTCTTTATTTATTTATTTTTCAAAGCAATTGTTGGTGAAATTGCACACAAGTTCCCCGTATCGGCTACAGCTGTACGCCTTCTTTTATTTCACATGTCAGCCGATACCGAGACCAGATTCCGAAATGCAGCTGTGCATATTAGGGGAGAACCCACATTTACATTGCGCTGCCAGAAACCCTCCCGCATTACGTCACTCGAGTTCAAGTGCCCCGTGTCAAACCAACACGAGACGGAAACGCTAGAGCATGTGGTAGACTTCGGCATTCCCTGTGGTGTTCCGCTTTTGAACTCCCTGCGTGAGCCGGCTGGCTTACGCCGAACAAGCGCGTTTCGATTCAAATCTACCGGGCGCAACGCCGTGAAGTCTCGGCAAGTCTCGTTGCTTGCGTGATCCTGATGCAGAAGATCACGTGTTCGGCCAACACTGTTAGCTTCAAAACGGGTTGGCTTGCAAAGACTGGCGGCATGACGTCATTCTCCTTTCTTTTTCTACATCTATGCGTCCATCAGATCACAGTGCCAGTTTTCCCTTTAGGTGAGTGTAGAAAACTGTTTTTGTGAGTCCGTCTTCTTCTGTTACACAATTGAATGTTTCAAATCACAAATGACTGCGCACTTAACAATGGAGCCATGTTTTAGATGTCCGACTATGTCCAAAATGTAGAAGTGTAGTTTTTTCTGATATATATATATATATATATATATATATATATATATATATATATATATATATATATATATATATATATATATATATATATATATATATATATATATATATATAGTTTTGAGAGCTCTCTAGAATGAATAAACATTCATTCATTCATTCATTCATTCATTCATTCATTCATTCATTCATTCATTCATGAAAAGAGGCCTTGTTTCATTATTTAGTCACAAAGGACACTCTTAAACTCGCACGAAGTAGGTCACTTGAAGTCACCGTGCATAATATTGGGCAGCTGTTCATAACATGAATATGTGTATACCTGATTTGATTGATATGTGGGGTTTAACGTCCCAAAACCACCATATGATTATGAGAGACGCCGTAGTGGAGGGCTCCGGAAATTTCGACCATCTGGGGTTCTTCAACGTGCACCCAAATCTGAGTGCACGGGCCTACAACATTTCCGCCTCCATCGGAAATGCAGCCGCCGCAGCCGAGATTCAAACCCACGACCTTATGTGTATACTTGAATTACCTTCAAAGCGTCCTGTTGAAGCAAATACATCCCAGCATGGTCATGCAATTAAACTACACTATACTATACTGTAGTGTTCTGTAATGTACTGTACTGTGATGCATAGGGTGCTAATGCAAGGCTGTTGGCTCATTTACTCAACTTAACAGCACTAAGACTGGAGATATATTTAGGTGACAAGGTGAAGTGCTGACACTAACGAGTTCATTTCGCCGTAGCGGAATACATACGTCGGGAAAACAAGAATAAATAAAGTTATAACGAGACAAACTCTTCTTTAGAGGTTTTGAACAAGTGTTTTGAAAACGTACAATGACCAGCGCACCACAGAAATCTTCGAGGCTCACGTGATTCACACGTGCACTCACTCATTCGTGAGCAAGGCTTCCGTAGACATGGTGAAAAAAAAAAGAGAGCGTGAACATGCAGCAACTCTAATCTTGGCGCATGTGCCGTAACGGAATGCTTGTCAAATAATTTCATTTGTTGATATTTTTCTTTGGTTATATATTCTGCTACAGCGAAACAAACTAGTTGTTGTTCGTGAGCGCTTGGTATTGTCTCTGCATCATGTGCCTCGTCCTTCTTTAGAAGTTCGCTATGCAGCATTCCGCATTGTTTGCGACCACTATGCATAATCTGAAGACACTAAACGTTTACGAAAAACGGGAGCTCCAATCGAGGACGGTGTTAAGCTATGTAACAACATTCGCCGGTCAATAGCCGTATATATATATAAAGTTCGAATTCGCAGTAAAGATACCCCCCCCCCCCCTCCAAGGAGAACCCGCGGACAGGTGGCGCCAGCTCACCTAGAATCGGCTAAACTCTCGGAAACTCCTTCGCTTCGTTTCGGCGAGATGCCGCACCATTACGAGTCGCACGGAAATGACTTGTTACTGAACTAACTTAAAATCAAAGGTGGTGTTTGCGAGACCAAGCTAGATAATTTAGTGCACAGAAGGGCGAGAGCAAGCTCGATAATTTAGCGAAAAAGCTGCAGCCGCACGGATAATAAGCAGCCGAATGTCGCGACGAACGGACGTATACCCACGTCAAATAACATAACCCACGCAATGGTTCGCATTGCGAAAGAAAGAAAAAACTAGCAAAAACATATTAGCCATTACTTGTGTGAATTTTCCTTGGTATAGCGGCAAAAGCCATAGCTTTCTTTTACACGTAAATGTAAAAGACGACTAATCAAACGTTGAACTAAAAATCTGCGGCGCCGGAGTAACGCGTTGGCAGCGGCAACACGAGCGCTGCGAAAAATCATCGCAGCTTGATGACGTCAGCACATGGCTTCACCATGACGTCACAGATCGCTAGAACTTGTGACGTCCTCATGACGTCACACAACGTGACATAAAACGCTGACATTATCGCATAACATCGTCGGTTGATGACCAAACATACCTCGATCACAGAGGCGGGGCAAATACACGTTATGTGCAGAAAGCTTTCGTGGAGTTGGAGGCCCAGCGAGTTTTATTCCTTAAGTAATGCATTTTTAAAAAAATCCAATGCCAGTTACGCTATTATAGAAATCATTTCAGGCATTACTTTCCAGTGCTCTGAGAATTGAGTCGTACCTTGCTCTTTTCGGGTGAGTCCATCGCAGATATAATAGTATGAAGGGTGTCCGGACATGTATCGTAGGACAGCTGCGGGATTTGAAAGATATTGTGATTTCCTGTTAAGTACAGGCCAACAGATTCCTTCAACACAACTGAGGCATTCTTCAAAGATTTTCAAAAACAAGAACACGTTTGAAATGTTACGAATAACGGAAGAAAAATAACACAAGAATACGAGGTGCAGCATCGTGCGTGCAATTCACAAAACGAGGAAAATCGCCGTTTTCTACAGCACTCGAAGCGAGCTTCCCTAGCCAGTCGAGGTGGCGTCAGTTTAGCAACTTTTTAGACACTCATATTTTATCGCAAGCTGCGATTTGCTTGCATTCCAGCGTACAACGCTTGAAGTTGCGAACAAAAGATTTCCTATTGTGAAGTCTTTGGCTCCATACTTTAGACAAAATATTCGCTTCAGAAAATCTTATATTGTTCTGTGCTGACTGCCTCTATCTCGGGGTGGACTGGTTAATCGTAATCACATGCATCCATCACACGATAGAATTACTGCAATTATCCTTAAATTTCTCATTTGTATGATTTGGAGTAATACAGTGGGCCCTATAACCCAGTGAAAATATTGTCTCCAAAATTATTTTTTATCACTCCGGGCAGCGGAAATCAGATTGAAAGAATAATCGCAGAAATGTTACCCTCGAAAAATTCCCCAAAGCAGGCTTAACCCGACGTAAAACTTCTACTTAAACAATGATTCTTTTTAATTGTCTATATAGCTCTAATAAATGCACGGCAGGTGTTAAAGACATATTATCGAAACGTCGTTAGCGCAGATACTCCCACCTTGAAGTAGACACATCCATAGTGCGTTTATCTATACAATAATTTATCATACTTTATATTACTCGAATAAATGTACATCAGGCGTTATACGTAGATATGTTATGGAGACGTTAACGCCGATGCTCCCACCTTGAAGAAGACCGCGATGACAGCCAAGCCATCTCTCTCCATGCTCGCTTCTTCCAAGCTACTGAACTGGTCGTTGTAGTGGACGAAATGGGCCTTAGTAAAAACTGGGTAAAAGTAAACAGTGATAACATTTCGACATATATCAACAGAAATGAAACAGATCTGGTTTCAGCCCACGATTTGAAAAACTATCACTCGATATTTTTGTTTTACTTTTTTCAACCGACGCTTGTTTTGAGTTTAGCAAAAGTTGGTAACAATTTAGAGTACTTGGTACTCTACTATGGGAGGGCATAAAGCCTTCTCGTGGGCATCACACTTAATCACGCCGTGAACGAGTTCAAGAGAGATATGCTTGTTTGAACGGATGTTTAATGATTCAGAGTATAAGGTACTCTACTATTGGAGAGCAATTAACTTTCCGGCAGCTATAGTTTACGCTGTTTACACGGTTGCCAGTGGGCCATGTAACTTCATACGCCGGCGAACGTACAGATATTCGGCCCCTGAAGGTGCGCCGGCCACATGCGTATCTGTATGCGCCATCATTTAGTCATTGATGCTTTCTACTTCGCGGGATTGTTGGTGCTCGGGCCGTTTTTGATGTGGCTATATGACATTTTATTGGAGTGACTTGTTATTCTGCGTTGTTACATTTCCTCTGCTTGGATATGACACCATCTTCGTTGCCTGTCGCGAACGAAGTGTTGACAGTGCAATCATAGAGAAAGAACAAAAAAATGGCAGCATATCCCCAGAGTGGGGAGGAGGAAGGAAAGAAATGAAAGGCAGGGAGGTCAACCAGACGCACGTCCGGTTTGCTACCCTGCACTTGGGGAAGGGGTGAGAGTATTAAAGAGGAGAGTGCACGGAGAAATGTTTCCTCCCCGGAGTGAATGATGGAGAGTGAGGCGAAGCATCTGTTCGTACATTCGTTCTTGCTTCCGTCCGTCCATGCGTGCGTCTGTGTGGCCGCCCATGCGTCCATCCGCCAGTCCGTGCGGGCGTCTGTTCGTGCGTCCGCTCGTCCATCTGTGCGTCCGTCCCTGCGTTCGTCCATGCATCCGCTCTTGCGTCCGTCCATGCGTCCATCTGTCCATGCAGCCATCCATGCGTCCGTCCATGCATCTGTCTGTGCGTTCGTTTGTCAACCTATTCAACACTCCAAGAACCGCCATCTCGCATCTTTTCATCATATATTCCTCATATAGAAGCACCGTCATCCAGCGGACATTCGAAGGACTGAACGAGAGGAGGCACACGAACACTTTCTTACGGCTTGCGCTTCGTGTCTACTTCCCACCTTTAACCACCTTGAGTTCATGGTATATGCTAGTTCACTGTATTCATGGCACTGTGGCCCAACGCTCGTTAAACCTTTCTAAAACCTAGGAGGTTACGCCCAGCGAGTACAACGTGGCAACCTTTTCAGATAGTGCTCAATTTACATTCCAATGGCTGCTAAGTGTGAATGAGAGACAGGAGAATTCGGCTTTTAGGTAACGCACACGCTGCGATTTTTTTTATTGTTCAACAACGCACAGAAGAAATCCCCCACCGGCACCACCTTGGAGGTCAAAAAGTACGACTGGTTACACACTACGACTACTAATAATACTACGAGGGACGCACGGGTTTCGCTTCGCACCTAAAGATTGGCAGACCCCACTTACAGTGGGAATCAATGATATGCGAAGCACGAATAAGAAAGGTTGACATGTCACTTTAAAATCAGCACAACCAAACGAGGTATAGGTAAATGATGTCGTACATGACTTCCGTGTCATGATTATCATGTTTGGATGCGTCGTTTACCTTCGTCATCTATTCACGTCACGTGATACCGAATTTAGTATATGTGGAGCTAGCGAAACGCCCGCGAGCACGCTATGAGTGTGTTATGTTGTCATGTTCCTACATGACACGCGTGTCAGGATTATCATGTTTGCACCAGTCATATATTTCGTCATCCATTGACGTCACGTAACACCAAATTTGGTATATGTCGAGCTAGCAAAACAGCCGTGAGCGCATCATGAAGAGCACAATATACTGCAATGTAGCGTTGACGCATGCGCACGTTGGGCACAGCGACGCTACGTTAGCAAAACGCGAGAACTCTATAGTCTGACGCCAGGTGCGACCGGCGTGACCAGCGTCCGTCGGCACGGCCCGACGGCAACCGGCATGAAATTCACGCCGATGCGTTAACCCAGAGAACACTGCGTCTCCCTCTTTTCGTGACGGAGGAACACCTGACCGCTGAAACGCGCCTGCGTCAAAGAAACGCAGCGGGGCACAGTCCTGCGATTACACGGCAAAACCGGCGCCTGGCGTCACAACGCCAGCGTGAGGCGACGAAGTGAACGCCGGCGAGCACGCGCACCACTTCACATTGAAATGTATTGGCACCTTGACTGTGGCGTGCACTCATGTTCTGACATGACACGCATCTCATAATGATCGTGTTTGCACCAGTCACTTACCTTCGTCATCCATTCACGTCACGCAATACCAAATTTGGCAAATGTGAAGCTAGCGAAACGGCCGTGAGCTCATCATGAGTGTGGCATGCAGTCATGTTGTTACATGACACAAATGTCGTGATTATCATGTTTGGATGTGTCATTTACCTCTGTCATCAATTCGCGTCAGGTAATACCGAGTTTGTACATGTGAAGCTAGCAAAACGGCGGCGAGCGATCATGAGCGTGGCATGTAGTCATGTTGTTACATCATGTTTGCACCAGTATCATACCTTCTTCATTCATTCACATCCCGTAATACCAAATTTGGTATAAGTCAATCTAGCGAAACGGCCGCCAGCGCATCGTGGCATGTAGTCATGTTGTTACATGACACGCATCTAATGATTATCATGTTTGCACCAGTCACATATTGTCGTCTATTTATGTACCGTAATACCAAATTTGGTGTATGTGACGCTAGCGAAACTGCCGCGAGCGCATCATGAGCGTGGTATGTAGTCATGTTGTTACATGACACGCATGTCATGATTTTTATGTTAGGGTCTGTCGCCTGTGTTCGCCATGCAATCATGTCATCCCATACCAGTGTTGCACCATGTCATGTGAACAAAACCACCGAGAGCTGCAGGGCCCCGACATGTAAATCATGACAGTCATGCCATACATGTCATGATTTTCATGTCATGACTAGTCAGATATGTTCTTCATACAGTCATGTTATGCAATGTTAAGTTTGGCATCGATGCCGTTATCGAAACGGCCAGGAGAGCTAAAAGTCGTAGGTGGATAGATAGATAGATAGATAGATAGATAGATAGATAGATAGATAGATAGATAGATAGATAGATAGATAGATAGATAGATAGATAGATAGATAGATAGATAGATAGATAGATAGATAGATAGATAGATAGATAGATAGATAGATAGATAGATAGATAGATGATAGATAGATAGATAGATAGTAGATAGATAGATAGATAGATAGATAGATAGATAGATAGATAGATAGATAGATAGATAGATAGATAGATAGGATAGATAGAATAGCTAGATAGATAGATAGATAGATAGATAGATAGATAGTAGATAGATAGATAGATAGATAGATATAGATAGATAGATACGCTCAAAGTCGCCGAAGTTCGCTAAGAAATGCTTCGCATACAAAAGGTAAGCGCAAACACTCCCATAGGCCCCGGCACCCAAGCGACTCTAGAGCACCCGGTGGTTGGTGAGAGCAACTGACCTGCGCATCCTCTTTCAGTTTCACTGGCGCGAATTTTGGATTACTGTGCGCAACTGACGTTTGGCTATGGCGAAGGTTATGATTGCAGACCACTTTTCTCAGCCCAAATGGCAAGGCTGTTGTTTACCGTTTGAATTTAGCGCTTTCCTATTTTGTATGGCTCAAAATTGTTCGTGCGAAATGAAGTCATGACGTAATTTTTATTTAGACCAAGTTATAATAGACAGATATGCAGGTAATCAGGTTCTGGCATCTGTAAAACCACCGGCGTCACAGGTGTTTCTGTAGCGCGTTTCAGCTGCCTCCTTTCATGGCGGACGACATAGATCCCTTGGAATAGTTGCTTGCAATCCTTGCCCGCTGTGAGATGAGGCCCCTCACTGAGGGCACACTCGGACGAGCACTCGTGGTCTTCTGCATAAGACGCGGCACCATATCCACCGCAAATCGTGTTCTTTGGCGCCAGGCAGACGTCGGCATGGTGACCCAGCCTGCCACAGACGTGGCAAATGTCCGTCTGGCGTCTTTAGAGTGGCGGGGGGTGCGGAATCCGCCGCGTCACATAATGTCGAACCACGTCATGCGTCACACAATGTCAACTGTGCAAAAACTGGCCCATTTCAAGCTTTGCAGTCATTACAAAGAGCTCAGCCATAATGTATTTATCATCGTCAGTCAAGGCATCAACAACATGCACATAATTTCATAAAGACGCGGTTAGTGCCCTCGATTCTCCGCAGAATTACGAACATTGGTCTAGCAAGTGCTTCCGTATTGTTCGAAAAGTATAATGATAAATGTGCAGCGGGTACCCAGTGACTATGCCTGCAGTGCTCATCCCAAGAGAGCTTATAACGAGCTCTAGAAAAGCCACTCCTCCGGCTTTCATTGTGATGCGTATTTCGCACAGGCTTGGGCTTTTTTTTTTTCTTTGGGTTTAGGAAACACAACAATACCTCGTACTTGATCTTGCATACCTGAGCTTAAAGTTCCGCAACGTTTCTAGACAATTACAAAACAAAAGTGTTCCAATAACCTTCGGAAAGAGTTTCGATGTACTACAAGAACCTAATATAATACAGCTCACCTCCATTGCGAATGTCTTGCCGTCCATAGTGTGCTCGGAGCCACAAGAATCATCGAGACCCGCATGAAAGTGCAGATTGTGCAGCAAAAACCGGCCGGGTAGACCTGTTCCTTTCAGACTCGGCTGGAGGCCACCTAGAATTCGGACCTTTACTGCGAATAGCAAGGAGAAAGCAACGACAAAACGTCACGCACGCCTCGTGGCCTTGAGTATCTTTTTTTTCTTCTTTTTTTTTCTTCAAATACGTGGCTTTTCAGTGCAATTACGTGCGCACGCGTAGACAAGTGAAGCCTCCCACGGCAATCTCTGAAACGACCGAGCGCGCCATGTTCAAATCAGCCAATGGCTGATAGATGGGCATTCTACGAGTGATTATCCAACGTCTTCCGTCATTTGTCGAGGAAACAGAAAGCAATTTTAGGGGCGAAGCTCCTTATAACGGCACCCGTTCCTCCCCCCGTATAGTGCGTAACAGGTAGAACACTTTGACCTCCAAGGTGGTGCCGGTGAGAGACTTCTTCTGTGCGTTGTTGAACAATAAAAAATAGTGCTCAATGTACATGTCAATGGCTGCTAATGGGAAATGAGAGACAGGAGCATTCGGCTTTTAGTTAACGCGCAGGCTGCGATCACCATTAGCAGCTATTGGCATGTACATTGAGCACTATCTGACAAGAAAGGGTTGCTACGTTATACTCGCTGGTGTAACCTCCTTAGCTTTAGAAAGGGTTAGCGAGCGTTGAGCCGCAGTGCCATGAATACAATGAACTTGTACATACCAGGAATGAACTCGAGGTGATTAAAAATGGGAAGTAGATACGAAGCGCAGCCGTAAGAAGTAAAAGCCGAATTCTCCGCCTCTCATTTCCCATTAGCAGCCGTTGACATGTACATTGAGCACTATCTGACTGAAAAAGTTTGCTACGTCATACTCGCTGGGCGTAACCTCCTTGGTTTTCGAAAGGTTTAGCGAGCGTTCGGCCGCAGTGCCATGAATACTGTGAACTAGTATATACCATGAACTCGAGGTGGTTAAAGGTGGGAAGTGGACCCGAAGCGCAAGCCGTAAGAAAGTGTGCGTGTGCCGCCTCTCGTTTAGTCCTTGGAATGTCCACTGGATGGCGGTGCTTCTATATGGGGAATATATGATGAAAAGATGCGAGATGGTGGTACTTAGAGTGTTGAATAGATGGACGAACGGACACATAGACAGATGCATGGATGGACGCATGAACAGACGCAGGGGTGGCTGCATGGACGAACGCAGGGACGGACGCACGAACAGACGCACGCACGGACGGGCTGATGGACGCATGGACGGTCCCACTGACGGACGCATAGACGCACGGAAGCAAGAACGAATGGACGGACGAATTCTTCACCCGACTCTCCATCATTCACTCCGTGGATATGCTGCTATTTTTTTAGCTGGCTTTGATAATTTACTGTGAGTTTTAGGCAGCGTGCTGCGCTATAACATTTGGGTTACGAGTTCTTCGGGGCCAGGCACACGTCGGCATGGTGACCCAGCCTGCCACAGACGTAGCAAATGTCCGTCTGGCGTCTGTAGAGCGGCGGGGGTGCGGGATCCGCCGCGTCACATGTCGAACCACGCCATGCAGGCGTCACACAATGTCAACTGTGCAAAAACTGGCTCGTTTCAAGCTTTGTGACCATTACAAAGCGCTCAGCCATATTTTATTTATCATCATCAGTCAAGGCGTCAACAACATATACATAATTTCATAAAGACGTGGTTAGTGCCCTTGATTCTCCACAGAATTACGAACATTAGTCTAGCAAGTGATTCCGTATTGTTCGAAAATCATAATGATAGATGTGCAGCGGGTACTCAGTGACTATGCCTGCAGTGTTCATCCCAAGAGAGCTTATAACCAGCTCTAGAAAAGCCACTCCTCCGGCTTTCATTGTGATGCGTATTTCGCACAGGCTTAGGTCTTTTTTTTTTCTTTGCGTTTAGGAAACAGAACAATACCTCGTACTTGATCTTGCATTTCTGACCTTGATGTTTCGAAACGTTTTTAGACAATTACAAAACAAAAGTATTCCAATAACTTTCGGGAAGAGTTTCGATGTTTTACAGAACGTAATATAATCCGCCTCACCTCCATAGCGAATGTCTTGCCGTCCATAGTGTGCTCGGAGCCACAAGAATCATCGAGACCCGCATGGAAGTGCAGATTGTGCAGCAAAAACCGGCCGGGTAGACCTGTTCCCTTCAGACTCGGTTGGAGGCCACCTAGAACCCGGAGCTTTACTGCGAATAGCAAGGAGAAAGCAACGAGAAAACGTCAGGCACGCCTCGTGGCCCTGAGTATCTTTTTTTCTTTCTTTTCTTTTTTTTCTTCAAATTCGCAGCTTTTCAGTGCAATCACGTGCGCACGCGTGGACAAGTGATGGCCTCCCGCGGCGATCTCTGAAACGACCGAGCGCGCCATGTTCAAATCAGCCAATGGCTGATAGATGGGCATGCTACGAGTGATTTTCCAACGTCTTCCGTCATTTGTCGAGGGAAGAGAAAGCAATTTTCAGCTGGCTTTGATAATTTACTGTGAATTTTAGGCAGCGTGCTACGCTATAACATTTGGGTCACGTGTTCTCGGGAGCATCTACTACCATTCGGCGGCGTTTCCTGACCACGCTAAAACGTGTTGCAGGACACCTTTAAAGAGGAAATCGAGTTTCGTGGCGCGGATGATGACAAAATAGCCACATCGGTATACCTTTTCGCCTTCGGGTCGTTTAAAGTGAATTCTTAAGGGGCTCTACGGGTTTAGACATTCCAGGAACGACGTCCGCCGTGATGACGTAGTTGTTACGGTTTTCAGCTGCTGGCCTTGAGGTCGCGATTTCGATCCCAGTCGCAGCGGTCACATTTCGATGGAGGCAAAATGGTACATGCCTGTGTGCAGTGCGCGTTAAAGAACACCAGATGGTCGGAGATTTCTGGAGCCCTCCACAACAGCGTCTCTCGAGGTTTTGGGGCGTAAAACCCTGGATGTTGTTAACATTTTCTAAAAACGATTAAGATACAGGTCTCGGATCAAGGCAACGAGTACGAGTCCAAGTACGATGATCGAGCCAATATCGAGTCACTCACCGCCGAATTCGGTGTCGTTCACTTTGTACTGTGAGAACGGACCGTCATATCCGTGCATGCGCAAATCGGCTCTGGCTCTCTGCAGCTTTTCACTGCGCCTCGGTGTGGAAAGCTCAATGGGCGACTGCCTCCTTCCCGTGCACGGATTGAGCTTGAACTCTTTCCGTGCACTGCTCCCAGAATAACCTGAGCCGGGGCAATGGAAACGTGACCGGTTATCAGACATGACAGGTTAAGATTGTGCTGAAGGCTCCGCAGCAAACAAAGACGCCTTGCGGTCTAAAACAGGGTATATCGATTCTGAAGGCGGTCACGACAAATTTCTACATACATGTAATTCAACATACACAATGCATGCACCGGGCAAACGGTGGCTTACCACTTGGACCATCGCAGAACTGCAAAGCTACTGCACGTATGTCGGTAGCAACAAAAAAGAAAAAAAACGAGCTTGCTTTACGTGCAAAAATCCTCATCTTGGCTTGCTCGCTTCTTCAGCGAAACGAAGTTGAAGACGCTCTTTTAGTTCATGTTGGGACTGTAGAGGTGTGAAAGCTCTGTATCTGTCGTGTCGGTGCACACACGACAAATAGTTTTGAACACTGATGTCAATTCAGCGGCCTTCCACTAGCGTGTGCAACCTCTACTGAACAATCTTTTTAAAGCACTTTGAGGCCTTTGGCCTGGTGCCACGTCCAATATATCGAATGTGCAGAAAATGGCAGTAAAGACGATTTCTATCGACGCGTGCACATGCCCTACACATTTACATGGGGATTTCAAGAGGCTTTTACAACTGTTCGACATACACAATAATTCGTAATATATGAGTTTAATATTTCATGCACGCACGTATTTATAATGCCGAGACAGCATGTGCGCATTCATGTACAAGTACAATCAGTTAAATCGTTCTTCAGCAAGGACCCTTGAACGAGTGAAAAGGGCAGTTATTCCATCTTTTACGACTCATTTTGAGCCTATATCACAAGGACAACGTTTAGAATTTCGGTATGTTCATTAGCCCTTCATTCCGAAGTTAAGCACAAGCCAAGCACACGAACCTTCAAGGGCCGTCGTGGTTGTAGTGGACTGTCCACGTAAAACTTGCGCCGCCATCTTTGTCGCCCATAAACGGTGACCACTTCTTGCGTACCTGCGTTGAGCAACGACAAGTTGTATACAAAACGGGCCACTCAAAACAATTCTTTTTTCATTCGTAGCGAGGGACTCGTCTTCGCAGACTAACCCTTTAGGTTGCCGCACGGTAGTTTATTTGTCAGCTGGCGCCTCGGGCAAAGATCACGAAGCACGAGACACCATCTGGCACACGACCTCCGAGAGTGCATACTCATTAGCACGCCATCTCAGAGGCCATGTCTGGCAAAAGGAGAGTTTCGCAGTCGTCGCCTTCATTACGAGTGGCGCTAGCTAACACTTCCGGGCATTACACATACAAAAATATTGAATTAAGTGGACTTATAGCGTCTACTATCATACCTAAATTGTTTTGTCATCGTACTCGTCGTTAGTTGTGGTTTCGTAAAACACCAGCGAAAAAAGTTGATTTTCCGTCCCCTTTAACTTCAGTATACGTCGTAATTACTACACTACAATTATGTACGACGATTGATGCCCGCTATGCTTCTATCGGCCTAACTGTATGCTGGCTTCAATTGGTTGTAGCAGAACATTTAGTATAATAATTGGTACATGCAAGTGGATACGCCTTATGGCATAGCCACGATATATCAAGATACATCAAGCCGGTGCAACGCTAACTAAACAAAACGAAAACGGGTGGATACGGTAGCATGCGCATTATTTTGCCCAGTATTAACGCGTCTCATTCTTGCATTGCCAATGGGCCGTGATCATAATTTCAGAGAAACTAAGCACGGCTTGCGCCAACCAGTAAAACGTGTGTAAGTTCTAGTCAATTCCGGTCGGCGATATCAAATAACTGGACATGTCACCATTGATATTTAGCCTACAATGATTCTAGAGAGCATACAAGTTTCCCACTCAGCACTGCGGTTGTCGTTGTTTCTTCGCGAAGAGAAATCGTGGAACAAGTAATATCGGAACACACGTCGAAAGATCCAACAACGTCCCCGTTCCACGGTTTCTCGCCGTTTCGAGCCTCCGCTTTCTCCGAACTGCAGTCTTGTTTGAAATTGTGTTCCTTTGACACGTTGGCTACTACGGAGTAGACCGACGCAACGACGTAAAAGCTGCTCCTCGTTAGAGGAAAGTGAAAATATAAATGCAAATACGTACGCGAGAATGCGTGTTGAAAGCATCGTCACGCGGGATTGAGACGTCAGGCGTAAATTTTTGGTCGAATCGTAATCGAACACGCAGCAGGCGGCGATCGCGATACTGTGGCCTTTCGTGCACGTTCGTTACTGGTAATGATGATTAGAATCAAGATGATGGCGACGACGGCGGACTACAAAGAAAACGTTACAAATACAATTTCAAAAATAAAATGGCGGACAATCACAACTGAACAGGAAACTGAAAAAGGTGTGGGAAAAGTTAAAGCACCCGTATAGCGCCCCCAAAAAAATTCATTCACCCCCGACTGGGTCAATCCACTGCATTCGGTATGTACCAATGCCAGTGGACAAAAACAACAAAATAATACGTAAATTCGTCAAACAACAATAATCGTACACGTGCCTAAATAAATATTACGAAATTGAGAAAACATTGAAGTCACGTTGCATGAAGCGTCACATTGGAATGGGTTATGAGTGGTATAAATACATAGTGTACTGAGCCCAAATAAATGAATTAAAGGAGATACAGCAAGACCGGCAAGACTTACTCGTTAAAGCAGTGTAGAGACGAAAAGCTAATTAGGCATTCGGGCGTACACGCGCACTCGATCGAGAATAAAGAGAACAACGAAGTTAGAATAGAGCTGAGGTAACGCGTAGCCGCACGCTTGCTTGCTCTGGGGGTTTGGCTGAAATCTGAGTAGCCTCTACTGAATTTCTTCTTGGATAGGCGTATCTAAAGCCTTAGCATTGATTAGCTAGTACCCTTCTGGCTAGTCAATCCAGACAGATGCCGCTTTCTTCGCCTGGACCAGGGACTTATCTCTGGTCTGCTTCTCTTTCACCGCAGGAGCTACCAGTGGACCAGTTCCTACGCAATGGCGTCGCTTCCGTTCCTGTGGCCCTAGTCCCAAGCAACGACGGAGTCATTAAGATGAAAAACCCTAAAGTGATCCAGTCGGAACTCAAAGCAGCGACAACTCACTATCACACCATCACAGAGGTCCGGCAGTTTGGCAAGGGAGGCATTGTCTGCTTTTCTCCTGACCAGCTCTGTGTCAAAGACTTACTTAAATGCTCGATGTTCGCTACCAATCCGGTGAGCGCCTTCATTCCTCCTCACCTAGCATGCGTCAGAGGTATTGTCCGAGGCGTAGACATCAACATGACTCCAGCTGAGGTCCTAGAGATGTTCTCTGAGGCAGGTGCTATTGCAGTTTATAGATGCTCACGAGTTGTAGAACAGACAAAGATCCCTACTGAGTCTGTAATTGTCACATTTGCCGGGTCGATTCGCCCCACTGAAATCAAGGCGTGGCCTTTAATATTCAGAGTCGAACAACTGTCACCTCGTCCCCTCCAGTGTCAGAAATGTTGGCGCTATGGACACACTTTAAAAGGATGTAGGTCAGCTCCCAGATGCCGAAAATGTGGTGAGGCACATACTGCAAATGAATGCAATTGTACTGAAGAAAAGTGTTGTCTTTGTCATGAGCAGCACTGCGCAGATAACGCTAATTGCTCAGCCAAAGCGCGGGAGACTCAAATTATGGAAATTGTTGATCGCAGACGCTGTTCACGAAAAGACGCCATCGCTGAAATTCAGGCAAGAACCCAGGGATATGCTGGTGTTGCAGCCCGACATAATGCAACCTTAGAAGCTTCTCTTTCAGTGTCCATTGCAGACATGATTGAAAAAGCGATGGAGAAAGCTATAGATCGCCTGGCCACCACCCTTTGTGACTCCTTATCTCATATTGTAGCCACTCAGTTGACGCAAATATATGGGACACCAAGAGATATGAAGGATACTTCCCAAGACAACGTAACTCTCCCACCAAGTGAAGCAGACGCAGAGTCATCTCCTTCAGAGGTACAGGCTGCAGGGCCCTCTTGTACAGACAACCAGAGGATAGGTGAAGACATACTAGAGGATGATCAGGATTATGATGATATGGACATGGACATCAAATCCCTAAAGCGCACTCGATCCCCTGTCTCCAAAAATACTGGCTCTTCAAAACATTCAAAAAACAAAAAATACCAGAAGGAGAACCTATCGAAGAGCGATTTTCTTAAAGACAGCATTTTAGATAAGGTAGTTGCCGAAACAATTCTGTCAAAATGATAGGTTCTATCAAAATTCTTCATTGGAACTGCCGATCTATTCATTCAGCTAGTACAGATTTATTGTATTTATCTTGTAAATTCAATCCAGACATTATTGCACTGCAAGAAACGTGGCTGTCAGCACATAATTCGTTTTACCTACCTAATTTCCGGTCTTTTCGCCTGGATCGCCCATCCAAAGGTGGAGGTTTAGCGTTCTTTGTCAATAATAAAATTAGTTCAAAGATCAAAACTTCGTACAAAAGTATATCCCCCGAATGTGAAATTTTCGCTTTAGACATCACCTTGCCTGGATGCTCTCCCTTCTCTCTGGTAAATCTTTACTTTCCTCTGGGTGTACAAGACACGCGATGTTTAGACATGGCTGTTAGTTCGTGGTGCACAGAAAAAATTATGGTTGGAGATTTTAATTCTCACCACACTAGTTGGGGTTTTAGGACTGATCAATGTGGACAACGCTTGTGGGACTGGTCTATAGACCATAATTTATCATGCCTCAACGCTAGAACTCCCACATTTATCCGAGACCGATCCCGCTCTGCCTTAGATTTGAGTTTTATAAGCTCGGGTATTTCTAGCGTATCTTGGACTACTCTAGACTGCGCCACCAACAGTGACCACTTACCAGTACTGTTTGAAATTTCTTGCCCCATTATTCCATCTTACTCCCAAGCTCGAACCTTTATCAATTATTCCAAATTTAAAAATGACCTAGAAGTTGCTTTGACTACCCCCACTGAAGACAACGATGAAAATAAAGCCATGAAATTAAGTGCGGTAATTAAAAGAACGTTCAAAAAAGCAGAATTTTCTATTGAGTCTGATACGAGAAAGCCTTGTAGCCAGTGGTGGAATTCTGAGTGCTCTCGTGATCATAGACGACGACAAGCGGCTTGGAAGCAGCTAATTCATAATCAGTCCCCCAAAAATTGGGCAGATTACAAGTTTATTGCTGCTACATTTAAGCGCACCGTGGCTAAAGCTAAAGAAGACTATGACAAAAAACATTTCGACTTTCTTTCCAAACCTAGAAATAAGAAAGCGTTATTCCGATATATGAGATCGCGCAAAATTCTGCCGTCTCTAGCTAACTCTGATTATGACAGGTTATCGACGGAAGAAATGACTAATTCGTTAGAGGCAATCGGAAGAGGTTTAGCTAACAGATTTTCGTCGACTTTGACAATCAACTGGCAAAAGTCCTCTATAAAGACTGACTACGAAAAAGTGACATTGTCCGAAATGTCAAGCGTAATTAGAAACTTACCCTCTTCGGCTCCTGGTCCTGACGGTATAACAGTTCCTATGATTAAAATTTTATTCCAGATATCACCCGGCGACGTCCTCAACCTTATAAACTATTCCTTAAGCAATGCCTGGATACCACATGACTGGAAAATAGCTAGAGTGATTCCCATATTAAAAAAACAAGGGTCAGGTTTTAACATTGACAACATCAGACCAATCTCTCTAACATCTCACCTGATCAAAATTATAGAGAGAGTTCTCAATAATAGAATAAAAGTTTGGATGGCTGACAAGCTAATATTGAAACCATTTCAAATAGGTTTTCGTAGCGAATGCTCAATTTGGTGTGCTCATGCCGACTTAGAGAGCCGAATACAGCTTGCCCGAAAAAGACGACAATACGCGGTACTAGTAACACTAGACATAGCTAAAGCTTATGATAGTGTTGAGCACTCAATTTTATTGAATTCTTTACACGAATGTGACTTTCCGCGTTATATTGTTGATTGGGTAGCAGAGTTTCTAAAATCGAGAGAATTTTATTGTGCAAAGGATGGATGTCACTCATCTAAATTCAAACAGCAACGTGGAGTACCTCAAGGGGCGGTCCTATCTCCGCTGTTATTCAATGTGTTGATGAGCTCAATTCCCATTGAACGAGATATCACTGTCTACATTTATGCAGACGACATTGCATTTTTCGTTGCAGATAGTGACATTTATTCTTTGCATCAAAAATTGCAAAAGTACATGTATTCTCTTGAAATTTGGCTGCATTCAATTTCATTGTCTCTAAACATAAGTAAAAGTGCGCTCCTGGTGTTCCCTATAGCAGATTCTATTCAAATTTCAGTACTTTATAATCAGGAACCGATTCCACAAGTAGAGTCTATCAAATATTTGGGCATTATTTATAACGAGAAACTTAACTGGAGCCCTCACATAGACTATAACGTGGCAAAGGCACAACGAGCTTCAGGCTTATTGCGAAGGTTGAGCAACAGAAAATATGGGTTACGTAGACACACCTTATTAATGATATATAAAATGTACATGCGCCCAATACTCGAATTTGGGTGTATATTATTTTCGGGTGGCCCTACGTACAAAATTAAACCGTTAGTTCTATTAGAGCGAGAAGCGTTACGGTTGTGTTTGCGACTCCCCAGGTATGTCGCTATTAATGTACTATATCAGGAAGCTCGCATACCAACTATTCTTTGCCGATTCCGTATCTTAACAGTACAAACATACTTGAAATTTTACGGCTTATCAGCGAGACGGTCTGCATATGCCTTTATTAGTGACCCCGACGCCTTCTTCCTCGCTCACTGGCCACGCTTTCGTACTCCCCAGATTATTTTTGTACAAAAGAAACTTGAAAGCATAAAGGTGGATATCAGATCGGTAATTGGAACCAAAGCATTAAATCACAATATTACGATAGAATGTGATGAAATTTTTCCCCCACTATCTAAGTTTCAATCTTCGAGTTACTTAAATGACAGGTTAGAAGACTACATAGCTCATGCGGAAATAAAGAACATAATAGCCACAGACGCTTCTGTGAATAAAGAAAAGGCAGCAGTAGGAATCGTCTCAGATTACCTCGGTTGGTCATTCTCGGTAAGACTACCAGACTTCACTCCGGTTTTCGAAGCTGAGCTCCTGGCTATTATTTTAGCGCTACGAAAACTTCCTTCAAACGAAGAGAGTGCAATGATAATTACTGATTCTCTTTCGCTGTGTACTACTCTCACAGCTTCAGAACAATCAAGAGCTCTAGCGACATTACAAACATTAGTTCCACCTCATGTGAAGTTCCTGAAGTTAGTCTGGGTCCCGGGACACTGTGGCATACGGTTGAATGAAATAGCCGATTCACTATCTCGAGCCACACTTGATGGCCCTGTGATCTCGGTACTACCAGAATCGGAACACATAGTGTCGATCAGATATAGAAAATGGGCTATTTATACGGATATTATGGAAAATATTACTAAATATACGGACTATCAGCACCTAACATACCCCTGGAAACCTCAGTGGAGTCAATCTAAAAAGTTAGAAGTTATTTTAACCAAATTTCGATGTCGTGTCCCTCCATTAAACTTTTACTTGCACAGAGCTGGTCTGGCGATATCCCCCCTGTGTCCATTCTGTGAAGAAACGGAAACAATAGAGCATTACTTTATAACATGTAAAAACTATTCATTAATTAGGAAAAGACTTTTAATTGTTCCGTTTCAAGCAGTAGGTTTAAATTTAACTGCAGATAATGTTCTAAGTTTCGGTGCCTTTAGCTTGGGACATTGCCACAGGAGCGTATTCGATGCTGTATGCAATTTCATTCGAGAATCAAAGCGCATGTCATAATAATGCCTGCTTAAATATATTTCTGAAGACACTTGTCTAATTTTGAATGAAATTTGCATATTCATTTGATTGTGACCGGGTGAGATAAGCTCGATTGTCTGGTCTACTCAAAATTTCTGTCTTCCACTGTAGTATTACCTCACCTTTTCTATTCTTGATTCAATCTTCAATTATTTGTTTAGTTTAATATTCCTTTTTAGTTAATTATTATTTTCTATTACATCATTAGTTTTTTCATTAAGGATAAACCTTTTAATATATCTCATATAGGATACTTCTAGATTTCATGGCCAATCCCCCATAGTGGGTATGTGCCAGTGCGAAGGGGCAACAACAACAACAACAACTGCCAGCCCCGTGATCGCGCGTTGCTTCTCTGCTCTCGTTATTGGAACTGCAATTTTTTTATGAACATTACCAATTTAAGGGTAGCTTTAAACAACCCACTTTATGCGCAATTCTGGGAGTGGCACCTGATACGATTCGATTCCCTTCCCACTTAATAATACATGCGTTAACGTAACTCCTCACGCTACATGGCACTTTTACACCGTCGTTTGCCGAAGCAGATGGATGCTTTGACATGGCTCTCCGTTACAGCCTTTGAGCGCCCCAATGATTACCTGGGTTTGATCAACGTTCTAACCATGCTTTCTTTTTAACGCGAAAGTGTTTTAGCAGGGATATACCACTGCTCCGCTGACCTACTTCGGTCACAAATATAACGTAATGAAGTATAAATACTAACAAAATGTAAAGAAAAAAAAACAGAATATAAAGTTCCGTAGTCGCACGTCGAACTTATACGACCTCTCGCTCCTACTCTCCTTTATTTTTCTTTCCTAGCAATTTGCTATACCACACCATGCATGGCAAAGCTATGGCAGGAGCTGCTCGACACATGCCCACTGCTGGTGGCGCATAGAGTACACTATACAAAACTATGCCATGTTTTCCTCCTTTCTCTCCTTCCTCCTCGCTTTCCTTTCTCACGCGCTTGCTATACCATTCTTTACTTGACAATGCTGGGATAGGAGCTGTTTGGCGCATACCCGCTTGCTGTAGCGCATACCCACCGAATTTCCTCCAACGCCGGTCTTACCCCCAGATTAATTAAACGGTTATGCTAATAAAATGTACACGATATTGTGATTACACCATGCGTTGTGTAATCGTTTTTTTTTTCGTCAAGGCAACTCGCGTGAGCACACTGCTTAACCGTCTTTGCTTTGTAAGCAGCTCGACTTAGCTATAATTTGCGGCCTCTGCCCTTTCCCTCGCATTGCCAGAACTAGACTGCGGAAATGTTCGTCGGGGTCTCCAAGGGCAATCTGTGTTTAGTGCACGTAGTATTTTGAGCAGGGGAGTCGGTAGGACCTTTCCCCCAACATCTGCACCAGCTACCCCATCCTGCACTCTAACCTTCCGGTTCATCTCACTCCTGTCGTGTTATCACCGTGGAAGATCTCTAACGACCCCGAAATGCCGAGTTCCTGGCCGTTGTGAAACCACGACCCCCGTCATTGGCCTCAACAGCCGACGGATTAGAACAGCTGGGGCGCTCACGAGTGCACTCATACAGAACGAGACAGTTCACGCTGAGGAAACGCAGCCAAATAGACAGGACTCAGCAAAGTGCGCCATTGTGCACGGTTATTTATTTTTCTTGAGTAAAGAGCGATTTAGGCATCTTGAGTAACAAGGCAGGTAGAAATCTACACGAGACAGAAAGGAGGATGGAAAGATGAAGCGATAAGAAATAGTTAAGTAGGGAAACAGGCTCTAACCATCGTTTCGACAAGTTGTGTCCGTCAGAAAAGCGAGTGCCTTGCTTAGCAGTTTTTTCATGTGCATTTTGTCCACCATCTTATGCTTTCAGTGTTATTCAAACGCCCTTTCCTAGTATGTTACTTACTGAGATGGGTAATGATTATAATTACTGCTGTTAATATGTTACTAATAGAAAGAAATGAAGGATGATAACCATATTTTGTCCTGCGGAACGCGACATGCCCGAAAAGATTGGGTTCCACTCAATCGCTTACAATTCCAGTTACGCACAAGCTATTTTACCAGTAACCACAGTGATTATAGCACACATGCTTGTACTCAGAAATGCACCCCTTGTTCGAACTTTAGCGATGTGTGGTATTCGTTTATAACCTCCCGAGATCACTTCTTCATTCTGCCAAGGACCTGCATAAGCTAGATTACATGCCACACCGAAAAAGACAAAACCTAACCCTTGACTTCGCTCCCCCGTAACACGAGCACAGCCTCGCCTAAATAAGCAAATGCGCGACCACCGTATGTCAACAGTATAAAAATACGTATCTTTGTCATATCAAATCATTCATATTTCCGCAGTACCAGGGGAGACTGTAAGAGGTCTGACCTGCAAATAACGAGCATGCAATATTTGAAAACGGTGAACCCCGTAACAAACGCCTGTGCACTCCGCAAAGCTAAAGGTAATCTGAGAATTATGAACGTTTGCAATCACGCGTGTGAAATCTCTTGACATTTCGTCCTAGCAAACGAATCCCGTTCACCAGCCCTACCGAAGGTTTCAGTGCCCGTCGAACCACTTCAGCTGTACCGTTCCCAACTATTTGTTAAAGACCAGGCACTCGACCTGTAACCAAAGTATTAGGTAAGCATCGACACAGTATTGCATAGACACGCCCTAGTCAACGAAGTCATGCATCACTCCAAGTCAATGAACCTTCTCTCTCACATTCAGCCTCCCGCTCAATTTTTTTATTATTTGAGATTGCACGCTAAACTCGAAAATCGGGGTGCGGTGCTGGGCTTTGTATAGCTCGAAGAAGCCTGCCAAGTCAGCCGCGACAGCTGTCTGACCCAGCCGAGGAAAAAAGAACAAAAAAAAGAAAAACACGCTTCGAAACCATGTCAATGGGGGCGACAGCGCGTCGAAAACGTGCGTATAGACGTGCTGCAGCCCATAGCGTGTCAGGTTTATAGTTCACGGACGGTCACCGCTGAATCTTCGAGGTTTTCTTAGCCGTGACTGCGTAAGGCTTGGCACGCTATGACCGGCAAAATTAATGGGTTAAGAGCAACGACCACCACCGTGTAATCTTCCAACATATGAAGTACAGGGTTGGTCAAAAGTTCCCAGGCTTCTATCGCGCGCAGTTCTATGACATCAAGGCCTGGGGCTTTTGGCCACCCTTGTGCATTAATGGTTAGTATTCCGTCGCTGTTTCTACGTGGTGAACATGTTTCGATGAGTCAGTCTGTCGGTTCACCTAAGTGAAGGTGATAGCCTTCATTTCGTGATTATATTGTAAAAAATTAAGTTCGCACCGGCCAGCTGCCAAAACACATTGCCTCCTGCAGGAAAACACAGTGTTGTATTGCTCAGAGCAGAGCTACCGCTGTAGCCATTAGCGTAATATGCACGTACTGCACGCTGTTATGACTGACGGTGGTGACGCGTCGTCTCTGAGAGAGGGCTGGCGGAGAAGCAGCGCATTCGTTCAACTTTTTTGCAGAGGCCCGACAATCGCACTGATGCCGAGAACACAACGTGAACAGCAACTTATCGGTCCATCTTTCACAGATAGTACGAAATGGCGTGCACACAAAGTATCACAGCCGTGCTCCGGTGGCCCTTCGGATACCCGAAGCGCCTGAGGTGACTCACCTGGTTAGTGAAGCTCGTTTCGCATTTGTGCCAACAGGATTTTTGGAGGGCGCTCAACAAACTATTGCTTTATTTACAGGGGAGTGTTGGTTGTTGAGCGAGCTGGTACAGAGGTGAGCACTGTAAGGGTGAACAGCACTGTCAGCGCCACGTCACAGACATGGTTGGAAACAATGCAGATGCACAGCATTTTTGTCGGCTAAGTAGGTGCATCCTGCATTTCAAGGTCCATCTGGCTTAAAATTAATGCGCAAATGCAAAAAATAGTACAAAAGAGTTTACCTTTGAAATATTTATTAAAGAGAACTGCATAGAAAGAAATAGCTTAAAAAGCACGATGCATCAGCTTAGCAGACAAAAATGCCGCTAGCAGACGACGAACAAGTGCATCCATGACGTGGTACGTGCGGGGGAAATAGTGTATCGCTGCACAAATGCTGAGAATATGCGTTGTTTCCAACGATGGCTGTTACGTGGCGCTGATACGTGACGTTGGCCACGCGCTCGCGTGTTCATCCTTACAGTGCTCACCGCTGTACGTACTTAAACTCGAAGAAAGGCACGAAAAACGTACAAAAAGTAAAATAACAGAGAGAAAGAAGCGAAGACAGTGACTCAGAGGTGGCAACTAACAACTGACGTTTATTTTCGAAAAAAAAAACGCCTCTCTATAAGTACGTACAGCGCATGCGCAACATCACCCCACAATGTCACTGGGCAATCTTTTCCATGCAATTCGCGACCCGTGTAGTCCCGATTCCTCTATCAAGGAATGATGCAGCAAGACAACTTTACCTGCTGGCTCGAGATCTCACACGCACGTTCTGGTCGTCTACCAGCTTCCAAAGGTGTCAATTTTATGAACTGGATCCTTCGCTCAAGCTAAAGCTACCATCACACCTTTCCCGCTCCGATGCGACACTGTTATGCCGCCTTTGGTTGGGTGTTGCATTCACAAAGGCGTACTCCTTTCGCATTGGTATGGCAGACACTCCTACATGCGACTACTGCGGAGCCGAAGAGACCATCGAACACGTCCTGTGCAGCTGCGCTTGCTACGACACACAGCGATGCCAGCTACGGATGGTTTTGAATCGACTTGACCCCGGACCATTTTGTGTGCAGAAGATACTAGGACCTTGGGCATCTGCCTCAGTTGCACAGAAAGCAACTAAAGCACTGCTACTTTACCTTAAGTCAACAAACCTGAGCGACCGCCTGTAAACTGTGTGTGCTCCCCGAGTGTGCTCGTGATTGTGTGTACCTTCTCATCTTTCTGCAACCTCTTTTCTCCCCTTTATCCCCTCCCCAGTGCAGGGTAGCAAACCGGATGTGCGTCTGGTTAACCTCCCTGCTTTTCCTTGCATCTTTATCTCTCTCTCGCGAATGTTCAAGAGAATAATTACCCCGTATTCTAGAACGTCCCTTCCCTCAAGCTTCACCTTCACCGAAGAAAACCGATTTGTAGCGCCATCTCTAGGCACGGCAAGTCACTGCATATCAGCGATAATCTGCTCCGACTCTTGAGTAGCGCAACTTTATTTATAGCTGAGTGGTGGCACAGCACTCAACTCTGTCAAGTGAAGGGTCAAAGTCGAGTCGAGGAGTGTTTGTGAATACGGGGGTCAAACTCGTTCCCGCTCAAAAATACTGAAGGTGCGCTTCATTCTTCCTGACCAAGTTCCCAAGTAAGGTACGCCTCAGCCAATTCTTTTTCAGGCTGAGCCTTACCTCAAAGGGATACGTTTCCAAACATGGGTGTACAACCATACAGCTTACAATGTAGTGTAAGGTTAGCACCACAGCCAGAAGGTAGAAGATGGTGACGTTAATACATCGGCCCGACTGTCTATTGTATTGCTTACCTCAACTAAGGGGGGGGGGGGATGACATATACCGCAGTACTTCTTGACATGTTTGATATCGCATGCTTTGCTTAGCTGCGAAGCCCTCTCATGCATACCTGCGAGTCAGCTTAGCGCAGAACACGCCAATCTGGTATCACCCTCTGGCAGCAGCCTCTTTCAACCTGTGTTAAACACCATGCACGTTCAGCATTTCCGGTACGGCATGCAGGTATATATTATGCGAGAGTTTAATGGTCAGTTGTCCGCTCAAAAGAGGTTCACGTGCTATACGTGACACCATGTGGCGAAAAAAATAAAGAGTGTTCCACACTCGCCATCATGTCAGAACGGTGCGAGCATACCCGGAGTTTGAATGCACGTCAACACCCGATTGAGTGGACGGGGTGACAACCGACGCTGTAGCTGAGTTGGTATGAGCATCGAGCCCGTAATCTGAAGGTCGCAAGGTTCGATCCGGCGAGCCGCAAGTTGTCTTTTCGTCCAATATATGTTCTTCACGTCAGTATCCCAGTTACTAGAATACACTCGCGGTACAATTAACGTTTCCTGTGAATTTTTTTCTCCTCATTATCTACTGGTTCCTGCCAGTGGAAAGTTGTCTTTTCGTCTACATTATTTTCGTCACATCGGTATCTCAATTGCTACAATGCACTCAAACAGTGCAATTAACATTCCTCTCATTATCTATTGATTTTCATTAAGAGTCTGTCAAACAAAGAAGCAGTACCTCCGGAAATTTCCTTCCCCCCCCCCTAACTTGGTATACAACAACACACGAAAGCCACGACGAAGGACAGAACAGAAGGATAAAGAACTCACCCAAATCGCAGTTCAATTACTCGTTGGAAGAAGTTCCCGTTATTTCGCAGAAATATGAAGTAAGACATGAATAACCGAGAACGTCGCACTATGTTGACCATATAATATATCACACAGCTTAGGACGTCACACCTATCCGTTTCATTGCTTTCTTAGCTCGCACAAAAAGGCCCTTCGTAACACTGCCCGCAAGAGTTTTACAAAAGCCACAGAATTTCCGAGGGCACGCCTTCCTGTGTGCTCATTCGTTACTATACAGTGGCAGCGGTGCTTGATAAGCGTTTCGCAACAAAACACAACAGTGCTTTCATCATTATTATGATCCCGTTTATTATGGTTAACATGCCTATCCGACTCTTGAGAGAATATAAAAAGCAAAATATTCCTGCCAGCATATACTCATGCGAATCACTGCTTTTTTTTCTCCTCTCGAGGCTTCTGCTTGTTTTTGGAACGAACGGCTGCCCACCGTGTTGAATAAGATCTTTTCTTGGCGCCTTGGCGTAAACAAAAAGACCAGCACACCACTGCCCCTAGTGGCCCATTTACTCAGATTCTGTCTGGACCAGTAATTCTGTGCCACATGTGCCAAAATGCTTAAGAAATTGGCAATATCAATATATACGCGGTCTTACGCGCAATAATCAGAATATCAATATGGGACACACCGTAGTAGAGGGCTGCGGAATTTTGAACCACATAGTGCACATCGTCTTGTGTGCCTCTCCCTGTACAATGACGTGAGTGCTCTATAACCTGCACTGGTTTTGCACAGTGCACACATGGGCCTCTCGCATTTCGCCTCCCTCAAAATGTCCTTACCGAGACCGAACCCACGAGCATACGGTGCTGGTCAGCAGCCCAGCACCGTATAACCGCCAAAACACCCCGGCGAACTCTGACCATCACTACTGCCATCATTACGGTCACCATGAGAATCGCGGCCAGGTCGAATAGGCAAAACGTGGCCAAAAATCAGCAAAACTAGCCAAAACGTATAGCGAACCAGCGCAAATGCCAGATAAAAGTATCCACGCTCGCGTGGAAGCAATTGCGTTATTTTTTTTTATTTGCATAATTATGAGTACCAGCCACTGGGCGAAAATGTAATGATGTACAGTATGGCTCCTTCAAAATGAGAACTGCTGTGCGCCGCGGTGGTGTGGTGCGTAAGGTGCTCACCTGCTGACCCAACGGTTGAGGCGGTCGCACTGCTATGGAGACGAAATGTCAGAAGACTGTGCGATGTCATGACACTTTAGATAACACAAGACGGTCGAAATTTCCGAAGCCCTCCACTACGGCCTCTCTCATGATCATATCGCGGTTTTGGGATGTAAACCCCATAGTACTATTATTATCAGTTAATATCAATACCAAGATCCACCTTTGATAAAAAGAAAACCACATTTGTACTAATGGGAACGTTTGAAACTAGATTTACGCGTTCTCTGAGCCCTTTATTTCCATTTGCATCAGACGTGTTTGTCGTTGACCGAATGTGCTAAGTACAATATTAAAGCGAAAATAAAATTTCTAGTACTCTTGTGGCAATATTAAAAGGCTAACAATGTATCGGTTAATGTGCTCTCTATAGCTACCTTATCTAACAAGTGGGGCACATGTGTGTGTGTGTGTGTGTGTGTGTGTGTGTGTGTGTGTGTGTGTGTGTGTGTGTGTGTGTGTGTGTGTGTCTTCATTGATACGTGGGGTTTAACGTCCCAAAGCCACCATATGATTATGAGAGACGCCGTAGTGGAGGGCTCCGGAAATGTCGACCACCTGGGGTTCTTTAACGTGCACCCAAATTTGAGCACAGGGGCCTACAACATTTCCGCCTCCATCGAAGATGCAGCCGCCGCAGCCGGGATTTGATCCCGCGACCTGCGGGTCAGCAGCCGAGTACCTTAGCCACTAGACCACCGTGGCGGGGCATGTGTGTCTGTGTGTCTCTGTGTGTGTGTGTGTGTGTGTGTGTGTGTGTGTGTGTGTGTGTGTGTGTGTGTGTGTGTGTGTGTGTGTGTGTGTGTGTGTGTGTGTGTGTGTGTGTGTGTGTGTGTGTGTGTGTGTGTGTGTGTGTGTGTGTGTGTGTGTCTGTCAGTGTGTGTCTATGTGTGTGTGTCTCTCTCTCTCTATGTATGTGCGTCTCTCTCTCTGTGTGTGTGTGTGTGTGTGCGTGTGTGTGTGTGTGTGTGTGTGTGTGTGTGTGTCTGTCTGTCTGTCTGTCTGTCTGTCTGTCTGTCTGTCTGTCTGTCTGTCTGTCTGTCTGTCTGTGTCTCTCTGTGCGTGCGTGCGTGCGAAATCGCTTCATGGACGTGTAGGCATGTTATCAGGGATATGTTTTGCTTACTGTTTCATTCAACTCAATATTAAACATATTCAGTTTCCGATGCACTCGGTTTGCGCCAAGTCAGCGAATTCTTCGCTAGAGTGAGCTCACGAAGGAACACTTGACGGGCAGAGAAACCAAAATAAGCCCAGTATTCCAAGTCCCGTCGGCTCCACGTTCGGATACATCCATCGCGTCATCGAGCAGAACGAAGCGCACGGTCGGGGACCTCAGTTCTGAGGACCCGTAGGCGAAATGCGAGGGCAGTGCCTTTTCGTACACCTTGCAGGGCATTCCCACCGCACGTACGTGTTGAAATTTTTTTTTCACGAAAACTGGGCTGAGAAGTTGCTCGCACCAGCATCGGGGCCCTAGCTGCTGGCGTGCAAAGGACACGCGGCCAGGCAGTGGTGAGGAAGGTGGTTACACCTTAGGGGGGGAAGAGGGTGACTGCAACGGAGCACTACTATAGAACGGGCTGTGCCACGAAAACAAATAATCGTGCAAAAAACAAAAGCGGCAGGCAGCCGAGTGATGCACCCGCGGCCTCACAAAAACTAGAGGCAACAGTCAAGCGAGGAAAAGGAGAGGCGACGCTGCGCGGCTTCTCTTTTTACCGCCCGCGAGCGCGCAGCCGGCCGCCTCTATTTTCGGGTGGGACTCCCCGGGCCCAGTGGCGGTGGCTGGCGTTGGGCTTCCTCGGGGCAGACGTCACGTTCCCATTATATGAAGAAGTGAAGGGGGGCACCCGTCCTCTCTCCACACCCGGCCACTAGGGGCGATCTCGCAACTCCGATCCTTCTTGTGAGGCGCAGCACACCCTCCCGTGGGACGCTTGCGAACAGACACCTTGCCCGTAGGCATCGCGTCAACCACCGGCCAGCTACGAGCCTGCAAGGTGAGTTCACGTCCTTCGATAGAACCGCGACGCAGGTGCGTCTGCGTTTTCGACGTCCTGCTGGACTTTGTTGACCCGGCTGAAAGGTTGAAGCGGTTTGCAGCGGACGGTGAACAATTGCGCGAACGGCGCGCTCCGAGAGAACCGCGAGACAACTTGGATGCTTACCCGTCCGCTACTGGATATCGAGATGCACCTGGACTGCCGACCAAGCTACTAGACAACCAATGTGAGCGTGCTGGCAAAGCAGAACTGAAGACTAAACACTAATGCCGGAGAACACCAGTCCACATCCCGTTTCAGCGTCTACGGTGACCTAACCTTCAGGAGATCCGATGAAGAGGGATTAATTCGCTAATATTGCATACGAGAGAAAGTGTTCGCAAACGGCAAGTCTTATCACAACACTTTAGAACACTGTGTTGTCATTCTAAACATAATCTGATGTTGCCCACCACAGGTTGATGGCTGTTGGCGACTAGGTGGGTCGTCACTTATGCGCGATATCTCGACATTCGTACGATATTTTTCCGTGACTACTGGCGAAATTTATCAAATGGCCTAGTACTGAAAGCGATACTCTGCTTCGATTTGGTCGAAGCATGTCGTATGTACAAACAACTCCACCTTCATTGGAGGCAATGGACTTCCTGCGTCAGTCCCTTCACTGCAATCGACTGCCTTCACTGCCGAGGCTATATGCAGCGCAGTCATGACTGCACTTATGCCGACCTTACTCGTGAACTTGTTGTAGCTGAGATGTTCTGTGAACGTAATTACTTTAACGTTTCAGAGGTATACATACGGTCATAGCACGCTGTCAGAAGGTACAACGCACCTGAAGACAGGATCCGAAGCGAAGATTTCCTACGGCGTTCGCAACGCGAACGTCATCGTCTGTCAGTTTTATCCCGTTCCGGATAAGAAAAAGACACACGAACAAATAGATGAGATACACCAATTGTTGTAATTATACAATGATTCACTTTTTTTTTCTTCTTGTGTTATTGTCCGTTACGTGCAGTCTAATCTCAACATCAACAATTCGAAGTCGACCCTTTAGGTACGCTTCAACCTAAATCACGATAAAACAATGTGTTGACTACGTTGACGTACGGGAGCACACAGCTAAACTGCCGCAACAGACATTTATCGTGTCTAATAACGTGTACGCACTGCGATGCAGATTTATTACATCATACCATGATTTAGAGCGCCATCGGTGCAGTGATAACCAGCTACCACTGCGGCATGAAAAACACCTGGACTCCAAGCTCAGCGCCGCCTGCGCAACCTTAGCAGTAGAAAATCCGCCTTGTTTGTTTTCGCAGACATCAACGCCTGAAACTATGCGGGCTCACTGACTGGGGGGCTTCTGGAAGCCCGCTCGCGAATACGAGCAAGAAAACCTAAATGGGTCGAGGGGGGAGCGCGCCAGAAACGCTTCGTTTGGTGGCTCTGCTCGCGTCATAGTAGATTGGCGCGAGGAACACCCATTCGGAAACGTAAGCACTCGCCGAGCGTGGATGACAGGCCCGGGCTACTTTAGTTACGCGTCGTTAAACTTCCGAACGGCGCAGAACTAACCCTAAAATGTTTGAACGGCTGCTGATCCTTAAGTGACTCGGTTGCAGAGAACGGCACTGCCGACCTTACCTTTCGTAACAGTATGTTAGAATTTTTTTTTTCTTACCGTCTGCCCCTCTCGTCGCAAATAGCAATGAGGCTACAAGCACGATGAAATACCTCACACATCAATAACTACGAGAGACATTTCCATTGTTCGCAGGAAAGCACAAGCAGAAGTACTACTACTACTACTACTACTACTACTACTACTACTACTACTACTACTACTACTACTACTACTACTAGCAGTAACAGAAGTAGCAGTAGTAGTAGTAGTATCAGTAGTAGTACTAACAGAAGTAGCAACAGTAGTAGTAGTAGTAGTAGTAGTAGTGTTGGTGGTAGTATCACTGTTAGTAGTAACAGTAGTAGTAGTAGTAGTAGTAGTAGTAGTAGTAGTAGTAGTAGTAGTAGTAGTAGTAGTAACAGCAACGGGTCAATCTCGGAATAATCCTGTTTCATCCCCTACTTATATTGCTTTGCATCTCGTTTTCACTAGCTGGACGATCACAGCTGTAAATTTCAAGACAGCTGCCTATTTGTAAATACTTTTATTAGTCTCACTTGCACATTTTATATAAAAGTTTTTTTATCATCTTTCTCTTCACTCTCTTCTCGAATATTTCAATCCCATTCCCTATCTATATGCAGAGTAGCATACCAGCGGTGTATAGACGCCAGCGAAAATATCTGTTTTTCTAATGAAGCCTCTCTCTCTCTCTCAAGACAGCTGGAAATCGCATCGTGAGATTGCGGTGAACCCCTTAACAAATAAAAAACGTAATTACTTTAATGCAATAGCAACATCATTGGAATGAAACAAAAAGGGCTTGAGAATTCCGACCAAAGCATCACAGTGCAACAAAAAATACAGCGCACACTGTATCAAACCTGCGGTTGGAAATATAGCCTACCGATTCATTCGCACTACATGAAGCCTAATTGATTGATATGTTGGGTTTAACGTCCCAAAACTACCATATGATTATGAGAGACGCCATAGTGGAGGGCTCCGGAAATTTTGACCACTTGGGGTTCTTTTAACGTGCACCCAAATCTGAGCACACGGGCCTACAACATTTCCGCCTCCATCGGAAATGCAGCCGCCGCAGCCGGGATTCGGTCCCGCAACCTGCGGGTCAGTAGCCGAGTACCTTAGCCACTAAACCACCGCGGCGGGGCTACATGAAGCCTGAATCAACTGATTCGCCTAACTTTTTACCGTTTCTTATGAGGCCGAGTGAAAGAAAAATGGGATGACGTCTGCGGTAGACCACACATTGCAACAAATTGCAACGTTCTGGCGCTGCCAACTGAAATGTGCGGCTCGGTGACGAAACCCGCCGCTCTTAGGAGCAGTTGATGTGGCTGCCGATAGCATCGCATGTGAAAGAAGCACGGCATTAAATCAAATCCATAGGACTTTTAATTTATTAAATATGCAGCGTTTCTTAGGGAACTTTGGCGACTTTGAGCGTGCGTATCTATCTATCTATCTATCTATCTATCTATCTATCTATCTATCTATCTATCTATCTATCCATTCATCTATCCATCCATCTCGCTGCTTATACAATTTTAGCTCTCCTGGCCGTTTGGATAATGGGATCTATAACAAAACTGGTATGGCATAGCATGACTGTATGACGAGCATAAGTGACTACTCATAACATAACATGAAAATCATGATATGTATGTCATGATTGTCATGATTTACGTGTCATGGTCTTGCTGCTCCTACGGTGGTGTCTTTCACATCGCATATTGCAGAACTGTTATGGTATGACATCTCTACATGGCAAGCACAAGTGACAAGCCCTCACATGTAAATCATGACATGCGTGTCATGCAAGTCGTGGCTACACGCCACGCTCATGATGCACTCGTGGTCGTTTCGCTAGATTTACATATACCAAATTTGGCATTGCGTGACGTGAATGGATGGAGGAGGTTTATCACTGGCGCAAACAAGACAATCATGACATTCGTCCATGTAAGAACATGACTAGATGCCACGTTCATGATACGCTCGTGGCCATTTTGCTAGCTTCCCATAAACCAAATGTGGTGTTACGTGACGTGAATAGTTGACAAAGGTATATCACTGGTGCAAACAAGACAATCATGAGATGCGTCCATGTAAGAACATGACTACATACCACGCTCATAGCGCGCTCGCGGCTGTTTCGCAAGCTTCCCATCTACCAAATCTGGTACTACCTGACGTGAATAGACGACGAAGGTAAATGACACGTCCGAACACCAGAAATTAGAGGAGCCATATTTAAACGAAAAAAGAACACGGCGGCAGGTGAAGATAAAATCCCCAATAAATCAGAAGATAGTGCTAATCTGCGATGGACATTCGTTATTGATGACTGAACAGCTCCACAACACTGGTTCAGTACTTTTTCTCCTGCACTTATGCACTGGCTAGCGTGTGTTTTTAAAAAGTTCCCTTAATTGATATCTTTTAGCCACCACCATCATAATTTAAAGCTCGGCGTAGCATTACCATCACACCCCAGCTACACACTGCGCGGTGGATTTGAGGATATTGCTTTTTCAACAGTATTATCTCGTTTTTTTTTTCGTCGTGTCACTCGAAGAGCAGGTGGCGGGATGGTGACATGCGGCGAGATTCAATAAAAAAAAAAGAGGCAGTCTTGATTTTTAACAATGTGAGACGAGTTTGACTAGGGTGCTTTACGAATGCACTTTCATCTCCGAAAACTGCCTCATTGCGACACGGCAAGCAATCGCACAAGAGACGCGCCAACTGGCGCGAGGCCACCGAAAATAAAAGTCGCAGGGCCTGCGAAGCGACGGCGCTTTAACATCTGCGAAGGAAGAAAGGGCCGCCTCCCCTCTCGTTATCTATTATTTACGTGCGCAGTCACGTCAGCACACAAATAGCTAAAACAGTCAGAACAGTTATAGCCGGCGAAAACAGGGATGCACGATCAGCAAAGGTTTATCGCACTGCCGCTCGTCGAACACTATTTTGCTGTCCTCGCTGCGTAGAAAGCCTCCCCTGAAAGTCCTACGCAGGCACGACGTAAACCGCGCGAGTGCTTAACCAGCTTAACTACACGTTTACAGAACATTTGCTATTAGTTTACACGTCAGGACAGGGTACGCAGCGGAAATACTGTAACCAATAAGACATCTTCGTCCACTAACTCTCGCAACTTTTAAGCGAAGGACGTAAACAATGATAGTCGCTCTGCTTAGCTTTCAAGCACTTCTTGGAACCAAACACGATCAGACACATGAGCACGCGATCCGGAAACCGAAGCAAATAAGACATTCTAGTAACTGACTGGTCATATTACCATGTGCTTCAGTCCAAGTCATCTAAAGGAGTAAACTCCGCCATCAATGTGATATCCCAGTTTTTAAGCAAACGTAGTGGATATTTATCCTTACAATCTAAGAGACTAAACGCAATAGCAAAAAATAAGAAATAAACGCAAGTGGGTCGTTGAACAGCTGTTACCGGCACTTTTCTGAACAGGGTAAAAAATCCAAAAGAAAAAACTTTACTCAAGTGTTACTACTTCATGAATTATTCCAATACTGACATAAAGAGAACACGCACATGATTTTATTTATCTTACTTATTATTTAGTGGCTTGCAGCTCTATCACTATTTCATAACTCGTTAGTAAGAAACAATAGTTGCAAGTACTTGCTGACTGACTGTCATGGCTACATTCCACATTGTTCCATGAATTTTAGACTAACGTTATGTGCACGGCAACATTCTTTAGGTTATAACAACCAGCTAAGAGAATCTCTCTCTCTTGCTAATTACGTCTATTAATAACGTAAACCTGGAGCGAAATTCGTAAAGAACGATTGTTATGAAGTCTTGACAGCTTAAAACTTGAGAAGAGCCTTTACTTTTCATCAACCTTCATGTGCGCGAAAAGGTCTGCAGTTTTATATTGCAGCAACTCGCTCAAACCACCAGTACGCTACTCGGTGTCCACGAAAGCGGTGTTGAATAGGCAACAGAAGCGAAAGCTCTTGAAATGATAAAGTCCTGAACTCAGATTATCGAAGAAAAGATGAGAATGCATAGAGAGAAACGCGGCTTGTAGAAGATATGTACTTGCAACTTGCGCTTGAGCTTCACTAGCTCTCTTTACGTTTCGAACTGAACCTGGAAGATAGCGCTCTTCGCCAACTCGGACTGCTAGACATTATTCTTCATCATGAGCTCCTTACTGACGCAACTATGCCACGGCGACTATACGCGCTGTCACCTCTTCATCATGTGACGTCATCCATTACAAAACCTCTCTGTTCGTCTTCTGCCCGAATCTCCTGTAGAATGAATTCTCAAGTTACGCAGTAAAAAAAAAACTGTTGCATCGTCTTTTCCTATTCACCCTCAAGCCTGATACCCGTTGAGCATGACTCCATGTTCAACGCCATAAAAAACACTATTTATTTTAAAGTTATTCAACATCAACAAAGCCAACAGCACCGCCTTAGGCGAATAAGTTTTTCCGAGAACTTTTTCGGCGAATTGGTATATGTTCATGCTTTAGGACCGGTGTCTCAAACTCACCCAAGCCGGCGGGCCGCAGTCATGCAATTTAGTCTCGTAAGGACCGAGGCAGTGGTAAAGATACGAGAAGGAGGAAGCGGGGGATGGGGAAGTTGGAACAGTTTGCTTGAAAATCCTGCCATTTCAAAGATAACTATACCATATATATCATATATAGGTCATTTCAGAAGAACATTCAGTTCCTAGATTTCAAAATGTCAATAAAGATCTCGAAAATGACTGAAATCTGTACGCCGATTATGAAATACAGTTTTTATTTCGCGGTTATGTTTTAAACAAGGTGAACAAGTCGGATGTCACACGGAAGAATGCTTTCAACCAGGAGGTCTATGTAGCTCACGAACATACTTATTAAGAACATTAAACCAAAATATGGGGCGAGGACAGTCGTATAAAGGCCGAGTGTTTAATACCCCTGCTTTAGGGGCTAAAAAACACATCAACTCCAAGGAATGACGACGAGACAGAATGACAGAACATGCGCTCTCTCCCGTCGACTTCTCATGTGGCCGGGGGCTTTTGTAGCGCCAAAAGCAGTCGTACCATAAGAATGTGTATGTTGTTAGAACTTATCAGAATACGGGAGCACGTTTTATAACAGTTTTTGCTACGCTACTGTTATTGATACCGAACTACGTGATTTCTTTTCTTATTTTATTTTATTGCATCAGTCATATCATTTAGATTGTGCAATAGCATTTATTTCTGCAATTGCCGCATCCAATTCAACACATTGAAGCTTAGAAGAACGTTGTCGTTTTTGTTTCTCGTTCTCGGGAAAGTATTTGCAAAACAAAGGCAACGAAATGAAGTTGAAGCTTGAACATTGTCAGAAACACCACATGTTCTTTTGTCCTTAGTTTATTGAATTATTTATAGTCGATTTATTGCTGCATAAAAATGAAGCTATGGGCGTTACATTAAGTTATTTTTGAATAAATAAGCATTCACAACTGATGAACTCTCCTTAGCATATATAAGACAAAGCGCATAAAAGTGGTAAACAACCTGAGCAAAAATGTACAAAAGCGCCCTTATTTTCATTTTCATTTCATTCATTTTATTACCTTAAAGACCCCGTTTGGGGTATTACATAAGAGGTGTTTTACATATTGGAACAATGAATGCAGGTGCTAAGGTGTGATACAGCTTTGCAACGTGTCCAGGAATTCGGAATGAGTTGGTACGGCAGCAGCATGGTGAGGCAGGTCGTTCCAGTCTCTGGCAGCCCTAGGAAAAAATTTTGTTGCTGTTGTCATTAGTTCAACATGCTTATGAGCCCCGCACGGTTTGGCAACGCTGTTTCTCCATTCGTTCCCCAACTTGAACGCATTGAGACTACTCGGTACTGATAAGGACACTGAAGAAAAACGAAGAATCTGTTAAGATTTCCAAACTCTACTCTGAGAACTTCGATTTCGTTAATTTCCCCAATCATAGATTGCCAGAAAATAAATCATACAGAATATTTTTTTTTAATTTCGCGCCCAAATCTTCACGCGTGATGACACAGACTTCAAATTAGACTGTTCGTTGACCTTGATTCAATGAAATATTTAGAAACTTGGTATGACATGTCTATGTCACTATTAGAGCACATTATGCTCCGATTTTACCGATTAGAAACTACAGAGGACCGAGGAGGAGCCGTCACGACGTAAGGTACACGAATTTAAAGGTGGCGTCAGCATTCAGAATTTATTTTTGTACAATTTCTCGCTTACTGTCTTCCCTTGGCAAGCATGGTGATTTAGTAGTTGTGAAAAAAATAACTTCGTAAAAGAAAAATCATTAGTATCTGTTTGGTGTCCCTTTTAACATATAGGCCTACGTGTGCGTGAATGCGCACAACAGCTAATGTAAAGACGTCTTTCTTCTCTTCTTTTTCTTTATCATGCACAGTAAGGTTGAAAGTTTGGTGAGTTGTTAATAGTTAATGTTCACGTGTGAAGAAGCGCACCGACACAAGGCCTAACAGTAACGAAACGACAGGACAAATTGCCACATGTGATAATCTGGCATGCATGTATACTAATCTTATTTTAAAATAAACTAGTTTAGAGTATAGCAGTTTTTCCAGTCGTTTCGTTTATCTTGTGCCATGCCTCCATGCGGTGCTTCCCACGCAAACATGAAATTCTAATGCATTACCCAGCCCTCACGCACGCACGCACACGCGCACATACAGTCATGAAATTTCCTGTAAAGCGTACTTTGTCTGTACAACACTTGTGTGCTGCGGCTTAGCAAACTTACTAAAGGCACTAATGCAGTTCACGTTTTTCTTCGGCGTGTTAACTATGATCGCAAAACTCACAAGTGATACAAAAGTATGTGACGTCACACCTTTTTTTCGGCTACGTGGCGAAGCATCCACATATATCAATATATGGAGACACTTTCAAACGTCCCAGGCTGACTTGCGTGTTACGAAACAATGGAAGAGGAGCATCCTCCTTCCAACACATGGTCGACTAGACACAGACACAGCTTTTTTTCTTACGCCAATATTTGCCAAAACCAAATCTCGCATGTACAGTTTCTTTTTCCGCGCACCTTAACAGAATAGAACTATCTACCTGTTCACGTCGTACAATCGAAGAACTTAAAAAAAATCAGAAAACCATTTCTCTTGATATTGAGTACAAATATGAGCAGAGTTTAAACATTCCTTGCAATTGTGTAGTGAATTCCATTCTGTGTTTAGTGCCCTGTTATTGTCCTAAGAGTTTTTTTTTTCGTAGTTATCACCTGTGTAAATTTTTTTGCGAAGCAAGCGTCTGGAACTGTACATTTTTCTTCTTGCATTGTTAGTCTTTTGTGAATAATTTGTCATTGTATTATTGTATTTGCCTCTCCTGCATGAGCCAGCATAATGGCCTGCAGTATCAATAAATAAATAAATGAATAAATAAAATCCTACGAAGGTAATCAGCGTACCACTTTAGCAAAGGAACATAATGATAGTTACAAAGGCAGCTAGCGCTTACACTTTCTAGCGACACCTTTCAACGGTAAACTTAGTGCAACTATTGTTTTGAAAAGATGATGTAGAAATTCAAACAAATTTAGAGTAAATCTTAAATGTCGTTTTTTTTTTTTTTTAATGTGCTAGCACTGATCACCAAGTAGCTATGACACTCTACTACTGAGCACTCAGTCGCGGGTCCAGTCGCTGGCAAAGGTGGCCAGGAGCACAGTAAAAATAAAAACAAAAAAAACGACCATGAACTCAAAATTACGTGTGCTGCAAAGAACAGCCCGCTGTCAAAAACGATCCATAAATCAACACTCCAAAGTGTACTGTTAGAGAGGCGTGATCAGATTTTGTCGGATGCGGGCATTTCGTGGATAATCACGACAGCGTCGTCGGCAAGTTTTATTCCCCGGCTGATTCCGCATGACTAAATCACAGTTACAGCATCACGGCTTCTGTCATGGCCGCAGTGTTACATTCGGCTTTAATGAAGCGATCAGTGTCACGCGGTGCACAATCGCTCGTTGTTGATTGATACGTGGGGTTTAACGTCCCAAAACCACCATATGATTATGGAAGACGCCGTAGCGGAGGGCTCCGGAAATTTCGACCACCTGAGGTTCTTTAACGTGCACCCAAATCTGAGCACACGGGCCTACAACATTTTCCGCCTCCATCGCAAATGCAGCCGCCGCAGCCGGGATTCGAACCCGCGCCCTGCGGGTCAGCAGCCGAGTACCTTAGCCACTAGACCACCGAATCGCTCGTCGTTGTATAGCTGCTCCGTGCTAACCGCTATTTCTAGGATCGCCGCCGCCACCGGCGTGACATTGCAGCGAGCTTCTATGTTGACGCGCGTCGTAGGACTCGCTTGTTTACACGCTCTAACTGCCCGACCAGGCGTCGACGTCCGCCACCTGGCTTTTTACCGGGGCCGGGGCAATCAAGGCCGCTCGTTTGCCCCACTTGGCACGTGATTTGGACCACGCTCCGGAAGGGTCCAGTCTGTCAGCTTTTTTTTTTCTCATTTTTTTTCTCATTCCCTTTTATTGTTGTTTTGTTTTGTTTTGCTTGTTCCAAGGCAAGCAAGAAAAACACGAGGGGCGCCTTTGTGCTTTTTTTTTTCTTACTCAGGGACGCGGAATATTACTCGAGTGTATCAACGAGCTGGCGGGCAGAGGTTGCTCGAATTGATAGTTATGTGAGAGCCGATAAAAGAAGAGAGAAATTTATTATTATTATTATTATTATTATTATTATTATTATTATTATTATTATTATTATTATTATTATTATTATTATTATTATTATTATTATTATTATTATTATTATTATTATTATTATTATTATTATTATTATTATTATTACTACTACATGCCAAGACCTGCACTTAGTTATGATGAATGCCGTAGTGCAGAGATCCGGGAAATTTAGACCACCTCCTCATTAAAGGGGTACTGACAGGAAATTTTTCACTTGCTTCTTCAAGGCGATAGCTTTATGGTATACGTACTACCTAGCGGCGAAAGAGCAGACGGCACGCCACTCTTCATGTGTGAGTTCAAGAAATTTGACGTATTGTCTAGTTAGCCTTTCTATACCTTTCCTATTTTCTTCCTCTCTTTCTATTTCTTACTGCACCATCTTGCTATAACCTTGAGTCATCAAACTTTGCCATTGCTCATAATTTGCCCATAACTTCAGCTAAAGTGGTCGTGTTTCCATCTTGTCCTGTTAAACATATTGGGACCGTGGGGCTAAACATATTGGGACCATGGGGCTGCCCATCACATTTACGAAAATCAACGAAAGCGACGTTGCACTTTCTCAAGGATACCACACTTATTCGCCGTCTGTGATATCAAACGTGAGATTGTTACGCCGATGGAAACAGTAGTTTTTCTTTCCTCCTCTATCAATTCCGTTCCCTCCCCCTCGCCCCGTTTTCTCTCTCTAGTCCTGTGCCATTTGCGCAGCACTATTGATTAACTTCGTTGCTAAAGGTCGCCATTCAATTTAAAACGTATTGCAAAGACACGCAGAAAAAATGATGCTGAGTCAAGGTACACGTGGTCACAACGACAACAACATTTGACATCACAATGCTGCTACGTGCACCGTAATGTATGATTTAGGGCTAGATAATACCACTACAACTTGCAAGAGGAGCTCCTACTACAGCGAAATTGCTTAACTCACGCAAATACGGTTATTTGATCCCGTTTGCTTTCTGCGTACAGATTGTCCCCAGAAAAAAAGACGATAAAGAACGCGACTTTCATTTCGCAAACTTAAACACGTTGTGGGAAATTACGTAATGCTGCATTATGACTGCCAGGTTCACTCTGTATAGCAAATTGAGTCGATTCGCGCCTCAACCGCAGGCAGTCCCGTGGCCAGAACACAAACGACAGGTATTACGTCATTCACAGAGGGCGGTTGCGACTTAAACTGCAAAGTCATGTCGAGCCTACATAGCTTTCACCATCGGTCATACATACCATGCCCAAAGCACCGGTTCTCGTCCGACCCTGCATAGCTGTGGCACATTGCAAATAAGGTGATCCTGGGAGAATAACGAAAAATGGAGAGTTTTAGACCCCAAAACAAAGATATTGTTTTGGAGGATGCCGCAGCATTGGTTCCCAAAACTTTCATCACATGGGGTTCTTTATCGTATGCCTAAATTTAGGAACATGGGCGTTTAGCATTTCGCCAACATCGAAATGCGGTCACCGCGGCCGGGATTCAATCTCGCGGGCTTGTGGTTCAGCGACCGATCACCGCCACCACTAGATGACCATGGCATCCTACGTTAATGTGCCCCCCCCCCCCCCCCCCACCAACGCCACAGGTCAACGACTGGGTATATAGCGATACTTACGCAGCTCCAGGCAGAACCTTGCTTATCATTCAAATTGTATGGCCATGGATGACCAATGACGTCATACGCGGCATCTCTGCTCAGATCAAACGACCCAAAGCTGTTGCAAATAGACTGCCTAGTACAACCCACCGGCCGATTTTATCCCCATTTCAATGCTTTCCCGCTCCAAGTTCGAGATTTCGTTGTAATGAAGCAACGTTTCTGTGACGTAGAAGTGGCGCGGGCCACATTACGCGATTGACCGCCCATAGCTTGTCCCTTGTGCTCGGTTGCTTATAGTGGGCAACGCGCTTGTCTCAGACACCCGAGGCCTAGCGAGCTGACACGTGCTCCTTCGAGGTGCCTCCTCTTGTGCCGGGAAACTAGCTTTCGCGAACGCTGATGCCACCGCCACTGGTGGTGTTGGTGGCGTGTTTAGAACAGTCGTACACCGCCACCGTATCGCCAGCCACCGTCGGCTGTGGGCGTGGGCGGGCCCTATTTGGAGTCCTGGCCCGTCTCCAGCAGCGGTTAGAGCGTCGACGACGAGAGGAGGAGAGGGCGAGCGAGGAAACCGGCGAGATTGAAACAAGGAGGCAGCAAAACAGTTCGGGACCGAGAGAAGAGGCACGGTTGGTCCAGCCAAGCTCCGGTCGACAGCAACAGGAGTCTGCGCTCTGTTCTCGAGGCAGCAGACGCGTTCTCTTCCGCGGAAAAAGCAGTTCAGCGGCGCGTGTGTCTGTGTGAGGTGGTGTTCGGCAAGCAATTCGCTCTTTCCTTTTCTCTCTCTCTCCCTCTCTCTATATCTCTCTCTTTCTCTCTCTCTCTCTCTCTCTCTCCTTCGCTAGCCGGGCTTGCACTTTGGGCCAGCGGCTTTTCTTAGAACGCGCCAGGATGCAGTGTGGTGGAAGACGAACCGCAGTCGTCCGACGTCTATCTCTCTCTGGGCCAGCCGGAAAATCTAGCCGAACCGGTGCTGGCTAGTCGGTTGAAAGCTGTATTATCAGCGTCCTTGCCATGTGCGCGAGCACGAAAGATCGCTTAAATGCCAGGTCCTCAGACAACGTTCAAGGAGAAGCGATATAGAACATATTTTGGAACCATCTTCCTCCCCCTCACCCGACCTCTGTCGGTTTATTTTACGTTGCAGTGAAGCTACCAAGCTGCACTTACTCACAGGAACATTTTGTTGTTGCCGACTCAAGGAGATATCTCAAGGCGCGTATGTTGCGCGTCATAACGGCTTAGTGCCTATCATGCGGCGCTCTGAATAGATGGAAATGTAGGCGACGCCTAAAGTACGTTTCAGAACAGTCACACGTGGTAGCAACCTTAATGTGTGCAGGGAAACGGTGCGGCTTTTGTGACCCCAGAAGACAAGACCCTTATGCTTCCCGTTGTTTATTGACAAAGTAAAACATACTAAGCAAAACTTTGATTGCTTAGTGGGGTTTAACGACTCAATACCACCATATGATTATAAGAGACGCCTTAGTGGAGGGCTCCGGAAATTTCGACCCCCTGGGGTTCTTTAACGTGCACCCAAATCTGAGTACACGGGCCTACAACATTTCCGCCTCCATCGGAAATGCAGCCACCGCAGCCGGGATTTGATCCCACGACCTGCGGGTCAGCAGCTGAGTACCTTAGCCACTAGAACACCGTGGCGGGGCTACTAAGCAAAACTTTAGCCAGACACAACGTGGATCGATGTTTTACGTTCCGAGGCGCTTCGATTAAGCAGCCACCTAAATGGACATTTCTACGCCGGTATGGGACGATCGGCTCACTAAATTTTGTGAAATAACTCAGCCCTATCGAATGCAAACGCAGGAGTACCTTCTGCTTCAACCAAAGCTAGATCGGGCCCAGTGTGTTCAATGGAGGTAGCTACAAACACGCACATAGACGAACCCGTCATCATGCACCACATGTATCTCGATGTCTATAGCAATAATCTATACCAGTACTTGTACCGCCAGAGCAACTCTCGATCATATCATATAGGCACTTCCAGCATTAATCTGCGATTCTGTGGTAGCTACTTCTAGTGAAGACCTTCGGGTGCGTTGGCGGACAGCGCTGCTCAGTTCGCGTCTGGACAAGCAGCTCTGGGAGAGAGAGAGAGAAAAACTTTATTGTTTATATATATATACAGGGAGTAGGAGGGATATGGGCCGGTGTGGGCCACCCCTCACACACACTAGGTGGGCTCCTCGTTACAGAAGTCCATTGGCAGCCAACGCTACTCGAGCTCTGGGCTATCTATCGGGACGAAGAAGCTGCCGAAAGACAGGGTCTTTCCATTCGCTCCTATAAAGGGGCCCAGCCCAGAAGTCTGCCGGAAATTAATAAATTTTACCTGTCTAACAGTGAGATTGCCATTGAGGTTTTTGGTATATATTTCATTCCAGAATACATGTAATAGTTATAATAAAGTCCCATCTACGTTTTAAACGCATCAAGTACAGGCGGGTGAAATTTATCATTGGATACCCCAAGTAGCTACAAAGAAAAGAAGGATTAAAACCCCTCCTTCCTTCAAACCTGTTCCCTTTACTCCACTCTGTAAGACATTAAACCGAGCTTACTACAACGGCATATTTAGTCCACATTTTATTTCATACTATTTACATGTGACCACCGCAAAAATCATCTGCAGCCGCTTGCGGAGTACCGCGGCTTTATGGACACGTGCAATCTTGTAATCCCCAACGTATTTCGTGCGACGTCAGGGTTTGCGACTCTACAGTGACGTCAGCACATGACTTGTTTCATCGTCTATGTTGAAGAACTTCTCAAAAGCAATGAGCATTTCAGTACGGGGTTTTATTTTTTTTTCTCTAGCGCATTGGCGTAATTTCCAAGACGTATGCGCTTACATTCACGGCGTAAAAAAAAACTGAAGAGCATAAAAAACTAAACCGACGTTAACCTTCTTTATATATTAGTGAATAATGTCAGTGGGTTATGATTGATGTAACTAAGAATCAAGTTTCGGTCCGTGGTTTCAACGTAATAGTGAGCGTACGACGTTAGGATGTTTAGTTTTTGAGAACAGCGCGTAGTCTTCGCTAATAGCTGACGAAAAATTGAAGTTCAAGCTGATAAGAAAGAAAGAAAGAAAGAAAGAAAGAAAAAAAGAAAGAAAGAAAGAAAGAAAGAAAGAAAGAAAGAAAGAAAGAAAGAAAGAAAGAAAGAAAGAAAGAAAGAAAGAAAGAAAGAAAGAAAGAAAGAAAGAAAGAAAGAAAGAAAGAAGCAGAGTTGTAGTGGACCACCAACACGAGCCAGCGAGAAAGCTAAATCGACCGAAACCCAGTTGAGACGTGAGCGATGATCCAGAAACACGCGAAGGGGGAAAAAAACAGTAATTCGAGAGATCCTCGAATAACCGACGCTAGAAGGCACACGAGAAAGAAGGATGGCGAATGGTGTTACGCAAGACTTGTCATCTCGACGACGAAGCGGGTCGCGCCTCGGTGAACGGGGTCTCCGCATTTTGGAAGAACTCAAGATGAGCGTGAACGACAGGATTCCCAGTGTATAAAAAAAGTAATATAAACATGCTAGAGGAAAAATAAAACGGTGCTATCATCGGTCGTCGCCCCACGCATCTAGAACATCTGGAACGAATTGAATGTCGAGAAGCAATGCTGCTGACCCTTTTTGTTTATCAATTCATTTTTTTTTGTGTTGTCCTTTTCTTGGACGGGCCGAAAGTGTCGCAAGATGGCTTGCCACATGTCTGTCATTTTTATACGCTTACCTGCGATATCACAACCCTCCTTTCATATTTTTTGTTCACGTGTTTTGCGACACAGTGATAACCTCAATATAGAGGAGGCGACGAATGAATGGGGGAAAAGACTTTGGCAATGAAAAAGAATTAACTAAGACATGTGCTGAATTCTTTTTTTTTTTGGAAAACCTAGGAGGGCAGGCTCGCCACCAACAGAATAGTGGGAAGGCAGGAGGAAGGGGGGGGGGGGGAAGATCACAAAGCAGCTGGGCGCAGCTGCAGTTTATTCATAGTAAAAGGACGAGCCGGGCAGCCTGTCGGGACAGCAGCGGGGCGCTGACAGTTTGCCGAGAAGAGATCAGGTGTTGGACGCCTTCCCAGCTGACTAAACCACACGTGTGAAACACTGTCGGCTCCCCGTTTGGCAGGGCATTCGCCAAAACGGCAAATGCAAAACGCCTCTTTGTAAGCCGAGGGTCTTATGAAGGCCTGACTACACGTACGCGTTCCAGCGCGTGGCTTGTGGGCTCGGCAGCACGCTTTCTTCGTATGGAGAGAGAGAGGGGGGACACGCAGCTTCGTGTAGCTGCTTGCCCTCTCCCTTCGTAGCGAGAGGGCGCAGCACCGAGTCTACACGCCACGCTTGGGCGTGCCGCAAGGCGTACGTGTGGCAGGGGCGGATCCAGCCACCCATTTTCGGGGGGAGGGGAAGCAGTCAATAGAATTAACAACCTGAATTTGGGCGTGGTCATTACTTTTTGTTTTACTAGCACAAAAACTGTGTATTGGCATAAATACTGTTAATGTGTGCTCACAGTGGTCCCGTTATGTAGTCCTAACTGGCGATAGCAGGTGGATGGCAAGCACTCAAGAGAGAGAGAGGAGTGCTGACAGGCTTTGGGGGGGGGGGGGGGCGATCACCCCTACCACCCCGCCTCCCTCTGAACCCACAACTGACGTGTGGTCAGGCCTTTAGCCATTTTCTCCTGGCATGGCACAGCTGGATCGGACGCACAATTTTTAAAATTCATTGGCTCATCACAAGTTGCCAGTGAAAAAAAAAAACGCAGACGATTTATTGCTTCACTTAGATGTCTCACAGCGGCACTCGCACCTTGGCGTTCGTGCATCATGCATGGTGTATAGGTTAACTTTTTTGTTTCGTTTCACTGTTGAAACGAATCTCAGAGGCCGACCAGAACGAAGCGCGTTGTTTACACCCACCTCACCAGGTGTAGTAACGATGCCAGCTGCTGTGTCAGCAACCACAAACTGAGCGCGCTCTTGTGCTTGTGCTTTCTTCTAATTTCCCCGCCCCTTCCTGCTTGTTCGATTTTCTTCCCTCTTGTTGGGCACGTCCGTTGGTATGTTTTATTGTTTTTTTTTTACTTTTTTCATTTTTTCTTCTTTTTATTTTTCACATCCGTGTGCTAGGGTGTCTGTACATATTGTAAGTACACCCGTCCGTTAAAAAGGGAACAGCAGCAAATCATCATCATCATCATCATCTGAAAAGAAAACGGTCTGCTCCTTCAATGAAAACACTCAAGAATTTTTCACAATTATTCTGACCATTAAATGACTCTAATCTTAAGCAAACTTACGCTTGGATATCGTATGCATCAAATATAACTACTAACTTGAACTTACCAATACGCGGCGGCGAGCACTGTAACGAAAGCTGGTGCTGTGCAGACATATTTCCAAGAAGTATATAGCCCTGCGATCACAGCGTGCCAACTGGTGTGCGTACAAAAAGTAACGGTAGCACTGCGGGGCGAAAGTCCCGCGGCTGCGAGGAAACGCTTGGCGCAGAGATTCTATTCCTAGGCTGCTCGTTTCGTCTTCTTTTTTTTTTTTTTTGACACCTGACACCATATGCGAAGCGAAGTTTCTGAAGCACAGCAAAGGTGACCTGAAAACAAGGGCAGGCACTGTGTACACCCTAAAGGTTGGTGCACTCAATAAAGAAGCCTCGGCGCGAGCTGGCCACACTGCTTACATCATGGAAGGCGTGCAACAAGCGAAGTGCTGCAGTGTTTTGCTAATGTTTCAGTGAAAGCGCCACACACAGAAAGCGCTGAAATATCCCCCGAAAAATGCACTGGTTACCGTCAGTCTATCTCTCTGTCTAGGACGTTACACAGGAAAACAAGAAACAGTACTTGTATACGGGTGCTTCACGTTGTAGGCAAGCTCGCCCTGTCTGTGACCACTCCTTGGTGGCCGCAGTGTTGTAGCACTTGTACAGTCGTGAGCAATATGAGAGGGTACCCGGCTCGTGTTTTAATCAACGATTATTTGTAATGAACCGATACTAGTGTGGCGCATTCGATCGCAAGAAATACCCGTTCGCTTGACCGTTCAGTGTTGCGAACAATTTTGTGTTTGCCAGCTACGTTTGGCTGCTATGACCTTCAAAATGTAATTTCAGTGTTCCATCTCATACTGCTCACGATTGTGGATCCCGTCGGTTGTGTGGCATCAAAATCTACAGCATGCCAGCTAAACGCATGTTGTGCACTCATCCTGGTTTGCGTTTAAGCCATTGTCGACGGATTCAAGCAACAGGCTGAGGCCTGTTGTCGGGACGCCAAACTCTTTCGTCTAAAATTAGCCACACAAATGTGTATTACAACATTCGACAACATCAAAACACGCCGCAGTGTTTGACGCCATGACAACTAGCGAGTGCAATTTGATGGAGCAGCTACGCATTTTTTTTTTTTTTGCGAGAGCTGAGTTTATATTTATTTTACAGCGAAGCTGCATAAGACGTGGCAACATGTGGCAGTACATGAGTGCACAGGAACTATAGTGATGTAATGCTAACATACGCTACCTCGAACGGTCTTCAAACTCGCCCTGAACTTCTTTTCCCGGTTTTGTTAACATATACATCTAGGAACAATACCCGCCACCGCATAAATCGCTACCCATAGAATCATTTATGTGTTCTTACCATCCTTTAAGCTAAAAGCACTAAACACGGAGTTTGAATCACGCTTCTCTTAAATGTGATGATGCAGAAGTGAGAAGCTACAACAGGACACACCCAGCTCGTGATAAGAACAGCAGACACATGTTTCAACTTCATTGTTTATCTGCATGGAGTGCTTTAGCGGTAATTTTTCAAGTTTGTTTCTTGAAGTGCCATGCTTCGCATTCTTGAGTCGTTCTATCCGAAGCTACAAGAATGCCAGATCCGGCGGTTCGTACGTGCTTTGGCGTGACGCCAATTCGCACGCCAGTAACCTTCGCGTGAATTGAGAGAGGGGCAGCAGCCAACAAACGTCACGGAGCGGTCACTGTATACTTCCAGCTACACTAAATACACAAAGCGCTCTGGAACACGAAGAAGCATAGTTCTCGTAACGTCAAGACTTCGTCGCAACACCGGGAGAGCATTTTCACCGAGAAGTGTTTACTGAGTAACGTGCAATCTGCTTCGAGACTCTGCAGTTCGTTGAGGGAAGGCGTCTTAGTATTTACGCAGTGAAAATAACGCGGCGATTTCGTAAACTGTTTGCGCACTTTTTACCGTCGTCGAGTACCACTATAAACAAACCCAAACGTGTCTTTCTCTGAAACAACGCGATGTGCGCACAGTGTCCGCAGCATTTCACATTCTTTGTGACACTGGAGAGCAAAGGCTTCCTGCAAGCTTGTTATATCGTTAAGTTATATGCAATCGGAGCCCGGACTTCATGCAACATATAGCAGCCACAATGTGAAAGTTTCGCATTAACCTACCTCGACGTTCTCATCGAAATGTTACTCCCCACCTGAAGTTTTATGAACTTCAAATAGCCTCCGGGATCGTTACAAAGCCTCCGAGACGTCAACTTAAGACGTCACTCGACGTCGTAATCTCCCGACGTCATGATGGCGTAATACATTTCGGAGGTATGTGACGTCAAAGCACGCCGTCATTAGCAATCCACCACGGTTGTGTAGTGGTGGATTGCTGTGTAGTAGTGTAGTGTAGTGTAGTAGTGCTAGACTGCTGATGCCGGAGGTCGCGGCATCGAATTCTGCCCGCATCAGCTGCGATTGGATGCAGGCGAAATCCTTGAGGCTCTTGTACGTAACATTTAGGCGCACGTAAAGAACCAGGTGGTCGAAATCTCCGCAGTTCTCCACTAGAGCGTTTCTCATATTGGTCTCGTGACTTTGGGACGTAAAATTCACCAATTATTTCACGACCAATTATTTCATCAGTGGAGACGTTCACGTAGGTTTTTGTAACACTTCATTCGCCAACCGTGTTTCACTTAACGGGTTACGGAAGGAGACACTTAAGAATTTTGTGTTAATTTTACACACCACTAAGTCTTCAGTCGACGATGTTGCTCTAAAATGTTCGTGTGAAATCTAAGAATAACCCGCGTTCGCTTTTTCATGTATGCGCACGTCGCGGATATAGGCTAGCGACCATGTCACGTGTCTCTACATGTCTGTATCTACTGCGTTTGTATGCATCTGTTCACTTCGCTCTTCTTGCAGAAACAGATCGGCAGCCATGGCACGTGTCGTAAAAGGCGTCAACATCGACAGTCTGGATGACGAGTTCAAGTTGATGGAACTCGTGAGCGGACTTTATTTTCTCTTTTTTTTCTTCATTTGGCAGTCTTACTGCGCATGGTACGGCTATTATCGAACATACGTAACTTAACTGCAGGCATGACGACAAGTATTCGTATTTTCGTGTTATTAACATTGCTTTTTTCGATATTCATACACTTTTCCGAGAACTAGTCAACCTCCTCTGTCCTTTTTTTTTTTCTCAAAGGACCAAGTGTTACACATGCTATGCCAACAGTTCCCAGATAAGGAATCATTTGTGGTCATTAAACGTATCTCGCTTGCGTCCTTCAAACAAATAAACAAAACGAAAGTGAAAATGGCATGCAACAAAATATTGAGAAATGCTGAAAGTGTTCACAGCCATTCACGCAAGCTTCTAGAAGCTACCAAACGTTCAAACAAACTGTTTATCAGCACTATCGACGGTGCTTCACAATGTCTTTCATGCAATTCTTCCCACCAGCTTGACTCAATTGAGGACTTTGAAGAACGTAAAGTGGTGCGTTCCAGGCTTCAGGAAGTGAAGGCCGTAAACAAAGGTCAGTGCTCATGTTATTATTATTATTATTATTATTATTATTATTATTATTATTATTATTATTATTATTATTATTATTATTATTATTGTTGTTGTTGTTGTTGTTGTTATTATTATTATTATTATTATTAGTTGTTGTTGTTGTTGTTGTGGTGGTGGTGGTAGTAGTAGTAGTAGTAGTAGTAGTAGTAGTATAAGGTGCGTTGGGCAGTGCGCGATGGGTGTGGTTTTTTTGTCTATGCCCCATCGAAAGGCATACCGATGACGATAGTTATAGCGCGAGAACAAAACGACGACACAGAGACAAGAAGGACACGAAAGACAAGTCCTTCTTGTCTCTGTGTCGTCGTTTTGTTCTCGCGCTATAACTATCGTCATGCCATACCAACTAGCCTAAACTGCCACGCTTCTAAGAAAGGCATACAGCAGGAACACTGATGACTCAATTGCATATCGTCGCACTCATCTACTTCGGGAGGCTGGGGAAAGATAATCACTGGCTGAACTTATTTATTTATTTATTTATTTATTTATTTATTTAGGTACCCTCAGGGCCAGAGGCATTAGGGAGGGGAGTGGGTTACAATAGTTACAAACAAAATATAAAACAGAGCAAAAAAGGTATAAACACAACAAAACCAGGAAAATGCAATGTACTTCAGTGTTACACGTTATACAATGTTAGCTAAAGCAGTTTTAAAAAGTTGGTGGTCCGAGATTGTTGCCGTCAGTGCGGGTAGGTGGTTCCATTCCTGTGATGTACGCGGTATGAATGACTCGGAAAAGGAGTTAGTTCTGCAGGACGGCAAGCCGACTTTATGGACATGATTTATGCGAGCTGAAATGTACCGAGGAGGCAGAATGAGTTCGTTTGGTAGCTGGCTGTGATAGAAAAGCTTATGAAAAAGACAGAGGCGAAGGATTTTCCTACGAGATGATAAGGAAAGTAATCCGAGGCTAGATTTCATAGTGCTTATGCTGGCAGTCCGGTTGTAGTTAGAGAGTATAAAACGAACAGAGTTATTTTGAACCATTTCAAGTGAGTGTATTAGATTTTCTTGGTTAGGATCCCAAACTGATGCAGCATACTCCAGTTTGGAGCGGATAAGCGTCTTGTAGAGAGTTAGTTTTAGTGTTAAAGGAGTCTGTGAGAAATTTCGACGTACGTAGCCGAGCATGCAATTAGCGTTATTAATTACGTACGTAATATGCACGGACCAAGTGAGGTCGGTAGTAATATGTATTCCGAGATATTTGTAAGTGCTGACAGATTCCAGTGGAGCATCGTTCAGATAGTAAGTGGGCAATATACGGTTAATTCTAGATACGCGAAGGAACTTGCATTTGTTAGTGTTGAGTTCGATTACCCATGTTTTCCACCACACAGAAATAGCGTTAAGATCGGATTGAAGGGTTAATAGGTCATTGTCATTAGATATTTTACGAAAGAGGACGCAGTCATCGGCAAACAAGTGAATGTGAGAAGTAACAGATAAAGGTAAGTTGTTAATGTAAATAAGAAAGAGCAGGGGAGCCAGAACAGATCCTTGAGGGACTCCAGAAGAGACGTTCGTTCGGGGTGAGACGTTATCGTTAGCTAAAACAAACTGAGCGCGGTTAGAAAGGAAACACTCAAGCCAAAATAAAAGTTTCGGATCAAGATTAAGATTTCGTAGTTTGTGAAGTAACAACTTGTGACATACTTTATCGAAAGCTTTGGAAAAGTCTAAAAAAATGCAATCAGCGATGGATGAATGATCAAGAATGATGTTTAATCCATGGGTGAAAAATGCAAGCTGAGTCTCGCATGAATAGTTTTTTTTTTTTTTTTCTGAAACCGTGTTGACGCTTGGAAAAAAACGAGTTAGATTCGAGAAAACCTGCCAGTTTGGAATATAATATGTGTTCTAGTATTTTACAAGGTATGCTGGTTAGCGAGATAGGCCGGTAGTTAGACGGTGAATGTTTGTTACCAGTTTTAAACAGTGCAGTTATCTTTCCAATCCTAAAGTCGACGGGGAGACAGCCTTCATGAAGCGATTGTTCGAATATCTTTGTTAGTATGATTGAACAATAAGAGCTGGTGTTTTTCAAAAATTTAGGATTCTAATATTAATCCAAAGATCTTCTTTTCTAAAAGGTTACCCAAGCTCCGTAATCACTTATAATGGTACTTACTTGGGCGAGTAGGTAGCTAATCAATGTCACCTTATTGCGCACTGCTTAAAAGACGAACACCTGGGATGAAGGACTAGACGGACACAAGCGCTTCTGTCCGTCTAGTCCTTAGCTCGTAATCACGACCGTCATTTCAGGTTGGGCAAACCTATATTGCCTAGATTGACACGTTTATAGGACGCCAGTAGTCAGTGTTTTCGAGTGTTTCGAGATTCCAAGATGTTTATAGATGTTGAAGCCCCGCCAACAAAAACTGGCGGCGCAGCAGTCGGGGCGAAGTGGCGTCATGGCAGGGACTCGCTTGCTTCGCGGCCGAGTATCGCCCCTTTCTGCGCCCGCCGTGTGCCCGCTCTTACGCGATGCGGTAATGATAACTGCTCATTGTTGTATCAGGCATTCGCTCCCTGCGCTGCCTGCTCTATCACGATAGCACTACTATCACACATTTCGCCAATATAAGAGCGTGACAATAAACCCTAGGGGCAGTCTTGTTCCTGCCATCATGTAGTTGCCTTGATCCTTACTTGACCAGCATTGAAAACAGTACAATTGTTACGATGCAAATATACCAAGGCAGCTGTTTACACTGCTAGAGAAAGTTAAGTGAGCTGCATAAAGTTGCGATAATCCAACGGGCGAATTCCAGTCTGAACGGGGATGTTCACTGTGAAAATGTTTGTGCATTACAGCAAGGCCTTCGTTGTTTTCACCGCTTACGCCAAAAAAAAAATTGGCGCCAAAAGTATTAACGCTAATGATTCTAACTTCATTACAACTCGGCGTACACTCCTGGGTAAGAACATGTGTCCCAAAAAATTACAAACAAAATTACAATGTTTTCGAATTCACTAAATAGATCGCGGTTTTTATGCAGATTATTCGGGTGATTTGACAAAGTCGCGCTTTTGCTAAAAAAGACGTCAGATGAATTTACCATAAATAATCTTTTAATACATCCAGAATGTTGAACAAAATTATAAGGTCACACACAAATCGCTCAGGAAAACCTTGAGACGTTAGTGTACTTAAACTACATAAATATTTCTTCTAAACAGTTTAGCAAGTCATCTTCAATTATGTGGCCGTATATTCTGACTAGCATGAACTTCTGGTCCGATGAAACGCCGCGTCACAAGAGGTAATGTTCAATTCACGTAGGAGCACTATTGATAGCAATCGTTTGCAAAGCTAATTACTGAAGGTCTAAATGAGCGTTGTCAACAATTTCTATGGCGCTCTCAAGCGACGTGGCCCTCGCAATAATTAAATTGTGCTCACCTCAGTGAGTCAGCGTCCGGTCTTGCACGTCAAATCCGCGCACACTGGTGTAATGTAATGCAATAAAAAATTAATTTACAAGTAGGCTATTTGAAGCGGTACTTACGAGTGTAACATTGCAACGACGTTGCTTGAAGGTTCCGCAATTTAACTCGACTCGTGTTTCAGTGAGATAAAGCCCTGAAATTACTGCGAGAAAAGCGTGAAACTACATGACGAATAAACGGGTACATAAAAAATACAAATGCAACAGTGGCGGGAGTGTTCTCGGCACAGCACTTTGGAGATACCTTGCGGGCCTCGATACTGCTTGGGTTTTTGCAACTCTGCCTAGAACTTGGTATACAGGCAAAAAAAAACAAAAAAATTGTCCCTGGCCAGATAAGAGCATGTGTCCGACACGAATAGATTCAGGAAGTGAAAAGATTATATATCTGAAATTCCGGCCACGGCGGCCGCATTTTTGATAAAGGCAAAAAATTTTGAGGTCCGCATGCTTAGATTCAGGTGCACGTTAAAGATCCCCAGGTGACCGGAGTTTCCGGAGCTCTCCACTACGGCATCTCTCATTGTGATATCGTAGTTTTGGGACATTGAACTCCGATTATTATTATATCATATCTCTCAAAGAAACCACTCGTGAAGAAAGTCTTATATGTAAAAACTACGACTAGAATACGGGCACGCTGTACAACAACTTTGTATCCAGGCACAAACGTGTTCTTGCTCTTCACTCGAGTCTGCACGCGGCTGCCACGGCCGAGATTCAAACTCATCCTCGAGTTTAGCCTCGCGACACAACAAACCTGATCACAGTGTGTACGTAGGAGCACGGTAACCGTTGGCGATTGTACTGAACAAACGTTTTGCAATGTTTTACTGTGAGCACTACCGATCCTGTTTTCGTCATTCATCTGAAGCTTGAGTTAAGAGAAAAGTGATTGAAAACAGCGGAACAGCGTACGATGCGAGCACATGTTATGCTGAACAGCAGGCGTCAAAGCATCCTTGCCGTGACGTCGCCCAGGCATACCGCCAGGTGGCGCCACCCCTACTTCTCAAGGCTAATTGACTCTTCATGGTTACACCACCATTTTTGTTGACGTCATCGGTATTGCTGTCTTTCAATTTTTATAACACGAATGTGTTTTATGCCGGAGTCCACCAAGACTTCGCAGACGTTATTTCCGTCACGGATCAGACGTCGGTAAAATGCAAACGAACAGAAGACAAAGAAAAAACTCTGTGACACGGATCGCCTTGAAGTCGAACCTACGACCTCTCGGTCAGTGGAGATAGGCGCGGGGCGATCTGCCTACTGCACAAACAACGCAGACGCACGGGGCTTTGATAACGCGCCAGCGGGAAGTAGAACGCCATCGCACGTTCACGGCTCGAACTACGAACTCTGCCTCAAACTTTCCTGAAGCGCTGGGTGGTAGAAACGCTTCCTCTTAATAGAGGAAGCGTTTGCTGGCAGCGCACGCATGAACAGATGCATATGTTACTCTTAAATGATGCTGCTTTAAATGAGTACCTACAGAGTACCAAAGTTTAAACATTATGCGCTTAATGAACACACTGCTCAGATGTATGCTAACTGCTTCTACTACGACGAGAGTTTAATCATGACCATAGAACTTAGTCAGGATGATGATGATGACATTAGTCGATGGAGTGTAAATGCGCCACCAAACATCAGCGTCAGTGCGTTCGCGTTTAAACGGGGCTTTTTATACCAAAGGTGAACAATCATTGTGCGAGCTTCCATACACCAACGTACAATAAACACTCAAGGACAGCTTTCACTTTCGTGTTATACCACTTTATATCACGAAGGGATCAACCATTTCTTGCTTTTCTCATTTTTATTTCCGTGCGCTATAGCAGCGTGTGATCAAATCGATTAAAGCCAATCTGTCAACATTTTTTTAGCAATCGGTGGTATCTCTCCACATTCACGGTGTTGAGGTGCACGGCATCGAATAACTTCACGCGAATGGAGCGACTCGAAGCTGATTGACCGCGGGTTGACGTGGAAACATAGATGGAAACAGCAAACCCTCAATGATGCTTGCTCTCCTCTCACTTTCTGTACAGCCAAGCGCGAAGCCCTGGTACGCAACCGCGAACAAGAGCGTGAGAACGCCATCCGGCAGCGGCAGCAGGAGGCCGCCGAACAAAAGCAACGGACGCTAGCCATGTACGACAAGATGGCCAAGACCGGCAAGCTGGACACAACACTGTACAGGGAAGGTGAGTATCTATCTATCTATCCATCTATCTATTCATCCATCTATCTATTCATCCATCTATCTATCTATTCATTCATCCATCTATCCATCCATGGCGTGGCTCTGTGGTAGAATACTTCGTTGCCCACGCAGAATGCTTGGGTTCGATTCCTGCTGGGTCCCTGATATATATTCTTTGCATTTGTCGGGTCAACGCTGCTGATGTCAACTTTTCTTAACGTTCACGCGTTAAAATTACGCATATTTTTTGTCACCGTTCCTCACCTGCGGCACATACCCGCTTACCTGTGGCACGTCTGCCCACGGGTATGTGCCACACGTCTGGCGGAAAGCGTTTGACGACGTACGCGACAGAACGGGGACACCATTCATGTCACGACCAGCTAATCATATTCGTCAAACCATCTTACCCTGCCATACTAATTTTTGTTTATCCCTACTTAAGGGAGTGATCGCGAGAGCACGCATATGTAGGCGGATAGGTTTGAGATGCTTTTCAAATTGACCCAATAATGTTCGTCAAACGTCACTTGTAATGGCATGTGGTGGCTAATGAATTTTATAAACGATGCATATGTTGAGCGTGCACTCTGAGCGTGCGCTTGTAAATTACTTTAGCGCCACTTTGTAACGTTTCGCTCAATAAAAAATTCCAACACAGTCCCCTTCCATCCTCATCGGTGAAGAATGATCATGTACAGGCCGTGAACCGCTTGTTCAAGACCCCCGATGTGCGCGGTGTTCACGAAATATTGCGTTCCGTCAAACGTGCGCAGGCGTGGAATCCCAGGACGACGACCAGTCGGGCAAGACGGACCTCGTGGAAGACGCCATCAAGCAGCGGCAGCTCGAGGCAGACCTGCGCAAGAAGCGCATTCTGGCCGCTTACGACGCGGCCGCCAAGTCCGGCCCCGCGGGAGTCGTCAAGACGGTCGACTTCGACTCCTTCAAGAAGGCCGACGGTGAGTCGCGCTTGTAAGATTCCATCGCTTCGTGACTGCGTAGGCATACGTGTGCGATGTGAGGGACATAGAAAACAATACGGCACACTTTTGTTAACTTATGCTGACTGCATGGTGATGAGAATATTGTTAATTGTGCTATTCTTCATTATCAGTCTGACCACATTCACTGCAGGACAAAGGTCTTTCTCATGTTGCACTAGTCAACTGGTGATACGTTAACCTTGAGGTGTGACCTTGAGGGACAAGAAGAGAGCAGCATGTATCAGGGAACAAACGGTTGTTAAGCACATCATAGTCATAGTGAGAGAAAGACACAGATGGAAAAGAAGATTAGGGAGAGAAAATGAACATACCAGTTTGGCTACAACAGGATTGGGGAGGGCCGGATAAGTGGTGCAATAATGGGTGGAAGAGACAGCAAAATGTCAGTTAACAGAAACACAGAGAACTACTAAGACTGACACCTTTCACTCCTACATTGCATCAAAGGCAGCCTTCTCGAAAGAGCATATCCGCAAACATTCCTGCGCAGCCGTTAAGAAACTTACACTGGTCATGGTGACTCCTCAACTACAGTGAAGAAGCAACTCTTGAAACGTTCACGTAATCTTACAATCTCAATCCTAATCTTAATCATTCGCCTAATCTTAATCTTACAAGAACTGCTCAAAAGACACTTCACAAAAATAACAAACTTTCTATTCAGTCTTGTAATATGCTAATCCAACATCTTGCTCAGTTATGGCACACCTGGTATGAAATTTTAAAAATGAACCCGTGTAGATTGCTTTAACTTCATGGAACTGCAACCCGCAAATCGGCAAGACTATGCGTCATGTATCGATGAACAATAATTCAAGTTTCAATAACGAGACAAAAGGCGTTCATTTCTTACTCATCACGACACTATGTGGTATTACTGTGCGTGCAGATATTCCTAAGCGCCCCTTCACAGGCCTCTTGGGAAGAGACGTCCGTTCTCTAGATGAAAAAAAAATGCTCGGGGACTAAAAGAGCGCGGAAAGCTGTCTGTGTCCTTTCGATATCGAGTCTACGAACATATCAGTTCAACTCACTCCGATCACTGCATAAACATGCCCAGCGGATTGGTGCAAAGCTCGCAGTTCCGTTTAAGTTAAACTTGACATGCTTATTCTAGGAGGGAGTAAGCGATAAAACACTGTAAATATGCTTCTATTTGAGATAATACGCGGCAGCGTTGTTTTTCTTTAAGAAAGAACTTTCGGTAAAGTAGATTATTCAGAAGCCCGCGGCTTTATCAGCGTTCTCGGTCCACCTCGGTGGAACTGTGGCTACGATTCCCGGCTGCTAACCCGAAAAGTCGCTGGTTCGATACCGGTCATGGTGGTCACATTTTGATGTCAGCGCACACTAAAGAAGACCATATTGTCCAAATCCCTCCACTACGGCGTCTCTCATAATCGTGTGCTAGTTTTGGGACGTAAAACCCCAGATATTAACGCGAAATTAACGCGATAGCGTCAGAGAGCTCGTTTAGCAGAAATTCCGGCGTCGGCGTCGTTGGTTGTTGGCGAAAAATCATCATATTTGCGTGACCGAAAAATCGAGAAAGATGCCAATAAAAAAAAATCATGGGTACTAATGGGGATCAAACCCGGATCGTTCGGGTCTGAGTGTGGATCGAACCGTGTCGTTTGCATGGTAAGCGGGTGTTCTAAGAGACAGTCATGCATCTGCTTGTGAATGCAGTGACATTAACTTCTTCTGCTTGGAAATGCAGTGAAAGCTATTTTCATGCTTCACAAACACGCGCGTCCTGTACGCATGCTTCACAATACAACACGAAATATTGTCGTAATATTAATGCGTGGTACACGCGTACATTGCCATCGGGCGTCATAACATGGGATTATCACAATGACTTCATGGTTTAAAGCCAGTCACCCACTACAAAAGGCACACACGCTACTGCTCCTTTAAGGCCACGTAGTGCGTGCATAGCAAGTTCGAAAAGGTTCCAAGCACTAAGTCTTTGAAGTACCAACTGGGAACCGTTGCTAGGAACATAATATTGCTATCGCGTTCAACTCTTAGAGGCGAAGCTTAAGGGTCCCCAAACTATTATTATTATTATTATTATTATTATTATTATTATTATTATTATTATTATTATTATTATTATTATTATTATTATTATTATTATTATTATTATTATTATTATTATTATTATTATTATTATTATTATTATTATTATTATTATTGGCGTTCTAAAATACATACCTTTCTTATCGACATTCCACAGTGTCCACGTTTGAAGTGCCAAAGCCCACTGGCGCTGCGACGGGTTCCTCGACATTCTGCGCAGCGGGCGGTGTTCCAAAGATCGTCAAAGGTAAGTTACATGATTTGTCTCTGCTTAGGTACAAGAGTTAGTGTTTGTCATTGTGAACGATAAGTCACTTTTTGCAAGCATAGAAAACAGGTGCTTGCGTATAGTTTTCTTCAGTAGTGCAATGCAAAACAGTCAAGTAGCGTAAGTAACCACCAACGTAGGTTAGCAAGCAGCCTATAGTGTGTATAGACGGTGTACGTGAATACAGCATGCTAAATAGTGTGGCATTTCACCCGACAATGCCCCGCAGATATCATAGTATCAAAGTCCGGTGGTCCCATTACGCCATGTAGCACAGTGCCCCCCCCCCCCTTCCTCGAGCGATTTAAGCCTCGCACTGCCGTAGCACCACCACGAAGCCTGCTCGTACCGGTAAGCCGAGGTACCGGGTGAGGGGAGTACCACATGATGGATTGAATCAAGTCGGGGTACTCGATGTCTATGCCTATGAATCAAGTGGCATCAGGTGGAATCAAGTGGCACCGGGCGGAATCAAACTCGGTACGTCCCGCATTGGAAGCAGACGCTAATCCATTGTGCCACCACTATGGTATGTAGTATCAAAGTTAGATTTAGCCGTACGGATATATATACTTAGCACCTGGTTCAATTATTCGTTGTCGTTTTTTTTTTCTTTCAGAGCACAATGTCAGAGCAGTCGGGTGTGACCGTCACGAACTTAATGCAGGCTTGATTTATAGCGACAGGATTCCCACAGCCTTGACGTGTTCAGCGCACAGTTACGAAGCTTTCGTGCCAGTAATACGTCCTCTTACGGAATTCAGACATATACGGGATTCAGACATATGGTAATATTAATGGTATACTCGCACATATTAAAGTTCATCTTCGCGACTTGCCGCTACGGCAATCACGGTATGATAAGCACGGTAAGCTTAGAAACTATCAAAAGTACTATCAAAACTATCAAAAGATCAGTAATTTTTTTGTCGTAGCGTTATACTGGAAGCACATTGTTGCTATCGTAACTGTGATGGCAGGCGCTGATCAATCAAGCCAAGGCTAGCTGACCAGCGTTTGACGCGGTGTAATAGCGTTCTATTGTGTTGAGCTTCGTAAAGGCAGACAGAGCGATTGAGAACAGACCTCCGGAGTAGCAAAAGAACTTCAAATCGTGACTGGGTGACCATCCTCAGCCCGATAGTACTTGTATGGTTACTTTTAGTGATTGGCTCAGCGCATGAGCTAAATTGAAGCAACAAGATTTACCTCAGTTGATCAGTGGTGCTGCCGTACCCTAGAGGTAAATGGCGTCAGGTGTAGGCAAGTTTAAGAAGAAGCGAAACAATAAAAGCTAGACAAAGCAGTTCATTTTGAAGTTTTACTTTGTGTTTTATCGACTTACAAAAATCAGGGTTGTCGGAGGTGAAACGCGATTCTTCTCAGATTTCACGATTCTTCGCAGAATTGTGAAAGTGTTTCGCTTGCTCTTCGCTTCAAAACAAGCAAGCCCTACCATAATTTTATCATGTTGTTAATCATGCTAGCTGTCTTTCTTTCATCTGCCCGAGAATAACTTAATTGATAAAAATAATTCTCGAAGATAAGTAGACTAGAAACTATCATCAGGTAATCCTACTTCTTGGTGTCGATATTCCCGCTTTTCTATTACGGCGAGGCCTTCGACGAAATATAAAACACTTGATACCCACCAAAATATGACAAGGTTTTACGAGCAAGCGGAGAGTCGACGTGTGTGATGGCCAGTGGACCAACGAGGAAACACACGTTTTCGAACTCTAGTTTTCTGATAAAACAACGCAAAGCTACCCCGACGTAGATCACTTCAAACATTGAGACGTTGACTCCATAGTTTTGGGAAATATTTTGTTCTTTCACTACTAACAGCTATCAAGACCGTCTCTCTATACCAGTTTTGTTGAATATCTTCACTTTTTTGAACGACTGGTTCGTTGTTTATTGCAGATTCTTTCCTTTATCATATCACACAAGCATTTTGGTGCCACGTCCAGTGTATTTCCGTTGTATTACGTGCCAACGAATACTACTATTGAGCAAATTGAAATAAAAAAAACATTTTTGCTATGCTTGAACGTAAATAAAAATGAGAATTCCTTTAAGAGCAACGCTAAACTATCCGGCCTGGAAGATACGCGTACGATAACGTATACTTCCGATGCCGCAGTGGGTACGAAGCGCGCCAGAACTTTGCTTGTCCTTGTAGCGACGCAAGCGCCGCTGCACAGCTCTGTCGTCATTCCTCACTGTTTTTTCCCAGCATGACTTTTCTTTTCTGAACACCACGTTCGCATGATCACCCCGCATGGTTGTTGTGTACACTTGTTTTGTATGCGTGGTTTATGCGCGCCGTTTTGACTGTGCATCGTCTGCCTCGTTTTGATACTCAAGAACCTGTTTGTTTGTTTGTTTGTTTTTGTTTTCTGATGATGCGTAGTGCCTAGTATACCTTTACAGTAGTCATAGTTTTAGTGTAGAAAGAAATTAACAACTACGATCGTAAGGTAACCGGCCAACGCGAATGTGTTTTTGACATAAGATTAAGTAATATTTTAAAACAAATATTTCCAAGCTCAGAGAGGTATTCATGCGCGTATTTTAGTGACGAACAAAAGATGAAGATATGTGCAAGTATTATTCGATATTACAACTATGTGCCGAGGTCACGAAATAAAAGAAAACTTGAAGTCATAGGACGTGCAAAGCTCAAAAATCAGCACCAGGTGAACGAAATATCATGTGCCGCTTTAAAAAAAATGCAAGATAATAATTAAGCTGGCGAAACACGCGATTTCAGCCGCTGCTTTCTTTTGCACATTCGTTTAGCTGATGTTACCAGCTAGAAACAAGCACGCCGAAACGTATAAGCCAGATACGCACACCGAACGACCCTAGCGATTTCAGCGATTCACAACGCCCCTTCTTCCAATAGATTATTTGGATCATTCAAACAAGGCTTCTTTTACAGGCAACAAGTAGTCCGGACAGAATCACTCAAAACGTACATGGCGTCAATATTACCTAAAGGAGGCACTCACAGCGGCGTCTCTGCCCTTCTGCGGCTTTGTGTTGCACGTAGGCACTTCAATTCTTTATTGACAGAGAGGTTGTGCACAAAAACTGAACGAGTTCGCCGAACAACAGCTCATAGCGTTCTGTACACCAGCCGAGTACCAACGGTAAAATAAATACTACACGATAGATTCAAAGCACACCACAAACAAGTATACGTAAAGGAATACCAACGAGGTCAATATACTGCCGGAAATTTTATACACACATTTCTGTCGTGTGACGTGCAGGCCACATTAGATTATACTACTACTACAATGTCACTCAAAGGTTCAGAGACATACAAAGTCTGTAATAAAGAAAAAGATCGTAAAGCTTGGCATGTTGGAGGGGAAACAAAGGGGGAGCACAGGTGTAAATCGTCGCGGTGGTCGTCCCCAGCGGTGCCGGTGACTCCGCCGCCGTCGACGGGCAGCGGCCCGGCGTGGCGCCAGATGTCGCTGACTGGCGACGAGGAGCCCGAGATGGACGCCATGCAGCGCGGAATCCTGCAGAGGCAGCGCGAAGCCGAGGAGCGCAAGCGACGCATCCTGGCCGCCTACCAGATAGCGGCGCGCAGCGGTGCCGGACCCAAGACCGTCTGCCTCGAGGAGTACAACAACCTGCAAGGTGCGCACAGATTCCGGAATAACCTCCGGGCGCACGTTCTTTGATGCATATACCAGAGTAAAGGTAGTACAAGTCCTAAACGTCAACAAACAGGATTGCGAAAATGACAGGTTATGCATAAACACGGCAGTGTGGCTTTGCCTCACACATACTCTTTATGTAAGAAAGCCACCTTTATAAAAAAAAAAAAAGAAAGTCGTGTTTGTTGTTATTAGGGCCGTAACTAGGGGGGGGGGGAGTTGAGGGGGTTTTCATGCTTTAACTTTTTGTGTGATACCAATGTAGTTACGCACCTTTACATTTACCACCGGTAACCAAAGTTAGCCGTTCTACACATTAACGCTCCCCCCCCCCCTTCCAAAAAAAAAACCTGGATACGGGCCTGGCTGCTATTCCATTTGGTTGCCCGATTTTCTCAATCTGCTGGCACATACACCCCGACGTAATTGATCCGCGTCATAATCCTCGCGCCTCTTTAGCCAACCCTGACACACATTATGTGGAAGTGAGAAGACAGAGAAGGACTGTGAGGAAGACACACTCCCAAAGATTCCTGGCCACTCCTCCAGGTTCTGCGTGGAAGGTTGTGTAGCGTAGAGGCCCAGCTAAGGGCTAAACCTATACTGGAGAAGCTAGCCTTCAGGCGTCGCCTGGCGGACACACCACGCGAACAACGACGGATAGCTTAACTAACTCGCTCTTCTTTCGTAGTAATAAATTGATAGCGAGCTCTGAAGGCTAAATAAGTTCACACATTCATACACACACATTCAATAAGTTCATTTCTCGCGTGCCGTTTTGGCTCCCAACGACCTTCTACCGGCACGCAAGCTTAGAAACGAGCATTTCTTCCATATCCCTCCATATACTCAGCCACACGACACTCAGCCAAGAACGGCACGCGGCGTAATGATCACGTGCGTTCCCACAACCACACTTTTCATTGTTTGACTAGAACGTTTACTGAAACAACAGTTTGTAAACGAAGTGAGCTTGAAGCTCCTACGGACCTTCGCGACTATAAAAAAAAATGTCTCGTCGTTTTACTGAAAACGTACTAAGTTTTGATATCTTCTTTTTTTTTCTCTCCCTTCCCCCATCCCTTCCCGATCGGCATGTTCGCAATGGTCGTCACGTGACACTGGCCACTCTCGCAGTACCCGAAGACGTGACGTTCGAAAACCCGTACAGCTGCACGACGGGATTCAAGGGCGGCATAGCTGCAGTCAAGACGCCGCAGAAGCAGAGGGCGGGCGCCCGGTAACTGCGCCCCTCCCCACACCTCCTGTCACCTCCCACTCACCCCCTTTGCCCTCTCCCTCGAGTCACCACCGTCAGCGCACCTCACGCGGGCTACGCGAATCGGCAAGACAGACGCTCCCCGACGATTGGTTACGGCCCACAGTTCGACGAAAACGAGACGAAGTCTTACACACAGCAGGCGCAACGCTCTCCGTAGTTCGACGACGTACCGACAACGACGTGCTCACGCAACCCTCCAGACCGGTTAGCCAAGATCTCATTACCCCCTCGTGTCTAAGAAACATCGAAGTACGAACTGCTGTGAACGCTTCATGCTTCTGGACGGACGGTCAAGCGACGTGCGCGAAGTGTGACTGTTATGTTTCTGTTGCATCGGGGCCGTCGCGCCGTGCTTTGTCACTAATCCCTGAGCGCCTTCAGCGTTGGACTCACGTCAGTCTATGTCAAGGCCGGTCAGATTCTCACGACTGGTCGCAGACATAAAATGGCTGTCCAGCCGTAAAATGCAAACACTGACGTCAGTCAATCCAATCGCGGTGGCGCTTAAGGGCTTTTGAGATTGCTCGCGTGGCACCTCGGTTATTTTTGTTGCTTGTTGCATTTTTTGTTGCTATTGTTGTTTACATTCTTTTGTTGGAGTGAAAAAGAAAAAAACAGACACCTACATTATCTGTCAAAGCTGGAGTGAGAGCTTCGTGAGTAGACAGAGACGACATAATAAGTTATTGAGTGTTCAGTCATAATATTTACATTGCTGTTTTTAAATTTTAGCTCAATAAAAAAATATGGGATAATTTACATCGCAGAAAAGGTGATTTTTCGCATGCGATCTTTTTTTACGTACTGAACGGCTGCGCATACGATGCACCTTGAGCGAACAAATATGTGAGCAACATTGCAAACCCCGTTTAGGTAAGTTTACACCAGATAACTTATTTCAACGTATCCGTGCGTTCAGCTGTCCCTTCGTGCTGGTGAAGGCGTAATGTACAGAAAGATCAAAAGTTCCCAAGCCATTTTCCCATTGATTTCTATGGAAGAGTGGCCTTGGAACTTTTGACCAAGACTATACATAATTACCTGGAGAAACAAGTTATTCACGCCATAAAACCTTGTGCAAAACTTATGCAAATCCTCAAGGATTCTCTCAAGGATAAGACGGGGGCATTGGAAGCGTATGCTTCACCCGACACACTCGAATTACTACGTGAGCTGAGACTAAGGTAATAAGAGTGATGCATGTAACTTGAATAGATTGCTGATGGAACTGAAGAAAAAAACTTTGAAAAGTAATAGTGAACGACGCAATACTACACGGATCAGAAAATGTGAAGTACGAAGTACAAATTTCAGGCACGATGCTCGTGCTCTTGAGAGACGATAATAAGACATTAAGATGAACATACATCTTACAGAGGACGTGATTCACGTGGTGTTAATGGATACGATTGTATTTTCGCCAACGGCGACGATGAATGTGCGAAAATTAACAATCGCTGCGTTGGAGCAGGTCCCAAACGATTATCTTTCGAGCATTTTCTTAAACGCTTAGCGCACAGAAGTCCAAGCCCGTGGAAAGGTCAGCAGAGGTGCCTCTACACGAGCTGTCCTCTCGAACTCGGTCCGAAGAGAAAGCCCTTCGGATTGCCCACACACAGGTGAGCACGGCGTCTGCGCCTGCGCAGACGAGATACGACAACATCCCGCTAACCCCGCTGGCTATTCTTCGCTCTCACATTGCCGTGGTGTCTTTTTGCGCGCGCTGCCTGTGTGCGGTTTCCTGTATTTTTTTTTCTTTTGACGTCACTAACCCGGTCCTGCGTCGACCGCTGTGCGTTAACGCTGCTTCTTGATTTCGATGCTTCCCGTCCAATTACAGCTCTTGACAGCTAGCGTGGGCTCCTGTTTATTTTCCTTTTTTAATACGTCACAATATTTCGCATATCGTTCGCTACAAGGACAAGTGGTAAATAATATAAACTCGTTCGTGAAAATATCACAGAGATTACAGTTGTCGATCTGTGAAGTTGACTGCCGCCGTGTTCTGGTTATCTTATTATCATCGCCACCCGAAATGACCAGAAATTTTCCTCTGTTTCGCGCACAGCTAGGGGCGCTCCAATCGTCATAACGGTCGCAAGAGCTCGCAATGAGAACACGAATGACTTGTGTAAATGCAGAAACGATCTCGTAAGTAGTTCAGTTGATATTTCAAAAATTTTAGTATATTTGCAGGGTGCTCGTCGTACCTCACTGAAAGGCTGATGAAAGACCGACGAAGGGCTCGCAGTGAGCTCACAGAAACCATCATAAAGATAATCGTGAATTCAATTTCGCACGATGAATACCTAAAATAATCTTGGTTATGTAATTACACATAGAGGACCCATAGACGGTTCATAAACGGTTCGAAGAAAGCTTCACAGATGGATCACATAGAACTCGCCGAAGTCTCAAACTTATCCATAAAAATGGTTCCCAGGGGGCTCATAAAGCACCCACGAATGACTTATAAAGGACGCGCAAACGGCCCACAAAAGGTGAAAAGCGAGCGTCGATAGAATATACGCCACACATATCCAGAAAGGTAATCTCCAGAAGGTATATCTCCAGAGAGGTAAAGTTGACGTCCACGTGTGCGATACTGTTGGGAAGATCACGTGATGTAGGTCATGTACAATCGACGGTAGAATTGTGAAGATTTTTTTTTTTACTCAATGATGGATTTGTATCGTCAGTGGAAGAAGGAGAATATATAAAAATTCGAGCGAGAACGATGGCACGTCAGCTAAGCACGAAAATGTTAGATGTTTCCATCCGGTCACTGCCGTAATATGCCAGGCGCTGTTAAAACGGCATGAATAAAAGAAACGGTTTTGTTTAGTGTATTTACGATCTTATTACATCCTAAAGTCTGTTAAAAGCCGTATTAATGAAGCTAAGTCCAATACTAAACACAATGGCTTCGGGGCTATCACAGGCCTCCGACAAGCGCCCCTAATGAGACATAATTTGACAATGTCACGGTATTCACTTGCTTCTGGTGAGGGTGGGTAGTTATGCGGATACAAGAAAAATCTGTAATGTTTGCGGTCTTACTGTCAGTTAGTAAACCATCAGTAATCTTCATAATGGTTATACCTGCGTATGCTACATCAAATCGCAAGTATCAATTTGAAGCAGGGTTTTTTTTTTCTTTTACTCGTCTTAAAGCCCGTTTCCTTTCTTACTCTTGTTGAGCGTAGCGTAAAGCCGAAAGTGCAAGAAACGGGCGTCTAAGCTGCATTGTTGTATTGTTGGTTACCTGCGCACTCAACAATATTAATGCAGCTACAATGGGGAAACAAAGCAAATTACTAGAGTGGCTGTACGTACAGCCAGTGCAGGGAAATGATTAGCAAAATAAAATTAATGAATAAGTACATAGATTTCTGTTAGTTTGTGAATAGCAATATCGACTAATTGAGCAGAGCCACTGCTTTCACCGTATACTGCAAAAGTTAGAGTCACCCAAAAAAAAAAATCATGTGCCCGCATCGAAAGAACTGAGTTATATACAGAGCCAAACGAGGCAAAATTGATGAGCTATGCAAACAAGTTCACTTCACTATAGTTCAGAACTCAGCAGCGGGAAGAAAGCCATGTTACGAAGAGTTCACAGATAGCTTCTCTTTTTTCTTTTTCAATTGTGACTTCAGAGTACAAATGCTTAGAGGGTAAGTTTGCAATGATAAATGAATAAAACGTGTGTGTAAATACACCAAGTCTCACAACCTCGCGTGTGCGAGCTTAATAACCAAGAGAGCACAATCAATACAACGAAACGTAATTAAGCCATTCAGTATTTACGTGCGTTTATAACGGTGCACCCTACAACGCGCATAAAACTATACCACTCAGTACAGTCGAGTTGCGATTCGATATCGTTGCCCAATGTCCGAATTTTAGTGCAAGTGTGCCGGAAGTTACCAACAGTTTTGAGTGAAATATTCACTTCATTGCAACGGTTGTTTCCTTCGTTTATGTTACATTCTATAGGACACACAGAGCCGGTGAATCCTTTCCTAATAAAAACACAATTGCGTACGTTCTTACGAAAACGATGCCGTTTAAATATACCCGAATCGCCATGCTATTCTTTTTCACCTCTTTCTTCCTGAACCGTACTATTAATATTTCATTTAAAAAGTCGCTCAGTGTACTACAAAAGCCTCAGACGGGAAACGTATATATCGTAAGCGGAAACCATCATTATGGAAAAAAATACAAGTCAGCATTGCGTTTTCAAAAAAGGATGACTCCTGCTGTTATGTTTGAAAGCAAGAGTGTCCTTCTTTGGCACCATATATAACCACACTGTATGCTACGCAATAATAAACGGTTGCAGCTTGCATCTTACACGTATACGCACACACATCACACTGGTGGTTATGCTCAGTGGTGCAATGAGAGCGTTACCAAGACAAGTGCCACCAATAAGCATACGCAAGAACGGGCTTTGGCCAAGATTAAAAATATTTCAGGTGCGCTAAAATAAAACGGAAGTAAAAGTCCGTCGTCGGCCATTTTATAAAAAAAAACAAGCAATTATTTTCCGCTCTATTTAGTTCAGTAAACAACGAACGCAAATTACTCGATTCCTAATGTTGTAGGTAATTTGTGTCGTGGAAATGAGTGGTATAGTAGGGGATCAAGCATCAAAAATTACACACAAGGACGAAGTAGTCCGCAAGAGAGTTAGCGTCTCTCGTAAGTGTTCCGTGGTTCCGGGACACTAAACACCATCAATCATTATTACACACTGCACGGGCTCTCAAGTAATATGTGAACAAGAACTCGCAATGTTAGAGTTCCAAAGCATTCCGTAAAACATTTGTTCACGTAAATGTCGTGGATTTAACGATCAAGTTTCATTTTCTTTTCTTTCGCTCGCCACTTTCATTTCTTTTCTCTCAATTACGTGCGTCACGCTTATTATTTCTTACCCGTAATGTCGCCCTGTAGCATTACGCGAACGAATTATGCGCTCACTTGCACTAAATGAAGTTAGCTCTGAAAAGATTACAAGCTGCGCGAACCTTACGCTCACAAATGGTAGACAGGTGGCCTGTAGACTTGGCCCTGCAACACTTTTTGAGCATGATCATAAAACGCTGCCCATCGGTAGTAGAGGCTCCCGACAACACACGAGCCAAAATATTATAGCACAGCACGCGGCCTGGAATTCACAATAAATTACCAAAGTCAGCTAAAAACTGTTTTCTATTCTCTCGACAAATGGCGGAATATGCCCAAAAATCACACGTGGATTACCCATCAATCAGCCATTGGCCGATTCGAACATGGCGCGCTCGCTCGTTACAGAGATAGCCGCGGGAGGCCGCGACTTGTCCACGCGTGCGCGCACAATCACACCGAGAAAGCGGCGCATTCGAAGGGGGAAAAAAAGAGAAAAAGTGCTCAAGGCCACGAGGTGCGCGTGACGTTTTTCTGTGGCCCTTTCGCCGGGACGAGAGAAGAGAGAATGCAATTGCAGCATGCGACAAAACCTTTGTAACTCCACTCGCACTGAACGGATTCTTAAAATTTTTGCGGCGTTGAATTCGCGAGGCAGTAAGCTTTTCCAGGGAATTCATTATGTGGTTACTTGAAAAAGCGTTCCAGGGCCCCTTTAAGTGTAGCCCCTACATTCAACAGGCATAGTGGCACCTATATATGCAAGCGCAGTCTCGTGAAATTTAGGTAGATATATTGGAGTAGTTGCGAAAGAGAAGGTGGCACATAGCTTAGAAGCTGTACTCTCCTTGATTTCAACTGTCTTTTCTCCTTTTCTTTTTTGGGGGGAGGGTGGAGGGGGCGCACAACAGTGTACAGGTTTTACGCGCGAAGTAAAGCAGAGTGTGGGCTTAGACCTTTTCATTAGGCCTTACCACGATGCGGTAGCAGATGCAAAGGATTTAAAAAACAACAACAAATGAGCTTTGAAACATAACAAATAAACAAAGACATAATAATGATTACAGTAAGCATATGACCACCCCAATACAGTAATGACATAATGACAGTAGTGAACATAATGTAATGATGTCAGAGAATTGGATCATTCTTTCGTTGAAAAATGTTGATAATGAGCTTGTCAGGGAAATTACATCATGTCTACTTCTCCCTCTTTTCCAAGACACTCCCAAGAATGCCTTCGCCAAGTTCCAACAAATGGACCAGGCTACCAAGCCGGCAAGGCCTAGGTGGGTATGAAGCGCTCCTTCAAACATTTCTCATTGCATGTAACCATAGATGGAGTGTGTGTACTCGCTCAACACGCGTTCCATAAACCGACCTAAAATGCTACGCATTCTATTTTCGAAGAAACCCCGAAACACTTCTCGCTGGCGCACGCTTTTCGAGAAATTTTACGTTTTGTCCTTTATATGTTTTTGTAATATTTTCTTTACGCTTTCTTTTCTGCAGACACTTGCCATAATACATTTATTCACCGCTTATGGAATTTTTGTTGTCGTTTAAAAATAAACCCATGTCAAGATGAAAAGTCTCCTCTTTTTGCGTTTAAATATACTAAAGTGGCAGTTGCCTTCTGAAACACCAAGGATGCAGCTTGTAATGACACACAGAACCTGTCGTTAACTAACAAGATAATGCGATATTAAGTAGCTTCATGTTCACTTCTGTGACATTGACATGAAGCTGTGGGACTCGACAGAGCGATTTAATGACGGTGTATGTTTATAATTGCAGCTTCAGCGTTCCTGTTCGTGGAGGGACTACACGGAGCGCGAGCGACATCAAGGAGATGCTGCTGAACTGGTGTAAAAGCAAGACCAAAGGATACGAGGTGAGAGGGTGGACAATCTACGAGAGCTCTTGTACACGGCTTGTGCCCGACATGCAGAAGATGGCCGTTCATTAAAAAGAAAAAAAAACAGACTGAACTTGGTGCTTTAGTGTGGCATGCGCAGGTTTAGACTGGTCGATCAGCATAGAAGAGGCCCTAGAACACTTATTCAAGTGATCATCGAATGGCTTTACCGAAAGAGTTTATAGCCCTATGAATCAACCGCCACACACAAAGAAAAATTAATTCGTTAAGCACAACCGGAGTTACAGAGTTCCTTTCGCACCAGTAAGCGCACCTAAAGATACTAGGAGTCGTAGGGCCCCGCCGCCGTGGTCTAGTGGCTCAGGTACTCGGCTGCTGACCCGCAGGTCGCGGGATCGAATCCCGGCTGCGGCGGCTGCATTTCTGATGGAGGCGGAAATGTTGTAGGCCCGTGTGCTCAGATTTGGATGCACGTTAAAGAACCCCAGATGGTCGAAATCTCCGGAGCCCTCGAAATCTCCGGAGCCCTCTACTGCGGCGTCTCGCATAGTCATATGGTGGTTTTGGGACGTTAAACCCTACATATCAATCAATCAAGGAGTAGGGGGAGGGGAGTTTGACAATGAGGCAGGGAGCTACGTCCTTTCGTGACAGCGCGTCATGACCTTAAGCACCTTCTTTTTGTTTCGTCCAACGCGCAATGCGATTTAAACTTCAATGAGATTTCAAGCAAGCGCGCGAACACGTTGCGACGTTCCGCGGCGGCCGCTGTGACTGCGCAGCTCCCGATGCTCAAATCAGCCAATGACCGTGAACTCTGCGTTTATGGCGCGGTCGTATACGGTATACAAGATATATTTGTGGCACCATTTGTCTAAAGAAGAACCACCAATTTCCAGCTGACTGAAAATTATTGGCGAATTCCGGGCCACGCGCTGCGCTGTAATGCTTGGCTCACGTGAACCACGAAATGACCAACGATAATGTAACTTCTCTGTTCATCAATGTATAGGTTTAGCGGATGATGATGATTGGGGTTTAACGTCCCAAAACTACCATATTAATATGAGAGACGCCGTAGTGAATGGCTCCGGAAATTTCGACCACATGGGGTTCCTTAACGTGCACCCAAATCTGAGCACACGAGCCTACAGCATTATCGCCTCCATCGAAAATTAAGCCGCCGCAGCCGGGATTCGATCCCGCGACCTGCGGGTCAGCAGCCAAGTACGTTAGCCACTAGACCACCGCGGCGGGGCTAGGTATTGCTGAGGCATCTACTGTGAAGATAAAATACTGTTTTATATGACCCAGCCCTACAGGCTGGCGACTGGGCCTTCGCGCTCACTTTTGCATGAAGGAAAGATGTTCCCATCCCTAAGTCAGCCAGCATCCTCTAGAAAACTTAAATCAAAGAGGTACTGCGGGAACATACGGGAGAACTAGAGCGACCTGCGGTATGCGTAAAATACATCGTCACATGGTGTCCTAATTCATGTGTGACGCGCAGCACGTGGACATCCAGAACTTCTCGACGAGCTGGAACGACGGCATGGCGTTCTGCGCGCTCATCCACCACTTCTACCCGGACGCCTTCGACTACGAGCAACTGGAGCCCAAGAACCGCAGGCACAACTTCGACCTCGCCTTCCGCACCGCTGAGTACGTGAACTTGTCCGAGTTTGTCCCTATTACCCTATAGACAGTTATAGGGATAACACACCGCTGTTTTACAGCAGAGCTGTTACATAAGGTCGAGGTGTGTCGTAGATAGAGAGTTATCATCACCACAAAACGGCACGCCCTCTCTTGGGGCTCTTCTTCAATGTCCTTTTTTTGGTCTCGCTCACAAAACACGATTTGTCTGGTTTCAGCTGCAATAACTCTGAGCCACAAGAGAATGAGTACAAAGAGAGATAAAGATTAAAGGGACACTAAAGCCGAATAACAATTTAAGTCAGAGTGAAAGACGAATGTGTGACATCTAAAAAGACAATATTTTCAACAGCAGCGACCTACTTACCGAGAAATTAATGTAAATTTACGAGGTTACATGCACCACGAATAGGACATTCGTAAAATGATCCCGATGATGTCACGAGTTACAGCCTACAATTCATCACTAGTAATTGAACTAGCTGCACTAAGTAAACGGCCTTCAGTGCATTAAGAGACGTAATAAAATGCTGCTTGTTCGTTTCTGTTTGAATCATGAAAAAAACACACCAAACGTTATACTATGGGGAATGTCGCGAAAGGTTCAAAAGTTTCTCACCTGGTTAAACTGCACAAGCTGTGCCATCTAGCGGGGCCAAGTTGAACTAAGCACATCTGCCATCTCGGAGCCAATTACAGGAAAATGTTCGACGAACGTTGTTGCTGCTGTGGTTCCCTCTTCCTTCGTTCCGCTGCTACTAGTGTCGGCGGCAGCGCAGTAAAGCCGGGCAACGTTGTACACGGCAACAGTGACGCGAGTTTCCAGTTGAGGCGGGTAATTTGAAGAATGTTAACGCGATGCGGACCACTAAAACGCGATCTTATTTCAAAATAAGCTCTTCCTTGGCACAAAAGTAGCACTACAATGTTTCTGGACTGCTATTTCAGCAATAAATATCGGCTTAATATTTGCCTTTAGTGCCCCCTTAAAGATAGAGAGAAAACATAAGGAGAAAGTCAGGGAGGTTAAGCGGGGCTGAGCTCCGGTAGGCTACCCTGCACTGAGGAAGGGGAGAGGGGAAAGGAAAGTTATTGAAGAGGAGAGAAAAGGTCACTTACTGGGCCGACGCGCAACAGTTTCACCATCACAAACGATGAAACAGGCCGGTGTCTTTGAGACAACGCAACAGCGCTTCCGTTGCCTTTCGGAATTGCGATGGGCAGTGCCATGGTCCCAATACTTTCTCTACAGTGAAATCACTTCTGTTCAGTTGATTTGAGACAAGTGATTTCACTGTCCCTTTAAGAGAGAAAGAGAAACCATAGTGTACTCTGTTTTAGTCCATGCGGTCCCTCGAGCCAGTGATATGAAACTACAGAACTCGCCGAAGCCTTTTATCCATGGAGATACGAGTTGATGTCATTCTATTGCTCTCCAACAGAAATGCACATAAACAAAGAACGCGAAATACAAACTTCCGTGTTTTCTAGTACATGTCTTAACTCTTCATCAAATCCACCTGGATTTATTTGCAAGAGGCAATGTATTCTCGCCGTGTATCGCGATGTCCCGTGTTACCCCACTGACGTCATACGCTTCTTGTCCAGGGAGCAAGCGGGTATCTCACCGTTGCTCGACACGGAGGACATGGTGCTGATGAAGAAGCCCGACTGGAAGTGCGTCTTCACCTACGTGCAGAGCCTGTACCGCAACCTCGTCAACAAGGACTGATCACCTGTCGTAGAGAGCCAACTCGCACATATCTAGTCTCTTTAACGTTTACTTTTAACGTTGTATTTTTTCAATCGCGAAGAAAGAAAAAGAAAGCAATACTGCGCGTTCACGAGTGCACGCAACGCCTCTCGCATTTCCTCGACAATGGGAAACATCGGTGTGTTTTTTAGGAATGGATTTTTTCACTCGTGATATGGGCATTTTTCTTGTTTGTATAAAGACGAGACTTTTTGTACTTGTCTTGCGACGTTTGCATTCAGATAGTGTATTGATGAACAACAAATACAGGCTGGACCTTGAATGAAGAAGCACGTTTGTAATGCAATACACGCGAAATGACTAGCGGTAGGTATTCCTTGACTTGTCTACTCGTAGCTGAAATCGAGCAGCATGAACTCGCCGATACCGAGAAGAGAGGCGTTATATCTCAATGAACAGCAGCGTTTCTTGTGCCCGTGGCTTATGACGTAGTTTCTCCTGCGTTCGCTGCAATGTTTCAAGTTGGATCAACGTTTATCAGTCTCACTAAATTAAGCTGGACAGGTTGAAAACAGAAGAGAGGACGAAAAAAACTAAGTAGCTCATCACGCTACACTGCTTGAAAGCAAAGTTACATACATCACGCAAAGAAAGAAGTCACGATCAACACGAAGGAAAGGCGTTCCAATTACGCTCCTTCGAAAAGGCCCGTGGATCGGAACAAACGCAGCGTAGTTTGTACATGCCTTCCTTCTGCGACGTTATATCGTGTCAGTGCTGCGGGCTTCTTTATCGCGTGTATATACACGCAAAGCTTATTCCTTCACTGTAGTCGTGATAGAGCCCTTTAAAAGTGAGCGTGGATTGCAACCCGAATGTGGATTGTGATTAGGCAGACAGTTGGCATAATGAAGACTGATATTCTCTTGTTTTATGAGTCCCCTTTTACTGCGCGGTTTTGTGTGTCTGCTGTACCATCATCTGTGCCATACAGGTGTGTCGGCACTCGCTGTCGAGTAGAGCCTGTATACGCCCGAGAACATACTGATGATGACCCTCACGCTTTCTGTAACGCGCCCTCATTTGCTGTATAGTGAGATCTTTTGTAAGCTGAATAAAAAAAAAACACTATGAAGACAAACAAGACCACCTCACAGATACTCACTGAATGTCGTACGAATAAAATATAAAATGCTGTTAAGGATTTTAAACGTATAACCTGTGAAGCTTCTGAAAAATGCCTAAGAGGAGAACGTAGGGTTTCTTTTTTTTGTGTGTGTGGGGGGGGGGGGGGGGCGTGAGTGCGTATACCCGAGGTTAGTTGATATTTAATTGTTTGATTTTTGTAATATTTGATTGTCACGACGGGAGAACTCCAAGTATACACTTGGTGCACTTAAGAGGGGCTTTACGTGCACTGCGACTGGCGCGCCGCCGGGTGGCCGTCAAAGCAGACAGTCGTTGAGGGGCCGAGCAGGACCAAACGCTCTTCGAACGCCCGCTAGCAGGTGGTCTATCAGAATCATTAACTGTTGCGTCTTCGATTGGACCAACAGGTACACCTCATGTCCTGCGGGAACAACGTTTTACAGTTTGTCGACTCGTCCCTGCTTTATTCGGTAGCGACATAGGTGGATCAAGGCTTCGCAACGCAAGAAGTGTTTGGTTCCCACTGCCTCTGACGTCTCCCGTTCTGTACCGCTGCATGCTTGAATTGGTCTTCCTCTGCAGGTGCAATGATCCTGCGTGATGTTCCAGCTGCCGTATAGCTGGCGAGGAGAGAAACGTACGCAAGTCATTTCAGTTGAGCTCAAGGATGATGGAACGTTTTAATAGACCTTAATAATTATTAGCTCACCGTCTACTCTTCGCGGATTCGGGGAATGCAATGCGAGGTCAATTAGTACTTTGTTGAATTGGTGGGACCATCCGGGGAACTGAGTTACGTAGCACGTGTACATTACCATAATTACAACTGTCAAGGTAAGACGTCGGTCGGTCGGTCAGCCAAGCCACCATGGGGTACCGGCCATGAAACGGGCGGTGCATTGTTATATAAACAATCTTGTTCATATTCACAGAATTTCTAGCAATAAATTCTTTTCAAAATGACTAATTAGCTAGTTTCACATAAAAAAGGCTAATGCTGTCGAATAATAAGCTTGATTGAGATAACCTCAGCATTGAATTCATTTCGTCTCACGCAGTAAATCACACACGGCATCGCAAACGCTCCTGTGGCGAAATCCCAGTGCTGTAGTCTCAAAGAATAGAACCACCGGGAGCGATAAACTGATACCCATCATTCGGAGTGATTCACCCAGATTTTTTTTTTCTTTGGCAAAAAATCTTCATGTTAGGAAGAAATGATGCAGAGCGTAGAGTAGCAGAACTACAGGATAAAAAAAAAAGAAGCTTTGCAAATGCTGTACGGCGACGGATGTGCATGTCAGTGTTTGTTTCGGAAAGCAACATAAACAACGCAAAAGTTTGTAATGAATAAGACAGGCGTAACGGTGGCTGAAGTGACCATGCTGTCGTCGTCACCAAGGAAGCGAAAGGCTAAACTAGAGTTACTGCATCTGTATGCTGTACACACCGCCTATATCATCGCCTATATATGCTACCTAAAGGTAGCATATATATAGTAACTTTAGACTAAACGGGGCTGCGGCGTCCTCTCTGGCCGAAATCGTAGCGCGTTCTCTTTCCCGCCCGCGCGTCAAGCTCTTAGCTTGAGCGGCGAGGTAAACACAATCACGACAAGCGATAATGATGCCACGACAATTACAAGCAAAGCACTTGGCGAACCTCGGTGGCTGAAAATCACCGTTAACTGCAATAATGTGAAAGAATGACAGCATACCGCGACAGTTAGGAAGTATAGCATCTTGTATTGCGCACACTTGCCGCTGCATTTAGCCGTGAATACTGACAACGCTATTCCGTTGTCAACTATCTTCTTCGAAAAACGGGCAGACCGTAAATGGACGTGGCGAAGTCCTAACGGCGAAATTAAAAATGAAATAGACTTCATTTTGTGCACTCACCCAGGCATTGTAGAGGGTGTAAATTAGTAGTGGGTAAGATCTGATGCCGTGACCATAAAATGGTAAGAGCTCTTATTCAACTACGCGTAGATTTAAGAAAGCAAAGCAATGAACTGATACGCAAGAAGTCAATGAATGAGCTAATGGTGAGAAGGAGACTACAGAAATTCAGAGTTTCGCTTCAGAATAGATTCGAGCCTCCAAACGAGGTAATTGACGTTAGCGTTTAACACAGTGAACGGTAATCTTACTGGTATCATTAAAGAGTGTGCAATGGAAGTCGGAGGTACAGACATGACACTGCAGACCAAAAATCTCAGGAGAGAAAAAATCTCATTAAGAAACGACAAAACATGAAAGCCTCAAATGCAACCGACAAATTAATCTAGTGGAGCTCTCGTAGTTAATCAATAGGCGTTAGGTAGCCGACATCAGAAGGTACAACATGGAGATAATTGAGCAGGCTGTAAAAATTGGCAGAAGCTAAAAGCTGCGAAAGCAAACGTGTGCATAGGCGAAATTCGTATGTATGCATTTAGAGAATTATAGCTCATTACCACTGAACTGCACGCTGAAAGCAGAAGAGTATAGGTCCGAGAATTAATATGCACAAAACTAAAGTATACAATGTGCAACCGTCTCGGCACAAAACAGAACTTTGCGATAGGTGAAGAGACGCTGCAAGTTGTAAAGGAATATGTCTACTTAGGACAGGTAGTAACCGCGGAGCCGAACCATGAGAGTGAAATAACTAGAAGAAAAAGGGTAGGGTGGATAATATTCGGCAAGCATTTTCTAGTCATCAATGGTAATGTGCCACTAACCCTCAAGAGTAAGGTATATAACAGCAGCAACTTGCCGGTACCTACCTACGTAACCTGGAAGATCACAAAGAGGGTTCAACTTAAGTTTAGGACGACGCAGCAAGCAAGGTTTAGGACGACGCAGCGAGTAAGGTTGTTTTAAAGTGCTCATCAAGACAGCCTGCAAACAAAATTAGAAAAAGTTCAATGCCGTGCCGTCCACTTCATATGCACGAATTACCGCCGGTTAGATTCTGCCACGCAGATGTTGGAGTCCTGTGAACTGGAATCACTTGAGGCACGACGACAAAAGAGACCGGTTGAAAGCTCTTTTCAGGATACTGCAAGGACAACTAAAAATTAACAAAGATTTGTACTTAATAGTGCCAGGAAAACAAAGCAGTAGGGTTATCACGACTGTGTTTTAGTACCGTACTCTTGTCGGAGTGATGTGTTTCATTATTCTTTTTTTTTTCAGCTGCGATTGAGCTTTGGAATGCGTTGCCAGGCATTGCTGTAAATGCCAGCGATCTTTGCCAATTCGAAAAATTGTTGGGCATGTACTTGAGTGATGGAGATGCCAGATGATTAGCCTGCATGTTTCCTTGGTTTGAGTTTCTTTGTTTTCTTTCTCCCAGTTGTGTTTATAATGCGCAGCCAGGCATTGCTGTAAATGCAGGCAGTGTTTGCCTATTTGAAGTGAGTTACACATGCATTAATTCACTGCGCTACTACCTGACATAGATGTATATTGGTTGTCTTGTTTTATTGGTTGTACCCTCCCTGTAAGAACCCTCAAGAGAGAGCTGACAGTATTATGAAATAAAAAATAAATAAAAAAATAAATATAACAGCTGCATCTTGGCGGTACTCAGGAGCCCTAATCTCCGATACCAACAGAAGGCAGTCCAAAGGGCCCAAGAACTGGCGGAACGCCACCACGTTCTCGTTTCGACCCGGGCGTCACCTGCAGTATTGGCTGCTGGGATGTCCCTCGTGGACACCCTGGTGGCTTAAACTCCTCAGGACCTTTTAAAAAAGTTCTTGACCGACCGACCGACCGACCGACCGACCCGCCGGTACTTACCTACGGAGTAGAAACCCGGAGGCTTACAAAGAGGTTTCAGCTTAAACTGAGGACGACGCAGCGAGCGATGGAAAGGGAAAAATGATAGGTGTAACCTTAAGAGACAAGACGAGAGCAGAGTGTGTCAGGGAACAAATTAGGGTTAAGGATATCATAGTTGAAATCAAGAGAAAATAAATCGACATGGGCCGGGCACATAGGCAAGATAACCGCTGGTTATTAAGGATACCCAGAGAAGTCAATCGCGCGAAGGGGAGACAGAAAGTTAGGTAGGCCGGTGAGATTAAAACGTTCGCAGGTATAGCGTGGCAGCAGGAGGCACAAGACCGGGTTGATTGGCGGATCATGGGAAATGCCTTTGGCCTGCAGTGGGCGTATAGTTAGGCTGACGATGATGATGACCAACAACGGGCAGCAAGGCGCTCACTGACGCGAAAGCTAAGGCCGCTTTCGTGCAGGTTTCCTCATTTATTCAGGGTGACATCGCGAAAGAATGTCCCCGTGCGATAACACGAAATCCTGCTCGAAGCAAGGCGCCAGCCAGGAGCACTTGTTGCACCATAGCTATCAAAGTAATGAGGGGCTGCTGTCTGCGAACACTGCAAATAAATTATTGAAAGCAGTGGCACAGCGTTTTAATGTAGCCGGTCACAACTTTGACGATCTCAAACCACGGCCAGGCTAGACTGCACCTACGCGATTGTTTCTTTAGAAGCGAGCGCGCCGGTGCAGTCTATCTCGGCCGGGCTCAAACGTTACTTCAGCCAAACTCCCGCTCCACAAGGGAGTGAAAATATGCAGTCGTGGCTTATTTACAAGTTCAACGCACTCCAGCCAGTGGGTAGAAACGTTTCTGAGGGAGCTGTTGAGTTCATTCGGTATGGTTCATTGATTGATGGTCGATATGTGGGGTTTAACGTCCAAAAACCACCACATGATTATGACAGACGCCGTAGTGGAAGGCTCCGGAAATTTCGACCACCTGGGGTTCTTTAACGTGCACCCAAATCTGAGCACACGGGCCTACAACATTTCCGCCTCCATCGGAAATGCAGCCGCCGCAGCCGGGAATGCGAACCCACGATCTGCGGGTCAGCAGCCGAGTACCTTAGCCACTAGACCACCGCGGCGGGATATGGTTCATGCACAACAGAAACCAGTTAGAGTTAAGTCCTGCTTGTAGGAATTTCAAACCCTACCATTGTCGAATGGTGCTTCTCCTGACAACCTTGATTCAGCGAGACGTCTAATGCGCCCCCCCCCCTCTCCTTACCTTTCTTTTTATTTCCAGAATTCCTCTTCCCTGTCACTCACACAATTCGTCACAACGGATCTAGCGGGAAAAAAATCCTTTTTCACCGATTTTTTTTTTCTTTCGCTAGCTTTCACCTTCACGTTTTCGCCGCTTTTCGGGGCAGCCCTATTACTAACGTTGATAGTAATAACGCCAGCCGTATTGCTCGGCTCTCAGGCAACTGCGATTTGAACTTCTAACGCGACAGCAATAACACCTCCTTGCGCAGACATTCCGGTGTCGTTGGTTGCGAGCAAAAAGTCATCCTCCTGTTCGTGACCGAAAAATCGGGAGATATTCGGATAAAATAAATTATGAAATCTTTGATACAAACCAGAATCGTGCCCGGGTCGTCTTTGTGGCAAGCGGGTGTTCTACCACACTGCCACACTTGATCTTTAAATTTCTTTGAAAAAAAAAGAAAAAAATCAACATGATTGTCATGTAGTGAAAAGACTCCTGAAGGCATGCGTAAAATGACGCCAGGCGTCAAAAGGTGTGCATTGCGCGAACAGTGGTTCTTTTAAATGTCCAACCATCACACAGAGCTCAGAGATATTCCATTGAGGCAGACTCTCGATCGGCAGCACACCTGTAGACCGCTTGATATTATAGGAGCTGTCTCATGGTTGAGCCAGGATTTTACAAAAAGCCGCTTATAGTATTTGATCTCCGAGTGTCGTAAAAGCGTGACCTGTCAAATTCGATGCGGTGGTCAGTCGCCACACTGTGTTCGAAGAGTGTGCTGCTTTTTCACTGGAACTACCGAACGGCAAAAGTTATTTACCCTCCCCCACACGAACAAGGCGTCACAATCAACACATGACATACAGTAAACCGGTCCATCCGCTTTCCCTTCGGGCTGCTTCTGTTCTAAGCAGTGAAAGGTCAGGCGCCAGCAAGTCACCCGTTACGACCCACTTCCACGAAAAGCATGTCTGTGTACAGTTTCTCTTGGCGGATTCCATGCCTTCCTGGGACGATAGCCCAACCATTCCCACAGGAACTCGGTGTGTTTTAGGAAATTTCTGCCTGCGATTTACACACAAAAAGACGATTCCACCCGCGCGTTCTTTGTCCGCACCTGGCAGGCTAGCATTGATTGATTTATATGTGGGGTTTACCGTCCCAAACCCACCCTATGATTATGAAAGACGCCGTAGTGGAAGACTCCGGAAATTTCGACCACCTGGGGTTCTTTAAGGTGCACCCAAATCTGAGCACACGGGCCTGCAACATTTCCACCTCTATCGGAAATGCAGCCGCCGCAGCCGGGATTCGATCCCGCGACCTGCGGGTCCTGGCAGGCCAGCAACTGTCTGACGCTGCGTCGAAATAATTCGTTGGGACGATCTCTAGAAAATGGTACCGACAAGATGAAAGAGTAACGAGTAACGTGACACCACACGTTACCGAAAAACGGCAACGTAAGTACCTTAGGCGTTAAAGTTACGAAATTGTAACAAGTACGTTTCAAAGTTACCGAAAAAAAATTGGCCCCGTATCTGCATGGTAATCTGCAAATGTCGTCGAAAGACGATAGTTGATGTTCTGTGCAAAAAAAAATTGGTGAATGGTATTCAGAAGGCGCTGCGTTAAGAGGGCCTCGAGCGTGCAGCGGAGGCGAACGAAAGCATCAAACTTAGAAGTGTGGCAGCTTGGGCTAGTTGGTATGGCATGACGATAGTTATAGCGCGAGAACAAAAACGACGACACAGAGACAGAGCGCTCGTGTCCTTCGTGTCTCTGTGTCGTCGTTTTGTTCTCGCGCTATAACCATCGGAACGCATCAAGTCAGGTCACACGTGAGGCATGAGCGCCATCTGGCAGTTTTCTACAAAAACAAAGCGCTTGTCTATGAGACAGGTGTGCGCGCCCGTCTCAGAGGTGATAAGGTGTAGAACGCAAGACGACGGTTAGGTGCCACCATCATCTCGTTTTAGCAAAGCGTTGGAAACACTCTCCTGTTCATGCAAGCGTTGCATGGTCAGCGAAGCGTAATAAGCGCTACGGTCGTTAAAATTACTTAATTACTTATGTATGCCCTTTTTAGTAAAAGACGCACAAGCAGAATATATACGTGTTGTTATGGTGCCCCAATCATGCGCAATAATTGCTTTTTGATCGACAATCGCACAAGTATGAACACTAAACCTTGAGCAACATTGGTGGGCGCTGCGCATGGAATCGGCAGTTTCAAGTACTAGATGCTGTTAAAAGTCGACAGACAGACAAATGTACAGACAGACCAAAATTTCTGCTTCGAAGGTGCCCAAGAAAGGCTATCGTCTTTAAATGTAACGCTTTACCGGTAACGGCGTTGCCTAAAAAGAACGCGGGGCGGAAGGAATGTGCGTCCTTTCTTGCAGCCAGCACTGACATGCCAACGAGATAAAAAGTCACGGTGGCTGTCTCGTTTGAGCTGCAAGTGTGTAGAACCTGTCTGTCGCGTCGTGTGAACACTATGTGTGCCCTTGACCATAAGCGTGGGCGAAGTTCCTCAGGCTCTTCAAAAAAAAGGGGGGGGGGAGGGGGGAGGACTGGATGGATGCTATGAGCGTCCCCTTTATAACGGGGCGGTGACATGTGTGATGTGTGCACCACCAGGCTCAAGAGAGAAAAAAAAAAAAGAAATCTTTCTTTTGACGTTGGCCTAATGTCTTATCTATACTTCGATTAAATCGATCTCATTATAACAACGTCAGAGAGATGAAACACAAATTTAAAAATTTGTGTTTCATCTCTCTACCGTTTTAAGCACAATGATCTCATTTCCCCACTATTTCTGTGCTTCATCCCTAGCTTTCTTCCACCAATACTCTAACCACCTCTTATTGCTTCTATTGCGGACGTGTTCAGCTTTCCGTGTTTGTTCCTGAAACCCAAAGCCTCGTGTAGGCTTGTACCCACACGTGTACCTGTGTGGATATCATCGCATTCAATCACAACATCTTCCATTGTTTTCTTAACTGACCCACAGTATGTACATTGTTTTTCTTGTTCACAGAATCTCGCTTTATGACTACGTGTTCTAAGGCAACCTGACCTCGCTTCGAACAGTAAAGCACTTCCTCTTGAATTAACATAAAACCTCCCCCTCCTTATTTTTTCTCTTTTTGGTAGATACTGAGAGTCGGCTTCTTTTCCATCGCTGTCATCCAATTAATCCTCTCCGACTTTTCGCCCAATGCTCCCTGTTGCCGTGTCGCCCAAACTGCCAGCCGTATATCTACTGGTGAGCCTCCTAGTTCTTTTTTTTTTTTCGTTGTGTCTACGCTCTTCCTATACAAATACCTGAACACCTTCCCTGCCCATATACTCTCCTTCATTTTCCTAAGCCTCTCTTTCAATCTCATCTCGTTCTGCGCTTCCCTTACTTCAAAGCCTAGCTGTCCATCCCATACGCCCCTTTACAGCCTCATTCGTCGTCTTCCCGTGAGTGCCTAACGCGAGATGTTCCACAATCCTTTGGTTTACATTCATTCCTGATTGCACCTCTGGCTCCATGCGCACCACTGAGTTCCCAAATGTAAGCCCTGGAACCATTACGTCTTTCCACAAACCTCAAGAACTTCCTATTATATCTCCATAACGCTTTGTGCTTCATTATTAAAGCATTCCTCTTTCCCTTTGCTGCCAATGTTATTTTTTCTGTGTACCTCCATATATCTATCCCCCTCATTTACTCACGCTCCGATGTACTTGTGCTCGCTTATTCTTGGTCTTTCTTGGCTCTGTATTGAGACCGCCTGATCTTCGTGATCAATGAATACCATCAATCCTCATTTTGTTACCCTAAATCCTAGTCTTAGAGCATCGCCTTCCCCCCCACATATATCTACCAGCCGCTGTATTTCTTCTTGACAGTCCGCAAATAAGACAATATCGTCTGCATAAGATAGACATGGAAGCGTCTGCTCAACCATCGCGCCAGCCTGTTCGTGTGAAAGATTAAACGCTATGTTACTACCTTCCAGCGCTTTTTCCATCCTCACCATGTACATCATGAATAGCAGCGGGGACAAGGGCATCCCTGTCTCAGCCCCTTGTTAGTTTCAACGCTGTCGTTGGTACTTATTCATTTTTACTCTATGCAAACTGTATTTTCTCGGTATATTTATCTTAAAAGCTGTATACAGTCATCACCTATGCCCACATCTTTCAATATGCACCACAAACTTTCCCGATTAACGTTGTCATACGCCCCAGTGATGTCCAGATAAGCTACGTTTAAGGGCCTGTTTTCTATTTTAGATATTTCTATACACTGAGTAAAAACAAACAAGTTATCGTCTGACCACCTGTCGTTCCGACAGCCATTCAGATGTTCTACCGAAATAATATTTGCGTGGAAAAGTCTTCGCCCCCCCCCCCCCCGCCTCCCCATCATGTCAATGTATCGGGCTGTTGAAAGACCGTATAAACACTCTTGAAAAATAAGGCAGTACCTCGCGAGTCACATGGGCATTTTGTATGGGAAAACGAGGAACGCTGTGTCACTGACACGTGTCAGTACCGGCTAGCTGAGATGCTGCTCTACCGCACGGCGCAAGGAACGGTGACAAACGGGAACAGAGACGGAGAATAGTGTCGGTGCAACTTCCAATTCATTGTGTTCCCCCTTGACGCGCCGAGTGGACAGAAGGAAGAGGAGACAGCACTACAGAATGCAAGGGTTAAACGACTACATGTCGTCCCTTGCACTGGAAATCTAAAATGCGATAAAAAGTGATGGTAGCCGCCATATTTATTTTTTTTTATTTTCGCTTCAATGTACTGCAGACCTTTTTGGTCCAAGCAGGAGTGGCAATACAGAAAATTATTACAAGTATGTCGAAAGTGACGATCTCATTTAAAAACAAAACTAAAAAATCAGTTCAATGCTGGATGGTTAACAGTTTCAGGTTCCCAGCGCAGAGAACCTCAGGTGACGTGACGTGCGAGCGATATATATTGACTGTGCGAGACATGAATAAACGGCTGGAACTTTTGCCTTCACTTTGCCTGTTCCCATGCTATAGTTATTTGTCTTTTTTTTTTTTTGCTCTGTGGTCGTAGCGTGGACCTCACGAAGAGTAAGTGCTGCTCAAGTGCATTGATGCTCATTCTTTGTTTTTACTCTATAAATAAATTCATGGCGCAGGAGCCATACACGGGACCTCTTTTTATCAAACAAGGTAATCTGAGAGTGCCACATTTTACGAGCCATCTCGCTTAAGATTGATCTCTCACGATTGCCATGCCTCGGGAGTTGAGCTCGCAGTCGACTTCGCCACTATTGTCTCAAACATCGGCCACGCGCTGCAGTAAGAATGAAAAGGGAACAATATAGTTGCTAAGGTCTCGCATATTCACGACCAGGCTAGACTGCAACAAGCGCGCGGAGGTGCAGTCTAGCCCGGCCGTGGCATATTGCATGTAATCGTGAATCTTGTCACCAGGGGGCGCAGAGACTATTACCTTCCCCTAGCGGCGAAACTTGCGGAAAAATACTATTGGACAGCGCTAAGCAAGCTCGACCAATAGTATTTCATCAGTTGAGCCATGAAACATTGAAAAAACGAGAAGCGTGGACAGGAGGCGGATTACATGCGTGCCTGTTCGCACACGATAGAGCCGACCCACAAAGCAACCAACCATCATGGCATTGAAGCGTCGCCCCGTTGGAACACCTCGGCGACCAGCCAAGGTTCGCCGTGGAAACGGAGAGCACCGTGGCATCCCAACACCCGAAGAGTGTCCCCAGGCACCACGTGACAAAAGTCCAACGAACGCGACAGCATCGCCAACAACCGACACTGATGAGGTCAAGCTCCCGGTGGGCCCATTGCAGTATCCTGCGCCAAAAGTCGACGAGGACTCTTCGTGTTCCAACAGCAGCATTTACACAGCGACGACACGTTCCGACGAAGCTGAGTCCATGCGACGGCACGAGAACAGCGAAGAACAGTCTGACGGCGACTCGAGCATCGTCCAGCTCGGAGACAGCTGCCGCCAACAGACGCCTGCCGCACCGTTGGCTTCAGACATCGGGGTTGCAGCAACGCAGATTGGACTGGTCACTTCCGCCACGCTCGAGAAAGGTGCGTCCGTCCACCAGTCGCCCCAGCCAAACGCGAGCGCTGGAACGCCGCACGCGTCTAGGGTGCCTGACACACAAGAGGAGACGGCCGACATCTCGCCACCCTTGCTGTTCCCATTTGCATCCCCGCCTCCAGGTGTCATTCCTGAGTGTCCTCTGATGGAGTGCCCACGGGCTGCGTGAAATGCAGCGCCATTGCGTGCGCATCAGTCAGGAACTGTCGCGTTGACCCGACCTGACTCGTACTTTTTCATGTACAGATGCAGCAGCTAAGTTTCAATTGTTTTTAAAACGTTTGTCTTCAACTGACGATCTTTTGATCGCGTTGTAATAAACCGTGATGCAGTAAAAAACTTCCAAAGATATTTCTTGAGCCTGCCATCTATGACTGCTTCAAACTGCTGTGCATGGCTACTATTTTAAAAAAAATGGCAGCATATCCACGGAGTGGATGATGGGGAGTGGGGCGAAGCATTCGTCCGTCCATTCGTTCTTGCTTCCGTCCGTTCCTGCGTACGTCTGTGTAACCGGCCATGCGTCCATCCACCCGTCCGTGCGTGCGTCTGTTCGTGCGTCTGTTCGTGCGTCCGTACCTGCATTCGTCCATATGCGTCCGTTCATGCGTCCATCCATGCATCTGTCTGTGTGTCCGTTCGTCCATCTATTCAGCACTCCAAGTACCACCATCTCGCATCTTTTCATCATATATTCTCCATATAGAAGCACCGCCATCCAGCGGACATTTCAATGACTAAACGGGAGGTGGCACATGCACACTTTCTTACGGCTTGCGCTTCGGGTTTACTTTCCACCCTTAACCACCTCGAGTTGGTGTATACTAGTTCACTGTATTCATGGCTATGCGGCCCAACGCTCGCTAAACCTTTCTAAAACCAAGGAGGTTACGCCCAGCGAGTACGACGTAGCAACCCTTTCTTGTCAGATCGTACTCAATGTACATGCCAATAGCTGCTAATGGGGATCGCAGCGTGCGCGTTACCTAAAGGCCGAATGCTCCCGTCTCTCATTCCCCCTTAGCAGCCATTAACATGTGCATTGAGCACTAACTTTTATTTTTCAACAACGCACAGAAGAAATCTCTCACCGGAACCACCTTGGAGGTCAAAATCGTAAGGACCGCTATTTCGGGTATGTGCCACTGATGGTTACGTACTACGAGGGACGCACAAGCCACGCCATAAGGAGCTTCGCCCCTAAAAACAAAACGGCCTTGCAAACTGCTTTCCCCTGAAAAATCTTTGCGGATCGGTTGCATATTTTTGTAGGTGGCTTGGGTTATGGTAGTCGGCAGGATATAGTAGTCCCAGGCGTAGGAGGAGAGGGTAAGGATACAAATTCTATAACTATAGTGGAATCGCAGCTGTGGCCAGGACAAAATTGTCCTGTGTAGGTTGGGTAGGGGCAGCCAAACTCCACGGGGGCAACGGCTGGTGGGCCACTTTTGCACCACCCCGCAAACGCCCATTGTGCGCGACGCGTGAATCCAAGGCGCACTGCGACAAACTAAATAACTCTAAACTGAACGAGGACGAATATATGGAAGAGCCCCAAAGAAAAACTTGTCACCGGACAGTTTCATACAGTGACTAGTCGGTATGGGCCGCGGGCCGTGATATTACAATTACTACTATTGTGTGTACGCATAGGTTACCCGACTGGGCTTTCTCACTGCCACAAGAGGCGCCCTTTCAACGGCTGCAAATAGAGTGCATGAGCCTTATGTCCAAAATAACTAATGAGGCAGCTTCTCCCAATTGGTGCCGAGCGTCAAGAAAGCCCGGAACAGGCCATCCTCTTTTCTATTGTTTTTTTTTTCTTTTATTCTCTGTCATTTCTTCTGTTTTTTTGTAAGTTTATTCTTCTCTGTTTTCATTTCTTGTTTCAATTTATTGCTTGCTTCCTCTTCACCTTCTTATACGCGTTTTGTGTTTTCATGTTTCCCTGGCCGTATAGTAGTACTGGCCGCACTCTATGTATCATCGTCAAGGCACTCAAAAAACAAGAACGCTACTTTTTTTTTGGGGGGGGGGGGGCGAGCACGCGCTCAGTGTGCTACAGTCGGCAACGCTATATGCAGCAATTACTGGCATTAACATCTCAATGAAAGCTCTGAAAGAACAAGAGAAAGAAGGCGCGTTAAAATCACCATGTAGGCGCTCGAAAACCACGTAAGGAGGCTTCTCCTTCGCGCAATCGCACTGATATACTCGAGCTAGCTATGGTGGAATGTAATGTAGCTACGCTATAATGTGGTTCTGTCTGCGTTATGCCAAGCTTCGACGACTGCACACAAAAGCCTGGCACTCTAAAATGCTCAGTACAATACCACGGTGATTAACAAATACGGCGAGAAACAAATCACGAGGGGAGACTTTCCTGCGTGGCGTGTGAAAAGGGGAGCTTATTCGTCAAATTCTTCAAGTTGAGACTTCAGCCCCGAGGACAAAACCCCCCAGAGCTAATGACCGACATCAGCCTTTGCTGAAGCTAAATTCCGGTAATGGCTGGGCGCGTTTAAATTCGGAGTCAGGTGCATTCACTCTGCAAGAACGCAAAACATCTCGCGAGGTATACCATAAAGAAGTGACTGGAAGCATTAACAGGAGAGCTGTTGTCGTCAGTCGAGATCACTTTAAACAGACACGTGAAACAAAAACATAAGGACACATCTGTATTCTACATTCCCTCCACTAGAGATACGCTCATTCACGCTTCAAAAGTGTCATGTTATACGTACCAGTTTTTGTGGTCTGGCTGCAGGTGGTGTACAGATTGCAACCTTCTCCAACACCTATCCAAAAACTAAGACTGCTCAGTACACATTACGTGCTCGAATATGTGTTCACCGCCCTCAATTGGGTATGTCGTCGAAAGCAACATGGGAGAGGGCAGGAATGGAGAGGACGGTATCGCGGACAGGACCATCAGTGAAGTCGTGCACGACCCACATATTTCGTAAATGGCCTCGTTCAACGGTGATCGCGACCGAGCCTAGGCAAAAAAAAAAAAAGCAGCCGTGCTTACATGCCGCGCGGTTTGCGACACTTGGTGTTGTTTCGGCAAAGCAACGTAGAACTGCATGAGATTTACTATCATTATGACCCGCTCCAGAAAGCAGGAGGCCGAACGACGTGGAAAGAATTCCAGGAGGCATTCCAGTTTAGTCGAGTTAGAAAACCGAGAAAAAGAGCCGGGGCACACGTTCAGCGTGAAAACTCGTGTGCGACGGTGAAGGATTAAATCATGGTAAAACATACGCTGCCCACTAGCTTCCCCGATATTTATATCATTCCGTGCACCTATAATATATAAGAACGCATCAGGAGTGTTTATTGTATGTAAGAAAAAAATAAGCCTTGGTACAGGGGGCTCAGCCCCACCCCCCTTACCTTTCTCAATGCAGCGGGGGCAGCGCCCCCTTGCCATCCCGGGGGATACACCTGACTTTAATCTCTCTTATCTTTTTTTTCGAATGCACGATTTTTTTTTTTTCAAGTGATCACGCGCGGACACCTCGCGGCCTCCCGCGGCGGCCCCAGTAACTCTCGAGCGCCATATTCAAATCAGCCAATGGCGTGATACTCGGGCTTATGACACTATAGTTTTTTTTAGTATATACCATAATTTGACGAGCAAAGAAAAAAAGTCATTTTTAGCTGTCATTGAGAATTTCTTGTAACTTTCCAGGCTACGTTCATCGCTATAATATTTCGCTCGCGTGTTCTCGATAGCCACGACTACCGTTTGGCAGCGTTTTCTGACCATGCTCAAGGAGTGTCGCAGGGACCCTTTATTATTAATTTCGGTTTGTGTGCGGTAGCATCTGGTAAGCCCGACACCTTGCTCAGTGGCAAAAGTGGTGTGTGACAAGACATCTTCATATGAAATTTCTACTGATGAAAACGAATCGCCGATTTATTAATCAGGAGGATTACCAGGTCGATGCACTATACGACGTCAACGCACTCAATCTCCCAAAAAATAGACAAATAAGCAAAGCATCCGATGCGCCACCATAAATATCCCGAACGAAACAGCCATAGCAGCACTGGAAATAATAGCAAATCGGTTCAATTTTGTAGTTCTCTGCAAGATTTTAAGACTCAATTGTAGTACTTAGGAATACATTGGCACCTAAACTATAACACGCAAAACATATTCAGTGCAATTTTGCACTCGCAGAATTTCTGAGAACTGATCCGACAGAATTTCGACATTACCTCGCACAGACCAATGGATCTATCCTAAAAACTTCACCGAAAGATCAACTTATCGAAAATACGTCTGACATAGCTCATGCACTTAATGTATATCTTCACAATGTTTTTTTTTTCAAACCATAACAACTTCATCACACACAAGGAAAGGTACATGACCGACGTACCAGTAATAAAGAGCGAAGGGGTTCTGTCTATGTTACGTAGAGTGAACGATAGAAAAAGAGGATAAACCCATTGGCATCCCTGCCGAGTTCTCACAACGCTTTGCAGTGCAAAGTCAAGACCACTTGGCAAATGTTTTTCAGTTTGTTTGTTTGTTTGTTTTAACCACTGCTGAGCTTTCTGAAGATTGGCAGACGGCGTGCATTCTGCCGATTTATAAGGAAGGTGATAAGCTTAATATGTCTAACTATGGGCCAGTGTCGATTAGATCTATTGGTTGAAACTTATGAAACACGTTATATCTTAATATGTCAGGAGTAGCCTAGCAAAGACATTTTGTCTCCTTATCAAGACTGATTTAACAAGAGGAGGTCCACTATAGGGCTCGGCTGCATACTCACCACTGTGCACGCCTATCCAATGCTATTAGACCACTTATGGCAAATCGTTGCCTTCTTCCTAAACATCGGAAAAGCGTTTCACAGGCTGTCACGTGAGGAACTAATTAAGCTGGAATTAACAGGGCTTCTCTGCCTTGTGGTCATCTTATGGTCGGCTCGAGTAGCGGGAACCAACGACCCCACCGACAAGTGATGCTAAAGCACATCGTTGTTTTTTCTTTCATTCTCTCACTTTTTTACAATTTTTTTCCACGGGGCGCACACCACCCGCATTCTCTTACCAAACAAGATAAGGTCCAAGTGCCACATTTTTCGATCGATTTTATTTAAGATTGGTTTCTCGAATTTCCACCAGCACGGTGTCATCTCACTTGGCGCTCTGGGCGGTTGTCAGCCAGTGCCTGCCAAAGGATTCTTTATCGCATGTAGAACGCGATAAATATTATTCTATCACGGTGGTCGCAAAAAAAAAAATCTTCTGGAATTCAATGTGCATTGTAGGTCGAATGCGGGCTGCGATTATGCAGACAGCTGGTATAATGAAGTTGGGCGGTGTTTTTAACCAGTCCCATTTTATTGCATGACTGGGTGTTTGCTGTAATCATACAGGAGGTTCAGTACTCGCTGTAGTATTCCAGTCTGTAGGTGCCAAAGAGCATATTGATGACCCTCACGCTTTTTTATATCGCGCCCTCATTCGCTGTTTAGCTATACCTTTGTGTAAGCTGAATAAAAAAAACGCTATAAAATACAAAAAATACGACCTCACTGTTGCTTACTGAGCGAAGTACGAATCAAAGATAAAATGAGATTAAGGAGTGCAACCGTCTAGCTCTTGAAGCCTCGCAAATCTTAAGCGCGCCAATGAAGAACAATGACTTCTGTTGGCACATATACCTGAGGATCTCCGAGATGTTCGCTCAGTAATCGTCGAAATGGAAATTCTTTTAAAAATGCACCCAATTTTCTCCCCCCACCCATTTCTGCCCCTGACCATGCCTATAGCTACGGTACGCCTCGTGCAAATTACAAGTATTAAGTTTTGCTCGCACAAGTATACACAATACATGAGTAATGTTTTTTATATTCTTACGGGAACAGATAGCAAACACTGCAACTACATTTGACATTAGAGATCAAGGCGCCCCGCCATCGCTGATGTTGGCAACCGCCGCAGCGACTGCTTATGTAATACAATCACTCGTTAAGTGTACCGCACCACTGGCTGAGGGCTAATCTTGCAGCATGTTTGTCAGCGTTAGTCGGCAGTACCCATCGAAATTGCAAACTATAATAAACAGTATGTGCTCATAGCGCACAACACAAGCTAAGTGCCATAAAAATTACCCGCCGCATGCTTAGCACTTAGGGTGCATCGATACTAAGCTCAAGGGCATGACTTTGAGCCATGGCCCGGGCAATCGCATATGAATGAGAGCGGAATGCAGAGAACATCCGGGTGCTTAGGTTTAGGCGAAAGTTAGTAACCCGTGGGCGTCGGCCGGGGGAAGCAAAAAGAACTTCCACCCCGCCCAACGCAACGCCAGCGCTATGTACACAACCCCCCCTCCATCGATGCAACAATTGCTTCCAACACCTCCTCCAGACAAGATCGCGGGAACGCCCATACTAGTCCCATACTACGGCGTACATCATAATCATGTGGTTTTGGCCAGAATTATCAGACAAAACCTCGAGGGAAGCTGTCATGCGCAGGGCGGGGGCTCAGCAACCTACTCCTGGGCTTCCATAAGACCTCGGACATCGCCAAGAGGCTTCCGGCACAATCCTGACTTGAGCAGCCTGGTTGAGCTAGCGGGGCCTCCGGTCTCGCACAGCCGCTACCCCTTTTGGATCACAATAAGCTTCTTATATCATTGGCACGGAAACCCTCAATACTAATAACAAAGGCGAATGCCCTATGGGTGCCTACGCGAGAATAGACCGCCGGCATTGTCAACACAAGCGATGCAAAAGTGTCATCATCACGTAAGGTCACACGTGAAAGATCGTCAATGTCTGTGACACAATCATGACGTGACGTCATCACACAAAATCTTCGCTTGTTCAAACGCTGTCCGATAACAGAAGCAGGGCATAACCAGGCGAGATGCGCGATGCCTTCGATTACGAAGATCAGTGCAAAACCACGCATGTTAGCGCAGCAAGCTTTCGCAGTTGGGCGCGAAGGATTGATACGACGACCGAGAAGACAAAGGTGGCTTTCGCCATCTGATCGTCATAGGCAAGTGCGTGAAGGACCCTACGAGTCATTTGCCATGTGAAATTTGCAATGCCTAATTTCGCTGTACGTGCGTTTCACCTGCGGCGACTATCCCTCATGGGCAGCGCCAAAGGGGTGCAAAAGGGGCACTTGCCCCCATCGCACCTACACCAGCGGCCTCCTATCCTCTCCCCCTTGCCGAGATGCAACACGAATTTGTAGCCCCCAAGACAATATCATGCCGACGCCAGAGATCCCACCACCCCGCCATGGTGGTCTAGTGGCTAAGGTACCCGGCTGATGAACCGCAGGATCGTATCCCGGCTGCATTTCCGATGGAGGCGGAAATGTAGGCCCGTGAGCTCGGATTTGGGTGCACGTTAAAGAACCCCAGGTGGTCGAAATTTCTGGAGCCCTCCCCTACGGCGTCTCTCATAAACATATGCTAGTTTTGGGGCGTTAAACCCCACATATCAATCAATCAGAGATCCCCCCCCCCCAATCATGCCTCTAAAGGCTACGCCTATAACCTACACCATCATGACTTCACTCAGGACCGGTTACATCACTGTCTATAACGTGCATATGCATGTGGTCATTCGGCTTTTTGACAATAACGCCGGCCAAGGACTACGGATGGTGGATTACAAGAACTGTTTATTTCTTACCGTTGCCCCCGGAAAGCTATAGACTAACAGCATTCCGTTGTAACATGTTGGTCACAATTTCATTCTGATTTATGCATCCATTGCAACGCTCGATTGCCTTCGCACTCAACCATTCGGGGCACTTCAGTGAAATCCCACCCTCCCGGCCACGCTGAACGTGCAGCATTATGCGCAAGCATATGTGGTAGTCAATGCAGTTCGTGAAGAGCGCAGTGAACAAATGACGTGCAAATACTAAGCGGCATGCCTGACGAATTCTGAGACGCTGTACACTGTCAAACGCACTTCCCGCGAAGCCTCTGAAACTTGCGAAACTTTTCGTTACCAGAAATGGCCACACTCACTTGGCTTCACTTGACGATGTCATGACCGTCCTTGTCCTGTCAAGTCGAGACTCAAATCTATTATCGCCGCAGTGTAAATACAAGCCGCATGGCTCGTGAAATGCGCCCATCACCTTTATTGTTCGGAGACAGCCTGCGTTCGCGATAAGGACACTTGGGAGAAAGTGGTAACGCAGTGCCACGTGAGTCATTTACAGGCATTTCGTATCGGCAAGCGTGTAACGTGGGGAATCAACGACGCTTCCGCCACCCTCCTTTCTGCATAGAATTGTTCAGCGCATGATAAGATCAGAAGGATGCGCGTATTCGGTGAAACTGCTGCGCTGTTAACCTTATCAGTGTATGGATGCGTGAGGCATGTGAATATTAAAAGGCCCGAAAACTCGTGCTCGCTTGGTTTGTTCTCATCACAGTTGTTTCTCTCTCTTTTCTCTCTTTTTTTTTTTGTTGAATTTAGCGGGGAGGGGGGTCGCTTGTTGCGCCACCCCGCTAAATACCGCCGAACATTTTCAATAGAGTTGTCACTCACTCAATTTCTTTCTTTTTCGTTTCTTGCTCTGAAAGGTCATTCTATATGGTGATATCATGGACCCACTACCTCATCAACTGCTGCGCAAGTACATAGCTGTTCCATCTTTTATTAATTTTTAACAAAAAATTCACGGCACAGTGCCGCACCACTAGCCCTCTCTCTTCAAACAAGATAAGCTCCGAGTGCCACGTGTTTCGAGCGATTTCGCTCAAAATTCATACCGCACAATCGCCATAAAGATCACAGTCTTTCGCTGCCGTTATCTCCCACATCACTCACCCGGCGCAGCAAGTAAGAATGCAACGGGAACAAGAAAGTTACTAAGGCCACGCATTATCTCGTAGGCGATCTGCATCTAATCGCAAGTTTTGTCACCAAGGGGCGCAGTAATCACTCCCTTCTTCTAGCGGCAAAACTCGCGACTAAATACTATTGGTCAGCGCTCAGCCAGCTCGTCCAATGGTATACTTCGCCACGTCGAGCTTGCGAGCCGCCAAGCATTGAAAAACGAGAAGCGTGGGGCGGGTGCGTTGCTCGCGCGCCTGTTCGCACAGGGAAGAGTCGACCTAACAAACAACCGACCTAAATGGCACCGAAGCGCCGCCGCGGCGGAACACCTCAGCGACAAGCCAAGGTTAGCCGTGGAGACGCAGCGCGCCATGACAACCTGGCACCCGAAATGTGTCTCCCGGTGACTGCATCATGTGACGAAAGTCCAAAGAACACAACAGCGTCTTCAACAACCGACACTGCGGTCCAACTGTCGATCACCAAGGCGGGCCCATTGCAGTATCCTGCGCCTGGCGATGGCGACGACTCTTCGTGTTCCAACGGCAGCTTTTATTCAGCGACGACGCTTTCTTACTCTTCATGTTCCGACGAAGAAGTTGAGACTATGCGATGGTACGTGAATGGCGAAGAACAGTTGGACATGTTGGACGGCGCATCGAGCGACTCGAGCATCATTCAGCTCGGAGACAGCTGCTGCCAGCGGAAGCCTGCCGCACCGTTCGCTTCACTCGTCGGGTTTGCGGCAACGCACAATGAACCGGTCATTTCCACCACGGTCGAGAAAGGTGTGCCCATCTACCAGATGCCTCAGCCCAAGGCAACCGCTGAAACACCGCAGGCGTCCACGGTGGCTGACACACAAGGAGAGACGGCTGTCATCTCGCCACCCGTGCTGCAGTGAACTACAAGTACTGTAGCCGTGGTGTCCCCGTTTGCATGCCCACCTACAGGTGTCATTCATCCGTGTTCCTCTAAGGCTGCACGGGCGAATACAGCTGCGTGAAACGCGGCGCCATGAAGTGCACATCGGTCAGAAGCTTCCACTTTGATCTAACAGCACCCATCTTACCCGAACCCCCCGACGCAACAGCCAAGTTTTAATGGTTATAGAATGTTTTAATCTTTTTAGCCTTCAACTGACGATATTTTGATCACATTGCAATAAACGGTGATGCAGTAAAAAGCTTCTGAAAATATTATTGCCCTCCAAATCATGTGGTCGCATCCTCGGTGCACCGTCCGAGAATGCGGCGCCATAGAGTATGTTACTCTATGGCGGCGTTTCTTGAGTATGCAGTCGGCGACTGCTTCATACAGCTGTACATGACCACGACAAACAGAAAGAAAAAAAATCGCAGCATATCCACGGAGTGCATGATGATGAATGGGGCGAAGCGTCCGTCAGCCCGTCCGTGCTTTCTTGTACATAAATAAGACAGCTTCACCCTGGTTATTCCAAGCCTGAATAAAACGCGGAACTGGACATCCCTCTTTGTTTCTATGCGGTTTTCTCTTCCTTGCTTGCTCTCTTTGTCTTTTTTACTACTTATTTCTATACTTGTTCAATTTTTTCACTTTTGTTTACTTTTTACTTACTTAGTCATAATTTACTTACTTCCTCTTTCAAATATCATTTATATGTGGTTTCCGTTTTCGTGTTTCTCTAGTAACATCTGCACTTCTATCATCATCAAGGCGATCTAAGAACAAGCAGGCTTCTTTCTGGTGCAAGCGCGGGTTCAATATATGTGCATGCAGACGGTTGGATATATGCTATATTCAATCTGTGCCTGCGTTAATATCTTTATGAAGGCATTGCAAGAACAAGGGGAAGGATCGAGACGCATTAAAATAATCATGAAGACACTCAAAGATCAAGAGAAAACTGCACTGTAGCTATGCTCTGTGTATTTTTTCCTGCATTACGCCAAGCGTACAACATACGCAAGCCTGACACCGTAAATAAAAGAACACTATAATGATTTAAAAATGCGGCGAGGAACAAATGAGGATACAAGACTCACCAGCACACCAGAGTAAATGACCAAACAAGGCACACCAGAGCTTCCCAAGTCCGGAAATGACTGGGATTTCAATTCGGAGTCGGGTACATTCACACCGCACGCAAGTTAGGACAGCTGTCACCAGTCGAGATAAGTTTAAATCAACACGTGAAACAAAAACTAAAGACACCTTCCCTCATATTAGAGATAAACTGCTGCGGCTGCACGTGTCAGAAGTGTCGATATGTTACGTACCAGTGTTCGTGGTCTGGCTGTGTTGATGTACAGATTGCAACTTTCACCAACGGCTCTCCAATAAATCTAAGACTGCTCACTACATTACGCAAGCAAATATGTGCTATGTCGTCGCAGACAGGACCATCAATGACAAGTGGCTGCATTGAAAAGTAATCGCGGCCGATCCAAGACAAGAAAGCAGCCGTGTTTACAAGCTGCGGTTTGCGACACGTGGTGCTGTTTCGGCAAGACAACCTAGGACTGCAACAAGATATAAAAACGCATGATCATTATGACTCGCTCCAAAAAGAAAAATGACGACGTGGAAGAAAATCCAAGAGGTGTTCCAAAGTCCGGTCGGGTGTGGAAAAGCGAGAAGAAAAGGTGGGGCACACGTTCAGTGTGAAAACTCTTGCGTGAAGGTTCAGTGGAAAATACTGATAAAACAGGCGCCGCTCAAAATTTTTCTAATATGTATACCAGTATGCGCGCCTTGAATATCTATGAAAGTTTCATATATAAGGAGAAAAAAGCCTTGGTATTTTGGCGCATCAAACGTTTCGATCTTTTTCGCTAGTAGGCTGAAAGCGTTGCCGTCGTGGTGCATCGGCCTGTAATTGTTTGTTTAAGTGACATTTTATAAGTTTGTTGTTTGTTTAAGTGACATTTAAGTCGACAATTGCATTTTAATACGTAATGGTTTCATGTTACAAAATTGCTTTTTTTTTTATCCCTCATCACTTTCGCCACTATTCACCACTATTCACGGTGTTGTCGGGCTTACCATGCAGATGGTACCGGACACAAACCGAAATTCACATTAACAGAGCAGTGTTGGCACTCTTCGGCGTATTTTGTTTGACCGGCGTGAATTGCTTTCTGTCAGAGAAACGCCGTATTCTGCGGCGACCACTTTCGTCTGAGACATTCATTTCCTAGAGATGTCAGCATACCTTCAAAGTCTTCCAATTTGTTCGCGAGACTCCCGAATTTTTAGCAATCCTCTGGATCGCTTGCCCACGGGCTTCTCCTGAACAACAGAGCTAGCACCACCGTAAAAACAAAGTAATAGCGCCAGAAATCGGTTCTGATATTTTTTGATAGCATGCAATATTGTTTCTAACGATGAGTTTTTAACTCCTTATCAACACGGATTTACGAAGGGAAAATTCACTATTACTCAGCTACTGACCACTGCACATGACCTCGTAATGCGATTGACCACTCGGGACAAATCGGTGCATTCTTCATGGACTTCAGCTATGCTTTTCACAAGGTGTTGCATACGAAACTAAATCATAAGCTGAAATGAACAGAGCTTCCCTGCAGCTTAGTGAAATGGGTTGACGCATGCTTGAATAACATAAAACAGTTTGTTGTAGTAGATGATTGTAAATCTAATATGCTCCCTGTTTCTTCTGGTGTGCCTCAGGCAGTCAGTATACTTGGGCCCCTGCTTTATCTAGTTTATATGAATGATCGTATTGAACATTCATTTGATACGGTGTGTATAAACTTTTTTGCCGACAATTGACCATTTTTACGGGCGTCATTTTCGAATGCGCACCGGAAGCGCTTCAACGGCGCCACCCCGAAACATTTTTGGTGGATCGTGGCCTCCAAAACCTGTCGGTGCACCATCTCGCAGGCAACGGGTGCAAAGGAAAGCACAGGCTCCAACGCTGTCGCGTTGACCGAAAAGCCACCAAATTTGCTTTTGGCTCTCACCGCTAAGGGCGCTGTACCTGTCATGAAAAAGGTCAATTGTACTATGTATTATACAAAGTGATATAGTGTGTGAGAATGATCATCTTGTTTTGCAGGACGAACAGTCAAAGGTTGAGCAGTTTCAAATTTGGGGCACAAAAATTAATGTGCAAAAACAAGTCTTGTCAACAGTGACATGTAAATTGCTGCATATTTGTTATTGCTATACCCTTTGTAACTATAAAGAGAAAAGGCTACTCGCTATAAATATTGAGGGTTCACGCTAACTTTGAAGTTATCCTTATCAGGTCATGTTTCGAATATATGTGTATCAGCATTTGAGAGGTTGTGTTTCCTAAGGAGGGAACTGAACAAAGTTCCAACAAAGGTAATGTTACTAGCATACAATACTTATACAAGGTCTGAATTAGAGTATTATTTTATAATTTGGGATTGGGTAACAAATAATGATGTACTTAAACTTGAGGTTTTGTAAAGGGGGCTATTAGATTCATTTTTGGCAAATATAAAAGATGTGACTCTCTTATTAAACTTATGCAAAAACATGGGATTCCAATATTATAAATGCATGGCACATATGCCCATATAGTGTTCTTGTGGATCATGTGAAAAGTTGAATTTGAATTGTCGATACCTTCGTATATAAAACCCTTAGACAACAGGAAAACTGTACACAATATTAACTGCGCTCTAAAAGCAATATTGGCTATAATTCGTGCATTTCAGCATAACCTCTTCCCACAAACAATTTCCAACTGAAATGTTTTTCCTAAATTTATTTATGACAAGACTAATTTTCAAATTGCACTGGAAAAGTTATTGTTATAGTTATAAATATTTGCTGTTGCCTAGTATGTATCATATGTTTAGTTCTGAAAACCTTTTGGAATGCTAGTGGCATTATCAATTTGTGTAATACCAATTTTTTTCACTTTGTTTTTTTTTTGTTAACTTTATTTGATTTTCCAATTCAGCTTGGGCCTGTTACAGCCTGCTGTTTTGTGAAATAAATAATAAATAAATAAAATGCTTACATTAGCTTCACTCTAGTACAATAATTATGTGTAGAAAAATGCATTAAGATTGGCAAGGGGGTCCTAGCTGACTCAGGACACAGCAGATTTCGTCCTCTAATTACCACACGTGCATGCACTGTATGATTACGAGCTCCTCTGTGTTCTATGACATGTACGAACTTTACCGGTGATCATTCATTCATGACATCACCGGCGCCCTGAGGAACAGTAAATTAATATGTACAGCAGTCTTATTCTGTCGTGTTCTAACACAGCCATGCAACGTAAACAAGTTTGAGAAAGTTTTTCACGCTAGCCAAGCAATTCAAAGAATTTTGAGAAATTTTTTAACTCCTTGTCGCATGTATTATTGCCATATTGATGTGAAGTTATCTCCTAATGATTCCTAAAGGTGACCATAATGTCTTTTTTGTGAAGATTCCTGGCTCTTTTACTAGCTTGCATAGTGGTGAATATGCATAGCAAGAACAAAACAGCATGACTTCTTCGACAACTTCTTCAAATGGGAGACAAAACCAAAGGAAACGACACGGTTATGTCCCCACCTAAGATGTTGCCCTGTTTTTTTTTTATCACCATGCATAACCAACTAGCCTAAGTTAATGAAACTTTTTTGCATTGCTACTTGAAAATTCCTACAATTCTGTAAGTGTTGCCGAAGAACTGTTGAACGCTTGCAACATTGCTAAAAAGTTTTGCAAAACAATTCTGGCGGCTACGAAGGGACCTGACATTTTTTATTGGTTGATTGTCAACGATTATGCATGAGTTTGTTTCTTTTGTGTTGCAAAATGTATTAAAAAAGAATTTCAGTATTTTGATCTCAAACGCATACCATCTGGAGCTTGTTTATAGTCTCTTACTGTCTTACACAAACACTGTGACCCTGCTATGGCCATACGAAGAGCTTGAGACTGTTTAGGCAAGTCTCATGCAGGTATTACACTACCCATATTAACATTGTATCATCTGAACAGAATTTCGCAAAGAAGGTTTGTGCGATTTGGAAAAGGTGCACGAGGTAAAAATAATGGTGTGTCAAGCTTCATCCATTCACTATAGGGTACCACAGCAATGCCTGTCATCTTGTTTTGCACTTCTTGGAACTCAATCTGCAGTCTTCTGGTTACACCTGAAGCAAATGCCAGTAACAGCATTTATTTAATTAGCACAAGCATCTCTCTTTTGCTCTACCTGCTAGTGTTTATACTCGGCCAAATGCAATTTGTCTTTGTTGAACTGTTACAGGTTCTCAAGTATGGTGAAGGACAGGCCTCTCAAGACATCTTGGAAATTTAAGATGGAACAGCGTGCAGAGAGAAAAGCGTTATTGGCACTTGACCGTGAAATCAAAGAAGAAAAGAAAAGAAAAATTGAGGTAAAACAGAGTTTTTCGATAAGTAGAAACGATATGGTGTTTCCTGCATAACAAAAAGATGCTGGGGTTCTGTTTTTTGGTATAATATCTAATGGACCTGGTTTCTAGCTACCAAAAATAATACTGTGCCCATTATTCTGTCTAAGCATGGGATTATTGGATGACAGCGACCGATTTCTCACTTTATGACATTTGTGCGCAAATAAACCAAAGTATCATTGTGAAAGAACCAAAAACTATCACACATTCAGAAAATCTCTGTCAAGCCCACAGCTGATTTCTCAGAAGAAACTGATGCTCTGTTAGAACATACGAGAAAATCATAAACAAGATGGAGCACACCATTTGGTGAGACTTGAAGAAGTCCTACGGTCAGTTTTGGCCAGCAAGATATCGCTTGGTATAGTGCTATACATGACCCTACACATATGCCTTTTCTTTGATGAGGTGATGAGCAGATAATGATTAGATGATGAGTAAGATGAGTGAGATGAGTAGTTACAATTATCTTAAATTACACAGAGAAGCTCACAACAGCCTTTGGTCACAGTTTCTGTTGCTTTCAAAAAAGCAATGGTACATAATTCATTTAAGCCCGCTTCATTGTACTAAACTGATCCTTTATCACAAATTGAAAAGTAAAGGCCTTTTATACTGATTGAGAATGCGAGAATCTTCTTTAGTCATCAATGCTCAGTAAATAGAATGAAATCCTCTGATTGTATTGTGTGAAATGGTTCATTAAAAGCGGGAAGATCTGTCAGTGGGTGCATTATTACGGTGCAAATGCCATTTGCACTGCTACATGTCTGGGCATCTGCGTGACGAACACATCTCCTAGGCACCAGAAGTCGCCGATCCCTTGTGGACGCTGCTATTGATACTTCTGGTGAAAAAAAAAAACAAAAAAACGGGTGTAGCTCGCACTAATGGTGCAAGGCTAAAGCCACAGCAGAGCTGATTGTATGGTGTGACCAAGCAGGCAGAAGCAGAATTGAAACAAGGGAACAAGCCAAATGCAGATGTGCAGTAGTGCACAGCTGGTGACGGAGCCATGGTGAGGCAAGCGTAAGTAGTGCACGGGCAACAGTGCAGCGTGTTCAGGCATAGCTGCACGATGATGACGTCACGACGCATACGTTCTAGTTGGCGGCGGAGCCATGTCTGGGTCTGGCATAGTGAATGCGAAGCTGCGAGCACCTGCGCTGGCAGTTGCTAGGCAACGAAACATTATTTCACCGCTCCGCAGAGGTTCTTTGTCCGCGATGGACAGGTTACGGCTGGCTGAAACAGCTCCACTGTTTCAGGAAGCAAGATCAGCGTGGTTTTCACACTGGCGCAAACTTATGTGCACTTTCTGGCTGAACTGAATTTAGCAACTTTCACTGTTATGATTCCTGTCTTGTTCCTGGGTCATCGCCATAAACACACAATTAATGCCTGGTTATGACATTGGACACGAATCTGGGACCGTCTCCGGCTCATTGCCTCAGTTCCACAGAGACAGGAACACGGCAGAGCTTCTGTTTTTTGTTGAAGAGTCTTTGGTTTTGCAGAAATGCGCCACATGTTTCAGAGCATATGGCAGAATTCGCTGAACTGTGTTGCAAGATTTTTTAACAATATCTCAGACACCCATCTTAGTTTAGCTTGCGATATTAAAGGACAGCTTTGTAAATTTTCTTTAAAAGTTTTCTGGATGTACTCGTTTACGGGTTTTCAGAACATTTTTCTTTAGCAACAGACATTCGACTGTCTTCAAAGCATTTATAGCACAATAATGTCTTGACTTGACTCTAGGTGCTAACCCCAAAAATTTCCAGTTGCATACGATAGGTTTCTGCCACAGTTTCACCGAATTTCAAACTAAACTTATTACAAATCGTTTGCTCCTGAAGATCCGTCATATTGGCTGCAAAGATATGCACCATGTAAGTGAAAAATAGTGTCACAAAATCACGTACCAAACAATACTTTCTCTTAGCTGTGCAGATGTAAGCGCACGGATACACAAGTAACTGCTGTAAACATCTTTATTGAAAAGGCGCACCATCAAACACCGACCGCGCCTTTTCCATCGAGATGGACATTTACCAACATGCCCAGATGTCCATTTTGCTTGACAGCAGCAGTCAAAACAAGTACTATGCCCAGTTTATGCATGCTCTTCAATTCCCGTGATATTGTAAGTAGCAAAACAGATATCTGTGTGTAAAAAGTACTTTTTGCTGTATGTGCAAGTTTCAGGCATTCACATAGTTGTGGTAGTTACTCGTTTTACCGTGGGCTAAACTAATTTCAGGAGAAGAAGAGAAGACGGGAAGAAAACCTGAGGAGACGGGAAGAGAATGCCAAGAAGTCGGAAGTGGTGCAAATAGTGAGTCCTTTCATCTCTCCTCTTCTTTTATAATGAAATTAGTTTGTTCAAGCAAGATGCATCAACAACTTTTGTGCAAAAGTTGCATCTGTGCATACCTGCGTACAGCATGCGTAATGTGCATTAAAGGAGTACAGACTTTAAAATTTTGCGTGGTCATTTTCTTGCATCAAATAAAAGGCAAATGCCTCAGGAGCCTAAGAAATGTGCTGGTAAGCGCGAGTCCACTCTGAAAAATAATTACAGTACATTATTAAAAGCTAGCTTTAGTTCCTACTGAACCCCAACATCACAACACGGTATGAGCTTTTCGTCACATGCTCGCACGATTGCACAAGATGTGTGACGTTTCCATTGTGGCTCTCTCAGTGATGTGAAAGTGACTGTTTTAAATGTTTTGGTGATGCGCAAGTGGCCATTTAAGAAGTTGTGGTACCTGATGTTGTCACAACTCCCCAGACTGTGTAAGATCATTAGAATTTGTTCTGTAGCCCAAGTCAAGCTAGTGTCAATGTCGGTAGGTGTGCCATAGGAAAATTTACTAACATAACAATATTATATCTCACGCTGAGCTTCACCCTTGCTCAGAGCCGTCTCTGTATACAAGAAATTTGTATGGCAGAATGAAATTGCCTTCAAAAAATGGTGTCAGTACTCCAAAAATGGTTGCAGTGTACATTTTTCAAGATACTGAGGTACTAATTTTACCTTGCATATTATCTTTGGTACAAGTATTTAATGTAAATGTAATGTGTGACTGTAAGGTATGTGTGTTATAAACATTGCACTAAGTACTTGTTTATATGCGAAGTAATTGTGTGAATGTCATTGCGAGACATTCGGGACGTAGTGGTAAAGGCTACAGGGTCTGGCAAACCAGTATTTTAGTCCCAGTAGTCTCGTTTCAGTGGATCTATCTTGAGAAGTGGTTGATGGCCTGCACATCACACTAAGCTGGCCCTTGCCACCACCCGTGCTATTCATGTTCAAGATGAGGCTGCAGTGGTGAATAAAGAAGCCGCCTGAAACGAAGGCAGTTTAGCTTATTTACGTGGTTGCGAATTAAAAGCAGTGGCACGATAGTCGTCATATTTTATAGCCTTGGTATTCTCCTGAACGATATGCTAGGAAACTAATAACTGTATTTCCAGGCAATCCAGTGTCCTGTGGTTATGCTCGGTCACTCTTATAAATTACCAGTTTTATTAGGGTGTAGTTTTGTTGCGAATTACCCTTTGTTTATGCAGTTGGCGGCACAAGATTTCAATGAAAATTCTTTTTGTGGACCACTTCGTTTTTCGATGTTCCATGCCAAGATATAGAACGACGAAAAGCACAACATTCTCTGAAATTCCACACAAAAGGAACGCGCAGCGCACGCTAATGCGTGTGCATCAAGGTTTTGCGGCAAAGCGTGCATGTGGGAGCATGAAGTGCTTGGTTTTCGCATCAGCATAACATGATCATGATAGACATTGTCCCCCCTACTTCTGCTGCCACTAACTTATGTTAACACTGCATCAGAATAGTGAGCCCTTCTTGCATAAAATTTTGTGGTTATTGTTATATATATTTTTGGCAATTGGCATAAAGAAAAAAGGATCGGCCTTCCTTTTTTTCATCCTTTCTGAATCTTTTGGCGCAAACTGAATTATAACCTGATAATTTATAACAAAACTACAGCCCACTGAACTGAGTCAGTTCTTTTAGAAACGCCCTACAGCAGTGCTTATCCATGTCAGCAGCAGGGTGCAAAGGGGCACTTGTTCCCTCAATCCCCAGTCACTGCCACGAGTTCGCAACCCCAAGGGGATTTTGTCTCGGGGGTGCGGACCTGTGTTCGCACCCCCAAGACAAAAACTCGCTGGCACCCGTGGTAGTATTCAGTTTCCCAGGTGAGAAGTCTACACAAAGCTTCTGCACTACCAATGTCTTGGAAAACTTTCTGTTGCCGCATTCTCACGGGATGAAGGTCGACATTCTGGGTACCATTTTTTTTTTTTTTTCAGTGTTCTTTCTCGTGGAAGCAATCATAAATCTAACTGACAGCTTGCTGAACTCCATCCTACTGACTTAAATAAATGAAGGTATTGTCAGAATTGTTAGAAAAATGCTCAACTTTCAGCTTCAAAGCCACACTGAGCACCAGGAAATGCCTTCAGTCTCTCTAAATGTTCAATGATGCTGGCTACTCCTCATTGGTTAATGTGCCAGGAGTAGCAAGGTGCATTCAGCTTGAGGCATGTGTAGTCTGGCATAGTGCAGAGTATGGTTTGGTCGTGACAAATCATGCTGAGAAGACCATATCAGTTTTGATCATTTTCGGACCTGTGTATTGCTGCCACTGCCATCGGAGCCACTCGCGACAGCCAGTCAAAATGCAAGGCGGCAGTAGCACCGCCCTCACAGCAACCTGCAAATGGAAGATCTTGCTGCTTGATGTAAATCCACGTGTTTGCCAGAATGCCCAGGACTATAATTTCTTTTCTCAGTTCCCATCATAACGACTACAAAATTGTTACAAATTTGCATGATAAAAGCGTGCAGACTAGAAACCAGAGGAAAAAGCAGCACAGTATTATTCAAGTGATGCAACAGTACAAGCGGTTGGCATTTCAGCAAAGTGCGATTTCCAGTCACTGTGCACACCGAATGCCCCTGCGTGAATGAGCCTTTAGAAACATTGCAAATACTACATGGCTCCGACATATTTGCACATTCAATTCCAATGCTTGCTGAAGCAAGTGCATGTTGCGATGTGCCAGTATTTTATGATTATGCTAGTGAACGTTGCAGAAATAACATCTTATGCGCATCGTTCCACCTGGGAAACAAAGAAACACAAGATTTATGCACTTTGTGCTTACCCAGAAAGGCCTTGCAGTTTTTACTTGGTGAATGCGTGCATAATGCATAATCCTTGCTTTGTTTTGTGTTTAGGTTAACTACAAGTGACCATGTTAACAGCAGCCTTCTCTCTTCTTGCAATGCCACAGATCAAGAACACCGCCAAAATCAAGCGGATGTCCAAAAAGCAGCTGCGACTTATCAAGAAGGCTGACACAACCGTCGTTTCTAAGAAACCATCCTAGAATGCTGGCCAATGAAGGTGTAATGTATAAAATAAGTCTAAAGATTAAATTATGTTCACTGATCTATTTGTTTCCTGCTTTTCTTCACATTATTTTAGTTGGATACTGTGTATCTTCCTTTGGAAAATACACTCAAGGCTCATTATAACAAAGTTGCATCTTGCATGAAAACAGTTCGTTATATCCGAACATTTTGTTGTAAAGGTCTATTGCTATCTTTCGCAAGACATTCATTTACTTTGTTGTTACCAATATTTTGTTATATCCAGGTTTGTTATGTCAAGGTTGTACTTAAAATATAAACATGGAGAAACACATGCACTCGGCTGTACGTCCTTTACCTCATTATAACTAAGTTGCATCTTACATGAAATTAAGTTTGTTATATCCGAAAATTTGTTATAAAGGTTTATTTCTAACACTATATCTCTTGCAAGACTATCTTTCATTTTACTTCATTATAACCGATATTTCGTTATATCCTAATTTGTTATACTGATGTTTGACATGGTTTGTTTTTTACTATTCCCCGTTATATGGAAAGACTCATCAGTTCCCTTATGCATTCGTGTAAGATGACTTGGAGGCAAAAACCATCTTCCATGTTTTGCTCAGTCAGTGCATTAATTCTGCCCCACCACCTTCCAAAACCTTTCTACACTTAATGTGATTTGGAAATGCCTCTAAGATTCGTTGCACCAGTGTCTTCGATAGGCCCACATTCAACCAAACTATGAAGTTGCAATGACGTCGGCATACAACATTACATCACTTGATGTCGCTGGGACGTCATGATGACACCACAAATTTTTATGATCTGGGGTGTCATGATTGAGTCACATGGCAATGTCATAGTGTTACGATCCTTTTCATCACCCATGTTGTCTCTGACACAGCGGTCAATTTTCCCATTTGATGAAGCTTAAAAGACTTTCTCTTTCAAACAAGTCTCGCTCAACAAACCGGCCTTCTGAAGCATACCTTCTGTTGAGCATCACATTCATGATTGTGGTCTCGTTCAATGCTCTCAAACTTTTAGAACTCTCAAAAGCCAAGCAACACCTGCTTCTGGGGACCTTTACTACTACTATTGCCTTTTGCCCAGTGTCAATGTCACCTTATGTGGCAAGAGCATGTGAAGTCTCAATCAAAGAACCATGCACTCTCAAGTACTCTGCATTGCTTTCAGTAACGAGGAACTGTCAGTTACTGCCATGTATCTGTTTTCCCACTGTATAGTAGTGTGCCGTGATTTGTAGTGCAGTGGTGCACAAATTATCCCAGTCTCATACAGTGCCGCATGCAATCACCTCCAAAAAATAAGCACAATGCAAAATGAAACGTGAGATTTTCCAAGCTTTTTATTCAACACGCCGCGTCAAACAAAAAGCAGTGACATGATCACTTTATCAGACGAGACAGGTGAGTATCGCGTGCCTTCTTTTTGCAGTAAAGTTGTGTGCACAGATGTAGTACTAAAAGAAATAAAATTCAGTTGGCTCTTAAGCACTAGAGTTTGCTTGTACCTCGACCATTTCGAAACTACCTGAAATAGATCACACAGGCCAGAACACACAGTACAGGTCTTATAGCATCACAAACTGCCCGCGTGTGTAAATGCACAACGTTTTATTGGCATGTTGCCCCAATGACGGTACTTGAAAAACAAATGTGTTAACGTTCATCAATTATCTGGCTTCGAGTCAAATGCAATGAGGAGGAAATTATCACAACTTGCACATAATGTAACCGAAGCAAGTCCCGACTATGAACCTCGCTATTTAATATGGTAAATTTATCACAGTAAAATTTCATCAGTCGTGGCAGCTAAGCTTTCAAATGTGCAGTTGAGCTTAAAGATGTAGCTTGGATTCTCAACTGTGGTAGCTACAATTCAAGAGCTGTGTGCCACAGCTCATAATTACAGAATGCTTTTGGCAATAGCAACCCCGGAATTGTAGTTAGCCAGTGAAATTTCTAAAATGAGCATTCCGAAATTGTTCTATGTATCTCTCAATACTTCACATTTTGTAGCAAAAACACACTTTGTTTAACAACCATTGTAAACGAGTTCAGCAGGTAAAACTGAACGATGTAGAATAGCATAAAATTTCACTGTGTTTGTCTAAGGGCATAACGTAACCTCAGAGATGAGATGGCAAACAGGTGCTGCCCACTAGTGCTGATTGCTGGCCATCTTTAGAATTCGCACAGTAGTTTAACAAGCTACCGTCTTTATTCCTCCAATGTACTTATCAAATGCATACTTCCACTCTTCAGAGCATGTCACACTATTCAGCACATAAACAGAAGTGATGCTACTGCAAAGCTGGAAAGCTTTGCTGAATGCCTGACCATAGTAACAGTGAACTTTATTTGGCATGCAGTAGCTCTGGCTATTCCCGCTAAATCTGCAAGCACACACAAACAAGATTGTAATTTGGAGCACATTAAGCACAAGAAAAAAATGCAATACATGCAAAGAATAAACTAAGTGTTTATTTGAGTGCAATAATGGCTGGCGCATGGTTTGAAATAGGCTTTGAGGCATACAACAGTTCAAATACAATTCTGCCTATCACTCGGGCTTGGCATGTGTTACTGAAGTGACACTAGTATATGCTAGTCAATAAACAATGTAATTTAGTGACAAAGTATGTCACCACACTCTCCAACACAATGTGACAAAGCCAGCACAAACCAATAATTTGCACAAGCATTATTCTATGCATATGCTGTGTGTTAAATATCAGAGCTATGTATTTTTTTTTAAGTCTCAAGAGCAGCATTGCATGCGACAGCAAGCCAAATATGTAGTATTTTACACTCAAGCAATGCGTTAGCATGAAACAATGTGCAGCTTCAGCTACGGTATTTCTATAGCAGACAATCATCATAAGCAGCAATGTGTGGGCAAAATGACACTCTTTGGTGACAAAACATTAGTGTCAGAACTCGCGAAACTGAATACTAGTGTGAGCTCTCCACAACGCCTTTTTCAGTGTACGTGTAATTACGAACATTTAGCCATATACAATTTCAGCGGAAAGCATATATGGAAGTGCTTTGCGTGGTATGATGCAGCTGCAGTCACCACAAAATGATAGCTATATGTCATTTTGTGCGTAAGTACCGTGCAACGTAAAATCCTAGTAACATAACTTACAGTTAGCAAATGTACAATGTGCACATGATCACCAAATGTCTCGATTCCACAATACGGCATACGAACACTTTAATATTCGACATTCATTAGTCACCTCACCCTCTAGCACAAATCGAAGTATGTTGTATTCACCATTTTTTTTTCTTAGTTTCAGGTGAGCCTAGACAACCTTTGCATAAAACTTTAAAGAACCTTTTGCCGAGTGAAAAACCTTCCCTCTGTAGTCAGATAACAGCTGAAAAAATAGAAATGGTAGCAAAAAAGCTTTTGGAAAAACGTAACAGAACTTCATTTTGGAAGTGACCGCGGGTCCAAAGTGCATTTGTCAGAGGTAGTTAGCTGGCTTTCCAACATTTCCAATACGATTCCATAGTTAAAGAGACACTAAAGTCAAATAACAATTTACGTGAAAGTGAAAGCTTAATGTGTGACATATAAAACGACAATAGTATCAACAGCAGTGCCCTACTTATCGAGAAATTAAGGTGAATGCACGAGAACACATGCGCCGCAGTAGAACAATCGCAAAATGATCGTGATAACGTCACAGTTACAGCCTACAATTAATCACTTATAATCGAACTAGCACCACTAAATGGAGAACCTTTCATGCATCAAGAGGCATAATAAAATGCTTTTTCATTTCTGTTTGATACATAGAAAAAAGAACCACCGGATGCTATTGTGGGGCATGGCGCGAGTGGTTCGAAAGTTCATTTTTCGTCAGGTTAAACTAGACAACCCGTGCCATCTAACGGGGCCCAGTTGAACCAACACACGTCTGCCATCTTGGAGCCAATGACTAAAAAATAAATGGCGGTTTTTTGATGCTGTGGCTGCCGCTTCTTTCGTTCTGCTGCTACTAGTGTTGGCAGCCACGCAGCAAAGCTGAGCAACGTTGTTCACGGCAACAGTGACGTGACACGTTTCGCTTGAGGCGGGCAATTTAAAATGTGCTAACATGATGCAAACCACTAAAACGTGCTTTTGTTCAAAATAAGCATTTTTTTGGCACAAAAGTAGCACTACAAGGTTTCTGGACTGCTATTTCAGCAATCAACGTCAACTTAATGGTTGCATTTGGTGTCCCTTTAAAAGTGGCTGGTAAGAAGTACTCCGGTATAAAGTATGTCCTAGAAAAAAAATTTACAAACATTATTTGTTTGCTTGTACCTCCATTTTGAACTAAACCATACTATTTGTCTTCTTCCAACTATAAGTCACGTTAAAGTAAAATTGACAATTGCTGCGTTTTCCCATGCCCAACTAACCCCTGCATATAGGCAATGCACGTAATTATTACGCCTGTTGAGACAAAACTGCTCCTAAGTTTCATGTACAAAAGTCCAAAGCAATGCTAAAATTAAATTTAGGAAATCCTACGCCTGTGTGGCCATGCCACACAGCTTTTAGTGCTATTTCCCACTGGAGTCACTTGGATACAAGAGGTGTCTTCAAGTAACTTTTTAAATGTTTTGTGAATAACACTTTGTGAGGCCAAGTCAAATGTGATAATTTAGAATTGCCAGAAATTACTTGTATATTACGCACATATCTACTGGCTTTAAAGTAATAAACAGCCATTTCAACTATTGCTAAATTCCATGTTGTTTGCATCTAGTGTATTCACAATGTTGGAAAGCTTCTGTAATTAAAATCACATTTAACTTAACTGCTTACAAAAACCATGAGCTTAGCTCTCAGACAGAATACGTGCCATGTTTTATCACATTCTAGTAGCTTCTCTAATATTACGAATGACATCTGTTAGGCTGTAAAAATCAGGCTTACTAAATAGTGTATCAAAAGCAGATTTGCAGCATAATTTCTTTAATGTTATGTATTTTGGCAAAGAAGATAAAATTTCTCACAATTTCACTCCAATTTTTTTTATCCGCCATGTAAAGTTGACAATTCAAAATATTGAAAAGCTATTTTGAATAATATTCATATTTTGAAATCGAGGCTATTCCATTCAAGGACTGAATAGAATTTTATAATTGAAATGCACATGCACTCCGATTAAATTTCTTAAGTGCACTTTTAGTGCAACAAGCTGTTAAACATAATGGGGCTCACATGAAATGAAAGCTTCACAGAAACTGCATTCCCACTTTACACTTCAAAATTAAGATAATGAACTCAAAGTTGCCCGCTATCGTGAATAACGCTAGGCAACAGGGTATCCAACAACAACAAAACTGGCAATCTCACGGCACGTACAATTCAACGTACATTGGCAAGTTCACTTCAAAACTCAAACAGTGCACTGACGAAATACTTTAATAAAATGCCAAATAAATATAAGAGGCATAATTAAGAAAACATTCACAATTAAAAAATACAGCACGGATTTAGCTGGTTACTATGAGGTTAGGAGTCGTCCATGTGACTACTTAAATAGCTTTATGATATACACTATTTCACTCGCTTTTTGGTACCACAGTAGTGCTCTGAATAAGAGTTATGTCACATACATTTCCAGATAAAACTTATCCCAAAAGTAAGGATTCAAAGTGGCACCAAGTCCAACTTACTGCCATCCTGATTTCATGAACATAACAGCAAAGGATTCAACACTGGTCATTTTTTTCTTTCGGGGGGGGGGGGGGGGGGGGGCAGAAATGGGGAAATGGGTCAGTAGAATTGCTTTTACAACTCTACATCTCTTAAAACAATAATGACTACGGTGATAGATGACAAGCGACTTATTTCCTGAAGTGTGTTAATCCAATCTAAGAGCACGCTAGGAAGCAAACTACATGCAAAAACCAAAAGGCAAGCCACTGCTCTTGACCATGGGAGATAGTGAGGGTAGAAATTTCTATAAATGGCTCTGATAGTTGTCTAGGAATGTCGCTAGTCGAGGCAGAGTGGTTTTTTTTTTGTCGCCAAAGTCTCGCCCATCTATAAAGGGATGAGGTCACCCATAGGCCTAAGATAAACACGACTTACAAACATTACACAAGAATCTTGTTTTCCAAAATGTGCATGCCGATTGGACGGGGGCATAAATGTCATCAAATCACCACGTAGAAGACAGTTAACTGTATGAATCCCAATCACTGTATGGATGCACTGTGTCATCAAGCATTAGCACCAGGCACCAAGAGGTTATAAAGCACAAGGGTGCGAGAGGTAAGTTGGTATAGCATGATTAGCTGTTTCAGCACAACTGAGATTAAGATGGCAGCATGACTGGGCATAAACTACTAAATCACTTTTATACTACACCCCACGTCTTTTGCTGCTTGTCTAATGTTTTTTTTTTTTTTTTTACTACTCAGCCTGGGTAGCTGTTTAAGTGCCTAATCAGGTTCCAGTGAGTACAGGATATGAAATAAGCAATCTTTTAACGTCAGTACTGCTTTTCACTGATGCCACGTACGTTTTCAAGTAATCTAATTTTTTAATAATAACCAAAAGTTAATTAAATTAATACTTGAAATTGACACAACTTGCACAATGCTCAACCCCTACAAAGCAGCACACAGATGCACAGACCTCTTTCATATGGAGAAATCTAAAACCTGTGTGATACAATAACTCTTCAGGTTTCAAAAGCGGCACGAATCAGCTCTGTGCATACAATGCCAAAGCAATTATCTTTTACAAAGCAGCACTACGACGACAAGTGCAGCACGCAACACCAGTAGACGTGATGACAGAGTTTTAACATTCCCAACATCAATGTACGTAGCAAAAGCATGTGGAATACAAATGTACTCAAAGCCAACTAGCCTGATGCCATTATGAAGTACAGCTTGATACATGGCAGGAAGCATGGACAGCATCATCAGTGAGATTCTCGACACAGTTCTATGTACAGTTAGTATTAAAGAGGCCATGTATAAAAGCTATCTACCTTTTGCTCATGGAAATAGGGTAGTTTACTCATATTGCTGACAAGAACCAACGTCGATGTATGTGAAGCAATGTAAAACATGTAGGAACCATGTACAGAATGAGTGGTTTATTTTTCTTCCAGGCAGCAGCAAGAATGTTTTTGAAGAATAAGTGAAAGTGACCAGAGATCAGCATTTCTGGCTTTCACTTTACTGAGATTTACTATAAATAATCACCTCTTCAAAAGGAAAAGTTTCACACACGAATGTAAATGACTGCTCTCAATTAAACCTTAACATCTTCTAAGAATTATACTAACTTGTTTTGCTTAGTGCTTGCACAAAAGCTTGTGCACTATGCAACATATCTATGATACATATGTGCATAACATGCATTGAAGCATTTTTAATAAGAACTTTCAGCAGTTACGAACTACACACAGCACTGGTGCGTGCCGGCGATGCTGAAATCAATCTATGGCATATGACACATCGCAACTGCACTCGCCTCTCTGGAAACTCCTATGCCTTTGTTGTCTAACCAAGCAAAAAACTTAAGACGATTCTGCCGGCAAGTACTTCCAACTATGCCAGACTGAGGAGAAGAGATGGCAAGTACGCACAATTTTGCTGCTAATGCTACCCCTGCTTCTGGGCGCCAAAGCAGTCAGATGGATGGCTCTCGGTCATTAACAGTAATATATATGCTTCTACTGGTGCAGGCTGCTCGCAACATTCTCAGAGCTACAACAGGCCCTGTGGCAAGGTGATTCAGAGAAACAGGTCACCAGCTTAGCACAGAAAAAAAAAAAGTTGGACAAAAAGTCGTCACAACAGTGAACAAGGAACCCGCATACAGTTTTGAAACGTCAGATCATCATCGGACTTGGTCAGTGACCGTGTTTCATCTCGTTCAGAGCTTGACCAGACGAACTTTCATCGAACTCTTGACGACATTACTTACCGGAGCACTTATTAACATTATGCAGGCTTGCACCCCACTGTCAGTCTGCCCGGAGGCACTCCTTTTCCTTTTTTTTTTTCTCGTCCCCTCTCTTTATCATGTTTGGGAGTCTCTGCGATTAGCATCTGAATTTGGGAAGCAAGCATATTTACCACTTTAGGCACAATCGGCATGCATAATGGACTAGAAGTCGTCATTAGATGACGACTTCTAATCCAGCTCAGTGAACAAAGGAACCCGTATGTGGTTCCGAAAAATCTGATCATCATCAGCCTTGGTCAGTGACAGTGTTTCATCTCTTTGAGTGAACATGCAACGCCAATACCATATCCCGCATAGAGAACAACAATCACTACACATTGTCACAATGAAGAGAATATTTTTTATGTGATGCTGAAGCGAAATTAACGTGTAGGACAGCTACAGTCTTGCTATCTAAAAGGTGTGCAAATCTTTTGCCACTCATTAATGCCACTTTATGTCTGACCGGTGTGTAAATGTACGTGTGCACGTAAAAGAAACATTACTTTAGATCAATCTATAGAGAAAATTATAAGCACCCCCCCCCCCCCTCCCAATGTCGCAATTTTTTTTCTATCAGCAGATCTTGAGATATCGAGAGCCCGGCTAAACTCCTGCAAAGCATGTCTAAATTCAAGACTGAAACTTGCTTATACTGAAAAGTGCGTTTATCCTTTTTAGTAGTTATCTCTATGCTAGGATTAACATCATTCAATCCTAAGCACGTTTTCATAACAAGCAGTTGCCATTTTTATTTGTGGAAGTCGGTCGGGCACTCAACAAGGAGTCAGAGGAGCACAAGTGGTTGTGCTCGTCGCATTTCTTTAATTTGTGCACAGTGCAGCGTCAAGGCATAATGTAGCCTGCTTTCTGAAATGTTTCCTTGTGTTGTGATGCATTAGGCATACACCATAACACGTGCATTCAATCTCTTAACATTGAGGCAAGACATTGAGAGTAGCTTGGTACTAACAAATAATCGTTATTTTATAGAGAGACAACACATGGATAAGAAAATGATTCTCGTCTACACTGTATGAATTCACTGGCACGTACCCCACGTTTAAGATAAACAATCATGCTGCCTCCGAGTTCCAGGGTTTAAGAAATTGAGGAGCAAACAACATCATGAATAATCAAAAGCTTGTATTTAAAAAAAATTTTAACAACATGTATTTCAGATTCAGTGATGTTCCTGCCTGCATGACTAAATAGTGACACCAGACTGGCATTCACTACATCTTCAAAAAATTCCTGCAATGACATTTCATTGCCATTGTGCCTAAAGTGGTAAATATGCTTGCTGCCCAATAACAGATGCTGTATCGCAGATACTCACAAAGACTCCCAAACATGATGAAGAGAGGGGAGGATAAAAAAAAAAGTGCCTCCGGGCGGACTGACAGTGGGATGCAAGCTTTTACTTTCCAGTTATATTCTCTCCATCTGGCAACGATGTGCTCTACCACATCTATGGCTCAGACTGGTAGCATAAAAACTAATGGGACACTAAATAACATACATGGAGAAAGGTTCAGTGCTTTGTTAATCCTCTAATATGATTAAATAGATAAAGTTACAAGCAGTGCACAAATATAGCATTCATGATACCACAAGCAAGCCATCCACATTCCTTAGGCCAACAAGTACGTTTTACCTTGCGAGGTCTCCACACCTATGATTATACCTGCAATTTTCTCAATACTAAACATTCGATAAGTAATCAACATACGGTTAAAACAAGAAATGCAAGTTTAATAACAATTAAGCAATTTGCTGCACAGCTGAAGCGCTACCACCAACAAGTAGGCATGACCAAATGTCACTATCACAACGACTGTAGTACCTACAACCGACTTGCAGTGAGAAATGCGCTAACAAATGGCCGGTGCTTTCAAAAATACAGTCTAGCAAACTGTGGAATGGAAAGAGGGTCTGTACACACAGGAAAGCCTATCATAATCACGTGTATCATGGGACCACGGTCAAGTGGTTTGTGGCCAGTCAACTTCATATCTACACTTTAAACAAAATGGCTGCCGCTGGCATCGATAATATGTGCTTCAAGTTTTGTCAAGGCAGAAAGAAGAGTTTTAACGCAAAGCTTGAATTACACCTGTTCACAATGTGCAAACATTCACGTAAGTGCAGACTTGAAAGATAACCTCCTTCCACATGGCCACCAGTTCTTTCACCACATTTTAGAAAACTATCCATAGGCTCACAGGTAATCATAAATGTAGCCACAAACACAGGACTGTCGACACAATTTGCACGTAGCTGATTGGTGTTTCGTGTCTAGCTCTAACGATTTCCTCACTACCTTGACCAGCAGCAAAAGGCAATCACTAAAAGCACCCATTGCCCCCATGCCTCCTGCACTTGACTAGAGCACAACGCAGCAGCGGCAGTAGCGTGGCCTGCCACCCCCGACAGAGGGCGGAGGCGTGACGGGCGCAAAGTAGGCGTGCACCTTCAGGTCTAGCAGGTGGCTGCGAAGCTTGCGGATGCCAGCGCGGGTGATAAGCTGGCAGTCGTACAGCTCTATGCGCTGCAGATTCTGGCATGCGACCAAGTGCTCCAACGAAGCATCCGTTATCAACGGGCAGTTGTCCAACTCCAGAACAAGCAAGTGCTCCGCCGCGCCGGCGCCCGCACCGAGGTGCCGGATCCCCTCATCCGTCACGAGCTCACAGTGGGAGAGGCTCAGCTGCTGTAGCTTGGGGCAACCGTTGGCCAGATGCATCAATGTGTTGTCCGTTATCAGCACACACTCTTCGAGGTCCATTTTCTCAAGTGAGTGGCAGGAGCGGGACAGTGCCTGGAAGCCGCTGTCCGTCAACTGCGTGCACCCAGCCACCTCGAGCGTGCAGAGCGCGTGGCATCCCTGGCTGAGAGACACGAGGGCGGCATCGGTCAGGTGTGCACAGTTGGAGACACACAGGAAGTGAAGCTTGGGACAGTGCTGGCTGACAGCCTGCACTGCAGTGTCAGTGATGTTGGTACACTCGTGAAGGTTGAGGGTCTGCAATCCTCCACAATGCTGGGCCAGCTTGGAGACTGCCTCGTCGGTGACCATTGGGCAGCCCTTACTGACGAAGCTTCGCAGCCGTGGGCAACCAACAGCGAGAGCTTCCACACCATACTTGGACACCTAAGCACAAGTTTGTGTCAGCAGTTAAGTGAAAGTAACAGGTTCACTAGTTGATTAAAGGCACCGCTCTTATGTACGTTTTCACAGACACAGCATGCTGTGACCAGCACAAATAACAGCCAAGATAATGGAAGGGGAACACAAGCAATGCTCCTCTTATTTTCCGTTTTTTTTTTTTTGCACTGGATATTTCAATATTTATTACTAACTCACCCCGAAAACAAACTGATGCAGCAGCAGATTGTGTCTTTCACTGATATGTTGAATGAAAGCAGTTTCTCTAGACCAATAATTAAAACCCCTGTCACAGGATCAATTCAAACCACTGATGAGTGCACTTCCATTCAGCAAACCAATAAGCTACTGACTAGGAAAATATCACATGGACATTGCATGCAAACAAGAAAATCATACAAGATCAATGCAGAGCTTTAAAACTGTGCAGGGAGCAGAATCACTAGAAAAAACACTAGAAATGTGATGGGTGCAAAAAGTAATGCGCTGACCTGTGGTATAGCTTCAGAGCTTTTTTTTTTTTTATCTGTGTGAGAGTAAGCTTGCTTACCTAGGCACCAATGAGGTAACACGGTAACATGTAAGCTCCCCAGATTGCATCTATCGTAACATCCCAGGCAAGTGCCCCCTCCCTTCTTCGGGAGATTTTAAATATCTGCCAATTTATGCAATTCCACAATTTTTTAATGCTTCATCCCCTGTTCCTATTGGCCCGACAAGGGCGAATGAAAACAGTGGATGCATGAATATTTAATAAAGCATTGGATTAGAAGCATGGGTGAGCATTCTTCTTTAGAGACTCTTTGACCACCATTTTGAATTTAGACTCATGACTGAAGCATGGACGCCCGGTTCGAATATTGTCGCATTGTCCTTCATCGTAGGCGAAGCGCTTGCTTCGGATTTTATGATATCACAAAAGTTGTATGAGTATAGCGTACAGCAGTCGGAAGCTTGCCTCAAAGTTATACAGTCCTCTACCTCGTCCTAAGCTTTCACAGCCCAACAACTCCACCCCATCTTACTAGAGCTACTAGATCGCGAATGCTTGCTTGCTGGGACATTTTATGCGCACAGTAATAGGTCTAGTGAACCTGGTGAACTGTTGCGGCGACAGGGAAAAGAAAAAAACACCAGGCCTGCGCGGAAGGCGCAGCACAGTCACAAGAAAAGCTAGAAGAGTGGCCTTTCAGAGCCTTTTCTAAACACTCATTGGGTAACTGCTGCAAGCACATTTGCTTGATACCCGCTACGGCATTGATAATAAAAATTTTTGTGTAGTAGTCTGGCACTCACTAAGCTATTTTTCGTCATTCTTCTGAGAAGCAAAGTACCTGCTACACACTTGCAAGAAATTTTGTGGCAATTGTTCATGCAGTGGCTGACGACGAGAAGTCATGGCTGAAGTGGGTATGCGCCACACTTAATAGTGGAACAAGAACAAGCTTTTGGAATTGGTTGGAGCATTGGACGACCCACTCGTTATGCTTTTCGCATTGTGCGACAACCGGTTGTTCTTTCACTGTTTGAAAACACTTTATAAGTCGTATTAAAGCGATTGCTTTCCCTAGAACATGCCTGCCTCAGGCAAGTTTACCAACAAGTCCCAAGCACCGGTGTGGCTCAGTGGTAGAATACCGATCTCTGTCATTGGTGCTAGTTTCTTTCCTTTTTTTTTAATTTTGCGCGATGTGGTTACGGACACTGGCGGCTGTGGACAACTGCGCGTGACCCGAGTTGTGATCTCATAACAGCTTTCACTATAAAATTAAACAGCCTGCGCTAATGTTGTTCCAGTGTAGGCTTTGGTGTAGTTGGTTCCTACACTACCGTGAAGCCCGGGGAAGTGTGTAACATGAGCAACGCAGTGATTTGCTTGGCAATTGCACGCTTGCCTGGGCAGTGGTGCCATCTCTTGCTTGGCGCGGATACTAATCTGCATTAGAAGAGGGTTTTTTTTTTTTTTGCGATTTCATGTAAATTGTTGTGAATAATTCAAGGTTATATCTGTACTTTATATTATTTTAACCTCATTACTTGATTAAGAAGATCTCAAACATTGTTCTAGGCCTGTTATTACCAGTGTTGCCAATTTAGCTATTTTGTAGCTATATCTAGCTACTTTTAAACTCGGCAAGCTACTGAAAATTTTATTTAGCTACGAGTAGCTATTCTAGCATTTTTGTCCAAAATTTAGCTCCTAGTCTAGCTATCTTCGGTAATTCTAGCTGTAGTGTATTGACATTTTCTGAATTATTAATGCTGAGCAAGACATATAATACATGTATACAAAACTCACAGTCATTTCACCCAAGGAAAACATAGCGGACATTTTTCGTGTTTTTTAACTGTAGATTTCGTCGAAAATAGAAGAGAATCAGGTGCAAGAAAAATCAACGGACTGCCACGGACAAATGGCGTGATTTTTTGTCGAGTTTAGTTCCTCTTAATTTGCGACGAAATGGCATGACACACACACAAGAAAAAATGCCACAAATACAGCTTGCCAAGTGATGTGGTTCAGAAATCGGCACGATAGCATTATAATCAGCGGCAAAAGATGATGTTCTTTTAATAACCGATATCGACCAATATGTACCGCAGGAGTTATGACCGTTTACCACCACAGCTTCCTATGTACCTTGGACTACAGGCACCTTGACCATTCACAAATTAAAACAATGAAAGTGATCGTCGCTCTTCTAATGCATTGTTCCACTGGGGTCACTTCCTCAGTGCTGGTTATTCAAAAAATATTAGAAAAAAGATATTTCGTTGTTCTATTATGCACTGTTCGATTCCTTCACAAACCACAATATTCACACACCCGTGATGTTTACAAAGCTCTCATGCATTCCCAGCTCCCCTTTGAGGGACATGCAAGCCTTGACACTTTGCTAAAACCACACCTACCCTAAATTATTGGAATCAAAGTAGGAACACAATTCTTTTCATGCATGTCCTGCATAGTTATGTCTAAAATTGTTTGAAAAATAGTATAGCTACTTCTTAAGCTCTTTGGTGGATGTTTTTGGCTGTTTCAAACTACTTTGCTGCTGTAATCTAGCTATTTTTGCTCTCCGACTTTTGGCGACACTGCCTGTTATTATTGAGCAGTGCGACCACACGACATGAGACAGTGGATGGACTATCCAGGCCCCCGACGTGCTACGCACTTGAAGCAAAAAATCGACGCGACGCACCTGGTCGCACCAGGAAATGTTGATCTGCTCAAGCAAGGGACAGCCTTGGCCGATTGCCTTGAGTGACAGGTCCGTAACCTGGCAGCATGAGCCCAGGTCGAGGAAGGTGAGCTTGCTGCAGTGCTTTCCCAGGCTCTGGCAGGTGCTGTCGGTCAGTTTCTTGCAGCCGTTCAGATTCAGGTCCTCGATGTTGTTGCAGTTCTGCGCGAAAGTCTTCAGGGACGCGTCCTCCACGCTCTGACAGCCGCGCAGGCTGAGCTTCTTGAGGAAACCGCCGCATCGGCGCGAGATGTTCTCCACCACGGGACCCTCGATGTCCGTCTGAAAGTTGAACAGGTCGATCTTCTGCCAGTTGCTGCCGTCCAGCGCGAGCTCGTGCCACAGCTTGGACACCTGTGCACAGGCGCAGAGCGAGACAACGTCCAGGTAGGAGAAGATGCGAAGCAGCAACTCCTTGGGAAGCTTCTTGTTGATGAGCGCATCATCTTCGGCCGCCGTGACTCCTCTGACCAGCACTTCAACTTTAGCCTTGGGCGCCAGGGTCATCACTCGCTGAGGGGGCGAAGCGAATCCCGACTGGCGACGACTACGCGTTTTGGTCGCTCGCCATGGCACGCGCGTGGCTTTCTTTTGTGTTCGTGCCTGGTAGAACAACGCAGCGTCTCTTCCCCGATGAGGGGATTCGCGAGAAGGGCTCGATTACCGCTGCAAAGGCAGGAGACCGCTGAGCTCCGGAAGCGTGTTCTTTGAACACCGGGACTCTGAAATGCTGATACCACGTAAACTACTCACGCGCACCGCTTGGTAAACACGGCAACACGGGTGTCGCACAGTAAACACGCCATGAAACTCATCGCGGGAAAGATGGGGTGGGCTAGTGGAGGGAAGTGTGATGGAAACAGCAGCTTTTCCCAGAGCCTTGATTTTGAATAGTCGCTAGCGCCACAGCACTCGCATTTGATTGTGTTAATATAATTTAGTTTCAAACTGTTTTAACTACTTTTAAATACTTATTTTTTATTGCTTAAGATACAAGAATTTTGTATTTTAAATTAACGCGCAAGTTATTAGCAGCTAATATTATTCGAAGCCTAATTGTCAAACTGTTTACTATTAAATTAATCTTAAAACAATCACAACAATTTAAAATAAAGAAGTTATTAGGTGTTAGTGGTTACGTTTTTTTAACTATTTTTTTCAAAGCTTTAACACAACTTGAACAGCTGCGCCACCTGTCAAAAGAGAATGCCCAATGAATTTTGTTGTGGTGTGACGTAACTCATGGACCGCAATCGATTTTCTGCTAGGGCCCTATTTACGTCATGATAGTCAGCAAAATTATAAGTACTGTGAGTAGAGAACACAGTCTACCTTCTCACATCTGAGCTTCTTGACGTTGAAGGTAAGCCCCGATGCTGTCTGCATACGATGTAAAGTGTTTTGCTGTCTGTCGCGTTCGCGGACGACTCGGTTCCGTCGGGCATTGCTGTGCCCCGACGCTTGTAGCGTTCCGATTGGAACCCGACGTTGCTACAGATTTCATTGTATCATGCAGTAACGTTCTCGAGCGTTCGAAGGGACCATTTAAGGTTTGTTTTGAGCTGTGACGCGAAGTGTTTGTGTCGGGACGAAGCCTAGCCGTCGCGGTGAAAGTGGGTCATTGTGGAAGCGTTGTTCTTCAAGCACTGACTCGGGAGGGGGGGTGTTGTTTACATGGGCGCTTGTCGAGTGTTAGAAGTTGAGATAGCTCGCTGCCGTCTCGCAAAAGCATTCCAGTGGTTGACAGGACGTAGCGAGTGCTTACTTCAATGCGTGCACTGTCGTTGTCAACGGACGTACTTGTCGCGATAGTCGACGCGTCCGAGGGAAGGCGGGGGTTGTCACGAACGTCAGTAGTGCAAACAGCCCTCCCCCTTTTTTTGCTGTGCTTTCTTCGTTACGCTTGGCCACGCTAGCCTCGCACGGCAAATCGGGAATGCGAAACAGTTTCCGATGTGTCCCGCCGAAGCCGATATCGAATAAAGAACCAAAACACTTGGCTGGGGAGGAAAACAAGAACAGCAACAAAAGCGCTGCGCGCGAGGTGAAAGAGCGAGCGGGTGCTCGCGAAGTGACCTTCAGCGAGTCGCGCGCACTGGAGAAACTACGTTCACATTCTTGGGGACAGGCGCCGACGCGGTCCGCCTACGTTTTTGTTTGTTTCATTTCTTGAAACGGCCCGCGACATCTAGCTACGACGGACTACTCAATCGAGCAGTCCTGGGTGCAGCGGTAGCCGGCCTTGCATCCTGTTCGTCCGTGTCGCGGAAACCCGAGCAGGGGAAACACTTGCTTCCTTTTTCCGTCGCTCGCCCGACCGGCGGTGGCTCGCGCTGGCTGGTCTGTATGTTACGCCGCCGCAGCCTTGCGAAGCCCAAGGAGGGGGCGGTGTGCCCCCACCGTCGTAGTCGCGTGTCCATCTCGTGCCTTGGCGCGTCAGTACGCGTACACTACCCATCGCGGCTTCGTCGCTGCGCCCAGCTGCCAGGAGCGGTACAGCGCATCCATTCGGTGGGGGGGGGGGGGGGGGGCGGTGGTGCACGTTTTTAAAGGAAGTTTTGGTGCTGCTGGCTTATATTTATGGGTGGGGAATCGACAAGGGTTTCCAGGTACCGAATACGGAGTGTTATGCGCGGCTTTCTCGCATAGGTCAATCTTAGTCGCTAACGCAGGCCGACCAGACATCGAGAAAAAAAAAAAAGAGCGTTTCGACACTTGAGCGCGACCTTGCCAACCTTTTCGGAGTACTAAAAAAATAAGCAAAAGTTGTTTACACAATCGTTGTGTTCTCGCTCTCTCCCTGCACACTTCCCCCTCGCAGTTCCCTTGCTATTGTCGCAATGCGCCGATATGACGGCTTTGTACGATTGCTATTGTTGACATCCTTCCTGCGAGGAAAACTTTGCGCCCGCCGCAAATTAGATGTTTGTTTTGCAATTGAGCGCAGAGTTGCCCTTCCATTGTAAACCACCGGTCTGCTTGCAGGCATCACTTGTGGAAGACGTATTGTGGTTAAATTGGCAAAATGAACTGAAGCGAGCACTCTGGCTGCACCATTGCAGTTACGCCTAGGCTGTGATAAAAGGATGCTGTCTGGTTTATTCTTCTAAATAGCTAATCGGCAAGCCATTTTTAGATTGTCTGTGTGCCTAGCTTTCATCGTATATTCACATTGAAGCTTGACACTGATAATTCGTAAACAAGCTACATGTTCTTAAATAAAGAACTTGTACAGACTAATCATGCAGTGCTTGGTAGCTTATCATAGGGGGAACTACAGAGCTGGGGCCAAGCTACAGGTGCAAGATTGTGTAGACATGCATCACATTGATTGTGGCCTTTAAACACACTAGCCCATGTCCTCTGCTTGATGTGATGCAGCATGATACTCTCGTTACTAAGTTTTAGAGACCACGCCTTCCACAAAATATTCATAGTCCTAGCATTGCTGTGCGATGTGATCTCGATACATTGCATTAATTAGACAAATTACCGCATCGTTTTAAAACTTTCTCGGAGATAAAACAAACATAAGGATCCCTGAGCTTTACCAATAAGAGTAGAACGCGATGGAGCAGTTTGGCCCCCATTTGCATCACCTTCTCAATCGCTAACCTGGCTTTACTGTTGGACACTTCAATTGTGCCACAACGAAAGAAATGCATTTGCATGTCACAATGCTCATTTCAAACTATTCTTTTGTGCCTATTGCTAGCCACAAGTTCGTGAGGTGTAGGGCACTTTGTGGATGTTAGACCCTTAAACTAAGCACTGATTGTGAAATTTACATGTTTTGATGCCTTGGGCAATTCTGCGCTTCTGCCGTGCATTATCACATTTGTGAAGGAGACTCCTTCTACTGCATGACATTCATAGCTTTTAAACGTTCATTTCCAAGCATTGGCATGACTCTGTGGTTGCATACCTGGTTGCCATGCTGAAGTCTTGGGCTCGATTCCCGCTCGAATAGAAGTTCTTTATTATCTTCTATTGCCTATATTTGGAATTTTTGCTTATGGACAACGCTGAATTTGCTTGCAACCAACAACACCGACACTGTAATATCTGCGGAATTAGCTCTCGAACATTACCGCGTTAAAAGAACTCTATCACATCTGGTCTCTCAACTCTTGTAGACAACTTCAATAGACACCACATAACAAAAGCTTGTGACCTCTTGTGTAGTGATGTCTGGAAAAACAATTTTCAACCAAAGCTCCCCCCCAAAAAAATTTTAACTTTACCTTAAATTGGGCGAATTGGTGACAGTTTATTGCTTAAGTGGTAACTATGTACACTCAGTTCCTCATTTCTTACTAACATTGTTTCTATGTAAGCTGTACCCACCATACCACTACTGTTTTTCACAATTGGTTCATTGCATCCACAAGCTTGTACATTGATGGCACTTGAAAGATTCAGTCATTTTGTTTGTCTTTGTCAAAAGTGTCCCTACTGCCACAACTGCGGCACTTGTAACACTATATGACCCACAGCTTGCCCACGGTCAGTGCTGCCTCTGTTTCTGTTAAACCGTTTCCATTCCCCTTGAATGCAATACACATTCTTGGGCATTCGTTTACTCTTGCATGTAAATTTGCTTGTCTTTCTCTCATTTTAGCACATTCGAGAAGTGCACATTGCAAAATTTTAGCAGTTGAGCCTCTTCCAAGCTGCAAGCTAGAATTATTCCTGCGAAAACCACTTTCATATACGCAACTGTAGCATTTACGTGCCTCAACGCATCCACAAATGCATCCTATTTCTCACAAATGATCGATCACTGCCAATGGGACATTGCCACTCGTGAAATTTGTATGTTGCTTGCATACCTTCCCAGCACACCCTTAGAGCACATGCACAGAAGCTTACTACTCCGAGTATTTCAAATATTTCAAGCTTTTCCCTGACACTGGCTCGTGCAGTGTTGGATTGCAAGTATTGCTCTGTCATCGTTTCCAGTTTTGAGCAGAGCAGGAATCTGGGGAAGAGCATTAACAGTAGATATGTTCTTTCACTCTCACTCATTTCTTTATCCACTCTCTTCAATCACATGTAACTGTACCCAAACCAATCATCATTGATGTGGGAGTTATGATAGCCTGTCATGGCCCAAATACCATTCTGCACAATGAAACTGCGACAACTTCCTATTGGGACCTCCATTCCGGCTAGTTGTTCCATGGCTAGAACAAATTGTTCATGTTTATATGTAGCTCTGTAAAGTGTGTCCATATTGAAAACATGAGTAATTATTTATTATAGCCATTAATGATTTCTTGGTTTCCTGGACTATTTACAACTTAGTCCTATCTTTCTCAAGCCACACCTGAAAGTCATGCTATGGGCCATAGTGTTTTTATTCAGGAGACTTCCTATCCTCTATCATACCTTGCATATATATATTCTTGTTTTTATAGAGCAACAAGGAACAGTTGGCCGAACGAAATTGTTGACGATTAGCACGATGCTTGCAGTCTGTCTGTCTGCTGCTGAAAACTTATCGCGCAAATGTCTGAAAAAAGAAAAAAGTGCATTTATCACTAGCAGCAGAAGTCAAAGCCCTTCCAATGCATTCTATCTTATCAGACGCACAACATGAGCACAGCGTCGCACGCTTATGTTTTGCCATTCTCGCAAAAGGCATCGGATAAGGCATTTCTGGAGTACCTATGAGAGGAGCAGAGCAGTTTTGGCAGTCCTTGCCTTGAGGATGAGCTTTTCTCTCTCTCTTCATAGGTACATTAGTCTGAATCAAGTTAGTGTAAACTGTTCTTTCGTTAGAGCCGCATACTCCTGCTGTGACCTTGATGCAGCGTCGGATTTCGAAGCTTGAGCTGAAAACGGCGAAGGAAAAGTGACATTGAGTAAGATAAAATCGCTCTTTCGTTATTTTTACTTGCCATTTGTTATGAACAAATGGCCTTGGTGGATTCAGGCAGTTATACCAACAAGTTTTTCCGGCTTCTATGCTCATGGCATATTTGTGCCTCTGATGAGTGATATTTGATTGCTAATTACCACGATATTTATAAATGAAACAGGTGATTTATCATTCAGGCGTGTGGATCGTAGAGAGATATGAGGCAACATGCTCTGGCTCAAGTCTTTTTTGCACACTGCACCGTGCGATTGTCTAACATAAATGCACTTTGTGGCAAGCGCCCTCGGGCTGTAAATCTTGGAACAATAACTAGTTTCGGGGATTCTTATTGCATTGGCGTGCAGCAAGAAAGCTGCTTCAATTGCACACCTGTAGCATGGGCAAGTTTATTCCTGAATATCGCTACTTCTGATGTCTTTGTGTACGCAACTTTTTTTAATTGACTTCTGTCTTAATGCGCTGTTTTAAAAAGTTGGTAAAGGACATTGCTAAAATGTTCAGTTCTATTGGTGCATAGTTAAAAAGCACTTAGTGGCAGAGTTATGCATGCCAAAATGTTTCCAGTTAAGCTTAGCCAAACCATGAACCAATAAGCTATGTCCGTCATAACTTTTGTTTTGCCATTGTTCAGTTTGTTACTTTAAAAGGTTTTTTTTAAGTGGCATTATGTAAGGGGTGTGTTTATTTACATTAACATTAAGTAGTAAAGATTGTTTTAGTATTAAAGTTTATTAATAGATTGGTATTAAAAGGCAGATAATGAAGTGATGGTGATGATGTCCTGGGGCAGACTGTCTCAGTTTGTGGCTGCTTGAAGAAGAAAAAAAAAGAACCTGGCAGAAAAAGTAGTGGTGCACAATAATCGGTGGACAACCTTGAATGGATGATGGTTCAGTGAGATATGCGTGCTGTGGCTGTTTCATAAGGTAGCTGAATGAGTAAAAATTGGAAGACTTGGTGATAAAGTATGAAAGTTGCAGTACGGCGGCGCAAAGACTAGACTGGTAATCCAGATTTTGCTTTCGAAGATAAACTACTCAATCATACAAGTAAGATCAGTGAATGACTGCAGCAGCCCATTTTTGTAGTGCTTCTAATGCATTGATTAAATATGCTTGATGTGGGCTCCATATGGTAGATGCATGGCCCCGCCGCGGTGGTCTAGTGGCTAAGGTACTCGACTGCTGACGCGCAGGTCGCGGGATCGAATTCCGGCTGCGGCGGCTGCATTTCCGATGGAGGCAGAAATGTTGTACGCCCGTGTGCTCAGATTTGGGTGCTCGTTTAAGAACACCAGGTGGTCGAAATTTCCGGAGCCCTCCACTACGGCGTCTCCCATAATCATATGGTGGTTTTGGGATGTTAAACCCCACAAATGAATCAAATTAATGGTAGATGCATATTCTAATTTCAGTCTAATTGTTTATATGCAAGGAGCTCTAGTTGGTATGGTGCTTAAGAAAACCCGATGTGTTATTAGATGCTGAAACTATATTAGCAGTGTGGGTATGCCATGGTAAATACAAGGTTACTCCAAGATATTTATGAAATTGCACTTATGAAGTTGCATTGAAATTGCATTGTTATGAAATTGTGTAATGAAATTGAAATTGCACTTGTTGACATTTACGTCGACGTTGATTGTTGAAATAACGGTCCAGAAACCTCGTAGTATTACTTTTGTGCCAAGAAAGAGCTTATTTTGAAATAAATTCATGTTTTAGTGGCCCCCATTGAGTTAGCACACTTCAAATTACACGCCTCAAGAAGCGGACCGAACTAACATCACTGTTGTTGCAGTGCACAACGTTGCCCGGCTTTACTGCGCGGTTGCTGAAATTCCACAGTCGCTGTTTGCACCGTTGGTTGTGAGAAAAAAATCGTCCGTGAGCGAACAATTGAGGAAAAAAAGCAAATAAAATAAAGAATAAAACTTTCGGTTTTGCTGAGGATCGAACCCGGGCCATTCGCATGGCAAGCATGTGTTCTACCACAAAGCCACAATGTTACTTGCAGTTGCTTCAGAAAAAAACACTATTGAATGTCATGTTGTAGAAAGAGTCTCCTTAATGCATTTTGTTCTACAGGTGTCGCGACGAAAACGAGCCCATTCAGCAATTTGTGGGCACATTTGGGAGGCCCTCAAACTACGTCGAAAAAGGCCTGAATAGTGCAGCTATCGCCGCTAAAAACACGCAGGAACTTTCACACAGCTCTAAAAATGGACAACCATGTCCATCTAGCGGAAAACATATCGCGTCTTTCCAGAGGCGTTGATCAAGTAAACTGCAAACGCTAGATAATGTGCAGCCATCTATGAGGCATTGTGTCTCTTTACGGCCTCGGAAATGAATGGCGCGGCAAGTATCTTGGACGCCATGCGACTCTTGCTTTAGATCGAAAACCTAAATGTACCATTCGTACAAGCTCGTGGGTGTGTATGTGTCTATGTGCCATCAAACACTCGCGCTTGCATGCCCGCGTTTGTGTGCGTGTTTGTGTGTAAAACATATTAATAAGTATGCACTTAGAGGTTGAAGGGCGCACTAGGGGCCGGATTTCGCTATTGCCGGATTTCGCTATTTTTTAAATATTTGCTAATTTTTGCTCGGAGCTAACACCAGAATACCAACACTGAAATTTCCGCAAAACAAGCACTCTCGCACTATTGCATTAAAACTGTTTGCCAATAGGCATTGTTGAGGATAGCAGAGAAGCTGCTCCAAAATGTCAGTATGCTGACTCAACACACTGTAGGCATCGCACCGAAGGAAGTGGTTCTCGTATAATGTTTTAATGCTGATTAGGCAGTTACTTTTATGCAGTGCATGCGCAATATGTTGAGTGAAACATTAAATCAGTTTCGACAAGTATATTATTTTGTCAGAACTGCATTGTAATTTTGTAATCGTAGGTTAATTGTTAGGAGTGAAAATAAAGGTGAATGTTTTAAGTTCACAATGAAACTTCAGAATTATGCAAACATCGGTGTGACATCCGCATTTTTTTTTGCATATTTTGGCCACTCTGGCTTAATATAATTATCTGAAACTTGTTATGTTAAAAGGTTTTTTGGATAGTTTAGAAAGCGAGTTAAACCGTTTTTATGTATGAACAATTTTGAGGCCATAGCAGATGGCTTCAAAATCTGTGTCGTCACGATGAGTGGTGCTGGAGCTTTGATGAGGCTGGATCACTTGTACTTTGTTTTTGCACATTTTCTCACTTTCCAAGCATCTTTTTACACTAGGGTTGGTGCTTTTATTGTGAAATCATAACTCACTAATACCATGCTAATTGTTTTTTTTTTTTTTCATTACTCTAACGCGGTGCCATAATCCAATTTCATGCTCGAAGCTAAGGAGGAGTGAGTAAACTCGCCACAAACCTCTTGAGAGCAGTTCTCTTGTAATGCGTGTGCCTTATCACAAATTTTCAGCGAAATGGTTCTCTCATATGTGTTGGGCACTTCTTATGCTTACGCTATCATCATCATCAACTTGACTACGTCCACTGCAGGACAAAGGCCTCTCCCATGTTCTGCCAGTTAACCCGGTTCTGTGCTTGCTGCTGCCAATTCATACCCACAAACTTCTTATTCTCATCTGCCCACCTAACCTTCTGTCTGCCCCTAACCCGCTTGCCTTCTCTGGGAATCAAGTTAGTTACCCTTAATGACCAGCGGTTATCCTGTCTACGCGCTACATGCCCGGCCCATGTCCATTTCCAATGTCCAAGTCCAATGTAGTATAGCTATACTACATTGTTACTAAGAGCACACCAACCATGGGGAGAGCATAGAGGTGAAACAATGCCCAAACCTTTCTCTTGGTGCATGCAACTTTGTGTGGCATCAAATAAAAAAAATTGGTCCCGTATCTGCATGTTAATCTGCAAATGTCGTTGAAAGACACAAGTTTTGAATGGTAGAGAGTGAACAAAACATTTATTTGATGTTCTGCGCAAGAAAATCTGTGAATGGTATTCTGGAGGCTCTGCGTTAGAGTGCCTCGAGCGTGCAGCAGAGGCGAACTAACGCATAAAGTCGCGGCACACGCAAGACATGAGCATCATCTGGCAGTTTTCCTGAAAAGCGAAGAGCATGGCTCCGAGACAGATGTGCGCGCCCTCCTCAGAGGTGATAAGGTGTAGAATACAAGGTGACGAGTAGGTGCCACCACCCTCTCGTTTTAGCAAAGCATTGGAAACACTTGCCTGTTTGTGCAAGCTTTGCGTGGTCAGCGCAGCGTGGTAAGAGCTACGGTCCTTAAAGTTACTTTTGTATGTCTTTTCTAGTAAAAGACGCATATGCAGAATATATACGTGTTGTTAGGTGCCCCAGACATGTGCAATCGTCAATTAAAAAGCAATTATTGTGCAAGTATGAATGCTGAATCTTGATGGGCGCTGCAGATGGGGTCGGCCGTTTCAGTACCCCATGCTGTTACGAGTAAACAAACAGACAAAGGTACAGACAAAAATTTTTGCGTCTAAAGTCCTGCAGAAAAACTATCGTTTTTAAAAGCAGCAGTGTATGTGTACGCTCAGACTTTTCGTAACACTACGGACTTGCAGCCGTATTGTGGAGCACTGTCGGGGCGTCTCGCAGTACCTCTAAAAACGGCAAGTTCATTTCTTCATGCAGGGTCCTTGGCATGGAGGCCGGGGAAGGGTCCCTACCCATCGACGATGGAGGTGGCAACCCGTCTAGTTTCCTAAACCTGACTGGGAGCGAGGCTTACCCCAAGCGGGCATTGGTATCGGACGACCCATCTCTGGCTGTGCCGTTCCCGTGCCTACCTGGTGAAGCGGTGGAGTTCCTGGGCCGATCGACACAAGGGGTTGTGGCTCTTTCGTCGTACCGCTTCTTTTTGGCAGGTCCCGATCAGCAGCTCAACCTACCCCTTGGACTACTAGAGACAGTTGAATGTCGCGACATCTTTTACCTCCACCTAATCTGCAAGGATGCCCGCTCTTTCAGGTGATTTATCACTCGCTCTTTCATTTTTTTTTTTTAAGTGTTCATCAGTAAAATTGTATTGGAAGAAACATGGTTTTGTGCATAGGCAGAGCACTCTAGATTTAATATTTTGTTGTAGTGGTGGCTCGAGATCAATTTTAACCACCAGAGTCTTTAATAGGCACCTAAATCTATTTACAATTGTTCTTGTGTTTACTCCCACCAAAATGCTGTCACTGCAGCGAGTTTCATACCTCCGGCCTCGCATGCAGCAGTGCAACAAGATCATAGATTCTGTGCCATTATTGCACACATGTGTATATTTATTCAAATGTATGCTCTTCACTTAAGTTCATAATGAAAAGACCAATCGGCAAAAATTGAAGTGCCTATATGCAGTTATGGCATAATTTGTGTTGGTCATTCTAATGGATTTTGCCAAACTTGGCTGGTGACCACTTTGACTGGATTTTTTTTTTTTTTTTTAGTAACTGGGACAAGTTATATCGGAACCTGCTTGTATAGTGCCTCTTTTGTAGAATAAGGCTTGTCATGAGACCATTGAGTGCAGCAATTGTGGAAGTTTTAAGGACACAAAGAAGAGCGCTAAAGCTGTTCGCAATGCTAAAGTTTTCTCTCAAAGTGCTACATTATTGTTTCATACCAATACATTAATTACTAAGGAAAATGTAGTCGGACTTCCATTTTCTTTCTCTCTTTTTTTCTATTATTTCTTATCAATTCCTCGGTGCTGGTACCTCAGTGTTGCATAATGAGCCTCGCTGTACTTGCTTGTGTTAGGCCATTGTCAACTTGCCAATTTCTCAACAATTATTTCTCTGCCTTAAGCAGGTCATCCAATGTGTTTTATTATTATTTGTAGGTGTTCGTTTGCCACAAATGAAGACTGTCAGAAGTGGCACAAGCGCCTCACCAATGCAATCCAGTTGCCGAACCGGCTGGACGACCTGTTTGCCTTCCGTTTCTACCTCTACTGCCGTGAAGAACGTTACGATGACCTTTTTTGCTTTCTTAAGAGTGGTAAGTTCAGTGCCTCTTTGTTTCAACCTTTTGAAGGCCTTACTTTTATGAGTGAACAAATAGTTTTTACATATGCGTTTGATAATGTGTACACTCGCAAATTATTGTTTGTGAATGGCAAGAGGGTCACATAGCTTCGCATTGGGCTGTGTGGATATTTCGCTGGCTTGCTCATTTGTTCACTGGGTCATAAAGGCAAAACTATTTCTTATTGCACTTGGTATTTAGCATCATGAGTGTTTGCCTCTTATCAAGCATAAGAGAGAGAGAGAGAGAGAAGCACAGTGTGGTTTTTGAAAAAGTAAAAAAAAGAACAAGCAATGACATTGGAAGTTTCATTTGTTGTCATCTAATGCACAAGCAATAAAAAAGTCTTTATTTTAAGGAATATTCAGTTGAATCTCTTTTATATAAAGCTCTCTCTCAAGCATTGCACCAACATCGTGCTTCAATCATTACAATCCCGCTGGAATCCTTAATCACAGTATTGCTGTATCTTCCAATGCATTGTAGTGGTTCACCAGTCTGTGTAGACCATTCAGTAGGGTCGCAAACCTATTCACTAACATAGATAATCGGCTTCATTGCTTCTTATTTTTATTTTTTCCGTATTCTTTACTTCATCAGACACCTAAAGTTTATATTACATGAATTTGAATGCACAGTGTGCCATGCACGAATTCATTGTTCAGTTAAAACATCAGTGCTAGTTCGAAGGGTTTTTATTGTTCGTGGTACAATACTGCTAGCAGTGAATTTGAATAGAGTGCCATTGCTTGTAAAGTGTTTGTGCTAACCTCCTCCTATTGCATTTTGGCATTGCAGATAGGCCAAGTTTAGACAAAGACACTTCCCTCCTGCACCAAGAATGCAAACGCATGGGCTTTGACACAGACCTCGGGGGCACGTGGAAGCTCACAAGCATTAATGAAAAATTCAAGTGAGTCGCCTTGTGTTTGAGTCTCTCAATGCTTTAAGGAGGCAAAATCTTGTTTTATGTGAATGAGCCTCATGCTGATGGTGGCAGTACTGTGGTAGAGATAAAGCAGCAATTCATTCCTGCCACAGGTCCATGGGGTATGACATTTGCGACTAATGTGTGCCTTCGATCTCCTGGGAACGGGGCTTAGGTTTTGTAAATGCAATGTGTAACGTGTAGTATCTGATCTGTTTCATCATCAATCATCCACTGACGCCATGATCTGTTTGACATGCCCCTTGCACAGGTTCTGCAACAGCTATCCGCGCTACTTAATTGTGCCCGCTTCGGTACCGGACCAGGACCTTGAAACTGTGGCCAGTTTTCGGTACTCTCGGAGGATCCCCACTGTTGTTTGGAGGCAAGTAAAACTGCTGTCGCTATTCATTGCGGGAATGCAAATCGAGCAAGTTGCTGCTAGTGTTACCTGCTCTTATTGAGCCTCTTTATAATGAAGCTACTTCTAACGCAAGAATAGGACCTTTGTTATGTTCCATATTTGTCATGATAGGGGAAACACCCACTCGTTTGTAGCACCAAGCTACAAGAAAATCCATACTGATTTCTCTGAAAGACAATCTTCAAAGTTTATAAAAAGTTTATGGTGCAGGGTTTAAGCACTAGACAATACCAGGATGAGATTTTTAACCTGGAACCTTTCCTTCCCGAGAAATCTGCATGAATGTTTTTGGGACCTTGGATTACTGACAAGTAGGTGTCAAATTACCTTTCCTCCGCTTTGTGAGACTCGCAGAACTGAATTGCCTGATTGCATATTCATTGTAAACATACATTCAGTGCATTGTTAACATGTATTTCAGATTTTTCACGTTTACTTGGTCCAGTTTGTATTTGATATACTGATGTATGACTATAGACTATTTTAGGGATGGGTCTGAGTGTCGCTGTATTAGGCTGTTAATCTTTGTGTTTTTCATTTTTAACAACTAAACAACTTTGTTGCGGTAGACGCACATGCACGAAAGTTGTTGGGTCGGTGCACGCAACGGTTCATGGCCTTATTCACGTCGCTGTATAGAAAAGTAAAACGGGGGCTTAACAGCCCATGGTAGCAGTGCCCATATATCTTGGGTGAAGTAGTCTACCGTCGTCCTTGCTGATAACCAGAAATAGGCACAAAAAAGTAACATAGGAATGACAAGTAGTATGGTCACAGCCATGATGTTTTTTCTCATTGTGTTTTTGATGCTGCCACGTTCAATTATTCTCATGTTTTAAAGCACCACCTCTACGTATGTCCAGAAGTTCCACCATCCACAAAAGTAAAACTTCAAAGATGACGCATACTAATTGTATGCAGAGATATAACTGCTGGGGAGCAAGAAAAAAAATTCGGCTAAAGCCACAATATCGCGAAACAGATTGGCCAAATGTGGAAATCGTAAAGAGTAGTTTTCAGTACTTATCTATCTCTTAGTTTGTTGGCGGTGCTCTCTGAAAAAAAAAAAGCATTGCTTGATTCAGAGGCACATCATTCTGCTGAAATGCAGCAATCAGTGTTTCTCTCTCTTTCTTTCTATTTTTTTCTTTTATATGAGCGCTTTATATAAGAGGCAGGATTAACTCGTAAAGGTGTGAATTGAGATGTTCAAGTATGAGTGGATTTGTTTTCTTTTTCGTATTTCTTTCTTAAATCCTTCTCTCTTTCATTAGGCACCACCTGTACGGTACAGTGATAGCACGCTCGGCGCAGCCAGAGGTTGGCTGGCTGGGTTGGCGGAGTCCTCAAGATGAGACCCTGATCCAGGCCATAGCAGATGCTTGCAGCATTGACCCAGGCCCTGCTATCTGTAACGGACTCGACAGCCTGCCCGACGACCAGAGGCTCGACTCGGATGCATCCGACTTGTCTCTACTGAATGGTGGTCTTACTGCCAGTGAGTGCTGTCATCCTCCTCACTTTATATAAACTTTGTGATTAAAGTTAACACTCGTGCTTTTTGTTTCTACTGCACAACTCTTGAAAGCGTTTTCTTAACCCCGTCGGTTTCACTGTTAATGACGGGTCATCTGAAAAGTTTTTTCCTTCTTCAGCATGTTGCACAGCCCGATGATATTGTTCATATTTGAGAGTGCAGTTAGAGTAGACAAGCTGCTACAAGTGTATCGCTGCAGAAGAATGTTCAAGCAAGCTTTGTCGTCCCTTTCAGTCTCTTTCACTGAGGGCGATACGTTTAATGTTCACCAACGTTTTGTAAGAGGCCACAGTCTTGATAAAGGGGCACAACAAGCCACATGCAGTCCCTTTGGATCGGCGCTGATTTTCTTTCTTTCAGTAGCATGTTAAATAATTTAGCTGAAGGTTGATTATTGTGAGGGAGAATGAATGTCAGACTATTTAAAGCCTCTTTGCACCAAAATCTCTTCAATGGTACCATAGAGTGGTATCCTAGAAGTATTTCTGTTATGGGGGGGGGGGGTCTCGCAAAAATTATTTGCAATTCTGATTATTATTCTTTAACACAGGAATACAATGTAGTCTTTCTTTTGCCACTAAACCATAAAGAGACTTTAACAACACATTTTAAACATTCATTACAAGCTGGTGCAGAAATATGCAGGTCGTATCGCTGCATGCATTTCGTTTTGATACCTTTGCTGTCTCATTACACCTGTTTAATAACACATATGCATAATTTGCTTCTACACCTTTACTCTAATAGGTATTTACAAGAATTTGCCAAAACCACGATAAGATTGAAAGGCCCGCCAAATTTCGACATCTGGTGTTCTTAGGATGCACTAACATCGGACAGTGCATGGGTGTCTAGCATTTCTTCCCTATCATCATGCAAATATAGTATTTCTACTGCATTCAAACCCCTTTATAAGAGACACCAGTGTGCCTACATTGAAATAGGTGTTAAGAGAATGCATGCGTGGTACCCTGCTTATAAGAGACACTTCATATAAAGAGAATTGCTCCCCAGAGCATGCCTTTTATAAAGAGGTTCAACTGTAGTGGTTTCCACAATGGCGTCCACGACTACCAAATCGAATTCTGACTGGCATGCAACCTCGCAGGCATGCACTTCGAGCCACGGCCGGCGCCACAGCGCAAGATGCTCATCCTCGATGCTCGTTCCTACACTGCCGCTGTGGCCAACCGAGCCAAAGGTGGTGGCTGCGAGTGCCCAGAGTACTACCCCAACTGCGAGGTGCAGTTCATGAGCTTAGCCAACATCCACACCATCCGCAAGAGTTTTCACGCAGTGCGTGCCCTCTGCTCCTCCACAGCTGATCAGTCTTGGTAGGTCTGCATGTTCGTTACCTGGAACATTATACATGCCCTTTGCTGGTCTCACTGATGTATGCCAGGGGTATGACATGTTTTCACCGTGCCCTAGTTTTCAAACGGTCCATGCCCTCTGCTGGTTTTGGAAGGAGCCAGACTGAATAAAACCTTCCAGACGCGATTTGTCCTGTGTAGTTTGGCGAGCCCTCGTTCCTTTTGGGGTACATGGAGCTGGCTCTTATTTCTCATTGGCTGGCACATACCCTATAGCTTTCATTGCAATCCATGTAATTGATGAGCACATGCGTAGATAAAACGAGGTGCATCCTATGACACCCTCCAAGTTGTTGCCAAATATCGGGTCGGGTGCAGTCGCTTGACCTGATGGCCAGCAGCTGCACTTGTCGATCTTGCTTTTACAGAGTTTCTTCATTCTTGGGAACTCTGTTGGCACAAGCTTTCCTTTAGCCTTTGCTCATTACTCGTGGTTGTGGCTGTGCATGGCGATTTTTCAGCTGGATGTCAACTTTGGAGTCCAGCAAGTGGCTGCACCACCTGTCGGGTTTGCTGAAAGCTGCCCTCGTCGTCGCCAATGCCGTCGACCTGGAACGGCGACCAGTGCTTGTGCATTGCTCAGACGGTTGGGATCGCACACCTCAGATTGTTGCCTTGGCCGAACTTATTTTGGACCCCTACTACCGTACCATTGAGGTGAGCAATTGAATTGTGGTACTTCGATTTGCTTGATGCAAGAAATTCAAGGGCATTGCCGCCTGTGGTCTCTCTCTCGCTCCTTATCTTGAATGTGCTAGCAGAACTGTCGTTTCAAGTGCTTAGTTGAGTTGTCGTACAGCACGGTTCACAGTGAAAGGGAACATACGAATGTGCGCCTTTCATATTGCTGGCTCCCTAACTGTAGGTGGATGTGGAAACATTGTTCATGCACGGCATTGGTTTGCAAGAGGAGTTTGAACTGTCTACTATTACTAGTCTTGTGCAAAACTAAGGCTCTAAGCTTTTGCAAGAGGGCGAAACCCGGACATGCTCTGTGTGCAAATGTTCCCGTTACATCTGCTGTCTGTGCGTCAATTTTGCATGCATTGGCCCTTCCATCTCTTCCAGGGCTTCCAAGTGCTGGTGGAGAAGGAGTGGCTCGAGTTTGGGCACAAGTTTGGAGATCGCTGTGGCAACAGTGCCACAGCTGATGATCTGGGTGAACGCTGCCCAGTGTTCCTTCAGTGGCTTGACTGTGTGCATCAGCTGCTGGCGCAATTTCCTTGTGGCTTCAAGTTCAACCAGCAGTACTTGGTGAGCAGCTCCTTCTGCATTGTTCTGTTTATCTGGCACATGCTTGGACAGTGAAAAGTGTTTGTTGCCACTTAAACATATAAAACTTGCCAGTCTTCCCTTTCCTCAATTCACAACAAAGCTCGAAAGCAACTATTTGAGCTCTAGCAATGACAGATGAGCTGTGAAATTATGCCATGGTATCAGCCACGTAGATACTTTATCCTGTCTCAATGTCCATCTTTTAGCATTTCTTTCCCGTCTTGCACATCTTCATTCCAACGTGAACTATTTATTCTTTCCCTTTTGGTAGCTTTTGCAGATAGCGTAATCTACCTCGCCCCGCAGCAGTGGTCTAGTGGCTAAGGTACTCGGCTGCTGACCAGCAGGTCGCGGGATTGAATCCTGCTGCGGCGGCTGCATTTTCCGATGGAAGCGGAAACGCTGTAGGCCCGTGTGCTCATATTTGGGTGCGCGTAAAAAAACCCCAGGTGGTCAAAATTTCCGAAGCCCTCCACTACGGCGTCTTTCATAATCATACAGTGGTTTTGGGACATTAAACCCCACATATCAATCAAATCAATCAGTGTAATCTACCTTGTTTGCTTCATGATACAGCTTTTTTTTTTTTTTCAGTCAAAATGTGCGGCACACAGGCACAGGCAAGAAAGAGTGTGACATGGCAAACCAAATTGCTTGCAGCTTTTTGCATGAAAATTCGCTGAAAACAGTTCAAGCGATAACTTGCAGGGAAAACCCAGCATTGCCAAAGATCCTGGTGCCATGCCGTTTCATTGAGGGAACATAGTGTTTCGTGGCTGCATCGATTCTCTTACTTAGAAAGCTTCCTCACTTTCTTGCAACACTACATTCGCCACTTGGTGTTCACCTATGCGCCAACTGCACACTTGCTTCAACAGGTCAGGCTAGCACAGCACACTTACTCGGGCCTGTTTGGAGATTTTCTGGGGAACAGCGCCATGGAACGGCAGCAAGAGGCAGTAGCCACTAGAACTTTCTCGGTGTGGACCTTCCTGAAGGCCAGGCCAGAACAGTACCTCAACCACCTCTACAGCCACACAGACCAGGTGCGTTTGCAAGCATTGCTCTTTCATCCTTCCATATGATTGTTCCATTTGCTACTGTCCAAATAATTGCACGGGTACGTTGGGATAACTGGACCACAGTGTTGCATGTCTTTTCAACACAATAGCTGTAACTATAGTGATGTTCATGCGTCTTGTCTTAGATAGGGAGATGCTAGTCAGTTTTATATGTCGCTACTGAATAGCTGAACACATGTCGCTATGGAATAGCAGCACATGTCTCTACGGAATAGCTGAACCTTACCAGGTTCAGCTATTCCCGTAGCGACATGTGTTGCAAATTAAGAGTGGTTATCACTTTTACACAATATAACATAATAAAGTTAAACCCCTTTATAAGAGACACTGACATAAAAGACAATAAAAGAGACTAGTGTGTCTGCATTGAAGTGAATTATAGATTCGAAGTGAATAAATTGGTATCACAAGCTTCTAAACTTAAAAAATGATAAATCGATGAGAGGGAAGAAGTTCATTTAACCTTGAAAAAGAGCTTCGCAGCACCTCGGATTTTTCTTGGGTAGGTGTTTTCATGGCTGAGCACCATTTCACTGCAGTGAAACCACTTTTACAGTTACTTATGAATTATTATATACTTCGACAAGTGCTTTCACGGCTTAACACTCCTATACTTCAGTGAAACCACCTTTACAGGGTGTACATGCACTATGCATTTATTTGTTCGAATATCCAAAGCATTCAAATATTCGCACGAGCCTAGCGCAATGGCTTGTGAATTTCGGTGTGGAAATGGCTAGTTCATTTAGAGCTTAAATACTTGGTATGCATTGTCAAGCCATTTAAGTCTTTCCTTTCAGAACATACGTTCAATTGTAGTGCAGGTGTCTGACTTTAGAATGCTGCACAACTTCTTTAATCCCGTAACTGCCATTTATTTAGGATGCCAGTTACTTTCCAATATAGAGTTAGTGGCGTATTTCTGGCACTTGAAATGAGAATTTTTCAATCGATTCTATCGACTCCAGGTACTGAGGCCTCGGTGCCAGGTGCGAGATCTGCACTTCTGGAGTGAGGTGTATCTGCAGCCGTCTACAGGACTGCTGTCGCAAGGCCCACCTTCCACACCTCCATCGGAGGCCCCAGAACCAGCAGAGGAAAATCCACCTGGACCAGTCGGCAGCAGCGACACGACATCGAACCTCGTCAAGACCAAGTCTGTGGATTCTCTGTTTGCAGGCAGTCAGTCGGAGCAATCTCCACCACCTGAAAAGCACCAGCGGCGGCTGAGCGATCCAAGCCTAAAGGGTCTGCAGTCGGAACTGCACAATGGGCACGACGAGACAGCCACGCCATTGGCTCAACGGCGCAGCCTGAGCAACGGAGCCCTGAACGGCAGCCACGAGGAAGTGCAAGCAGATACTAAAAGCTTGCCAGTTGCAGCAAATCCAGATGAACACGGTGCACAAGAGACTGAGCCACAGCAGCAGCAGCAACAAGCGGTGTCCTCCATCGAGGATTCAACCGACACGCTTGTCAGTGAAGTTGGTGAAACATGCCCCTCGGACGTGGCAGAGGCTGTGGAAGCACCAAATGAAAAGGACTGTGAAAACGATGCCGCAGAGGGGATGACATCGTCTGCTTTGTCGCGGCAGACGCACCTCCTCAGCAGCACGGCCAGCACGAGTACGACGGACATTAGCAGTTCGGCCGTGTACTTGTTCCCTGAGGTTGCAGGGGAAGACCTGCCATCTAACAAGTGCCCATACTGGCTGTCCCACAAGAATGGCGAGACCATGCTGGCTGCGGCCCGCAGCTCGCTGGCGCGGGCGGCAGCCATTAATGGCCGGGGTTCCCATTACTCTACACCCCTGCACTCCAGGCGAGTTCTTACCCATCTTACTTTGTTGTAGGATAAGCATAACCTAGTGGTTATGGCTGCTTCACGAAGCTCTGCGAACTATAGTAACGCCTTTGTCCAGCCTTGCTTTATGTTCTTCAAATGAGCAGTACGTGTCCAGTGGGTCTCATTTTTGGTGGCAAGCCCCCGTCGTAGGATACATCGTCCGACAGATCGGATGAGGCGCTCGTTCAAATGGCGAATATTTATTTACAGTGAAATCTCAATACAATGAATCTCGGGAGACCGCTAAAAATAATTCGTTATTTTGAAAAGTCGTAGTGAAAGCATTAAAAATTTGTGTAAAAATCGTGAACACAACAAGCACGTGAGTCTCCTACCTGTGCTGTGTATACATTCGCGACCGCGTTATGCTCTATTAAGCGAGAAAGAACAAACGCTGAATATTACGAAACCTGTGCACGTTTATTTGAAAAATAGCGCAATGTATCCTGATGAGGGAAACTCGACTACTGAAGTACGAACTCTTATCCTTCTTTCGCAGTATCAGCGTTAAACTTTGGTTCTTAACGTTGCTTCACGCGCGCTGTTTCAATGTCGTCTTCACACTCGTCGCCGTTTCCTTATCCCAACAAGTGGTATGGATTATATTGGTCGTCAACTACTCTCGCATGCATGCTTCGTCGCACCGTGCGTAGCGAGTGTTAGTGAAGCATGCACAAGTAATTGTCGGTGACTTCATCCCATAGGTCACTCGCATAGCATTCCTTTCGTGCTGCTTCCGGAGCTATCTTGAACATTCAACCAAAAGGCTAGAAAACAGCAGTGTAAAAAGCGCGCAGGTAGAGCTGCCCGACGAAAACAATCGTAATGGTGCGATGCTCGACGCAAAAACAAGTACCAGGCGATGACAATAGGGCTGTTACACATTTGAATAGGGCAAGCCAATGGAGAAATACGCCGACGTTCTGATGATGATCGTGGCAGGCACGGAGCTGGGCATTATTCTTACAGCCGTAACTATTATAATCGCTATTCGTTATATTGAAGTGTTGTGGAGATATGAGGAGGATAATATTCACTACGTTATTCTGGAACATTCGGTATTCTAAAATTCATAGTAGTGAAATATATTTTCTACATTAAGGGGGGACGTAGCTTTCAAAAACAGAAAAATCGCGAAAAAGTCTATTTTTGTTAACCCACATATTTCGGTAGTATGTGTCATAAACTACCTCTGGTGTAAATATCAGTGCCTAATTCACCCTATAAGTGCTTTAAAAAATGATTTGCAAACTGCGAGAAATCGCCGAAAATGTTCAAACTTCGCGCGCGCTGCTTCTCTGCTTGTTACTTGAGTGCCGCCATCTTGGTTTTGTTTTGTTTGTAAATTCTTGCTCTTTTTTTTTTTGCCATTAGTGCTGGGCTTGGCGGCGTGGTCGAGGCATAACTCGCTTGCGATTGGAGAGCTCACTGGGTGTTCAAAAGCCTCGCTTCTCAAATGCGGTGCTACAATTGGATGGAATGCGCGCTCCTCGAGGATGAGGGGAAGCAAGTGGCTGCTATTGGCTGCTGCGGGCGCGCACATGTTTGGCTCGCAACCATGCCGCCGGCTACTACGCGTCTCCTTAGACTTCTTCATTGCAAACATTCTCCGCGTGCTTCTTCGTCTCTCGTGCTTTTTTTTGCGATCAGTCTCGGCACTCTTTTTCAAGGCGTCTTTACGAGACAATAATCGTTTGACGCGGCCTGCGGATCGTTGCGCGATTGACGAGTTCTGCGTGTTCTGCCGAACACACGCCTGACGCGGCTTTCCGTGTGAGGAGGCCGTTCGGAGGAATGGTGCGTGTTCTGTTGCAATGGATCGCACCTTCGAGAAAAAACGCAAGACTCGGCTCGCTTAGGGAAGGCAAAAGGGCTATACACCTAATCCTCGACGATCGCTGACACCCCCACCAAGTCGTCCGTCGATTGCCGAAAGTGATGCTACTTTGGATTCTCCGTCAAGCGATGTGGTGAACAACGCAGAGGAGAAGCTATGCCAGTGCGTGTCAAGCTCGGAAGGCGACGACGTTGATGCCATACATTGACGTGAGGCCGCACACTCTCCTAACGAGGATCTCGCTATTTAGCGTGATGGTGAAGTGTTCCGGCAGATGATGAGATGTTTGACGTGCAGCTCGCTGGGCAGATTGTGCCCAGCGAGCGCCGTACTATTCAGGGACACATTCAACCCAGTTTTGTGTCACCGGAAACAGCAGCTCAGTAGACCAGCATTCAAGTCGTTCAGCGCGATGTCCGCTACTGAGCGAAAGTTTGCACTGACTGCGCCGCCGGAACACGCAACTACGCCGACGCCACAGGAAGAATAATACGTGATGATGCAGACTGCGTCCTAAACACGACTGCGTCCTAAACACGAGACTGCGTGAGATGCGTCCTAAACACGATTATTGGGAATACCCTCTGCCCTGTTTGTCATGAGCAAAGTTTGGTTGTGGATCGGGACACAAGGCATGGACTTGCCATGAAAATGGTGGTCACATGTCGCTCTTGTGGCTCAGCCAACACCCATTGGACTTGGCCAAGACAACCAGGTGGTTGAGTTTTCGACGTGAATGTACGGTCTCTGCAGGCAATAAGGTGCATCGGTAAAGGGCCTACTGCTCTAAATGACTTCTGGGCAGTGAGGAATGCTTCTTGCAGAGGGCTGCACCAGAAGACCTATCAACGCCTCTTGAAAAAGGTATTGAAGCCAGCTGCTGAAGAAGCTGCAGAAAGTTTTCGCAGATGCTGAAGAGGCTGTGAAGAAGACTTAACGGGAAATGGAAGTAAACTTCACTAAAGACATTACTGTTGTCTGTGATGGCACATGGCTAACACGCGGACACAACTCTCGCATTGGTGTAGGCTGCGTGATAGAATTTTATACTGGACTTGTGCTTGACTGCACAGTCCTGCCAAACTTCTGCCTCGGATGCTCGCTAGGTCCAGCCAAAAACGATCCTGCACATCAAGAGTGGAGGAAGACGCATGCTTGTCAAAAAATCGCAGACGTGGTTGCGGGACGCATGGAGGTGGAAACGGCACTGCAGCCTTTTGGACACTCCCTCAGTAAAAATGATCTCCGTTACACGAATATCATTTGTGACGATGACAGTCGCACCTGCGTGGCCCTGTGCAATTAATTGTATGGGTTTGTACCTCTCATGAAGGACTGCGTGAACCATGTTCAAAAGAGGCTGACAAGAGAACTGAGTGCCACGCCCATCAAGTCTAAGAAGGGAAAGGCGCCCAGCGCAAGAGGTGGCCTGACGCAGGACTTGACTAAAAGGCTCACCAGCTATAGTGGCATAGCACTGGGAAGCAACACGGACGTCGAATAAGTGAAGAAAGCAGTGATGGCCACCTTTCATCATGTTTCATCGACAGATGCATAACAACCTCATCACGAGCTCTGTCCTTTCGGTGCCCGCAGCTGGTGCAGGCACCGTGTAGCAGAAACGGAGCAGAAGCCACAACCTCCACACAAGTATAACCTGCCCACCAAAGTTGTTGAAGCATTGCAGCCAGTGTACCAACGCCTGTCCGACCCTCAACTGCTGGCTCGCTGCAGTGGCAACAAGGCACAAAATTCCGCTGAAAGCCTTCACTCGATCATTTTGTCACTAATTTCTAAGCAGCAGCATGCCTCCCTCTTTCCCGTGGAAGTAGCAGTCCATGAGGCAGTTGCTAGGTACAACGCAGGCAACTTTCAAGCTTACGCCAAGATTTGTGCTGCAATGGGTGTGCAACCTGGGACCCTTACCCTCCACAGGGCTGCTGAAAAAGATGCTCAGCGAGTAAGGAAGTCATAAGAAATGCATGAAGTAAAAGGGCAGAGATCCAAAAGGTTTCCTCTATACAAGGACACCAAGGACTACAGTACTGGTGCATTTTGACAAATGCAAACGACTTCAAAAACCTTGATAGCCGTTTTCTCTTAAGTGTGTTTTGGACATTGTGCATTGCTCGTGGACGTGGAAAGAGTAGCGCGGGAATGACTAGACAGATTTTGATTGTTTTTTTTTTTTTAACTGAATCCCTGAACACTGCTTGTGGGTACAGCAATCTTCAGTTTGTTTTATGGCCCAGTTTTTTTTCTGGATGATTATTTGTCCATGCCACTCTGTTTCTGACATAGTGTGTCGGCAGCCATGATGATTTCTAAAAAAAAAAGAGAGCTTATTAAAGAATTCTGAGAGTGCCATACCCTGTAGCTTTCTTTTGAGTAAAGATCAACACCATTCGCAGTTTCCTGGCATGTTTTGTTACAGCGCTAGGCTTTCCACGAGCAGACCATATAATTGGACCATGTAGCACGATGTAACTTGAGAACTACTGAAGGTATCATGATAAAACTGCATATTTCTCTATACGAGACACTTATGAGTATGCATGCCAAATTTGTATGCATGCCACCTCCCCACTAAAGCAATGGACATTTGAAGGGAGATTTTCGAAATAGTCGTTACCATGAAAAAATCGTTATCTGAGGTTCACTGATGATATTTGAAGATTGACTGGACATGGTTAGAAACTTGGAAGTGGGCATAAAGTGATCAAGTAAGAGCTGGTTGAAGAACTGAAATCGTACAAAATGTCTTCTCCTTATATAACGTCAGGTTGCCAACCCTGGGCACATTTCCCACATCTTCCGCCAATACGGCGCTTGATGGTCTCGGGGCTACATCCACGAAGGCGGGGAAGGACGCTACACAGTGGACGAGTTTAAACAATGCCCTATTATGGTCACGAGTGCACAACACCAAGGTTCCTCGCACGACGCCAAGATTTTGCACATGTTTGATCCTAGCTGATATAGGTCCCATGAACTGTCCTGTCAAGGGGTTAAAGCTCAAAGAGAGGTGGGGAAGAGGTCATCATCCTCGGAAGGACTGGCTCTCTGGGACACGTGCCAAACTTGCCTGTCTGCGTACGGGTTGAAGAATGTAGCGGCCTGACAGGTTTATCTTCCAACATTCCACCCCATGCAGGGATACTATGGAGAGAGGAAGAATGAGGAGTGGTCGACTATAACTCCTAGCAAACGACGAGGGATTACTCTTTCACATCTGCAAATTTCCGTGACATCGCTTGACTTTGCTCTCAAGGTGCAGTCGCAGCCAGATTAGTCTTGGCTGCCCCCCCAAACAGCAAATACCACTGTGGCTTCGACAATGGCCCCGTCGCTTCGTCGCCTGCTCGAAATGCCTTTGCACCTTCTATAGAGTCGAGGTCGCAATGACTTTTCCTGTCTCGTTGGTTGTCTTCACGCCAAACCGGACCGTTGGCATCCTTGTTCCGCCTAACCGGTCCGCTGACAGAGAGGTATTCAACCCGTCTTGACTGCACACCCTTGCCTGAAATGCGCTGTTACGAAGTGCGCCTCCGGCGACGTTACGAAGGGCGCCACGAATCTCGCCGCTGACACCACTGTTATGAAAGACGGCGACGCCAACACGGCCCGAATGCGCCGCTGCTCCGATCTTTGCCGACACTGTCACCAGCCGTTTGGTAGCGTAGGTTTCTCGGCTCGCGATTTCTTCTGCGCAAAGCTGATAGACGAGCGGACGAGACGACGGTGAGTTGAACAAGGTTTATGTATAGCATAGATACAGAGGCGTTACAAATTCGGCATTGGGGCCGACAGTTTAAAGACTCGAAGAGCGGAGCTCTCTTCTGACACAAGTCTACTGCTCGCGACGCGCCGCAGGGTTTCTCTTATATGCACTGGGAGGATTCTTTGAGTAACTAAATGTCCAACCAGAAGCGCCGCTGGCCGTGGAATCCTCCAATCAGATTGGAATCCTCTAATCGGGTCGCCGCTGGGCCGAGTCATTCTCATCGAATCCGGAGCCGCTGCGCGTGGTTGCAGCCAAGGATGAGTGACGTCGCCACGCATTGCACAAGACTCGCCAGACAGGAAGGCGCCGCCGCGTGACGCCGCCGTTGAGTTGTTCGCGTCAGGCGTGCTCGCGTGCTGGCCTTGACACAGATTGCCTTTTTCAGAGGAATGGACGTTCGGTGTAGACTCGCAGGCATAACAGCGCCGAGAACTCTTCGTTAGGTTCACAGCCTACACAAGAATTTCAATGCTGATGACTGTCATAACACATTTTGATTCAGGTTTCACGGGACCGGAAAAAATGTCGAAATTAACCTATTGGGAATTTATTGATAGTATCAAGAAAACAAAGTGCAACTGTCAATTACATCAGTGCACTTTAATTTCTTTGATGAATATGAGAATCGCATATCTTTTCTTATTTTGCATAAGAGCCGCATAAAGGGGTATGGGTTTTGATCATCTTGGGACTTTGTTCATATTATTACTGCTTTCCATGACTCCCGAGCCACAATTGACTGAAAACATGCATTGTACCTCTCCCTTATAACTTGTCCCCAACACCACCATGAGCACACGCGAGTATTTTCCACGGGTAATACGGCTGGCAACTGACCATTCGTCCATCATGATGTACAGCTAGCGTGTTCTATGCCAGCAAATGGACTTTGGCAAAAAGCGGTTGACTATCAACAGCTTCTATCATGTCAGTGTTATGTGGTACAGCGAGGGCATTACACCAATTCAGAGTGAAGCTACTGAGTGCCGCCTCCCTGGAAGAAAAAAAAATTGTTGTCACTATAAGAACACAATTATTGGCAATGTCCACGCAGTTCTGTCACCGGCAATGTCACTGTTTTCCAGAGCCACTGTTCGTGTTACCGCAGTCGCTATCAACATGATCGTAGATAGTGCCCACGCAGATCAATGGTACAGAGTATTAACAAAAACGACAAAAATGCGCTATTGAGGCCTTGGTCGCAAATAATGCAGTCCTGGATGGCAACCATGCCTTTTTGAAGGCCTACAGTCAATGCTGTGGCTGCTGACCGAAATGGAGTGTTAACAGACTCTGTTATACTAACTTTATGGTTTTGATTCGTTCTGATGACAATGGTGATGCGGACTACACAGCCTTGTTTTAGTTGTCTGTGAATACCTTTTTTCATTTCTTTTTTACTTTTTGTGTTGCACATTCGCGGTGCTTCGCTCTGTTGCTCCGAGGGTTATTCACATTGACCGGTTCGCATCCAAATATGACCGAATTGACGAGAACTTGATGCCATTAAACAACACACTTGCTGGCCAGGACGAATAAAATGCATCCAAATCGTTTACTTTTTTTAATTAACAAAAGTCAAATTAACAAGCTTTTACTGTAGTAGCATTCAAGTTATGTAAATGATGTCACTGTAAAGAATTACACCCCTATTTTTGTATCCAGAACTCCCAGTTCCGGCTATCCAGCCACTCCCTGTGATGACAGGCTCCTGCTAGATCCTGTGGCATCCAGAACAACTGCAGCACCCCTGCAGCAACAGCAGCAGTTTGATGTGGACGGATTGGCATGTCCTGTCGACGCTGTCCAGCAAAGGTTGCATCAAATGGTTCTAGAAAACGAGGTCAGGACTTTGATTATGTTGCTTTTTTTCCGATAGCACTAGTTTCTCTTTGAATAATTGTTGCTTTGCTCAGCACACCAATCCGTGTTGCACTTGTCTTCTGTGGAGTCCGCAAGCTCTGCTCGTCTTAGAGACACTGAAGTGAAACAATGACTTATTTTAAACTGATAAACTGCATTCTATGTGTTCTTTAATGCTTTCCTTTTTTTAAAGGAAAAAAGTGCAGTAACAGTTAGCAGTTGATTTCCCCCTGCCAGGAAGTGCTAATTACATATCTGACTGCTCATACATATAGATCTGTGCATATCTGCCGTTCTTTTTTTTTTTTCTACTGTCTCCTTTGTGTGCTTAGAGAGAAGTCGTGCTGATTTGCTTTTTTCTTTGTTGCAGGCGAAAATAGAAAGTCTAGAAAACGAACTTCGCAGGGTCAGGCACGCGCTAGAGCGCTCTCTACTCGTCAACGGCAAAGACGCGTTGGAGTCTCTAGAAGATGCTGTGAGTTTTTGCTGCAACTTGATAGTCGAGGCATGATTTTATGGCATGAATGGTGTGTGCATGCATTATCGTAATGCTGCAAGTATTGCTTCAAAAGCTTAGCATACTGTATTAGCGTCCAGGCTTCTCATAGGTAGCTCTAACAAAGCTAACAATTTCTCTCATTTTAGCTTATGTTGAACCAACGCCTCCTCTATTTAGATGCGTGCCGCTTGTGAAGGAAAACAGCTGCCACACCCCTTCCCTCCTTCATTTTAGAATGTTGTCGGTCGCTAGCGTCACCTGTGGCGGAGGGTGCAACAACGCAACACTTTGCATAGCCTCCGAAATAGTGGTCTACAGTTGCAGGTCTCGAACAAGTCTCGACTGACGCGCCCCTATTGGCCGCAGATGAAAAACGCTTAGCTGGTATAGTCCACCGTCGTGATGATAGTGTCGGTCGCGAGTGCCACCGCGCGGCGCTTGCTCAAAACTGAAGGCAAGCCAACTCCGCTGGGAGCGCGAGCCATTCCTCGGGCATCTTTCTAGAGGAGGCGTGTAAAACTTGTGTATGTGAAAAGAGAGCACAAGTTCTTTGACAGTTCTTGGCTGTCTGCAACTTGCATGCAGATAAAATTTTCGTGTGTGTGTATAAAAATAAATGCATGCTCTGTATGATGCTGCTAAATGTTAGTACTGTCAGCTTAAGCACTATGGTGGTGGCATTTATACACTAGATGTGGAAAGCTCTCGGGACCAGGAAAGTGGCTCCATGCCATCGATCTTCTATTCGTGATGTTTTCATCAAACGCGAGAACTCTTTGTATCTTGTACATGGACCTTGTCTTTCACTGGCATCTAACTAGGTACCACAGACCATTTCAATGGTTACACTCTGCCAGACACCCTTGCTTGCTTTGTGCTGGATTCCTGGAGAGGGTGGAGGCCACACCCGCATAAGTAACATTACTCAAGATGTCGCCTGTTGGGGAAAACTCAATAAAGCTGGGTAGACTGCATTCCTTTTCAGGTCAATGTGCAGCCAAATTATCTCTGTGGTGGACTCCAAATTATCGACACGAACGGAACGTGCTGCAATGTAGCCATTGGTATCTCATTTCCACGGCGGCAGCATTGGCTTCTTGTTGCTTTTATGTTGTTCGACTCACTCTGTGCACGGCAAAACTGAGCCTTGGTCACCTTGAAACACTGATGGTCTAAAGGGCCCCTGCAACACTTTTTGATCATGTTAAGAAAACGATGCCGATTAATAGTTGATATTGACACTCACCTAGGATCGAGCACACCCCTGCTGTTTACGTTTTTTTTTTTTTTTTCATCGCAAGCTTTGATCCATCTCTCCCTTCTTCCCATTTTTCGAAATGCCAGAAATATGTGTAACAAAACTACGATATATACAAATTCATGTGAGCTCCTTTGCACATACAGTTTTAAAATATTTAATAATGTGCACTCAAACTTCATTCAAATTAAATTGCATCTGATGCGAGCATAACTTCGTTATATCTGAAAATTTATCATTAACGTGTGTTCGTATTGCTGTAGCTATGGCAAGACTAGTCTTCATTTATTTATTTATTACAGATAATTCTTTATGCCCGGTGTCATCATACTGTGAAATCTCAATACAACAAATCTCAAGGAAGCGTTAAACATCATTCGTCATTTTGAAAAGTCGTTTCAGTGAAAGTATTAAAATTTTGTTCAAAAATCGTAAACGCAAACATGCGAGTTGCATACCTGTGCTGTGTAAACATTCGCGACCGCATTATGCTCTAATTAGCGAAAAAAAAAGTGAAGTATTACGGAACCAGTGCATGTTTATTTGAAGAAGAGCGCGATCTAACCTGATGTGGGTGGCTTGACTGCTGAAATACGAACTCTTAAGCGTGCGCATCCTTTTATGCACTGCTGAGCGTCATCTTTAAGTGCCGATTCTTCACGTTTGTGCACACACGCTGTTTCAAGGTCGTCTGCGCTCTCATCGCTGTTTCCTTATCATGACAAATGGTGCGAATCGTATCAGTTGGCAGCTGTGCTCGCGCGCATGCTTTGTTGTCGCACTGTGCATAGTAGTGTTTGAGCGTTAATGAAGCGTGCAGTAATCATCAGCGACTTCATCCTATAGGTCACTCGCATCAGATTTTTCACTTTTTTAGCATTCTTTTCGTGCTGTATCCGGAGCTCATCTTGAATGTTCAACTACCAACCAAAATTCTAAAAAACAAGCACGCAGGTAAAGCTGCCCGACGAAAACAATCAACAGGGCGAAGCCCGACGGGAAAAACAAGGACCAGGCGATGATGATGGCGACAGCCCTATCGCCATTTGAATAGGGCAGGCATACAGAGAAATACGTGGGCTTTTTAATGATCATGATAGTGGAAGGTACAGAGGTGGGCATTATTTTTCGAGTCTTTTAATATCCCTATTCGTTATTGTGAAGTGTTGTAGAGATATAAGGGGGGTAAAATTCTATACATTATTCTGAAACATTTTGTGTTCTGGAATTCGTAGTAGTGAAATATTTTTACACTGAACCAATAGACATGGGAGATTCGTGGATTGTGTCGGCAAATTTTAACATTCCATATTCTCTAGAAGGGAATCAATGGATACTGCAAATTGCAGCATGACACTCGCACATGCCCCGTGCTGTGGAGCCGGGTCAGCAATGGGCCGTCCTCTTGCAAAAAAACTCCACTCTTCATGTGGTGTCCAGCAAGCAGGGCCGAAACGCAGCTGATAAAATTTTTTACCTTTGGAACATCCCAGATATTTTCAGATAAGCATGAGATGGCAGTGAAACGATGAGACGAGGAAAACAAAACATGTGGAGTTTCCAGATCGGTTAGACGCAGTTTTCTTATTCGTGCTACTAAAACCCGGCAAGCCGAAGTTGTGTCATCATCGGAAATGTCGGTCATGTCATCATTCTCGGCCGTCTTCAATGTCGAAAATTTTGCGCATGAATGCACGGGCACCAGCTGAACTGTGCCAGTCTCGGCATGCTGCACGTCAGCAGGTGTCAATAAAATTTCGGCATGGCGTCAAAGGCAAACACCTGGTGGGAAAATGCTACAAGCAAGTAAAGTAAACTTCAATACAGAAATGGGAAACATTCATTTGAAATCGCCTATGCCGGGCTAACGACAGGGATAGGCACAGACAGGAAGACTTGACTCAACAGAGCAATGCCAAAGTGGTTCAAATTGGCAGTGTGTGCTATTTGAACTGCTCTTGTGTATGTGATGTTGTGCGAATGTTTGTGTGGCGAGCGAGAGACTGACCCTGTAACGGGGATGTGCCCTACAGCCGCTTGGGTTGGACTGCAGCGGGGATCCTCCGTGGGGCGGGTGCCAGGACGGTAGCAGCTCGTCGGAGTTGAGCTGGGAGCAGGTGGACGAACGCGATGCCCGCGCCACACTCTGGGTGCCAGACCACGCGGCCTCACACTGCAGGGGCTGCAATGCCGAGTTTTGGATTGGGCGACGTAAGCACCACTGCAGGCAAGTCTTCATTGCTGACCAACCTGCCTTGGTGGTCTAGTGGTTTTGCTGCTTGGCTGTTGACACAAAGGTCGCGTGATTGAATCCTGGTCATGTTGGCCACATTCAAATGGACACTAAATGCTAGAGGCCCATGTCCTTATATTTAGGACTAAAGAACTCCAGGTGGTCGAAATTTTCATAGCTCTTCACTACGGCACCTCCCGTAAACCTGTTGTGGTTTTCGTACATAAAATTTCTACAAATATTATTTTTTGCTAGCTTTGTCCTTGCCTGCAGAAAGAATAACTGTCCTTGCTGTATGTATACATGCAGTTACTGTATTATAGGCTTTGTGGGCCATGTACACGGCAGTTATGCAAATTCATGGAAATGTCCCAGTGTGTCTCCCTATATGCACTTAATAACCTCAAGTCTATGAATTAGCCAGTCGAACAAAACTAAACAAGCAGCATTATTTGTTCCTCCAAATGGGGACATTGATGTCGTGCCATAGGTGCCGTGCTAGACGCCACAGCTCCTGCTTTGCTTGCCAGAAACAAGCTCAGTCTGTCAGCTCTCTTAGAGTTGCTTTTGAGCTTAAAGGGTCTTTGTTTAAACCTTCGGAAAGCTTTGCAATATTGCTTTCTGTGCATCCCGTGATACCGGTTGGCCAGTGCCATATAAATGCCAAAAACTGCATTGCATGTGGGCAGTGTCGAGCCAATAACTGTGCTTTTACTTGGCAGATTCGAAAATTATTGCAGCAAAATCATGATTATGCTTTCAAAAGTGTTGCAGGGCCCCTTTAACTAGGGGTGAACAAATTTAATCTCAGATTGGATTCGAATCTAATAGTGCTGGACAGTTAACAAAAATATTGAATATGAAATCCGATATTTAATGCTGAGGCATGCTTGCACTTTGAGATGCTGAGCGTGATGGAAGACCTATGATTAGCAGCCGAGAGGTGGGGGAGCATATGTTGCCTCTTTGGCGCAGGCATGCTTAGTTACTTTTTTCACAATAGCCAAGATGGACAGGAGAATGACTCTTTGTTGCTCACAGAACCAATGCTTACTTGCCACAAGCAAATCGGATGGCAAGGCATCATGTGAAAGCAAAAGTGCTCAGGGAGCACTGTTTGATTACTTGCCACAGGACCAAACCTAAATGTCCCTGGTAGGCTTTCTACGGAGTGCCAAGGATCTCTGAAGCAAGTCCTGGCAATTAAAAGGGGCCCTGGAACACTTTTTGAACATGGTAAATAAGCCTGCCTAGTCGCTACAGCGTACTCGCATGAATAACGGAGCCTGATGTTACTACTGCTGCAACTGCTCCTGCACACATTGCAGGAAGGTCCTACGGCCTTACCAGAAGGCGTCCCCAATTTCATTCAACCCTGTTGGGATTCGTGCTTACACTCTAAAAACAGTTGCATTTTCTTTAGGGTGCCTTTTGTCACTCAACAATAATAGTCCATGTTGTGCCCCTTTCCTTTGCAAGTGACTGGTACTTTCAGGTCGGGGATCTATTGGGCAATGTTGGCGTGACTGAGCATTCTGGATATGAGTAGCAAAATCGTAGTTCTCAAGAAAGTTAATGCAAGCAGCTAAATTATGATAGTTGTGGGACAAAGAGTATGTCCCATTGTGTGCTGCGACATTGTAGTGACAATGCAGGGTCAGACGTGATGGGTATTGGCCAGATTTCTTTACAATTGTTTTCATAAACTGGCATTTTTAGCAAGGTCAAGAAATGTAAGAAATATTGGCAGTTAAAGGAAGAAGTGTGATCTGCCGATGGGCAATGCCACTTGTTTGCCATCAGGGGCCTTTTGTAGTAACCGATGCAATGCATGGTTTCCTACTTTAAATTACCAAAGCTAACTCTGGCACTTCATTTTAAATTTTATGGTAACAAGTTTGTCCTACCTTCGTGTCTTTCGCTTTAGATATCCTTGTTGCTGTATTTACAGCAGACGCTCGTTGAACGAGACTTGAAAGGACCAAGAAAATATGTTCCATTTAATGGGAGTTCTGTTTACACTTACGAAAACAATTATACGATTTCTGTTTACCAAGAGAATAATGCACTATGCTTCAGCTTCTTTCATTAGCGTGAATTTCACGTTGTTCACATTTCGATTAAAGGGACCCACAAACGATTTTTCTCGACCTATTTTTTTTTACGATGCTACAGAAAGCTCACCCGTTGTAGTGTTTCTGGCAGCAGTTCCCAGAAGCATATAGTTATTTTACAAGCAGTATTTTTCATTCTGAAAGGCTTTGAACACGGATGTACCTTTCCTCCACCAACGCTGAAAATTGATAGGTACGCCGCCAGCCTTGTCACGAACTGTAAAAGCTGTTGTCGTTCTGTTTTAGTGGGAGTTTCTTTAACTAAGCTTAACCACCTTTATTTTGAGCTTTACAGCTATTTTTGAAAATAACAAGCTACTATAAAGTCTCCAGCACCTCGGAGGACCATGTAGTTTATTTAGCAATTGTGAAAGACATAGATCATAGTAGATGCTGTCAAAAGCAACGATATTGTGGCGATTAGTGAGGGAACTTGAAGGTGGCATTGCCACTGGCATTTTTTTTTTGTGTGTGTTCGCGCAGTTAGCATTGAGATTTTGCTATTATCAAAGAATAACTTGCTAGTACAAGAAAAGTCATTTTTTTTCTCCAGTATCTCTCTAAACATTCACACACCAAGAACAAGTTCAAGCCGTGGCTGCCTCAGTTCTTGCGTAAAAGAAGCTGCACTCTTGCTTTTAATTTACATACTTTGCATAGTGCTTGCCAAACTTTTTTAAAGACTGCTGTGTCGCAAGAGTTTGAACGAAACGTTCAAGTCATCGCTCTCTGGTGCCATGCGTCGGTGCCGTGTTGCAGGAACTGCGGCCATGTGTTTTGCAACCCCTGCGCGAGCCAGCTGCACCCTGTTCCTCATGAGCAGCTGTACCAGCCGGTTCGTGTGTGTGGCACGTGTTTCGAGACACTGCGCAGCCGCCCCTGCCGCCCGTCCGCCCTGGTCCCCGCAAGCTCCCACAACGAGCGGCTACTGGCCAAGGCACAGATAGCCGCGGCCTCCACATAAGACAGAACGACGAGTGCGCGTGCATGCCCGCACGTATCGTGCGAGCCAGCTCTTTGTGCGTGGATGGCATTCACATCTGCCCGCCCTCACCATCCCACCCTGCGTTTCATCATTCTTGTTCGCCCGCGATGCAACATGCGAGACGCTTGCAAATACAAGTGCGGGAAGAGGAAGGTGCACCAGTGTGTCTAGTTTTTTCCGTGATGGGAGTGGGAACGAAGGTGGCAACAGGTTCGTTTGCTGGAAGGCAAGAAGTGAAGGGAGGGTGCCGGCACGCAAAGCTCATCCAAAGACGTTTGTACAAAACGTTAACGCATTACTGCGGGGGCACCTGAAGCTTGTACCACGCGCACAGATGCCCATGCTAGTCGCTGATTAATCGGAAACTTGAAACCCCCGTCGAGAGCTTTCAACACATGCTTCAGAAAAAAAAAAACAATGTAGGCGACATATATAGGGGTCGAGTATTAACCTTCAGGGTTTCTCTTTTTTTTCCCTCCCAGCAGTTCTCCTTTATGTTAAGGAGGCATACATCTCAGGTTGTCATTCTGTACAGCTGCTGTATCACTTTCAAAACATTGTGTTTTGCTCCTATCACTTACCCACTCTTGTGATCTTGCATCTTAAAAGCGAGGATGAGGTGGCTTGCTTTCTAGGAAAGATGTGCTTGTCGAGTGGTGTTATGCTTCAACATAGCGTATGTTTACTTGTGTTTTGGAAAATAAAGAACATAAAATGAAAGTAAAATATGAATAAATCTTCATTGTTTCGGCTGCCGTGAACCTATATTTCCTATTAGAGCAGTCCTACTGGACAAGCCAATGACACCACAGGGCATTAGATTGTAATCTGTGGTCTGTCTTGACACCCGAAATCTGCGCTTCATTCAACACAAACTTTCCACGGCGAACTTGGAGCTTTTTCGTTCCCAACTCCCATTGCATGCAGACTGTGTTAGAAAAATGTGCCAAAAAGTGCAGAGGGGCATTATGTAGTCTCCTGCACCTGAAGTGCTTTGTTTTTCTAACATGGCTGGGCTGACAGTGTTTTGTTTTGTTGTTTTTTGTTTTCTCGACTTTGCTGCCTTTATTCTGCCATGGCGATATGCAACAGTTTCTTGTCATGGTGCACACCACTGTTGGTTGCATAATGTGGAGAGTGCATTAGGAGAGTAGACATATTAAAGTGACATACTTGAGAGGATAAACACTTTTTATCTTTGTTTTTAATGGCACCTGCTCCACTAACTGTCTCTAATGGTAAATGTCATTCTTTGTGCTAGTGGTTACATTGAGGCACCCCTGCTGAGCATCTGCAATTCAACTGCCGTTGTTTGAATCTTGAGTATGTTTGGTGGGTTGCTGTGTGTCTTGGGAACAGATACTGCATTCGTGTGATACATCTACCCTGCGTTCACTGGCATCTGGAGGTACGAATATGATGGTCGGATGTGGTTCACTCAAGAGGCTCTGCATTCAGTAATGACGCCAGAACTTCACGGTAATTTGTTCATATGAGTTCACTGCCAGCCGAGAGTACTGGGCTTTGTGGGAAGCAACCAGCTGCACTGGCGTTCAGATTAGCTGTTCGCATTCACTTTGTTCAAAAACTTGCATTGAGTAGGTTATGGCGTTAGGCTATCTGCTCTCGCCCCTTTGAGTATTTGAAGCAACAGATTGCCGTTCCGCAACTGCCAGGATTGTTATAAAATGTTAGCCATAACAAAAGTGTTCTGCTCAAAGTCCTGCTCTTGATTGTTGAACATTGCAGTTTGTACTGTGTATCTGCATTTTATTTTATTGCCCAATAGTAGCCACTCCTATTTCCTCAATTCCTTTTATCAGACCTTCATTGTAGAATACTCTGTCTTGTGAATCTTCAGTTTAGGGAATCATCAAACAGGATTGGCAATAAAATTTATTCGGTGGATCTTTTTTTTTTCTCGTCAAATTTAAAGCCTAGTACTATATGAGAATGCCCCATTAACTCACTAGCTTTTTTCTGATCAAATGTATCGTGCCACCAATGTTGTGAATATTTCTTGGTAATTGTCTCTACCGCTATTCTGAAAGGGACAATATGTATCTTATGCACTTTTATTTCTCTTTTTTTTTTATTAAAGACCTAAAAATAAGCCCCTTCTATTATATTGTGTGTACAGAAATGGCCACTGGTTGCATGTGTGTTGTAAGCACTGCACCTCTGCCTTAGCTTTCTTTTTGTTCTAATTTGTTTGTGTCCATAATAGCCACAATGTAACATAGATTTTTTTTTTTTTAAACACGATGTTTGCTCTCTGTAAGCTTTCAAGTCAGCAGCTGCAGAGAACTTTTTGTTATTTATCGCAAATCGCATTGTGCTTATTTCAAGCCAATTTTTAAAATGTCGGCAGTGTAATAAAGGGCTTAGTAACCATTTGGCGATTCACATCATGATTTCTTTAGCTCATGCCAAACTGTATGAGCTTCAGAAGATATGCATTCTTTTTCTTCTTCTTGATGCGAGTTACTGCTCTCACGTCTTATCTGAAATGCTGGCCTCACCCTATTTCAAGTCTGTCTAGATAACCAGTGAAAAATTTCAACAAAGTGATAAGGGAGCCAAGATTTGTACTCTTGTTTCTAAAAATTTTAAAAGGTGCTCCAAACTGCTCTATTTTATAGCACTAGGCACGTTTGGTACAGTTAGTGATATATTAAACTAACATATCACTGGTCTTTTATTGGTATTATTATTATTGTTATCAATATTACTTTTAGAAGTTCACAAATGCAGGTGCCACACTTTGTCAAATGTTTATTTGACAACAGAACAGTGAAGCAGAGCAGTGAAAAGAGATAAAGATGTTATGCTTATGATGTGGGCAACTTTGAAGCCCGCAGTCTAGTTTATGATAGAGAGTCCATTCAAATAGCTGGAGGCTGTGATCTGCAGATGAATGTGTCTCTTCTTGAACAGAATGTGTTTCAATCCTACAACATATTTTTTGTCCAGTCACAGTTCAAATCTGTTTTAAGGGATTGTTGCAAGCACGAGTACATGATTCAGTCTTTGAGTGTTATCTGGGAAAATCTGAGTATATCAGATTGTTTTTTTCTTTGCAGTGTATTTGCTTACTATAATTTTTTTCTTTGTCTTTTTTAAGGGTTCTTTCTTCTTTTGTAAGCATTTCCAAGACAGCAATTGCGTTCATTGTGTTGTTCCTAGGGAATCTGTTTTTCTGTGTACAGGACGTGAAAGTTTTTGAAGGAAAGGATTGTCAATACATTTGCCTAGAAGTGTACATTTGACTGCGTTTTCAATGTAACATTCTAGAAAGGGGCAAGCACATAATAAAAGTTTTGAATCTGTTTGTCTATGATGTTCCTGTATCACTTCCCCTGCATGTGAACCTGATCAACAGCATACATGCAGAGAGGGCCAAAGCATGGATTGTTTTTTTTGTGTTCTTTATTGGTACTAATCCACTTTGAACTCTTGTTAGTCTCAACCTTAAAAATATGCAAAAAAGAGAAGTGAATTCCCAATGTAACTTGCTTCCACAATGCTGGAAGACCTCTTAAGCTTTTTCACCTTTCTTGACTAGTGTTAGCTAGTGTTCCTCGCATGTGGCAAGATTTACGGTCATTCTAGTTAACCGTTCTACTGCATTGTGAGCTTCAAAAGTATAAAATGCCATCAAGTTAACTACCAGGTCACCAACATTGCCAACTAATTAAGAATTCCGTAATTTCATTGTCATGTCCCTTTGCTTAAAAGTATCGCTGTAGCCACATCTTACTCTAGCATATCTACAATGCAATTGGCAAAGGGTGCAGTGGATGTTCTGTTGGCAATGTTCGAATGCAGAGCAATGCACCGTAGGAATTTCGCAACACTGATGTGCCAGTACTGCGAGCGTCTTTCCTTAGTGGTTAATGAGATGAGTTTGCATCATCCAGTACCCACAAAACAATACTTAAATTTATGTTAACATGTATTGCCCATTTCACTTGGACAGGCGGCACGGGGTGTAGCCAGAATTTGTTTTCGGAAGGGGCGGAGGAGGGGCGGTATTCAACAACCCTTTATGTATGTTCTTGCACACATTTGTATGTATATAGACAAATGCAAATTGAGAATTTTGGGGGATGTGGCCGAACCCCACCCCTTGGCTACACCAATGCATGTTGCGAACACAGCTGCTGAGCAGGAGTGTTGATGCCTACAACGGTAGAAGAACACTTCCCTATCTCTGGCAGAGTTTGCCGCTCTAAGCATTGCAGTGTGTCCACTTAATTACACCACTCTTGAAGCTGGCCAAGTGGACCTAATATCGGGACAACACGACGACACGAATCCATCGCATGCATGCTTATACCATTGCCGTTACAAGACAAAAATGAACTAGTGCTCCTGGCTAGTGTTGTGGCTGAAGCAATATTGGGGACCAACAGCATCGATGAAAAACATGCTTTGGCCATGTCCCAAGTACCAAAACTGATTGGTAGAAACTATTGGGGCACTCCAACATGCGCCACATTTTTCTACAAGGTTTGGACTATGTGACCGTCTATTGACATTTGCCATAGGCACACCATTGTTGATCGCAATAGGCACAAAAAAAGTGTTCTATAACAAATATAGAATCTTTTTCTTCATTACAGGTGTACATTACAGGTGTAGGTCCGACTTTGCCGTACCACTCTAGCACAAACCATTCGTCCTAGTGAAACCCAAATTTTGCAGCAGATCACATATACTTGGTGGTATCAATCACAAATGGGGGTGAGACATTCTGCATGTGTAGGGTTCTCCAACAAGAGGGAACCAAGCTTCACTGCAACACACCTGGCCCCATTCTATTTGGTTGATTGATATGTGGGGTTTAACATCCCAAAACACCTTATTTGGTTGAGTCACAGTGTAGTCCATAAGAGAGGTTCCGTAATGGATGCAAAAGTGATAATGCAGCGCTGACGTAATAATGATCGATGATATAAGGTGTATTACGGTGCAAGGGCCATTTTATGGCCAAAGAGCACATGTTCATGGGACGCAAGATGTGAACTATGGTTCTGGTGAGTGACTGTATAAGGGCCTAAAAAGTTTACACGCCAAGGCGCGTAAAACACAAGAGTATCCTAATCACGATAGAGGTGTGAAATGTTTGTAGCGGAGATGAATGGCGAGTAATTGTGTTGATTAAACTATGGTGGACAAGTGCTGCTTCAATAATGATGTGCTTTTCAAAAAGACCTGCCTCACGCTGTTCCTGGGGGATATGTCCATGAGATTCAATGAACGCCTGCAATTGACAAATGTTTTCAGGTGCAATTATGAACTTCCTTTAGTGACGGCCCAAACAACAGAGCGGTGCCACTGATAGCATTGCTGGTATGAAACTGAAACTATGTGCGTGTTCTCGCTTGTTATCACCACCGTATGTACTATCGGTACCAAATGAAACGCGAACAGCGGAGCGCGTGGCACAACAAGCCTTATCAATGGCATAGTGCGCGCCGTCCACCAGTAATTGGCACAGACAGGCCCGCACATTCGGTGTGGCAGCACTGCACAATCCCCCTATAGAACAATATTGCACTATAGGGGGATCGTATTTAGGATCGTATTAGGTATGGTATTTGAAAGGAACAAAATAAAAAAATACAGAGGTTAAACTACTGCAGCCGAAGGCGAGTATTGTAGCATGGTTTGTCATCACGGAGTCAATCATCACGGAATGCCTGGCAAATTCCATCTATAGTAGACAAAGGTAAGTTTATAATGGTGGCGATTTCACGCTGTTTCACCTCGTGCCGGTAAAGCAAAACAATTTGCGCGCTCTTTTCCGAAGAAACACTCGGCGTTTCCAGCTAAAATGAAGCCCTTTCGGGTCGTTCTCAGCCCCGCCGCGGTGGTCTAGTGGCTAAGGTACTCGGCTACTGACCCGCAGGTCACGGGATCTAATCCACGCTGCGGCGGCTGCATTTCCGATGGAGGCGGAAATGTCGTAGGCCCGTGTGCTCAGATTGGTCGAAATTTCCGGAGCCCCACTCAGCGTCTCTCATAATCATATGGTGCTTTTGGGACGTTAAACCGCACAAATCAATCAATGAATCGATCGGGTCGTTCTCTGAAAGAAGGGTGCAGGTGAAGCAGCGCTGGTGAACGAGATACGACAATTGTTTGAAGATCAACCGCAAACCGATTACATTTCTCTTTTTGTTTTATCGTGCCAAGACACCGATTGCGCTGCGACCCTGACGGAACGACGACAAAGGGACAAGAAGGAGACGCTAGTAAAAGCAAGGAATTGCGAGTGATACGATCAAAAGTGCTTGGCACGCCCACGATTTTCACCATTGTCGCGATACGAAAACTAGAGCAGAAACGGTGATAACGCACTCTAGGTGGATCGCGCAGGGCTGCCAAACCGGATGTGCACGCCTGTCAATGGTGATGACTCGACGGCCAACTCTATATACTGTTTCTAAGCTTGAAACAGGCGCTCTGCTGTTCGGGTTTCATTTGACGCCGATAGTACGGCGGTGATAACAAGCGAGAACCGGCACATAACGCCGCATGTGCATTTCACTTAGCGCGAGCCTTTCTGCGGCATCTACAAGTATGTAGATAAAGCTCGCGAATCGTCGCGGTGTCTCATCGAGGACGAGGCAGTGTACGCGCCGCAGACCACGTCGTTCGAAGCGCGGTCGAGGCTGTCGATCAGCAGAGACCGCATCACCGTCGCGGCTCTCGTCCTACAACAAGCGCACTTGTGAAAACCGCCACACAACATCTCCATCGTGAGCGACTGCAGTGAAGGGGCATGCTGTTCGTGCAAATGCAGGGTATATGATCTATACGTGTAACGTAGCATAGCATGGCAAAGGCGTACAATTAAGCCGGTTTTTTTGTCTGCACTGCCGCCCCGCCGCGGTGGCCTAGTGGCTAAGGTACTCGGCTGCTAACCCGCAGGTCGCGGGGTCGAATCCCGGCTGCGGCGGATGCATCCGCCGATGGATGCGGAAATGTTGTAGGCTTGTGTGCTCAGATTTGGGTGCACGTTAAAGAACCCCTGGTGGTCAAAATTTCCGGAGCCCTCCGCGACGGCGTCTCTCATAATCATATGGCGGCTTTAGGACGTTAAACCCCCCATATCAATCAATTGTCTGCACTGCCTCAGGTGGAAACCTTTTGAGAATGTGCACTAAACAGCGGCAGCAGGTTTCGCTTATGAATTTACCATAAGCAGTCCACTAGGCACGCGCTTGTGAGTAAAATACGCAAATACAGCCGTTGTCTCAGAAAATTCTATGCCGCGCTCACCAGCTTCGTCAGATCGTCAAATGGGCCTTCGTGGCAAGTTTTGGAACGACACCACACCTGGTGTAGGGCTTAAGTACTGGCGAGACACTCAAACCGGTTACAACCTAACCGAAGAGTGGCGCGCACGGTGGCTAGCAGTCGTCATGCGTCACGTCAAGCGGTCGATGAGCACGTGGGGCATTTTCCCTTTCAAAGCTTGGCTATTCCCGTTTTCTTCAGCTTCAGGTGCTTCGGATAGTTGTGAAAGCCAATGCTCTTTTCACGAGCGGACGAAGAACACTGAGGCACAAAACAGTACTCCGCCATTGCGTAGCACTCGCCATGCACGAAGACATTCGGCCGCAGTTTTAAGAAACAATGAGCTCCGCTTCTAAAATGAACGCCAAAAGCGGGGACTCACGGTTGTTCGAACAGCGTCAGTAGCCACCATAAACAACATAACCAAATGAACACCTTCTTCGTGGAGTTTTACCTTGACGGCGGTTTCTACACGGTGCCGGGCATACGCAGCAGACGAAAGCGCCGGAATCCCCGTTTCGACGGCGTGCTTGACAACCGTATGCTGGAGAACGCGCGAGAGAGAAGGGAGACGCCCGTGTCGTCTGCTACGGCGCTCATTGGCTCGCGCGCGTTCTCCAGCTTACCTTTTTCCTTCCTCCGTGAGCTTACGGTTGTCAAGCACGCGTTTCGACGTCATGCAGACGGATTTCGCAGCGCCATCATCGGTCGCACACCAGGTGATAAATGAAAGCTATTCGAAAAAAATGCCTGCGGTGACTTCTGATAGACAGATAGATGAATGGCTGCGAAACTTTATTGGAAGTCCTGAGGTGCACGAATGAACGCACAGCGGGCCGTTCCCACGTTGGGGACGGCACGTTCCCTACATACAAGGACTTGGCCACCACGCTTTCTTCCGAAATGATTTGTATTTAGTCGCTCGTTCACTGGTAAAGATTATGTGACCTATACACCTATACAACCCACTTGTTGATGTACTGTGGGGGTCGGCCAAGAATGAGTAGTTGAAAATTTGAGAGGTTATTCGAAAAATGTTGAAATCATAACACACACACACACATATTATATATATATATATATATATATATATATATATATATATATATATATATGTATATATATATATATATATATATATATATATATATATATATATATATATATATATATATATATATATATATATATATATATATATATATATATATATAAATTGTAGTGGAGCATACGCACTAACGCGTATGCGCCTTCAAAGAGAACGAAGAACCCCGTGCTCTGATTGCGCGAGAACCTGTGCCGCCTTTGCCAGACTTGCCGTTCGCCCATTTTCCGTCGCGACTTCGTTGCGACTCCTCCGTTCGAATAAACATCATCACATTTCGTGGAGGCTGCTGAGATCCCTAAGCAGACCTGGAGCTCCGCTCCCGCAAGTTGGCCGAAAGACCACCGTACAACATGACTGACGCAGTCGCCAACCAGCCCATCCCAGCACAGCCAGCACCATCGGCTGCCCCGTCAACCTGCCCCGGTGCTACCCGTCAGCGGGACCCACCAATCTTCAGCGGCAGTGGTGAGCAAGACGTCGAAGACTGGCTCTCCTTGTACGAACGCGTAAGTGCCAGCAACAAATGGGACAACGACTCTAAGCTTGCCTATGTTATCTTTTACTTGGCTGATGTCGCCAAGCTATGGTTCACCTACCGCGAAACCGCCATCGCCAGCTGGTCCACCTTTAAGACCCTCGTGACCGAAGCTTTCGGCCGACCAGAGGTCCGCAAGCTCCGCGCTTACCAGCGTCTGTGCCACCGAGCCCAGCAGCCTGGCGAGACCTTTACTAGCTATATTGAGGATGTGCTCGACCTATGCAGGCGTGTTAACTCATCCATGCCTGAAGAAGAGAAAATTCGACATATTCTCAAGGGCATCGAGGATGGCGCATTCCAGATGTTGCTGGCGAAAAGCCCGACCACGGTGGCAGTCCTCGTAAGGCTGTGCCAGAGCTTCGATGAATTGCGTCGTCAGCGTTCTATCGCCCGACAGAGGGTCCCATCACCAGATTCGATCTCGGCCGTCGCACTCGCAAATGGCAACGTTCACCAAGGAACTCTGTCGAACCAGATTAAAGACTTCATCAGGGAGGAAGTCGCCCAACAGCTCTCCCTGCTGCCGCATAGCGACGCACCCACGACAAGCCTCCCTTCGAGTATGCAGCAGGCCATACGCACTGAAATTTGCAATGCCCTCCCTACAGTTCCGGCCTCTTACCCATGCTCTTCGGTGCCATCTGATCTCTCAACTGCTGGCTACGCACCATCTGCGCCGCCTTCACCTCTCAGCAACGCAGCTGTGGTCGCGCGGCCCCCACCGCATCCAGTCGCCTTATCGGCTCCACCTCCTCCGGCCTCGCCTCCAGTTTACAGGCCCCCACCTCGCTTTTTCCGTCCATCTAATGAGTGGCGCACCCGAGACAATCGTCCCATCTGCTTCACGTGTGGCATCGCTGGCCACATTGCACGCTTCTGCCGCCGCCGTCCCACACCTGCGCACGCATACTTCGGAGCTCCTGCCTACGCACCGCAGCAGACCACCACGTCTGCATATGAACAGATCTCTCCGACTCGGATCGCCACCCATCGACTGCTCGTTTCCCATCACCTCGTCGCCGATCGCCATCGCCTGTACGTCGTCGACCACCTCCTGAGGAGGGAAACTAATCAGTGCAGTTCCGGAGGCAAGAACTGCAACTTGTGCGCAATTCCCAAGGCCTCCATTTTCGCCGCAGAATGTTGTTGATGTCGATGTTGAGGGAGTCGCCACATTAGCGTTAATTGATACCGGGGCTGCCGTTTCTGTGATGAACGCAAAATTTTGTAGGAAACTGAAGAAAGTGACCACATCTCTCAGTGGCTTGGTGCTGTCCACGGCTATCGCGCAACGCATTCATCCCTCGGCTGTGTGTACGCCGCGCGTCGTCATCCGAGACGTTTTGTACGTCGTACAGTTTTTTGTTCTACCATCTTGCTCTCATGACCTTATCCTGGGTTGGGATTTCTTATCACGTCATGAAGCTATCATCGATTGTTCCCGTGCCGAAGTGTCCCTTGTGCCAACATGTGAATTTCCACCACCCGACCGCTCTCCTCTGCTCTGCAAACTCATCGCTGATGACGACATCACCTTGCCTCCTAAAGCTTCGGTCCCTATTAGCCTTTCATGTGTGGCGCAACCTGACGGCACGGTGGTGTTTACGCCATCTCTGGTTTTTACTGAACGCAAGGGCATCGTTCTCCCATTTGCTGTTCTTACAATTGCGTCTGGTTTAACCGTGATGCTGGTTACCAACCACTGCAACTACCCCATTGGCTTACTTCGTGGTGAAACGTTAGGATATGTGCAACCTGTTGACCATATCGATGATATTATTCTTCCCGACGAAACGCCATGTCACATTGCTGCAATAACTCATGCGTCTGAGCCATCAAGTTCGTCAGCCTTCGACAATGCTATTGACGTAGACCTTCCCCTCTCGCATCACCGCCAACTTGTTGCTCTCCTTAACAAGTTTCGTTCTTCTTTCGACTTTCAAGAACCTGCTTTGGGCCGCACCACGACTATCACTCATACTATTAACACCGGCTCACATTCGCCTCTGCGAGAGCGTCCTTACCGCGTTTCCGCCGAAGAGCGCCGCGTCATTACGGAGCAAGTAGATGACATGCTTAAACGTGGAGTTATACAGCCTTCTCAAAGCGCTTGGTCATCACCTGTGGTTCTGGTCAAGAAAAAAGATGGCACCGTACGATTTTGCGTGGACTATCGCCGCTTAAACAATTTTACGAAAAAAGATGTCTACCCGCTACCACGAATAGACGATGCTCTTGACTGTTTACAAGGCGCCGAGTACTTTACATCCTTGGATCTGCGTTGTGGGTATTGGCAGGTGCCAATGGCTGAATGTGATCGCCCTAAAACAGCCTTTGTAACGCCGGATGGCCTATATGAGTTCAAAGTCATGCCATTTGGACTCTGCAACGCGCCTGCCACATTTGAGCGCATGATCGACACCATCTTGCGTGCCCACAAGTGGAAAACCTGCTTGTGTTACCTGGACGACATCGTAGTCTTTTCATCTGATTTCCCGACACATCTTGCTCGCCTCCACGAGATTCTGACGTGTCTAACTTCTGCAGGCCTGCAACTTAACTCCAAGAAGTGCCACTTCGCAGCACGAAAACTGACCATCTTGGGACATGTCATCACAAGAGACGGTGTTCTTCCGGATACCGATTAGCTTCGAGCTGTCGCTGACTTTCCGTTGCCCACATCACTGAAAGCCCTAAGAAGTTTCGTCGCTTCGTGCGCAACTTCGCGTCCATCATCGCACCTCTCACGAGTCTGCTTTCCAACAGCAAAGGCATATCTGCATGGTCACCTGCATGTGACGACGCATTTCGCCAGCTGCGCCGCCTGCTGACCTCACCCCCTATTCTTCGTCACTTCGACCCTGCTGCTGCCACAGAAATTCACACCGATGCAAGTGGCATCGGTCTTGGTGCAGTTTTGGCACAACGGAAAGGCACCCAAGCTGAATACGTAGTCGCCTATGCAAGTCGCGCTCTCAAGAAGGCTGAATTGAATTACTCCGTGACAGAGAAGGAGTGTTTGGCCATAATCTGGGCGTTGACGAAGTTTCGCCCGTACCTTTACGGCCGTCCTTTCGACGTGGTCACAGGCCACCACGCTCTATGTTGGCTGTCCACCTTGAAAGACCCGTCCGGACGCCTAGGGCGTTGGGCACTTCGATTGCAAGAATACGACATCCATGTCGTATATCGTTCCGGTCGCAAGCATGCGGATGCCGATGCACTTTCGCGATCGCCATTAACACCAGATGTGGCTTCTCTGTCACCCCTTTTTGCCACCTTGTCACCAATCGACACCACTGACATGCTTTCGGAGCAGCGTAAAGATCCATACCTTGCATTGTTACTCGACTACCTTACCGATCCGTCTGCTGTCCCTTCCACGAGAGCACTACGCCGGCAAGCAGCCCACTATTCCGTGCGAGACAGCATTCTGTACCGCCGCAACTATATGCCTGGTGGTCGGAAGTGGCTCCTTGCTGTCCCAACTCATATGCGCTCTGACATCTGCATGAATTTCCATGCAGATCCCCAAAGTGCTCACGCAGGTGTCCTGAAAACCTACGAAAGGCTGCGCCAACGATATCACTGGTGAGGAATGTATCGATTTGTGCAGAAATACATTCAGTCTTGCACCACTTGCCAACAGAACAAGACACCTCCGCGGCACCTTACTGGCATGTTACAGCCGCTCCCATGCCCGGCTCGCCCATTCGACCGCGTGGGTATCGACCTCTATGGCCCCCTCCCATATAGTCGCTCTGGAAACCGGTGGATTATTGTCGGCGTCGATCATCTGACACGCTACGCTGAGACTGCAGCTCTACCGGCAGCGACCGCCCACGAAGTTGCACTCTTCATTCTGCGCAGCTTCATTTTCCGCCATGGGGCTCCACGCGAATTGCTCAGTGATAGGGGTCGAGTGTTCCTGTCGGAGGTCATACAAGCTATTCTCGCTCAATGCAACATCATACACCGGAAAGCTACCGCATACCATCCACAGACGAATGGTCTCACTGAACGGTTCAACCGCACACTTGGCGACATGCTGAGGATGTACACCTCCTCCGACCACACTAACTGGGACGCTGTATTACCATTTGTTACATTCGCTTATAACACCACGACGCAAGCGACTACCGGTTTTCCCCCGTTCTTTCTGTTGTACGGCCGCGAACCATCCCACCCACTTGACACTATACTCCCGTACCGCCCTGATGCATCGGAGTGCTCCCCGCTTTCGGAAGTCGCCAGATACGCAGAAGACTGCCGTCAGTTAGCTCGGTCTATGACAAGTGAAGCTCAAGGTCTACAAAAGACCCGACATGACGACGTTCATCACATGGCGCCTACGTTTCGTACTGGCTCTCTTGTGTGGCTTTGGGTGCCCCCGCACGTTCCTGGTATTTCTTCTAAGCTTCTGGCCCGGTACCATGGTCCATACTGTGTCATTGACGCAACCTCACCGGTGAATTACATCATCGAGCCCCTAACACAATCGCCAGACTTGCGCCGTCGAGGACGTGAGACCGTGCACGTCGACCGTCTCAAGCCCTACTACGACCCCCTCGTTGTGCCTACTCCCTGAGTCGCCAGGATGGCTACTCTTCACCCCGGGGGTATTGTAGTGTAGCATACGCACTAACGCGTATGCGCCTTCAAAAGAGAACGAAGAACCCCGTGCTCTGATTGCGCGAGAACCTGTGCCGCCTTTGCCAGACTTTGCCGTTCGCCCATTTTCCGTCGCGACCCCTCTGTTCGAATAAACATCATCGCAATATATATATATATATATATATATATATATATATATATATATATATATATATATATATATATATATATATATATATATATATATATATATATATATATATATATATATATATAAGCAAGGGCGTCTGCGTAAGCAGGCGTTTGGTGTGTAGCGGCACCACGGACCATAGCTAACGGGAGGGGGGCGGGGGGGGGGTTCTCACCAGAGAAAGATTGGCCACCCTGGTGCAGTATCTGGCCACTACCTCCCACATGCAAATGTCAATTAACTCACGGCCCAAAGTACCCAGCAGCTGCTAAGCAACTGACCACGGCGGCGGCCAGATCTGCAACGCGGCAGAGGGTGCTAAGTACCTCTGGATCCGGTCAGGCCGCCATTGGAACCTCAACTTGGCAATGTTTAACACTAGAACCTTATCTAGTGAGGCGCTCGAGGAGCTAGAGGGTGTTAAATGGGTTATAATAAGGCTCAGTGAAGTTAGGACAGATGAGGCCTATACGGTGCTACAGAATGGGCACGTCCTTTGCTATCGGGGCTTGGCTGACAGAAGAGAACTGGGAGTGGGGTTCCTAATTCACAGAAACATAGCTGGCAACATAGAAAAATACTATAGCATTAATGAAAGGGTGGTAGGTATCGTAATTAAACTCAATAAGAGATACAAGAAGAAGATACAGGCTTACACACCTACATCCAGCCATGATAACGCTTCAGTTGAAAGCTTCTATGAAGACGTGGAATCGGCAATGAGTAAAGTAAAACCACAGTATACTATACTGATGGGATACTAATGCAAAGGTAGGGAAAAAGCAGGCTGGAGACCAGGCAGTAGATTATTGCATCGGTACTAGAAATGCCAGAGGAGAGCTACTAGTAGAATTTGCAGAGCGCAATAATTTACGGATTTTGAATACCTCCCACCGAAAACGAGGAAAACGTAAGTGGACATCGAGAAGCCCTAATGGCACAAATAAGAACGAAATAGACTTTATAATGAGTGCACACCCAGGCATCGTGCAGGATGTGGAAGTGCTTGGCAAGGTACGACGCGGTGACCATAGAATGGTACGGTTTCGGATTTGCCAAGACTTGAAGAAGGAACGACAGAAACTGATACGCAAGAAGCCAATCAATGAGCTAGCACTGAGAGGGAAAGTACAGGAATTCAGAGTCTCGCTTCAGAACAGGTATCAACCTTAGCGTAGATACAATGAATGATAATCTGACGAGTATCATTACGGAGTGTGCAGTGGAAGTTGGAGGCAGGGTAGTTAGACACTGGCAAGCTTTCCCAGGTAACAAAGAATCTCATTAAGAAGCTTCATAGCATGAAACTCTCAAGTACAACAGACAAGATAGAGCTGTCAGAGCTTTCGAAGTTGATCAATAAGCGTAAGGTATCCAATGTAAGCAGGTATAACATGGAGAGAATTGAACACGCTCTGAAAAACGGAGGAAGCGTCAAAGCAGTGAAGAGGAAACTTGGGATATGGAAAAATCAGATGTATGCAATAAGGGACAAAGAAGGCAAAATATCTACCAATATGGATAGGATAATTAAAATAGCGAAGGAGGTTTACAGAGATCTGTACAGTAGCTGGGACAACCACGACCTTGATACTATAACAACTAGCAGTAACCCATATGACCCCCACTAGTAATATAGAAGTCAGAAAAGCCTTGGAGAGCATTCAAAGAGGCAAAGCTGCTGGTGAGGATCAGGTAACATCAGATCTGCTGAAAGATGGAGGACAGATTGTGTTATAAAAACTAGCCGCCCTGTTTAGGAGGTGTCTCCTGCCGAAAAAGTACCAGAGTCTTGGAAGAATGCTATCATCATCTCAATACATAAAAAAGGAGATGACAAGGACTTGAAAAATTACAGGCCGATCAGCTTGCTCTCGGTAGTATACAAGCTATTAACCGAAGTGATTGCTAACAGAATTAAGAAAACATTAGAATTCAATCAACCAAAGGAACAAGCAGGGTTCGGAACAGGCTACTCAACAATCGACCACATTCATACTATCAATCAGATAATAGAGAAATGCTCAGAATATAACCAACCACTATACGTAGGCTTCATAGATTACGAGAAGGCGTTTGGTTCAGTAGAAATAGCAGCAGTCATGCACACACTGCGGAATCAGGGCGTCGATGAAGCATATATAAACATCCTGGAAGAAATCTACAGGGGATCAACTGCTACCATAGTGCTTCATAAAGAAAGCAACAGAACACCAATCAAGAAGGGTGTAAGGGGGATACCATCTCCTCAATGCTATTTACCGCGTGCTTACAGGAGGTTTTCAGAGGCCTAGAATGGGAACAGTTAGGGATCAGAGTTAATAGAGAGTACCTTAGTAACCTGCGCTTCACTGATGACATTGCATTGCTGAGTAACTCAGGGGACGTAACTCATGATTACGGAGTTAGGAGAGCAGAAAGGTGGGTCTTAAAATTAATCTGCAGAAAACGAAACTAATGTACTACAACCTCGGAAGGGAACAGCACTTCGAGATAGGTAATAGTGCACTTTGAGTTGTAAAAGACTTTGTCTACTTAGGGCAGGTAATAACAGCGGAGCCGAACCACGAGATTGAAGTAACTAGGAGAATAAAAATGGGGTGGAGCACATTCAGCAAGCACTCTCAAATTATGACAGGTAGATTGCCACTATCCGTCAAGAGGAAGGTATATAACAGCTGTATCTTGCCGGTACTTAGCTACGGAGCAGAAACCTGCGGGAGACTTACAAAGAGGGTTCAGCTTAAATTGAGGACGACGCAGCGAGCAATGGAAAGAAAAATAGCAGGTGAAACCTTAATATACAAGAAGAGAGCAGAGTGGATTAGGGAACGAACGGGGGTTAAGGATATCATAGTTGAAATCAAGAAGTGGAAATGGACATGGGCCAGGCATGTAGCGCACAGACAGGATAACCACTGGTCATTAAGGGTAATTAACTGGATTACCAGAGAAGGCAAACAGGTTAGGGGGAGACAGAAGGTTAGGTGGGCAGATGAGATTAAGAAGTTTGCGGGTATAAATTGGCAGAAGCAAGCACAGAACCGAGTTAACTGGCGGAACATGGGAGAGGCCTTTGTCCTGGAATGGACGTAGTCAGGCTGATGATTATATATGTATATATTAAATGGCAAAGATACTTTATGCGTTAAGACTAGAAGTAATAAATGCTTTTGAGATCGTATTCCAGACTGCCCTAATAACCTGATCAGAACAATTTTAAAGAGGTTAGTTGACTTAATGTGCTATAATTTTTTTTAATGCGGGAAATTTCTTTGTTACACATGATGTCGCGCTTCGGCGTCGGCTGCGGCGCCGTTCACACCCCCACTCCGCATGCTCGCATCTCGTGCCGACCCAGGAAGACACCCGCAAAACTGTCGCTCCCCTCCCCCTGTCTTGCCTCGCATTGCCGACGCAGGCAGGGTCAGATCTCTCCTTTCACACAAGCGAGCACATCGGGACAAAAGGGCAAGCAACTAGGTTTATTAGTAAGCATGCATCATTACCTTGAGAGAGGGAAAAACAAAACATTATTTTGAGGGAAGGCGTAGAAAAGGGGTACTCAGGAGCATGCTGGTTGGGGTTCCAAGTTCTGACATTTATTTATTTATTTAAAACATTATTTATCCAAGACATTTATTTAGCCAGGAAAAAACAGCATTTTTTATTATTCGAACGCGCAGCTTACCTTCAGCATTATCACGCATGAGCCCGTGGTGGCATCCCATGGCAGTCATGGCAACTATGCAGCACACGATGCTCAAATCGGCCAGTGGCTGTTGACTTTGAGCTTGTGGCACGGTAATTTTAGTTAATGGCGAATTTGACAAAAGGGGCGACTTTCAGAGTAGATTCCAGGGCACATAAGCCTTGGCTACCAATCAGTAGCGTTTTTCGACAAGCTGGAAACACACTGCTGGGCCCCTATAAAGGGACGCTGCAGTGAAAGAATAAATCAGTTTAGTTTGTTAACTGTACTCTGTCAACTTTACCATTACAAGTTCACTAATAGAGGATAAAAGGGAGACTAAGGTTTCTTAAGTTTTCATGCTACCATTTTTGAGCGCGACATTATGGATTTCGAAGCGTACTTGTCACATTTTGGCGACATTGGCTCAACAAAATTTCCAAAAGCTGCATGGTAAATTTGTGGCCAGCTCAGAGGACGTTTTGCCGATCAGGAACTATTTAGTGCCCACTGGACACCTTCAAAACCCAAGACCTTACGCCGTTTCGTGCAGGACTTGCCATGTGGCATCTCCACACAAGCTTTCTTCTTGCAAATTTTCTCGTTTACCAAGCGTATTCCTGTTTCTAGCATGGTGTTACTAGTGCGAGAAAAAACTTTTTCTTTGGTGTCCCTTTGCAGGCTTGAGTTTTTCTCTTCAGCGTTTCTTTGAAGCCTTGGTAGATTAGTCTTGTCTGCAACATCAAGCTGAGAGTATGCGAGAGCGGAGCAGTTAAGTATAGAGAAAGTGATGGCATAGCACAGCTCGTGCGAGGCAGAGAGAAGGAAAGCAAGAGCTCAGGAGCATCAGTGCGCAGGTGGGCGGAGCCGATCTCTGCACCACTGCGTTTTCAAGTGAAAATGTTCGATAGAGGTTTGTCGACAGCACTGCACTTATTAGTTCTCTCTCTCTCCATCCTCGATTCATTTTTTACATTCCTATCCCTTTCCTGAATATGCACCAACAAACACAGCCACTAGTACAAGTTATTTTAATACTGCAGTTCCAATACAATAAATTCAATAAAAATAGTTTTCCTTTTCCTGGCCTTTTCTTTCCCAAGATTTACGTCAAGTCGGCAATGCGCATTCCTTGCCATTGCGAGATATAGTCCACAACGTACAAAGACCACCACGCTTTCTTCCGAAATCATTTATTCGCTCGTTCACTGGCAAAGGTGCATGTGACCTTGTCTATACAACCCAGTTGATGTATTTTTTTTATACAGCACTATTTACATCAAAAGGAGAACTGTCGGGCAGGGGCCAAGTTGTAGTAGTACGCAATAATGGAGGAAAAAAAAACTTGTGGGGCCAACATAAAAATGTAGGTAGCATGCCCCGATAGTTTTTCTTTGTTTGGTGCTTCTAATGTGCGGAAGGAATAGAAAAAAAAACTGAAGGGACAGAGAGATAGACAAGACACACACACAAAAAAGAAAGGAATGGGCATCTTATAAAATACTCCAAGTGCTCATCGTCACTGTAACGGAAGACTGTTCGTCTTGAAGGACATCCATCTACTTGGCTCATATAAAACGACAGCAACGAAGTGCGCAAGAACATCTTGAGCTGTACACGAACAGTGCACTAACTTTCCAAAAATTTCATTTCCCCCCTCAGCGCTTGGAAACATGACCACAACGCAGCAGGGCTTTCTACTACAATGGCTACAAATGACAGTGTGGTGTGCGGCAGCCAATGAACCACGTCTCAATTTTTTTTTTCTCTGGTACACTGCAATCTCGTAGCATTACTAGCATGAAAGTACTGTGACTGAGGCTTCACTTTGTCTGTATCACCAAAGACATAGTAGTGCAATCGGAAGTCACATTAAGTAGAAATCCAGCCGCTCCGTGCATTTCTGTTTGCCTTGGCTGTAACAATTTTTCTTCTTTGTACCTTTGTGTAATATTTATTAGCAAATAGAACACTACATTGTGCCCTCATGACACAGGCTTCTAATGTGGGCATTATGAAATCTTCTCTCGTTGCATTCCCCTTTTTCTACCAGAAGGAACATCACACTAGTTTGCCCTTTGGTGTATTACTAAAGGCTGATCTCGATACAGCAGCAATAAAACATATGGCACTTGAACTCTGTACAGCCAGCACCGCCAAAATGTGAGCAGAAATACGAAAAGAAGCTGCGTTACTAACAAGTCCTTATGCATTGAATTTGAATGGCAGCCACACCATTTTTCAGGGGCCTCAGCGTTGCATGGAGCTGCACTGTCCATTTTGTGCCAACCAATAACTGAGCTGTTTCTTATCGATAAACATGACAAAGAGCTAGAAAACGCAACTGCAGGGGGCGTATTCCACTGGGGATCAATGCAGCATGATCACGCCGCTGATCGAAACCGGGATGCACTGGCAACAGCACTGCACCAAAAATGCTCAGAGGTATGTTCGGCATGGCTGCGACATTGGTGGGAGCAGGCTACTTGTTTAAAAGAAGCTAAGACATCCTTGTCTTGTCGGGGAATGCAAAATGACCAAAGAACCAAGCTTCACAGAGATAAGAACTCCAATCTGCCCGCGGGAGATTTGATTGAGTTTCCAAAACCACTCCAGACAATCACCAGAGTTGACGTATTCAACATTGCTAACATTTAGTACATATGTCTGTACACTTTGTGCATCTTATTACTCGCTAAAATTAGGCTTCACAAGGTTCACGAACGTGGTCATGATTCATAAACATAGTTGTAACCACCCAATTTGCTTTTTTTTTTAATTCTTTAAACTGCGATTTGATCTTTAGAACTGAGCAGAAGAAGCCAATCGCATTGGGACGGCCTCAAAAATGGTGCACCGGTACACCGGAAAAGGTCGCGACTTCGGCAGTACCCGCTGCACCGAATTTTACGCAGCACTCTTAATTTTCAACAAACTCGAATGGTACTGGACTTTACCGCCAGCTATGCACCAGGGAACTTAAGGATGGTGGGTAAATGAAAACAACAAGAAAAAAAAAAACAGAAAAACACTTGCACAAATTAAAGACTCCTCTGAATGAGCATAAGAAGCAGAGCGCACAGAAAGTTTTTGCTAAAAATTGAGAAGGAGAATGGAGCAAGGGGAAAGGGGGGCTAAAAAGGGTACAGGTACCCGTCTTTGTTTGTCTAAAGACAGCTCACAGCAGCACATTACAATAAAGAGGAGAGGTAAAAATGTTGCACTAACAGGAAATTTATGTAAAGGATGCAGAACGTACTGGGTGCAGCATTAAAAGAAAAAAAAAAAAGTGATTAGCACCCTAAAATAGCATTCCCCTAGAAAACAACAAAGAAATGGGTTTCGAGGAAAAAAAATTGGAGGAAATAAAACAACAGAAGGAACGCACCATGAAGAAAATCGACCTATAGTATTCGCACTTCCCTCTCCCCGCCACACTCGCTTATAAAAAAAAAAGAGAAAATGCACACGGACCACCCTTCAATGGTACTCCCAAGTTGGATGCGCGGCTGCGGGCTCTGCTCGCAGAACGCGCTGCACTGACCGAGAGAAACAAAAAAAGTGTTGGGGAAAGGAAAAAAAACAACCGAGGGTCAGGTCAACACTCCACCAACCATGCCACGGCAGCCTCAGCGTGCCAGATCCAACAACGAGAAGGGTTTCTGTTGAAAAGGAGGGGGCAACCACTCATCAACACAGTCATACCTAGGGAACAGTCCAGGCAGTCTGCCACTCAACAGCCAGGGCCAACATTCCAACAGCTAGCAACATTTCCAATTCCGATTTCCGCCTCGTCAGGCCCAATAAACAAGCACAATTTACCACGCAGTTTGTGTGTGAGTGTGAACGCACGTAACTCATGTAACGCTGTGTGGAGGCGTGAACGAGCTCTTAAAATGCATGTGCGCTATTTCGGTTGACAGACTGCGGGCACACTTTTCCCCGTATTTTCACGTTTGCAAACCCCTGAACTGAATATAAAAGTCTGCATTTGCAACTCCGTGCATGCGCAAGTCTGCAACTACAAGTCCGTAACATGTCTATGCAGTTTTGTTTCCCGTTTTTCGTTTTTAATGACCAGCGATTTCCGTAGAGTCCCTCCTCTCTCCTTGGCCTCACGTTTGTCTCTTCCCACCGAGGTCAGAGAGTGCTTTAGATAACAAACATAGCATTAATTCATTCTTTCACGGTAAACTAATTATCGGGGGCCTGAATGAAACTCGAAGATTCATTTCAAATCGGGCATCACTGCCAGCGGCAGCACCAACCAAACAACACAAATAACATTTCCACACAGCCCCCCCCCCCCCCAAGGACATGTGTCACATGGCAAAAAGTGCCGTCTTGTCTTGCACATTAGGCACCGCAATAAAAAAACACACCAGCTAATGTTAAATGTGAAAAAGCTAAGCACCACTAGTACTACATTGGCCCGAATAAACGCAGCCAAGCATTGACCAACCATTGAAGAAAACGAATGCAAGCTTTGTCAGGGATACTTTAGGAAAATTAGTGCTGCAGTCCTACAATGAAGGCAGAAACGTAATGCCTGGAACCCATTCTATCTCGGCGATAGCTCAAAATATGTGAACCAGCGGCAAAAATATTGAATATACTTTTAAATGTAAATAATAATCACGATTTCGTACATTACATTACTATAAAGCGCAACAGTCATCCACGAACAGTAGACGAATGTTGTCTGAAGCAACTTCGTGGCCTCTAGCGCAGCAAATAGGAAGTCGCAACAAAAAAACTGCCTCAACTAATTACGGCATCCACTCATATAGCAGCAATTATCACATAACATTAATAAGGTATTGCTCTCTGTAATGTCCTCATAACAGTACAATACGGGCTCAACCTGTAATTGAGACACTGCAGAAGTGTTAGTATGACCTGGAACACCCTACTAGCACCTACAATGTGGGCCTTCAAATTTGGATTGACCAGCCACAAGTTTGAACATCTAAACATCCTCTCCCACTATCACTGTCACGCAGGACTACCACTCGACTTCATCTAATAAAATACGAGAGAGAAGGAAAGACGCGCTATCATGTACCATAGCGATACTAGCACTGCAACAAACTCTGGAGAGTTTCTCCCAAGCGGACACCACTGGCTCGACAAAATGCATTGAATGAGGCTGTGCCCAGTTGCCTACACACACACACACACAAACACACACACACACAAGACTGTGCCCGGCACTACACAGCATGGACAAACATGCCCGATAGTACGAATATTCCCATGAGAAGCAATGCCAAATGGCTAAAATTACAACTTCATTTCATTCGTCACTGTTCTCCGGCGCCCAGTGCAGCAGCATTTTGGCACTAAGAGAGAGTTTTTTTTTTTTTTACATTACATACAGCCATTATGGTTTAAACAACCTCAAGAGCAGGCCTTTCGTCTCATGCTGCATCCTTTAAACTAATCTACAGTCTCTCAAATAGCCTACTGCAGTACCTCAATTACAACTTCTTTAGGTATAAATGAATGATTGAGCAAGCAGGGGAAACAATTCTGTAACGATTCCTTCCATTCTACTCTACACTACCACAATTATCCACCGACCACAATTTGCCGATCATGTTGATACCGCACCTCCAAGCTAGCCCTAAGAGCACAATAAGATACAGCCTTCGAGGATCGAGTATGCTGGCGTCGGAAACCATTCTCCCGCCCATCACAGCAGCATGGAGTTAGCACATCCAAACCGTGACAGCTGGGCTAGCGCATGCGACACCACACCACCTCCGTGCCATACACATCAGCATGGCTCGACAATCACCCAGATTCAATATGCATTCGCACTGGCCCGTGTACGTGGCAGACTACCGTGACTGACTATCGCAGTGTGTGACAAGGAGAGGAGGAAACGGAAGAGGGAAGGGTGTTGCCTCAGAGGGCCGTGTGGGTGAAGGAGCTGGCACTGTTGCTGTGGGCTAGGCTGAGGGTGCTGCCAGCCAGGCTGTCTGCGTCCGACGAACCTAGGGACTCCCGCGAGGCCTCTGCTATCTCAACCGGATTGAAGCCCATGTGGGCGCTCTCCTCATCGAAGGCCTCTATCTCACGCGACTGCCGCTCGCATAGCAGTCGTTGCCGCTCAGCTTTCTCTTCTTGGAACTGCTGCTTCTCTAGCTCCATCTGCAAGGGACAGGCATCGAGGCACACTCAACAAAACACGTTGCATGGCTAGTTGGCGATACATCCTTAAAATATTCTAGCGCTACAGTCGAACCCCGCTACAACAAACGCCGCTTCAACGAAACTTCTGCTACAACGAAAAATTAACAGTTTTTCGTCAGCAGGCCGTAGGAGTCAATGCATTAATATTGTCGCCACAACGAACACTTTTTCTTCTGCCGTCCCGTTTTAACAAAATTTCACGACGTAATTCCAGGCTCAGATATTTATTGTTACACAGGAAACCCAGTCTTTAACACTTTGATGCATTTTGAGAACCTGAAAATACGTCGACGAAGTCTAAAACACACGCTGGCACCACCAGAAACTGCCGCTGTTCAGCAAGCATGGGTGTCGTCATTACTCGATAGCGATAGCAATGAGACTGTCGTGCTTTTGCCACTGGCTTCACAGAACACCTATATATTGGCTTGCTTTTGAGCTGCAGACGATCGGCAGCTGAAGCTCAGTCGCTCAGTTCATGGTTTCCTCCACGCAGCTGGTGGCTGCAACCGCGTAGGGATGCTTTTTCGATTCCAATGCTTAATTTTATTTGTGCTTGGCCAGTGCGGTACCCAATCAAAGCGGCTGTTCATCCACGTTATCAACCAAATCAGCTAGCCGTGAGTGATGGATGATAAGAATGCCATAGAATAAGGCGAAAGTCCCCGCTCCACGATACCCTGCCTCCATCTCTGCATTGTCGGGTACACTTTGACAGCGGACAGCTGCTGGTGTTAATCTATCAATGCAACTGTTTAGTACGTCTACGAAAGCAGATGCAGGCGTTGTTCAGAGTGGTTTTCACCATAGCCTCGCTATGCATGACTGTGAATCACGTCGTGACGCTGCTGGAAAAGAATAGGAAGCAGCGGACACTTTTTTTTTTCATTTTAAGAATAAACGTTCCTTTGATTTGCTAGCTCAGATCAGCTATATTTTTTCAATTTCACTACAACGAAATTCTCGCTTCAACGAAATATTTTCAGTACCCCATAAGTTTCGTTGTAGGGGGGTTCGGCTGTACTTGTGGTAAGACAGGACAGAGGAGTGCTGAGCAGGCCAGCACCAATCCTGTCATACTTTCTCCATCCTGTCCTCCACAGAAGTAGCACTGTTAATATTTTAAGTAAGACGGCATCGAGGCATTGCACTAGGGTAGCAGGCCTAGTTTCCTGCATTAGCTCTATAGATTTCAGAAGCCATATGCTATGTTTTTAGCTATTCTTTGTCGACTGATTCATAGCTACCCTACTGTTTAAATCGCATGATGTTCATTGAGAAGTGCCCTGCTGTAATGAGAACCTCTTGCTAGCACTTAGGCGATTCAAGAATGCTTGGCATAGTGATCCTTTACTACAGGAAAATATCAAACAGAGCAGGATACAGAACGATGATAAACTTCTATACATGACATGAAGATGATCAACTTTTATACATGATATTCAGCAATAGTAGCACAGACAACGGACTCTGGTTTTGTAGCAATGCCTTCTATTCTATTCGGTGGCACTCTTTATCGTGACCACTTTTTTTCAATAAACATTTGTATTTTCAATAAACAATTGACGTTGGATACTCGGTTAAGAACAGCCGATAGGCGGCTAAGATGACTTTCAAATGTAGGTGAAAATACGACGACATCATCGAGATAGCACAGGCATGTGGACCATTTGTATCCGTGCAGGAGAGAGTCCATCATCCTTTCAAATGTAGCTGGGGCATTACACAATCCGAATGGCATAACCTTGAACTGGAAAAGTCCATCAGGTGTAATGAATGCGGTTTTCTCATGGTCTCGATGATCGACAGAAATCTGCCAGTATCCTGATCGTAAGCCGATAGATGAAAAGCAGGCACACCCATGTAGGCAGCCTAGCCGGAGCACAACGTCCTCAAGATCTAAGCCCTGGGACTATAGGACTCTATTAGCCATAGTCTTCAGATAGGGAATACCCGCGCCCTGCGTGGCCGGTGACTTCCCGCACGCCGGATGCGTAAATAAATGTTCTCTCTCTCTCTCGGCTGTTCTTGAGGTTTTCGGACAGCAGGACTTCAGCTCAACTCTTCCAAATGTCGATTTGGCCGTCAGGAAATCACTGTGCTTGCTGGATGACCTTGTTAGTGCTCGAGGCGTGCAACCTCATCCTGAAAAAATTAGAATTATCAAAGATTTTCCCGCACCACGTTCCGCAAAAGAAGTACACAGATTTATCAACCTTGTTCTTACTTTCGACGTTTTGTTAAGAGTTTCGCTGACATTGCCCAACCACTTACGAAACTGCTGAAGAAGGACATGCCTTCTTATTGGGGTACTGACCAAGCGACTGCCTTCAGCACCCTTACAACATTACTTACTTCCCCACCCATCTTGGCCCATTTCGACTGGTCAGCCCATACTGCAGTTCGTACCGATGCCAGCGGACATGGAATCGGTGCTGTTCTCGCCCAGCGGCAACGAGGACAGGATCGCGTCATCGCTCATGCCAGTCGCCTCCTGTCTCCTTCGGAGGGCAAGTTTTCCATCACAGAGTGCAAGTGCCTCGCACTAGTCTGGGCAGTCGGAAAGTTTCGACCATACTTGTTTGGCCACACCTTTTCGGTAATTACGGATCACCATGCCTTGTGCTGGCTGTCGTCCCTTAAAGATCCAACTGGACGACTTGGCTGTTGGGCCTTAAAACTCCAAGAATACAGCTTTGACGTGGCATATAAATCTGGCCTAATGCGCCAGGATGCCGACTGTCTATCCCAACACCTCGTAGACCCACCCGACCTTTCAGCACATGATTCTGACGCTTGTGTCTTCGCCATGTCTGCTTTCAACAACATACGCAACGAACAGCTCAGCGATGTCCACTTGCGGTCTATCATGCAGAGTCTACGTTTGCCCCACGTAGACCCGTCGCTACACTTGCTCGTTCTATGCGATGGCATTCTTTACCGACGCAACAACAGCGCCAAGGGACCAGAGCTACTACTCGTAGTTCCTGAGACACTCCGTTCCTCTGTTCTTGAACAGCTTCACGATGCTCCAACCACTGGACATCTCGGGGTCACACGCACGTACGATCGCCTGTTGGCGTAGACTCTTCTGGCCAGGCCTTTACAGTTCTGTGCGCCTATACGTTGCTGCTTGCGAGTCCTGCCAGCGCTCTTAAACATTCCACCTTGCCACCAGCTGGCGTTGCAGATCATGGGCACCAAGGAACCTTGCTGTATTATGCCAACACGGGCACCGTACAGCAAGCGTAGCGCTGTTGTTACCACGCTGCACGCTATTATTTAGCGACAGCCAAAATGCGCCTCCATCCGCTGCCAGGACTGCTAGAGCATTGCAGAGAGCACATTGCTTGCGAAAAGCTCTTCGTTGCCACATTAACTCAGCAGGCTACTTGCCGATCTGCGCATGGCCTGAAGCGGAGAGGGTGTACTCTACAGCAAGAAGATCAGCAGTCATGGTGTGCGCAGAGTGAGCGAAGCGCTGCACGCAACTGGCCACGCAGTAAAAGGTTTGGCTCTCTGCGACTGTAACGCGTTTCAAAAAGAAAACTGCGCGAGTTTTCGCTTAGAAGCAGACCGCGAAACAACTGTATCGCGGACAGCCGATTCTGTCCGTTCTGTCGCTGTACTATGCTGCATACCCCGGATCTTGCGGCAGTTTAGAAATGCTCATCGTTGTCACCACTGTGTGCTATCGGGCGGTTATGCGAGAGTCGGAAACTTTTCTGCATTTTGGCTAAAAGAAAGAAATTGCTTTGCGGTGGGCATTTCAGGCAATATTTCCAGTGGCACCGAGTTTCTTTCTTTGTTGGCGGTGATGGCGCATGCCAGAAGCTGCAAACTTGTAGCTGGTGGTTAATGCGTGCAACGTTTAGTGCGTAGTTACGCCGTCGTCTCCGGCAGGTACGTATAAACGGGGTTTCACTGTAGCTGACCTTTACCGGTGATGGTCAACTACATCAGAACAGTCAGGCCTCATGCAAGGCATGAGACTTCCCCAACTTTTTCTACATACCTAGTTAGACTTTTATAAACTTATCATTGTCCTAAACGCACCTTCTGCTCCAGCAAGGCCCTGCGCACGGACACACGCTCCTGCAGTTCGTGGCGCTCCCGGTTGCGTTGGGCCTCAGCCTGCATGCGGATCTTGGACTGGAAGGCCATGAGAAGCTCCAACTCCTGCTGCAACTGCTCCTTAAGCTGGCGCACTTCTGTGTCCTGAGATTCGTCCAACCGGATCTGAAAGCAGGCAGCACCAGTGTTGGAGGACTCTTTTAAAGGGCAAAAAGAGGGAGAATCGCATATGCCATAACTTGGGGCAATATTTTCACTGGCAGTGTGCAAATAATCACAATTTTGAATACTGCTTGCTATTCGATTCGCACTAGAATTATACTATTAGAAAGTATTCTAAGTTTCCGTGGACCAATATAGTCAACGGTCGTTTAGAAATGACCCTTTCAGATTTTCAGTATGGGGGGGGGGGGGGGGGGGGGGTGACGATTACATCAGGATACTCGTATTTTCCAAGTGGAAGTTCACTTAAAAAGGTTTCTCGTAACGGTATTTTAGGAAGGCGGGTAGCAGTTTTATATGCTGTGCGGATGAGGTTATCTACCTGATCTCTTGAGAGAGATGAAAGGTGCAGATAAGAGAGAACAGGTCACTCTATGCAGGCAGAATACAGCTAAACTTGGATATAACAAAATTGAGAAATTCTAGGAAAAATTCGCTATAAAGAGGATTTCGTTATATTCAGTACGAAAAAAAAGCACAAGTTGAACAAAAGAGGAAACGAAGGCAGATATAATATGAAACACTTACTTGGCGGTAAAAAACTGCATTATTATTGCGTTAGAAATTATATGGCCACTCTCAGAGAGTTTTTGCCGTCGCCGCCGTGTTCGGTAACAAGTCCACATTGACAAAAACCCCAGCACATTGTACCTTTTACGAGCGGGTAAAAGCACACGAGCGCTGGTGAGGCAGAGATCAAATGAGCTGGGCCGTCTCTATCACTTTAAGGGCGCATATCTAACATCACCCCGCGTGTTAGAACTGCCGTCGAGTGCTCAAACAAGAAAGAAACCACACGAGTACGCGCTGTGTGAGCAAGATGTGGCAGTGACAAGAGAAATGATGGTCACCGAAATCGTTCAAAACAGTAGGGGATTGCGGAGACGACAGCGTTGACAAACCACCTCGAAAAGTGCTGACATCTTCCGAGACGAGAAATTTGCTGCTCTTGCTTCAATTAAGGTTCAATGTAACAGCGGGGAAGATCGACTGAAGCAACGCGTCAAGCAGCTGGAGGACGCCTTCCTAAGCCCGTGTACGACCGCAACGCAGACGAGCATTAGGCAGTTTTTCTCTGGTAAATAAAATGGCAGTGCAGCAAAAGCGAGCCCGTTACTTGTATGTTTTTTTTTTTCTCTTTTAAACCTGCATGAAAAGAAAGATTAAAAACTGCCGCTGAAGAGATAGAAAGTGGTAGTACTATAGTGATTTTTCTGAAAAGCGCTCATTTTTTCCAGAGATCAGCGCAACTTTGCTTATCTAGAAAATCTGTTTATCTCGAAATTTTCCCAGGTTTTCTACGACTTCGAGTTAACGAGGTATGACTGTATATAGATGAATGTTGGCGCCTTTGTGCTATCTTTTTTCTTTTTTTTTGTCGTAAATAGAGGTCTCACATGGTTTTGTTTGAAATTATTTGCTTTTATGTGAAAATTCAAAGTACCTATATTGACCATTTTGAAAGCCTAAAACTTTGTTTTGCTAGTCTATTTTCAGTGCCTAAAACGAGCCTTTCTAGTAGGCTAAAACCAGCCTTTTTAGTGCCTACAAGTCCGGCCTCTACTGATAACTATGCATCGCAATACTCGAGAAGCGAAGTCGCTGCCCGAGGGCTGTTGAATCTTGTCCCAAAGAGAATGTTTCAGAATACACCAAATTCCACAGCCTCGTGCAGTCACTGAAACGATAAGAGGGACTAACCGACTGCTTTTGGAGCATCTCGGCAATGCTCTGCTCGTACTGCTCGCCCAGGATGGCCAGCTTGCGAATCTGCTCCTCCTTAAGCTTCTTGATGACCGCCTTCTGGTCGTCCCTCGGCGTCGAGGCCAGCACCTGGCTCTTCCACGCCTTGTACTGGCGCGTCTGGATCTTGCACGTCTCGCGGAACTGCTTGCGGATCTGTAGCTCCTTGTGCTTGAGGCTCTTGGGCTGCTGCTTGACGGCCTGTGCGTGCCGCTTGTGCAGCTCCCGCTCCCTCCGCGAGCAGTACTCATGTTGGTTGGCCAGCTCTGTCTGGTGCTGTTTGCGCACCTGCTCCTCACGCAGCTGGTGGACGCCCCGCTGCTGCCTGTACTCCAGCTCCTGGAAGTTTGGATATTCGGGGCTAGTAAGTATGGCGTACGACAGTCCCGACGCCACGGTAACACAAACTCTGGAAACACGTGAATGTTCATCCGTGGGAAGCAAGGCTCCAAGCAAACTGACAGGCCCCAAATAGTTCAAAAGATTGCACCACCTTCCGATTCGCTAGCTAGCCTTTACTTCTCAGCAGACGACACCTTAACGGTGTTGCGAGAAACAGAATTTTCAGCCGTTTCATACTTCCCTAGAATCCCTGCCGCAGGGACATTTGCGAAGTGCCCGCTACACCGTAATTCATCACTTTGCAAATGAATGACTACATGTCCATAAGGAATTTAATGCACTTACTCTTCTGCAAAATTTGTAAGTGCTGTTTGCTCAAACAGCGGGCAATCCTCGGTGCCATCCAGCGCATTGGATCTAAAGCGTATAAAATTGTACCACTGGTGTTGGCTGGGCTACTAACTGCTACAATAGCATCTAGGTGGCGCTAGTTGTGCATCACTTTTCTCAATGAAATATGGCACGTTTTTAAAAATCCTCGTACCTAATCCGACCCTAGAGCTTGATGCAAGGAAATTTGAAAAAAAAAACTATTGGTCTAAATTCGAATAAATATGGTATTTGCTTCTTCCCCCCCCCCCCCCCGGCCATTTTTTTTACACACACAGCCAATGAAGATCTTTTGCCAAAAATAAAGGCCCCAGGACGCAGACAATGACGCTAGAATTTTTGCAAAACGAGCTCTAATGCGATTCTGTTAAAACCTCTTGGTAAACGTACTTGCGCGATAACACCAGTAATACCAGCGTGCACAGTCAATAAATCATGTATTAGCATGAACAAAAGTTCAGTAGAAGGAAGACTTGCCTGTGTGGTCTCGTGGTGCCGCAAGAGCATGGAGTGCGCTTCCTCCAGTTGACTCTGCCGCTTGGCCAGCTCCTCGCGGAGCAGTTCCTGCTCAAGCCGGTGGTACTGCAGCAGGCGCCGGCGCCGGTACTTACGCACCTCCAGCCGCAGGTAGTCCGCCTGGTGCCGCTGCAGCCGGGCCAGGGCATCCGCCTGCCGCTGCTGCAGCTGCGCTTTGTGGCCCCGCAGGGCGGCATCCCCACCGCCGCTACCGTCATCGCTCAGCTCTTTCTTGAGCTTCTCCTTGAGGTACTTATACTCAACCTTTTGCTGCTGCTGGAACCGCTTGGTCTCTTCTTCTTGCTGCTGCGATATTGTGCGTGTCAGCCTCTTCTCCCCAGCAAGGTTATGCTTCAGCTGCAACACACGGAAGAGATTCATTCAAGCGATACTTGCAGTAACACATTTTTTTTATATTTACAGCACTCAGACTGGCAGGATGTCGCAGATAAAACAAAAACGCTGTATGAATACAGTCGAGCCCACATATAATGGCCCAACTTAAAACAACCTTCCACCTAAAACGAACAATATCCACATGACCGTGAAAATATGGATTGTTTCGATGGCACAAAATCGCGCTAGCAACGAACATCTCCGAGCGCCGCCGATTGGCTACAGCGAACAAAGTCAGCGCTCTGCCGACTTCTTGGGAAACCACCCTTGATCATTGATCAGGCATCAGCGAAGTGCCCATAGATTTTTATTGTTAAACGCGGACCCTGCCTCTGCGCCCCTCTAGTTGCCGCTCTCCTCGACCGCTTTTTGTTAAGCACCCCCTTCGTCCTTTGTAACCCCCCACCACTATGAGCACCCCGCATCGCCTGACGAGGCCCGTATTTTCACACTGCCACCGATCTTTCGAAGCCCGGTCAGCCATCTCTCCTTTGTTTTTGATCGCTGGTACTTTTTATGAAGTGACCAGACCATTGGCCAACATCATTAGCCATCGACTGTATCCGATCGTCTGCGTGTTGTCTTATCGTATCCTTCTAGTGCACTTGCGTAGGCTACCTCATGGACTCTGATAATTCGCGATTTGTTTCGTGTTTAGGATCTGTTCTTGCTCACTTCGCACTCAGCTTAGCATGACCACCGCACGCATGCGGCAGCGTAGAAATGGCTGTTAATTTGCGCGGAACGAATTCCAAAATATTGAAGACGGTGAGACCACCCAAATTTGCCCGCACGGGCACTCTTTAAAGTTTTTCTACGCGCGACTTTCACGGAACTTTCAAGCTACTCGCGTGTTTTGGTTTTCAAGATTGCCTTCCTGTCATATCCTCCTTTCTTTTCACTCTATCGCAACTTCTTGCCCTTTTCTCACAAACATGCTCTCCTCTCTTGATCACAACTACTTCGCCCGTCTCCACCGTTCCGCGACGCCAGCCACGTTGGCTCGAATTCAGGTGTTTTGTTTTCTGATTAGAAACGGGCCCAGAGCTGTTCCACGCATTCTGGCATGTATGTGTGTTGCGTGTGCGCATCTTGCTCGCTCTTGGTGTGCATGTTTCGTCAGGATGGCGGATGGGAGGCCTTCCACTCTTTTTCCTACCGCTCAACAAAATGTTGAAAGTGTGACCGCTTGGCTTGGGCGTAATCTGCGCGTTAAGTGCCGCGTTGCGGAGCACTTGCTCATAGCTGTTGACCATCTAGCAGTCAACTTGTCGCTTTGGGCGTCCCAGTTTTCAGCTGTAGATTTGGTGAATATTTCGTGGGCAGCTGTGGCGGCTACATGCGCGTGAAACTGTTTTTGCAAGGCCGACTTCATCGACGTCGGGCCCTATGCCGAGCCTGAGGCTTCCGAACAGGACCACCCCAGCAGCGATTTGTGGCAGCGCGTTGTCAACTCTAACATGGGAGAGCAAGTGGAACATCTGTTGCGATGGTTTTATAAAGGCCGATGATGATGCCTACACCGCGGAACCGTGCACGAATTAGGGCATTGTGAATGAAGTACGCGGCAAGAGTGATTTGAAGGAATCGGGTTGCGAGAACGCTGAAACTTTGGACCAGTGCCTCATGCAACTTATGCCAAGGGCCTCGGCGAAGAGCACGCTGCCATTTGAAATAAACTCGAGACTGCCATTATCCTTTCTGCTCTTCGACACACATGCATCACGGACTTTTTCGGGCAAAAAAATTTTTGTTTTTGCTCGCAACTTTTTTAAAAGCTGTGTTTCATTTACTATGAACTTTGAGATACAACGAACGGATGCAGCGTCAGGCTCAGGTTTGTTATAAGCGGGCTCGACTATATAATGTGCGTGTATGTACACATCCTTTGTGTCTTGATGTAAATTGCGAGTTGAGAGCAGAACTTGTGTTACGTTTAGTCCACTACATCTCATCTCACTTGTGTTGTGTTCTGTCCGCTTCAGTTTAGCCCGCTACATCTCATCTGTTTGAGTGCTGTAAAATTAAAGAACAACAGATTCATTTTAGCAGTTTATACTACTTTGGGGTTTAACGTGCCACAACCATGACATGAAAACGAGGCACACCATACTAGGGGACTCCATATTAACACTGACCAACAGAGGTACTGTAGGTTGTTTTATTGCATCATGGCAGATGTGCAGCTGTTGCTGTTCGGGCTGGAAATTGAACCTACATCCTCGAGTCTATATGCACAAACCGCAATAACAATTCGCAATGTTCATATACTGTCGCATCGCCCAGTGGAATACAGGAGTGTCTTCTTGACGATGATCAGTAGGTAGACGGTCCCTTGTTCGACTGTGCTAGCCTCAGTGTTAACGCGTTAGCAAGAAACGAACACAAACCACCTTGTATGTTTCGTGCATGAGTGAATATACCGAACCGTCTACGACACAATAAATCTGATTCGTTCTTGCGAGACGCAAAGTTTTTGTGAAAATACGCGGCAACTCGTGCGTTCGATTATAGCCCACAGAGTACACATATCAGCTTCACAAGTTTTCCTGCATAGGATGTTATCCTCTGACCTTTGCAGTTCAAACTCGCTTTGCTTTACCTGTGTATAGCATTCGTCAGTGCTTTTGTAGTGCATGAATCCCATAACATTCATCGTATGCGGAAAGTATTGCAGGCTGGCAATTTGCTCTTTCAAACCTTATCCAACGCTGTGCCGCTTGATTATTACGTTTGTTGATAGATGGCAGCACACTGCAAGCGATTCGCTCCTTGTCAAGTGTCAGAGGGAATTGTTCCCCGCGCCCAGATAAACGTGGTGAGTGACGCTGTGTTGGTGTTATCGAAGTCGTTCGGCAGAGAGAATTCCTTAGATTACTTTCAGCAGTGGTGTCTTGACCTCGAGAATTTTTCATTGGATGTAAAACGCACCGAGAGTGACAGCGACGATGAACGATCAGCTGCCAACTCACAAGCAGCGAGTTGCACTTCACATACCCTTGTGCGCTAATGTTTTCTAACTCTTGTAAGTCACTTTGAGTGTATTTATTGTATAATATTCCTAAGCGAGCTCAAAATAAAAGTATAGTTTTTCTTGTGCATTGCATGTTGCGCTATTACAGTAAATATTACGAAGTGCCGCATACCACCAACACACTCGAGCTCGACCAGCGAAGCGAAACGGTTAGAGCAATGAAATGTGCAGTTACGACTACAGTCCATGCCTCTCTTCTAACTTCTCCTGCACTTCACCGGTACTTTCCGAATGATGCTGTTGCTCGATGAATTTTTACAGTTTCGACGTTGTGAAAAGCATACGTGCATTCGTTTCGATATACTTGTTTCGATCGTGCTGATGAAACCTGCAACATCAGCAGGCAGCGAATTGCGCACTGTTAGAGTCTGATCACGGCTGTGACACAAGCTCTACTTAATGGGAAGTTAAATGCTTGTGTTTTGTTGAAGAAGCAACTCCATGGTACTTACAGCGCAAGTAATGACGACGGCGCAATATGTTTGCAACCCATCCCTACATTAAACATTCAGTCCCGTGCAGCTGCGACGGCACGCTACTTGCTAGCTACTTGCTAGCGTCGTTCAGTTCATACGTTGAGTTCGCCCAGTTTTCTGTAGCACATGCAGGATTGCGCAAAGCGTCGTTGATGCACGGTCGAGCAGCTGACACCACCACTCTTCGCACTGCAGCAAGAAATTAGGTAGCGAACATTTAGCACTTCTTATCGTTTGGTAAAGTACTTTGGTCTGATATATGTTCCTTCGGCGATCAAAAGTTCATCCGTTGAAAGCGGCACGGGGCATAAGTCTGTGCGTCCTATTTTTTTTTTCTATGCGAGTTCATGTGTTGATCATCCTCCCACAGCCATCTTATATTGCACGGCGTGGCACCTATAGCTCGTGGGCATTGCGAATAGCCGGCCTTCCCAAAAGCAAAGCAAGGGCTGTAACCTTGGCAGGACAGCATAGGCGGTTTACTTTTGAATAAACTTCAGTTTTCAGTCAGAGCCTGCTTTGTGTCTTCTTCCCTGTGTCCCCTTTTCCACTTGCTAAACCTCGACGTGAATCTATACCAGCTCGCCCAGCCTAACACTTCACTTCATAGGTGCAAAGTTGGACAGCAACACCATAAAATGAAGCTGCACATGTACAGCAGTCTGGGCTGTGCGTGTGAGAGAAAACAAGTATTCACGAGCATACAAATGAAAGAGAAAAACATCACCAAAATAGCAAAAAAAGCAGCTGAAATGCTACTAAAAGCCCACCTTTTTCTCCAGATCCTGTTGATGCTTCATTTGTAATTTTTCTAGCTCTTTACTAAACTGTTGTAACAAAGTTTCATATTCTTTGTCTAGCTTCTGCTTGTGATCATCCATTTCTTGTATACATTTTGCTTCCATCTGAAACAAACGTATTGGTACTTTTAACATGTTTTCACAGCAGACGCCACAGGACAAAGCTTCACAGTTGCATTCTGCCGTATGCAGCTCTTATACAGCAGACTAACCAACGCTATGAAAGGAAAAAAAAAAAAAAAGGTGTTGCACTTGCATTGCTTGAAGAATGAAGTGAGTCAATTTAGGGTTAAATAATGCCCACACTTTTGTTTCCAGTATTTAGTTTATGTCGCATCAGCAATGTAGTAGTACACCATAAAGTTTCACAGTACTAGTATTCTAGAAGCAAATCTGGTGCTAGCGGTCGCAGCACCACAGTGCCTTCTGGTTGAACATCGTAGGAAACTCCGTGCAGTAGACTAGAAAAGCCAAGATGCTCCATGTCAGCACCGAGGTCACTCACCTGCTCTAGTGCCTTTTGGTGTTGGCGCCGCATCCTCTTGTAGCCCGACATTTGTTCGTGCATCTGGTTCTCCTGCTCGTGCTCCTTCATCTGGCGCGTTACTATAGATGTTGTCCGTATTGTTGCAAAGTTGTTGGTGGCCCCTGCGTCTGTACTATTCAAGCTGGTCGACGACGAATTCTGCAAAGAGAGGTGAACAAGAGCAACGTTCAGTGGGCAAACGGGTAATAATCACCACCCCCAAAGTAATTTTATATTGCAAAGCACCCAACACTTTAGCTCGCACACATTTGCGCAGCACTGAGTTATTGTTTGGTAGAAGAGTGTACACAGCTGTAGGTTCTTAACAGCGATTTTCTGTGTAAGAGTCCAAGCACTTACATGTGCACCGATGCATGATTTTATTCATATATTTCGAACACTTGAGCTACTTCTACAAGTTACTTTAGTGCACATTGCCAGCCATTGTTACCATTGTGCCAGCCAATATATGATTCAGTGCACTCACAAAATTGCAATGGAAAGTTGGGTGGGCCAGCATGCGTCTTCAAGAGTGAAGAGCAGCACAAGACACTGCACACAAAAAAAAACCAGTGAAGCACTCTTGTGCACACAGCGACTATACTATACAGCTGTATGAAGGAGCAAGAACGCACTTCCAACAAAAGCTTTGCATGAGAGCGGCTTTTGTCACGCAATAGTGCAGCATCAGGTGATCAAGTATGTCTTCCCATATGGCCACTGTTTGCCGCGGCCTGTCAAAAAAATATCCCTTGAAAAGGTTCTACAATCATGCATTCAGATGACCGGCCAAGCTGCATCATCACATGACCTTCCACTTCCGGTTGAGGGAGACGATAGCTTGTATGGGGACAGTGCCACATAACAATGCTGAAAACATTTCCGCGTGCACCCCCATCCTCGGCTACGGGACACAAGTTGAGAGGCGTGGAGCAACAACAAGAGCTGCTGCTTCTCTCTCTCTCCTTTTTTTTTTTTTCCAGCAGCCGTGCATACCGGCAGCTTTTTGGACATATGGTTTATCCCTTGAAATTTATACGCAGCATCATTTGCAGTTAAAAAATGGCCGCAATTCAAGCCTCCCCGGTTTTTTTTACCGGGCAGCACATCTGTACGATGCAAGCAGCCGGAGCAGTCAATTTTTTGCCGTCACAAGACTCGGCCATACGCAGATCAGTCCAACGTCTGAACACACCAATAACGCCGAAAGGAAATTCAATCGTGGAACGTAAGTGCTTACGCTGTCCCGCGGATGTCGGAATGAGGAGGGCGGGTAGGAGTCCATCTCGGACGCTGGGGGCAGGCTGCTGGTGCTGCTGCTGTGGCTGCCCGCGCTCACATTGCTGCTGCTCTGCTGGCTCTGGTTGGAGCGCAGGCTACTGCTCTTGCTGCCCTCGCCCCCGCCATTGCCCGCACTGCCACCACCGTTGCCACCCGTGCTCACTTGATCGTCCTCCTGCGAGACGGGCATTGTCACACATTGCAGTTATTCACCGCATGACAACGAAAGTGACAAGAAAGCATTGCTGTCAGGATGTTAACACCGCCACAGAGCTGAAAAGCTACAATTAGTTACAGCCCACAACACCATAGCACAGCTAACTTCCACTAATAAGATGATCGCACTAGCTTGTCTCCACTCAAGCTGTCAAGTAAGTCTTCTTGACTAGCATAGACACTATGCATGTTAAGAGTTACAGGTTCACCGGTATGACCTAACACATAACATATGGCAGAGCAGTGGTGTTAAAATCCCCGATGATATTTATCTGGACTTCACGCTTACAACCAAAAATAAGCATCACAAGCATCACAAACAAGTGTCTGTATGGAAGTGTCAATTAACTGAAAATATGTCCGTGCTGCAGAATGGAGCATTTATGCGAATTCACTGTGGGAGCGACAGCAATGACTGTGAACTAGGCTGTCATTTTTTTTCTTTGGGCTGTAACTGCGTATAAACAGAGGAAAAGAGTGCGAAACCTCGAAAAATACTGTCATTTATTATTTGGGCAATGTTGACTGCACTCCCACCAAAATGCTCAGATACAACTTGAACAAACTCACTACGGCAATCAATAAGTCACAAGGGACTTCTATTTAGAGAAGTTGGCCCTGCTTTCTTTAATTAAAGGTAGGAGTCAACACAACAATGTGCAAGTGGCAAAAACTGAAAACTAGCAATGAAATGGTATACAGTTAAACCTGCTTATAACGAACCTCCGTAAAACGAATTCCTCGATATAACAAAGTTTTTCTATTCCCGCCGTCACTCCATAGAAGCACATGTATTTGCGACCTCATGTAACAAAGAAACAGCGGGAGACCACCTAGATATAACGAATTTGCCCCATAGAAAATCTAGAAATTTTGCTCCGCATTTTGTCATTTTGGTACGAGCATGCATCTTCCGCAGCTGCCTAGAGGCCGACTAAGTTCAAAGCAGCGGCGCCGGCGTAACGCGGGGCAGGCGGGTCTGCACCCCACGAGCCTGCATTGCCGCCGTTCTCGCCGACGGGTGTGCCCCCCCCCCTAAATAATAATAAAAAAAAACATCTACTTTTGCGCATTGGCAGTGCCACGCTTTTTGGTAGCGTCACATATGTGGGGCCATGCTGCATATGGAGGGCGCTTTACTGAATAGTTCTCCATGGTATCCATGTCTGTTGTGGCACCCAACGACGTTCAGCTCTGCTTTTTTTTTTTTTATTGCAATAGAAATTATGTACATAGACAGTCTCGGCAGATTTCTTACCGCCGCCGTCATTCATCCTATATGTATACGCATCTATATATATGAAAACTCAAGAAAAAAAGGCCATCAGCGCTAGGCGCCTAGCTCATCAGCCCAGCTTATCACGGTACACGATCTGTGCTTATCTCCCACCCCTACTTTGCTCTGCGAATGGGGGGAGGGTGGAGGGGGGTACTTTGCTCCGCGAATGGGGAGAGGGCGGGGGGGGGGGGTTAGACGCGCGTGCACGGCGCACGGCGCTTATCCTTCGGTGGTGAGAATCGCGTGCCTTCGACTTTGACCGGAACGATTGCGTTTAGTAGCGAGTGCACAAAAATCACTTCGCTCGCTGGACAGGCGCCATTCGCAAAAAGAGTGCACTTTTTAAACGCAGCGAAGTGACAACTGGGGCACTTGTTAGTTCACACTCATATCTGTACCTGCGATTACGTTTCGTGCCTCGTTTTTGTTTAAACAGCGCGTCAAGTGTACAGCGGTAAACGTTGTTAGTTTTCTGTCATCCCGTGTATGTGTTTTCGTTTGTCATTTGTGCGTGAGCAGCACGCTGCACCTTTCTATCTGCTTGCTGTTCTCAGGGTTGCATTTCAAGTTATCGCATTTAATGCTTCGCCCTTACTGTAAAACGAACTTTTCTTAATTTTGGATAACCTTGTCCTCACCACCGAGGGGATGTCAGATTAGACACTAATGGAAACTCTCCGACACCACGGTGACAACGGATCTTCAGAGGTCAACTCGTCACGCGCTTCGTTTTTGCGCCGTTCCACGAGTTCACAGACTGGTAGCCTTCGTGAGTAGCCAATTAGTTCTGGCAACAACACGACGGCGCATTGAATGCAAGAAACGCGATAGCAAGAAATTGTAATGTGGTAAGAAGTAAGGCTGGCAGCCAACTCTTTTGGATCCCATATCACGGAACTCCTACAAAACGCTAGTGTGAGCAAATATGGCGCTCGCAGTGAAACCGCACTGATACTCGCTGAAATAGCAAGCGCGCCAGCGATCGCAACCGCCCTTGATATTCAAGTTCATTATTGCTACTCAAGCGATCCCCGCGTTGTTTCATGCTCACTCAAGACGGGTGGTTTACTTTCTGTTTGAGCATTCAACGACAGTTTTAACAACACGTGGGAGATGTTATGTACTTTTCAGGCGATAGGGATGGGCAGACTCATTTCACCTCTGCTTCACCAGCGCTCACGCGCTTTCACCCGCCTGTGAGAGTTACGATGCGCGGGGCCACATGTATTATCAATTTGGACTTGTTACGGAATATGGCGGCGACAGCGAAAACCCGCTGCGAGTGTCCATATAATTGGTATTGTAATAATAACGCAGCTTTTTACTGTAAAATAAGTGCTTTGGGTTAGCTCTGCCTTCAGTCCCGGTTTTGTTTAATTTGCACGTTTACTTTCCGAAGTTTCGTACCGAACCTGCATTAACGATATCCTCTTCATAACAAATTTCTTTGGGAATTTATTAATTTCGTTATATCCAGGTTTAACAGTATTGCAAATAACACAGACTACACACAAATGTAGCCCTAATGCTACTTTAAGGAGAGATCCAGAGAGATCCTGCCAACTCCGCATCCCCTCACTCCTGCACTTTTAAAAGGACATGCCAGTACTTCAAGGCACACTAAGATCGGAGTGAAAGCTCAATGAATGACAACGTTAAAACGACAATACTATCAACAGTAGTACCCCATTTACCGAAAAATTCAGGTAAATGCATGAGAACTCGTGCACCGCAGTCGGACATTCGCAAAATGATCCCTATGATGTCAGAGTTACAGCCTAAAATTAATCACTAGTAATAGAACTAGCTGCACTAAATGAAGAATCTTCCAAGCATCAAGAGACATAATAAAATGCTGCTTGTTCATTTCTGTTTGATTCACGAAAAAAAAAAACAAAAAACCTGGACGTTACTGTAGTAAATAGTGCGGGTGGCTCAAAAGTTCACTTTTTGCCTGGTCAAACTGGACAAGCTGTGCCATCTAGCGGGGCCCAGTTGAACCAAGCACGTCTGCAATCTTGGAGGGAATTGCAGGAAATTCTTCATCGGACGTTGTTGCTGCTGTGGCTCACGCTGCTTTTGTTCTGCTGCTAATAGTGTCGATGGCCACGCAGCAAAGCTGGGCAACGTTGTGCACGGCAACTGTGACGTGAAATATTCCAGTAGAGGTGGGTAATTTCAAGTGTGCTAGCGTGATGTGGACCAATAAAACATAATTTTATTTTAAACTAAGCACTTCCTTGGCACAAAAATAGCACTACCAGGTTCTGGAACACTATTTCAGCGATCAACATCAACATAATACTTGCCTTTAGTCACAGTAATTACTGCAAAGTTTCCCACGCTCATTAAAGAACCCGCTTCAGAGGAAGCCAGACTATAAAAAAGCTGGTGGGCACATTATGTTGTTTGTCTACAAGAACTTCAAGTACATACAATGACAGCAGCATTATTACACAGATGCCAATACAATAATTGCTGGGGTTTTTAGTGCCAAAGCCTTGAAAGTGGATACAATTCTGAGGCGTGCCAAACTGGGGGGGACTTGGAAATGATTTCACCCTCCTGGCATTTTACGTGCACCTAGATCAAAGCACATGGGTATTCTCTGCATTTCACTTTGTACACAGAGCCAAGCGCATAAAAGGAAACGAGTTTTCGATGCTGCATACAACAACACTTGCTATCCATTCACTCAAAGCCCGTATAGGCCCTTCAATCAGATAACATGTTCAGTCAAGCAACGACAAGCAACTTACCGTCGAGTCATCCTCGGCTTCCACTGCAATGGCCTCGTTGTTCTCTTGCGAGTCAATCATGAGAATTTTTTTCATCTTGCGGTAGTTGAGGTTGTCCAGCTCCCGAACTGCTGCCTTTGTCCGTTGGATTAGGTCTACTATTACCTTGCCTGAGCGTGGCCGCGTCATGAACGGATGCTGGACGGACACACACAAAGCATTACGTCAGTGTTGCCATTTTTTTTTTCTTTCTTTTTAATGTGTTGTTAAACTGAGACAAAAAAGCTGCTAACTTTAGACAACAGCCGACAACAGGGCTACTATAAATGTCAGGAAAATCAAAATAAGGGCATTTTCAAGTGCTGTATCATCATAATCATCACCATTACTCAGTCGAAACCACTTATAAAGACCCTAGATATAAGGATCTATCAGTTATAATGACCATATTTCGGTGCACTCATAATTTTTTTTTATGCCACCCACGGAAAGTGCTTCCACACATAGTGAACACTTTTCTAAGCCTCCCACTTTTAGAATGAATACCGTATTTACCCGATTCTACCGCGCCCTCGATTGTAACGCGCACCCGATTTCCACGACGAAAAAAAAAAAAAAGAAGTAAGACATCAATTGCAATGCGCACCCATTTTTCTCGCTGGCCCGCATGATCACACCACTCGAAAAAACACCTCCTTTCGGGAGCGTCTTCCATTTAAATATGAGGTATGGGGGAAGCTTGTGCCCATCTGACGTGTAACACGAGCATTGCCGTCACTGTAGTTTTACCGTGGACCAATGTCAGCACGCGAACTTCCTTCGCCCCCTTTTTCTCGACGGTTGTGGTGCCAGGCATGTCGAAGTAAAGAGGCATCTGATCGGCATTCCCGATTTGCCCAAGCAGGCAGCCGTTGTTGTGCCGCAAGTTTAGGACGAACCTCTGAAAACTGTGAAGCTTTTCATCGTACTCCTCCGCAAAATTTTTCGCATATGCCCGTTCACCTTCGGAGGGAAAAGCCTTTCCTCTTCATAAAGTTGGTTAGCCAGCACCTGCTCGCTTTAAACTGGCTCCGCGTTAGACCTTTTTCTAAGGCTAATTGCATAGCCCGCACTTGGAGCAGTTCTGTCGTCACGGGCCGCTGTGCCGCTCGCTGCTCAAGCACATACTCGCCGAGCAGTTCTTCAATTTGCGGAAACCGACTCTGCTGTGGTCTACTGAAGCCTTTGCGTGAAGCTTTGCTGTTGACAATCTTCTGCTTTTGTTTCCGCCAGTCCCGCACGCACGTTTCGGGAACTCCGAACGACCGCGATGCGGCCCGATTTCCGTCCGTTTCTGCACACGCGATGACTTTTCCTTTAAAAGCGGCATCGTGGTGCACTCGAGTTTTTGGAGTCGGCCCTTCCATGCCGTCGATGCTAATGCACTACAAGATGACAAACTCCTCAGCACATGTACGAAGTGCTGCACATGGGAAACACATAGGCAGAAATGGCCGACGCGCGATGCCGACGCAAGTAGGGGGCGGCCATTTTGGAAATGCCGATGGCAATAGAATGACCGTACTCATTTTTTTTTTTTTCGTACTCGATTCTAACGCGCATGCGATTTATGAACTCGCTTAACCGGAAAAAAGGTGCACGTTAGATTCGAGTAATTACGGTACTTCCGACATGGTCACAGAACAAATATAGCACCTACAAAGCAGAAATTACATTGAAACAGGCGTTCTAAAGCACGAGAGAGGCACTCGCTCGCGCGTGTCCAACTGCAGTGTTTACTTGCAAAAACATTGTCCAATGTGGCAAGCACCGCACATACATTTCGGATGCTACAAGTGAGGTGGCTCACTTTCCAGGCATTTCTTTGGCGGCAGAGCACAGTGAGGGGTGAAAAAAAAAAAAGAAGAGGAGAGAAATAGGCCACAGCATAAATACTTGCCCCCGGCTTTCGTATGGCAAACCTTTTTTGATGCCGCTCTCAAGCTGCGTTTATGACTATGTAATAATCCAAGCAGTGCTTTATAATGCAAGAAGCCATAAAAATGCAAGAAGCGACAACTTTTTATGGCACAAAAGTTTGCTGCAACTCTCAACTTGTTGACGCCACAATGTGCCGCAAATGGTCCTTTCGATAACAGCAGAGACTGGCCAACTACCAATGACGATTTCTGCAAGATTGCTGCGGCGCCTTCACAGATTAGCATCAGAAAAGAGCACAAGTGAGGTGGCGGCCGGCAACGAACGTGTCATTATGACTCACCGCCAACAACCCCATCAGACTCATCTGCAAATATCTACTCGACTGCGTGCGCAACTTGAACTGCGCAGAGTGATGGCGGTACAAGCGAGTCATGTTGTCGTTTGCAAGTCTGCCTGGAAAATTGTCACATGCGGATATCGGATAGTGCAGAATATAATATGTAGCTAAAGAAACAACAAAAAGGGTCTCAGAAGGAGCGGTCGAACATCGCCGTTCTAATGGCGATGATGTGTCCGCTTTCAAGTGTTTTTACCACTTCTCTATCAATATTACGGCTATTATAGTTAAAAAGAGCTTCTCATGGCACGACTGCCCTTAATAATAATATTGGAGCACCACCAAAACAAGAAACTACATTGCATGTGATGTGCTACCTCACCTGTAATAAGTTGACGGCTGTGGGCCTGTCTGCAGGGTTCTTCTGAAGGCAGGAATTTACAAAATGCCTGAAGACGTCCGACCTGAAAAGTTAGCATAACCAGTGTTAATCAAAACAGCCTCACTGCAGTCACACTGCATTTTAAAACTTGCAATTCTCAAATCACTCCACCACAACTACGAGCGAGACAGTGCTGCACAACTAAAGGAGAAACACAGCGCCAGTTTTTATCCCTCTTTTTCTCTTCTAGACAAGCAAGTTTACGAATAGCAGGAAACGCTTCACCAGATTTCATTGGCGCAAGCAAAGCTTGTAAAGGACCACTTCTGAACGAGCTTTCACAATTAAAGCCTGACAGCACGCTTCAATTATGCCATCACGGCTGTTGCCGTTGTTATGGTGCTGGCTGCAGCGACTGCCTTCCGATGAGTGTGGAACACATTTAGCATCTAACAAAGCTAATTTCAAGCTTAAGGTTACTGTTTCGACCCACTGAACGTGTGGGCACAAACTAGCAATCTGAGGTAGAAGTTGAACTGATTGCACAGAAGTCTAATTGAGTGCACAGAAGTAATAGGAAGGGTACACAGCAGAATTTCTAGCACCAAGACCAAATAAAAAAAAATTATATTCAGTGTGAGGTTTACAAATAAGTGCTCTCTAATGCTGAAAGAAAATGATGTTTGTAGGCTTGTACGAATAGGAAATTTCAGGTTCTAAGCGAATTTGCAGCAAATAGTAAATTTGGTCAAATAATTTTGAATGGAATTTAAATAGCATATATATAAATTATTATAAAAAAATTGTGTATTCGTCATGAACCAACTAAACAGCACAAATTAAAAAAAATTGAAACGAAGCCTGTGCAAATGCCTTTTTTTTCATCAATTGAAGAGAAAACAACTTTGAATTGTAGCAAGATTTCACTTTCCAGAGAATTCAAGTGATAGCCTATAAATATGTTGTGTGTTAAAATTTGCTATACTTGGAGCATATGAGCCGGTATAACATAACTTTGAACTACTTATTTCTAGGGGGCAACATCCCCAGAGAAATAATGTATTAAAAGCCTTTGCTATACGACGCAGCTTTACGCTGAGCTCGCACCTTACGACAGCTTTCCCATTCCGTCCAAAAGAAAAAAAAAAAACACCTTTAGACGAATCGAATGTCAACCAAATATTCACGAGTGCAAAATAAACTTACGTTCCCCTAGGTTGACGATTAGAAAAGTATAGAGCAAGACGGGATGTCCCCCTTCTCAGAATGGATAATTTATTCTCCTAGAAGTTCTTGCACTTCCACATATGCCTCAATTGCGTGCATACGTATACGGGGTCGTTGCCTAGTCAAGCAATGCAAACACAGAGTAGCTTCAGCCAGCTGAAAAGGTGATATTTTTTTCCTTTCAATCCGTGAAAACTTTTCCTGGTTGACATGCAGCTGATCTCCTGCCTTGTGCACCCGCAGTCACGGGCTTGCCCACGCATAAGGGCGCGGTGCAGCTGTTTTCACCGTGCAAAATTACTTTCGCTTAACGTCAATATTCATAATAAGAGCAAGACACCGCTGGTGTCACTTAACAAGGCAACAAACTACAATGCGCACAGCTCAGTGATGCACGAAGGCATTCTATGCAAACTCGTGGTCCGTCACCATTATGTGACAGCGATAACACAGTGTCTGATTCTTCTGGCGGAAGCTGTTGACAGCACCGTTTCGGTTTCCTTTTCACGCACAGGCAATGATCCGACTCTATTGGTAGAAAGATGCACATTGGACTAGATCTTTTTTTAAGGTTAAGAAAAAGATATGCTTGCACCTCCTTCAACTAAGTAATGCTGCTATTAGCTGCTACTGGTAAGAATAATTTATTCTACCTTCCTTGCAGAGGCACAATATCACGATGTAGGCTTATTCAGGCAGTCTGTACCCGTTTTTTGGGCAAGGCTGAGTGTTACTTAGTATTTTGATTATACTACGCCTGGATTACACGACAGTTTTGTGTGGTTTCCTGAAAGTCGTATAATGGCGTTCCACTGCACTAAAACCTAGGCACAGACAGTATGCCAAGTTGCAAGTATGAGTACCCATGTTTAGAGAAAACGATGAGGCAATGCTCCACTACCAATGCCACTAGAATTTCTAGCAAGCTTTCAGTGACAGCAAGTGAATGTGAGAAGCACTCACCATTCCCCTCCACTAAGTGTGGGCGAGTCATTCTGGGCGATATGGTACAAGGCACTCATGGCATTCATGTTGAAATAGGGAGGCTTCCGCTCACCTATGGAGAGAGAGACAGATTGTTTGCTATATTACATTTACACTACGTTAACATGTTCTCTACATCTAATGAGAGCAGCCATCTCCATCTGTCTCTCTACACACACCCGTAACTGAACATCCACGAAGAGCTTTTCTCGCAGACATTTTGTCATATTAAAAATGTCCGAAACCAATTTTCCCAGTTATCATCAAATTACCTCACTATCAGGAGCTAATCGCTTCATAAATTGCCTCAGCAGAACAATCAGAAAATTTTGATAACACACCGAAAGTTGTAAGGTGCAGTCCAGAAGGTACCGTTGATTCGAATCTAGGCAAATAGTTTTTTTTTTTCCAAATTTCTTCGCATCAAACTTTAGGGTCGGCTTAGACTGGAAGATTTTGAAAAACACACCATTTTTTAATTGAAAAAGTGGTGCACAGCTAGCACCACCTAGATGATATTATAGCTGTTAGTAGCCAAGCCAACATCTGGCTTTAGTAAGCACACATGTGAGGCTGCCATTTTGATCTTTGTGGTGAGTGTTAACGAGCGATTGTCAATTCAAGTCACGCATCGAGTGCTCTGAGTGGCCCCGCCGCGGTGGTCTAGTGGCTAAGGCACTCGGCTGCTGACCCGCAGGTCGCGGGTTCAAATCCCGGCTGCGGCGGCTGCATTTCCGATGGAGGCGGAACTGTCGTAGGCCCGTGTGCTCAGATTTGGGTGCACGTTAAAGAACCCCAGATGGTCGAAATTTCCGGAGCCCTCCAATATGGCGTCTCTCACAATCATATGGTGGTTTGGGGACGTTAAACCCCACAAATCAATCAATCATCATGAGTGGTCTGAGTGTGGGGCAGCTAAATGAAGCCAAACAGGGGCTGCCATTATAATGTCGCTTATGAAAGAAATGTTGACCTAGCCGCGGAGTCGTCGTCCAACCTTCAAGCTGGATGGGACTTCGGGGAGGGCGAAAAAAATGTGCGTCACTGGATGCAGCATGGGACGACAACCCAAGAACACTTTGATTGTGCACTCTTTTAAGAAGTGCGGCACATCCTCGGCTCTCGATGACACTCAAGATAATGCGCACTCTTTGAAGACAGCGACAAAGAAGTCAGCGGCGACGACTCTGAATGAGTGCGGCATCTTTATGATGCAAACAACTAGAAGCAGCGCCAAAAAAGCGACAAAAAAACACACACAACAAGACTAGCGGATGTTTCACGAGTTATTTACATCACGAACCAACTCCTTCATTTCGACTTCACGTTCTATAAGTGTTTTCTCATTGTGAACGCTGTCCTCGTTGTTTCGTCTGGTCTACATTTAAGGCAGCCCCCCCCCCCCTCCCCGTTGGGGGCAGTAAATAAGGTATTACCAGAACAACTTTTGAAATTGTCTATTATTATAGAAAAAGGTATTCAACTGAACTTTCACTACGGCTCTAGCGGGTGAGATTCGCTGAGAGAGCATACACTTTACCAATGCCTTGGTTAACAACCATGAATAATCCACCCCCTTGCTATTCACTAAATGCCCAACCTGAAGTAAGGAAGTATTTTATGTTCAAAACAAAAAAAAGCCCTATCTTTTTTTTTAAATTTTCTTCCCATTTTGTTTCACAAAGAATTCCTGATGGCAGCGCTGCATGCTCCATATTGCACGAAGAACAGAACGTGTGGGTCATGGTCAGTGTCATGCAATGGAGCAATTGTGACGTAGGCGTGCGCACTGACTTTTGCTCTCTCTCAGGTACTACGCTCTCATTGCAAGTAGAGGGTTGCAGCTTTGTTTAAAATTTCGTTCATCTTCCCACCAAACAGGCGCATCATACTTTGCACACGTGATCACCCCTGACCAATGTATAAAATGTACTTGTTCATTTTAACTGCAAGGACCCAGAGAGCCAATGATTGCTTGTAAACACAGCTTTGCAAGCAACCTTTGCAACTTTGAACACACACACACACACACGGGGTTTGTCACGGACATACCCAGTTCAATGCACGTGATCCCCAGGGACCAGACGTCCACCTTCCCGTCATATTGGCCTTCATCCATGGCTAAGATAACCTCGGGTGCCATCCAATACGGCGTGCCCACAAAGGAGTTGGCCGGGCTGATCATGGAAGCCGAGCCAAAGTCCGCTGCAGTGGCACAAAATAAGGCACACAAGCAAACTCAAAGGCTGCAAGGTGACTAGCATGTAAGAATAAACCTATAACACTAAATGGTGTGCATACGAAATAGAAGAGAAAGGAACTGAAGGTAAGCTACAATAGCTTCAATGTTAATAAATAAAAAATAAATTAATATCATCAACTTTTTAAAGAGCGATTGTTCGCTCCAAATTTTTTCAGAAACACCAATTGTCCAATTTTTTCAGAAACACGGAGCCCTCATGGATAGCTACAGGAGTGCATGCCCTTACCAAGCTTGACTGTGCCGTTTTCGGTGAGAAGGATGTTGCCAGCTTTGACGTCTCTATGTATGCGGCCAAGTGAATGCAGGTACTCCAGACCTTGCAAGGCATCCTTGCATATTGCAGAGATCTCCTCCTCCCGCAGAGGCTTTTTGTGAACTGAAAAGAGGCAGGGCAAAAGAAAGGTCAGGCACAAAGCCACGTACTGTGATAGTGCACTCTAAATCATAAAGGTGCAAACATTTGAAACTGAGGCACTAAAACCGAATTGAAGTTAATTTATGGAGTTCTAGGTGTTGAAACCACAGCATGATTATGAGGCATGCAGCAGTGGAGGGGTCTGGAAATTTCAACCACCTGGTGTCCTTCAATGTGAACTCGCATCGAACATAGCAAGAGGTAGAATTCACCTCCATTGAAATGCGATAGTCCCAGTTGCAATCGAATCCACGACAATCCAATCAGCAGCGACCATACCGCTACAGTGGACTTCCAAAATTGAAGTTAAAGGGACACTAAAGTCAAATAACAATTTACATGAGCGTGAGAGCTCAATGCATGACGTCTATAACGGCAATATTATCAACAGCGGTGCCCTACTAACCAAGAAATCAGGCTAAATGTATCACAGGACATGCACCACGAGTGGGACATCTTTGAAATGCCCCCGATGACGTGAGAGCATCTGACTAAGTTAATCGTTAGTAATCAAACTAGCTGCAATATAAAAACAAACCTTCCATGTATTAAGAGATGTAATAAAATGCTGTTTGTCAGTTTCTGCTTGATTTATAGAAAAAAAACTGCCTGACATTACTATGGAAAATGGCGCGAGTTGTTCGAAACCTCCTTTTTTGCCTGGTTAGGCTGGACAGCTGGTGCTATCTGGTGTCTGAACCAAGCAACGAGAAAATTCATTAGTGGGCGTTGTTGCTACTGTGGCTCCCGCTACCTTCGCTCTGCTGCTACTAGTATCGGCGGCGACGATGTTAGGGCGGGCAATGTTGGGCACAGCATCAGTGATGCGATGAAGACCACTTTAAGGCGGGTGATGAACTGTGCTGACCCGATGTGGACCACTAAAAAGTGATTTTCTTTCAAAACCAGCACTATCTTGGCCCAGAGGTAGCACTACGAGGTTTCTGAACTGCTATTTCAACAATCAATGTTGACTTAATACCTGCAAGTGCTCCTTTAAATAACAAGGTTCTACATGCAAATGACATGATATTATCAGCATGCCGCTGTGGGGAACTAGAGTTCATTTTCACCAGCTATTGTTCTTTACATGTACCTTAATCTAACAGCACTGGTGCTCTTGCATTTCACCTCTATGGATTCAGGCCAGGTGATTTGCATCCTCAAGCTTAGCATCCAGGCACCTTGGCCACTAACCTATTGCCACAGCAGGCACTTGATTTACCAATAGCGTTTAGCGTAGAGGTCTAGCAATGAAGACAAAGAAGCGGCAATGTTAGGCCTAGGTGAGTTCTAGCCTGGCACTGTAACTCAATCGTGCCATCTTCGGTGCTTCTGAATATGGCGAAACAAACATCTCGCGAAACGTTTTATGCTGTAGACTAAGTCACAGTGAATGCTGCTGTTCACCTATCGTATATCAAAATATAACTACATACACCTTACAGGGCTTCACTTTTAAACAGTGAGCGTGGACAAGAGCAGTGACAAAAGCGAAGTTAGGCATACCCCAATTCAGAAAAGGATAAACCAGGACGCAACCACAAAACTTACCTTCAATGATATCTGATGCAGATCCGAGACAGTACTCCATAACAAGCTGCAAAGAAAAACAAAGAATTGACATTCCTGCTGGTCCCCCAATAACAACAGGCTTGATTTGCCATAGTCATTTAGTAAACTGACTACAACTGCTGGTAATGAGCTATCGTTGAGGGCTACAGATGCTAGGAAGAAAATCTTCCCAAACAAAAAGCACGGGCTTGGCACTTCACTAAAGACTTGTCAGCAGGAAAGGATGAGTAGATTTTCAGCAAGCACTTACCCAGGCAGTGTGCTCTTTTAAATAACAGCCTTTGTAGTCTATTGTGTTCTTGTGCTTTAACTGGCGCAGGAACCGCACTTCTTTGACAATGTCTTGCCATTTCTGGAAAATAAAATAAAAATCAATAACCGACATGTCAGCAGTTGGCAGGCACAAGAGAAAGGCTACACACTTCAACATAAGGCACTAAATGTAGGTCTCACCTCCGTTGACTGTTTGCCTGTAAATGACATCTTTTTGATGGCCACGACTTCTTTGGTCGTGACGTTCCGGGCCTGAGACAAAGGACAAAACAGCAAAAATAAGCTTTTTATTGGAAATAAACAATAAAGTCTGTAAACATTCTTGGTAGGCCACTAATGATTAACAGGTTGCATAAGCATGAATACAGCCAACTTCTGCACTTTGCACACTAATACAGATACACAACAAAGTACACATACTGAGATCAACAAAGACGCCGGACAAAGAATCGAGCTGAGTATTGCCAATGTCGTATCCGAATATGGTATTAGGTTAGTGTGTGCTGTACTGAGTTACAAATAGAACCTTCTTGGCCTCTATTGTAAATATGTCTACGCTGCCTAGAATAAGGCAAACCATGATGACAGGGCCAATCAGGCTGCAGATGCAGCTACTCTTCGTGCCCTCCTCACCAGCATTTGTACAAAACCAGAACATTTATGCAAGCATCAAGAAAACTAATATCTGCAACACGGCCCTTTACACCATCTAACCAATTTCATGCAGCCTGGTTCAAGCTATAGAGCTTGTGACAACCCTTTGCCACAAAAAGGCTACACATTGTGCTCTACTAATACTTCCGCAAGGCTTGCTTTGAATTCGCAGGACGCAGCAGAGGACAGTCAGTCTCATCATTACTTGTAGACAAACTTAACTTGTAGACTTCAGTGATTTATGTTTTAGGATAACCCATGCAAGAAAGAAAATTAAAGCTGCAGTAAGTGAAGCATACTTTTCATGTTATAGAAGTCACAATGAAGTCTTGCTTCATGCATCTCTTTCAGCGCACACACTTTTGAGGAATGGAGAAATTTTCAAGAAATTACTGAACCCTACTTGGCCTGGTAACTTTGCAAACCACTACATTTGTGCACAACACACTTGTCTTTTAAGCAGCTCCTGGGACATCATACCATAACCCATTTTCAGCGCTTTTAGAACACTGGTGCTTACTATGTACAATCTTCCTCGTTCAAATATCTCGGGGCAAATCTTCAGATAACTGCCAAAGTAATCATCCAGTAAACGACAAAGGCCCACAGGACAACCACACACTAACTGTTTTTCCAACAGATTTTGCTGCAGACTGCACAAACGACACATAAATGACCAAGGAAAGCATTTACAACAACGAACAAGTGTCACCGGAGGTTTAGGATAACGCCGAGCTGATCTAGTTGGTACGTTTTTACGTTAAATGAGTGGGCGTGTGAAGATGGTCACAAGAGATAAGTTAAGACACCACAAACACTGACGTTACCGGTGTATAGGCTCTCCTCTTGCATCACTGTTTGCACGCCTGGTCTTTATTATCAGAAGTGATTACTGCCATTTCCAAATAAAGAGCGAAGTCAGAAAACAAACTCACGTAATAGACCGCCCCAAAACTGCCGTGGCCAATCTCACGGAGGTCCACAAAGATCTTGTCGGGATCATCCTTGTCGAACAGCTCGGCCAGCTCGGGGTCCTTGAGGTTCCCGAGGCGCGAGAAGGACGGCATGCTGCTGGGTCCTTCCTCCGAGCAGGAGGGAGGGTGGGGGGCTGGCAGTGCCCACTACCGGGGCTGCAGTCCCCCAGGGGGGCTCCCTACAGGTCGGCGCTCGCAGCCCGTCCTACCCATGGCACTCCTGCCACGCTGCACACACACAGGAAAAAGGCCGATAAACAGACCTCTCCCAAGTACGAATTGTGCATGCCCCTCGGTGGCTAAACTGCAGAACTTGAGGCTCCCCCCCCCCCCCCCAATACAACGAAAACTTGGGCGAAAAAATGCCACTACGAACACCCTAACAACAAAGAGCATCCTGCACTCCTTTTGCCTTTAGTTTTTTATTCATTTCTATCATGACAGAGAGCTTTAGCATATCTGGTGTTTCAACATACCCAACAGCGTTTGCGAGATACCAGGTTAGATGCTGCTGGCGACAGCTTGTGATACAACTACCCACATTGCCTAACAGAGAAGCCTTACCGTTACATGAGCACTCGTGGAAAAAAAAAAAACAGTAGAAAAAGACATGTTTATTGATTGCAAAGCAGACAGACAATGGCACCAGAAGGAAAGCAAAACACGCACTGTTACAGCAATAATGGGTCTCTGTTCGTATGGTTTAATTCTGCCCAGCCATTCGGCACCATCAATCTGGCAGCCATCAACGTTAGTCTCTAGTAAAACAGTAATCTGGAATTGTGGTAAGTTTGTGGACAGGTAACTACGTCTCAACTGGCCAAGCCTCAAGTAGTGGTGGGATTCCTTGATTCCAAGTCAAGCAATGCTTTGCATTTTGGCAGTTTTCTCTGGAGCCTTTTCTTTTTATTTACAAATCATACATCTTGTTTCTGCAACATGCCACATACTGGTCAATGAAGTACTGCCCTGACATGGGAACAAAAGGCTCTATCGGACGTGTTCCCACACAAGCTCTAGTGTGTTTCAACTAAAGTATGAACCAACTAACTTATACTTAGCAACAACTTATCTTGAACCGGAGAGAAGGCTACGCAGGCGGGCCTTCGGCACATTCGTGTTGCTCCACAAGCAGTATGGCACCTTACGACCGATTTTGGTTTTGCTCACTCACATTATTAACACATTTAGAAAATAAAATACACAAAAAATTTTAATGAAAGAAACATTTACATGTTTCGGTGTACATTTGACTGCCATATTACGAGTACATTTTACTTGGTTTGCGGCCACACACTGACTCGCTGCATTTTACAAATGGATGTGCCGAAATGGTGGTGCTGTCTCAAAAATGCCGTAAAAACGAAGGCATTCTTGCAAAGTGACTAATGACTGTTTTACCTACAGCTTCCTGCAACTGTACGAGTGTGACAAATAAAGCAGCATTTATTCAGCAAGGCCTATGGGAAAATCATTGGTAAACTTAAGTACTATTTTTTGGCACTGTAGAATGCATGCACATAGGTTCTGTAGCTTCCGCAGTGCTGTCAAGAAAATCTGCCGCTGGATACAGCACATAGTGACACAACATTAGCAAAAAGAAAGACAAACTTGAAGCTTAATAATAAATCTATGCCAGACCACCTTTGCCCAATCTAGGAGTACTAAAACCAACTTGGTACACCTACGCATACTTTTATGAAGCAATCCCCCTCCCCCCCCCCCCTTTTCTTTTTCCACCTATGCTTGCATGCCATTTTTAAATCCTTATGAAAGTTGCACTCTTGATAAAGAGGTTTTCTCAATTTTGTAGAGCACAAATTTCTCTTTAGCCCAACATAACAGCATCCTGCTTAATTGATAAATATGGCTGCTGCACGTTTGTCAAAGAAGATCGCTTTGCTTATGCAATAATATTTCATGACGTGTAGTCACTAAGGCATCTAATTTTTATGCCAGCTCACATCTTGGGGCAAAAAAAAAATTCACTGGCAAAAAAACGTCTTGCGCAAAATGTTAGAATATACAATACTCACTCTACATATCTCAGCATAATTTTCAAGTGGAAGTAAGTACAACTGAAAGGCAATAATAATAAAAAAAGACATCAGTGCCCGTGGCATTTGATGCAAATTGTCTAAAGCAATAAATGCAGAGTAACAAATAGCACTAGTAATGAAGTGTCTTTTTTTTTTTTCAGTTTGTTTCTGAATCAAACATTAACAGGGTGGCCAAACTTCAGCTCTATTGTTTCTCTACACCTATCCGTCTACCCTCGTTCACGAAATTCAGATATCACCACAGTACGCTGTGCAGGATATTTGAAATTTACAACACACAGGTCTGTAAAAGGGCTCACTATGAAGTGAAGCCCATGGTGAACAATTCTGTCTGTATATACCCTCCCATAATAAAGGAGTTTCAAATAATGTGTAGATCAGTTCAGCTTTGCTATTGTGAGAATAAGAAGTGTTTCAAAACATGCAGTTCTCTTCACGGCACACATGCATACCACTGCAAATGAAACGAGGGAACTCAAAACATTACACCATGAGTACATAGCATTGGCTATACTTCCCCACACACATGCATAGTAGGGGCCGATCCAACAGCTACACTTCTCTACAACGGTGAGAGACACGGTCAGGGGAGCTAAAAGCAGCTCACAGAAGCTCGGGTGAAGCAGTGTGCGAGAGATAAGCCTCACTGAAGTGAAGAACTGCCTAAAAACAGTGCAAATAATTAAATATCCCACACCACATTGGTTGATCTTGATTTTATTTTTATTTTATGCATTTTACCCCTTTCTGTATACTCCTCCCTATACTGAACCCTCCCATCCTAGTACATTCAATAAAGTGAAACTGAAAGGAACCCTGCCCGAGAAACACCAAATAATCCCACAACCCCACTTTTCAGCTTTCATCAATGAAAAATCATGGCCTCATAATCCATATGTTTCATGCTTGTAAATTGCAACTACGTAGCTGACAGGTCTTGTACGGCAGGAACACAGAGTGCCCGAGAAGAATGGACACAAAGGAAACAAAAAAAAAGAGTAACGGATGACAAAGTTCCTACGCAAAAGTTAGACAATGTTTTGAGAAGTCTCTTCAGACAGTTAATCTAAATGAATTTCGACTTTTGTGCAGTGCTTTTTCTAAAACATCTATGGGGTTTCACAGTTATGGTAAGGCATCACACTTGGCAAAGCCACACTACGTGACAAGAGAGAGCTAAAAAGAGCTATATCCACGCGATTCACTGTGCAAATGGGGCACTTTTTGAAGCATAAAAGTTGTTGTTCCCGTGAAACAGCAGCGGGTATCAGTTATAAATAAAAAAGGCCCTCTTTCCCCACCAGGCAAAATACTTCCAGCAAAACAACCTCGAATTTAGGATGTTTCATTTGCTTAACTTGCACATCGAAGTTTGCCTACAAGCTTACACTCAACTGTTGCTTGAATGATGCAGAAATAATCAAATAGCAATAATTATGCTCCCACAGAAATTCAATTCTTGAAGGTCGCTAGAATAATTGAAATGTGCAAACAGTGTAATGTCAATGTCCTTCATGATAAAAACACGTTCAACAAGACATTGACCCCACACTTCCAGAAAGCCTGACAGCCACATGCGGTGTGTGTGAAAAAAATGCGACTGTCACTTGAACGTGACCTGTAAAACCAGCACACTCCCATACAGAGCCTCAAAACTTTATGAACGCCCTGTTTTTTTAAGTACGCGAGTAAGCAATCACTACACGAAGTACACATTTTAAATTTCGATCATTGCGAAACTCGTGACAAGACATTCGATGTCGGTGAACAAACCGGCCAATCCTGGCCTTCCGTGAACACAATTACGAGTTTCTCAAACACTATCAGGGTTGTCTCGCACAGTGATTAAAGGACGTTTCGTTTGTACCCGCTTGTGACAGACAGGCAGCAGTGCTGTTTGTGGAAAAAAAAAAAAAGTTTCTCTTGTTTTAGTCACCTGCCCGCACAGCCGTTGTTTGAAATATGGAGCTTCGAGCACTTCCCTACGTAACTGTGGCTGGAAAAGGTCACCACCCTTCAACAAGGGGCTTGATTGAAGCACTGTAAACTCAACACCGACGACGGTGACGGCAGCGCCGACGACTGCAAGAGCGTCTTGGAATACGAGAGACGTTATTCCCACGCAGAAAACATAAGCGCGCCGTTTTTTTTTCCAGTTCTGATAGCCAGGTACGAATCGAATAATCAAAACAGAACGAAAAGAAGCACGCGGATGCGTCAGAGGCAAAGCATCTTTGACAGGTTCACTGCGGAAACGCGATTGCCCTGCTGGCGTCTCGGGTGTTTTCTCGCGACGCTGCTCCCAACTTCGACGACCGTCCGAAACATTCGGAAGTCCGGAAGAAGTCAGCGATCCCGCGAATAATTACATTTGTCGAAAATTAAGCTTCGGACTACTCAGAGTTCCTTAGGCAGGACGGGAATGCAGAAAGACAGGCGTTGCGGCTTCGTCGACGCCGCTTGGAAGCGCTAATAAAACGACTCCGAATGCACCTTCTCATAAACAAACGGGGCACAGCACGATCGAAAGTCATTTGAAACACGCTTTTACGCTTTCGTTTGACAGTCCACAACGCCGGCGCCCCTAACACAGGCGCATTTGACACGCCAGGCGGTTGTCGAGAATGAATCATGACGAAAAAACGAAATTATCGGCGAGATTTCGACAGACCACTTTCGATCGAGACGTCTTCGACGGCCGACGATTCGCCTTGAATCTCTTCCGACGGGCATTCACGAAACGGTGCAGTCGGAGGGACAGTTCGAAACGCAAGAAAACTCACGGTGCGACGCCGTGTCTACACAAGTTCGCAAACGAAAATGTAGCCGATGCCCGCCCAAGTGCATTTAAGCCTAGGCAGTGCATTGAACCGCACAAAAGTCGCCGCAAGGAGACTTTAAACCAATGAGGACCGCGATCTGGGTTGAGACACGCTTAGAGGGTACTCACAATTGCTTGGCGTCGTTTTTCTTCCGAAATGGACGGCTTCTTGTCCAGTTTATTCACCGCAATAGACGCCCTTCCGACCCCAACACAGATCAAAAATGGCGTACTGTTGACATGCGCACTTCGACACTTCAGAAAGAAAAGCTGGATGCACCCCGTACACGACGAAGGAAGCGTTGAATTTCACACGGGAACTCACTTGAGGTTTTCTCGGTTGCGAATTCGGCTTAACATTCTTAACGCGGCGCTGGAAACTCCGGCAAAAAGAAAACACTCAAGCTGCGCCGAACTGAAGACATATGTAAAATTCCATTGGCTGCCGAAGCTTTCAAAGAAATCGGTGTTCGGCGAGACAACGAACCGCTTTGATAAATTAATAACCACACGAAACAAAAAATTATGTAGATTGCATAGCGGTAACGAATAAAATGTACATCTTTACCCGCAATAAGAGTGATTGTTTACTTTCGTTCCCGTTCTCGATCCAAGAAAAATAATGTTTATATATTCATTATAAATAAAAAACATTTTGAACCGCATATTTTTATTACTTACAGCGTCTACGTAGTGTAAATGCTACCAAGTTTACTATTTGCAGTAAGAAAAGGTTTATTGCAATGGTTGTCATGATTGGTCATGATGGCGCCCTTGTTCTGCGCGATTGCTGGTCAAATGCGTAGGCGCAAAATTTGAAACTTTTGTTATGCTATCCGCTTGCTGTCGGTTCTTTTCGCGTAATGGCAATCTAGATATATTATTACTACACACTCACGAATGTGTCACACGTAGACGTATTTCTAAATACACACTGACAATCACTGAAAATTAAAGCGTGCCCAGGCTACAGAGGAGGCCACATGTTATGCCGTCTAGCAAGGGTGGAGATCCAACTGATTTTACCATATTCCTTCCTCCATGGATTTTACGGAACGGTGGAAGAGAGGGTGTTAAAGGCGGCATATGCAGAGATTATGGGGGGAGACATAGGGGCTCGCCACCCCCTCCCCGTCCCTCCCTGGGGGAGAGGGCATTGACTGACACAACAACAACAACAAAAAAAAAAAACTTTGGAACAATGTATTTTATCGTGAAATAAAAGAAATTGGCTACTTAATTTGGTGCAACGTCAGAATCAAAGTTAGAAAGTAGCCATGGAGCCATCCTCAAATTTCCGTTACCCGGCGCGGGGTGGAAAAGTAGCCAATTTGGCGAAATGACGCCACCAACGGCAACGCCATATTTGAATTTGGTGACATGCGCGCGTATTGCAGGCATCAAGTTAAAACGAAGCTCATCAACCTCGTATGTGGACAAAAGTGATTGATCGATATGTGTGGTTTAACGTCCCAAAGCCACCATATGGTTATGAGAGACACCGTAGTGGAGGGTTCCGGAAATTTCGGCCACCTGGGGTTCTTTAACGTGCACCCAAATCTGAGCACACGGGCCTAGGACAAAAGCGTGGCTACTAACTCACGAAGATACAGATGCGGACAGCGCCGCCTCGCTTGGTTCGGTTTGTCTGCGACGGTCGTTCTCGCTCTTTGGCGGCGTAACAACATTTGCGGCGCTTGGCACTCGATGCACTTCGGAAATGGTCCGAATTAACCGCGTTGCGATTGAATATGACCTAATTGACGAGTGTGGTGAAATTAAAAATGCACATGCTGTCCGGGACCAGAGATATCCCATCCGAACCATTTGACAGCCTGGATTTTCGAGGGCCGAATTTATTTAAGGCACATATATTCACAAACCAACCTTGATCTTCACGTTATCCTCAAGTTTACTGTACTCTCAACATGCGTTATAAGAGCACAGATATGGTAACACGGTAAGAGATAACCTGATTGGTCCATGAATAGTTTGTTCATCAAGTACAATAGAGGTTTAAAATGGACAAAGGAAACTCGAGGATGAAATTAGTTTGTGAATACGGGCGCATATGCATGGTGACAGTGCATGAAACATTTTCGAAATTGCTATGCAGGCACTACTTGGCCTTAAGGCAATAGGCACAGTAGAGTGTGTGCCTTTTGTAGTGGGTGACCGGCTTTGAACCACGAAACCATTATGGTAATCGCATGTTCCGACGTCCGCTGACAATGGGCGCTTGTACTACGCACTATAGGACAGCGATATTTCATGTTGCATTACAAAGGACGCGTGAGTTTGTAACGAGTCAGAGCTACTTTCACTGAATCTACAAGCAGAGGAAGTTCTTTCCGCTGTATTTACAGGCAGACGCGTGGCCGTGTAGTAAAAGTTCCGCTTTTCACGCAAACCACACATGGTTCAATCCCTACGCGGACCCAAACGACCCTTGTTTGGTCCCCACTCTGACCCAGGTTTTTTTTTTACCATTTATTCTATTTGCGTCGTTCTCGATTTTAGGGTCACGCATAAATGATGATTTTTCGCTCACAATTAACAAACGACGCCGAAGCCGCAATTTATGCGGAAACGAGCTCTTAGACGTTATCGCATTAAAAATGAACATCCGATTGCGACATTGGCTGGAGTGCTTTTTTTTTTTTTGTGTGTGTGGGCATCTTAAAAGTTATAGAGAGAGGTAATTTATGGAGGCATTTCCACGGGCGTTGGCAGGGTGTGCAGAAGAGGCACTTTTCGAACTGAGTGCGGAGAGATGAGCTTGTATGTAGTTTACGATTAAAAAAATATTTTAAAAAGCTTGAAAAGTAAACAAACACTTTGTAAATTCTGAAGTGTGTTCGGTGAAAGCCTGCATGTTGCCATTCGATTGATTGATTGATTGATTGATATGTGGGGTTTAACGTCCCAAAACCACCATATGATTATGAGAGACGCCGTAGTGGAGGGCTCCAGAAATTTTGACCACCTGGGGTTCTTTAACGTGCACCCAAATCTGAGCACACAGGCCTACAACATTTCCGCCTCCATCGGAAATGCAGCCGCCGCAGCCGGGATTTGAACCCGCGACCTGCGGGTCAGCAGCCGAGTACCTTAGCCACTAGACCACCGCGGCGGGGCATGTTGCCATTCGAGCAACTGCTGCATGAGTGTGTGACGAGGGGGTTTTGCCACGTGATGCTGTGCATTCCGTGATTTCTGAGAGTGTAAGGGGAAGACCCCACAGCCGTGGCGGTGCAACTTGTTATGCGCCACTGTGACATCACGTGATTGCCGAGGGCGTAAAGCGTAGAGGCCACAGCCGGCACCGTTCCAGGACACGGACGGACGGACGGTTGGACGGCGTATGAGCCAAAAGGCTTTCGCCTCAAGAACCACCGGACACACAGAACGGCTAACACGCGATAAACACGCGATATCGTTGAAGCGCGTAAAACTGCGCTGTTGCGTCACCCCGTCAATCAAATTATTGCCCAAAGAAGTAGAGTACCTACGCAAGCAGTTTTTGTAATCCGTCTTAGTCGTGCCGTGACGAGATACAGTGGAAGTGGTGTTCCCGTCTATTTATAGGCGGCGTGTTGTTCACACCATAGAGTTCCTTACAATCATGGTTCACACAATGAACTCTATGGTTCACACAATGAAAAAACTGATGGAAGTCAGCACCGTGTGCGTCTACTGGGAGCACTTGCCCGCACCCAAGGTACACCAGTGATTCCCACTCCCCTCACCGCGATGCATCATGTCTTAGCATCTCGAATTAAATGTCCGGCGTAAGTTCAATATTTCCGAAATGATGAACGACTTGGACGTCCCTCGGGTGAAGTGTTCTCGCTTTGTGTGTGTGTGTGTGTGTGTGTGTGTGTGTGTGTGTGTGTGTGTGTGTGTGTGTGTGTGTGTGTGTGTGTGTGTTGTGTGTGTGCGTGTGTGTGTGTGTGTGTGTGTGGTGTGTGTGTGTGTGTGTGTGTGTGTGTGTGTGTGTGTGTGTGTGTGTGTGTGTGTGTGTGTGTGTGTGTGTGTGTGTGTGTGTGTGTGTGTGTGTGTGTGTGTGTGTGTGTGTGTGTGTGTGTGTGTGTGTGTGTGTGTGTGTGTGTGTGTGTGTGTGTGTGTGTGTGTGTGTGTGTGTGTGTGTGTGTGTGTGTGTGTGTGTGTGTGTGTTTGAGGGGGTGAAGGTTTGTAGCAGCGCCCCCTTCCCTATTATGTAGGGGGCTCACTTTGCACCCTCCTCTTAGGTGACTAGAAAGGATGGTCACCCCCTCCTGCCCCCCCCCCCCCGTTCGCTCCTAGAGTGGTCGCAACTTCGCAGGCTATATAAAAATAATACAAACTGGGGTTATAAAGAAATACCGGAATTCACCTTTTGCACTAACAATAGTTCAATAATATTCACTGCCATCTAGCTATAATTGCCACTATCAATGATCATCAGTCTTTTCAATTAGCGCTCCATGCACTCGTTTCTCGAGCGCGTTAACACTTTTCAATAGATCACTTAATTTTATTTTATACTGATCTTTGTGTTCATTTGTGAAATGTTATTGTTTATTTCCGAAATTTGTGAAATGTTATTGTTTCTGCATTATATTTCTAGTTTTCCTTTTGCTGTATTCTGTATTCGGTGTTGCCGTATTCCTGAAATATGATTGTATTTGATTCCTTATAACCCCCCCTCCCCAATGTAATGACCTTTAAGGTGTCCAAATAAAAAAAATGTCTCAAAACCACGATATGAATATGAGGGAGCCCTTAGTGGTGGGCTGCGGAAGATCCGTTGATCTCTGACGTGTACCGACATCGTCATCGACATCGACAGGCCTCCACCGTTTCGCTTCCACCGGAACGCGACTACCGCGGCCGTGGTGGAAACCGCGGGTGACCTGTGAGTAACAGCCGAGCGCCGTATAGCCTATACACCTCCGTGGCGGACTCTCAGGCAGCTATCCCATGAACGGCAATGCAGCCTGGGAACTTTGGCGACATACTGCTTGATACCGTACTGCATATTAATTCACACAGACTTGACATTTCGCGCAACTTTCATTATAAATTCTAATCGACATGTCCTCGCAGTGATCATGTTTAATTATACTAAACGTTAAGTATACTAAACAATCCCGTGAAAATTTAAACGAAACGCAATCCTTTTTTTTTAACTCGTATACGCGCTAATTCGGCACTACATAAAGCAAACAGAAAAGGGCGACATCAAACATACGTCACAAAAAGAAAAAGGCGAATCAACAGCCCAAGAAGAGGCTGACTTAAAGCACGTGCAATGCACGAGGACGTCTCCTTCACACGCCGTCCGTGGTGGACCGCGCGTGCACAGACATACACCACGTCGTCGGTCGTCCCTGCATTCGCGAGGCGCATCGAAAGTGAATCGGAAGCGGCAGCCTTAGCCGAGCGTCAGTTGCAGATCCACCATGGAGGACAGGCCGCTGTGCCGACCGGTCTTGTTCCAGGTGCGGCTACCGCCACGTCGGTTCCTCCTGCTTGGGCTCAGTATCCTGCGTAATACACGCGTCCATTCGTTTACTTTAACGGCATGGTGCTGAGACGCGTTCCCTTTTGAAAAGGGAACAAACACCCGCCTGCGCAGCATGTTTAGATATGTCTATCTTAAAGAAACAGTGGGTTCGATTTGCATAGGACGACTGGTGGTTGACAGTTCTGACTCCTCCGTTGAAAGACTTGCGAGGTGCTTGACGATTGTTTTCTTATCCACTTGCTGTTAGAATACCAGCAATATCCATGGTATTCATTCAAGTGTTCTCTTTAACAGTGGTCCGTACTGTACAGTAGGGGTGGATAGGCGATTTCTTTTCGCTGGGGATCAATAGGTGAATACAGCGTACACTTCACGACAAAAAAAAAAAAACACAGCATTAGTCTTATAATGAAATGTGCGTTACATTTGCATCGTGATGAACATTTGCGCGAGGTCAGTTACTCGTTATGAATACGACCCCCGCCCTCTATGTAGGAGGAGGACAAGGAAGTAGATTGGTTGAGGAAAGGAAAAGACGCTATTTCTACCACGTTAATGCGAGCAAGTCTCAGCGTATGCAGGGGAACGGGAGAAGGGAAATAAAGATGGGAAGGAGAGAATGACGTCCATGGCCGAGGACGGGGCCGTTGGCATCTACATCCGCATGGTCCATCCAATGTCCCTCTGCCTCGAGGGCATTCGTGGGTGTGGTGGTGGGTTAGGTGCCTCTGTGTAGCTGGCGGTAGACCGTGGCGGCAGAGTGTGGCGATCAAGACGGCTTGATGAGCTTGTAACGACTGGCTAGATGTATTCAAATGTTTCGTCTGCCACTACAATGTCCATGGCCAGGTGGAGAACGACCGTCTGTGTGACGGTATAGAGCATGCAGGCCGCAAAGGGGATACGACAGGATGCCATCCGCACCCTATCACGTGCTGGCATGATGCAGGAGGCTGTGGCTGAGCCTGTGGCTTTGAGGAGGAGGGAAGTGATTTTAAGTGAAAAGAAGAGAAAAGTGAGCCCCGTGAGACTAAAAGGATAGTGAGACTAAAAGGACAGGATTAAAAGGTAAAGAGACAGAGATAAAGGAAGGAGAGAGCGAGGCACAGGGACAGCGAACGACGGAAGTGAGGAGACGACAGGAAAGATGGACATGGTTGCAGGAGTCCGAGGACGGGGCACCACTGGGGAGAGCTCTTGTCGGTGTCAGGAGTTAGCGTAGGGCATGTCCAGTAGGCCAGAGCTACGCTGTTGTCGAAGGAGATAGCGTAGGGCCCGCCCAGTTGGCCAGAGCTACGCTGACGACAGAGATCGCGAGGGCACAACCGTGGCACAACCGGTCGGCACAGAATCCAGCAAGCGAGTCTCTGTGCTGGGAGGACTGAGCTGTTAGTGTGGACAATAAGGTTTCCAGCCTGCGGTCTTGGAGGCGGCCGTCTGCTAAAGAGCACAGGTGGCTGAGCGACGTTCTGACAGACGTACCTTGCAGAACCAGTAGTTTTTTCGTCGGCATTATCAGCGCCAACAAGCTCCAGGATTAGGAAACAAGGAAAAGGGGGAAGCCACCAACCACCACGGAATTCGGGTTACGCGTTTTGGAAACGAAGTATATTCAGGACCCGGATTCTTGATCGGGCTGATTTGGTCGAGAAATCTGCGTGATAAGCCCTCTCGGTCCAGCAAAACTTACTTTCAGTGGCGTAGCCAAGGAAGTGCACTTATCATGAACAGAAGTCGTACCACTAGACCCTAGTTATGCATTTGAGAAAGAATTGAATTAAGGAGATAGAAAGGTCAACAACGTTGCTAAAATAGGCGCATATGGTTATGTAATAATAAGTTCATCCGCTCACACCAATAAAACACAAAACGCGACCAACTCCACTTTGCGGACACTGATGAAACAGCAAAACAGAGGCTTACAAGGAAGCCTTTATATAGGCTGCCATGTGTTTGCCTCCTGGCGCTGTTGTCCAGAAAAGCTCATCGTACCGACACTGCGGTCCACCTGGCACGACGCAGACGGAACTGGCGCTGCACTTGAAGGCCTCGGCGAAGGCGGCCGTGTTGCGCAGCGGTAGGTTTACCATGTGCTCGGGCGTGAGACCATGAGCGCGATCCACGCGGTGCACTTCGTCGCTCTCTTCGCAATGGTCCAGCGCGAAGTAGACAAAGAAGAGCTGCTCGGACGACAGCTCAGGCAGACCGCTGTAGCGGAAGTCCATATTCCAGATGCGCCGCACAGGAAGCAGCTGCTGGAACGCCCTGTTGCGAATAACAGGGAAGATTTATACCTTTTCAGAAGCAGGTTTCTGGCTATTCGGTTAAGGTTATGGATACAGAGTCGCGGTGCGAAGCATAAATGCTATTAAGGCGAAAGCCCTAGATGCCTAATAAAACCCGAAAACTGGCCATCGGCGTCGGCGGTGTCAACATGACTTATGCAAACACACGATGGCGTAACGAGATGTCATTATGATGTCTTAGATGGCCAAAATTTTTGAACTCATCACATGAAATCGTTTATGCTGAGCTGATCATGAGGGCAATGTAAGATATTACGAGCAGAAAGCTTTCAGAAGGTGGAGGGAGAGGATCAATACATCGATGATGATGAACAAACTTTATTTAATTAGCAGAAAGGTCCTCTTCCCCTTTCAGGTGCGAGAGGAGAAGGGAGGACCAAACCTAGACGACGGCCATGATCCCATGGGCCCTGGCGGCGTCTTCGGCCTGCCGTATTAAGCGTGCTTGTAATTGAGAGTCAGAGCTGAGGAGCGCGGCATCCCATCCACTCCCGTCTGGAAATTCGCCTCTCATGGGGGCCTGTGGGCATACCCATAAAATGTGGCTCAAATCCACCCTGTTGTGGCAAAATTTACACTTGTCCGAATGAAGTTCCGGCACGCAGCGGTTCATTGTTTCCGGACTAGGAAACGTGTGGGTCTGGAGTAGGCGCCACGCCACCGCCTGTCCTTTGTTCAATGATGAGTGTGCGGGAGGATAAATTATCCTGCTTAGCCTGTAATACTGCGTAATATCTCTGTAAGTGGTCATCCGCTCAAATCTCTCATCGTCCTCCCCGTTCGACCAGGGCAATCCAGAGGCTTGGTCTGTAAGTCCTCGAGCTGTCTGGTGTGCAGCCTCATTGCCGGGCAAGGAGGAGTGAGCGGGTGCCCAGACTATTTCTATTGTTCGTTGGTCTTTGTATCCAACCAATATTCTTAAAGCTATTTGGGATATTCGCCCTCGTGCAAAGTTTCTCACAGCCATCTGCGAGTCGCTAACAATGAGTGAAGTCGAGGTGGATGCTATGGCCATTGCAATAGCTGCTTCCTCCGCCTCTTCTGCAAAGCTCGTTCTCACCGAGCCGCTGACCTTATGTTCTCCTTTGTAGTTCACTACTGCTATAGTCATGTTGTCATTTCCTTTGTATTTGGCCGCGTCTACGCATGTTGTTTCCGGTAAATCTTTTACGTTGTTATGTATATTTTTCGCTGTTTCAGCTCTCCTTGCTTTGTGATGTTCGGGGTGCATGTTTTTTTGGAATCAATAAGATTACTAAACATTTCCTGATTTCATACGGGATATCTTTTTTGGCGCCAAATTGATTTGCGTAGTTAATACCTAGTTCCTCTAGTATGGCTCTACCTGTTTTACTCTGCGTTAGTCTTTCATATTGTGCGATTCTTTGAGCTTCTATAAGCTCTTCTGATGTGTTGTGAAGCCTTAATTGAAGTAATTGGAAACACTCGCTTTTTCGTGCAAGCGTTGCATGGTCAGCGCAGCGTGATGAGCGCTACAGTCCTTAAAATTACTTATGTATGCCTTTCCTGGTAAAAGACGTACATGTTGTTTTGGTGTCCCAGACATGCGCAATAATTGCTTTTTAATTGACAATTACACAAGTATGAACGCTAAGTCTTGAGCAACATTGGTGGGCGCAGCGGATGGGGTCGGCCGCTTCAAGTACCTGATGCCGTTAAGATTGGAAAAAAAGACAAATGTACAGACAGACACAGACAGACCAAACTTTTTGCGTCAAAGGTCCCCCAAAAAGACTATCGTCTTTAAATACTCGATAGACATCGATACACTTTAGACTAAAATCAGCTTCAAAGTTCTGTTCTGTACCTGTGTGCCAGCACGAGTGCCGTGGAGCGGTAGAGAAGTTCCCTCTCGGCGTCGCTGGCTGCGAAGACGTTGCCGTCGGACGCGTAGGCCCGCGTCGCGTCCTGCGACAGGCAGCGGCTCAGCTCGCTCGCCATCAAGTGCATGTTGGCCACCTCGGTGACGGGCGCCACCAGCTCGTACGGGTCGTCGAAGAGCACTAGCACGAGCGCCTGGTAGAAGCGCGTCGCCAGCCGGGACAGGTGCAGCGCGAACGCCGTGCTGTTGGTCGGCACCGACTGGTTGAAAAGCACGGACGGCACGCGCACGTGCCGGTGCGACACGTCGAACGCCGCGTGCGGGTGCGTCTCGGGCAGCAGCGGGTACCTGCGACAGAGACCGCGACGTTCAGCGTACGCCCATAAAATAAACACGAGCGTCTCGCGTGCAAGAGCGTTCGAACGCTGATAGTTTTACATCGTGCAAGTCAGTGCTTTTTCACAAAGTTGACCATTTGTCATCGAGACTCCGTTCAAAAAGGTGAAAACAGGGATAGGTGCGCGAAGAAGGAAGAAGACCTTTTCTGCTTCCCCAGCTAGCCCGTAGCCTACGCCCCCCCCCCCCCCTTCTTAACTAAGGCATTCAAAAAGCGCGCCCTTCCCACCCCCCTCCAACCAAATTCCTGTCCACAAGTCTGCTCCCCACTTACGCTATAAAAAGGGCTTCAAGTCTGCCACATTACCACATTTAATCTAACTTATCCTGCCGTTTAAAATGCATGGTTTTACCCATGGGTGCATTTGGCAATATTGGCGGTTGACATGAGTGCACGCTGGGAAGTGAGGGAGGACGAACGCACTTGTACGTAATTCGGGATGAAACACTGATCTCCCGGAGCAAGGCTCGCTGTTGCAGCATGGCCACGTCGAGGAACTCCTCGAGCGGTTTCCCATTGTCACCGCTATGCGTCCTCGGTGACGCGCATTGACCTCCGTCGTACGACGTAAGACGCGCGATCGGCCGCCGCTTGAGCCGGTAGCGCACCAGCAGTGCCGACAGATCGTTTATCCAGGACAGGTCGCGCACATTGTGACCAAAAGCGGCCACGAGCTGCGCGATCCAGTGGCGAGCATCCAGGTCTGAGCCCTGAGCGCGCAAGTACTGCAGCGCCGCCTTGGAGAAGCAGCCAGGCAGAAGCTGCTCGGTGGAGTAGAGGCACAGCAAGGACGCGTCCCTCGTGCCGACTATAGAGCGGCCGGTCACGCTGTGGAAGAACAGAGTCTGGAGGTTGCTTTCATGCTGTGACTGGTCGGGCATGTACGCTGTCATCCGGATCACCGCCAAGAAGCCCATGTAATTGAGCAGGTGGACGCGATCACCCGTCTGCGAGAGCACCGAATGCCATATACGCTCGCTGTACGAAGCTTTGCGCAGTAGAAAATAGACACTACGTAGAATTTACTGTTAACACACGCGCATATATCCGTACCCGAAGGATTTTCCTGAGGCCAACGGTCGCGTACTTGCGCGAGGGAAGTAACACTCGCCACTTGCTTGTGTCTTCGCTGTAGCTGAACACTTGTTCGACGAAGGTACGCAGGCCCGACATGAGATCAGCTACGCTCATTGACTGGTAGGAGCGCGTGTTGTCCAGCTTCTGCTCGCTCACCAGCTGGAACACATCGGCCACGCCGTTGCTCTGCATGGGGAAGAGCATCGGCATTTGGTTTGAACACCTACGAATTCTTTAGTAAGTAGGGACATCTTTCGTCATCCCTGCACCTGCTCTGCCTCACAGGTACAGTCTTCCGTGGTGTTTAAAACTCGAATGCTCGTAACAGTGGTTGCGCGAGGGTTGAAACTTATCTGCTAGTTGGTTTAACATATGTTAGGGGAACAGCGTGAAAAACCAGGACAGTAGAGCCACTATATATAGGCAATAGAATGTGGTTGAGTGTGTGTTTCTATGATCGCGGTCCTTCGTGCTTTTTCTCCGATTACGCAAGTTTGTGTAATCTACACTGTCTTGTCTGGAAACAAAGATTGCCGTCCTTTTCCTGTATATATTAAGCGCTATAGATAACGCTGGCGTAAACAGAAAAAGAGAAAAAAAGGGGAGGGTTGAATTAAACTGAACCACAACAACACTGGACGGATTGACGATGTTAGAGAATAGAGAATGGCGATGACGCTGCAAAGGGAGGTCCGGAGATTCTTTTTCATGGTGCTGCTTAGGGAGTTTGCTCCGTCTCGGTCAGCTCACCACCGATCGAACCACAAACTGCACGCCCAGTCTCGAAAAATATACGCACCATCAAATACGTACTAATCAGGACCACATCTTCGACTTAGATGTTACGGTGTGCGACTTTCAGCATCTTTGTAAGATAACAGAAGCATTGCCTTAAAGCACCTTATCAATCTCTGATCTGTGGTCTTGTGGCTAAATATTTTTTGTGGTCCAGCTGCGCAGTGGCATCTGTAAGTGTAAATGGTTCTTCAAGATGTACCGATGTGGCATACAATGATGCGAGCAATCTGAGGCTTCTGCATTAATGTAGAGGTCAGTATCACCGATGCAACATGGTTCACGTCATTTTGATAGCGATGTATAGGGCCCGTTAATAAGGTAATGAGACTGACACAAAAACTTTTGATCAAGTTTGAACAAATTGGAAGTCTTCAAATTTGCTTTCTCAGACGTTTATACAAATCTTCCGACGCAATCCCCACACTGAGAAAGCTCCCTGAAGGTTAGTTGCAGTGACGTCTCTTTGAGATTCTGACAGCCCGTTGGATGGCGGGAACACCGTTGAAACACTGACCTTCCTGCTCTTCTTGAGCATTGGGAACAAAAAGATGTCTGCTTGCTCACACCAGGGCTGTCTCGAAGTTGCGTCAGCCCAGATGTGAGCCACGGAAGATTACTTCCTTTTCTCAAAGCTCAAGAGGAGCCTGACGGTGTTTCGACGTTGTTCCCGTCGTCCAACGGGCTGGAAGAGGTCACTGCGGCCAACCTTCAGGGGGAGGGGGGGGGCTATTTGAATTCACGCCTGGCAGTGTACGCAGCTGAATTCGATCATAAACGCGCTATCATCGCATACCGCAATATAAATAGTGCGGAACAGTCTCAACAAGCCTTTAAAGAGTGTGGTCGCCGTTGCTGCTAACCAATGACTCCAGCTTCTGCGCGGTCACAGTGGCGTCCAGTGCTTTGACGGCTTCCTCGAAGCCACCGATCAACGTTTTCCTAACGGCGGGTACGGTAAACGCACGGCTCGCGAACAGCGGCTCCGGGCGATCTAGCTGGAGAATGGTAGGCCAGGGGGCATTCGGTCCCGCATCCAGGTCTGAATGCCGATCCGGATCGGCTCCCACGTCGACGGTCACCAACGTGGCGAGGCCCAGGTCCACTATGAGCTGGGCAGCGAAGCGCCACACCATCGTCTCTCCCTGGTTGCCTTTAGGGACGTCGTGGGATTCGAGGGGCCACCACTTGATCTGTCGCGCCTTGAAGAACTGTCGCACGATTTCTGCTGACGTGTCCCCTACCTGCAAACAGCGGACTAAAGCTTACCTTACGTAGAAAATATAGTATTAACTATGAATCGTTGGATAATCGATTAATGAAGTGAACGTTACAATATTAACAACCATGGGCAAGTGCAGGCCTCCCTTCAGGAGGAGGGGGTACGAAGATTCATCGTAGCGCCCCCTTCCCTACTATGTCAATGTTTAAGGCTGACATTGCGCAAAAGGTGAAAAGGTGCTGCGCACGTCTATGGTAACAGCGGATAGAAAACATTAACGATGATTTAAACAACAATAAACTGTGCATGACCACTTGGACAAGCAGCTGGTAAGGCACCGCCGCAGAACAAGAATGCTATGCTGCAAGGCATACTTATTGTATGACAGAGAAAAATGTGTTTCTTAATAACGAGTGAAGCAAAGAGTGGAAAAGGAAGACAATGCACGTGTTAGACGTGTACTCAGTTCCTATATTCCACTCTAGGTAGATCAGGGACAGCCTCGCCAGAAACCGGCTGAAGGTGGTGATGGTTAAAAGAGGAGAAAGGCGCCTAATTTCTGCAGCCTGATCAGGAGCCCTGCGCAGTGCCTGGACTGAAGGTCTGTAAGCACATGCAGTAAGTGGCTGTACTGTGACACATGAGTGTATTTCACAGCATATGCAGGGGTGTGCAACTGAAATATACGATACAGTATCCGCATCAAAAATAAAATGCGCGTGTCGTGATGCTTGCGCTCCGGAGCAGCGAGCGTTTTATCATCGCGCATCGGAAGTCATAAAAAAATTACCCCATCACTCGCTCAAGGGGACCACGACGCGATGCGAAGAAGCACGGAAGGTGCGCGACGCGCACCGCTCACACGAGATTTCGTGCTACGAGTGAGGGGGACAACGATCAACGCCGACGACCAACGCGACGTGCTCTCTCTCTCACTGAAACGTGGAACACGGGAAGTGTAATGGGGGGAGCGTAGGGGAGGGGAAAGAGAGAGGCAAGGAGGAGCGCATGCACAGTGGAGGTAGTCCAACGACTCGGAAGAGAGGAAGGGGAGCGCGCCACACATCTGTTGGAGCTCGACAATATGACGCCTCGCACCTAAAAGTTTCACCGCAAGGGAGAAACATTGAATGTGATAGCAGCAAATTGTAACGTTATACGAAGTAAGCCTATCAGCTATGCGTAAGGAAAGACGGTCATTACAGCGACCGATGCGATCTTCGTGCTCTCTGTATGGTTTCAACAAAAACTCTGCGATGAGAACGCAGCATGTGCCAAGGTACCAGCCGTCTACTAATCGATATAAACATGTGGGGGCACGATCTCTGGCAACCACGTCTCCTCCGTCCAAGTACTCCGGTTTTTTATTTTATTTATTTTTTGCCAGAGCAACACAGCCTCCTTTCGGGACCACTCTATGCAGCGTTTGTGCATTCAGTAACGCCCCGCTTCCTTTCACACACACATATTATAGAGAACATATCAATGCCAGGGGCGCAGTGTTATCGATTCGGATTTTATATGTACTGTGAATATATATAATTGTTATCGCAATAATAATCAAAATAATAGCCAGCGGGTGCTTTGAGGTGGAAGTCACGGGTGTGTTTAACCCTGTCACCCGTCGAAAACCTTAGCACACACTGAATACCGGCCGAATTATAGACGAGTAGCGTACTACTGAGATGAACCTTAATTTTTAAAGGAAAACTAAAGTCAAATAACAATTTAAGTGATAGTGAAAGCTCATTGTAGGACAACGTCCAAAACGACAGTATTATCAACAGTAACGCCCTACTTACCAATAAATTAAAGTAAATACACGAGAACACATGCGCCACGAGTAGGACAATCACCAAATTATTCTGATAACGCCAGACTTACCGCCAACAATTATTCCCTTGTAATCGAACTAACTGCACCAAATCGTGCAATCTAGTCGTGCAATCTAGCGAGGCCAAGTTGAACCAAGCACGTCTGCCATCTCGGAGCCCGTGCCAGGAAATTGTTCAATGGGCGTCGTTGCTGCTGTGGCTCCAGCACCTTTCGTTCTGCTGCTACTAGTGTCAGCGGCCACACAGTTAAGCAATTACGTACACGGCGACGGCGACGTGAGAGTTTCCACTTAAAGCGGGTAATTTGAAGTGTTCTAATGTGATGCGGGCCACTAAAACGTGATTTTACTTCAGAATAAGCACTTCCTTGGCACAAAAGTATCACTTCGGTGTTTCTTCACCGCTACTTCAGCAATCAACATCGACCTAATATTTGCCTTCGGTGCTCCTTTGAATCTACTTTAAATTGTGCACCATAAGTATAATTGTCTGCCTTTTCCCCTACTGCTGCATCAAGGCGTGTAGCCAGAAATTTTTGTCGAGGGCAGGGGGCATTTGTTGAAAGCCCTGAAACACCTATTATTTTTTTTCTTTGTCAAAACACCCCTCTCCGTCCGAGTTTCGAGGGGTAGACCCTAGTCCCCCCTCCCGCAGCGGCTGCAACATGACCGACTCTCACATGTCAAACGCACATGCGAAGTTTTACCCTAGCGTTGCTACAGCGGAGGCGCACCTTGCCACGCTGCATGCAGCTATCGTAGACCTCGGAGGCGAGCTTGACATCGAACTCTTGCGACGCCTGGATGGTCCCAAGCAGCGCGAGCACTAGCTGGTCCTGCAACAGGCTGTCCGTCGAGAGGAACGCGTTGGGATTCTGGCCATTGCGGCGGTCCCTCGCCCAGCCACCGCACACGTGCTGGTAGAAATTGACGCACGCAGGCATCTTGGCGTTGTCCATCAGCGACCTGCGGGAGGATCGGTTCAGCTCTTGTGCATACTGTCGCTCGCCTGTTAGCATAGGCGTACGCAAGGTTTTTCACAAGAGAAGGGAGAGGAACACCCCCCCCCCCCCCCGCTGTGGGGTCTTGAAATGGCGAGCGAACGCCACGCTCTTGAAATGAACGAACACTGTAGACGCGGTCGGTACAAACCAAACACATTTATTTAACTACTTTTGAACTAGGATATCGTCTGCCGAATCAATACATCACACGATATTAACCCACAAGGACATCCGCTCCATAACATTACCATATGCTCCATGATAAACACAATAACACGACAAACACACAATAATATGACAAAACACAATAACACACCCAACGCGGCGTAGCCAACGCTTGACTTACTACGAGCGTCCTCCCCCCCCCCCTCCCCCGGCGCACGGCCCGTGGTGCCACGCGCCGAGGACCCACGCTAGAGACAACCGTTCGTGGCACCCGCCCCGCGCCGAAGAGACTCGCTCAACCCTTGCACGCCACCAAAGCCCGCCTTCCGCCAGGAGTCACTGCTGGTGCTACCACTGTAATAACCATGATGAGGATAGAGGTACTCAACGCGAACATAACGCCATCTATCTCCCGGTGGTTTAACCCGAAATGCGGGTTTTGGGCGAGACGCGAGCGCCACGCGGCGCAAACAACTTCACAGGGTGTCAGCACCCCCCCACTCTACACTCCATATACCGGCATAAGGTAGAGTCCGGAAGTAATCAAGCTTTGCAATCAATGCGAAAATGAAGATTAAGCGATAGTGTGCATGCTTCTTAAAACGTACGCCTTTGGTAGTCAGCTTTCCGGAGGTAAAGGTGCGAAGTGAACAGCTTTTTTTGGTATGCATCAGGGGCCCATAAGCGTCATTTTCGTCAAAATCCTGCATGGTCATAGCCTTAGCATACCTTAGAATGCACTGAATACTATGACCAGGGCCGTAGTCAAAAACTCTTATTCGGAAGGGGGAGGGGGCACCTGTTGAAGGCCTTGAAAAACCCGTACGTAATTTCATTATTATTCGTAAAACACCCCCCTTTCATCCGGCACCCCCTCGCTAGGGGCCCGACCACGACCAATGACGGGCCAGGTCAAACTGAATGAAGCAGACTTGACACACCCCTTCGCAGATTGGGGTGTGCGGCTTCCCCTTCACCCTGTGCGCACGCCCACGGCTGTTAGATGCCAGTATACTGTACTCCGAGTACAACACTGTAATACCAACAAAGTTCTGTGCAAAATACCGAGGCAGAAGAGTGGCTACTCGGGCTGATTGGTATTGCATTTTTGAAAAAAATCTTTCTTAGCATACTTTCTTAGTTCCATGCGCACTAAGAAAGTAGATTTCTTTCAAAAACTGAGGCAGCACTAACTCGCGAGAGCTCATGTATATGTGAAAGCGTGCGCACTCGGACGCGCGTTGGAGCAACCACAATTCCTACACTGCGTACTCTGTATTTTCACACTCCCTCAAAGGCAAGCAGTAGCGGTGAAGTTAACGTGTGAGACGATTGATTTATATGTGGGGTTTAACGTCCCAGAACCACCATATGACTATGAGAGACGCCGTAGTGGAGGGCTCCAGAAATTTCGACCACCTGGATCAAGAATTTAGCAGAAGAGAACAAAAAGAAATGCAACAAAACCTGAGGTAGGCCGATTCGCTTTGGCAGAACGGTGTCGAACATTCGTAAACGCCGCCGCCCGTCGTGGTTGAAGCCGACGGTGGCGTGGTGTAAGGCCCTTCGCTACTTGTCGACTCCGTACTAGGTGGGCTCGGACCAGGAGTGTGCGGACCAGGTGGGCTGGGACCAGGAGTGTGCGGACCAGGCGTATATGGCGTGCTGCGTGCGTGCATGTCAGTATTGAGCTGCACCAGCCCGACCGAAACCCTCCAGGTAAATCCTGAGAATTCTGATGAATTCTGAGAGCTAGAACAAGCAGATGTCTGAGTCCGTAACCTTAACGCGGTACCTCTCGACCATGATTATTCAGTTTTTTTTTTCTCTTGGCAATGCGCGAGACTTCGACTGGGTTGCAAGCGTTCATTTTGTCTGTCGTGAAATGTGAACACAAGTTCACCCAGATTTTGTCCTTTCCACACACACACACACACACACACACACACACACACACACACACACACACACACACACACACACACACACCACACACACACACACACACACACACACACACACACACACACACACACACACACACACACACACACACACACACACACACACACACACACACACACACACACACACACACACACACACACACACACACACACACACACACACACACACACACACACACACACACACACACACACACACACACACACACACACACACACACACACACACACACACACACACACACACACACACACACACACACACACACACACACACACACACACACACACACACACACACACACACACACACACACACACACACACACACACACACACACACACACACACACACACACACACACACACACACACACACACACACACACACACACACACACACACACACACACACACACACACACACACACACACACACACACACACACTGTCTCTGGCTGGAGGCTGGTTCGACGAACTGCCAATTCAGACTTATTCTCCGTGTTCGATCGCTAAAGGTCGTACTCGGACTAATTCGCACGACATACTCCAATGCAATTGAGCTGAGCGAAAAGCGCGAAATACGAAGAACAAGCGTCAAGCCTGACAAGACAGTTTGCGCACGTACTGTCCTGTTCTTTGTTAGTCTTTCGTGCATTAACCCAGCGAAACCACCTTAGAACACCCTATTCGATTAGCGACGTGAGAGGCACCGGCGGACAAAAAAAATGATTATAGGGGGCGTCGATGCAGGCTCGTTGACATCTTCCTCTCACTGCTACATCAGCACTCTTTCATGTTCCCTTTTATAAATCCTATACTGTTCCAAGTAATTTATAAGTTTACTTACTGATGTTTCGTCCTCATGTGATGCAAAAGATGACGAAGCAATTCTTTGACTATTATACTTTTAAAACGAGCTCGACTTCAAGAATATTAAGGTCCAGCGTGAAATTCATGTTTCAGACAATCCCTAACAAAACCGTTGCTATTTCGTGCATCGGAAAATAGACTTGTTATCAGCGTAATATCACATCGGCGTTCAGAGAAAGCACACAAATCTACTCGCTTTTCCTCGGCATAAAAAGCAGGAACATCGTACCTGACAGTTGTCTCCCACGTTACGATAGGCGTCACCACAGTGGACAGCATCGTTGTATCCTCCGGTTCAATGGGCCCCTTGAAGATGAAATAGACAGCCAGTACGGCGAAGGCGACGATGCAAACGCATGACAGGAGCAGGCAAATGGCTACGAGCGCCACGTTACCCTCCTTGTGCGCCACGGTTACTCCTTCTGCTCGTTTACGGGCGCCTTTCTTTCCTTTCCGTTTCTTTTTCGCGTCCTTTGCTTCACCCTTCGTGGGTTTTTTCTTCTTGCCTTTCTTCCTGCGCTTAGACTTTTTCTCTCTCTTGTCCTTATGATGCGATTTCTTGGTGGAAACGCTCGAAACCTTGTGATGTGATTTCTTGTGATGCGATTTCTTGGTGGAAATGCTCGAAGCCTTGTGATGTGATTTCTTGTGAGGCGATTTCTTAGTGGAAATGCTCGAAACCTTGTGATGTGATTTCTTGGTGGTCCGTATATCCGCTGTCCCTGCCGCCGATTCTACCGCCGTTCCTGCGGCAGCAAGGCCGACCCCCTCAGCTGGCGCTATCCGGCACACGTCTGTTGACAGCATCTCGGTAAGCTTTGTATCGGCACCCGACGTCGCCTTCGGCCTTTTGTGGGCTTCTGCCCTTGGCTGTCGGCGGAGAGGAACCTCGGACGCTGACTGCAGCATGGGAAGACTGGGCCCCTCAACTATAATCGGCACAATCTGCGGTGACGCACCCGGAACCGCCTCAACCGCAGTCGCCGGAACAGTGCTCGCTGCCTTTTCGTCCTTCTTGCCGTGTTTCCTCTTACTCTCGCCTTTTGCGTGACTCTTCTTGGAGTGCTTTCTGCCCTTGTGCTTCCCTTTGCTAGATTCACGGGCCTTCTTTGCGAGAGCTAGGAGCTGGGTGGAAGCGGAAGTTTCACGGACGGATTGCTCGACTAAAGCGCCTGCGAGAGGTCCTTTGGCGGCCTTCCGCGACGCTGACGAGGTAGTTACGGGCATGTTCGCTGCCGACGATGCAGTTGGACTGGTGCCGAGGGACGTGATGCCGGTCGTACCGCTAGAAGGGCTCATAACGAACGGCGTTGCAGGAGCGCTCGTCAATGGGCTCGCTGGCGCGAGCACCGATTTGCCCTTGTGCCTCTTCTTTTTCTTCTTCTTTTTCGATAGCGGTCTGGACTCCTTGAGGGAGATGCTCTGCGGACAAATGCGCACGATGCTGGAGCGTCGACCGGGTTCAGGCGGTGACGGTACGAGCGACGAAGTTGGCAGAAAAACTGAGGCTCGACGACCCATCTGGCCGGTGCTCCACTTCATCGAGCGAGAAGGCTCGAATGTCGGAGGAGTGCTCATGCCCCAGCGATGCGTGGAGAAAAACATCTCGCGAATACGGCTCGGCATAGTCGACGTGGACCACACGAACGTGGTATCCTCGGCGGCGTCGGTAACAGGTTCCATGAGCTGCTTTGCTCTGAGGGCCTTCTTCAGCTTCGCCGCCTCATGAGCGGTGGCCGTGTCCAAGTCAACCTCTAGGGGCACCGTGAGCTCGACTTCCTTCACTTGTAAACTGGGCCTCCAATCCACAAACGACATTGAAACGGGCTTTTCTCCCGTAGGATTGTGTTGCTTCGAGCGTCTTCTTGAATCAGACACGCCCTTCATTATGCTGCGCTTGGGCACTGGCAACTCCGAGACAGTCTCGGCCACCTTGTCTCTAGCTACTGGGTGCTCGTCGTCGACCTGCTCTACCACTGACGTTCGATATTTGTGCTCGTGCTCAAGAGCAATCTGGTCGGTGGTACCTGTCTCCACTTCCGTCTTTTTTGCAGTTGTCTCAGGCCTCTCGCTCTTCTTCTTGTGCTTCTTTTTCCGCTTCTTGCGGCCCTTCTGCGGGCTTCCAGAGTGCGATGTGCTGTACTTTTCGGGAAAAGATGCGAGCGTGCTTTTTTCCACGTCGTCTTTTCTCTTTGTTTTTCTTTTTTTGCCACCGGCTTCCTTGTTCGCTTTTTTTGACGCTATTTCTTTGCCCGAGCTCGTTGTACTCATTTCCGCCTCCGTCACTGCCATTTTAAACACCTTCCTGGGCTTCTTTTCAGGTGATCTGGCCATTACGTCACTTTTCTCCACGTCGTGAAAATGCTCCTTCTTTGACCTTTTTGGTCGACCCTTGACTGGTTTTTCCCCGGCCTTCTCTTTGACTGTTGGCTGAAGAAATTGAGTAGTGGCAGTGACTTTGTCTGCGCCCCTGTCTTCCTCACCTTCATGCTTCTCCCATGGCGCAATGTGCGACTCTACAATTTTGTCTTCCGCCTCGTCCAGGGCAGCGACCACAGTCTTCTCCGCGAGATGGCTTTCGTCTCTAGCTTTGGACTTTTTGCTACGCTTAGAAGCCTTCTTCGGAGCCGTGGTTTCAGGCTTTTCTTCGTGGGGCATGTCACGGGGTGTCCTAGTAGGAGGTGAAGTCTCCCCTTTTTCGGTCTCTTTATCGTGCGCTGTTTCGAGCATTTCCGTTTCGTCCATTTCTATTTTTTCTTTCGCCACATATGATTTAATCATCTTCTGTTTCTTCGTACCATGCGAAGAATCCACTTCATCCATGCCGGATTTTCGGTGTCCTGATTTCATTGCCGTTTCGTCCTTTTCCGTTTTTTCTTCCTCAGGAGCAACTTTCTTGCTCTTCCGTTTCTTCTTCGCACTTGTACCATGCGAAGAATCCATATCATCCACGCCAGATTTTCGGTGTTTCGACTTCACTGTCGTTTTATCTATTTTTGTTTTATTTTCCTCCTTGACATGTTTTCGAGCCTTCTTGTCTTTTGCGCCAGTGGAAGTGATCTCTGTATCTTCTGCTCTCACTCTCTCTCCCTTCATGCGTTTGGCTTTCTTTTTGTTATCCTCTGCTAGAGCCTTGACATCAGCTACATGAGCAGCCAGAGAATCTTCCATTCTACCTAAAACCTGGGGCGCTCCACCTACCGTTTCTCTGCTGAGGGACTCTCTGCTCGAGGCCCCCTTAAGTCCAGCTTCCATTTCCACGATCATGGTCTCATCCACGGGCAATTTCTCCACTATGCTCATAACTCCCTGAAAACCACGTCCTAGGTCCTGCAAGGGCGTTTCGCCACCAGCAGCGACAACCATTTGCGCGGCTTGTATGTGGTCCGCTAGTGTATCTTCTATCCTGTGCAGAACGCCAGGAACCCCCTCTGCAGTTTCGAGCTTCAGAGATTCTCCACTAGAAGCCCTTCTCATGGCGGCTGCTCTTAGCGTGGCTTGCGTGTGGTCCGCGAGTGAATCTTCAAATCTGTCCAGAATTCTCGGAACACCATCTGCAGTTTCGTGCTTTAGAGATTCTCCACCAGAAGTCCTTCGTTCAGCGCCTGCTGTTTGCGGAGCTTTGGCATCACCCTTGCGCGACTCTTTCGTACTTGTATGGTCGCTAGGAACCCCATCCATCGCTTCACACACCAGGGCTTCGTCACTGGATGGAACAGAGCGGCCACTTTCATCTACGGACTCGTATACACGTGGCCTAGTTTCCTCAGGTGCCGGCATAAAGCGACCGTAAGGGCCCACGGTCGGATGTACACCAACGACTGCATCAGGGCCTGCGAAATGCTTTTCTTTGCGCCCCCTTGGAACTCTCCAAGCTCTGGCATAAGGATCCCACACCGGTCGTTCAGAGCGACATCTCGGCATGTAACCCCTCGGTACTTGCCCCGGCGCGACATATGCGCCTCTAGGAGGTTCAGGAGGACCTCTGATGAGCTGACTGCGACTATCGGAACGCGGCGGAGCAAGTAGTCGTCCGATGATCTTCTCCACGTTCGTCGATATGGATTGCAAAAGCAGCCCCGGGCTACTTCGGGCAGTGGCCGATTTGCTGAACTCGATGTCGATGTTGACTGCACGCTTTCCTGGTGAACCAGGTGAAATGGCCACAGCGGAAGATATTTCCATGGATGAAGGAGCATCTGCAGCAGAAGAGACTTTGGTGGATGGTGGCTTGCCGTACCTGGTGGTGCTGGGCGTCATTGCAGTGCGGCGTTCCGCCGGACGCGGTGCGCCACGCTGAACGACTTGGACGGTGATCAAGCTAGAACTGGACCAGTGGTCAAGGTGTACACCATCCGCACCTCCGGTTACCCCTTGTTCACGCTGAAGTGGCACCGTTGAGGGCTGCTGTCGGCTTCGAGCCATCGGCACCGGGCGTTGTTCACTCTGCCAGTTCAGCGAGACAGTGGTTGGACCATAGCGTTCATTTTGGGCAGCTTCGTCGCCGGCCTTAGCCATAAAACACGTTGTGTCACCCATCTCGTACCTCTCCGGCGTGTTGCTGCAGGAGTGGTGCCGTTCTTGAAAGAGCGACTGCTCTTTGCCCCTTGTGGTCGCCGTAACTGGTTTCTGGCGACTCGTGGAGCGATGCCGTTCACAAGTACCACTTTCCGCTGTTGCAGCCACTGGCGAGTCGGCGTTGGAGAAACTCGCCTTGCATGTCACGGTTTCGATGTTTGCGTCCATCTCCGGGAAGTCCCGCCGACGCCTCAGCGGGCGCTCGGAGCTCTCCGACAGCTGGCGTGATCTAACGGTCCGAGTCTGTCGACGCACTGGCTCGACGCTGTGGCGTTGCCTCTGCCGGCTGTTGACAAAGCTGTTATTGGCGTCGCTTATTGTAGATGCTAGGCTTAGACGTGCAATAACACCGTTCTTCCGCTTCTCGATTTGTCACGAGAACGTGCGCACGTGATAACACGATACACGCGATACCCACGAGCTCGTGATTGAATGACATTGATGATGGCTATTGCAGTAGTAAGGCTCCTTCAATAATTCCCACAAAACTGCAAATTATGGCGATGATGACGATATTTTCCACTATGGTACATACCCACGGCATGGCATAGGTCAAATTTGAAGGGGAGAGGATCGAGTGGGGGAGGGGGGAAGACTCTCACTAATGATATGGAGTGACACTCACAAATATGACTGTTGCACAAGGTACGCTAGAAATGAAGAAAACAGTTTGCGCAATAAAGAAATCACCGCCATATCTACAAAGTGAATGATGGGTTTCCTTGAGTGCGCCGCAAACACTTAAAGAAACCCTGTATATTACAAATGTGCGCCAAATTTTAGAGTATGCTTGTGTTTCTTGGGACCCTTTCACGAATGTACTAAAAGAAAAGTTGGAGAGGGTGCAAAAAAGGGCTGCTAGGTTTGTTACAGGAAACTATGATTTTAGAATAAGGTCTTCTGGAATTCTTCAGGCCTTGGGATGGGAACCCCTTTGTGGACGACGGAAAGTTCAAAGACTTAAATTTCTCTATAATATATATCACGGTAAGACTGGGCTAAATAAAGAGCGGTATTTAAAGACGCCTAGTTATATGTCCGAACGGAAAGATCACTTGTATAAAATTAGAGAATATACCTGTCGATTGAATGTCCTTCAATACTCTTTCTTTCCAAATTCTATTAGTGTCTGGAATGCGCTAAAAATACCAATATTCTCTGATTCTAATTTCCTAACAGCCATTGAAACAGCATTTTGAGCTACGGAAATAACCCATATATTTAACGTTGGCTTTGTACTTCTCTTGTTTGTTGATTTTTATAAGTATAATTACTGCTTTCGTTGTATAATCCTGTGTTTTGTACTTTTGTTCTAATGCTGTACTACAAATGTTGATTTCTCCTGTATACTGTAAGGCAAGATTTATTTGCCTTTAATGTTGCTGTTTTGTATTCTATTTTCTACTGTTACCCCCCTACAACAATGCGCAATGGGCGATGTAGGTACTTGTAATAAATAAATAAATAAATGTTAGGGAAGCTTGCTGGGAGGTGCACGAAACGTTCATTGGCGAGACCATTCCTGTAGGATGGCATGTTAACGAGCCGGCGCATGATGCGTACGTCGAAGGCAGCTTTGTTGGGCCCGTTCTTTGGCCGCCACAGCACAGTGTGGGTCACGTAGATCGGCGCGTTAACAACCTGCCGCTTTATGCCATAGAGGCCGCTGCCATGAATCAAATTCATAACGCTTATAAATAGCAGATGCGCAGCTATCGGGCGTTCTTCAATGGGGTTGAGAGCGGGCAGGTCAGGGGGCTTGGAAGCTAGGATATCGTTACGCGTTCATCATGGAAACTTGTCACGTGCTACCATGTCTATTAAGCGATGATTCTCGCTCTGCCAGCCTGCTGACGTGTTTTTTTTTATGGCCAAGCTCCTATTAGTCTAACCTCACGGTTAACCGGGACAAGAAAAGACGAAAAAGAAAAGAAGGCAGTATCTCCCGAATAGTATAATAGACGGCACTGTCTCTTCGGAGTACATACAAACTGCAGTTGAGTGAGCATATTATAGATGGCGCTCTACAAGTACTCTTCGATTAGCTGCTGTGCGGGCTGTGCCTGAATGCGCGAAGAACGAGTGCCTCTTTGTCTACTGTATAGACGCCGTAAGTGGTGGATCGTTGGTGGGGCATGGACGAAGCAGAGTGGCGGGCGCGTTGAGGACGCTTGCACTCACGACTTCTTTGGCTCGCGTCTCGTCAGTGTTACCCACGCGCCATCTGCATTCCCGAACGCGATCGGACGCACGGACGCATGCACGGACGAATGCTTCGCCCCACTCATCATCATTCACTCCGTGGATATGCCGTCATTATTTTTAGGGGCGAAGCTCCTTATGGCGTGGCTTGGGCGTCCCTCGTATGCACGGAGGAAGGAAAGGTAAGGAGCGGCCCTGACGTCACTCGTTGTGAAGCCGCGATGAAGCCGGAAGTCGGCCATATTGAGTAGGCAAACTCTCCTCTCTTGTTTACATATGAATGCGAAGCAGAAGGCGCGACTCCCTCTCCGGCTCGGAAAGCACGGGGCTGCGCAGCGCGTGTGTCGTGACGATCCGAAACTAATGGAACTGGGCTCATCACTCTGAGCCAGCTGGACACCTTCAGCGAAATCGCTTCGTCCGAGTAATAACAGGGAGTAACAGCTCGCCGACAAAGAAGCAACTACGAGAGAACGCGCGCTAGATGTACTGACAACGGCGAGTGCTTTCACGTCATTAATTCAGCAACTGTACAGACAACAAGATCGGTCGCGCTCCTTCTACGGTTGGATTCCGCCACGCGGCCGACGCAGCGTCCTGCCACTGTGTCCGTGTTCCGCGTGAAAATCACCGGCGCCAGCATTCTGCGACCGTGGTGACTTTGAGCACGGTGCTAGTGACAGTTGAACGTGGTTGCTGTTACGTTGAGATTACATGCAATGCTGGTGGAGAGTGTACCAAGCGGAACAGAAAAGGAGTTTTAATACGCACATGCAAGTTGTTACTGTACACACACAACACGAAACTACGTATATGCACATGGTCCTCATGGCGTCTTGCTGGGCTCAACAGCGTCGCCCGTTGTCACAAGCAGGAGCACTGCTCAACCGTCACTGACCTGCAAGGCGGTCGTCGTCATTCAGCTTCGTCATGGTGCCCAACGCAATTTCGCTGAGCACTAACTGCTTCATATCCGCGTCATCAGCCGCACGACACATGGATATGCACTTGTTCTACGCACTGTTGAAACCCCGTGATGGACAAAGGGATTTGTAAACGTTGCTAAGAGTAATGTAACAGCCAGGAGAACAGTGCGTAACCAATAACGCGGCGCAGAGCACAGATATTGTCCGCCACGGCTCAGCACGAGACCTGGGGAGGCACACATTCCGCCGCCAGCTGCGGCCGCTCACTGCTAGACCAGCTCCACTGCGCAACACGTAACCATAGCAACGCCGCCATTGTGCCTACTGAATATGGCCGCCATGATGTCATTTCCGCCACATTTTTTACGCCCTGCGCCGGCTTGGCATGTCCTCTCCTTACCTTTTTCCTTCCTCCGTGCTCGTATGTAACCACCAGTGGCACATACCCGAAATAGGTATAACACTTGACCTCCAAGGTGGTGCCAGTGAGAGATTTCTTCTGTGCGTTGTTTAACAATAAAAAATAGTGCTCAATGTACATGCCAATGGATGCTAATGGGGAATGAGAGACATGAGCATTCGGCTTTTAGTCAACGCGCACGCTGCGATCCCCATTAGCAGCCATTGGCATGTACATTGAGCACTATCGGACAAGAAAGGGATGCTACACTATACTCGCTGGGTGTAACCTCCTTACCTTTAGAAAGGTTTAGCGAGCGTTGAGCCGCAGTGCCATGAATACAATGAACTTGTATATACCATGAATGAACTCAAGGTGGTTCAAAAATGAGAAGTAGATACGAAGCGCAAGCCGTAAGAAAGTAAAAGCCGAATTCTCCTGTCTCTCATTTCTCATTAGCAGCCATTGGCATGTAAATTGAGCCCTATCTGACAGGGAAAGGTTGCTACGTTATACTCGCTGGGCGTAACCTCCTTGGTTTTCGAAAGGTTTAGCGAGCGTTTGGTCGCAGTGCCATGAATACAGTGAACTAGAATATACCATGAACTCGAGGTGGTTAAAGGTAGGAAGTGGACCCAAAGCGCAGGCCGTAAGAAAGTGTGCGTGTGCCACCTCTCGTTTAGTCCTTGGAATGTCCTTTGGATGGCGGTGCTTCTATATGGGGAATATATGATAAAAAGATGCGAGATGGTGGGACTTGGAGTGTTGAATAGATGAACGAACGGACACACAAACAGATGCATGGATGGACGCATGAACGGACGCAGGGGCGGATGCATGAAAGAACGCAGGGACGGGCGCACAAACAGACGCATGGACGGTCACACAGACGGACGCATGGACGGACGAATGCTTCGCCCCACTCTCCATCATTCACTCCGTGGATATGCTGCCATTTTTTCTTCTCTCCTCCCGGCTCAGAGGCGGCGCGCGTTCGCACGTGGCCAGACAAGACAGGACCAACACCCTCCTCTTTGCCTCTCTCTTTCATATTCCTTTCTCTCCCCCCACTATAACCATCCTCCGTGCGGCGTTCTTGAGGTGAGCTCCTTAGAGAGAGAGACAGTGCAGTGTCTAGAAATACTGTAGAGACAGTTACGACGCCACACTTTTCTCTTAAATTTTTTTCACTTCGAGGAGGCGAGCGCCTGGGCCATCAAACGGCGCGCCAATTAGTGAACATTAGACAATTATAGTTTACCGTTAGCGTGATATCGAAAGTTAAGGAAATGGTGTTACCGTGCAGGAAACGTTCGTTGTGGACGGAATCTTATGGTTTAGCGGGATAGCGTTTACGTGGTTTACGTGCCCCAGCTCGGACGGTGGCGCTACCTATCAGATGGTTAATGATTTAAAGAACAGTGAAAAGGAAAAAAAACGAGAATGTTTGCCTATGCCACCGCGCGATGCATTGTTAGAAGTTTATTTAAGTAATAAAAGTAATAATAAAAGTAAATAAATATAAAACACGCACCAAACGCGAAAACATTTATGTTGTCGATTTGTTTACATTGATCTTATAGTTAGGCCTACACGCGTTCGAAATGGTCCGATATCTCAAAAATTACGCCAAACTATCCGTAATACTCGGTCGTCGAAGCTAACTGAAGGCAAGCGAAGCCAGTTTAAACAGTCGTTTGCTGCGAACAAGGTGAATCTTTCAACAACTGCGCCAAAATCACTTCGAAGTGGGCGCCCAAGAGCGCCGCCATGTCAACGTACACTACGTACACCTACGCTACCACGGTGACGTTAAATTTGGAAAATACCGCACATATGGTAAGCGGTACGGGTAACGTACGTATCTGCGCATGCGCACTTCGATTCCACCATCACGGTACACTAGGTATCCCGGTAAGCCCGGTATACAATCTCTATTGTTGCAACCACCAGACAGACGAGACCTTGAGCGCGACAGCAGAAGTGTACACACTGGCAATACGAGTGTACACGCCGGCCACCACCACAGGACAGGCCGCGAGCAAAATGAGGAAAATTAGGGACGTGACTTCAATCAGTAATAACAGCGACTGTATTAAAATCTAATACGATTACATCTTACCAAAAAATGCTAATGTCGTACCAATTCTTAACTCCATTTTAAGTGATTACCTGACACACACACCAATAAAGGCAGTCACTGCATTCAACTGATGCTTCCCAAAATTAGAAAAGATATCGAATCGTTATTTTCTTTCCTACCCTAGATTGGCCTTTTTTCTTTCGTCTTACAAATTTTGTACCCATCTTTGTAGCTGAACTTTAAGCGATCATTCTAGCGCTACGCGAATTAACAGCCCCAACAAGTTCTGCAGTAATTTTGACGGATACCTTATCGATGTGTTCTTTTTCAGAAAATGAGGACTCGCCTGTTCTGAGTGCATTGAGATGCTTGATTCCCCCACATATAAAATTAAGTTAGTTTGGCTTCCAGGGCATAAGGGCATATTTCTGAATGAAATGGGGGATGCGCTAGCAAAGACATCTTTAAGTGGCCCGGTTACTTAAGTATTGCCGGCAACCAAGTTCATAACATGTACTAGAATAGGGAGAAAAATGATGTTAAAATGATTTTTCACTCCATTATTAACGGTCACATCAGAGTTTCAGCACAACGAACACCACTGGAATAGTAAAATATGTCAAACAAGAGAACTTGAAGATTTCGACTCGCTCGCTGGATTCCGTGCCGACTGGTTGTGCTCTTGCAATTTCCGACGACAGTGCAGATCTGGCCGACTGGGCTTGTCCTACGCCACCTCCTGACGCCGGTCCCCGACGAAGACGACAGCGTAGCTCTGGCCGACTGGATTAGCCCTACACTCTAAGGCAAAATTACCCGAAAAAGGAGTAACGGAGCCCAATAGGCACGCGCGATGAACGGATAGACCATTGAGGAGCAGCCACAGAGGAAAGCGTGCCGCGCGAAACCACTTACTCTCCAAACACGCTCCAAATGGATGAACCGCCCGGGTATTGCAGGCCGCGCGAAAAGCCTTGCCAAGGTGACCAGCCCTCCCTCTCCTGCTCTGCTGGCTCAGTCTTTCCCCGTATTTTGCCGGCGACGGTTTGCGTTGCGTCGCTCTCGGAGTGCTCGACCACGGCCGCCTGGATTCGACGATCTAAAAACTACGACGTACCTGGTGCTTGTCTGTATGTTTGGATGAATGTGGGCTGCTGCCTTTGTGTTTCGCTGCACCCATGAAGTCTGGAGCAAGTCTCCACACGTCACCACGCCGCGCCGTATATCTCTGGCTTCAAGATAGTCACGACCAACACACGATAGCAACAGTTGGGAAGGCCAATATGGCGGACGATAAGACAACAGGCCTATCGGATATATACTTCAGTCTGACTCAGGGCAGAAAACAGCGCTGGAGTCTAAGGCAAGTAGGTTATCATTCTTTATTCTACTCTACTTGTCGCGTGTGCGATACGGATCGCGCTTGTTGGCAACGGGCTCGGTCGTGTTGTATATCGCACGCACGAAATGCATCGCGAAGGTCAGCTTCGGCGTCTGCAGTACGCCTGTGCTTTGCGACCGCCTGGAAATTGGCCGCCATTGCAGTCGGCCTCCCGTACGCTCGCTCGTCGAGTGCTCGCCTGTGTTCGCCGCCGCGATGAGCTCCGGGCTGACGATATTGGGCTGAGACCTCGTTGCGAGTTCGGAGTAGTCGAAAACACGTTGCGGGTTCTCGTAAAGAGCTTGGTTGTAGTACGTAGCGTGCTGTAAGTGCAGCAGCACGGGCTGGCGGGGCTTTCGCTAGCGTCGGAACTCAATGAAAATTGGTCGCCATTACAGTTGGCTTTCCCGTCAGTCGGTCGCAAGCAGCTCGGCGCCGTCTGTTGGTCGCGGCGGCAGACTCGCGTTTGCGCGCTGCACTCGCTCGAGTTTGTGGATAAGGGCCGCATTACCGTCGATTTCGTCGGCGCTAGCTCTAAACCAGCTCGGCGCTGTTCGTGGTGGCGGCCAACCGTATGCTCGCTCTCCTGTTCGAAGTTCGCTGGCGGCAGACACTCCGCGTGCAGCGCCGCGTTTGGTCTTGCGTTCGCTTGCTCGAGCTGAACGACGTCGCTCGCTTAGGACTCGCCGACTTGTTAGCGTCACGGTGGTTCGCTGAGTCGTGGTTGTGGCCGCCGCTCCTAAGCTGTTGCGCTATGGGGATCGAAATGAGTCTTTGACGATGTGTGACATAATGGTGAAATTATTAGCATATGTCATAACGCCCGTATGATTTCATTTCACCTTGCACGTATTTCTCATATGCATTTGCATTCATCCTCTGTCACGTGTGACTCACTATTTTACATACTTATTGTGCAGCCGTGGGCACACATCGTGCTGAAGACTGTGCGCTGGCGTCTGCAATGCCTGTCATCCATCTCTTTCGTCAGAGCAGCTTCAGAAGGACTGTGCGAGATGTGAAGGTAAAGTTGTTCGTGTGTCATATTTTAGCGCCTGTTTTTATATTAACGTGCACGTACTTGTCATATGCGTGCATCTTCATCTTCTGTCACGTGTGTCTAACTATTTTTACTATATTATTGTACGTGCAGCCGTGGGAACACAACAGGCAGAAGGCTGCGTGCGCTGGCGTCTGCAATGCCTGTCATCTATCACATCCATCGGAGAAGCTCCACAAGGAGTGAACAAGATGTTACAACGAGACTGGACTTGTACACTTCACCGTGAATTCACTTGGCAGAATGGAGAAACTTCATGTGTATGTAGAAAAATGACACATTTCGATGTCTCACTTTTGTCTTTCGTTGTTGCCGTGACTGCGAAAGCAGTTACTATTAGGTGGCTAAATAATTTTTCGCGTGTTCTTTTCTGCGCAATTTGTTGCTCACTGTGCAGAAAAACAGGCGAAAAAAGTATTGGGCCTGGCGGAAAATAAACAAAAAACAATGTTCGAACTGGGGACAAAAGTTCATCCGATTGGAGTATTTGAGTGGATCAACCGTTCGTACGGCAAGGTGCAACTGTGAGGACTAACGGTTGACCGGTAAGGTGCAAATGTGGGGATTAACAGTTGCTCTATAAGGTGAAAATGTGAGGACTAAATGTTAGTACTTTGAGGTGAACTGCGGGACTAACGGTTACTCACTATGGTGTAAGTGTAAGTAAGAGCTCAAGGAACTGTGTGTCCCTTGAGCTCATCTGTGGGGACTAACTGTTAAACCCGGTGCCGTTAGTCCTAAAATGAATTAATGCTTGTGGCAGCCCCATTAGTCCTCAAAAGGACGAACCACACACCCTTTTAACACCCTTTTGCCTTAGAGTGTCACGCAACCTCCTGTCGCCGACAAGAGCTCTCGCCAGTGGTTTTCCGTCCTTGGACTCCTGCAACCGTGTCCCTCTTTCCTGTCTTCTTACTTCCGTCTCTCGCTGTCTTTACGCCACGCTTTCTCCTTCCTCTCTCTATATCTCTTTACATTTTATTCCTACCCTTTTAATTCCTTCTCTCCCCCATCCTTCGTACCTACTGTTGAGGCGTCCTCCCCCTGAGAGACAGTTATGGGGATCACTTTTCTCTTTTTTCCTTTTAAAGTCACTCCCTTCCCCGAACTTGAAAGTTTTATTTTTATTTACAGAGATCTTGTCTGGCAGCTTACCCTAACTGTTCCTTTTGCTATAGTATAGATGAGACAACGGAACATTATCTTATTTCTTGCGACACATACTCTACCTTACGGGAGAATGCTTTCGGTGCCGTTTGCCGACTCCTTAGACTAGATCTAAATGCACCAAATGTGCTTTCGTTTGGGCCTTTATCCCTTTGACACAATGACGGGAAGATTGCCGATGTCTGAAAATTTATTAGATGTTCAAATAGATTGTAGAACCAACTGATTCTCCTATTTTATAACTTGCGTTTTTTTAACTCCTAATTATTCTTTCTTGAATTACCCAGCTCAAAGTTACTATCTAATTTTACTCATCTTTTGGTTGTATTTGCAAATTTGTTACATTATTGCTTCTTTAATATTTAAATAGACAGCAATTATTCTAATAATTAAAAATTTATTTTTGAAACTACCCGGTTCTTGGCCAATCCCCCAGCGTGGGTGTGTCCCACTGTTCAAAGTTCTACTCTACTCTACTCCAGCCCACAACCCCAACGTCGTTCGCCACGCCCTTCGGATTTACAATATGCTTCACCGCACAATGCTTTAGCTTTGCGGCAAAGCCGACTTTTAAAACACGCTACGGCGCGTGAGCGGCGGCGGCCGTTATTCGGACACGCAATTCGAATGAGAAGTTTAGATTCGCAAGAGTTTCAGCATCTAAAGCTTCAGGTGTAATACACTGGCTCCATGAGGCTCGCGGCGGTCCCGTGAAATCGTCCGAGTTTTCTAGCATGCGCGCGCAAGCGGTATGGGCAAACGCGGCTAAGGCAGATATAAAACGAGCCGGCCATTTCCGATGCTCGGAAAGTGCAGAGGATAACGTCACACCGCGTGTGAGGCATTCTGTTACGGCCCTTCAAGCAGATTTTGTGCTCATCTTTGTTGCTGAACTTTTAGCGATCATTTTAACACTCCGCAAATTAACAGCACCAACAAGTTCTGCAGTAATATTGACGGATTCCTTTATCGTCGGGTGAAGAAGAGTTGGGGGGGGGGGGCTGCGTCATTAAATCAGCAACTTGGAACTTGGACTGTAAGGGCGCGCTTGCTGGCGCCAACAAACGAGTTATATCGGCAGACATTAGCCAACTACCCGATTACTTCACGGTCAGACCAGAGAGTACTAAAATAGCTTCGCTCTTCTATGGAGCAGCCGTATTCCCATGGATACACCACCAGCGTACTGAAGAGTTATACGTGAGACCGGATCATAAAGAGTTAGCTGACAGCCTTACTTTGTATAGCATTCCAGTTTGTTGCTATGGCATTCACTGCTTCGCCTTTGAGGCGAGACTGCTTGATTCGCACCGTCACCATTGTCACTATAGTGTACTAGAATATTCTAGTACACTATAACGTCACGGAGGGCGCGTCGGGCCGGGCGGCGATGATGATGATTATGGTGATCGTGATTGTGTGGGCTCACTTGTTCTCGCCACGTCGCGGGTGACAGCCCATGAAGGCACTAAAAAGACCACGCGAGAGCAGTTTTGGCGCAATAATGCGTTTCGAAGCAGGGCGGTGCAGCAGGAGTGGTTTGGAGCAGCATGGTGAGTCATTAATGAGAAATAAACGAAGTAAAGCAAACGTAAAATATCGAAAAACGAGAGGTGTATTAGATTTAGGTACAAATGAGGTTGGGCGTGTACCAGCAACATCTACGGGCAACGTTACAGTAATGGAAGTTAGGCAGGCAAGAACTATAAGAATAAGAGCTAAGAGGCTTGACACCAGATAAATCTGAAAATTAGAAAGAAAAAAAAACACACAACCAGGAAATGAAAAAGCCGATCAAACACACGAAGATTACTTTACTGCCCTAGTGAAGTAATTAAGAAACAGAATACAGTGCGATACGCCAAGCAACGATGCCAGGCCAGATGCAGCAAGGCGTGACGCAAGAATTTGTGAGAAAATACAGGTTTTCAGGATATAGATTACCACAGGCAGACAATCCAAAGGTAATTCACACCTTGATCACTGGAGCTGAGGTTGTAGTGCTCATATAAAAAAAAAAAACAACTGGCATTATACTCGTACAGCAACACAACAACACGTTTGAGTACAAAAAAAAAAATGAACGTAAAACCAAGTTTGAAGCCTCCACTCATTAAACTAAAATTGTCAAAATTATCGCAGACACGCGGCCCGAGTGATTAGATATGTTCAGGCATGGCCGCTACGCTTTTTTAATCCAGCGGCCGTAGTTCAGGCGAACTTTGGATATAGAACCGAACCCTGCTTTCGCAGACACCGATATGCTTGGTGGGGTCAGTGAGTTGCGGCAGCAATCCTTGCTGATACCTCTTTGATTCTCCGGAGTAGACGTCTGGCCTGTATGTTGTAGGATATGGGAGCCACGTCGACCACTGTTGTCTTCAGAATGATTTCGTTCTGAAACGACAACAACGGCATGTGATGGTAAGATCGCGATCGGCGCTTTAAAGTTTATTGTGTAGCTTTCGGTTCAGGCGTGCGTGGCTATTCCTCCACGGGATGTGTGCACTAGACGTCACCAGAAATATACAGACTTGAATGCGCAGACTGCTTTAGGGATTGATTTTAATTCCACCATAATGGGCTGTCAACATTGCCGTTTCCTAACTGAACCAAGAGCTCCACGATAGAAACATACTGCCAAAAAGGGTTAGGTTTCAACACTAGACGTTTCATGACTTTCTTGATTCCATGCCACGACGTATAAAAATAAGTGAACATTCGTTTAACATCCAAAAATGGCGGCGGCCATGTGCCTTATACAACACCTTAGTTAGAAAAGGTGACTGCGGTTGCTGTCACGCTATAACTGAAAGTGGTCCTGTAGTATCTTTATGTAAGCGTCGACTGGCCAGGGAATGCTATACGCAGCCGATGCTCGAATTATGTGGATTGATGAAATTATGAAGTTTGTAGCAATGAAATGGAACTCGTGGAAATCAGGGTATATTGGAGACCATCCGGTGAGACTAACGTGGACATATAAGATGATGACAGTGACTATGAGCACACATGGGTACCCTCTCTATCGAATCGTGATGTTTTCATTCTTAATACCGGGACGGTTCAGCGGTAATTATACGGCGGCACATTTACATATTACTGAACGTTCTGCGAGTCATTACTATGTTTCTACACCACTTCTTATGTACACAATCCATATAGAGCCCATACATTTTCCGTACATCTGCCATACATTCCTGTGAAGATATTAGGGAAACATATGGAATTATTCGATGGGCGCGTACGGAACTTTTGAGTTCCTTATATGTCATTCGATAATTGTATGCCAGATATGCGCAAATTACGATAACTATATGCCAGATAACCGCTCAAGAGCGTGATGACGACGTCGCTTGAAGTTAAATGGCTCACAGTGGCTAAATCAAAGATCCATTAGCACACTCACTGTCATCGGTCAGCAGGCCCTCGCCGATGACGCACCTAGCATCGTGATAGGCCGAACAAATTCATCTTGCGAACTTGTAAGGAGTGAGGCATTATTGTCAACACAGTTCCACGAGCTCGACTGTAAGTGCGCGAAACTGCCTCTGCAGTCAAGATTATCGTCTAAAGGATCTCTGTGCAGGCGTATACAACAGCAAAAATTGGTGAGAACCGTTGTTACTGCCTCTCACATTGTAGGCTTTCTTTGCCACGCGCAGCCTGAAGATAAACCTCTTGAAGGTGGCATCCCACAGGGCTTCTTCGAAGTCATAGTTACTCTGTAATAAAGGAGCAGCACGAAGTCAGTAAAGGCGAACTTGGTGCTGTCACGCTCAGCAGTGTCAAACATGGTAGCGCTACACGCCGAATACGTGCAAAAGAATAATGAGAGAAATAAATAAATGATAATAATAATACATAAACGTTAAAAAATAATAAGACAACAACAGTCAACCACCTCCGGTTCGCGAACACCAACAAAATGACGAAGCTGGTGGCGTTTCCTTCGTCCTGCTAATGCATTTAATTGTTTCGCAATTATTTCATATGTGTTGTATCACTGATTTTTGTTAAGTTCTCTTTGTTAAGCTAACAGGTCGTAGTATTTCGCAACCACGTTTTATAATCACAAAGTGCATGGTGGCAGTGCATGGTGTGACTATGAAAACGCGCACGCCATTCATTGATTGATTCATTGACTGATTGATTGATTTATCCTTTTAACCTGGCGCAACCCACCATGGGGGATAGGACATGAAACGAGCGGTGCCTTGCTAGATAAAAAAATTGTTCATAATGTCAAAATGTTTAGCAATAGATAGTTTTGGAATAACTTGCTGCATTAATTCACAAGAAAGAATATTAACGTTCTTTTTAAAGAATATGCTTGACATTAGAAATAAATTCGTTTGAAAAATAAAAAAAAGAATATGGATATTTGTTGGGCTGACTGTTGCCTCGCTTCTTTTTAATGGATGTTGCGTGCAGTGGGATTTGTCAATGCCTGTGGCGCTTACGCGCTTACGATGTTAATAGTTTTCTAATAGGTCACACAGATTTCTGCGGCACATGCCCATTTGTTGAACTGTGGCCTCAATTTTAGAGGACTATAGTGGCGAGTGCTGGGACTCGGCGAATGTCCGTGGCGAACACCAGTTTATGATGACCCCAGAGTCATGGGAGTCCCTCTTACGTGCCTCCGAGCTAGAAGACCAACGCCGGCTCATCCAGCGCGCGGTGGAGGCTGCGGTATCCCAAGGGATCTCCGCCGACCTCCATCTGAAATAACGCAACCAGTCTCTGTGCTGGTCCCCTCCATTTTTTCTTATTTTTTTTTCTAGGAGAAATAAAAATACTACCCCCACCCACAAGCGTTACCAATCCTGGTACATGAAACAGTTCGAACAAGGATAGCTCCGCTGTTGATAGCAATCCCGCACACCTCCCTCCACCTTTCGGTATGCCCAGCGTTGGTAATGACGTCGCCAATATGGCCATGCCAGTAGCAGAAAGAAGCTGTTTGTCAGCCTGCAGGTACACGTTCTCTCTGCTTTTTCTCCTCGCACAGTGAGGAGGAGCATTCGGCCAGAAGAGAAGGCGAGCAAACGAACAGTGCGTAGCGAAATGGAAAGGACGAAACTACAGCGAGGGCCGCATTTCCACAACCAAACGCATGCAACTTTGCCATTACGAAACCACTTCGAAAAATTCTCGCGGCCTGATGTTCTTTTTATATAGATTGGATCACAGCTGCAGCACCGCGACTAAGTTGAACCTCTGGGTGGTTCAAGCGCCCTTTAGCCCAACGAGGTTTCTAATACATCGCAAAAAAGACAGCACATATGCTTAGCAGAATTTTATTTAGTTTCTGATGGACCGTACAGCAACTGTGGGCATCTGGGACATCCGCAGCAAAAGCTTCTAACTACCTAAAAGAGACATGGTTATGTCACCGCTACTGTTCAACGTGGCCATGATCAATCTGCCTAAGGTTCTCGATAAAATACCAGATGTACGGCACGCGATGTACACTGACATCATGCTCTGGACCAAGGCTTCGAGCATCGGGAGACAAGAGAGCTGCTTACAAGATTCCGTAAACACCATCGAAAGGTATCTCCGACACTGCGGCCTCAACTGTGCCCCGAGAAGCCTGAGCACCTTGTACTCAAAACAAGGACGAGAGGCAGGCCTCCCATATACGAAGAGCCCGACCCTAGTGTCACCCTCAATGGGACAATTATTCCAAAAGTTGATACGCTACGGTTGCTCGGACTTCACATACACAAAGATGGATTGAGAGCGGCCACCATACCGAGACTCCAAAGAAGTCTCTCGCAGCTCACGCACCTCGTCAAGGGTATCGCAAACCAACGCAATGGGCTAAAAGAACACGACACCCTATGAATAATGCAAGCTCTACTCACCATGCCGCATCACGTACGGCACGCCAAACCGCAGTTTAAAAACTGCGGAAATAGAAACACTTGGTATTATGATAAGAACGGCAACAAAAGCCACCTTGCGTCTACCACCCATGGCTTCTAATTCAAGACTTCTTAAGATGGGTGTCCACAACACGTGGCTAGAGCTCGCCAAGGCTCACAAGAACAGCCAGCTGGAACGACTCAAGCTCAAGCCCACTGGGAAGTCGGTACTCCGGTATCTCAACTACAGCGAATCATACATTGCGGATGCAGACCGGAAAAAGCACATCCCGGTGGACGTTCGAGAGTCCCTGTCCATCGTGCCTATCCTACGCAACATGCACGCCACATTTCACAAGGTTAGACGAAAAGCTAGACCAGAAGCTTTTCAACGAAAGCTCAAACAAGGCCCGGACGCCCGCTATACCGACGCGGCCAAGTATCCCCGTAGAAACACGTATGCTATCAGCGTCGTAGACTCTTAAGGCCAAGAGTTAGCGTCGACCACAGTCAAGGCACGTAACTCAGACGCAGCGGAAGAAGCGGCAATCGCTCTCGCCACCACCAGATGTAAAGACGACGCTGTGATCTTCACTGACTCGCAAGCCGCTTGCCGGAATTCTGCGAAGGGCCGCGTCTCAGCCGACGCAATTAACATCCTGCAACGGCGAAGCTCTCCACTTCCATATACTTGCGTAATCTGGGTTCATGGACACGAGGGTCTACAAAGAAATGAAGCGGCCCATGCCGCTACCCGTGAGCACGTGAACCGGGCTGCCCTGGGAGCAAAGGATACCCGATCCGTGGCTGCAGAGATGGAGGTAGTAGAAAACACCTACTTGTCGCTACTTCAACACTACAAACTGGAGCGACAGGTGTACCCTCCACCCCATCCAAGACTAATCAGAGAAGATAGCGTCGTGATCTTCAGACGCCTGCAAAGCAACACTTACAAACCTGGCATATAAATGCACCACCTCTACCCATCGACACATGGCTACATGTACCCCCTCTGCAGCGTACCGGACACCCTGGCACACTTGCTGCTGGAATGCCAGTGCTATGCAAAACACGACATGCAACTGGAGCGGGACCAAGCACCATTAATAAATGACGACCACCTAATGGAAACGTGGGAGGTCAAGCTCATCCTCGAGGACCTGGAAGACCAGCGACAACTCTTCGCCAGGGCCAAGAGGGCAGCCGAAGCCAGAGGGTTCCTGGAATAGAGAACCCTTCCACCATAGGGTGATGACGGGCCTCGCTCGGAACACTGTTTCTAAATAAACGTTTATTTCTCTCTCTTGCGGCACCGGTATTTAGCAGTGGGTGCAGCCCGGTGCTGCACTGAAGCCATTCAAAATTAGTTACGTGTTCGTGCTTTTAATGGTCACAGTGTTTGTTTCACGGACGGACGAACGGACGGGCGGACTGACGGACGTTTCGCCCCACTCATTATCATTCACTCCATAGATAAGCTGTGATTTTTTTTTTGCTATCTATGCCACTGTCACTATCGAAATTTGTAACCCACAAAAGCTAGCAGTTCCATGCACGTATACAGCCGATGAGAGTCGCTGGGAAGATTTCAAGCAGTACGACTGTGCCCGCGCAGTCCCCGACGACAGCGCAGCTCCCGCCGACTGGTTCGCCGTCCGCGGTCTCCTGACGCCGTGAAGCTCTCGCTGAGTAGTATCCCGTTCTTGGACTTTTTTGGACCGGCTTCCAACTTTCCAATCTCATTTCTTTTTCCGTCGCTTGCCTTCTCTATCTCTTCATCCATTTCTTCTATATTTTTTTCATCTCTCTTCCTCCCGCCCCCCTCCCTTCATCTCTACAAGGCACTGCGTTGCGTCGCCCAACAAGCAGACAGAAATTAGGTGCCTTTTCCCTCTTATCAAGAACCACATCTATCCCAGCTGACGAGAAAAATGGGATGCAAACGACAATGCGCTTCGATCTCGGTGGTGGCTTTTACGAAGGCGGTAGGGTGGGGTGCGGGTGGGAAGAGCGTTTGCTGCGTTCGGAGAGTGAGCGTGCGGCGAGCACGCCACAGCGCGCGCCATCTGCCGGGAGTGCGCACATGTCGTCTTGCTCGGCGCACTCGCCAGGTGCAGGGAGCTTTTACGGCGAGCCTAAGGAGCCTAAAAGCCCGCATGATGACAGAGCACCATGAACAAATGAATATAGAGAACCACATCAATCGAGGCTCTGAACGTGTACTTACAGGGCTGGATGCCTCGTACATTTTTCCCAGCTCTTCTGCAGACACTCCCACCAACTTTTCAACTTGTTCCCCAAAGCAGGCTATTTTTTGGCAACCACTGAAATCTGCAATCGCCGATCTCCCCTGCAAGCGCAATAATAAAAAAAAAGTTTAACATATTTAGCGCGTGTTCTCAAATCTTCACTGTTTCACGTGTGAGCGAAATATCGTTAAATCAAAGCTGGGAGCGTCCTGTTCGTTCGGAAAGAAAATGTGGCATAAGACCAATACCACGATTCTATTCCCGTCTACAAAAGAAAGTCCGACGTACCAATCAATCGTTATAGCGCGAAAGCAGAACGACGACGAAGGGACAAAAGAAGAGGTCATTTTTGCTCTCGCGCTATAACAATCATCATGTATTAACAACTAGCTGAAACCGCCACGCTTCTCACGTATACCAAACAGCCTTGCCTCTACGATTAGATCAGTGCATAGTTCTTTTATATTTTTCCTTCCAATTTGACGCTGTAGATTTACTGTATATGGCTCTATGTAATGTACAGCAGTTTTATGATGCTGTGCCGTCTGTCGGTCTCGAGATATCGCCGGCGCAATCGACACGTAGAAGCACTTCCACGCCTGGCAACCACACAACAACAAATTAATAATAATAATAATAATAATAATAATAATAATAATAATAAGGAACTGCTAGCACTGTGGTGGGTAGGTCCTTACCCAGTAATTCGCTGCTACGGGCGGAGAGCGAACGAGTAGGCGATGACGCATTTTCCTTGTACCAACTGGTTAGTGCTTGGGTCTCCGGAATGTCTGGATTGACGTGCAGGGCTCCCGAGAAAAGCATGGAGAGAGATATGTCACCTGCGAGAGTTTGCAGTAAAAAAATGCTTATAGACTAGTCTATTACCACTATACTGTATGCGGTTACAACCTAAGAAAAAAAAACATGTCACCTATATCAGCAGTCATAGTTGTATCTCTCACGAAGAGAATATACATCTCGTCAAGTATTTCCCTCACCCCTCCCTCTCTCGAGTGTTTCGAATAAACCTTTCTTATACAAAAACGTTTGTGTCGCTGATGTTAGGTCGGAAACGGGGTAGATTTAGTCAGATATTCTGACACTTGTCAGAAGCTCTGACACGTTAACACCATGCACTCAGCCAAACGTGTAACGTTTTAGGAAGTCACGAAGAAGCCATGAACGTTTGAAGATACCCTGAAATCACTCATGTAATTTTGTGAGTGCCTAAGCAAACGGCAACACCAAATCATTCACTTCGCAATTTAAGCAACGTACATTGCAGCAGGACATCATATGCATATCCCCATTCTCACTGCTTTGTCCCCTCAGCTCATCGAACACCCAGCCGTCAATCCGCCAAGGAGGAAGTGCCAGACACCGTTCGCGCCACGTCGGCAAGACAGTTGCGTAGATTGAGAACGATCCACTTGAGTAGCAGAGCGTTCGCAGCTCTGCTTCAAGGAAAGAATAAGTTTCGCGGCTGATTCTGCGCAACTGGGGGAGAGTAATGCAGAATTACTGTGCTCTTGCACTACTTCCTCCATACGCCTGTGAGTGTACGCTACCGGCATTCGCTTGAGCACGGCCGCTCGTAAGGCCCGTGGCAACGCCGTGCACGAAAAGGCAAGAAAACAGTGACAGCTTACCATTGTAACGGGTAACGTGCACTCCTTTCACAGCGATGACAGGGTTACCCGCACTGTCAAACTTCTCCGCCTGTGTTTAAATTGAAAGAGGTTATTGTGCTGTACACTTACGGCAAAGTCTTATTTTGCCCGAAAGCTTCAAAAAGGCCAACTCCGGCGATTTTTCGAGGTCAGTGGATCTCAATGAAATTCACTGGGTACGTTCATTTGCACGTTTGGGCCATTCATGCCAAATTTCAGGCCTTAGAGTTTCGAAGATTCTTTTCAAATGAATTTTATAGCTTGCCGCGAAACGCTCACCTCGCTTGCCAGAATTAATGGCAACATTGTGTGTGTGAAGTCGAGTTTTGCCTGGCGGGAGTGACAAACTGATGTGTCACTGCAGCGTCTGCTTGTCTGTTATGGATTGTGTGGGTTAGGCCGGCGCTTCCTTGGTTTAGCGTGCGATTTTCTTTTCAGTATTGGTAGGCGTGCGATAGGTGCCAAGTGGTGTTGCATTGTGAGACACACACAATTCGCCCTATATACACCATAACAGCGTAAGCATTTTAGCCGATCGCCGCGGACGGCATGTACAGGTACTGCCATCTGGCGGGCATTATGTGCAATCAGGCAGGTTCCGGCAGCGTCAGGAAAATCTTTACGTCACACGTAAAGCGCACTTGGCTTGGTTTCGGTTTCGGCATTGCGGTTTTTCACCAATTAAAATTATTTTCAGATTTTTTGAGCATTTGAATTATCGGGTGCGTGAGAAGAGTGTCTAAGGAACATAAAAGCACCATTATCCTGACATGGTCAAAAAATCACCGGAGTTGGCCTTTAAGGCCTGACCCTTGCAGCGCGTCAGAGCGGGCTTTCCTCACGGGGCACCGCACCATCTCTCAGAGGTGCGTGGCTACACGAAGCCACGCGCCCGCTCTCTCCACAGAAAAAGGGCGAGGCGCCTAGACCTTCTGCATAGATAAAGGTGGAGGCGCCTAGTCAAAATTTTACGCGCTGACCTGCTGCAATGGGTGCGTGTGGTCAGGCCTTTAGCGCTAACAAATTACAGGATGCGCAAATGTGAACGATAAGTGGCGCCGTCTGACGGCGAATACATCAAACAAGCAAACACCTAACCATGAAGTGCATTGCTCGACATTGCTGGTGTCAATAGTTCGGAAGCGGCGTCAACAGGGACCTCTCGTATTGGTAAAACTTTTTGCTTCCGCAAGAACACTCGTCCAACACACATACGCACACACTCGCATAAAATATTTGTTGGAATGGTGAATACAATAACATTCGGAAGATGTCCTGGCCATGCTTAGATAACTCGGCACTCCAACCATGCAAGCGATCACATATACCCGGACGAAGGACGTGATACCCCTGCCTGTTAGCGCGCCCACTCGTTTGCCAGCCGTTCCTTGTTTTTTTTCTTCTTTCTTGACCTTACATACATACATACATACATACATACTATACTTTACTTAATGAATTAATTATTTATTGAGGATGACAGGCTTACAGCATGCTAAGTAAAGCTTAATACGACTCGCGTATTATCGCAGCAGCCGGAACTCAATCAAGGTTCTACAAGTACAGTTCAATCTTGACCTCTTCTGTATTTGCGCTCAGTGAGCGTGTTCCTTTCACTGCGTGTTGCTTAGTCGGAAGTCTACCGGTTGCTTCTTACGTCTTTAGAATCAGCCAGTTATCTTCTTCGCAAGAGTACGCGAATTTCAATCGAACTCCACAAGCCCAACTTGTTACCCTTTGTTGCATCTAGACACAATTCAATGAAGGCAGCATCGCGCACTGGCTGCCCATCACTGCCGTAACACGTTGCCCACTTACGCATGCGTGTGGCGCTCCCGTTCGCGGTCAGCATGAGTCACAGCACGGTGACCATGGACAAAGTGACTCAGACGCAGCGTGGCAGCGTCATCACAACAAAAATGATTAAAATAATGTTTTTTCGGCCAACTTAAATGACCAGTAAACAACTCCACAGTCCAAATTATTTTTAGATAACCACACTTGTGCAATATGAACCTGCTCTCACAAGAATTTTGCGAAAAAGTGCATAATGGTCAAGTTACAGGAGATAAAGTAATAATTTCGGCTGCTTTCGCCTTCTCCTTCAGGCTGGCCACCCTTCTCTGCCGCGACGAGGGGGATAAACATAGTCCAACGTTTCGCAGTAACTCGTCTCCGCGACTATGCTTACAGCATGCAACACCGTAGCAGTCCATATCTGTACTGTATCTCAAAGTCGCACCTGATCACCCCAGAGCGTGAGGGAGACGTCCGTACGGCTTTCATCCACTAGGAGTACGTCTCGCTTCTTGAGGTCCTCATTGGTGGAACGCTTCTTCACCGTCCTCACAACGTCTGTCCACGAGCAGATCCCAATTACGTCTGCAAGTGCCAGAGTAAGCATCATGCATATCATTAGGCCTATAGCGCCATTCGGTACAACAACCGTGCATTTTCGGAAATTTGAGATGGGTAGAGCACCTGTGGCAGCGCAACACCTTGGCTCAAGGCACCGTCTCTCATGTATACGTTGTCTTTTGGCTAACATGCATTAAAGCTACGGCAGATACTACAACTTGTGGGAATCGGTTTCATGCCAATATGTCGGCGAGTGATTGTTGAATGCAACATTTCTTAGCGAACTGCAGAGACACTTTGAGCGTTTCTATTTAAGCATATATCTATATATCCACCTACGTCTGGATGCTCTCGTGATCACCCCCTCAACTTGGAATAAGCTAAAATTGGTATGGGAGGGTATACGATGGTTTGATGAATACGTCTCGCTGGTAAAGATATGAATAATGGCGCCATCTCGTCGCGTACGTCGACCGTCAAACCTTTTCCGCCAAACATGTGGCACATACCCGCGGGCGGGTATGTGCCACAGGTGACTGACAGTTCATATCTACTCAGGCGGCGCTGACTGACGTTCTCACGTTCAATGCACATAGATACCTCATAACGTTAATGCGTTATTCAAAGCATGCGTCGAACACGTTATTCGAAGGTTGCAGATTTGGTCCCTGCCCATGTCCAGTTATCGTTTCATCCACTTCTCTATCCTCATATTTACATTACGATTACCTCATATAACATCGCCTATACTTTTCTTGACATGATTGTAGGTTAAATCTCATTAATATTGTGCTAACAGAGAAAACGAGCCCTTCAGTGAACACTTCTTTTCTTTATTTTGAAAACACACTGGGTAATTTTAAAGTGCGGGCGTTAAGACAATGTTGACATCGGCAGCGTTGTAACCCGACAAATGCTAAGAATAAGTGTCAGGGTGCCAGCATCAATCGAACTCCAGCATTCTGCGTGGCAATGAAGTATTCTGCCACGTGGTCACGCCGGTTATCGAAACTACTTTTTCAAATACAAATATAATGTTCGTGAAACGCCAATTGTACGAGTGCTTGACATCTAATTTTTTAAACATTACATATGTACTCCTCCGATGCAGCCGTGACGACGTGTTAACGCCGATTTCAGTTCAGCTCCATCCACTGAAACTCGTGCAGTGTCAAGGGCTACCATCCTGGCGAGCAAAAATGCTACATATCGGCTTACCGCTTCTAGACGATACCAATGTTGCTGTTGGCATGGTTACGCAATTGTAAACAACTGGTTATACAAAACATATGCGACCGTTCAACATATGTCTCTGCGTAGTAAAACCTTTGCACATATCTTTAGCGTCATTTTGTAACGTTTCATGATTGGAAAAAAAAATCGCAACAGACATAGGTGGAGAGTTTTGGTTTTGATATGCCAGGAAGGGGTGGGGCACCCGAACTGCTTTCACATCTCTCTCTCTCTCTCTCTCTCTCTCTCTCTCTATATATATATATATATATATATATATATATATATATATATATATATATATATATTGTAACGACGAGAAATAAGACACAACGCCTTTGCTGCAGGCCGGCTGTTCTTATTCTGCTTCCTCTTCCTCCGCTTCCGTCCTAGCATGCGAGTCTGTGCCAGAGAGAGTTCCAGTTTCGGTTTTCGTCATTACACTCGGCCATGACTGCTAGCATTGTCGTTGGGCCAAACGACAATGTTCTGGTAGGTAAGGCTAGCTGCAGCAGTTGACAGTGCTTCAGGTGGGCGAGGTTGGCTACATCGTCGTGGTCGGTCTCGACCACGCTGGAAGTTTGTCGAAATTGGCTCCGGCGGCCGACACTGGCTATGTCGTCTGGGTCGTTCACCGTGTCGTGATGGAGACTGGGTCCTGTGCGCGCGCGGAGCTGGCGGTAAAGTTTTTGGTGGGTGGGCTTGACTTTGTCGCCGTGGTCGAACTCGTCCATGATGCAACGTTTCCTGACAACTCGTAGAATGCAGTTCAGGTGGACGGCCCTGACTGTTCCGGCAAGGTCGCAGAGTAACCTGGAAACGCTGGTGTTTGTCCCACCGTCGCTGGTGGACTGAACTGCAGCGGGATGCCCTGCGAGGCAGCCATGATGACGTTTGGGCCATTTCTTGAAATGAGATGGGACGCAGCTCATGGTTGGGCATAAATACCACAGCAGAACTCCCAGACGTAGTCGAGCCGGTATGCTGGGAGGAAACAGCAGGAGGGCTGGTCCTCGGCAAGTTCTCGATGGCAGTGGCCTCAGCGTAGCTAGGTATCTGGGCTTTCTCGAAGGAAACGTTCCTTGGTAGCCGAGTGTCTGCGTGGCTGAGCATGATCGTGGTCTGGTAGGGTTCAGTTGTGTCTAATACAATAGGATTGAGTGCCTCGATGTCCTCAGACGACGAGCGCGAGGGCCGTATCTCCGGACGAAGGTCTGGTGGCGGTATTTTCAGGTCGAATACCGATGCAGAGTCCGGGACCTGTAGTGTAGGATTCCAGCCACTTCGGTCAGGGTCAGCAGCAGGGAACTCCTGGCAGCATTCCGTTGACGAGCTGCAACGAACGATTGCAGCCTCGAGGCGGGGCGCTGCCTGGGCTCCATCCTCGGCCTCGGGGAAGATCGAGCTGGACTTGCTGGAGTCACAGGAAATCCGTCCGAAAGCGGCAATCAGGGCTGCACTCCATTCTGCCCAGGACTGCTGCCTGACGCCTTCGTACCTGTGCCATGCTGCGGCAGCATCCCGCAGGCGATCTATGGCCATGTCCCACTTCTGCTCTTCAGTCGTTCCGAGAGCGTTGACGGTTGCCACCCATTCCTCGGCGTCGTCCTGGAAGCCGCGAAATTCCGGTAGCGCGAAGGAAATCGGCGATGGCGGGACGGCGGGCAGAACTCCGAAATGTGCCCCCGCCAAGCAGTTCACTTGCTCCGATACCTCCGCGAGAGAACGCCGGAGATTGCGACGGTTCTCGGGCGAGCTTACCTCGAAGTTTTGTGCGGCGGCCGCAGCCAACATGGCATTGAGTGCGCACAATGTTGGCAAGATGGCAGGACATAGCTTGGAACTCGACGCTATGAGGGCGTTGGTCGTGACACGGAGTTGCGCGATGGTATGCTGCAGCTCCGCTGCGCTGTCGTGTGATCCGCACGAAGAGCCAAGGCCCGCCTCTGCGGAGGATACAGTGACTGCGGTATTCGAGGTGGTACAATTCTTGACCAAGGACGCGTGGACGGCGTCCCTTGGAAATCCAGCTGTGGTCGGATTCGTGGACATGGGTTCCAGGGCGCTGGAAGCGTCAACGACGTTCCCAGGCAAGCGGAACCCGTGTGATGAGTTGTGACCTGGTACTGTGGCGTAGATGAAGCGGTCTTGCGCCGCCGGGTAGGCCTCGACGCCGTACACGGTGGGTGCTTGAAGCGCCGACAGGTTGCCAGGTATGGAGGAGGCATGTACGCCATCCCTAGGTGAGAGAGGCCCGTGCGCATGGTTGCCGCGACGTGTCGCGTCCCAGGACAAGTTTCCCGGAACCACAACGGAGGCCTGGACGCCATCCGTCGGTGCTGGGATCGATGCTGGCCGCGACGGACGCCTTGCGGGTCCCATCAGCGAAGAAGCGTGACGGCGAGGAGGCCTTGACGCCGTCCCCGAACGGTGGTGTCAGTAAACAGCTGCCGAGGAGGGCTTGACGCCGTCCTCAAGCGACGCTTACCGCGGCTGCACGTCGGCGGGCGTTCTGGATGACGAAACCGAGACGTAAGCCGTTTTCTTCGCCGACTGCGCCATTGTAACGACGAGAAATAAGACACAACGCCTTTGCTGCAGGCCGGCTGTTCTTATTCTGCTTCCTCTTCCTCCGCTTCCGTCCTAGCATGCGAGTCTGTGCCAGAGAGAGTTCCAGTTTCGGTTTTCGTCATTACAATATATATATATATATATATATATATACATACATACATACATACATACATATATGTGTGTGTGTGTGTGTGTGTGTGAATCTTACACCTCTTATATTGAGGATGTCCTTGCACTGTGCAAGTGCGTTAACACCGGCATGTCTCAGAACGACCAAATACGCCACATTATTAAAGGCATTAACACCGTCGCCTTTAACGCCCTCGCCACGCAAAATCATGCCACCACCCAGGACGTGATAACCATCTGTCAGCGACTTGACGAGCTTCAGTCTCTTCGCCTTTGCTACGATGCCACCGACGTTCGTTTGCCTGCACCCCTCGACTTGCGTGGGCTTATTCGCGACATCGTTCGTGAAGAGCTGCACGGGCGCTGCTCTTCCTGTGCTGCGGAAGTTACTTTCCTTTCTGAAAAAGATAGCTTCCGAGACCTGATTAAACAAGAAATCGCCTCCGCATCGCGTGCGACGTGTTCCAACAGTCCCTGTGTGCACCAGACGCGCACGTACGCCGAAGTTGCCGCGCTCTCTGCCACACCCACCGTTTCCGTGCCTACAACAGCGGACCATACGCCTGTGGCTTCGTTATCAGCGCCAGTGCGTGCACCACCTTACTACACACCTCAGCGCCCACCTCGACCAATCTGTTACTACTGCGGCTATCAAGGACATACCGCTCGGTTTTGTCGAAGGCGTCAACAAGACGAGCAACGCGGCTACGCTCCCGAAGAACATCGAAGCTTCCGTCCGACCATGAACTACTTACGGCCACCCTCCCGATCGTCCTAGTACCGTTCACCGTCACCTACTTACCATACGGACATGCCTGGGAATTCCCGTACGTCTCGCCGTAGGTCGCCTTCGCCAGGTCGCTGTTCAGTGTCGCCTCTACGGCCCGCCTCCCATTCCACGATTGCCCATGCGGAAAACTCCCCAATGCAGTTTTAGGAGGGGAAACTGCATCCCTTGGACAGCTAACAATTCCTCCAGAGCGGCCATCGAATTTGATAGTAGTGTTTGTAGAAGATGTACAAGTGATGATATCAAAGAGAATAAAGAGTCATTCGCTTGTCGCGCTCACAATATATATATATATATATATACCAGTGAACTACCACGGCGGCTATCCTCCCAGCCACTTCGTAGGGTATATATGTGAATTCAAACGTGGAAGCGTCACTCAGCGCCCTCATTAGCCATGGCGGCGAGTGTGGCACACTCTTTATGAGCCTGTATGGCGTCACGTAGCACGTGAACTTATTACCAGCTGGCAGCTCACCAATAGTCCCTCGTATACAACCTAAGGCACCAAGCCTGCCAGTACGAGACCCTCGTTAATGAATAAGGGAAAGAAGTGTATAATTAAGGGCTCGTTTTTGCGTGTTTTGACACCATATTAATGAAATATAACAGACAATAATACCAAGTAAAGTATAGGGGAAGCGATTTGATCGAATTGTAATGTAAATGCGAAGAAAAGAAAAGTGGGTGAAAAGATAACTTGCCGTGGGCAGTGTACACCTAGTGGGTCTCTTTTTTCTTTCTTCCTCTCCTGTCTTGTATTTACGTATTTGCAAATGCGCATTACTGTTCGAAACACTTGAATTTGTTACTGTTCAACCTGCTGTGACGTTCTGCGGACACTATTGCATAGTTATTGCAGCAATCTAGAGGTAGTCCTGTCCTTACTAGTTTTCAGCATATTATTCAATTTTTGTTTTGTTCAACTTTTTATGTGACACTTTAACTTGTGTTCCGCCTGCAATGACCTCGAATAGTATCGGCAGTACTGCTGAATAAAATAAATATAAATAAAATCGAGAGAAAAACTTATCGAAAGTATCAAGAAGATAGAAGAAATGCCTGTTACATAAAAAAACTCCCTTTTCTTCATGCGAAGGCACACATCGCGTACTTATTTTGCACGAGATTCGTGTAACTGCCGCACTTTTCGTAGTCCTGTTTCTTCATTCTCAATGTGACCAAGGTACAAGACTCTATTTTTCACAGTACCATGATCCAAGTTTTCGAAGATTGAAAGGAAAAATGAACGAATATAAACAATTTTCTGTGGAATCACTGCAAGACAGGATGGCCAACAGCACTTTGACTTTGGCGGGTTGGTACATACTCGGATAGGAGTAGCGCGATTTATACGAAAACAGGAGACACACAGAACACAGGCAACCACTCGCTCGTCCGTGTTTTGTGTGTCTCCTGTCTTCGTCTAGAGAGAGAGAGAAAACACAATGAGAAAGGCAGGGAGGTTAACCATGGCTGAGCCCCGGTAGGCTACCCTGCACTGGGGAAGGGGAGAGGGGAAGGGAAGTTGTAGAGGTGTGTAGCGCGATTTAGACGAAGACATTCCTCTGTCTTCGTCTAAATCGCGCTATACACCCATGCAAGGATGACTAACACACTGTTGGCGGTGGATGAGAGCCTAAGCAAAGTTATAAAAAAAAAAAGATATCCCGGGCCCACGTCTCTGCCCTCCATGAGGCAGCCCGGTGGGGCCCGAACACCCCAAGCCCCTCCCCCTAGTTCTCTCCGCCTATGGCTACAGAGTCACCTTGCCTCAGCATGCTTCGCAGAGCATCGGATTTCAAAAGTACGTGGATCTGCCAAATTTTTTTTTCTTATTCTTGAAGGAGCTCCACGCTACAGAATGGGCGAGACGGGCGGCCATATATACGCATACAGAAAGTGAAAATGCAAATAATAATTGATTGACTTGATATGCGTGGTTTAAAGTCCCAAAACCACCATATGATTATGAGAGCCGCCGTAGCGGAGGGCTCCGGAAATTGTGACCACCTGGGGTTCTTTAATGTGCACCCAGATGTAATAATCGATCAATCAATAATTTATTTAACGTGCCTCGGAACAACCATATGGTCCTTGCAGGCGCATGGAAGAATAGAACAATAAAAAAAAGAATAGAGTACAGTCTACAGAAAAAAAAATCAAGTAAAAAGGGGCGTAAACAAACAGACAAATGGAAATCAGCGCCAAATGGGAAAAATAAAAGACTAGGCGATAATCATAGAATGGCAGCAAAAATAACGGGTAATAAACACATGTTTATGTAGAAGGCTTCTGAAAAACAATTTTACAATAATAATAATAATAATAATAATAATAATAATAATAATAATAATAAATACAATTTATCAGTACTCACCAAAGACACTGTTCTCTGTCACATATGGAACATTCGATATGGGCACCGACTTGAGCTTCAGCTTGGGAATGTTTGGAGGATCATCAGGGCATGGATAGACGGTGGTTTTTGACGTGAATAAGAGCTCGTATTCGTGTTCAAAAATTGAATACGAAGGGTCTTTGGGTGGTTTCACGATGTAGTTTAAAATGTCATAAACCTGCATGGAACGTTTAATCATTATTTTTATTTTTCATGTCCAAACGCACAGCGTGCATAGTTATCAATGGGGCACAGGTGACCCTATCAGGCGTTACACGCCTATTGCTTTCACACCTTTCTTGAAACTATATTCACAATCAAATAGACATTCCGTCCTTCATACATTCTAAAACTCCTACGCAGTGAAGTGCATAATCAGTGCGCTTGTAGGACGCATTCTAAAATACAATTTATTCATTCAGTCAATCAATGTACACTGTATAATCACTGTGTTACTGCATGCGGCACAGCTCATAGACCACCAGCATGTGCAATGTTGCGTCGTGCTGCGCGCGACTTCTTGGTAGCCTGCTCGCACGTCGTCATTAGTTCGAACATAATCTGAAAGAAAGAAACCGGGATTTGCCGGCAAATCTCACAAGGCACCACTCAACATCCTCCCCATCATGATCATCGTGTTGTAGAGCAGAGTAGACAGTGTTGGAGAGACCAAAGTATGAAAAAATACATGACAGAATAATAGAGATACTGATATATCATCTTAGCGAAAGCATTACTCCTGCACGCATTACCGAATTTCGGAGCCTTCGACTCTTCGCTGGCGAAATTCGCCAGCTCGCAGTTCAGAGTCATCGGCTCTTCGCTCGCGCTGAGCCTCCACGTCATTTCCTCTTGTCTCGACAAATAATGTCATAATGACACTCTCCACGGTGGTCTGGTGGTTATGGTGCGCGACCGTTGACCCGCAGGTCGCGGGATCTACCCCCGGCCACATTTTTTAATGCGGTGAGAATGCTTCACGCCCATATGTGCTTACATTTAGGTCCACGTTAAAGAAGATGGTGGTCGAAATTTCCGGAGCCTTCCGCTATGCCGTCTATCATAAATATATCGTGGTTTCGGGACGTGAACCCCATCAATTAGATGCTATAAAACCTAATATGAAAGTGTACGCTATAAACCCAAAGTCCACAGCCATCGGCTGATCTGAGCATCGTGAGCTGCATTGCTACCGCGGCCGCCGCGGGATGCCGCCACGCACGCGCGATCACACTGAATGTATTCGTGCGTTCGAAGAAAAAATTGTTGTAGATACACGTCGTGAACTCTAATGATAGGGCGGAACAGTGCGCATCGAATCATGAATTGTGGCCTTCTATATGGTTCTGGTTAACAGTTTTTTGTTTTGTTCTTGTTAACCGTTTGTTTTGTCATATAGTGTGATTGATGGGTGCTTACATGTCGGTGTTCTCACGGTGTTGTGACCTTTTATTTTTTTAAACGTATATGCGTGCTATATACTGCTCACAGTTGTTTCGCACCAGCGCTTCCACGAGCGCTGCAACGAGCCTTCACAACAACGGCCGGACCAACATTGGGCGACATTACGGTGCTTCGCCCTTGAAAAAAAAAAGCTCAATGTCATGACGCGCCCTGACGAGCGGACGTAGCTCATTGACCCATGTCATCCACTTTCTGCGCTTCTTTCAGTACACGCTGGTGCTGGTTCACGCACCAGCACCGCTAGGGGGAGAAGGCGCTTGAAGCACACGGCAGACCCCACTTCCGTCTGTTATATTCCGAATTCTCTTGCGGCAGAATATCCGCAGGGTGCAAAAATGCACCCACAGTTGAGACAAGGGAAGTCTTTGCATGGGCCATTAGTAATTGCGTCAGTAATGAATTAATGAGCTGCGCATGTTGTGGCAGTGCGCATCTAATAGCACTTAAATTTCGAATAAACTCTTATAGAGACTAAATATCCGTTTCCGAATATTCTAATAACTGGGTGTACGTTCATTAAAACCAGATAAGCAGAATTCCCGTTTGTCTAAATCCGGATAACCGGATAACCAGCTTTTAAGGCCGGATTCACTTTTCTCCGTTTTAACCGGATGGCCGGTTTGGTGGATACTTGCAAGCCCTAGTATGTATTGCGGGGTCTTCAAATGGCCAGCGCCATGCTCTTGGAGTGAACGGACTCAGAAGCCACTATCGGACGAACAAAAAAAACAACACTCACTTACTTAACTACTTTTTAAACAACGATGTCGTCAGCCGAATTAATATACATATTGTGAACAAACCCTAAGACAACCTTCCACAATATTACCATACGCTCAACAACATAACAAACTCAAGAGCGCACAAAAGATGGCGTCGCCAACGCTTGACTTACCACGCGGGCCCCCGGCAGACGACCCCCGGTGACGTGCACCGAGGTCCAACTGCGAGAAACAACCATCCGCACCAAACGCCACCCGCAAAAAAAAGAGACTCACTGAACTCTCTCGTGCCACCACGAAGGCGCTATCGAACTAACCATGATGATTATAGTGATGATCAACGCTCGCGAACACAACGCCACCTACAGCTTGGCAGTTGTGAACCCGAAATATGGCTTAAGGCCGTAGCCGTTCCACGCGCTTCTCGGACAGCCGCAACGCACGTGCCGGGACCCCTACCGCACGCAAGCAGGGGACAAATAAGCCAATTGGCGACGCTGCGGAGGGTGAAAGAGTGTCGCCAATTGGCTTATTTGTCCCCCGCTTGCGTGCGGCAGGGGTCCCGGCACGTGCGTTGCGGCTGTGCAGGAAGCGCATGGAACGGCCGTGAAACACGTGCACCACGAGGCACAAACCACTTTACAGGGAGTGTTTGCACCCCCACAGTGTGTGTGTGTGTGTGTGTGTGTGTGTGCGCTCGCGCGCGCACCGAAAAACAGCAGGTAGACGTGCACCTTACCTTGTTGACTTGAATAGCATCATAAAGCCGGTCACAGTCCTGATTGAACGCCGTCGCACTTATTTCCCCACTTTCGTCGAGCAGATGAAGGGAGAACAACTTTCCCGGGCCCCTGCTATTGCTCCAACCTCGTACGGCAGTCTTATACGTGACCCGAATTCTGATTGTCCTCCTACAAAGAAGTATTTGACACACACATACATAACACGTGCTGCACATCCTTTGTTTTTTAATGTCCGCCGATGCAATTCTTACTCATCAGTGAATCCCATGCCTTTGTGCACAGTTCGTGACATGGCCAACATTTTGCTTTTCGGACAAACCCATGGAAAAGGGCGGGGTCTCAAGCTGGCACCCTTTATTGGATATATATTTCATATGTCATTTAAGTTATGTCATGCATACTTGAATGCCGCAGCTAAAGAAATGATTGCAGTGACATCCAGTCATATGTTACATCCAGCCATAGTGATATCCAGCCATTTATGTTATTTCATACATGGCATGCAAGGTCATGCCACTCAGCACAGGACACGCCGTTCCTTACCACACGACCGTCACGCATGTGTGCGTCTCGGTACCTACAAGGTGTCCCGACTATCATGCAGCATGATTTGGGGAAAAGAATGATGTTAGCGAAGCAAACCCAATACATATTGCCGCGGTACACTGGAGAAGTTGCTACTTTCTTTACTTATTATGATGTCTATTTATTTAGTTGTAATTATATTTACCATTCAGCAAGTACTCACCTAGTCATTAAAGTGTAAATGAGGCGTATGCAGGCGTGTTCGAATGAGATGTACATCTAAGTGTGCTGTTTTTACTGGTCTTGTGCAGCGAGTTGGGAGTCCTCCAAACGTTGCAAACTTCGCATCACTGCGGCGTCGCAGCACCATCGCGAAGCCCGCTTGAACCCACTAGGAAACGGTGGGTGGTCAGCCGGCACTGGGGATCGAGCCCAGTAGCCCCGTATTGGAAGCTCACAACTACGCTGTTTTCAGCGACGCACTGATTGCTTGCTGATTTTTTTCTCAGTCGACCAAGTATGCCCGCAAAATCTGAAAAGTGACACGTGACTATATACCGCAGCACGCATTAGAGCTGCTGTATAATCATCATCATCAGCAGCATCAGCCTGACTACGTCCACTGCAGGACAAAGGCCTCTCCAATGTTCCGCCAGTTAACTCGGTCCTGTGCTTTCTGCTGCCAATTTATGCCCGCAAACTTCTTAATCTCATCTGCCCACCTAACCTTCTGTCTCTCCCTAACCCGCTTGCCTTCTCTGGGAATCCAGTTAGTTACCCTTATTGACCAGCGGTTATCCTGTCTACGCACTACATTCCCGGCCCATGTCCATTTCCTCTTCTTGATTTCAACAATGATATCCTTAACCCCCGTTTGTTCCCTAATCCACTCTGCTCTCTTCTTGTCTCTTAAGGTTACACCTACCATTTTTCTTTCCATTGCTCGCTGCGTCGTCCTCAATTTAAGCTGAACACTCTTTGTAAGCCCCCAGGTTTCTGTTCCGTAGCTAAGTACCGGCAAGGCACAGTTGTATATACCTTCCTGTTGGGCGCTGCTATATATGGCTCCTTAAAAGTAAAAGATAAAGTAACTTTAGCACATCAGGAAGCAGATCCCTCCAGTCAAGAGTGTACGGACTGCCCTATCTGCCACTCACTTGCCGAAGAAATGCGACGCCTTGGTCTTATAAAGTCAGCCGTACTTAGAACAGTGCTCCTGCCACGTTATCAATAAGCACAGTTAGCCGCGAGACATATGATAATAGTGGCAAACAATCGAGCGGAAGAAATCCTTGTAAAGTTTCGACGCACGTTGCTCATCCTGACCGCTGGCTGTCTCTGGCAATCGATAGCTGGCAGAGCGGTTTCTTGCAGGAAGCTTATTTTGGGGCGCTGATTTTTTTTTTTTTTTTTTTTTTTTTTGCGGGTGGGAGCATTATGGCGCATTATTTCTGCCACTTCACGGGCTTTCGATAACAGCCGGGAAAAAAAAATGAGCACGCAATCAGTACTTTGTTGAAAATAGCATAGGTAGATGCCATTCGAGCACACCTATATATGACTTATTGACATTTACATAAACAGGTGAGCACTTGTCCAGTTACTACTATAATTATGACCACCGTGCACTTCCACCACCCACTTCACCACCTCCACACCAATTCACTATGGAAGAGGTATAGTAACCTCCAGGAAATTGCAAACGAACACTCGCCTTCGCGGTATACTATACTTTATCACATATCACCCATCTGTCATGTCCCGGACACTCTAAGGCGTATAGTATAAGGATGCACATAAAACCCGAGCACCGCTAAACTAACCGAAGGCAGTGGAAAATTAAGCTATCCGACCCAGACCTGAAGAATCAGCGCAGCCTGGGGCAGCAGGCACGAGAGGTGGCGAAGGCCCGCGGCTACTTCGAATATGGTCACCACCCACCTTGGGCGCACAGTGCGCTTCCTAACAATAAACGTTTATTCTCTCTCTAATGAGATGCGTCTAATTAACAAACAGTTAGGAATTGGCACTCCCAGTGCTATGTACTAGATTTGCCTTGAGCAGCGCCGTTCCTTTAAAAAAAATCGTGCTGCGGGATGTTTGAGGCACCTTGTATATAGTTTCAGTGAAACGACCACGACGGCTTCATAACATGTGCATTATGTCATTTAATGCTCTAGATGACGTACATGCAGACGACATGCATATTTATATATATATATATATATATATATATATATATATATATATATATATATATATATATATGTGGTAGAAAAAGAGGTCGACAAACGTGCGAAAAAACACTAGTTTTACTAACGTTTCGGCAGGTGGGCCTGCCTTCGTCGGATTGATTCACTCCGACGAAGGCAGGCCCACCTGCCAAAACGTTAGTAAAACTAGTGTTTTTTCGCACGTTTGTCGACCTCTTTTTCTACCGCATTTTCCACCGGATCCATTGAATTTCACCCCACCATATATATATGTATATATATATATATCCACGATTCAGAGACATCTGTACGTGGTGCCATCTCTCGGCGGCAGCAATGAGGTCTTGCCGTAACTGAATGGGAAAATAGGCGAAACAAATCAAGTCTTTTGAAATAAGCTAGTCATACAGCAGAGACGTACTGGAACATTTTCGCAAAATTTCAGTATCGCAGTACAAGACGTGTGGCTTCCCAGGAGAACATGAACACAACCCATTTAAAACACGTGGGGCTCCATCTCCATTATAAAATAACACCCCGGCAAGCCACGCGTTTTGTAGTCACGCACGTCATTCATTTGATGACACTTCATTCATGTTAGTGATACACTATTGTTTGTGCCTACAAACCTATACATTCAGTGGCCGCATAGACGTTGAACCTTAACATAGATACATCCAGCTGGTTTCCGGAAGAAAGAAATCATATAAAAGCTGTTACCCTGGATAAGAAGGGGTAAGTTGAGCGATCGGGATGATACCGCCACTTGAGCTGCTTTCAAATGACGCCGCTACCGGTGCTGCATGAAAATGCAATGAACGCAGTGCGTTTAATTAGGAGATAAACTGTCTGCGCATTTCTAAAGAGAGAGAGAGCAACTCCGGCAGTATTGGAGCTACCACGAAACGGCAGTACCACGAAAGCTTTTGCAACAAAAAACAAGCAAAAAAACAAGGCACTTGTTTCGTTACCAATATGTATATATACAAAGGACCGCTTGTAAAATTGTCAGTGAGTCTATTAATCGTGAATGTTCCTCACGCAGAACGGATTTGCCATAATCGTTGAATAAGGCCAAGAACTTGTGCTATCAACATGGAATGGGCTTGGAAGCCGCCATCCTCCTTTCCTCCCGCGGTTCGTCGAGTAAAAAAAAAAATCGGCAGATTCCACGTACCTTGGGAATCGGTGTTAGGCAAAGCATGCGGATGGAAAGTGACTGTGTTGTAATTTTTATAGAGCGAAAGGTTATTGAGTGACGCTAAATATATGTTAGGTGGGCAGATGAGATTAAGAAGTTTGCGGGTATAAATTGGCAGCAGCAAGCACAGGACCGGGTTAACTGGCGGAACATGGGAGAGGCCTTTGTCCTGCAGTGGACGTAGTCAGGCTGCTGCTGCTGATGATGATGATGAAATATATGTACAAATACACGCAGTGTTATACGTTAAACAGCATATTATGTTTAACACTAGCAGTTGTTTGCAGCTGCGTAACGATTTCAACACCAACATGAATATTAGCAATACCAGAAGCAGTAAGCTGATATGAAGCATCCGTGCTTGCACTGGTGCTCGCGCGGATAGTAGCCCACAACACTGCTACATGAATGAGCTTCAGTGCATGGCGCCTAACCTTAATTGACGTTAACCCGACATTTTCGTAAAGTTTATCAAATTGAATAGCCAGCACTGCGTCCACAATTGACATTTCATGAATATATAGGGTCTATTTCAAAAATTAGTTCCGAGATCTGGCCTGGCTCTGTGATGGATTACTTGATTGCCAAGCTATTTGATTCCTGCAGGGATGCTGACATTTACTACTATTTGCATTTGTCCCGTCAATGCTGCCAATGTCAATTCTTTCATAACGATCAAGCGTTAAATATATTCGTGCGTGTTCTCGCCGATCCTGGGTTTCCATAACCTGTCAATCACCTGTGGCACATACCCACACAGCAGTGGCACATATATCCAGCCCCAGGAATGAGTCACTGTTTTTCGAAAAGTGTATGACGACGTACACGACGATATTGTGACATTATTCATGTCATGACCAGCCAGTGGTGTTCGTCGAAACCATCTTACCCTCCCATACTAAATTTGGTTTATCCCAAGTTAAGGGGGTGATCACGAGAGCAGCCAGACGTAGATAGATAGACAGACAGACAGACAGACAGACAGACAGACAGACAGACAGACAGACAGACAGACAGACAGACAGACAGACAGACAGACAGACAGACAGACAGACAGACAGACAGACAGACAGACAGACAGACAGACAGACAGACAGACAGACAGACAGACAGACAGACAGATAGATAGATAGATAGATAGATAGATAGATAGATAGATAGATAGATAGATAGATAATGCTGATGGGCGTTCGAAGTGCCTGCAGTACGCAAAGAAATGCTTCGCCTTTAAGAAAGCTTGTCAACGGATACAAACGTGAAGCGTGACATACTTGTCACAACGACCTTACTTTGGTTACCGGCTTCATATGTATTTGGCGACGTGTGCGCGTGGCGCCATCTCTCGACGGCAGCAACGGCGTCCTGCCATAACTGAATAGGAAGTACGCGAAAAAAAAAAATTACATATGACGAATCATATATGCTAGTTCTCAAAAACAACTCACGGTTATATGCAGGACAGTTGAATTCTGTGCATTGAAAACGCATATATGGGTCCCATCGTAAAAAAAAAATACTGAGAACTCTGACAAGCCCCGTGGTTTGTAGGGCGGCACTAATATTCCTACAATGTGGGTCTCATCAGCTTATAACCGGGAGTCATTTTTCGGTAACTAGCTTATTTGGTCAAATATGATTTTTTTTTTCGCCCATTTCCCTTTCACTCACGGCAGGCCACCACTGTCCCCGACGGCAAATTGCGTTCCACGTAAATGTCCCCTTAATGTCTACTAGCATCCCTGTATATGCTACCACAGGTAGTAGGGAGCATACACAGTAATGTTAAGGTCCACAAATACTGATCACGGCCGGAGGTAAAAGTAGAACACAAAGCAGTCATATTGGAATGCAACAGCAATACCCTCAGCTTCCACTGTAATTCAGTTAAAAACTGCATGGCAGTAACCCTGCACCCAGATCACAGAACACGTCCGACAATTCGCACCGTGTGATTTTTGTACACAATCTGTGAGTTCCACCATCAACGACCCCCCCCCCCCTTTTTTTTTCTTTTGCTTCCCTCACTTCGTCATCTTATTTTCCACTCCAATCTCTATTACCTCGATTTCCAACGCCCTTCCACCGTGAATCACTGCTAAGGTGTCGCACTTAGCTGCAGACAGTTGCTGGGTTCACTTTTATCTTCATTTTTCCTCTTTTAAAACCACTTCACCTAGAGTAAGCATATGGAGACGCCCCCTCCTCCCCAAGATGATTAGTGCGGGAGGAGAGGGGAAGGGCACTATTGCGGGCTTTTGCTGAACTTATCCAAGTGTTTGTTCTTCTTAGATCACAGTGTACTAGCCCTTAAAAAATTCCAAATTTAGGACAGGAATCGAAATGTCCTTGCCATGCTCGCGGTATTCGATTCGAGAACTCACAACTACTAGTACTCGCATTAGTTTAGCTTGTGCCGCGTAATGTACAAAGCAAAAACATACCATAAAAATGCACGAACACCTCAACCTCCCACCAAATACCAAAGGGAGGCCGAAATGTTGCATCTTCAGCTGATTGACAACTGGTGAACTGGGCTCGGGCAGCAGCCAAGGGGTTAGGAGGCTGGATCGACTTCGATCACTCGCGCGTTAGTTTATGATGCTGCTTGTTTACAAGCACCTCAGTTGGTTCCACGCCCCCTGACATTCCAAAATTCTTAGCAAATTAATTCAATTCCAACTTTGCCATTCGCTTCATTTAGAAATCCAATGAATTTTAGATGACATTTAGAATTCGTCAGATTGAGAAATCAGATGATTAAATATTTCGAAGTTGTTTTCGACGAATGCCCCAATTAGACTCGGAAAAACTCGCAGTTCAAAGGCAAAAAGTTGCCGCGGAGAGAGAAGCAGGATGATTGGAGCAAGTAGGAAAGAAAACACCGTGACCGCGATTGCACGCGATTAATATTTCAGCTCCGAAAGGCACCATGACAATGTACATGGATGAAAATAAGTCACAGTTTTCGCTGTCAGGCTCACCTGTCGACGGCGTTGAAAAGATGTAAATCGAAGGCCTCCGCAACGTGCGGCCCACGTCCGTTCCTTTGCGGATGACGGTTAGGCCCAGAACAACCAGAATATCTCTAGGAAAAAAAAAAGATCGGAACGCCATGCCGGGCAATAACGCGATTAAGTAGCTTAGGAGCCGTTGCACATTTCATATGTTCGTAACAACCAGATATCAAAACTGGTACACGGAAAACTGAATCAAACTCATAAGGACGTTTGTTTTAGGCTTCTTTAGCGCATACACACTCTTAGCCGTTCTAGAAATGGGCGTTATGCACCAATAGTTACAATTTTTACGCCTTTGTCAAAGTAATAAACATTTTTCGTGACAGTATTGGTGAGATAGCGATATGCGCATTTGCTGGACTAATTGGACAACTGTGCATTATTGTAACAAAATGTAACAAGCCCAGTGCTTCCAACTAAACTATGTTGCATGTCATAGACCACCGACTCGCCTAGCTAGAGGATTATTGAATACAAAAGATTCCCTTCGCGCTACTCAAGTTTTTAAAGAACCCCAACTTTACAAGATGCTATCACCCCCTGTAAAGTTGTTTGCACCTTGTGCCCTGGTAGCGCCGCCACGCAGCTGCGGCCAACGTTACTAGATATCTAGTAACATGACCTCCGAGATGGCGGGCACGCGGCGCCGAGCGCCCGCCCTCTCAGAGGTTATGCTAGAAACGTCGGCTGTGGCGGAGAGGCTAGGACCGCAATCGTGAGTGGACGTCATCTGCGGGGTATCCGCGGGAAACGGCGACCGTGGCTCGTTTTCCGTGTATCCCTCGTGGTGAGTCGAGCGTCGGTGACGCCGCATTCGCGGTACCTTTTGTGCGTTATGTTATTTGTGTGTTGTAATTGGAATATTGTATAAGGTTGTTTGAGCGTGTCACTAGTGACTTACTCGATTCGGCTGTCGATATCGTCGTTGTAAAAGCAAGTGACTAAATGTAAACGTATTTTTGTTGCCCTTTCACGTTTGCTGTCTCCGTGTGCTCAGAGAGCGTGGCGATCATTTCGAGACCCCACAACGTAGAACAACAGATAGCATGCTATTGGCATAGGCGTGCGCAAGTTTGCACGTTACGGAGAAGGGAGGGAGGGGCGATTTGTCGAAGCGCCCCCATGCCAATTAAATCATTGGGTCAGGCGAACATTGTACCCCTCTGTTCACACGTCGCCCTGTGCTCACACCTATGGCTATTGGCCAATAAGGGCCGTTCCACGCGCTTCCCGCACAGCCGCAACGCACGTGCCGGGACCACTACCGCACGCAAGCGGGGGACAAATAAGCCAATTGGCGATGCTCTTTCACCCTCTGCTGCATCGCCTATTGGCTTATTTGTCCCCCGCTTGCGTGCGGTAGGGGCCCTGGCACGTGCGTTGTGGCTGTGCGGGAAGCGCGTGGAACGGCCCTAATCGACATAAATCAAGAGTGGCGCTTGTATCAGATGTGCTAGCTCCTTCCCACGGGCTGCCGCCACGTGGGTTGATTATTTGAAGAAGTTAATTGTTTATGGCCTCTCCAAAACACGGACAAGAAAAGTAGACACATGGCGCCATCCGGCTGAACGTTCACTAGACAAAAGAAATCAACAGCAAGAACTCCGAATTCATTGATTCATTGCCTGTATGGTATCTGTGCGTATAACCCGACAGAAGAAAAACAAAAGTGTTGCGTTATTAACTTCCTGTGATCGGTATTTGCAACATACTACCAAATACATCAGCAAACTTGCCTGCTACTTTCTCTGACGGTATACCACATGTACTTTTCCAGTCGCACCACCGCGTATTTGTCAATATGGTTGTCGCTGGCCGTGTTTGTAAGATGTGCTCCAAGCATAGCATCTGCAAACCAGGCAAATATAGCGATATATATATATACATATATATATATATATATAGAGAGAGAGAGAGAGAGAGAGAGAGTTCCTGATGTGTCTCGGTCACAGACCTGTAATTTGCTATAAAATCTAGGTTTAAAAACAAGCTCGCAAAAAAATATATAGCTCACATGTGAGACAGTCTGCTCCATCGAAGAGCACTATCCTACATCTCTCTGCAGAGTCATTGCGAATGGCTTTTAAGTCCTGAAAATAAAAAAAGAAAGTGGCAAAGTATTAATATATACGAAAGAAGGGGTACGTGTTATCCGGAGGGCTCGTCTTACGTATTTCTGACTCAAAAAAATCGCGACCGAATTTCGATAGAGGCAATATGCTAGAAGCCCATGTGCAAAGGTTTAGGTTCACGTTAAAGAACCCAAGGTGGTCGATAGTTCCCGAGCCTTCCCCTACGGCGACCGTAGTTGAGGGCTACTACCAGGTGATGTGATGGTTTTAGGACGTCGATTATTTGATTGATATGTGGTGTTTAACGTCCCAGAACCACCATATGATTATGAGAGACGCCGTAGTGAAGGGCTCCGGAAATTTTGACCACCTGGGTTTCTTTATCGTTCACCCAAATGTGAGCACATGGGCCTACAGCGTTTTCGCCGCCACAGAAAATGCAGCCACCACAGCCGGGATTCGATCCCGCGACCTGCATGTCAGCAGCCAAGTACCTTGACCACTAGACCACCGCGGCGGGGCGGTTTTAAGACGCAAAACCCGGACAATTAATGTGAGGCTAACCAACAACAACTTAATTCAAAAATAAAACAATTTAGTGAAAACAATAAATTGCTTAGCATATATGGGTATCTACTGAGCGACGACACAACCTAAAAAAAGAAAAAAAAACGTCGTGCAGTTACATACCGATATCTGCAGCACGGGTTTGTGAACGTTTTCTTTGTTCAGTAGACGCTGTAAAATCGAGAAAATATTGAAAGGGGGCGTCAATGCGCACGTGCATGCATGGTCAAATGTCAGTTTCGTAATGTTTCCCTACCTCTCAAGAATTTACTTTGGTGCTATGAAGTAGTCGACTTGTGTAAAGGGACACTAAAGTAAATGAATTATTCGGCTATATTGATAAACCGCACTTTAAAAACATCATTGTCGGCAATTTCGTCATCGTAGCTTTATTATTAGAGGTGCAAAATCATGGCCGTATTTTCGTTTTTAGATTTCGCGCCGATATTGGCGCGCGTGACGTCGTTGATTTTCAAAGTGAATTTTTCGTATCTTAGCGACATTGCCTCAACGAAAGTTTCTAGAACATGGTGCCCTTAGATCTCGAGCTCCTTCAAAAAGAATAATAATAAAGATAGAACATACTTCGTTTTTTACCGATTACAAACAACGTAGGGCCTAGCAGGTGCCGTCAAAGCTTATGACATCACGACGTTTGGTGTGATAATTTTAAGGTGGTGTACCCATTTGCATTTTATTTTCGCACGTATTTTCGTTTGCAATGCGTCTTTTGGCGGAAAACGCGGCGATATTCAAATTGTCTGTAATTTGCTAATAAAAAGTAATTTACTAATTATTTGACAGAGTAACTTACTAATAATATAAAATCAGCTAGTAAACCTATATAATTAAATTAGATACGTTCTACGAGCATGAGCAGTTGTTTGGCGAGACGAAATTCACCGAAGTGTGGGAGTATAGACTGGGAAAGCAATTACAAAACGAACTATCCCAATACCCGTACGCCCCCCCCCCCCCCCCCCCTACCGGTTATTGTGAACCCATACACCAAGACAGACTAATTATGATATACCTATAGTCCGCCATGTTTAATGTGCTTGCGACCATAAAGTGACTACCAAAAAGGGGCGCTCGTCTCGCGGCGTGTTCCGTCCCCTCCCATCAATCCTTCGGTCCACCGCACTAGAGTGTACTCTAGATTACTCTATGACGGTGCCCTCGAGCTATAGAGGCTGGGGTCAAGCTCTGTCAGGTGTTCTGTGGCTCTGTCGGGCGATCGTTCTGCGGGTCCGGGCTGTCGCAGATCGCCATAGGTGTCCTAGAATAGGGAACCTCCCCGTTTTCTTTGAATTTGCATAATAAAATGATTTCATTATCATCACTGCGGCGTGTTAAGGGATTTTTCATAAGCGCGCCGCCTCCGTTTGGAGGCGGCGTCCACATGCTCCTAGTATTCCTAGGCGTTACCTCCAAAAATTCCTCAAGTCTAGGTACAAATACCTAAACCAAGGATCCGGTAATACTGGCATCGCAATCGCAGTGACCCAAATAGGCTACTTGCTGAAGTACCTCCAAAGGCAGCCAGATATTGTAATCGAAGGCGTTTATGAAGCCCGTCAACACTTGTGCAATGATGCAGCGGTGCTACATGCAAACTGACACGTACGCGACCAACACAAACACGGCCCAAGCTCTGCCGGAAGTGTAACATGAAACGTTTGACGGCCGTGCAGTAGACAACCGCGCGTATGAATGTTAGAAACAATGTCCGCACTCTCTTTCCGTTCTATGCGCATTAAAAAGAGGACATCATCTATAAAAAATAATAATGATCACCAAAATACTAACCTGAATCGCCCCAGTTGTGAGCCCATCGTCTTCCATGACCGAGAGGAAACAGCGGAGGCGTGGTATGTATCGCAACGCCCTCGTCGATTACGCAACGACGCCGCACGCAGTTTAAATATTCTTTGCGCGCGTTAACATCTCTGCTGGTTACGAGTCACTTCACATTCACCCCGTATTCTCTTTTCAATGGCAGCTGCAGGCGCCTTGCCATACACTTTAACCTTCATAGGTATACAGCAGATTTCCTTCCTCCACGGTATATACGCTACCTCATCTCATGACGCGGATACAGGCCTCAACGTTTGAAGCCCCAAAGCTCTTCGCGTACTGTCGCTTTCGGTCAAGCAGGAGCGATGAGTTAATGTTCAAATATGGTCTGCGGCGCTTTGGGTACTCTCCCAATTCTTGGTCATGTCACTTAATTCAGTGAGTGCCATCACGTTTGCCTGACGCAAAGCTTTTGGGGCAGGCTTTGAAGCTCCCGCTAAATTCGAGAAATAGCGTCCCCAACCCAAAAACCAAACGCGGCTTGGGCTTTCCGCGTGCGCAGTTGCCTTGGCGCTATTCCTTTGGGGCCCCTATTCGAAAACTCTCCAATCTCTGCCCGAGCTTGTGGGAACGCGATTGAAGGCAAGATTCGCGTGTGCCGGATTCGCCCAACATTGCTTAGTTCCGAAATAAAACAACTTGCACGAAAACAATAAATTGCTTAGAAACAAGCATTGTATCCCCCCCCCCCCCTTCACCTCCGGCCGGGCAGGAAGATACGGTCAAGTGTGATTTTGGGATGTATGACATGGCGAAATAAAAAATTCGATGGTGTAAGAGGAGGGGGTGGGTGGCATGGGTGGCGACACTAGCGAGGGTCCGGTGACGCCCTGGCTACGCCAATGCTTCAAGTGCGAGTTAATAAATCTCCCCCTAGCGATGCGGCTTCAACTATTAACAAACAAAACGGACATGTCGGCCCTGGAAAATGTCCGATTACGGGGAGAATGTCCAATTACGTGGAAGGAAAAGCTATCACCCTTCCCCCCACCGCTCCAGAGCAACAAAACTCAGCGCATAAGGTCACAGCCTCCCCAAAGAAACATTGTGGGTGCCCTCATAATTTCCTTTCCTCTATGGCTTTTCTTTTTCTCTACTTTCCATTTCTATGTCTCCATTTCTCTTTCCCTTTCAATTTTCTTTTCATTCTTACACTCCACCTTGTGCCTTTCTTAGGCACTCTTCTTTTTCCTTCCCACCCCCTGCTATCTGTGCTCTGCCAGCTGCTCGCCCTCACACAGTGAGTGTGCAGGTTCGAATCTCACCTCGTAAATAAGTTTTTGTCCCCTAGAATTTATCCCTGTACTGGTCGCTTCACCCATCAGTTATTACACCCTGCACTAGAGAAAGGGGGGCTGTGTTTTGGGAGAGAAGCACATGACATGAAGAAGAAGACCAAGAGAGTGGGCGTTAGTTGACGATGCTTTTCTGGCGAAGCCACACAAACTACAGCCAGCTACAACAGCTTCGGTGTTAAAAAATCCTGGTGCTGCCCATGACATTTGGGTATGCGTTCATCTTGACGGAATGGGTACTCAGACACAGATCAAGTGGAGAAAAAAACATCAATGCAGGCTCATTCTTGCCTTACACACTTAGTGCACACGTGTCGTCCTTATCATCACTACTTCCATGATGGGCTCCATTTTCTATCTTACACTTGACCACATTTGCTAATAATCTACATTAGACAGAAACAAATATTGGCAGCACATTACACTCTGTTGAAAAGAGAGGAGCAACTTCATTTTACACGCCCGTATTCTTTGAAGGTGAAAGCCAGTTGCACATTCGGTAACAATAGAGGACGAGAGTGCCTGCAGAATGTCAGGATTGGCAGTGCAAGACCTAGCTGGCCAGTAGCGTAGGGAGAAATTAGAAAGGGGGAGAGGGACACAACCATACTTTATGTATCCTTGTGTGAGCGTGTATCTGCATATATAAACACATGCAAAATTGAAACATTTTGGAGCAGCGGTGTTCGAACCCCCCTTCAACCCTTATGGATCTGGCATGCACCAGCACAACATTCTCCTTCAGTCCCAATATTCCTACTCCTCTCCTGCAGCTTGCTGCACATCATATATAATTACACTCCCTCTGGGATTGGCCCACACTCTTTACTGATCAATGATGTCAATGAATGACGTTGGCTATCTGTGAAATTGTGATTCAACATCATTGCTTGCTCGAGGGTCATGTGCGTCTTTAAAGAGGACTAGAGAATTCTCAAAGGGTCACTTCACCTTGTGGCAAGGTCCTGCATAAGTATCATGAAGGGAGCACAAAAGTGTTTTGCATTGGCAGCACTGCACTTTAACCTGATGCGTGTGACAAAACGAAAGTCCTTCAGAACGTTTTATGAAAACTTCATTCCAACAGTACAAACGCATAGTGAAAGTTGTGTGCACGGAACATGCATTAGTCGCAGCGAGAGCCAGAGTGGGGCCCTAGAGTCTAGTGTAAACTATATTAGGGTGCTTAGTGAAGGCACTTTTGTTTCTTGAGGATGAGACTGCGAGAAGGCATGACTAGCAGTGCAAACTAAACGTAGGCATCAGTGCATTCATTGCTCATTTCCTTCCCTCTTCTCTTTCTGTTGCCCTTTCCCATCCCCCAGCACAGGGTAGGCACTACACCCGTTATTGCGACTTTTTGCTCAACATGACAACCGTATCGGGTCTTTCTCCAAAAAAGTTTCAATCACATGTGGTCCTGCGCTGAAACACTTGACTGCCACGCACGCCTCAATTTAATTCTGATTACAGTTATTTATTTTCTCATTTCGTGAAAAATATGCGATAAATGCTGGTAAAAGCAGATGACAACTAAAATCAGCTGTTGAGAGCTCAGAACAGCTTACGCTGCAATAGTGCATTTCTCAAAGCTTGATGGCATGGGCAAGCAAGTACCCTAATAAGGGATGTGCAAGCAGCAAATATCAACGAACAAACCATCATTGGTGGCCATCGCTGTTACCGGCTGCATGAATACAGATAACCAGAGTTGTGTCTATGTCTCCCTACATATTCGGTGGTAAAACGACCGTCAACAGTCAAGGAAACGACGACCAGCACAAATGCCGCGAATATTGGCGGTCTTTCTGCCGCCAAATAAGTAACACCACCACGCACACAGAGATGTCACACTGCTGCCGAGGCGACAGTAGAAACTTCACCCGAGTCATTACACAGACAAATTTAAAACGCAGTGTTTAAAAGAAAGAAGGCTGCATTATGCTGGTCATATTCAGTATACTACAAGAACACATTCTAAGCAGATTGTCTGTTTCAGTTCGCAGATACAGGAAGGATGTCAGAATAACCTGGCCTCCAACCAGCCTCTTCTTCACTTGACATGTTTGTGCACACAGTGCCACACTGTGCAACAAGTCATAAACTCTCAAAACTCACTGACTGTGCTGTTGCGATGGCCACTGGAACATGACTTTGTCGATAAATATCCGTAAAGTTATCATCATCAATTGCTATCCTAAAGGCAGACCTCTTTTTGAGTAAACGACCTGAAACAGAGCCCTGTGTAGGCAGACAACCAGGGTGCTATCTAATAATGGCTTGGCAAGTAAATCATAGCATGCCCTTGCATGACTGGCTCGAATCCCTCACTTTCCAACTCGAGAGCGATACAGGCCAATTGCGCAAAGACATGGAAACAGGCCGGCTTTATAAAGCATGAAAGATATGATAGGGCTCCATGAGCCCCCAAAAAGAATCCGAGAGAAACAGACACTAAACTATGCTGTAGGTACACAGACACAAAAGAAACTTCAATGCCATCTTTGCATAATTGAAGTACAGCAATTTAATGCAGCACAGTACCGTAACACTGCTCTCGCACAGAAATGTTAGGAGTAAGCAAAGCAACAACATCTCATGCCAATAACAAACAACAAATGGTAATATGGTCAACCGGTGTGATATGGTTAAGTTATAGACAGAGAAAAATCATTATTATACAAGTCCGACATTGATGAGATTGTTAATGCTATCTCAAACTACACATACTACCGGAATCTTGAGATATGACGTACATATTAATGAACACACTTGAGAATGATCTGAGCCATTTCACCTGAGTAGTAATTCACCTTCAAGATTGTGGTACATGCATGTAGTGCAATAAGCTGCAAGCAGTGCAGAGTTAGACACGCGAGTTCATCGTTTAATATGCCAGCATGATTACAAAGTGTATCTCAACTGCTTAATTAGGCACTGATCTTCTAATACTGCACAATGCAGATCTTGAAAGCAACTTCCTTCAGCTGTTCTTTGATTTTCTACCAAGCAATCACAAGTTTTTCTTCAGCTCGGCAATGTCCTTGAGCAGCTTTTTTGTATATTCAACATAGTCGACCGGGGAAACGGACATTACGGAAGTCTTCAAGCGGCTCTCGTCCTGCAACCAAGGTTTGAGAGAAGGTAAGTATTCAGAAAGCAAACTAGTTCAGTCTGCTTGCTAAATCATGTACATGTGTTTTATATGACTGTGGGCATGGCCCCTTCCATGCAAATCACACTCGACACAACACTAAGCACAGTGACACTAATAATCACACACTGTTACTGATAAAGTCAAGAGGAATTCAACAATTTGTTTGTATAGACTGTCTTTTTATTGCAATAGGAATAATATGGACAGTAGAGAGACATTTTTCCAGATTGCAAAGGGTTCCGTGTAGAGTCTAAATCAATGACAACGCCCTGCGCTTTGTATTTTTAATATAATGTGCGAGTGAAAGTTAGCGAGGGCTGCTAAGCAGAAAGTGAATGCATCAGCCATCTGTGTCTTGGGAAAGGCACACAGAGAAGTCCCGAAAGGGGGCTGTGTGGATTTGGCAGGGACTGTGAGCACGAACCACTCGGGCGTAGTCACCCATGGGCGAGCACCATATATTCACACTGAGTAGTAGACGGCTCATACCTTTGTAAGTGCTGTAGTTTGTGTTGAAGCCGTAGACAGTGCTCATTGCCATAGAGTTTCCTAATATACACTAGAGGGAACTCTGGCGCTAGTGTCTGCAACGCACGGAACTCTGGCGCTAGTGTCTGCAACGCACGGCAGCTACAACGCACGGCGCTTCAGCGAGCATGGGAATGATGGGTAGTACACACATTTGTCTAATCTTCGTACATCTGGCCTGCTTTTGGTTCCGTGAGTTCATGTAGCTTGGAGCTGTTTTGTTACGAAACAAAAATCAGCAAATGTTTAGCGGTTGTGCTTTACCACCTTATTCTTTTAGACTTACCTTTCCAAATAGAATCATGAAGTTCAAAAGGGCCGAGTCTTTTTTTCAAAACAAAATCGAAACACAGCAATAAACGAAGTCGCAAATACGATTCGCCGCCCGCAAGTACAAAGACTAGGCAAATGTGTGTACTACCCATCATTCCCATGGTCGCTGAACGATTGCGACGACAGAGCCCCTCTAGTTGATTTTAGCAAACTCTATGCTCACTGCAACGCTCGTGTTTCCTAATGTCAATGAGTTTTAAGTGAAGCCGCATGCTAAAAAAATGAGCTGCCAGCTGTACTCCCCGTAACGCTCCAATTTCTTGCTATCAGATTTTCTGCTTCACCCTCGTCATGAAACTGCCAATTTTTCAAATATATAGTCAACATCAATGCCACAGCAACAGGCATATTGAGGCCAATGTAACAGCAAGGTCCTCTTACAGGATGCACGGCGAGAACATGAAATCAACCTACTGCTTCTCAAAGAAGCTGTTGCAGGCTTTCTCATTCATAAACGTGTTTTAAAAATCTACAGCGTCTAACATAGCTAGCGATAAATCAATGTCCATTACAATTTCAACCAAGCTACTTAAAACTGTTATATGAATACTAGTTCTGATTTGAAAGCACCAATGCTACACAGCGTTAATCTGAATAGATTCAAACGAATAGCAATGCCAAAATATACTGATCTGTGAATACAAAAAAAAAGTTCAAAGAAAATAGGTAATGCTGCTTCTTACATTGTAGACCTCCACTTTGGTGCGAAGGCGGAAGATGAAAGGCTTGAAGGGAACATCATTAAGGGTGTCCTCAAATCTGCTGTCCTCCTACGGCAGACAAGCAAACAGCTCTCACAAAAGCACAATTATAGACTGAATAATTGATTACAATTTCCATTATAAAGCATTGTTTAATGAAACACAACCACATTATTCACAGTTCTTTCATGGCTTCAATCGCTGTGCATTCATATTAGATCGCAATACAGTAGAACCTTTGTGATATGAAGCTGGATGATACGAATTTGCAGGTTTGTGTGAATAGTGACGTTTAGGTTCGAAGTGAATAATGACATTTGTCAAATAATTTTGAATTGAATTCGAATAGTACATATCACATACTGATAAAATCATGGGAATATTTATCATAACCAAATCGACCTGCAGAATATTTTTTTGAGCACCGAGACAAGGCCTGTGCGAATGCTTTTTTTTTTTTTTCAATTTCAAATAAATAGAAACAACTTTGAACGATAGCAGGATTTGACTTTCAGCAGAATGCTAGTTATAACCTGTAAAATACGATACGTTTTAAAAATTACAGTCGAATCTTAATAATTCAAACTCGAAGGGGCCTAAAAATTTGTTCGAATTAACGAAAGCTATGTAAACGTAGGGCTCCCCATGCAGTGGCGCATGTGCATTGAGCTAACGCATGAGGGGGAAGTTTCAGAAGACTTACATTTATTCATAAATCACAGAATATCCATCATTAATTGAAGTAATCAGTGATGCGCGTCTGCACACGTTTGCCTTGCAGCGAGTCAATCAATTTCGCACACAGCTTGCAAAGCATGTCTGCTTCGGCTTTAGCGTTCTCCTGGCAAGAGAAGTTGCTCGCGGCAATTTTCAGCGCCGACACTCTCTAAAGACGACGGAAGGAGAAGGGTCTTTAAGTGGCAGGGGCAGAAAAGGGAGAAGCATGGCACAGGCATGTCACAGATCGGCATTTGAGAGAGTGCAAGCGAACATTCACCATCATCAGCCTGACTATGTCCACTGCAGGACAAAGGCCTCTCCCACGTTCCGCCACTTAACCCGGTCCTGTGCTTGCTGCTGCTAATTTATACCCGCAAACCTCTTAATCTCATCTGCCCACCTAACCTTCTGTCTCCCCCTAACTCGCTTGCCTTCTCTGAGAATCCAGTTAGTTACCCTTAATGACCAGCGGTTACCCTGTCTACGCGCTACAAGCCCGGCCCATGTCCATTTCCTCTTTTTGATTTCATCTATGATATCCTTAACCCCCGTTTGTTCCCTAATCCACTCTGCTCTCTTCTTGTCTCTTAAGGTTACACCTACCATTTTCCTTTCCATTGCTCGCTGCGTCGTCCTCAATTTAAGCTGAACCCTCTTTGTAAGCCTCCAGGTTTCTGCTCCGCAGCTAAGTGCTGGCAAGATACAGCTGTTATATACCTTCCTCATGAGGGGTAGTGGCCATCTACCTGTCATAATCTGAGAGTGCCTGCCAAATGTGCTCCACCCTATTCTTATTCTTCTAGTTACTTCAATGTCGTGGTTCGGCTCCGCGGTTATTACCTGCCCTAAGTAGACATAGTCTTTAACAACTTGAAGTGCACTATTACCTATCTCGAAGCGCTGCTCTTTTCCGAGGTTGTTGTAATTACTTTCGTTTTCTGCAGATTAATTTTAAGATCCACCTTTCTGCTCTCCTTGTATAACTCCGTAATCATGAGTTGCAATTCGTACCCAGAGTTCATCGCAGCCTTTTCTTTCCTTTTCCTTTCCTTCGGGCGCAGCGTTGCGGTGTTGGAGGTGCCGCCGCGGGATGGGCGGGGTGCTGAGAGCATTTTCGGAGCGCAGTATGTTCTAATTAACCGTCGCAAGTGCTTGTGTGTTCGAATTACTGGGCGTTTTCGCCCATTGGAATACACATAGCTTTGATGGGACCTTATTGTGAGTTCGAATTAATGAGATTCGACTGTATTACACTCAGGGCATATAAGTCAGCAGAACATGCTGTAGAACTTAAAAAAAATATATATATATCTATGGGAAGGTAAGTGAGGCTTCGTGGCAGTGCGAATTTTTCCTGGATTGGCATTTTCACTGCTTAGCATTTCTGTGTTGCAGTGAAACCATTTTTACAGGAGGTTACAAAGAAACTAGTACAGTAGAACCTCAATGATACGTTCCCACTTAATACGATTTTCCTGCTCCAACGCATGAAATCCCGAAAACCTAGAATTACCCCATAGAGTTATGTGTTAATATGTTCCGCTACATACATTCCCAAAAAATACAATTATTTGGCAGCAACATTCGGCATTGGGGCAAACTGCGGTAATATGATACATTCCGCAGGCAAAAATTCTCATTCAGGTGTGCAAAAAAAAAAAAAAAGGCTCTGGCATGCTTGTGAAGCGCCAAGTGGCAGACTGCCGTCGCGCGGCGATTTCTTTGGTGCGTTTAATTGTTCACCTCTCTGCCACACAGAAACCCGTCTTCAGCCGTCAAAGTTCACTTTTCAAAAATTTCGAAGTGCTATAAAAAAAGTTGCAGGAAGGGCTTGAATTCACCCATTAGACTCGATTGGCTACTAGTTCCGCTGGATAATTTGTGTTAATTTCTATAACTACTGTCATAATTATTGTTGGTGCGCATCTGAAGATGCCTTCTTTTACAATAAAGGGGACGCCGCAGGTAGCATGAAGATGCCTCCTTTTTCTGTAATTTTTTAGGACACTTTTTTTGAAACACCGTGTATGGTGACAATAAAACTGAAAGTACACACGTGTACACAGCTCACAGGGTCATAGCGATGCTGCCAGCTGCAACCACTTGGAACAAAACCATGGTAGACGTGATCATGGATAGTATCGACACAGTTTTGAAAGCATGCATGCACAGACAGAAATGAAAAAACATCGCTTGCCGCAACCACTACGCATCACACCACGGTCACTATCAGCATGATTATAGATAGCAACTTCACAGCTCCTTAGGTATGTGGATAGTGCAGCGGTAGAGTAAATGCAATAAAGTCGCAAAAAGGCACAATGCATTTTGGTGTTCTCGTTGTTTGCTCCCGACTATAGTGGAGCAGACTTTGGCAGTTAGTTTTCAGTTACCTTCAAGCAAAGCTTTGACGTGCCTATTCGCGGCAGCCAGTTGCACCGACCCTTACTTATCCATTCGCCTGTGTCCCAGAAAGACATCTGCAAGTTCTTTAGACAGCAGCAATAAACTTTTTGGGTGTTTATTGTAGTGTGAAACAGATAGCTAGATTTTTGGTGATACAAAATTTTGAGTGAAATGAATATTTCGGCTCCACCAATAGATTCGGATCACCAAGATTCCACTGTATTCGAATTATAGAGGCAACATGTCGAGACATGCCAAGCATAAAGAATTTGTTTACAGCCCAACTCGCAGCTATATGTAAATTGACATGCTCGCCATACCTTGCTGGAATTTGAGTACATTTCGCCCAAGTCCTCTGCAGATGCCCCAATAAGCATCTCAGCCTCCTTGCCAAAACAGGTTACCCATTGGCCATCGCTGAAGTCTGTCAAGTTTGCCTGTGAGGAAATAGACAACAAAGTGACGCCTTAATTTCAAGACATCAATTGCATGCTGCGCACTTGCAAGCGCAGTGATGGAAGCAACATTTTGCTTTTTGGAGCAGATTCTGGAGCAGAAAAAATGGTGCTGTGGAGCAGGCTCGAGTGTATTCGGAGCAGAAAAAATGCTATTGCTTAAGGTTCCTATTGGCGTTTTCGGAGCAGTGTTGCTATTGGTGTTTTTACAGCAGATGCATGTTCTGAAGGACTCCTCAAGTCTAAAACATCCCTTAAGCATGTAATAAATATTTATATTTGTTATTAAACATGCCGTATGCTAGTATGCAGCTAGTATACAGAGGTATAGTAGCATCATTGACGTAAATCGGGGGATGGGTCAAGGGAGCCCAGACTTTTTTGCGTTCAGGCTGGAGAGGACAGCCCTAGCAAGTGTCTCCCTTGAGGTTTAGCTTTGCACGTGATATAACAGAATTAACAGTTAAGTAGAGTGCAATCAACTTTTTAAAAGGTTTTTTATCTTTTACTGCGTACCTGTGTTAAATGCCCCTCAGCTGTGTGAACTATGAAAATCAAAATAAAAAGGTGAAAAAAAAAAAGATTGAATAGAACAATGCAATTGCTCGAGCTTGGACCCTACGCTCACTTTCTAAAATTTCATTTGCAAGCATGATTTAATTCTTATATAAATAAAAATACATCCCATATTAAAAATACGAGTTGGACACCATGGCCTGATATGTGTCAACCCTTCAGTTTTAGCATACTAGGATGATAGTGTATACAGCTTGCTTTTGGTTTTGCTTTTTTAGTTTGCCAACACAATTTTGGAGCAGGTTTAGAGTAGTTACTAGCAAATATTGCACTTTGGAGCAGCACTTCCGTCACTGCAAGCATTTCAAGGAAACCCAAACAGGCTCGTGCGAGCCCAAGTTTCTGAGAAAGACCTACATCGTCAGTTGAGTGCGCGACATCATAAATAAAAAAGTGCTAGGCCTGCGCAGAATGCGCAGCATACTCACACCGAAATATGAAAGAACGGCCTGTCAAAACCCTTTTTAAAACCTCTTTGGGTACCTGCTACTAGTACACTTGAAGGGTGCCCACTACAGCTGGAAACAATTTTTGTGTAGTAGGCAGACTTTCACCATGATGTCCATCACTCTTTGGAGAAGCGTGGTACCCACTACATGCTTGCAAGAAATTTTGCATCTAATTTTCGATGATGTGGCTGACAACGATGAATTATGCCTGAAGCTTTAGTAATGGGTTGGAGCATTCGACGACCAACTCATTACACATTGTTAGATGCATGGTTGTTCCTTGGCTCTTCTAAAATGTTTTATTACTCGTACTAATGAGATTCCTTTCCCGACATCAAGCCTGCCTAAGGTCGGATTGTGACAGAATTTCAAGCACCAGCATGGCTCAACGGTAGAACACTGGGCTGGCACGCAGAGCACACGGATTCGAATCCCATTGTGCCCTTGGTGTTTTTCATTTACTTAGTTTTTTTTTTTTCTTATTTCATGCAATAGTAGTTACAGGCACTGGCGATGGCAGACAACTACAGCACCCTTGTTGTAACCTCATGACAGCTTTCGTTGTAAAATATTCTTCGTTCAACGAGCTGGTAGCGCGGGAACACCGAACACAAAGAAGAGCCACACAGCACGAGCGTTGTTAGAGAGCACTAGTGCTGTGAAGACCTTTCTATCCTGCAAAAAAGATAAAAAATACTAATTGTGGCTTTGGGTCCCGGAAGCACAACATGATTATAAGGGCTTCGATAGTGTACAGCTCTGAAAACTTCGACCATCCGTGGTTCTGTAACGTGCACTCAGATCTAAGTACGTGGACCTCAGGCATTTCATTTCCATTGAAATGCAGCCACTGCAGCCGAGATTAAACCTCGTTGTCTTCGCGTCGGCAGTCTAGCCCCATAACCACCAGACCACCACAGCAGGTGGTATCACAAATATAATTACACACAAATGTGGTGCATAACTACCCATTTTTGCTGTCTATTGTCTGCCAACGTGCACTGATGGCATTCCCCTGTACAGATGTAACTTTTCTGCCAAATAAGAAAATACTGATTGTTGTATGACAGCCACTCCCACAGCTCATACATTTAGTGCCAGCCCTCCTTTAGTTGCAGGCACCAACATTATCACTTTAACATTATCTGTTACTACCGTACACCAGCCATCTTATTACCCTCTTTCATAATTTTAGCCCGTACCGAAACAAGAAGCCTCCACTTGAATTCCATGGTCTCCTGGGCACACTTTTCGCAGCGGTAATATCCAGTCTGCAGGTCGATCACTTTTTTGTTGCAATTCTCGCTCGGACAGGCCTTGTAGAGGCAGTTTTCCTTGCGGATGATCGACACACATGCCTTGACGCTGTAGTAGTCTGGCTTGTCCCCTTGGCCCAGGCCTTCAGCCTTGGCCTGCGCTATCGACTTCCAGTTTGAGTTGCCTCCTGTAAAAACATCGCTTAAATGGAACAACCACCTTTAAGTTTGTTGGTTTTACGGTACTGACAACGATGAGGGTGGGTTTCTCTGCCATACACATCTCCTGTGTACAGAGACAGCTCTGAGCAAGGGTGAAGATCAGCAAATGCTGACAATATCTTTTATTTTGAAATTGAAGTATATTTTGGATTGTTTCACCTACTGGTATCCACACTTTTACATGATTTCAGGTGGCAGAATCAATTTTGGTGGCATCACGCTACTGTATGGCCAGTAACAATGAGGTCAGGTACCAAAGCATTCAGAATGGCCCCTTGTGAATCACTAAAGACGCCATGCAGCCGAGCAGCGATGGAAAAATTCCCAACATCATGCACGAGCGTGTGACAAAAAGCTTGTCCAGTGTTGTGACAATAAGGTACCGAAACCACGTTTTCGCACATCTTTCTAATGAAACTCCTTGTAGATGGACCTAATTTCTTAGGTCGTTCGGAGTTCCCTTTTTGCACAAAAGTTGACATTCTGGAGAGGGACAGAAATGTATGCAAAAGAGTAATCCTCTAGAGCTGCCTCTACTGAGACTCAAGGACTGAACTACAAGTTGCAAGTGGCTACGTTCGAAAGCAACAAAAGAGCCATGACAAGTCTACATGTGTCAGCTGTTCCAAGTTAATTTCAGAAACCAATGATCTTCAATTGTGCACCTAAATCTTAGTGAATGGGTATTTTCTATTGATTTGAGAACAAAATGAAGCTAAATAATTTTAGTCTCTTGATACCACGGGCACCTTTACAATGCAGCAGTGCATTACAGCTATTTACATACCACAATTGGATGACCTACTCCACAAAATAAAGAGTACTCACCCATTGGTCCACCTCTCTGATTGGAAAGGGAGTGCGTCTGCAGAAGTGTTCCCTCCCTACTGTACCAACCCATCAGGGCGTGGGACTCTGGAATGTCTGGGTTCACCTGAAGCATGCTTGAGCTGATGAGGGAGAGGGAAACGCCTGTAAAGCAACAAACCAATACACCAGGTTACTGCAATAATAATTTTGATTCCAACCTGGCAGCGAGTGTCCTTGGTGCTCACAAGTTGAAGGAACAAGTAAAAAGTAGAAAACGATCTAAACTTACCACTGAAGTCCGATACACGTGCTCCTTTAACAGCCACGACAGGGTTGTCAGAGCCATCAAACTTTTCTGCCTGGAATTAAATCAAGAAATCGAGAAGCCGTTGTTTAGCGCCATCGCCAAAGTGATTCAATAGCTGTTATCACCGTACTAGGAAACCTTCGCATTACACTATCGCATGAACCACGAGGTCACACTGCCTCCACATTTCTCAAAGTCGGGCGCAACAGAGAATCAGCGGAAGTCTACTGCATCTACCGTAAAGTAACGCAAAACTAAGCAAAATAAAGATGATTTTTTTTGGTGATGCAGTGTGTGTAAACTGGGTAAGAATGTTGCCACTCCCTGTAGAAGCAGTTAGCAGGAACAGGAACACGAGGCGGAGAAGTACACATGACAGAGGCTTGATAGAGGTGCACACAGGCTCGATGCCCAGACAAACTATCTAGAGAATACATGTGGGCTTCTTTTGTACTTCAACACTGTTTCCAAGTATTTATGAAATTCCTCTCTCGCCACATTCAAACTCGCATATTATCTCTAGATTTTACTTCATTACTGTAACAATCCATCTGGGGGTGGCCATGTTGCAGCCCGGCAGAACTTTTAAATAAAGCTAACACACAAATTTAGATTTCATATAAATCTTCAGTAGGGCTTATCCAAAAGTAACACTACTGCCCAGTCAAGCAACAATAGCATATAGAAGCGAAGATAGAGTTAGGAAAATTGCACCACCATAATCACACACACCTATGCTGTCCTTGGTGTGCGAAAGAAGCAGTGTGCAAAAAATTGGATAACGCCAGTCACCACCGTGTGTGACATCATCCGCAACCGCACCTGATCTCCCCAGAGGGTAAGAGACACCTCAGTGCCACTTCGATCCACAAGGCTCACATCCCTCTTCTTGAGTTCCTGACTGGTGGTGCGGCGTGTCACTGTCTGTAAGTCGCTCGCCGACTTGCAGACTCCGATGACATCTGCGGCAGCCCAGCATGCAATCAAACAATTTTGCTTCATAAGCTCCATACACAACGTTAAAAATTTCCTATTCCGAAAAGGTTTTAGACAAAAAAACTACAGAGCAAGCGATGATCGTATTATACAGACATTTGAACAAGGGAAGAGCCAATGTGCCAATGAAGGAGTACAAATGTCTTCAGAATGTGTGCAATGATAAGCAAGGGAGGAAAAAAACAACTGTGAAACCAAAACATAATTCAAAATCTGTAGAGGCTCACAGTGTCCCACATTAACATTTTTGTTTGCAATCATGTGCATGCGAAGGACTACAGATTTGTCCACACAGGTAGTTGTGTGAGTTGCTTTAGCACGATTAAGACTGAAGATCACCTGTAAAACATGAACAAAAGGTTTTGTCTTGTCTGGTGTGCGTTGTAGTCGCCTTTAGCCTACGCCTTCTAACCACATTCCAATCTTTATTACACCATTGAGCTGACTTCAGCAAGCTTCAGTTGAAACACCAGCCATTTTGTAGTTCATTCCGCTCGTCCATTGACTGCTGTAGCACACTACCCAGAGTTGTACATTATCAATTACCCCATTCTCAAGCACTGCTTTAAAATGTAAAAATGAAAAATGTAACTGTACAAAATGACAGTTGTTTAGACCATACTTCAACAAGACAATGGCTCAGGCTTTCTCCTCAGCGCAACAATGAGGAACATAATAAGTTAAAACCGAACAATGAGTTAAAAGCATGAAAATCATTACAGATAAACGATAACCATGCTGTTCCACAAACAAGCGATCTCACCGATTACACTGTCCTTGCTTATTTCCTGCAGACGTGAAATGGGCACAAAGTTGAACTGAAGTGTAGGGATGTTTGGAGTAACGTCATCGCATGGCGTAATAGTTGTCTCTGAAATGAGTGACATCTCGAAGTCGTTCTTTATCGATGAAAACGAGTAGCCTTTCTTGACATTCTTGATAACGGCTCTTGAAATGTAGTACACCTGCAAATATTTTTCCGGTATGCGATTACTTTCTTTGGAGAGTAGCATTGTAGGTGAAAACTCGACATGTATTTTCGGCAGGCTGCACGACAAGCAACTATTTCCCAAGGTTTTGGAAGAAGCATTTCGCATGCACTGCGGAATGTTTGGACAACGCATCGTAGTAGACCCTCAAACACAAGAAGGAATCAGGCTAACCTTGTTGACTTCAATAACGTCGTAGTAGCGGTCACACTCAGCATTGAAAGCTGTGGCACGTATCTCTCCACTCTCATCCAGAAGGTCCATTGAAAAGAGTTTCCCTTCCCCCTTGGAGTTGCTCCAAGTACGAATGTTGGACTTGTTTGTGACACGCGCTCTGATGGTCCACCTTAATTAAACATGTAACAGAAGAGAAAATAGAGCACTCCACAATACAAGAGGTACATGAAGTGCTGCAACAAAAGTAATGGCTTTGCTAGTGGATACTTTTAAGATACTAGTATTATACTGACAAAAGACATTCTCATCCATACTTTAAAATATATATAATTTATTGGGTAGCTGCAAACCTCCCAACAAGGCCAGAATAGCTTGACCACAAAAAAAAATTATTTACATCCTCTCTCAATGTAACCATAGAACTCCCAGATGAAGCGCAGTGTCTTGGTCCAAGGCATGCCTACAAAAGTTCCCAATGCATCCTGACAATGAGAGGTAGTGGCCATGTGGCATCGAAAACTGCTGCTTTAAAACTTAAGCAAAACGCAGACAAGTTGAACCCACACCACAATATTCACCAAGCTATTTAATTTAGCAACACTTATCACTCACATACAGTAAAACTTCTAGTTAGGCAACAAATAAAACACCCAGCAAACAGATTAACGTTTCACTGCAAACCAAAGCTTCAGTCTAGGAAACAGCTCACAGTAGTCAATGTACAAACATGGCTGCTGAATTAGTTTAAGGCTGCTTCAATAATCACTATGTCATCAGGACAGCTACTGTATAAACCGGAATATAAGTCGTGGTATTTTCAATAAAATAACAAGCTTAAGTCGCCCCTCGTCTAATATAGCAGTGTCTAGCCGAAAGTGCGCCGCTGTCTTGCAACATGTGGCCTGCATGTGCTTGAGAAGCCGGACGCGGCCATATCCGCATCCAAATCCAATCGCAAACTTTTTTTTTCTGTTTTTTTTGTTTGTGATTTGCTTCCAATGTGTTCAGAGTTTTCGCTCCGCTTTAGATTGCGCTGCATTTTTAGTGGTTTTTTTTTTCGTTCACTGAATATGAGTAGCAGTACGAGGAGACAGTACTCAGCTGTGTTTAAACTAGATTTTGTTGAGTTTGCAGAGGCAAATGGGAATATGGCTGCTCAGTGCCGCTTTGGTGTATCAGAAAAAAAGCGTGCGCTATCGGAGGGCACAGAAAGGGAAGCTGCAGATGCGCAATCCTCGAAAAATGTCGTTTCGTGGACGAAGTTCCGTTCATCCACAGCTGGAGAATAAGCCAGCGGACTTTGTGCGGGAACTTCGTGCGCGCTCGCTGCCAGTGACTGTGGATACCATTCGCAAGAAAGCCGTGGAACTCGCTCGAGAAGCTGGGCTCGCGAGAAAAAGTTTCGTGCACCAAACACTTGGGTGCATCAATTTATGCGACGCAAGGGATTTTCTCTCCGGCAGCGCACATCCATCTGTCAGAAGTTGCCGGAGGAGTTCGAGGACAAGCTTATAAACTTTCAGCTCTTCGTGAACCGGCTTTGGGAGCAGAACGACTACATGATGGGGCAGATTGGCAACGCCGATGAGACCCCCGTGTGGTTTGACATGCCTTCGTCGACCACGATCATGCCGCGCGGCACCAAGGATGTGAAGCTGTTGTACGCTGGCAACGAGTACTCGCACTTCACTGTCATGCTGGCATGCACCGCAGATGGTAGAAACCTTCAACCCCTCATCATTTTCAAACGCATGACAATGCCAAAGGAAGTGTTCCCGCCCAGTGTTGTTGTTCGCGTCAACAAAAAGGGATACATGGACGAGGCCATGATGCTCGAACGGATAAGAGTAGTGTGGAACTGTCAGCCAAGTGCACTGCTGCGTCTTCGGAGCATGCTGGTGTTGGGTGCGTTTCGTGGTCACTTAACCGACGCTGTGAAACGCGCACTCCGCAACGGGAAAACGGACCTCGCCATGATACCAGGTGGTATGACGTCCACCCTCCAGCCGCTCGATGGTGTGCTGAACAAGCCGTTCAAGGACCGAGTGTTTCTGGAGTACCAAAAGTGAATATCCGGTGACAACCCAAAGGCACCGACGGGCCACCTACAGAGGCCTCCGCTAGCGACTGTTTGTGGCTAGGTGCTTTCCGCCTGGCGTTCCTTGCCAGATTCCATGATGGAAAAGGCTTTCAAGAAATTTTGCATCAGCAACTCGCTGGACGGCACGGAAAACGACGCACTGTGGGAGGCGGCCAGCGACAAACTCTCGTGTTCGGAAGACAGTGGTGCTTCATCGGACGAATAGGAGCAGTTGCAATGGTGGTTATGGGAAGCTCCGACGATCGGGGAACGGTGCGCCCAATTTGCAAATAAATGTGGTTCGGCAGTTTCGGGTTGTTTTCCTTTTTTTTTCGCTAACCAGAACTTGGGAGGTCAACCTATATTCCAACTAGACCTATAGTCGGGTTTATACGGTATGTTTCATGTTAACCCAACTTCTCAACAGCTATTGCAACGGAACTATTGAATTGAGCAACTTGCAGTAAAAAGAAGCCTTACATTCAAATTCCAGAATAAGAGACTTCACACAACTGTAAAGAGCTTCTGCATCACCATTATTGAGGCTTTTCAAAGATTATTAATATTGCTCAATTGCAAAGCCAAATGGAAAGTTACCTGTTCTGATATGGAGTGAGGCTGGCAATGGGGACAACAACGACATCACTGGTAGAAGCGGGGTATGCCCGGTTTCCAAATGACGATGCTGCAAAGGGGCACAATTCATTTCAGATATGAAAAAAAAGAAAACCCTTGCGCCATTATAGATTTTGCTTTAGAACAATCGGTACACATTACAGTAACCAGTGTTTGAAACATGATACTTGGTGCGCATGGCTACCAGTAGCTTATGCACTACCGTTGAGCACATAAGACACTGAGTTGATGCAGCTAAGCACATAACTCTTGAAGTTAAATGCAAAGCTTATACACTTTTTCGCATAACTACTATGCACAGCTTGTGAAATCCACATAACGTTGCTGCAAACCTGCAAGTGTTCAAAGTTACACCAATGTGATGTGAACAGACAACACTGAAAACGAAAATATGTGCTTTATGTAGCCATGACTTTCCTCGTTTCCATGTATGAGTACTTTACGCGATGAAAGGATGAATGTGAGAGCCTTGATGGCGCAGTATGACTGAACGTGGTGCCCCAAGTGATCACACAGCGCGCTCTAATGACACACAAAGTGCCAGCCACCGTGCAGTCAGAATATCATGTTTCATTACTTCGAGTTTTTGGTTACTGCATGTGAAAGATGAGATGCTAGCTTTCCTAACACTCTCCCAAGGCGCAACAACATGACAAGCACAAAATGAAACACCATGGCTCCAAGAGTGCTATCCTGCTTTGCGCCTCTTTTTATGCTAAGAGTGGCTAGCTGATCCTATTGATAACATGGTATCGTTGCCCTGATAACTGGCCAAGGGCGAAAGCACAAAAGACATTGCTACAATATACCCGCCCAGAAATCTAAAGCATGATATGAATTCTGTATACTCACGTGCAGCATTGTTCTGCTGAAGTGGTGCCTTATTGGTTCCACCATCTGCACACAGCAAAGAACTGTCAGCACATTCTAAGTATACCACATGCTAATACACTAACTTAAGTATTCAGTACATCTTCACTGTGCCCTGCCCCTTCAAGGAAGTTGCACGTGCAGCCAGTACGCCACAAAAACTAGTCCAGAGAAGCAGCCTAGTCCTCTTCAAGGCTACAAATTAAACAATATCTTGAAGACAAGACCACATGTCGAAGTGTTGGCTCCAGCGACACCCTGTGTTTAAGAATTTTTCATTTCTTCAAGCTTACACCTTTGCTGAACTTATGATTCATTTATAAACCTAGTCCCCGAGAGCCATAAACATGAAAACACATATTATGGCAAACACACCAAACACACGTGCACTAATAATGGCATCACCCTTCTGCTTCTAATGGCAATCAAGATTGATCTGGTTTAGACAGCTTCGGCTTGTGCACTCTGCCATCTGCACTTTGCCAATTGTGAATGGAGGTACACCGCCTAAGAACTGTACCATTCTCTTTAGGTTGGACATTTTCATTTTTCTTAGTACTTCAATCTGTTGCCACAGTAAAACTTTTGTAGCTGCATTACATGATAAGTCCATTATCAGAACTTGCTGATACGTTAACAAAACCATGACCACATACAGCCATTTCCTATGGCACCTAGAAAAAAACAAGTGGAGCTTGCAGCTTGCTTACCTGTAGGCTGTGCAGCACCAGAGGATGACGATGTTGGTATTACAGGGCTCCCCAGCCTGCAGCCCACTGTAGAGCCTTTAGCTATCACGGTCAAGTCCAGCACAATCAGAACTTTCCTAAGTGGGTTCAACACAACAATGCAATCAGTCACTGCAGAGATCTCAAAGCTATCAGTATTTAAAAAACATTTTTTTTTTGTGTGTGTGTGTGGCAAGCATACACATCTGCCTGCTAACTATGGCTGATATACTGTAATGATTTCACATCACAGCTGCTTTTACTAGCACATTATGAGTGGTCCAAGTGGTGCTCTACCTCCGTTATCACTGGAACAAGCCAATCCTATGTAGCGAACGATTGAAAAAAAGAACACAATATAGCAGCGAGATAAACTCTTACACTACACCAGCCCTCATTACATATACAATCTCCTAAAGAAAGAATACTGCAATCGTGAAAGATGTGAATTTTCCGAGCTAAAAGGAGCAAAATTTATGCATGCACAGTTGGGAGAACAGATTAGAGCAACTTCCTCTGAGAGTGAGAGGCCAGGCAAAAAGAACCCTTCCTCTTGCTAGTCCTATCACTGTACCGAATCGCGCTACAGAACTGTGGTTGAAACACACTACGGATCAGAGGGTCTAGAAAGTGCACGTCTTCAGAGGTGCAAGAATGATGACCGTAGCAATCTGCGCGTGAATAAAATTCAACGAGCATCAACGCCAACCTCTGTGGCAGCTTGACGCAAGCAGATGCCCGCACGAGACACAGAACGCAAGCACCCGTACCTAAAATGCATTACTATATTAGAACAGCATCACATAAATTTGGGAAGGCTTAACAAACTAGTTTGTAGTTGTCGGAACATGACCAAACCTACTTGTCCGGACTGACAACGTTGCACATATACTTGTCCAACTGCACCACAGCAAATTTGTCAATCTCATTGTTGGTGATCATGCCGTTGAGCTGTGTGCCCAGCATGGCGTCTGCAAACAGCGACGAAAGTGCATTAGAAATGGTACACGTAGCAGGCATCGTTTGAAAACGAAATGTAGCTTACATGTGTGACACTGAACACCATCCGACAGCAGCAGCCTGTATCTATCAGCTGTGTTGCTGCTAATGGGCTTGAAGTTCTGTAAACAAAGCAAGGAAGGTTGTTCCTAAACATGCAAACTGCCAGTTCTACGGTGCTTGCCCAAATGCACAAGACAGCGCGGGCCGTAATAGCAACGCAAATGGTTCGAATAAGTACTGACCAAAACTTGCAATATGGGCTTGTCAACTTGCTGATTGTTGAGAATGCGCTGTAATACCGAAACAGGCAGGGAACTTAAGTAAGTGGCATACACCTATTAGTGCAACATGAACTGAACGCCTATCACATCTCACCTCTACCGCGCCAGCAGTCAGGCGGTTCTCCATAGCGTCTTCTCAGCTTGCAATCGCACAACTAGTTCCAAATAAACGCCGATAAGAAACGTCAAACGAAAGCCACAATTCACACACTGTCAACGTGCGTGTCCAGACAAGAACAACGCCATTTACTCTAGAAGCGCGCCAAATGCGATGTTCCCGTTGTTTTCTCCAGTTTCGGTTCGACGGCGCTACCATCGCCGCCTGCGCATCCGTTATTGCTTGAATAAAAAAAGTTCATTCTTCGCTAGTGCCACAACTACAACGCTGAAAAGTTTCTCTGCGCAGATATGTGCGCAATCGGGTATAAGGTGAAATCCGAGCTAGACTGAAACGGAGCTCAGCTTTTCAGCCCTTAGCGGTTTCTCGTGTTTCACGCTTTCCACGGCCGGCAACTACGTGCGCACTATCCGTCTCTTCCTCCTTCTCGTACTCCGTCCCATGATCCGTCCAGATTCCGGACAGAAGGGTTATTCGGTGTTCCCCCCATCTTCCCTGAAGAAGTTTCGGACGGCCCGTTAGGAAACTTCACTCAAGAGTTCGGGAGGGCGCCGCAGATGTTGGCGGGCGCCGTGTCGCCGATGTCATCATGTTTACGGTCGCCCGAAGATACCCGTTGAGCAATCCGTTTTGGCTCGTGTGAACGTCATTCGGCCAGCGCTATGCTAGGGACGGCGGGTGCAGCAGTACGCCGTTTCCTGACCTAGTAATTATTAAAACTGGAGCTCGTCTTCAAGATGATCGGCATTTCACCGCCAAGCTTATGATACCGGCCGAGCAGGGTCGTCTACGAGAAGACTCATCATGCCGTTCAGAAAGAATCGAAAGCCGGGAAAAGTTGTCCCAGTTCGGGTGTCTACGATGGATGCCGAACTGGAATTTGATCTTGAGGTAAGCGCCCCTTCGTTTTTGAAGTTTTCGTTTTCTTTTTATAAGCGCGTGACTCACCGTACGTCGTCCTTGAAAAGGTCAGTGTAGCTTTTTACGGCGTTATAAGCTACCACGTGCAGGCGACGCCTTGGAATCCGTTGCTCTATGCGTTGTTCACGCAATCAACAAATGCTTTATATATAACGCGTTTTTGTCTTCTCTCTGTCTGTGCTGCAGCCAAAAGTCACCGGTCAAGAACTCTTCGATTTGGTTTGCCGAACCATTGGCCTGAGGGAAAGCTGGTACTTCGGCCTTCAATACGAAGACACCAAAGGATTCGTCGCGTGGTTGAAGCTCGACAAAAAGGTAAGCGCTCAGTCGTTAAAAAAAAAAAAATCTCGTTTACCCAGTCGCGATTCGAGGCGCGCAGACTTCGATACAGTCGGCACGGGGCCTGTTTGACAAGTTGGTGCTGTCATGCCCCGCATATTTTCCTCTAAAGTCCGGCAATTTAACGATGTGTACTACCGCGTGACGTACTCTCATAACGTGACGTTACGATGCGATCACTAAACTTGCGTCTTTGGATTTAGTGGAAGGTCGAGTTTTGACGTGTCGCGCGGCTTTGTTTTCGGCTTGCCGAAACTGACATGTTCAGGCGCTGTCAAAAAGCCGATGTACTACGTTTCGCAAGTCCCTATGTGTTTTTTCCCCCGTTGCGTGCGTTGGCGTCTTATTACCCACAAAAAAAGAACAGTTGCACTGTGTCTGGAATCGCTGACATGCTCCCCCCCCCCCCACAAAAAAAAAATATACAAATCGCGAAATGTTGCTGATCAAACGAAACTGTCTACACGAGTTTGCTGTAAAGTGAATGAACATTTGCCGTCGTGAAAGTTCCACATAGAGGCATGGTCTTCAGAGCATGCATATTGTGTGAGATGATATAAAGAATAACGTGAAATCAACGTTAGAAATAGATGGCAGTCACATAAGCAGTGATAGGGGCATGCACTTATTGTGGATAAAGATACTGACTTTACAACTGGTCATGTTAACCACACGAGGCTGGTGCAAATTTCCTTGTTAGGCGCAGACATTGCTAAATGCCACTTCCGTCATATCCCTGAGACTTTATCTTTGAAGATGACACTGCTTCGTGGTTGTGACTCTGTTATAGGGTCATGTGTTGCTAGGCAGCACCACTCGTGTTCTAGGGCACAAAAGTGCAGTGTTATACTTAAAGAGGCCCTGCAATGCTTTTTCATCTGCACCCTGTAGGGCTCTAGGGTATGTACGGCTGAATACTGAGATGACGTAAAAAGAATGATTGAAATTAGTGCACAGTAACTGAAGTTATTGGTCATTAAACTTCAAACACTATTAGACGATGAGAAAAAAAGTTTTCCTTTCGTATTTCTCTTCCACTGAGTTATTTATTCATATACCCTAAGAGCCCATGTTGGCATTGCATGGGGGGGAGGGGGGGTAGTTACAATATTGCAGGTTTATGTTCACAAAAGAAATATTTACACAGAACATGAAAAATATAGAGGTAAATGTAAAAAGCACAAGTCTGCATAAATAAAAAAAACATAGTAATGCAAGGCAGCACTCAGTAAGGCATGAAACGAGGTATGCGATAACTTATGTAATACTGGCCCTAGACTAACCAAAAGAAAGCTGTAAAGTGTTAGTTATACATTCCGCATCTCCTTTAATTTGATAATTTGATGTGAAAGACCAGTTTCGGTCACTGCACGCCTCTTATGGAGACATACTGAATGACACATCGTCATAGCCATTGTGTAAAACGCCTGACGTGTTGGGATTGTTTTCAAAATTTCATATTATAAAATAGAAATCCTATCATATCTGAATAAGTATAGTAAGTGTTTATATTATTTTTAGTGCACAATAGTAGGGCCTATTGGAACCATATGAATATTATATGCAACTTGTCACATTAAGCCAATTGTGATGAACGATCAGTGTCATTACTCTCATCTGATGAAGTGTCACTTCCAATCAGTAAATAGCTGTTGTGTGTCGCTCTAGCCCGAAACCAGTGTTTTTCTCCGTGAACAACAGCTTTGCTTTTGGTGTTGCCATATGTGCAACAAGATTGATGCATTTCACAGTTCGAGAAGAAGCAAGTCAAACTACATGCTTAATTTATGTCACGGGGCTTTTACGGATAGGCGCAGAGAGGGGGTGTTCAATCTTCCTTAGCAATTTCTAAAGTTTATGTGCATACCAGAAGGAGAAACTTGGGCAAGTTGATGGGAATTCATCTTTGATAACTAACCGTGCTAATTAAATGTGTGTGCAAACACACACACACACAAAGAAGGACGGAGAGATATACCAAAGTCACACCCTTCTTTCTCCCTCATCCTCCCCCTCAATAAAAATCTTCTACTTGTGTTTCCATTTGTAGGTTTCCGTTTATGTTTCATTTGTGTGTGGAGTCGTGTAAATGTTGTGTACCGCTCATGTTACCCCCCCCCTCCCATTTGTGTGTATTACCGCGTGTGTGCCACAAGGTAAATACCAGCGCTGCTTGGAGAGTGGAACGGAGCAAGTGCGCGCCGCATTATATATTAACGCACAGTTGTGGTGGAGAGATAAACAGGACAGGTGAAACGAAGCGGGGCAGCGCTTTACCACCTCCTTCACCCCACCTTCTCGCACTCACGTGGAGAGGGGGAAGACTTGTCCTATGCACAGTGGGGGGAGTGGATGGTCGCTGAGGAAAGGACATAGTTCTGAGCAAAAGCTGCTTCACGTCTAAAAGAAACAATACTATAATTGGGATCATAAGACGCTTTGCAAAATGTTGATCACCGTTGTCCAGTAATGTAGTACTGTACAAAAGCCATTTCATTTACTGGAAAGGTGGACATGCTAAATCTCTTTATTGATCAGCTGCTATTAGACTGCTGCTGCTGCTGCTACTCTTGCATTGCTGAAAAGGAGTGCATCATCATCTCCACTATTTTAACCATAAAAATTTCTGCAATGATTTATCTCAAGCTCACTATAACATGCAGTAATCATGTTGTGGGTCTGAAATTCCTCACATAATTAGTGTTAACCTTAGCTTGAGCGATCTGTTGTGAAATGGAGGCATGACGGCTGTTTCAGGTTCAAGACCAAGATGTGGCCAAGAAAAGTCCACTCTGTCTGCTCTTTTTGGCAAAGTTTTATCCCGAGGATGTTTCTGAAGAGCTTATACAAGAAGTTACACAGCATCTTTTCTTTCTTCAGGTGTGTTCATTGCCTTTGCGTTCATTGCTCATGGGCCAACTTTGCAGTGGGCCTGTCACAAGCGAGTAAAGATAGCTACATGTGGTACTAAAATTAGCCCTCTTTATGAATTATAAGGAAGTCCTTTGAAGATGATTTTCTGAACTTTAATATCAAAGAAATTATGAAAAACATGCAAATAATTATCAGATTTGTTGTGGCTGTGTTAAATAGTAATGTTAATAAAAAAAGATGTCAAATTATTTGATGTCACACTGAAATACTGTGCTTGGTTTTGGGGCGATTTTCAACTAATTGATATTGGGGCTTCATTTTCTCTTCTTGTGGTGGAGCTTATAGAAGTTGAGTTTTCAAGGTTGCTTCATCAGCCTGAAGTCATCGGAAACTTTTTAGTGCAGCAGAAATGTGTCTTACTGCATCTAGCTACAGTGTATTCATTGCCATGCGTTTTAATATGTGGGCTCATATTCTGTCCTTATCAGGTGAAACAGGCCATCCTGAGCATGCATGTGTACTGCCCACCTGAAGCCTCAGTTCTCCTGGCATCATATGCAGTTCAGGCAAAGGTGAGCACTGTGGGGGGATTTAAAAGGGGCATTGTCTATCTGTTGTGAACATGTATTAGTACTGTGCACGCAACTGTCCCATTTCTAGTCAAAGCAGTTATGTCTTGGTGACTAAGACACATAGTAACATGCTAACATTATTGGGTGCTCTATGTGTTCGTTTGCTTTTGTGAGTATTGTTTCTAATTACTGAACAGCAACTGAACGACGTTTTTCTGCCTTGAAACCGAAAGTGTCGTCCGAGCCATTGAAGAATGTACAGAAAGACAAATAATTCTTCAATTTTCGGCATTCTTGGAACTTTCGTCCACATATTAATTTCTGGGAGTACATTTGTTTGTACTTTTTTCTATTATATTACTGCATTATGCCATTGCTTCTCATTGTGTGTCTATAATATGACTAAGCTTCCCAAATGACAGCTTGTTCAGGGTTCAGGTCAGCGTTTCAGTTCTCCTAAAGGCCACGTTGATGGAGCAAAGTTGCCGTATCAGTTAGCTAGGCATTTCAGCGATACAGTTGTAGAAAGAGTTGGAGACAATGCAAAGGTGTACAAATACGAGGCGACTTGATAAAGGGTGGAGTGAATGAGGTGTGGCTGTGATAAAGCATCGTAAGATAATGCCGCAAGCAGCCTTCACCTGTCAAGCATGGGCAGGCAGCTGCGCAACCCAGTGTGTTTAAATGTCTGTTCTGGCTAGTTTCACCGTAATGGCTGAACAAAGCAATAAACCAAAAGTTTGCAATAAACTTGATGGCTTTGAAGTACAAACAAGGTGTTAATTGTCTTGCAGCACATTTTTGGCTCTTCATTGCTCCAACTTATCGTTTCGTTCAAGTTAGCGGGCTGACAAGCTTTTTTTTTTGTTTCTTTAGTATGGAGACTATGATGAGACAACATATAAACCGGGCATGCTGGCTAACGATGACCTGCTGCCACAGCGAGTCATTGACCAATACCAGATGACGTTGGAGATGTGGGAAGAACGAATCAAAGTCTGGTATGCCGATCACAAGGGCATGACGAGGTAAGACTTTGCAAACTGACTGACTGAGGATCAAGACATTGTAACCAGTAGCATTAAGTAAGCAGAGAACCAGGGGAAGAGTGGCAAGGGACACGTTGATGTGCAGCCAGCCAAAACTTTTGTGCGCAGGGGCCACTTTTTTTGTCTCTCAGTGCCATATTATAAAACGAAGTTACAAAAAATTGCTTTTGGACAAGCACACTGGACATGTGCTTTGTGGGCATACAGTTGTTCTCGCCTTTTTTGAAACTTAATTCAGTTGTATGGCAAAGATACACAGAGAAAACTGCCACTTATGCACGATAACTATAGATTTGGCCGAATGTACCTTGAAGAGTTTCTCATCATTAACGCACTGAGGCACAAGACCGTCCTTACCGCCTGGTTTCGTCTTTTATTGCTTGTAGTTGCACGGGTTAATTTTCAGACAGTGTCATGACGTTGGCTGGAGTTCTTTATTCACTGACTGTTTTGTGTTTCTGTTTTTGCCTGTTGTTCTTATACGTACTGCTCTTGATCATCAGTGTACTACATGTAGTGTGAAGTATGATGCCAAAACTTTCCTCCAGCAATTGCGAGCATGCCGAATACAAACTTTTGATTAGTTTTAATCAACATTGTGGGGCCTCGAAGTGATGAGCGCGCCAGTCTATTGGAGTTCACAGACACAGCAGACGCGGTCGGTAGAAACCAGACAATGCACACATATTTATTCAACTAATTTAAAACGACGATATTGTCAGCTGAATATTTAATTATAACATCAATTGTGCTCAAACACGCTAAGACATCCTTACAGAATATTAAACGTGACAAACAAGGCGGTGTCGCTAACGCCTGACTCGTCACGTGGGTCCACTGCAGACTGCCCGCGGTGCCGTCCATGGCAGACCCCCCGCTGGAGGCAACCGTTCGCGCTACCGCCCCACGCCAAAAAAGACCAGCTTATTTCTTGCGTGCCCCCACCAAGACTTCCCGCCAAGCGTCGCCGCCGGTGCTAACGTTTTCTAACCATGATGCTGATGATGATGGTGGCGATAAATGCTCACGAGCACAACGCCATCTACCGCTCGGTAGTTGCAACCCGAAATGTGGCTTCTGTGCAAGACACGTGCACCACACGGTACAGACAACTTTATAGGGGGTGTCAGCACTCCCACAACTTTACCAAACGTTTGGCAGTTTTGTCTGTCAAAGCGTCCAGTTCACCACGTCTGCGGGGGTATGCGGTATGCTTGAGGTATTCAGTGGTAAGAGAATGGCCCAGTTAATGATTGTGAACCCTGTATATTTGATTGGGCATGTCATTATTCTATCTCAACAATGTCTATTCTGTGCTGGCACTACCCTCTGCTTTTTTCTGAATAGTAAAGAAGCATTAGGTTGAAGTGACACTTAAAAATATAGGAAAGCGGCAGTTGACCTGATCTGATCATCAACTTGGCATATTCTGATGTGCAAATACACTGAAACTTTGGTACATTTTGGCTTTTTTTTCTGTGGATTGCTCTCAGCTTCTGTTGTGCTTGTAGTTTAAAATTACACATGCTTTGTGCAGTTAGCATTAATGCTTGTTGGTGTCTCTCATAATCATTGCAATTTTGGGACGTTAAACCCCACATATAAAATCAAGCATTAATGTTTGTTATCTCACACCTCTACACTATTCTTTTTGTCTTATTTTCTTGTATACTACTGTCGTCTTTTATGTAAGGAACATACCAACGTGTGGCCTGCACTCGGCGATCGCTGCCTACAGCACCATCAACCAACGGCTGAACAAAACGTGTCCGCTTTTCGCGGCACCACCTGTTACCAGACCAGAGCGGGAGTGTTATCTAGCACCGCTTGTCCAACGGCCATGACTCATTATTTTGTTTGCCAATAGATGAAGCCAGAAGCCGACAGGCTTTCTTTGGCTGTCGAGTTATGGGGCTGTAGGCAGCCGCAGCAGGGTGCAGGCCATGCGCTCGCATTTCCCTTTCATAAAGGCTGACAGTGTACCTACTATTCTTAGTGTATCCATGCTACTTATTTCCACCGTGTGCGAATGACTGCCAAGCAGTTGTTATTCAGAGAAACCACTCAAAAGAGGATTCATTTATTGTTGCTGTTTTTTTTTTTCCCTCTCTGACGGCGCAGGGATGAAGCAGAGATGGAGTACCTGAAGATTGCGCAAGACCTGGACATGTATGGAGTCAACTACTTCCGCATAAGTGTGTGTATAAATTCCAGCTTTTACGTTCTTGGTCTCCTTTGCATATTTAATTTCATGCCATGCCATACATTATGCCTGTCTTGAGCCATTTCGTGGGTGCCCACGTATCTGCGTAACGTTTACTGCTATTGAAAGATGATGATAGAAAAAAAAAATGTACCACAATTACATGTGGTCTTTCATTTGTAGAGAATATTTTTATGTAGTAGTTACTGACCCGACAAAATTGAAATGCTTCTTAGGCTCGTGTATCTGTACCTAGAACTTTCCGTTTATTTTTTTTTTATGAAAGACAAAACCGTGTTCTTATGCACTGCATTCATGAAAAGTCGAGGTATGTTTTGCACCAAGCTGCTTTACCGAAGGCATTGGAACTCATGCGCAAGAATTACCAGTAGAGAAAAATAAAAACATGAAGACACTGAAGAAAACTCAAACAAAAGACACGGCGTCCTCTGTCTGTTAGGCCTTAGGTGTGAGGATCGCCGTTTGTGGACGCTGCCACTACTCATGTCATACGTAATTAATTGTGCGAACCGTTTCCCTATCCGTTTTCTGTTAGCTGATTGCAGTGATGATGAAGGCTTGGGAAGTGTAAGTGGCAATAACGAAAAGTCACTAGCCACTTAAGGATTTTTTTTTTTCCAGTTATTCCTGTCTTCTTTGACGCCTACCATTGTAGGGCACCGAGAGTTGATGTCAGTATTTTGCAAATTTTAGTCATGCCGCACCTGAAAACGAAATCCGCGCCCGACTTCTATCCATGCTTTTTATGTAATGTTCCTGGAAATGGTGTCTAACGTGTTTGAGGGGGTTGTGTACGCTTGCCCCCCCAGTGATGGTATCTTGGCTACTGTTCTGGCATTACAAATACTTATAGCACTGGCCTGTTCATTGGACCAATGTTGTAGCTCTACTTTTTCTGCTTTAGAACAAGAAAGAGACAGACCTCTGGCTCGGAGTCACTGCCTTGGGCCTGAACATCTACGAAAAAAACAACAAGCTGTGCCCCAGGATCTCTTTTCCCTGGAGCGAGATTCGCAACATCTCGTTCGACGACAAGAAGGTGACTTTCTCATATACATTTACTTTGTCCTTGTCACTTCCTCTAATATTTTTTCTGAAGTTAGCAGCTTATTGACCATTACACCGTGCTGTTGAGCGTGAGGTCATGGTGAAAACCACAAGTGCCTCAGTAGCTTTGCAGGCTAGTGGATTGTTCCTAGTGGTCTCACAACGGCCATTACGGGATGAATTTTGAGACTGATGCTGGCACTTTAGTGGGGTGAGTGTTTAACATATATAATTTTCAGAATCGGGAGATTTGGAAGTGTTAATACTGAGCACTTGTGCAAAACTGGGTGTTTTCACAGTACTTAATGTTATATAATCATAAATTAACCTCAATACCTGACTAGACTGTCTTACAAATCTCGTACTGCAAAATTCTTTTGAATCCTTCATGTATAAGCCAAGTTGCAACTATAGTTATCACACTTAACAAGCAATTTCTTCTTTCCTTCTTTCGTGCTAGCACGCTCGACACTACACTAGATCATTACTCCTCTGGATGCCTGGGTTACGGTGTTTCGAAATCGTTCACATTTAATAGAGCACATATTAAGAAAAAAGTGCTGCTGTAAGCTGAATTTATCTGCTTTTTAACGAACCTAATGTTAAGGGTTTCTTGCAATATTGCTACTGTTGACTTTCAAACATCACAGAAGCTGCTGGCTTATTATACTCATTTTTATAAAAAATAGTGACCATGCTACATGACACTATTTCTCAAGTTATCACTGTTCTATTGCTTTTAATTGCAAAGCATTTCTCAGCGAACTTTGGCGACTTTGAGCGTATCTATCTAGCCATCTACAACTTTTAGCTTTCCTGGCCGTCACGATAATGGTATCGATACCAAAATTGGTACAGGATATCATGATGGTATGATGAGCATAGCTGACTAGTCATAACATGAAAATCATGACATGTATGCCATGATTTATATTTCATAGTCTTGCTGCTCTTGTGACATTTTGCAAAACTGGTATGGTATGACATGGCTGCATAGCGAATATAAGTGATAGACCCTAACGTCGAAATCATGACATACATGCCATGATTTTCACGTTATGACTAGTCATGACTACATGCCACGCTCATGGTGCACTCGCGGTCGTTTTGCTCGCTTCAAATATACCAAATTTGGTATTACGTGACGTGAATGTATGACGAAAGTACATGACTGGTGGATAATCATGAGATGCGCGTCATCTAAGAACATGATCACATACCACGTTCATGATGCGCCCGCATCCGTTTTGCTAGTTCCACATATACCAAATTTGGTATCAGGTGACGTGAATAGACGAGGAAGGTAAATGACACGTCCAAACATGATAATCATAATATACGTGTCATGTAAACTATGACTACATGCTACGCTCATAGCGTGCTCACAGCCATTTCGCTAGCTCCACATATACCGAATTTCGTATCAGGTGATGTGAATAGAAGAGGAAGGTAAATGACACATCCAAACATAATTATGATATGCATGTCATGTAAAAAATGATTACATGCTGTGCTCATAGCGTGCTCGCAGTCGTCTTGCTAGCTCCACATTTACCAAATTTTGTATCGCGTGACGTGAATAGACGACGAAGGTAAATGACACGTCTAGACATAATAATCATGATATGCATGTCATGTGAAACATGATTACATGCTACGCTTATAGGGTGCTCACAGCCGTTTCGCTAGTTCCACATATGCGAAATTTCGTATTACATGATGTGAACAGACGAGGAGGGTAAATGACACGTCAAAACATGATAATCATGGTATAAAAGTCATGTACGACATAAGTTACGTTCACCTCATAACGTTGTGCTCATTTTAAAGCGACATATTAACCTTCATCATTCGTGCTTCGCATATCATCGATTCCCAGTGGGATCTGCTAATTTTTTGTTCATTGCGTTTTCTTGTGATAAGCTAAGTAGCTGCTGGTTGTTTCTATCATAAAAGCTTTTACTTTGCACGTTTATCTACATGCACCTGCCTTGTACGTCTTCTCCTTGCAGTTCAATATCAAGCCTGTTGACAAGAGTGCGCCATGTTTTCAGTTTTACTCATCTAAAATACGAATGAACAAACTGGTAAGTTGAAGCAGCCTGCCAACCTTTTGATGTTTGTGATTGTGAGCTGGTATGAAAGAAAATCGAAATAAAAAAAAAAACTGTGTTTGAGGGAAGAATATTTTGTTTACTAGCAGCAGCAGTCGTGCGCTGTACAAACCCTCTTCTACTGAAGCTGTGCCTGCGTACAGCTTTCATGAAATGTTCAATCTGGAAAAATGCCTGGTATATTGAAACCTGGGATTTACGTGAAAAATGCAAATACGGTAAAAATTTTGTTACAAAGTCTTTCATAACAGTACCTTGCAGGTGTTCTAGTTTTTTGGACTGAACCTCATGAATAGATCAACCACTGGCTCTGCAGTTTGCTGAAATTCTGGCAAGCCATATGAAATGAAATAGCATTTCACCATACGATAAGAGCAGCAACAATGTATTCGTTCTTTTTATATCACTGCATGTACATCAAGCGTCAATATCATGACAAAATATTGGTTATAATGAAATATGTGTAAAACAGTCTTGCTATGGGTATAGTGTTAGAAAATTAAGTTTATAGTGTATTTTTGGTTATAACAAACATATTTTCGTGTAGAATATAACCTTGTTGTAATGAGGTCTGAGTGTGTATACACACTCACATTTTTAAAATTAATGCAATACGGCTACCTCCATCCCCATTTTCTTAATTTGTTATTGTAATTAATTGTTCATTTCATGTACAGTGAAGATCATATCAATTTGCAGAATTCTTTTCTCATCTCTTTACATTCAGTTGTTCGGTTATTGGCTATTTTAATTTTTCTCGTGTCCTTAGATCCTGGATCTCTGTATTGGCAACCACGACTTGTTCATGCGCCGCCGGAAGCCAGATTCAATGGAAGTGCAGCAGATGAAAGCACAGGCCAAAGAGGAGAAACTCCGGCGCCAGGCAAGTTTTTCTCTAGATTGTGTGCCGCATGCCTACAGTGCTCACACAATGTCTCTGACCGCTTTATTCACAAGGGAAGAAAATAAAAATTCGCAATTTGAAGCATGTAAGGTCGTTTATGTGTGCATGTGTGTACAGAGGCAATGGTCCAACCATTGATTCTTCTGGATGATCACTTCGAGTTCTTCTGAGTGCCAGAAACGGCTTGTGCCCACACATACAGTGGTAAAAGGACAGCCTTTGGTTTATTCTTATTAACACCCTGCTTGTTATAATAGTAAAGATGCTTTAATTTACCATAATGCCATATTAATTTAGGGAGGTGGACAAAAGATAGACTGGAGTACATCATCCACATCCGTTCTTTGTGTGGTGCTTTAGTGCTGCAATGCCAGTAGGCCATTTAAGGCTCGTTTAAAGGTTGCGTGACTTTTTTCATCTGTGTTTGTACGCATGTCTTTGTGCAGACGGAGCGAAACAAGTTGACTCGGGAGAAGCAGCTTCGCGAGGAGGTTGAGAAAGAGAAAGCAGAGTTGGAACAGCGGCTGTTGCATTATCAAGAGGAGGCGAGGGCGGCACACGATGCCCTGGTAAGTTCGCAGTATGGGGTTGGTTTGCCTTTTGTTCAGCGCAAAAGATGCTAGCATTTGTTCTTTGAACCTGTCTTTCTTTTTGTCTTTAGCCCCTCTTTGAAGCACCTGTCTGATGGGACAATTTATTTCCTATTGTCTCATAGCAATACTTTCTAATCGTTTTCGACACTTTTGTCAGTTTGCCCGCTTGGAAGCTCATTGTGGGATGAGAAAAATAAAGTTTAGACATTGTTTTCCTTGCGCAGACAGTTATATTCTGCTAACTTCGCAGGTTCTTTATCAACTGGTAAATGCCAGAAAAGCAGGAAGTGATTACTGATTATGTACATACTAGCACGAACTTGCCAGCTCGCATGACTGATGAAGTGCCTTCGTTTTCATGTGGGATGTAGAGTCACACCAAGGGCTCTCATGTGGGGCAAGCTCAATGCAAAGGTGTCTCCACTCCGTTAGCTCAGAAATGAACTGGATTGGCTGCAAATACTGAACCATTGTAATGTTTTGGCAATAATCAAGTACACTCAGACCTTGATATAATGAACCTGGATATAACAAAATACAGTAATCCCTCGTTAACTCGAAGCCATCAAATCCGAGGAAAATTTCGAGATAGGCGGTATTTCGAGTTAAGCAAAACGCCGAAAATGTTCGCCCAGGTCACTGTAAAAGAAAAGCCAGTGCTGCTAGGAAAAGCTCCACTGCACAAAACAGCTACCGTAGTAAAGGCACAAGAATTCGGAGGGGAAAAAAATTTATTACCGAGGACCAAAAAATTGCGTGATGCTCGCCTGTTTCGCTTTAGCGTTCGGTCCGAGAAAGGCGTTCTCCAGTTGCTCAACACATCGCATGAGCCGTTGGTCGCCACCGCTGCATTCGACCTTGTTGCGAAGCAAGCACAGCATGTTACGTGTTTCTGTCGTCGTAGGCACTTCTCGAGGCTCTTCCTCATCTGCATGGTCATCTGCGTCGTTCACGGCCATCTCAACGATATCGGCGTCCGACAGCATTCCGGTAACGGGGACGTCGGCCTCGTAGAGCGCATACTCCTCAAAGGCGATCTCGCCGTCTTCAGTATCGCTCACGCAGCCAGTTGCCTTGCGCACTTCATTGCACAGCTCATCACAGCCGCTGAATTCTGCGCCAATGTCTTCTTCGATTGATTCCGGAGCGCGAGAAAATTCTGCATGTGCGAAGCAGTTAGCAATCGCCAGCGGGCGTAGTTGGCGCCAGGCTTCGGCCATCAGATTGACTGCACCCAGCAGATCGATTTCATACTTTTTCCCATTGTCGTATGACAGCAGAATTCGGTGCAGCAGGCTTTTCCTATAATACTTGCGGGCCATCTCAATGACTCCCTGATCCATTGGCTGGAGAACGGACGTCATGTTCGCCGGCAGGAACTCCAGCGTAACAGCCGCCAAGTTGTCGATTTTTCCGTGGCCGTGGCAGTTATCCACAACAAACAACACTTTCCGACCGTCCTTTGCCATCTTCTGATCAAGCGCACAGACATGCTCTTCGAAAAGCGCCGCCGTCATCCAGGCTGTCTTATTTGCGCGGTAGGTCACATCCCTCGGGAGCCATGCATTTCGGAAACACCTGGGATTCAGCGACTTGCCAATGATGAGGAGGGGCAGCTTTTCATCGCCGGTAGCGTTGGCACCAAAAAGAATTGTTATCCTGTCTTTTCGTTGCTTAGCGCCTGAGCACGCTTCGCCTTTTGGTGTGTATGTGCGGTTAGGCAGCATCTTGTAAAAGAGAGCGGCTTCGTCTAGGTTAAAGATGTCCTTGTCCGCGTACTCCTTTTGCAGCTCGGCTAGGCGTAGCTTGCGCCATGCGTCTGCAGCCTGTTCGTCAACAATGCCGCTTTCGCCAAGGATAGGCTTCGATGACACGTTATTTCGCGTCTTAAACCGCTCGAACAAGCCATTGCTGCAACTGAAATCCGCGTGACCCATCTGCAGTGCCAAAGCGTCTGCTTTCTCCATCATCATTTGGGTTGTCACGGGAAGATAGGCTGCTCGAACGTTTTGGAGCCACAACAGAAGTGCTGCTTCGACGTCCGGGAATTTGGACACTCGAATGCGCTTCCGCTTGCTTGAGAAGCTTTGCTTGAAGCCTTCCAAAACCTTTTGTTTGTTCTTAAGCACTGTCGAGAGGGTTGACAAAGGGATGCCGAATTCTTTGGCGATGCACGACTTGCTTCGACTTGCTTTTTCCACTTCCTTGATTAGCGCGACTTTTCTCTCCAACGTCAGAGATTTGCACTGCTTTGGGCGGGACATCTTGGTCGATACGGAAGCGTCCGTTGCACAGACCACTCACTACTCAGCAAAACTGAGCTCAAGATGCGTCGTGCACAGATCGCGAGGAAAACAAAGAATACCAGCTCGCACATGCAAGGGCTAGGTTGCGTACTGACGGGCGCATGCTGCACACGCCGCCCACCGCGCATAAGTCGCGCGCAGGTGCGCACACGTGATCACTCCCACAGTTGCCTGACAAGGCTGATAGGAAACGGCTGCGTCCGCGGGAATTTCAAGTTCGCCCTTCACGACTGCGTTCGGCACGTATAGTAAGCGTTCGCACGGAGCCCTCGTTTCCTGTTGGGAGTAGACTTTGCCTTCTGCCCTCCCTGTCAAGATTTCGAGATATCCACTGTTCCCTCCGGAAAACGTTTCGAGATAAGAGGGGGCAAATACATAGCACCTATGGGAGGTTAATGCACGGCGAAAAAAAGTTTCGACTTGACCGAGATTTCGAGATATGCGAGTTCAAGCTAACGAAGGTTTACTGTATTTGTTATAACTAAGTAAATGAAAAACAGTCCTGCAATAGACATAGTGTTAGAAATAAACGTTTAAGATGAATTTTCGGGTATAACAAATTCATTTTCGTGTAAGATGAAACTTTGTTATGATGATGCTTGAGTGCCATAGATATTGATATTGTCTCTTCAGTCTCATTCTGCTTAATTATTTGCAATCTTGCCATAGTATGGAGAAGGGCTTTCTTTTTACACTTTTTGGGGGGAGGGGTTGTCGGGCTGGCACTTCTGCACAACTGTGTAAGCAACCCTGCATTAACAACTGTGTTTTTCTTTCTCTCTCTCTGTTTTTTGCTCTACTTCTTTCCTATCTTTCACATGCTACGCATATCTCCTATAAATTTGATGCCGCCCGCTCTCTTTTGAGCTGACCTTGCTTCTCCTTTGCTCTGACACCGCTCCTTGTTCCTTTCTTACTGCATAGCTCCCGCCAGTGCATGTCAAATTAGGTGAGTGTAACGTTGACTGTACATCGCTTGCAGTCCTTCCAAATTTGATACTATACCCACTATGCTTGTACTCGTCGTGTGTGTGTTTTTATGAACACCACTTTGTGTTTTACACACGGCAGCGGCGGTCGGAAGAGACTGCCGAACTTCTGGCTGAGAAGTCTCGGGTGGCGGAAGAAGAGGCCATGCTGCTCACACAGAAAGCGGCGGAGGCGGAAGCCGAGATTCAGCGGATCAAGATCAGTGCCATCAAGGTAGGCCCTGCCTTGGCTGAATGTATGGGCCATTTCTTCTGGTAGTTGAAGACCACGTAGCATGCAATGGAATGAAAAAAATGATAGGATAGGATTAAGATATCAGAGGATGGCAATATGGGAGTGGGGGTAAAGGATACTCTAGTTGACATCAAGTGAAAGAAATGGAACTAGGCTGACAATTTAATGTGTAGGACTTATAACCAGAGTACAGTAAGAGCAACATAAGGGTTACCAAGAGATGGGAAGCGTAGTTGATGAAGGCTGTGGGTTAGATAGAGTGGTGACAGAAGTTTACAGGAGTGAAGTGGATCAGCTTGCATAGGATAAGGCAAAATGAATGTTTTTGGAGAGGCCTTCGTCTTATTGTCGGCATGAACCGGTCTCTGAAACACTTATTGGCTGTGCTTTTAACCCATGGAAACACTGTGGCTACTTCAGTTTGTCACAGTTTTTTTTATGTGTTCGCATTATGGAAACTTGAGACTCAACATTCCAATAAAGCTGAAGTTTCTGGAAGCTTCTTCAATAAAGAGATGCTTCTGTGGATCTTCAGGAGCCTCTGTGAAGTACGAACGGTATGTGTGTTGTAGTGGGTGGGAGTTAGCAGGCTTACAGATTTGACGTAGCCTCTGTGTGGGTTGTTTATTGCTCTAATTCCAGCGTTTGAAGATTTTCATATAGCAGGTGATGTGTGCTCAGGGAAGGAACGTGAAACATTAAAACAGTTGGTATATGGTGGTCAGCAGAAAGAGATAGGCACAACTTGTGATATGAAAATAGGCATCAGAGTTCTAAATTAGGCAAGTACCGATGCAGAGAATGAAAAATGAGGTGAGCTTTTGAGTTTGGGTTTGCTTGGATATCACAAGTATGAAAAAATTAAAAGTTCTTAAAGGCACGCTAAAGAGTAAAACAATATTTTGCTTTTAGTAAAGTACAGTTTCAAAATTCAAAAAACACCGTTCTTACCGGAACACGGCACTTCGTAAGCGAGTAAATGCGCGAAAAGAAAGAATGGGTGGAGATGCCACCTCAAGATTACCACACCAAACGCCGTGACGTCATAGATTTGAAGGTCCTATGTAGCTCCTGGGTTTTACATAGCTTCTAATCGATAAAAATGAAGCACTTTGTTATCTGTGGGTGCCATAGACCTGGCATACGAAGTTTTAGAAAATTTCATTGAGCCATTGTCTCGAAAACATGAAAAATACATTTTGACATTTTTGACGTCTCGAGCGGGGACTTTGGTGAGATATTAAAAAATTAAACATCAATCTCGATTTTCTCTGCTAATAATGAACTTATGATAGTGAAACATATAGCATTAGAGCTATCAGGAAGCAATTTGTCAATCTAAACCAAGCCATTGTTTGTCTTTAGTATTTCTTTAAATTTGTCGTTTGTCATTGCAAAATTTGACAGCTCAGAAGGTCACCAGCTTATAACTTACCCAAAAGTAACATACATGATATAGTTGAATTGTGCGACACGATTATAATGTGAAAGATTGATATTATCTTGTTGGGGTGTAAATTAAGCAGCCATGTATGATAAAGAAGTTGTGTATTGTAGGAGGCTAATCACGTGTCACCTTAAGACATGTCAAGATACTGTAATCTTTGAAGATTTTGACTGTGTGAAAATTTCTTGACAATCATTATTTTTACACTTGCATGTTTTTTTTTTTTAATTTTTGATAGGTTCCTACTCTTGAGTGTGCTCTGCACTCAGTTTTATCTTTTTATAATTCGCTCTCTCTCTCTCCTTAATTGTTACTTGTCATATAGTAGTGCACATGCATATTAAGCACATTTGATGCATTTCTTGATTCAGCAAGTTTTATGTAGTGCATTTCACATAGCCGATCATGTATCGGCTCAGCATGTTGAAAAAAGCCCGTGCAGCGGACATTCTCATCACTTATGTATTTAGTGCGTTAACCAAATTACTAAGTTAAAGAAAACACTGGCAACCAATTCGTGTGTGAATTCAAAATGCTGTCTTCTTTGAATGACTGAATGCTTGCTAACATCTTTCAGACTGAAGAGGAGAAGATAATGATGGAGCGCAAGGCACGAGAAGCGGAACAGTTGGCAGCCCGCATGATCGAGGAGTCAGAAAGGAGGTAAAGTTTTGCTCATTAGAGCCGTACATTGCAATGTGGCTTTTTAAGGGGTGCATCTGCATTTTAGGCGTGCAGCGCTAAGGAACACATAGCATACCTTCCATTTCTCTCGGTGTGTCTGGGAGACTCCCAGATTTTGACGGTTCCTTCTGTTTGTACGGATGTCATGAAAATCTTTCGGAAATCGAAATTTTCCTGCTTGATCTAGCCGCATTGACAGAAATGCGGGTCAGTTTTCTCCAGGCGTTTTGCAACACCACCACACTTTATTACAAACGAATTTAGGAGGTGTTCATCTAAATGTACAATAGTCTCAGTGGTGGAAAACCGCGGCAGATCTGATTTCGTGAAATTCCCCAGCCAAATTTTACTGTGTCCATTGGGCCAGAATTCGAAAGTTCCGAACACTTTCCCTGATCACGGCGTCTGATTTGAACTTCAGTACCGAAACTGTCGAACGAAGGCCAATTGAGAGCAGTGTGCTCAAAGCTTCAGAAGTGCGTGTGCAACCAGAACACTCACCGTGTTCTGCAGCGCGTTTCGATGCCACAACCGCTGTGGACGAAATCGCGGTCGTTCTTGACACGATCATGTGTGGCGACGACGGTACTGACAGTGCTCTGAAAGTGTGCGCGCATCCAATGTTCGACCAGTCAAAGCAACGCTGCTTTCAGCAAACTCTGTGGACAAGCCCGCGGCAGGTAACATAAAACGACTTAGTTTGGAAGGCACGCACGCAGCCAACACGTGCAGATTGAAAACGAAACTACAGTTTGTCACAACCGCCGCACACTAAACTGTGATCGCGGCAATGCAATAGTGATCTACGAGCTCCAAGGGCACGTGACTAATGCAGCAGTAGATTAAAGGCAGTAAAGACGTAAAACAAGTCTAGAAACATTTTAGTGTTCTTGTCCAAAGAATTTAATAGTGAGCAAAGCCAAAGCTTTGACCCGCACTTCAGCGGTAGCCAGCTGCGTTGTCCCGCTCATTCACGTGTGTCCCAGGAAGACGTTCGCAAGTTGTTTTGACAGAAGTAGATTTTGCTAGTTGTTCTGATGGCGTGAAATTTCTGGAGTATTTGCGCTTTGCTTTGAGACTTTTACCTTAGTTTAGCTCATGTGTTTGGCCTCTCCAAGCCATTATAAGACCACAATGCCGATGTTGGCGCCCCCTCTTGTCTCTTGTTTTTGTGCATTGCTTTTTTGTTATTGTTTTCTTGCCAAAAATTTGGGGGAAATAATTCAGCGCGTCAACCCCCCTCCCCTTCCCTTGTTGCGGAAATCTCCCGGATTCAGAATCCTTTATCTTGGCAGGTATTACATAGACAGTGATACATAGTAGGCACTATGTGGTCATATTTATTGTATGTCTCTGTGCGGGTGTTCCGCGGGGCTGCACCCCCAAAAAGGATCATGAACCAGCTCGCCCAAACCAAAGTTCAGCTGGAGCATCTGCTTTGCCTTTAGAGACAAGAAGTGAATTCAAGACCACAGTCAATGCGTAGCTTTCGTAAAGTTATGACGTTGCCATATTGTTGTGGTTTGCGTTTTTGATTTCGTGAGTGTCCGTGAATGCATTTCAGTTCTTCATGGTATGTACGCTATCTCTCTCGCGACACCCTTAACACTTTGTGGTCATTTAAAATGAGAGCCATAATAGGTCGCTTTGAATGACAGACGAATCCGAGGCGATGAAAAGCTGTTGACCACGGCTTGTCTTCTAGACTGTGCTAATGCTACAGTAAACTTAATCACTGTGCAGTGATTAGAGTAGAGGTGTAAAGGAATTTACAAGCATGAAATGTTGTGGAAAACGTCTTTCACAGCAGTTCTAAAATACAAGTTTACATGTTACACTAGTATAGTAAGCATTTCTTTGATACACATTTTCTTTTTGAGTTTACATGAATTGATGAGAAGAAACATTTCATGAAACACATAAATTTGGCAAAGAAAACGATTAAGTATATATTCTGACCCACAAAAAGCCCAGGCAACATTCTTTTTTTTTTTTTTTGCAATGTTGATGGCTTCTCATCACAGAGCAATAAGTGTCTTGGTAGCCAACTAGGGATCATTATGTTTTCTCATGCATCAGATTTTGTCATACTACCGTATTTACTCGCATAATAGGCACTTTTCTTTTTCAGAAAATCCGGCTTGAAGTTAGGGGTGTGCCAATCACCCGGGGTAAAATTTTCGAAAATTTTTTCGACTCTGTTCTTGCCCTTTAAATATGCACATTTGTCAAGTAAAAGGCGACTTTATCATTTACCAATCAATTCAGCATAAAATAAACATACCTGCGTACCTTTTAATGAACAAGCGAGATTCGTTAACTGCACACACACATGTAAAATTTATTTACACAAATGTCGTAGGTCTTCCTTCTTTTCCCTATTTGGAGTCCGAGTCGAAAAGCACACATTTATCCTCGCCGAGCGGGGATTTGTTTTAGGTGTTCGAATCATCTGCACCCCACAACATCTCATCCTCACTCTCATCCAGTGCGTTCGAAATAACCGTCTTCTTCAAGCTTTTCCTGACGACTTCATCGGAGATCACCTACCACGCTTCCAGGATCCAAGCGCACAGCATTTCCTCAGGCGGTCTCTTAATCTTACCACCTGGAGTCGGCTAATGTTGTCCTCCAGCCATCCAGGTGGTGTACAACCTTAGAACATTGTCCTTGAAAGGGTTATTCAAGGACACGTCCAAAGGCTGCAGTATCGATGTGAGGCCACTCGAAATCACTGCCAGATCTGTGCGCAGCTCCTTTAGCTTGTCTCATATGCGATCTACTAGGTGCCCACGAAAACTACCCAGGACAAGCATAGACGGGAACAACAGACCTCTCGGCCGCCGACCTCGGACTGTTTTCACCCAATCCACCATGAGTTCCACACTCATCCAGCCTTTTTCCTGGACTCTGACGCAGATGCCTTGAGAGAAATTTGTCTTTGGGAGTGTCTAATGTTTAAAAACAACGTAAGGCGGTAGCTTGCGCCCAGACGTTCTGACGATGACTCTCAGTGCACCTTTCTCCTCCACTATCGTGTTCCGCGGCTTATTAAAGCAAAAGAGAGTCTGATCAGCGTTGTCAATCTGGGACAAAATGAAGTCTTTCTGCTGTCGGAGTTTTATAACGAAACGGTGGAAGTCCACCACTTTGTCCTCATATGCTACAGGCAAGTGCTGGCACCAGGCGGTCTGCCATGGCGCCGCATAAAACGAGTTGTCCATCCAGAGCTGGCTTTGAACTCTTTTGCTTCAATGCGCTGCGCTCGGGCTATTCTGCGCGCCTCAGTCTACACAATATCCAATGAAACAGCACAGCCGTCTTGTCATAGCTCCCACATATGCCGGACCAGTTGCTCTTCGACATTTGGATACCTGCCGGTCTTGGCACCACGGAAAGTCTGTCATGTCTTCTTTGTTGCCTTAATTTTTTTCTTCTTGATCTCTCCAGTACCGCATACTGGTTTCTCGAACAACAAAATGCCTGCTTGCAGCCCGGTTTCCGTGTTCCAGTGCGTACTGCACTGGCTTCAGTTAAAATCCAGCCCTGTAGCTTGTATACTTCCCCATGGTGGAGCCAATACGCGACCACAACATACGCACACCGCTTGCAAAATGAAGTTTCTTTCTTTTTCTCTGATAGTGGTGATGGCGATCGAGCCCCCGGCGTTGTACGCGTGACCTCCAAGGAGCGCGGCAATTCAGGGAGGCATCAGTAATTAATGAAACATCTGTTTCTTTTTTTTTTTGCTCATGGACGCTTTTTTTTTCAAGTTTTATTTCGACAAACACGTTGGTTAGGTCGTTGCATTTCGAATTTTTTTATTTGCTCGTCAATTTGCCTTCTTTTTCTTCAGGGTACCACGTTCCAACTGCACCGCTGGGGGGTAGAATCGTTTCTGATCACGCCCAAGTTGAGGGTGCGCCTATAATGCGCGGAATTAAAAAAATTGAATTTTCCGTCACCAAACTAGGGGTGCACCTATTTTGCAAGTGTGCTGATTATGCGAGTAAATACGGTATATTGATATTTTTATTTGAAACACAATGTACATTTGTTATATCTCAGCTATGTTCCATCCTTGTCTGTGGTTCTTATGTGCTGATGAAACGCAGTATAGTTAAACCCCTTTATAAAAGGCATGCTCCAGGCAACAATCTTTTATATGAGATGTCTGTTATAAGCAGGGTACCTTAGCATTTTTTTTATCAACCCGTTATTTTACTGTTGGCACATTGGTGTCTCTTATACCTATTTGTCTCTCATATCAGTGTATTTTACAAAGGGGTTCAACTGGTTAAAGTAGGGCAACTAAAAAAAAAGCACATTTACTGTGGTGCTTTGTATGTCATATAAGCGACACTCAAACCTCAATATAACAAAATAGCATCTCACAATGAAAAAAAGTTCTTTATATTTGAAAATTTGTTATAAATGTATATTCTTAACACTGTGTCTGTTGCAAAACTATCTTTATTTACTTTGGTATAACCACTATATTGTTATATCCATGTTCGTTATATCGAGGTTTGAGTGTATTAGCCAAATTAGAGAATCAGTGTAGCAGGCTGACAGAGCATGTGTGGAATTGAGGAAGTTTGACTCTCTACAGCAGAATATCGAGCGAGTAATGCTTGGCCACATCGGAAATTCGTGTCTGTATCATCCGGAGATGAAATCTCGTGAATAGATCGATCGATTTGTGGGGTTTAACGTCCCAAAACCACCATATGATAGTTTTGGGACGTTAAATAGAGATGCATTGGAAGGAATAAGGTGTGCAACGTTGTGTGCAAAAGAAGCCGGATCAACCACACCATCAGATGGTGCCACTGCAGAAGTGTTCTCGTGATCACGTGCAAAGCTGCAGCAACCCCAGTTACAGTATGCATAGTCAGATGCTAGATTCCACAAGACCTGACAACCATGAGGGGGAAACAACTTGGGGGAAATTTGCTAGATGAGCTTTTGCTGATCGCACAACCAAGCTGAGCACCTAAAGCTGCTAGCAGTGCTGGGTAAAGCTTAAGTTAATTTAGGCTCTGATGTAAGTCTTCCAGTCAAGATTACGCCGATATGACATGTACCTTAGAACTTTTTCGCTTCAATCCGTGAATCGCCGTCGCGGTGGTCTAGTGGCTAAGGTACTCGGCTGTTGACCTGCAGGTCGCGGAATCGAATCCCGGCTGCGGTGGCTGCATTTCCGATGGAGGCAGAAATGCTGTAGGCCCGTGTGCTCATATTTGGGTGCACGTTAAAGAACCCCAGTTGGTCAAAATTTTCAGAGCCCTCCACTACGGCGTCTTTCATAATCATATGGTGGTTTTGGGACGTCAAACTCTACATATCAATCAATCAACCAATCAATCAAACCTTTGCTAATTATTTTAAAGTTTCATGTTTTGTGTAATCAGTGCAGTTTCTAGGAGCAGTTGACTTACATTTAATACATTCATTGTTTTGTCCATTGCTGCATTTTGCAGAGCCCAGGAGGCTCATCAACTGAAGGATGAGCTCTTCCAGGCCCGCCTGGCAGAGAAGCAAGCCAAAGAGAAGCTTCTGGGGATCTTCAGGAGCCCCTATGAAGTACGGACGGTATGTGTTTTGTAGTGGGTGGGAGTTTGGAGCCTTGCAGATCTGAAAAAGCTTATGCGTATCTTGTTTATTCTTATATTTGTAGCTTTTGGGGATTTTCACATAGTAGGTGTCATCAAGGAAGAAAAGGAACTTGAAACGTTAAAATACAGCTAACCTAGATCGTAGCATTGTGTTTATGGTGTTCAGTTGCTGCATGGCTTACAAGAAAAAACCTAATGTTTCATTTAGTTAGCGTAATTGATGTTTAAAGCCCTCACATCTACTTATTCTTCTCTTTGCAATAGGGTTGCCTTATGAAGAGTAACTGGATTTACAAATGTGTTTGTTTCATGCATAGTTTTGAACTTGGTGTGCTGTGAAAACTGCTGAAAAGAATGCCGAACTGTCAGCTTATCATACAACTTGCTTACCCGAGTTCACTTGAAGGCTTTTTCTCTCAACAACTGATTACTGAGTGGCCAGTCCTCTATCTTTTACACTGATTTTATTGCTTGTGTTGGGCCTTGAGTTTGCGTTCTGGCTACCTTTTATTTGATTTTACTTTCTTTCTCTCTTTTTATTTACGGTTATTTTCTTCACAGTAGAAGATGTGTGCTTGTTGTAAAATTTGGCCGTTCTCTCTCTTTCTCGACGCCATTCGCGCTGAAGACTTACGAGAACTCGGTTGTGGTGCCCGACGTGCCAACAATAGCAACAAGCAACCTGCCCGCTGGTCTTGATCATAGCAGCTTCAACCTTGACAGTTCGATGCTGCATTCGCCGATCAGTGTCAGCTGCGACTTCACCACGGATGCCGACATGGCCCAGCTTTCTATGGAAATAGAAAAAGAACGGTGAGGCGATTCGTTCCTTGTAGCTTCTGTGCTCTCTATATTGCAAACTTAAAATTATAGCGGTATCAGCCATGTGATAATCAGTGATCCATCAAAGATACATTGCAAGCGCACAGCAGTACAGGCCTTGCATAGTTAGAAATTCGTGAGAGTTTCATGTGTAGCATGAACAAAAAATTGCTCTCAAACACTCGCATACATTTTTTAGCAGTGTGAGGAGTTACAACATTAGTGTCCGAAGCCCCATTTATGTAGTGTGTATACGTAATTGCATGCAACCATTTACAAAGAAGTGCACGTTTATAAAGAGCAAAGGCACAAACTATGTAGTCATGCCGTTGCTATGCCTCTATCATAATTTTGTAGCAACAGTTAGAATGGATAGAAAATCCTTTATTGAACTAGAGGGAGGCACATGTCCACAGTGTGGTTAAGCGGGACTTTAAAACTGTAATAACATTTTATAATGTTGTAGGTTTTTCACTTAGTCTATTCACAATCACTGGTGTTGAGGCGGTTTGTGTGTTCACTACTGTGGTTTGTCAGACCCCCTAAACCACTCTGATCAGGCTGCTCCGACTTCCATATTGCGCAAATAATAACTGCGTGTCTGGGTTCGTAAGCAGCGCTTTACGATAATTTGTGAACTTCAAAGCTTGTATGGCCATTTGCCCGTTATCAAATGCAGAACACTGCCATAATAAGTGGTGACGATCTGCACGCTGCGCAGCCTGCAGTGATTCCACGTCACTGTCGCAATGTCCAGTTGTCGCAGTTTAACTGAAGAATATGGTGTGTGTGCAGAATTTGCGTAGGCGTTATTAATGAAGACTTTTTGAGAGCATGGAAGCGGACACTTGCTGGAAAAGAGGACCAGTGGTGTAACTTGCGTTGTGCATTTTTTTTACTGGCATGATGTCGGACATGTTAAGTTGACGGGCTTCTCGCCATTGGGTTGTGCGCAGTGCTCACAGATTGAAACTTGACGCCACAACTTTTGGTATAACAGCTGATGTTCACTGTCGAGGTAACCGCATCATGAGATTATGAATCTGGCCACTAAAGGTAATGTGGTCCAGGTGTAGTTGTTTAAGCCGAAATCACGTATGACATAGACTGAAGGTTGTGGTTACATTAATTACCTAGCCCTAAACTGTATCGTTTCAATCTGTGAGCTCTGTGCACTTGTTGCAGACGAAGAGAAGAGCTATATGCATCTTTGTGCCATTGAGATACAGATACACGTACTCAGTCTCAGTTCACCTGCTATGCCTTGTGTTAAAAGAAGGTGTGTCCTTCACACTTATTAAGCACCCAAGAAACTGTATAACAACAGTTGTTCTCTCGTACAAGCATGCTTGCTAAAAGACATATGTTATTGAGACCATTTCTTAGAACTTTAAAAGGTTTTCTCGCATCTAACGTGTCTCGTGACGAGTGTGGTTCATCATTCCAATTAACTTCATTTTTGCTTTACCTGTTGCGCACAGTGTGGAGTATCTGGAGAAGAGCAAGCATTTGGCTGAGCACCTGCAGGAGCTCAAGTCCGAGATCGAGGTGCTCAAGGTGGAGAACAAGCTCACCTCCATGGACCTCATTTACGAGGATAACGTGCTGCGAGGAGAGAACAAGTACTCAACTCTTAGGAAGGTGAGTGCTGCATGACAGCTTTGGTCAGAGCCCGAACCTTGCAGTGTGAAACAGTTGCTCTTGGAAGGTAAATCTTGAGCGTACAGATGTCAGTATTTATCCGCGTAGCTGGAATAGCATGCAGAGTAGGAACGGTACTTGGGTAAAGCAGGTGCTAGCAGTACAATAAAAACATTACATTGTATTGAGGAGAGGAGAGCACATTACAGTTCTGTCTGACACGTCACCACGACTGTTGTAACCACTGTCAGTAAGTTCGTTCAGGCGGTGTTAGTGTTAAAGTTGTCCATGTTGAATTGGTCTCTGATGATTTCGTTAGGTGTGAGGCTTGAAAACATTATCAACAATTTTAGTGAGCAGCAAATTGCTCATGGAGAGTTTGCTGCAAAAGCAGCAGCTGCATTTGTGCTAACTCTTTTTCCTCTTCTTCACTTCATCGAAAATCTAGTATCAATATAGTTAAACTGATATAAGGTTAACAGTCTCACTTGCAGAGGGAAACTTCGTTATATTATGCATAGATTTTGAGCCAGATTAAAATTTTGGGTGATTTAACTGGCTAACAACAATGGTTCTTAGACAGAAACTAGAGGAAAAGAATAAATTTCATGCATTTTTTACCAATTGCCAATTCAAGTGGCTCCATCATGCACTTGAGAAGTTTTCTTAACCACTCTCCTCCCACAAGGGTCCTCTTTGGAACCAGCATGAATGGCTTGGTCAGTGAACAGTGCTTTCAGTTAGGGCATAGCTTGATGATTTCGTAGAAGGGAGAGCGTGGAATATATAAAAAAGGTGAAAAAAATGGTAGTAGCAGGACACTAATGCTTATACCCTGCTTCCACTGTGGGGACACTCGGTGTTACAACTTTGAGTGCTCAGATCTGCTCATTGGCAGGTAGCCGTTGCGCACTCACAATCCTCCAGAAATAAAGTGAAGTGTTAAAAAAAATGTGTGAAATAAACTGTTTATCACAGGGATTTCAAACTCACCTTAGGTAGCAGGCCGCAGTCAGAATATTGAGTCCTGCAAGGACATCCGAATAAAATGCCAGCTAATATTTCCCTTTGGAAGGCCTTTCTCGTGCCTTGTATATGGGAGTAATTTCTGAAGGAGATTTAGCATCAGCATTCGAAAAACATGTTGATACTAATCTCCAGAATGGCTCAAATCTCAGCTCTGATTCCACCACTGTGTTCCACGGCTATGTTTCGACAAATGGTGACTGATTGGGGTGTCTAATGAAAAAAAGGCTAGAGATCAATCACATATGTGTATAGTTATTAATCGCAGTACGTTAGAAAAGAATCCAAGTGCCATTCAGCAAAGTTGCATAACTATTTCTTTACGAAGCACTATATAACTTAAGTTTTAGTCACGCCCGCTTAAACAAACGGACGGCTTTTCCTGTTCAGTTACTTTCTTGTGAGAGCTTCTTTCTATTGCACTTTGAAAGCTAGTTGATTACTTATCTAGAAAATTTTAAAATATATGTATAGCATATATAGCTTTAAGAGAATTGTGAACAGGCTGGGCCACTGGCGAAAGGTCCGCAGGCTGCATGTTTGAGACCCCTGGTTTATCGAAACAGTCTGGTCTCCTGAGTGGTACATCAATTTTGTCTATTTTTGTTCAGCATCATTCCTTGTGCAGGTTCTTATGTGTGAACAGTAAAAATTGGCGTGATATAGACTATTATATTAAGTAAAATAGATTTGTCAACATGATAGGGACTTTTTATCTTGTACGTATACTTTTTGATGTTAGGTGTTACCGGAATACCAGATCGCATTAACCATGTTACTGGAACGCATGTTTTAGAGAAGTTTTAGCTCCCCATACACAAACGCTTATGTCTGTACGTAAGCATTTCCCATTACGTTAGTGCAAACCTCTAAATGGTGATAATAACTGCATTTAAACTATATTTGGGTGAGATCAGATTAAATCATCGCTGCGGCAAAATCAAGAGTGGATTTTAGCGTCTACAGTATCCCGGTATACGCAAAGGGCTGCAAAAATATACCATCTTACCAGTCAATGGTGGGTCATCTTGTGACACTTTGTGCAGCAATAGTCATGGACACGTTTACTGTCGCATAAAGTTTATGTGGGGAAAAATGATTAAGAAGGCAACTCATTCACACTTATGCTGCTGCAAAACATTTACACAAGTAGTAAACCTTACAATGCTTCTGCAATTTGAACTTTGGTGCTTGCCTGGTTCATTTTTACCCTCCTAGAATGTGCCACCTATCCAGCCTTTCGTTGGCTTGAGGACTTTTACGTTTACGGCTTCAGTATTTTAGGTCACTCTAAGCCGGTCCAAACGAGGGGATCGCAACTGGCACTCACGCATCAGCTTATTTTGACTCAGCGGCTGCTGTCTCTGCATAGCGGATATCGCGTTTAGCCATAAACACGAGTGGATCCGCGAGATAGGGCCGTAAGCGTAAAGCCTATTTATCAAGCAGTCTGCGTCTCATAAGAAGTCTATGTCCCATAAAAAGTCTACGTTCCGTAAGGGCCCACACTTGTGCACATTTCTTCTGGTATCCTATAGTGCGGTACTGTAGAGCATGGAGTAAAATGCTTTTGAGTTGGAACATATACAAAATCATTCAGCTCGAATTTTAGAGTGCATTGTTACATTTGGACTGTCAAAAAACTATCATATGTACTCTGTGCGACTAAAGCTTGGGTTTTGCTGAATAGCCTCAGAAAGTTGCAGAAAGCCACAGAAATTCAGGTGTATAGTGGCATTCAGTGCACTTGTACAGTGTTGGCATATTCAAGATGCACAGTTGCACTGTTTGAGGTGTGCAGTGGCTGGCCGCATCACACAGGCTTTGCTTTTTAAACTATCCTTTGGAAAGGAGAAACACTGTGAGGCAGGACATTGATTACAAGGAGGGTCGTGGGACCTTCCTTTACCTTATCATAAATAACAATCAGAGGTTCAATGGTCTGCATTACTGTGCTTTGCTGTGGGAACTCGTCGACTCTAGCTGAGAGGTAACAATGCTGAAAAGATCGAATAAAAAAAAATAAAGGCGAGAGCGTCAGTTTTTAAAAACAGGATGCAGTGCCCAAGGTGCATTGGCAAATTTATAAATGTCACACCGATTCCCACACAAGCTTGAAATGGCATTTCATCATGAGGTGGAAAAAAGAAGTTTGTCAGGATATTTCTCCGCTTTACCTATTGTGTAGCTATTGCTAATGAAATTTTTTTGGGCATTGCATATATTATTCTTGTGCTAGTTCTGCATTGTACAGCATTATCAAAGTAACCATTATCCCAACCATAAATATTAATTATTGCCTTATTAGCTCATACACTTGTCTTATGTTATGATCCAAGTTCTATTCTGTGTTTTCTTAGATTTTTTTGTGTGTATAACATTGAATATTTAAGTCTTCTGACAGCCAAATATATATTACTGTAAAAATAAAGTGTGTTTTAAACACATTGTTAATTTTTGTAAAAATTACTACATATTATGTAACACTTGACAGCACCACTTCTAAGCTTTGTCTACAGCAGATGTTAAACCCCAGATATTATTATTGTCTGCACCGGATGCAAATTTGTTGTCAAGCGTAACAATCTCTGTCAAGGAAAATTTGAAATTCTCAGAACAAGAAAAAGTAGTAGTTCCACACTGTATTTTTTCACCTATAGTGTGCCTCTACTTATAACCCGGAGACCCAACAGTAACTCATGGAATACATTTTTAGAAAGATAAAGATTCTAACGTATTGCTACTTTATTGCTCTAACGTATTGCTACTTTTCTTGCATTACTATGAAGTATTATCAGAACGCTGCTTTTTACAACAAAACTTTTTATAAACTGTACCTCACTCTAGCTCCAAATTTTTTGTGTATTTTTGGGGGCTCTATGTGGGAGAATGCCACATGTTATCATCGTAGATAAATAGTTCAATACTATGAAAAGAGATCTACAGCACACTCTGATTGAAACTGGGCAGTTTAGTGCTAAGTAACAGCATACTTCCTTTTCCACCATCTTCAGTCTGGTTGGCATCAGTGTAATTCAACTACAACATGTAGATCAGGGCCAACATTATCTTTAGAGACCAGATTTGTTGAGACATAACTGGATATTTCTAGAAATTGCAGATAGCAGTCATAATACTGAAAAGTTTGATGAGGCATTTCAATTTGCAAATACTGCACACCCCTTAAAACAGATATCTGATTATTGTTGTGATGTCTGTTTTTCACATTATTTCTGGGTATTCATCGATATCCACGAGAACAGATTAAATATAACTGCCGGTTAGTAAGAAAAAAAGTCTGGATTTCACAAGAAGGCACACACGACAAGGGTAAATAAAAAGCTAGGTAAGCAGATGGAATTAATAAGTTGGTGGTGATAAAATAAGCTTAAATTGAGGACAACGCAGCGAGCAATCGAAAGAAAAATGGTAGGTGTAACCTTAAGAGACAAGAAGAGCAGAGTGGATTAGAGAACAAACGGGGGTTAAGGATATCATAGTTGAAATCAAGAAGAAGAAATGGACATGGACCAGGCATGTAACGCGTAGACAGGATAACCGCTGGTCATTAAGGGTAACTAACTGGATTCCCAGAGAAATCAAGTGGGTTAGGGGGAGACAGAAGGTTAGATGGGCAGATGAGATTAAGAAGTTTGCGGGTACACATTGGCAGCAGCAAGCACAGGACCGAGTTAACTGGCGGAACATGGGAGAGGCCTTTGTCCTGCAGTGAACGTAGTCAGGCTGATGATGATGACAATGATAAAATAAGCCTGCCGTAGTAGGCAAGCTATCGGGTTAATGGGAAAAGTACTTGCTTTGTAGTCGTTTTTCTCTGAAAATGGCACATACCCAATGGAGGGGTTCGGCTGTGTAGAAAGTGAATCTTCCTGATACTCTCTGCATTGCTTCATTCCTAGGAAGCTAGTTAGTTAATTAATGATCAAAAGTGCCAATAGCCACATCATAAATATGTAATACACGCACAATTTAGCAAGAGAATTGTAGTGGACCTAGTCAGGCCGGTGATGATAGCAGTGATAAAGTCTGATAGCCGTACCTGCGAGCTCTCCAGATTTTTGGCTAGTCCTCCCGACTACATAGATAGGGCCATAAATCTTCAATAAACAACCCTAACCCCTACTAAGGCAAGTGACAGAACTAGAAGTTTTTTGCCCTTCGGGAACCCCAATGGCTATCCCTACCCACTGAGGGAGGAAAAATTGCCATGCTTGTGTACGGTCTTGCTTATTAGTTATTTGTGGTTTGGCATGTTATCTTTACGAGGAACTTATGATGACATTACACTGCAGCGAGTGCACAATTAGTTTCACCACTGTACGATGTTATGCGGTGTATCACACTAGGCTACTATTGTTGTTTTGAATAATAAAAACTTGACAATAAAGCAAGAGAGTTCAGACAAAAAAAAATGCTCAACATACAGCTGAGTAGAGAGGCATTGTGATGCAGGGTTCTTGTTGCTGATTTGGTTTTCTCCCGGGCTGAGCCTCAGAGAGTTTTTCTTAATAAGGACAAAGCCGTTCGGTTTCCAAGAAACACACAAAAAGTTTAATTGAAAAGTAAAGAGGCAAAGATTCCTCACAAAACAAAACACTTAATAAACAGTTGACTGGACATGACGAAACACATCTGTAAACACCCAACAAGAACGTTCAAAGTCAGTAACTAAACCTAACGTTCGAAAGAGGCTGAGTGATGGGAGTAGCGCAAGAGTATCGGTGCAGTCTCACCCACAAGTTGGTTTTCGGCGGTGATGAGAAACCGGAACGCCGTGACTCCTGCGTCAGTGCGTGGGCTGGACGAGGACGAGGGAACGCTGGCTGCTGGCGACACGTCGAAAAGCCCTACCAAATCGTGATGGTTTCGGCTTGAGGAGCGTGGACACGTCGGAGACGGGAGGACGCAGGCTGGTGGCGACGCGTCCGGGAACTAGGGTCGACCTAGTCAAGCAGCTGGGCGCACAGCTCGGGCCCGGAGCCCGACGGCTGTAGCTCGCCTGCCGGAACCGAAGTCCGCAGGCTCTGGAAAGGAGTTCAGGACCGGATGGCCACGGTCCTTTGGAGCGGGAACCCGACAGCAGGAGGCCCCGGCCGGTGGAAGTCCTGTAGGCTCGGGTCCGGAACCCAACGGCCCATCTTCAGCGCCCGGTCCGGTGACGACCTTCCGCTTGCACTGCCTGCCTCGAATTCCCCTTGCTCTGGTCTCCCCAGGCTCCTGCTTCAGCTCTGGCCCACTTGTCTCGTTCTCATTGGAGATACTACTGTTTCGTGGTGTCAAGCCATTGGGCCTTGAAATCTCCGTGTTCGCTGCCCATTGGATGTTTTACCTTTTGTTTACTTCACGTCCTGCCACGCATCCTCGTGCTTGACGCTCTTTAACGTCGTCATTCTTGTTTAAGCAGCACCGCACGTGCACTCTGGTATTTCTCCTTTTGTTTTTTTTTTTTCCGTGACGCGCACTTTTCGAAGGCGCGCACTTTGAACGCGCACCACACATCACATACGCCCCCCTTTTATTCAAGTTTTTTTTTTTTTTTTTTTTTTAGAAAAAAAAAACTGCCGATGAGTGCGCGTTCTGCACTACGTCACAATTAAACCACATATTTGCACCACGCAGTTCAACACATCACCGGGCTACAGTTCGCTACATCGTCCAAATGTCCACACTTAAGCTTTAGATTCACCCAATTGCATTTAAAAGTTCTGAAACCCGGAATAAACCTTTTTACTACAAAATCGACTATGGACAAAGCTACTTGTGTCCGCATCTAAAAGTCGAAGTCCAGAAAGAGCTACCGGTTTTCTAACCCTACACTCAGGTTATCGCGTCCCAAACCAGACGCACTGCCCTTCTCGCACGTTTCGAAAGTAACTGTGGCAAACATGCTTTTATGCACTTTCGCTGAAACGCGTGTCTGCGCCCCCGCCGGCCACATGAACGCTTACCGGTCACAGAGGAACAGGGCGCGGTCTCGAGCCGTCGGCGTCGACACGAAACGCACTGAGACACGAATGTCCAAATGCCACAATCTCTCACACAAATGCTTTCTTTTAATTCACCATCTAATGAACACAAGCTCGGGGTGCCCTCAGCAAGCCCAAACGCTCCGACAAGCGTGTGAGGTTCCTGGATTCTTGAGAAGGGATGCCGTTGTGCTCGGTCATTATACAGCTCATCTTGAGTGGACTTAATTATAGGTTCAAAACCAATCACGTTCTCAGGTTCAAGACCCTGTCTGGCATTCTCCATACCTACTATCGAGCCCACCTCCGATTCGATACTGTTTATTTTGAAGAGTGCTTCAGCACTCCCATCGTGTTTTCTCGGACAAATAGCAGTTACGCTATCCTGTGAACTAGAATCCCCTCTCTCTCTGAGTGAGATATATGTATGGTCTAGGACCATTGACGTGGTGCCTGCTGCTACCTCTGTCGGTACAAAACAATCAGTGGCCACTATATCAGAGCCTTCATGGCATTCGCTGCCATCTTCCCAATGACGTTCTAGCGCTCCTTCCATGGAGCTATTGAGAGGTAGCCCTACCCCTTCCCGAAATGTGCTCGGCCTTTGAGACGTTCTGATACACACCTCATTCTGAATGGAACTTCTTTGTTCCCTGCTATCGAAGCTTTGCTCCACAACATTTTCCACAGCTTCTAGGTCGCCCATATCCAGGCGCTCTTCTTCATAGGTGCTTGGCCTCTCAGAGGTCCCCAAGCAGCTAACGGAAGTAATATGTTCCCAGCCAGAGAAGCTTTCCGTCGCTTCAACAAACTCCTCATGACTCCTGCCTTCTTGGCTGTCCACCTCTCTGCCTTCCTCTATCTGAGCTTCTCGCTCCGAAGTAAGGCTGTCGCGAGGCTCGAGGCCAACCTTGCAGGAATCGACTTCCCTCCAGCAAACGCTGCTATCGGAGCAAACATTCACCGCTTGCTCGACCTTCTGCATCGCCAGCTGCCCCCTTTTCGCCATCGCAAGCTCGAGTCGCCGCTCGAAGTCCACCCTCTCTAATTGGAGCTGCTGCTTCAGTATGCGTGTCTGACGCTCTAGCAACACTTTATTTTCACGCGTTACGCGCTCTAGCTCCTCCTTCTTAGCTCTAAGCACCAATTCAAGCTTTTCCTTCGCCGCCTTTCGTTCTGCAGCCCGTTGCTCACGCTCCCTCTCCATCCGCTCCTCATACCATACTCTAAACTCCGCTCCCGTCAGTCCCATTTTATCCGCCAACTCAATTAACTCCCACGTGTTCGTCATCGTGTTAACCGCGTCAAAAAATCTACTGGAAAAACAAACGACTTTGTCCTGTCGCTGCGGACGCCAATTTGTGATGCATGGTTCTTGTTGCTGATTTGGTTTTCTCCCGGGCTGAGCCTCAGAGAGTTTTTCTTAATAAGGACAAAGCCGTTCGGTTTCCAAGAAACACACAAAAAGTTTAATTGAAAAGTAAAGAGGCAAAGATTCCTCACAAAACAAAACACTTAATAAACAGTTGACTGGACATGACGAAACACATCTGTAAACACCCAACAAGAACGTTCAAAGTCAGTAACTAAACCTAACGTTCGAAAGAGGCTGAGTGATGGGAGTAGCGCAAGAGTATCGGTGCAGTCTCACCCACAAGTTGGTTTTCGGCGGTGATGAGAAACCGGAACGCCGTGACTCCTGCGTCAGTGCGTGGGCTGGACGAGGACGAGGGAACGCTGGCTGCTGGCGACACGTCGAAAAGCCCTACCAAATCGTGATGGTTTCGGCTTGAGGAGCGTGGACACGTCGGAGACGGGAGGACGCAGGCTGGTGGCGACGCGTCCGGGAACTAGGGTCGACCTAGTCAAGCAGCTGGGCGCACAGCTCGGGCCCGGAGCCCGACGGCTGTAGCTCGCCTGCCGGAACCGAAGTCCGCAGGCTCTGGAAAGGAGTTCAGGACCGGATGGCCACGGTCCTTTGGAGCGGGAACCCGACAGCAGGAGGCCCCGGCCGGTGGAAGTCCTGTAGGCTCGGGTCCGGAACCCAACGGCCCATCTTCAGCGCCCGGTCCGGTGACGACCTTCCGCTTGCACTGCCTGCCTCGAATTCCCCTTGCTCTGGTCTCCCCAGGCTCCTGCTTCAGCTCTGGCCCACTTGTCTCGTTCTCATTGGAGATACTACTGTTTCGTGGTGTCAAGCCATTGGGCCTTGAAATCTCCGTGTTCGCTGCCCATTGGATGTTTTACCTTTTGTTTACTTCACGTCCTGCCACGCATCCTCGTGCTTGACGCTCTTTAACGTCGTCATTCTTGTTTAAGCAGCACCGCACGTGCACTCTGGTATTTCTCCTTTTGTTTTTTTTTTTTCCGTGACGCGCACTTTTCGAAGGCGCGCACTTTGAACGCGCACCACACATCACAGGCATGAAGAAATCCTGTCGACAACAACCACGCATGTGCCGAAACTAATGTGCCCTTAAAAAATACGTGCGAACCAAGAGCAAATGTAAAAAAAAAAAATATGTTGTTTTATCAGCAAGTCCTCACTCTTCAAAGCCACGCATGTCTCGCTAACTAGCCAAGCTGTTAACGATTTTAGGCGCTGCTAAGTTTTGGAGGTCATGGCACACTTTGCCCTGCATTCTTGTTTCATTAATTACATGCATGTGCGATAATTACTAGCTTCTGTATGAACACTGGCATGTCATCCTCTACTGAGAGAACTGTGTATTTTGTTGTTGGGGCCCTAAGAAGGAAGAAATAGAAATGTGTGACTTCTTTTCCACCTTCACATCCCCCCTCCCTCTTTTTCATTTTGCAAACCTTTTGATTTCTGAGGTTTCGAGGTTGGCAGGTATGAATAGTGCAATAGTCATACTAGTAAAGAATAAGTTCCAGCCAAGTTTAATCAATACCCTACTGCTCTTTGTTGCTTCTCTCATTGATGGGGAAACACAGATATTGAATTGAGAATGCCAGGCTGAGCACTGTATTTTGATTATCGGACATGCTGTATTTTCGTGTCACACAATACAGCAGCTTCTTAAGGGCAGGGGTACAAAGTGCGGAAGACTCTCAAACGGAGCTCTCTTAAACAGAACTGCTGCTTATTTGGAACAACTGCCTTATATATAAATGGTTTAGCACTTGAATTCAGCACCCTAGTTCGTCTCTTGGTAAACGGAACTCTTGTTAAATGCAGTGCATCTTTCTGGTCTCTTCAAACTCTCATTTAATAAGAGTTTACTGTAGTAACATTGTTTCGAATGATAACTCATCTATGGTTGAACTTTAGGACCGCAAAGGAAGGAGGGCACCTGAGTACTGAGACACATTTCAATTGATAGGGCATGTCATAAAGGAAATGTACTTCCTTTAATCGATCATACAGACATTTCCTTTTTTCTTAAATGCAACCTTGAGCTGTAATGTACCAGCCATCTGTTCCACTTCTCTTAGTGGAATTGTTCTGAAGTGCTCGTTTTTTAACATTTACTTTTTGTCTGACTCATGTTGCTGGGAGACTGTAAAGAGCCTTGACAGGCCGTAGCAGTGCTTTGTATCAGCATTGTTTTTAATTTTGCTTCCCGTTGTCAGGGAAGCTTTTCCACCAGCTGTTGGAATAAACCTTCACTGTTAGATTGAGCCTGAATGCCCTTGATGCATCAGTGCGCATGAACTTAGTTATTCCAAATGATTGACAAGTTTCCAGTTGTACAGACTTTATTTATTTGTTTATTTATTTATTTATTTATTTATTTATTGTTTAATTATCGCAGGCACTTGTTAGTTTGCAGGTTAATAGAGGAACAAGTTTCGACAAAGTGTAAATATATTCTCTTCTTTGTAAATATTGCATTTGTTATAATCATTCTTTCATCACTGTGTTGGCTTAAAGTTTAGAAGAAAAGGACCTTTTTGTCATGTTACATAGATTAATTCACACACAATATTCAGCATGTTATCATGATTATTGTGGATAAGCCCAGCTTGCTTGCTTTGTAGATTATGAGCTCTGAGTGCTAGTAACTTGAGCACATTTTATATTGCATATCTAGATTGTGCTGTTGCACTCTCCTGGCCGTATTTGTGGTTCACTTATTTTTTTGTCGTGAATGCAGTAAAGTCATTGTAAGTAGATCTTGATAAATCTGTGCATGATTCCATCATATCTGTGAAACAAAAAAAATGCATTCTATCAATGCTGGTGTGCCATGTTCCTCCAGCACAGTACTGGTTGGTATTAATAGTTCCAGGTACACTTTCCCTACAGTACTATTCCTATAAAGATAGTAAGAAATAGAGCAACTTTCTTATTGATTGGCTTAATTCTCGAGGAATTACGGGCAGATGATTACAAAAGATGTGCAGCCTAACCTTTATTGTAAAAGAAAAAAAAATTGTCAGTAACTCAAAACAACCTCAGATGGCTTGATTTTGATTCACCTTATTGTGCGGAGTTGTACGTTCAAGTTAGTTGTGTGTTCGCTTAATTGTGCATTCAAGTTTACACTTAAGAACTACATTGCACACAGAAATGTGTGAGAAATTTGGGTGCGAGTTCAGATTATTTTGGCTTCAGATTGCCTCACAGAGGTTGAGGCTGTTAGATCAGGTTGGGCTCAGATTAGAGGAAATAGTAACATATATATAGCTGAAAACAGCGGCACATCATGAACTACCTTCCACTTTTGGGAACCTTTAGTATGTTTAAATTCCATCCGGGATGAACTTTACCGTGGAAACTTCCACTTTGAGCAGAGGTCAGAGCGTAAACTGGCTACAATGACATTGTCATTGCTAGGGAACTGCACAGTGCTATAGCTGTGACCCGAAACTTTTGCCAGGCATTTGTGACGGCTTTCATCTCCCGCATCTCAAGGTTGCATGCAACGTAATTAAGTTTCACAGTTCTCGGTGCTGCTTCTCTCCACTGTGTCAGCTTGTGAGGATGTGTGTCGGATTGATGGATGACTCTGACCCCCCCTTTTTTATCTAAAAAAATTTATTTGTCCCATTTTGTTCGTGCAATACATGAATCACAGATGTAGTATGGATGCACATTAAATAAGGTGAAAGAGCCACTCCCTATGTCGCGTCTTGCGGATGCATGAAACTTGAATAGACCTGACACCGTTGAAGCATAGTCTGGCTCTAGTGTTACCTTTTAACATTCTTGAGTCCTGTTCTGCATAGGCTCCCATAGAAGTTGCAGTTGGAAGTACGTCAGCTACTGTGTTTGCCAATAGAATTCAGCAATGCGTATGGAAATTAATTACTAACAATGAGTGTGCTGATATATGAAAATATGAATTGAATATTCAGTTATGTCAAGTATTTATGAAATAACTGCACTCAACTGGAGTTTCGACAATACGTAATATTCTTCTGCATGTTAAGTGCAATTCTTGTGCGTTGGGAGTCATTTCTTTAAAGCGAAAGGAAAGCAGTGAATCAGTACAGGATGATAAATTTTACTCTGAAAACTCTTGTGTCGTTAATTTTACTATCATAGGCTTAATATTGACGGAGAAAGCAAAGGTAATAGTTTTATCACTCATTTTCATGCCAGAATCTTTCATGCACACAACGTCGCATATTTCAAGATGCATTTTTTCGTGTTATGGTGGCATTGGCCTTACGAAACTTCCTGAAACTTGGTGTGCTAAATGTTTTGCCTTCTCAGAGCACAATTTACTTCATTTTTACCAATCAGGGAGTACGTAGGCCCTAGTAGATGCCGTCAAAATCTGTCTCGTCATGGCTATTTGTGTGAGAATGTCAAGGTGGCATCGCCGTCAATATTTTCATTATGCTTTTTTCCCGTTTATCAAGTGTCTTTTTGCAGCAAGCATGGTGTTTTTTCCATCTTGAAAGAGTAATTTACTAATACGAGAGAAATTGTTTAGACGTACAGAATACTATGGTCCAGTTTGTTTCAACTGGTCTAGTTTCTGATCGTGAATGTCATTATAGATAAATATGTCGTTGAACATAAGCTTTATTTTTTTTATATGAAAAAGAGAAGGGCTTGGTATTCTGTAAACTTGCATAAATGTGAATAAAAGAGTACATGACATCTTATTTGAAAGTCTCGCTATTCACCCTTCTATACCAACTAATTATAATCAAAAGAAGAATTAGAGCAACAGTGAAAAATCGGCATATCCCACGTACCTTGGGAATCGATGTTACGCAAAGCATGCGCATGTAAGGTGGCTGTGTTGTAATTTTCTTATTGAGTGAAACTTTGCAAAGTGGCACTGAAGAACTGTACAAATGCATGCACAGACATATGTTAAACAGCTGCATATGTTTTATATAACCAGTTGTTTACACTCGCGTAACGATGCCAACAGCAACATGGATCATGACAGCAGCACCAGAACCGGTAAGCTAAAATGAAGGGCTGGTGCCCACGAGTATTGTAGCCCTGGACACTGCTACATAAATAAACTTAAGCGGATGACATCTATCTACAATTGATGTTAACCCGACATGACGGCTGTATCGTTGGGGTAAATATGTAATGTTTATGAAGTCGGAAAGCCAGCACTGCAACCACAACATTAAGGTCTATTTGAAAAGTAGTTGCAATACCTGGCGTGGCTCTGTGTTAGAATACTTGCTTGCTACGCGGAATACTAGGGTTCGATTCATGCTGAGACCCCGACATTTATTCTTTGCATTCATTGGGTCAACGCTGCACATGTCAGCTTTTTCTCAATGCTCTTGCGTTAAAATTAGCCATGTGTGTTGGTGCCGTTCCTAATTAGATATAAAGTGTTAATCACCTGTGGCACATACCCACTCGTGGTATGTACCACTGTCTGGCGGACGGTGTTTGATGAGGTACGCGATGCGATGCTATTATGACATTATTCATGTCATGGCAGCGAGTTGTATTCATCAAACCATCTTAGCTTACTGTACTAATTTTGGTTTACCCCAGGTTAAGAGGATGATCACGAGAGCACCCAGACATAGGTGGCTAGACAGAAAGACACATAGACAGACAGACACACAGGCAGACAGACAGACAGACAGACAGACAGACAGACAGACAGACAGACAGACAGACAGACAGACAGACAGACAGACAGACAGACAGACAGACAGACAGACAGACAGACATGCATACATACTCAAAGTGCCTGCAGTACAGAAAGAAATGCTTCACATTTAATAAACCTTAAGATTTTGCAGCATGAAGCTACTCCACATTTAACAGAGCATTAACTTATTTGACACAAGCTGTATATTTGAGAAGCATTCAGCATTTGCTTTAAAATGATGGCTCCCAGAGTGATTCAGCTGGCTGAAAGACAGATTTTTTGCTGGGAAGCACTTTAAGAGGCCTTGCAATGCTATTCTAAGTAATGATCAGTTGACGTCTTCAAAGGAGTTTGTTGTTTCGCAAATTGACTGCAGCCAATATTTTCAGATTTTGTCTTGTATGAGTAGAGTTGAAGAATTAGTTGCGCAGTTTTAAGCACTTTCTCCTTGTACACCAGCAAGTGTGCTGAAAGCTATGAGGGGTGTGGGAGGTATGATGAATGGACAAAAAAAAAAACGCCAGGCTTGTGCAGAAGGCGCAGCACTGTCACAGCGAAAGCTAGAAGAGCGGCCTTTCAGAGCCTTTTCTAAACACTCATTGTGTAACTTCTGCAAGCACACTTCCTTGATGCACACTATGGCATTAGTAATAAAAATTTTAGGTTAGTAGGCCAGCATTCGCTATGCTATTTTTCGTCATTCTTCTGAGAAGCGCGGTATCTGCTAAACTATTGCGAGAAATTTTGTGCCAATTATTCATGCAGTGGCGGACAACAATGAGGAATTATACCTAAAGGGGGTATGCACCATAGTTAATTTAATAGCTGAACAAAAACAAACTTTTGTAATAGGTTTGAGCATTGCACAACCCACTTGTTACGGTAAATGCGATTGCTTTCCCGACATCAAGCCCACCTAAGGCAAGTTTGCCAACAAGTCCCAAGCATGAGCATAGCTCAGTGGTAGAATAGTGTGCTGGCACCCAGCGGACCCGGATTTGAGCCCCGCTGTGTCATTGGTACTAGGTTTTTTTTTTTTTTCTAATTTCGCATGATGTAGTTACGGACACTGGCAGCGGTGGCGGACAACAACTACAGCGCTGCACGAGACACGAGTTGTGATCTAGACGCTTTTGTACAAACACATTGGGCCATTATACCAAGTCCCTACAGTCAATTACAGACCAATTTGAGCTCTCTGCATAAATTGTGTAATTTATTATACGCTTTAAAGCTGCAAATCTCTGCATATCACTGCAGATCGCTGTGACTCGACCAAACGGGTTTTTAACCGCCCATTCACAGAGTGACATGCTCTGCCCACTTAATGCCATCGTGGTTGCGTATCTGATTGGATGTGTAACGTGCAGCACAGGCCCCGTGAAGGTGGAGCTTGGCCTCGAGCTCCAGTAGTGGTCTAATCAAAAATGGAATGTGAAAAAGCCGTTTCAGGCACCCTTCAAGAGAACAGCGTGCAATCACTAACTGACAAACTTCATTGTAATTCCATGCTACATGATGCGCTATAATATTCAGGCCACATAGGTCTTCTTCGGAACATGACCATAAAATGCCACTGATGAGTAGCAGTGGCATTTTATGGCCATGTTCCGAAAATGTCGCAAGGCTGTTCGAAATGAAATAAATTTTGCAAATGCGTGTCAAGTGAGCTACTGTGACAGACGTTGGCCTAGGTAAGGCTGCGTTGCATGTAGAATGATTAGTTCATTCCCAGCTGTTGCATGTGTGTTCACTTTTGCTTCAGGCCGCAGGGACATGTAGTGAAAGTGGCTCGGCTTTAGACCAGCTGATGTAGATCGACGCGATTTTTGGTTGCACGGTCTGTACACAGGACATGCAACACTTGCGTGTTCTGAAATTGTGCTGATGTTTTTTTTAACCTTTGCTTTCATTTTCATTCTTTATGTTCTTTCTTTCACCAACCCAGTGCAGTGGGTTCAGGTACCTGGATCGAGGGGTGTATTTTTTTTTTCTGTTTATTGGTGGCATTGCAGCTATTTTGTGATGTTCAATCCTGCCTTATTGCTAGTAAAGTATTAAAAAAAAATGGTAGGCCTATTCGGTTCGCAATGTTGTCTAGCGACAAGCTCACCGAGAACTCTAGGTATTTATGCACTTCGTTTTATATTTGTTTAAGGTTGGCTGCAGTTAATAAGTTTCTTCTCCAGATCACGCATATAATTCAAGTAATGAAGGTGTTCGACTTTTATCCATTTTCATAGCTTTTCGATGATCTGTGCAAGTTGCATAGCGTTACGAAATTTCCAAACATTTTATGTGTTTTGCTACAATAAATAACTTTAGCCTACAGGATACGAGTGTCTCAGGCTAAGCCATATTAGAATTCTTTAAATGAAAAATTGCAGAAATGCTAGAACAAGGGGCTTATAGGTATGGTAGTAAGCGTTGGTGGCGCAGTCTATGCAGCAAATTAAGTTCCGTAAACTCTACCATCTGTCAAAGCTGATGGCATAGTAATGTCTTTTTGCGGCTGATTATCACCTGAGGTTCCTTGGTTTATATTGGGTGTCCCTTGATTCATTGAAACTGTCATTCTGAAGTGGCATGCTCCAGAAACAATCCTTTGGAAATTTCACCTCTATTTTGCAGACATTGCCCAAATTGGTTATTATTCAGTTGAGGTATGAATGGTATTTGTCAGAAGTTTAGAAGCCATGGCACATGTTTGAGGGTCTTTAATCATTCTCGTGGGTACCTGTGCAAAACTTGAGTTATTTGAAAACACAGTGATTATAAAGAGAGGTAATACTTCTCAGGAGCCCTGGAAAAAAAAAAAGGAAGAAAAGCTTGGCGAGTCTTGGTTGTGGAATGACCTTGCGATTTTTCTTTTACTTGTGTGTCATCTGCAGATGCAATATACTACGCCTCAAAAACTGAGCGCAGAATATGTTGCTGTGACCCCCTCGCTGAATTGGTGCAACCTTCCGTAGACCTTCATTATGGCCTTGCATTATTTATGTTTATCATTTACAAAAATTTCTGCCTTGACTTTGTTGGTAAGGGCGAGCACTCAGAATATCCTTCGAATCTTAAAAATACGGAGGCCTGAAGGTAATGGGACAATTTTGCACGAATATTACTGTTTCACACACACACACACACATGCACATACACATTGCTAATGGTGCCTCTATTACGTCTCCATTTGGAGACCAAGCACTTAGTCACTCCGCAGCAGCCTATGTGCTGCATGTTTGTCTTTGCTGTGCAGTGGCTTTATTACTGTGAAACTGCAAAAATTTGATGCCAGTATTTGCACACACAGCTGCACATTTTTTTATTCTTGCTAGAAGTCGTTCGTGTACTGCATTCATCTGTGTTGCAACTGCGTAGCCAATTCTCTCTATCCTTCTCTCTTGCTCACTTTTTATCGTGTTTTGTAATGTCCCCATTTCCTGTTTCACCCGTCAAACGATACTGGCTCCTTAGCACTCTGTCTGTCTAGACAGCTCTTCCTATGCTTTCAATAGGGCACAGTTTCGTCTTTAGGGCAGAACCCTTGTTTTGTCGGGGACAACATGCATGTTATTTCGAAGGTGTGCTAAATGGAGGCAGTGAGAGAGTTAGTAAACTAGCTGAGGCTAAAAAGGTGAGAGTGATTCTTGTTGAAAAAGTATTGCTTCTATGCCTCAGGCACCGCCATCATCATCCACAGAGTGTGGTATAGGAAAGGGGTTAATCCCTTCTCCCCCCGCCTTGTCTGAAGGAAACTGCCGGAGTTTAAATCAAGTTTATTCATTCATTCTACATAGAAGGATAGCAACATTTGCCATTCTTCCTGCTCTTTCTAAGGGGTGGACGAGTATGTAATTTCAGAACTAAATGTAATGCAACGAATGGTAAAGCAATAATTTTCAATAAAGGCCACTTATTTTTTGTTTTTATGAAATACATAATCGCAAGCTTCATTAAACCAATGTTGCAATTACATTTAACCGAGAAAAAAAATACAGCTATTCAAACTGAGCAGCAACTAGAGCTTTCCGAAATATTTTGTAGCTGCAGGCTCAAATATAGCAGTGAATATTCGGGGTGGTACTGTGTCGACAGCATTTAAATAAAAAAAAACTGATGCATATATTAACCAAGTTTTATGGGTTAGCATCAGCATGTTTTCACAGTGAAAATAGTTGATTGCTGGCACTTTTGCTTCGTCGACACTCGACTTTTAAGTAAAAACCCCTGCGTCTTCTGATCAATATGCCGTCCAGTGGTGTAGCCAAAGGGTGGAACACCAAGCCCATACCTTCCTTGCCCCCTCCCCCCTCCCCCCAAAAAAAGATTCTGCCTATGCTTCTGATGGCGCCGACAGCGCCTTAATTACGTAAGTATGTGAGCTGCATGCATGTGGGTAAATCGAGGAGAGGAATGTGGTTGTAGGCAAGGGAATGAAATTCGGGGAATTGAGAAAAATGTATAAGCCTTGAATAGAAATGTAGAAATTACATGCATTTTATGCATTTGTGTCAGAAAGTAGCACTTAACAAACATGACTTACAAGCAATAGCCCGTTTGAGGTCAGAACTATTTTGTTGGCCTTGAGATAAAAGGTGACAAAGGGAGTGGGGAGGCGGAGAGAGTTCAGATGCCGTGCCGGGGTCCGCATGCGGCCCGCCGGCCACACGTGGCCGACCACGTGCCTTATCATAGGGCGTCCACACCAGAGGTCCGGAGTTCGGATCGAGCATGCGGACCCCGGCACGGCGTGCCCGACCACGTGCCTTATCATAGGGCGTCGGCACCAGAGGTCCGCAGTTCGAATCGAGCCGTAGGAACATTTTTGTTGGCGTTTGTTTCTTCATTTACTTACAAACTCAGCGTCGCCATTTTCCCCCTTTCAGTGCAGCTTCCATTCACGCTTGAAGACTTGATAGACTACGTAGACGATTTGTCTCAGCTGGCTCTCCTTATGTATTGCAGAAGAGACTATACGTATAGTTGACAGACGGGACAGATATTGAAACACAAACAAACTGCACTTGTATGTGTCCCGTTCTTACTTTGTCCCGTTTGCTGGCATGTTGTCATAATGGCAGCTCTTATGGCTGACACAATCAGTGTAAGCCTTGGGCAGGCGTTTTAGGGGTGAAGCTCCTTATAGCGGCACCCATTCGTCCCTCGTAGCCATAGTAGTAGTCGTAGTGTGTAACCAGTATTACACTTTGACCTCCAAGGTAGTGCCGGTGAGAGATTTTTTCTGTGCGTTGTTGAACAATAAGAGATAGTGCTCAATGTACATGCCAATGGCTGCTAAGGGAGAATGAGAGACAGAAGAATTCGGCTTTTAGTTAAAGTGCACGCTGCGAATTTTTTATTGTTCAACAACGCACAGAAGACAAGAAAGGGTTGCTACGTTATACTCACTGGGCGTAACCTCCTAGGTTTTAGAAAGGTTTAGCGAGCGTTAGGCCGCAGTGCCATGAATACAGTGAACTAGTATATACCATGAACATGAGGTGGTCAAAGGTGAGAAGTAGACACGAAGCGCAAGCTGTAAGAAAGTGTGCATGTGCCTCCTCTCGTTCAGTCCTCGGAATGTGCGCTACATGGCGGTGCTTCTATATGAGGAATATATGATGACAAGATGTGAGATGGTAGTACTTGGAGCGTTGAATAGGTGGACGAACGGACACACAGACAGATGCATGGATGGACGCACGGATGGCTGCACGGAGGGATGGATGCATGGACGGACGCAGGGGCGGATGCATGGACGAAAGCAGGGATGGACGCTCAGATGAACGTGCGGACGCACGAACAGACGCACGCACAGATGGGCGGATACACGCACGGGCGGCCACACAGACGCACACATGGATGGACGGAAGCAAGAACGAATGGACGGACGGATGCTTCGCCCCACTATCCATCATTCACTCCGTGGATGTGCTGCCATTTTTTTAGCTAGTTATAGTGCTGCATACGTGGTGTATGCAGGAGCGTCACTCTTTTCAAAGTGGGCGTGCGCAAAGCTTCAGAAACGCGGGAATATTATGTACAGGGCTGGATAAAATTTCCCAGTCCACTATTCATATGAAAGCATATAGCCTGGGAACATTTCAGCCAGCGTTTCCTGACTTGGCCGCGTGCCAGTGCTAATCAGTATTACGCTGTTGTTGAATAATGCTTTTGTAACCACATGAGCTTGCCTGGGACGAAGGCTTCCTTTTCAAGTAACGCCACGCATTTTTTCGCGTGTCGTTTTAACGTTAGAGCAAAAATCAAAATTCGGAATGTTCTGTACACTTCTCGTTCGACATGTCACCGCGTATCTCATCACGGGATGAAGCTTTACAGAACATGCGGAAAGAGCAGTTTTGTCTTATCGTTCGGTTGTGCGTTCTGATGTTGGCTTTTATCGCAAGCGTGCAGCCACACTGACAGTTGGCAGAAAGATTTTACTGCATCACCCATTATCTCTAAATTTTATTTGTTTAATTATCAGCATTTTTTTTTTTCGTTACACATCTTACAGACCTCATTGGTAGCTACAGATACCAGCTCCCTGATTCATATATGCATTCCTTAATACATGTGCCAAAGCAGCGCATAATGCACTGCCAAAAAAAAATGCGGTTGTCAGTACACTTTTACGGCATCAGCACTCAGTGATGTACCGATTGTCCTGTGCCGTCTGCAGAACTCGAGCACATAATGTATTGCACATTGAACGTGATGACCTTGGTCTACTATGTGTGCGCCCGTAGGCACTGGTGCTAAGTGCTACTTTCTGGTACTTATAGTTCTGTGCTGTAAGTAAGCCATGTATTGCATGGGCAGCAACGCGATTTCTCATCTATCGTTAAAAACTGTCACACCATGTGCGCCATCTGTTCAGACCGAGAACTAGCGAGGCTCTCAAGTCGCGTTCTGTTCTAATGCATTGTAATCTTTTGTCAATAGCTGTCTCGCCAGGTGTCACTACCTGCTCAAGTGGTGTGGAGATACTTTGTGTCGGCTGCAAGAAAAATGTGAAAATAATAAAACGCGAGTAAACGAAATGCCAGGACGTTTGACCAAAAAGACCTGTGGAATACGTGCAGCATTCTCAGATTTTCAGGGTTTCAGAGCGAATGAAAAGTTTAACTGACCTGCGGTTTATGTGAGGAGAAAAAAAAAAGCCGTTTACAGTATTTGTGGGGGCGAAATCGAGGAGTGAGATTGACAGTGCAAGAGCTGGTAGATGTTATAACAGTACATTATCAAAATAGAAGCTTACACTAAGGAAGAAAAAAAAAAGCTGAGAGGGCGCGCGACATAGTGAGGTGTCTAGAGTGGAATAGGTCGAGTAATACACGATTTCGGTGAACATTAGAGAGGACTCTTGGCCGCCAAAACACTCCATCATCATCACCATCAGGTGGTGAACTGCGAGGTTCACTCGACACCTTCCTGTAGCACGTCGACGAAATTTCAGTTTGGCATCTCGCTGATTATTGTGGCCATGCTAAACAGATATATATATATATATATATATATATATATATATATATATATATATATATATATATATATATATATATATATATATATATATATGGGATATGGCACAACGGGAGCGTTGTCAACGAGGATAAATATATTTATTTCCCAACAGTTTCGGGAGGGGACCTCCCTTCATCAGGGGATGAGTATAACTCATCCCCTGATGAAGGGAGGTCCCCTCCCGAAACTGTTGGGAAATAAATATATTTATCCTTGTTGACAACGCTCCCGTTGTGCCATATCCCATACCTTCACGAAGAGTAACTGGCCCATTGAATTATTACTCCCACTATATATATATATATATATATATATATATATATATATATATATATATATATATATATATAAACGAAATTATTGTTGTTGTTGGAAAACTGGGTGAAGCCTTGTTGACACTCTTTTCTGCTTGCTTTTGTTTTCTTTTTTTGCAGACGAAGTCGGGCTCCACAAAAGCCAGGGTGGCCTTCTTCGAGGAGTTATGATAACTACTTAAATACTTGTTGCCTGGAAACGGTGTGTTTATATGTGTGTACGTCTTGTTTTATATGTGCGCGCGCGCGCCATTGACTCGCAATCTTCGTTTTTCGAGCAGTGCGCCTGATTAAAAAAAAAAAAAGAACAAGATGCTAGAGGAACAGAGGAAAATCTAGAAGTCTATATATACCGTCCCTATTTCACGTCGTAGAATAGAAAAACAAAAAGAAATAAAACAGTGCAGCTGGCTGCGCTGGCCCACTTTTTAAAAAAAAAATATTTTATCTACCGCTTGCTGTCGTCTCTTTTCGTCCCCGTGTGCAAAAAAAAAAATCTTTTTCTGCTCCTGTAAATTTTGTAAATAAAATTATCGCTGCCCTGCTTTTATACCTTGCGTAGTTTTTTCTTTCTTTCTCTCATATTGAACACGTTAGAAGCAAACTAGGTTTCCAGGACTGGAACAGAACGGAACATAGAACATTCGACTCAGCAGTCACACTGCTCTCGCAACCTGGTCGTGTCATTCGCTTGAGCCGTGCACGTAAGTTATCAAGTGCGCGCGCAGCATGTGTGTTTATTATATCCGCTCCGCGATGCCTTTGGAACGAGGTGGCCCCGTGGCACGTATTCCTCATTTGCGACCGAGTCGGTATACGGCGCAGTCGCTCGCCGCTGTGTTTTATGCGAAGCACGGCAGTAAACCGGCCGGGCTGAATATGTTTTGGGGTCAGCTTAATCCTTTGCGAGGGCGCGTTATGATCGACTGTTCGTAAATGCGTAATGTTCCCGTATTGTGATGCCAGTCTTCTGGAGGAAAAAAATTTTAAAGCAGTGGAAGTCTTTGAATTAGCTGTATAGTGTGTTTTACAGCAAAAATTCGTAATTAAAACGTACGTGATGATTTAGTTATTATCAGTCACGATATATTTCTTTACAAAGTGAATCCAGCGATCCATGATCCATTTAAATTGCGTATAATAGCTGTCTGCTCGCGGTAATTCCGAATTTATATATATATATATATATATATATATATATATATATATATATATATGACTTGGAGACCTACAGGCCGATCAGCTTGCTCTCCGTATAGTATACAAGCTATTTACAAAGGTAATTGCTAACAGAATAGAGACATTAGAATTCAATCAACCAAAGGAACAAGTAAGATTTCGAACAGGCTACTAAACAATCAACCACATGCATTCATACTATCAATCATGTAATAGAGAAATTTTTAGAATATAGCCAATCACTATATATAGCCTTCGTAGATTATGAGAAGGCGTTCGATTTAGTAGAAATATCAGCAGTCATGCAGACACTGTGCAATCAGGGCGTCGACGAAGCGTATGTAAAAATCGTGGAAGAAATCTACAGGGGATGAACTGCTACCATAGTGCTTCATAAAGAAATCAACAGAATACCAATCAATTAAGAAGGGTGTAAGGCAGGGGGATACAATCTCCCCAATGCTATTTACCGCGTGCTTACAGGAGGTTTCCAGAGGCCTAGAATGGGACCAGTTAGGGATAAGAGTTAATGGAGAGTATCTTAGTAACCTGCGCTTTGCCGATCACATTGCATTGCAGAGTAACTCAGGGGACGAATTGCAACTCATGATTACGGAGTTAGACAAGAAGAGCAGAAAAGTGGGTCTTAAATTTAATCTGTAGAAAACGAAAGTAATGTACAACAACCTCGGAAAAGAGCAGTGCTTCGAGATAGGTAATAGTGCACTTTAAGTCGTAAAAGACTATGTCTACTTAGGTCAGGTAATAACCGCAGAGCCTAACTACGATATTGAAGTGTCTAGAAGAATAAGAATGGGGTGGAGCACATTTGGCAAGCACTCTCAAATTATGACAGGTAGATTGCCACTATCCCTCAAGAGGAAGGTACTGCTGTATCTTGCCGGTACTTAGCTACGGAGCACAAACCTGGAGAGTTACAAAGATGGTTCAGGTTAAATTGAAGACGACGCAGCGAGCAATGGAAAGGATAATGATACGTGTAACCATAAGAGACAAGAAGAGAGCAGAGTGGATTAGGAAACAAACCGGGGTGAAGGATATCATAGTTGAAATGAAGAAGAGGAAATGGACATGGGCAGGGCATGTAGCACGTAGACAGGATAACCGTTGGTCTTTAAGGGTAACTTACTGGATTCCCAGAGAAGGCAAGCGGCTTAGGGGAAGACAGAAAGTTAGGTGGGCAGATGAGATGAAGTTTGCGGGTACATAAGGTGTCAGTAGCAAGCACATGACCGAGTTGACTGGCGCAACGCAGTGGACGCAGTCAGACTGATAATATATATATATATATAGTGCGGAAGTCACTGCAGCAAAGCTATCGCGTACGTGCAGCAAAATATTTCAACCCAAAGCTATAAATGCGACATCAAGCAACAAGAATGCTTGATTCGCCATTAGTTCAGTGTTCCTGGTCTCTTCTTTGCCTAGTGCTCATAAATTTCAAGCAAAAAAAGCACGTGCCCTAATGAGAGAGAGGAGGAAGCCCGGGAGGTCAACCAGATATATGCATCCGGTTCGCTACCCAGCACTTGGGGTGGGGAAATAAGTGCAAGAAAAAGAACGTGTTGAGAGAGAGAAAAAGAAAACGCACGTGCACTCAGGGAGGGGGGGGGGGGGGTTTGAATCAGCTTTAGCATTATATGATCGACCTGATCTGACAGACTATTGGGGCGTAGCTAGGGTGTCTACCGTAGCCTTGAACGATTGAACAACGCACTTTACACGCAATGATTGACAGCAACACGGCAACTGCATCGTTTGCGGACATAGCAAGAGTGTGGACCAAAAGCAGGATATAGAAACGGCTCATGAAATTAATAAACATTCAATATTGCACCAATTTTGAAGAAAGTATAGGTAGCTTGAGGAATGCGCAACCAACCAACTGGCCCGATACAATTGTTTATTGAGGAATGAAGCATTTTCTTGCATAGTGCAGGCGCTCATGAGCATACAGGAGGGGGATTTCCGATATTTCACTTTAATTACGTGACCAGAATGTAGCCGCGACTAAAATAAAAATTAATCAACCATGGTGAAATCAGGCTTAGCAGTTTTAGCTTCACCTCACGTTCATTCGTGCACTTACAGACTCGCGGTCGGGTGGTACTCATGGGACGGAACAGCCTTAATATTTTTTTTTTCGTTCGATCATCTCGTTTTGTGTTTACATTGAGACGTACTAATTATTGCCGCTTGAATCGGCCTATTGGCGGATCCAGAGAAGAATGTGCAGAACTGTGGCTCCATCACGGTGGTCTAGTGGCTAAGGTACTCGGCTGCTCACCCGCAGGTCGCGGGATCAAATTCCGGCTGCGGCGGCTGCATTTCTGATAGAGGCGGAAATGTAGGCCCGTGTGCTCAGGTTTGGGTGCACGTTAAAGAACCCCAGGTGGTCGAAATTTCCGGAGCCCTCCACTACGGCGTCTCTCATAATCAAATGGTGGTTTTGGGACGTTAAACCCCACATATCAATCAATAATGTGCAGAACTGCCGATACCCGCGTTCATCCCTCCGCACACAAAATTCAAGCTGTCTCAAATTTCGTGTGCAGTGCGTCATGCATTGCATAGAGCGCGTGACAAAAAAGTGACGTACATCTCCCCAGTCATTCCTGTGCTCTTAGCGCGTGCGTCGGCTCTCGAATGGATCCCCGATTACTATTGTCAATCGAAAGCATCCGTCGCCTTCAGTGTCATTCACCACTTCAAGACTGAACATTCCAACTTGGCAAAATTTAGGTCCGCGCATGCTTTCACCTTTCACGCAAAAGGCCGTTATCTCAGTCATCGTGACGTCATTCTCACGCGCAGCATCTAATTAGTTTGAATTGAAACTATAATAGCCATCAGACGCAGTTTAGAAGCGTCACGTTCTCGATAGTTGCAAGACATTTGCGTATACCGACTCGATTGGGGTGGATGACCTGTTGAACGCGTTGACGCATCTTTAGAGGAACCTTTATAGTAGAGACGTCACTAATTTCATGCTTAAAGGCTCCTTTTTTTTTTCTTTTTCTCATTTGGTGCAGCCGTACTGAGATTTTCCCACTGAGGCGCCTAATGATGCTCAGTTTGAAGTTCTCCATGATACAAAAAAAAAAAACGCATGCTAAAATTAATTGTACTTCGTCTTTGTTTCTCCCTTGCTGAAGATATAATTTTTCCAACTATTACAAATAATTACTATTTACGTTCTTAGCGCATTTTTTTTCTCTCCGTTCCCATCTTGTTAATTTTTGCTTTAGTGTATGTGACTGCTTATTTTCTAAGCTATTGCCTGCTTTAGAAAACGGCCTATCCCCAATGGTCGGTGATGCCATGTTATATGGGAGAACCAACCCACCCCCGTCATGGGCACACCTATGCCCCTGATAGGCCAACATCTTCATCATGATCATCATCATGGCCATCATTATCTGCAGATATCGTTGCATTATCTGCAGCCGGTAGTAGGCGTAATTGCTCGGTAACCACTGAAATATTCCGTGTCCCTTCTCGAGCCCTCGGTGGAAATCGTCCCTTATTTCATCGTACACATTGCTGCTCGTGAAACCCGTGTTGTAAGACGCAGTGTCTGTAAGACTGATTCGCGACAAGTGGGATATATATCAGCTTGACTCATGACCACTCTTCTTAGACAAGATATGGGCACCTTGGCCCAGTGTTAAACACATGCGCGAGTCAACGAAACGCCGATCGTGTTTCATGACCGGACCACACGAGTGCCTGCAAGTACCGGCGCCAATTTGTGCTGTGTATGTTCTTAATAAATGTTAATTTCCTTTTTTTTCTTATTATTCTTGCTTCTCAATTTATTTATTATTCCCTCTTTCTCCCCAACCTACGTATAGGGTAGCTAACCTCCTTGCATGTCTTTGCCCTTCGTCTCTCCCTCTTTCTGTTAGGATTAATCAAAGCTGGAGAAGTAGCGAATCCAGTAACATTCAGAACGTATGTGGCGCACGTTAAATGAAATCGCCTCAATTAATTTGTCAGTATTGGAGGACTTGACCGCTGATTTTTAATCGATTCTTCTGATCTGGAATGGTTTTCCAAACTTGCAAAATGATTAATTCCAACGAAACGTGAGGTTGAAAAAGCGATCTACGGTTCTTATAAATGCCTTTGCTGGCGTCCAAGTTGGCTCTGAAATTGAGAGGTACAATCTAGAAGACTATGATGACGATGATGTGGTGTCCAATTATGAACACAATATGGTTATATGGGTGCCATGAAAGTGATTATACGAGTTGCCTATGACCAGTAAATTGCATTGCATAGGTGAGAAGCGGCTGTAAAAGGTCTAAAGATCAATCGCTATACTCGAATACGGCAAAATATATGTATTGTTTAAAATTAAAACGGGGGCAGGCGAGCTTAGCTACAGACCGGAGACGACCTATGATCATAAAGGTAGTATGCCATATGGCCTTTATAAAAACCCTTTATTAAGAGGTTGTGTTATGGATCGCTGGATCTATAGGACATACATGCAATCAGTGACATAGCCAGGTGTTGGCATACCAAACGCGTCCCCCCCCCCCACCCCTCTCCACCTGCATATACCCAAAAAGGTCTGCATATACAAAATGTCTGCATATGTCCGTGCATGCAGTGAATACCATTTATGGAAGCAAACACTGATTAAAAGTCAGATAATGGCCTTTTTCCAAAGAAACGCGAGCAATGAAATGATGTTTGTTGGTGGGTGTTTTTAGAGCACGCAGCTCTTTAGGGCGTCCGTTCCTCCCTGTGTTGAGCGGCGTCGCCGGCGTAACCGACAGGCATAAAGGAAACCGAGAGTCACGAGAAAAATAAAAGAATATAAAAAAGTCAAGGGTGATTGGAACCCAGCACGTGGAACCCTCTACGTGTACCACAGAGCCACGGTGGTGGTTGGCACATATTTCCGAAGATACCCTCACTCTGAAGATTGCGGAGGGTATCGCAGGAGTAAAAAAGGCCAAGTTGCTCTTCAGAGTGTTCTTCTACTCTCGCAAAGCGTCAGACAGAGTAAAATTCATTTTCACTCTGTGCGAGAGGAGAGAGTGAAACTGTTTTTTACTCTACCTCTCTCTGAGAGAGTGGAATGCCCATCTGCTACTCTTCAGGTATCAGAGAGTAAAACGTGATCATATCCTGCTTCTGATCTATATATCAATGCACCGGCACTCTGCTATTGATTAGCTCTACTTAATAACCACACATATATGCATTAAGAAGTATACTGCATTTGTTTGTTGTGGCGTTCGAGACTACAGCAATAAGAACAGCATTTCCCAGCGCGTTCTAGCGAATTTCAGCGCCCTGGAAGGGAACTCTTAATATCCAAGTTTTTAGCTGGGATCTGTGTAGTGAAGTGTAAAGCAAATATTACCTCATTCAATCGGCCACGATTGAGACTAAACTCAAACGGCTATTACATTCTCTTTATATTAATAACCATGTTTCTGCTACGAACGTCGCACCCCGGGAATGCTGTCGTAAGCCTAACGTACGGCGACAGCGGAGTATAGTGGCTTTAGCCATAGAAAAAATGCCGCCATATCCACGAAGTGAATGATGATGAGTGGGCGAAGCTCCGGAGGTAAACCTGGTAAACCATGAATCCTCCGTACATTTTGCCCACTCGATTTTATTGCAACGCTCCCCCTAGCGTACGTCACCGCACTATATCGAACGATGACACGCGCCATATGTGGCATCATTCCTATTTTATAACACCTCGCATCTTTCATAATCAACTACACGTACCGCCGTCTAGTTTATAACATCTTGCATCTTTTGGACGGACGGACGGACGAACGGATGGACGGACGGACGGACGGATGGATGGACGGATGGACGAATGGATGGACGGATGGACGGACGGACGGATGGACGGACGGACGGACGGACGGATGTATGGATGGATGGACGGACGGACGGATGGACGGATGGATATGGCTGTACCCTTTAGATCGGGCGGTGGCTAGCGTAATACTTAGAACTGAACGAGAGGTGGCTACATACAGGGGACGCACAGCCCACGCCTTAAGGAGCTTCGCTCCTAAAAATAATCGAAAACGTATTCAAAGGGTAAACAAAGAACTGTATTGTTCACTGTACACATCAGAGGCGCGACGTTTTCGTACACAGAAATTACTAACCGCATAGCGAGTCAGGTCTACAAGGTTCATATCATTGGTGTGTGTTATTCTTTTCTTTTGTAAAACGCGCCGGGTGAATGTTCTCATTTCACGAAGCACAAAATAACAAACGCACGAAACACGTGAACTACAGTCCGGATGGTTGTCACAAGCGCAGAGACACTCAAACCTGCGCTTCTAAACAAGAAAATGCTGACAGATCACAAACATTGCTTATGATATGAATAAATAAATACTCGACCGTCTTCCAGTAAGGGGTATACTGGTTGGCGTGTCGGGCTCACTGTCTAATGTGCGGTCGAAGGTTCGAGCACCACTCGGTCATCTTTTTACTTGTCGTAGTGCTCATATTTATCCATCTTTACAGTCTGCGCGTGAGTAAATCGCTCATAAACAACTAAAACGACCAATTTTGGCCCGAGTTCTGCTGTTTTTTTTTTCGTTTTTTTTTTCGAGAGATGTATTACTACTTCTTTCGATGGGGTCATGCTACTCTGCTTCGGGCAGCGCTATATTACACTGTTGATGTGGAGTACTTTGAACCTCTCTGAGGGAATCACTATATACCCTGCATCATGGTCGCTCTGGAAAAGACAGTGAAGTAAGGGCCTAGAACTCTTTTAGTTTCTAGAGATATACAGATGTAATGTCGGGCAATGAAGCGCGTTAATCTACGTGTACTTCAAACACTCAGTGCATGACATCTTTTAGCGCAAGTCGATATGATAATCGCACGTACTGAGGCCCAATGGCAATGTACGCTGGTGCCACGCACTATTGCTGCAATGGTTGATGTCGTATTGCGAAGCATGAACACAGGACGCGTGAGTTTGCAAAAGATAAAGTTAATTTTACTGCATTTCTGAGCAGGGGAAGCTATTTTCGCTGAATTCCCAAGTGGACGTGTGGCAGCTTGGGCTAGTATGGCATGACGATAGTTATAGCGCGAGAACAAAACGACGACACAGAGACAAGAAGGATTCTCAGTGTCGTCGTTTTGTTCTCGTGCTATAACTGACACTTCTTGTCTCTGTGTCGTCGTTTTGTTCTCGTACTGTAACTATCCGAAGTGGACGTGTGGTAGAGAACGTCTGCTGTCCCCGCAGACGACTCGAGGTCCAAACGACTTGGGTTCCATCCCCACTGTGACCTGGAATTTTTGTTATCATTTATTTCATTTACATCGTTCTCGGTGTTTCGGTCACGCATAAGATGATTTTTCGCGCACAACCAACGACGCCTAAGCCGGAATTTCTGCGAAACGAGCTCTTCAACGCTCCCGCGCGTCACGCAATGCTAACGCGTGTGTGATTTCATGCCTCCCACCCACTGCAAAGGCTGAACGTTCATTCTTCATCGTTATCAGCCGCAAGCAACATTTACAAGTGCACACTGTACTAGACACCTAGGTGTCTAATTATTTATTTTCATCTCTCCCGCTCTTCAGACTTTGTTTTTTGCTGTATATCTGTTCTGAGTACATTTTTTTTGTGTCGAATTTATGTATTTATGCTTTACGTAAATGTACGTACTGGGTATTGCACATTGTGGTCATAGGGGGGAAGGGGGGGGGGGGGGGTTGATGCGTCGTCAGACACTCTAGTTGCCTTTTCATCGCCCCTTCCGATTCGACAGCTGGATAAGTGATGTATGTTTGCAATGATAAATAAACTTCAACTTCAACGATATTATACAGATGTGTAGCGGTTACCTCGCTTATCCGCAGAAAAGACGAATACTGGCGTAGTCGGTGCTGTCCTGTTTGATTTATGTTTTAGTCGACGCGTTGCAGAAAGCCAAAACTTCAGGAACGGTACGTTGGTCTTGTCAGGCAGTAGTCATCGACGGTTTTTTTTTTTTTTTTTGCCTGCCTTCAGTTAACAACGCTCCGCAAATACATGGCATATGTTGTCAGCGGCTCGCCATATTTACTTCACATTGGCTTCTTCAATACACCTTTACTAATATCTGGATGGTCAATCGTTCATTCGCGGTTCGATGAAGTGTACCTTATTAGTAACGGATTATCCTTAAGAAGCTGGCACTAAGCACTGAGCTTTTTCCTCAGGAATGGCTTCAGGTCCATTACAGGGACAGATTGTATAAGCGTAATGTAAAAGATTACAAGAAAGATTGGAGATACACACCCGAAAATTTGACAAATACATACACTGTATAACTACCATTCCCATATTATTTGAAAGATTGCAGCACTGGCGCGAGTAATTTTCGTTGGAACACCTTTCGTCTTAGTTTTGTCCAGCTAAAAAGCTCGCGGATGTTCGCAGGCAGAGCAAGCGAGTGCGGGACTGTCGGCCAGTGCGTGCCCTTTTTTTAAATAACGTGGCTTCCGAAATTACGTGAACTTAATCTCGGAGGCCATAATCGGGGCGAATCAGTTCTCCGAAAACCCGATAGGTGGGGGAAGTGTCGTTGCAGCTTGGCAGCACGCCGTCAATACCGTCACCTTGTATGCTCATAGTATCCGTTCGTGACTGGTCGCGCAACACAGGACAAAAGGCAAACGGACACCCCAGGCAGGCACGTGGGAGTGTCCATTTGTGGCCATTATGTGTCCGCGTGTGCGTTGCGCTGCCAGTCAAGAATCAGTACCAGCTCGCCCAATCGTCACTGCTGTTGCTCCCAACACCTATCTGTTTATCCGAAAATAAAATGACAACTCAAGAGCAGACGAAAATCGATAACATAACCAGGAATTCAGTAGAATGCAGCTCGAGTGGGCGCTAAATGAATCGTCTACTCGAAGCACACGTACACACTGACTCTGCCCAATGAGCTCGCGCATGATAGAATTTATAATTGATTCGGAAAGGCCGGGAAGAAAACGTTGGTTTTATATACGTTCGATCCCCGCGCATTTACCTGTTAAATTTCTTCAACTGCGAATTTCATGTAGGTTTCTTCATGCAGTGTTGTGGCTCTGCTGGTGATAAATGTATATGTTTTTTTTTTCGTGGGGTTTTGTTACGGTTAAACGATCCCAAATGTGTAGTTAGTGATCACGGTACGTTGCCGCTGCTTGGCAACAAGCTCGAAAAGAACATAGCGGATAATTTTAATGACTACTAAGCCTGTTGTAGTACTAATGTAATACATATTGGATCTGATGACCACAAGCAAAGCCTATCTATCTATCTATCTATCTATCTATCTATCTATCTATCTATCTATCTATCTATCTATCTATCTATCTATCTATCTATCTATCTATCTATCTATCTATCTATCTATCTATCTATCTATCTATCTATCTATCTAGTTAGCTAGCTATCTACTAGAGTGTACTCTATATCAACCCAAGCAAATGTCTACTAAACGTTCATTTTACATCAAAAGCCATTTTCAACGCACATAGGCGCGATAAGCACGGCAATATTATAGTGCAGAGATGCGCAAAATAAATTCTCCGGCAGTATCACTTTCGTGCATGCAAATTGGCCTCCGAGTAATGGTTTATATCAAGGTGTCCATAAAAATTCGTTTTCCGTTGAAAGATCGACACTACTTGCCGCATTCAGAGAACCAAACAAGGCGCATCCCGAGTTGGAATGTGATCAAACGATGCCACGTAAAAGCCTGCAGGTTAGCAATAGAAAACAAATGAAAATTTATCCTCAATCTTATTACCATAGAGCGAAACAGAGAGCTAATAATTCGTATCAAACTAACAAAACAAAACAGCTGACGACAAGCTGAGCGCGCACGCGAGAAAGGGTGTTCGACGAACGCGGGTTTTACCAATGAATGATGGGATTTGCGTCACAGCACTTGCACGACGTGGACATTTCGCAGCAGGCGCGATGAAACCTCACGCTATATATTCTCTCGCGTTGCGAGCCCAAATTATCGCCTAGAATTGATCTCTGCATGCTGACATTGAATTTTAGAAAGTGAAATGATGAAGCCACGCATACTGAGTTTTAAAATGCCCAACGTCTCAAAGCAGCGGGAACCGAAACAAGCTGCTGGCAACAGTGCGTTCAACACGACACGAGCGCCGTCTACGCAAGGCCAGCGCACCGGTTGTTGTATCGCAGGTTGTATCTTTTGGCGCGGAGCAGCGTGTCATCATCTAACCGCTAGTGTGCCTCGGGTGCCTGTAGCACATGGGAGCAGAAGCATGGCCGACGAACTAGTGTTTATTACTGCCAATTCGCCTGTGATAGTGCTCTCTGCTGTCATCGGAGTCCTTATTCTTCTGATCATTCTCGTGGGAAGCCAGAAGAAGGACGATGTCAAGAAGCAACCTTCGGCAACGAGTGAGTAACGCATCGTGTGCGCTGGCTTTCCCCTTGGCACCACGCTCGACCGGCGGGCGTGCGAGGACGCATCTGTGCTTTGCCGCTGACGTGCGGCGTATTCTTGAGCAAGCCGCGGCGCTTTGCATTTGCATGAAACCCTTCGGGAGCTAGCCTACTTCGTCGCTGTTAGCATTGTTGCTCGCTCGTGGACGAGGTGCCCCACTTCTCCGTGCCGGCTTCGGACCCCAACCGGCCCAACCGCTTGCGTGCACAAAGGTGGTGTCGTCGGGCTCTAGTGCCCTGTGAGTAACGTAATTCCCGGAAATAGTTGCACTACGCTACAAAGACGACGACGATGAAGCCAAGTTAGGGATTTTACGGAAAACCTTTAGTGGTGAGCATGAATGCTTGGCAGTTTTGCCGTACCACGGCCGCTTGCCGTACCTTCCCTTCGATCGCCCGCCTTTTTTTTTTTTTTAGCCTCGGCTTCCTCCCAACCGATGCCACCGATCGAAGCTCGGCGCATTCGGCTACCCCGACTTTAAGCTAGCCTTTGCTCGCTCAAATTTTGTTGCGGCTGAAGCATAGTTCGACGTTGGAGTTGCACGTGAGCTGCGAAGTGATGCCACTGTCTCCGCATTCTACATTGTCTACGCGTGTTACGGTCCGTTGATTCGGCCGGTCAAGTACTAGTGCTTAGCTTGTCTTTTTTTTTTTTAACCTTTGTTCATCAGCGAATCGCAAGCCTTCCGCCGGTTGACTGTGTTGGAAGAAAGCGCAAATACAAATTAAGCAAAAAAAAAAAAGTACATGCGAACTGACGGGGGTTGCTTGGAAGCGTCAATGAACGAAGGGGGGGTCCTTGACTTCGACGTGCTGTCCGCGAGCAAAAACAGGAACATAATGTAACTCCCGCACACCGGTGAACCCCTCAGCCGACGTTTGCAAAAGAACCGCGGAGGCGGCGCATTTCGCGGAGGAGGAGAAACGATGACGGGATATCCGTGCAGTGACCGCGAACCAGGCTTGCCAGCGCCGCTGGCTCGACCCCCTCCTCCCCCTCCCGGTATTACCCGCTCCTTGGAGGATAATGCGTCACACGAGTGAAACAACCGTCTTGATTTATTAAGAAACTTCGCAGCGGTGACGCTTGGCGCAACGCCGCCGCCTCTCTCCGCACGTCGAGTTTGTGTGGGCAAGGGAGAGCGCTCCTCTCAGTGTGGTTCGCTCTGTCGTCTGCTCGCGCGGCCAGACGGATAGCGTACCTTCGTCCGCGCTGGATCGCCACGACTCTATCCGCAGGTTTGGACAAAAGGCAAGCTCTAGATTTCTAATTAGCGCTGGTTTCGTCGCTTTTGACGACGCGGTGGCTTTTCGGGCTAGCTTGGGCACACCGCGGTGATCGTGCGGGCAACGCAATTGGACCTAACCCGGTTTCATTTGCGAGTGTTTTTGGCGCGTGGAAGGCCGCACTTGGGATTGAGGTCATTGTCAGTCCAGCGCAGCCGCGCGCGTGGGGATCCTGCTTCTTTTCGGTCTTGTCTACGAGAAAGCGAGAGAGAAAAAAAAAGAAACGGTAGTGGTTCTTAAAGAAAGGCACCTAATTTCTGTCGGCGATAAGGCGACACGGTGGTGGGATGATGTGCTCTCACGTCTCTCTTCTTTTTTTTTCTGGACTCTCTCACTCCTTCGTTTGTGTTGCTTTCGGTGACCTGAAAGCCCCCTTTCGAGCAGACCGTCGATCATCTGTTCTTGTTTTAGTCGAAAAGCGCTTTCTTTTTGTACCGTGCCCCCTCCCTCTCTCTCTCCGGTAAACGGCTCCGGATACGAAACCAGTAGTGTGAACCCGGGGAGAAGAGCAACCCCCCCCCCCCCCCCCCCCCCCCCCCCCCCCCCCACCGTTGTCTCTCTTGTGCACCGCGTCGTTAGAATGCGATGTACTTGCGCGTCGTGCAGTTTGTGTGAAGGCGAGTTGTCTGTTTCCTGGGATGTTAGAGATAAAGCCTTAAAAAAAGGAAATGCCCTTGGAATAAAAATTAAGTTAAGCAGTCGTTGTCGAGAGATAAGGACCCGCGACTACGTGGAGGTAGACAAAAGCTACGTAGACAAAAACAACTCTTCAACAATCGCGGTAGGGACACGTCAGCTGGTGCTTTTTTTTTTCTTTTATTTCCCGGTAACGTGTCAAGAACCGCACCGCAGGACGGAGTGACTAAGCACTTTATGCTGCCGAAGTTCACCATCTGTAGAGGAACAGAAGCCCCCCCCCCCCTCTCTCATTCTCTCTCTCTCTCTCTTTAGCCACATGAGACTGAGTACTCCTTGCAGTTGCGTATATAAACAAGTTCGCCTGTCCGATTTCGGTAGTACGTTCACGTCTCGGGCCCAGGAATCCCCAGTGCGTGTGTCGTGCATGCGGATGTGGCTATCTGTGAGGCGCGCGTGCTTGTACGAATCGAGCTTTCCTGTAAACCATGTAAATTTGGCTCAGCTCAGGGTAGGAGACCCACTTTTGCTTGGACATCCCGTAAGTAACTTGCTTTTTTTAAAGGGACGGCGGTGTCCGATACGAAATGACTTTACGGAAGAGCTAGTGTTTTTTTTTTCTAGTTTTCTGTCTGGGAGTATCAGACATCTGCATAGATACCCGAAAATAGCGTTTGTAGTGCGTGTTGTTCTGCCTCGCCCTGATACGATGGGGCGCAGTGACTCATGCTTATCTGTATATATTTTGAGGACAGAAAAAAAAAGTGGGACAGAGCTGATCTGTTGGCAAATCTGAAACGACGCAAGCTGCAGCGATGCTTTCTATTAGACGCTTTGTTTGTTTGCTTGCATTTGTAGCTATCGCTGGTTTGGAAGCGTGGTTGAGTGTGTGTAGTTTACAAACGAGACTACATATCATGTCACTTGTATCGGGTGTGCGCCTTTACAAAGGGAAAGGGGAGGAGGGGTGATGTTGAGTTTCTTGGTGACTGGGCTTATCGATTGAAGAAAAAAAAAAAAGACTGGTCGTCGGGGATTACAATAGCATCTATTTCGGTGAGCAGGCGTGTAAGGCTATTGTTAAATTGCAGTCTGCTAGCCACTATCCTCGACTATAGGGTGGTCAGTGGTCAACGCATGTTGGTGATGGTTGCTTTTGGAGTATGTTCATGCGCACTTCGAATCAGCTTGGAACCGGAGTTTGTACGAAATCGTTATGCCGTGAGTGCGTTTGCTCTTGCCGATGCTCTCATCGCTTTCGATTTTCCGTTATCCGCTGTTTTAAACGCGGAAATGCCGTATTCCATCAAACGCGTGCCCTTGGATGATGCAAGTAGGAAGCGAGCGAAAGCTGTCACGTGGTGCGATGTGCAACTCGCAGATCGGAATTCAGCTGATTAGCTTCGCGTGCTGGTTGCCAAGTGGCAACAGCGCCGGGTGTGGGTGACTCACGAATTGTTCGCAGATGCTTCGTGGCGCTTGTATATATATGTATAGAGTGACCTGCCTGCTTTGTCTTCTATAGAGCACGTAGGCAGGCACTTTCCGCGTAAGAGCGGAGCTTTTGTATGCCCAATACGCTGAAACATCTATTGGGCTGACGCAGTGAATTCGGTACGAACCTGAACATACGTAAACGAAAGCCACGCTCGGGGCCTGTCCACGTGTCGGGCGTAGGTGAGCTGCATCTATTTGCTCGTGGACAATTTCGGGAAATGGTTAATTTTTGAGCTAGTTCGTTTTGCATCACCGAAGAGATGAAAACTCCCGGCTGCGTTACGTTTAGAAAAAAAATCTCCCAGATCTTCAAAAACGAATCGTGACTATTTCACAAATGTGTGTCTCGTACCGTGTCTACGGTACACGATGCTCGTAATTTTACGATTTTCCTCGAGGTATTCTGAGTATAGTGGACAGCTGCAAGAAAGCGTAGCTATTCGATCGTAGCTACTTGCAGCGTAGTGATCGCGGGCTCTCTTGTGTTTGTCGCGGCGCAGCCAAGGAAAAGGAAACGGTGCTTCGCAAGGAGGTGCGAGCCGTGCCAAAGAAGAAGAAAGTGCAGGAGAAGAAGCGTGACTTGAAGGCCCCGTACTTACATCCGTGGCTAATGACGACCCTAAAGGGACACAGCGGCTCCATACTGGACCTGGACTTCAACGGCAACGGCAAATACCTGGCCACCTCTGCTGATGGTAAGTTGAAGGCCTGGCACATTTTTTTTTCAAGTTCAAACACACCTTCTTTGTTTGGTTCGAGGTAGCGCTTTTTTTGCTTTCACGTGGTGTCTAGAATCTGAATGGTGCCGTCGTATAGCTTTATTTGCTTTTAGAGTAAGTACAGCAACAACAAGGCAGACCTGGTGCGGTATTCTGTTTGACTCCAGTAACTGGGCTGTTTCATTTCAGTATGCTTTGATTGGATGTTTATGACGGGAGCTTGTCGCTGTACGGCACCAGCCGTGATAGCCGGCTCTGAGTTACATCTTATCAGAGTACACTGTAACGGACGGTGTACTTCCAACAGGACGCCATTCCTGGATGCTCTGTCGAGGCCATGTGCAGGCTGATACTGCAGGGCTGTAATGACTCGAACCGACGCCGCTGAATCAAATCACTGCTAGGTTTACTTATGTTTCTCCCAGTTCTGCAGGGGCAATCGGGCATCTCGCCTTGGCTCTTCGCTAAAAAGAAAAATAAAAGAAAATGTAAGCTATGCTATAGGTTTGGCGACAAAGCTGAACCGCAATACCGCAATATTGCAGTTCTGTGAAAGACATTTAAAAAGCTGAAGTCCTAGCATAGTATGAAAATGCTCGTAGATTGGTAGCCATAGATATGGGCTCTCTTATTCTCTCTCTGAGGACGCGTTTCCTTGTGACCTCCTTCTGAGAAAGTAACAGTAACAAAGCCTATAGCTACTGCTATTCACCCTCGCTTTTTATCCGAGCTGTAGAGAACCCTCATCTTTCCCTTCCCCTTTTTTTACTACTTTGCGCACGTGTGTGTGTGTGGCTGTGTGTGTATGATGGCATCCCAACGTGCATGATGCGTGGCTGGGCGAGGGTTGCCAGGGTGTGGGAGGTATGTGCAAGTCGCTGCGTCGTCCGGTCCAGGAGCCGGAGATCCTTTGCTTTCTTCCTCTTCCTTGCGGTGCTGGCACTGTCTTTGTCTCCATGTGCTGGAGCGGCCGTCCTCCTATGGCTGTTAAGAGTTTTAGCGCATAGCGCTAGTGAGAGAGAGAGAGAGAGATAGGGAGCCCCGCGGGTCTCGCCGCCTTGAGCGCGCGGGAACCATGTCGAGAGTGAATCCCGACCGCACTGTTTTTGTTGTCCATCTTCCTTCCCGGAGGTCGCTCGGCCCAGCGTGCCATCCAGGGCCCGAACATCAACAACCAGCACAGCTGTCACAAGACCTCCTCCGCGGGACGCACTACCCCGTCCCGGAGTCCCCCGAGCCCGTTGGAGGGCGCCTGGCGCCTTCCCGTGTGCGCCGACGACTTGTACCACCAGCTGCTGCGCTACAGGCTGACGCCGCAGGAACTGTACCGCTGCGGCTACCCGCGGCCCTGCCCCGACGAGCCCGGTCGCGCCGTGTGGCTGCAAGCGGACGCCGCGACGGCCGACTCTAGCCGCAAGACGTGCTGCCGCTGCGGCTCCTCGTTCGTGATCACTCCGGGCGGCGAGTACTACGCCAACGACGTGTGCACCTTCCACACGGGCCGCCGGGGCCTCGCCGAGTTCTCGTGCTGCGGCGCGACGGGCGACGAACCGGGCTGCGAGCGGTCCGACTACCACGTGTGCGCCCAGGGAGCGCGCGGCGAGTGCGACGCGCCCGCGAGGGGCTTCGTGCGCACTCGGCCGCGGCACGGCGTGGCCGGCGGCGTGTACGCGCTCGACTGCGAGATGTGCTTCACCATCCGCGGACTCGAGGTGGCCAAGGTGAGCGTGGTCGGCTCGAACGGCGCCACCGTGTACGACTCGTACGTGCGGCCGGGCAGTCCCGTGCTCGACTACAACACGGCCTTCAGCGGCGTGACGGCCGACCACCTGCGCAACGTGCGCACCACGCTGCAGGACGTGCAGGCCGTGCTGCTGCGCCTCTTCACCGCCTCGACGGTGCTCGTGGGCCACGGCCTGGAGAACGACCTGCGCGGACTCAAGATCCTGCACGACACCGTGGTCGACACGGCCGTCGTGTTCCCGCACCACCGGGGGCTGCCGTTCCGTCGGTCGCTGCGCTCGCTCGTCGGCGCGTACCTGAACCGCGACGTCCAGGACGGGACCCGGGGCCACGACAGCGTGGAGGACGCGCGCGCCTGCATGGAGCTCATGCTGTGGAAGGCCAGCCGGGACCAGAAGCTGCGGGAGCGACGGAACCGCGGAGGCGGAGGGCGCCTCCTGCAGCCGTCCTTCTAGCCGTTTCTTGTGGTGCTTCGCGCGCGCGTGTGTGAGTTGGAAGAAAGTGTGTGGACTGTTTCGTGTGGACGACACTCAGTGCGCGGGGCTCCATCTATTTCACTCTCTCTCAACAAGACCTGCTATCTCTCTCCCTCTTTATGAAGAAAGACAAGGATTTGTGTCCGCGACGCCAATGCACACTGCCATGATGTGACGCCTGCTCCCCATAAGCGGATCTATCCTATCGGCGGCTTGTTCTACCTGCACGCGCCCGGCTGGTCTGTGTGTGTGTTTTTAAGAAAAAAAAAATTAAGGACGTGCCGCCGTGTTTGGACTGGACCATTGAGACGGAGCGGTGCTACCGAACCACGGTTGTGAAAAAAAAAAGTGTCACTCTTCGGACTTTTTTTATTGTTATATTTTTTCTATGAAGAACCAAATGGGGGACTGTCGTGTCTCAGTGTTGGTGGACGCTTGTTTGGAAAGACGCTGTTATACTTCTTGTTTTCCGCCTCGTTTTATTTTTTTTATTTTTCTTATTCGTACAAAGTAAAAACAAAAGTCTTTATATGACTCAGGAAGAAAAGAGAGCGTCTTTCCAATTATATATAAAAAATCATATTAGGGAGGAGAAGACGGAAGCCGAGACTAGCCGACAAGACCGCGCATCGACCATCTTGTACAGTCTTTTATTTATTGTCACGTGCCCATCGTCATGCTGTCATTTTACACGTGCGGCTGGGTCTCGTGCAGCTTGCGGATCTTAATTTATTGATATGTCCGTTCTTTTGTAATGTTTTTTTTTTACTGCCATTAAAAGGAAAATATTTTTTTTCCTCGGCGAGAAACGTATCTGTTGTACGGGACTTTCTCTCTCTCTCTCACGCGTGTCGCGCATGCAACTGCCGACACTGCAAATCAATCGACTGTGCACATACCTTCGCATCCTGTTTAAGTGTTTGACAGTTGGGTGCAGTGTTGCATCATGTGCATGCTTACAAAGTGGTGAATAGGATGCCACGCTCATGGACTGCTGGTTTGCAAGTTCCGTGCTTCCAGGATCGATCAAGCTAGAGCTCACGTATAAGGCCGGCCAAGCTCTATGGTTTGAATGAGGCTGCAGTGCTGGTGAAACCTTTGGTAGTAGAGACTAGTTGGTCTGGGGTTATTAGAAAGTCAGATCAGCTGGAATGAACACTGACACACTTAGGCGGGGCATGCAAGATCAGTCCTGTCCTTGTATGCTTAGTATTTGTGTGTTCGTCTTCATTCGTGCTAAGTTTACCTCGTCATAATGGTGGAACTTGCGCTGGCTTAATGATGTCTTGTTGTGTAGCTTAACAATGATGTCATGTTGCCGAGTGTTGTGTCGGACCTGTAGGGACTGGTCTTTCGTCTGCGTGTTCAGCAGCTTCTGGCTGTGTCATATCTTCTGGTGTTTACCAGTTAGCTGCAAACTTGGTGCTTGGCCATCAGAAGCAGTGTTTTAGCTGGGCTGGTTTACCGCGTGGTATGCGCGGAAATACCGTACCGTCGTGGTGAACGCGCAGCTTTTCTTTTGAAACTTTTCATCCGCGCTCGTTTCTCATTGTGCACAGCAACGTGATGAGATGTGGTCAAGGAAGGTGTCTGTAGATGTGTTGTAGACTAAAAAGAAAAAAAAATCTGCATGCCTTCCACGATGGCACGGTCAACCAGCTTTGCTAGAAGATCCCAATGCCTCAGTCTTTGTATTCCCGTTGTTACTAGTGCAGTAGTACTAGGCTGCCTTGCACACATTCCAGTGAGCCGTATGATAGGCAGATCATAGATATGTTTTAGTACAGAAACCACTCGGTATCATAACGGCGGGGTTAACGAAATCGCGAGATCAAGCTGCAAGACCGCCAGTCTTGTCTCTAGGGTCAGCGAAGGACTTCGGTGAAACAGCGGGGGGGGACTTTTCTCATCTCGCAGCTGTCGTAAGCGACTCTTAGCGCATGTTCGAGGAAAAGTCGTTGCCACGGCTAAAAAGGTATTGACTCACGCCTTGGAGCTCTTCCCAAAACGTTGCCACAGAGTGGGCTCTCTGGCGTAGCGCCCTATCGCAACTGGATGCGTTGCGCAACAGTCGTAATGAAGCGGCCCTTGCCGCTTTCTACGCGTTGAATGTAGGGGACGATCCGCGCCATGACCAACAAACTTCGACCGCGCAGGAGTGTAGTTAGCGCTCGTGGTGGCGTTCTCTTGTACCTGCTGTTTCAGTAATTGCCAATGTCTTGTTGAATGAATTGTGGCCTTGAAAGCTTTTGAATACAACAATGCCATATTGGACAGACAGACAGGCATAGAACTTTATTATGGTCCCGAGGAACACTACCTCAAGGAGGTAGAGCAGCGTGACGCTCCCACGTCGGAATGGGCAGGCCGAGCCTCACTGTCGTGAGCCCTCTGGACAGCCCAGAGTTGATGTCCAAGTTCTGAGCTCCTGAGTGCAGAGCTCCATTCCTCTTCGGTCATGTGCCGAGAATCGCGTGATGAGGGGCACTGCCAGAGCATGTGTTCTAACGTAGATACGGCGCCACAATCTGCGCATGTTGGATTAATGCTTTCAATAAACTGGCTTTGGGAACGAAGACTGGGGTACGACCTGGTTTGAAGCATGCGGAGGGTAGATGCCTGGGCCTTGGAAAGTTGCATATGAGGAAGGGGCAAAATCGTTCTGTCCAGCTGATAATGTTTGGTCACCTCGTTGAAAGTGAGGAGAACATCCCTAAGGACCATTAGGTTGGAGTCTGAAGGCCCCGCAGGCTGCCCAGCACGGTGAGTAAGTTCGCGTGCTTGGGCGATCTCTTTTAGGTTTGCTATGGAGGCCAGATGTGATCCAAGGCTATATAAGTAGAACAATACTGCTGGCATGCATAACAAAAAAAAAAAAAAAAAGAAGCGTGACTGCAGACTGTGTGCTTCATGAAAGTTTGGTGTAAAGTAGCAGTTCTAGCATATGGTGTACGCATAGCCTTGCGTCAGCGTACAACGTCAATGCGTCGTACGCTAACCTGTTCGATATACACGTTAAGTTATGAAAATACCGCTATGTACGAACTCTCTCCTAAAACTGCCTAATGAGTCTGGAACGTCGATATCACGACAATGTGGTTTTTTTTTTACGTAATTGACGCCCGAGATCTGTACACGTACTGTACCCCGAAACGGGCTGAGTAACACGTTTTTTGGCGACCGAAGCGTCGTCGTTCACAGGAATCGCAGAAGCAGAAAAATGTTGCGTAAGTGGCCTGACTTCGGTGGCCTAGACGTGGATTCCGTGAGTTGTAGTTGTGACACGCGAAGTTGCCATTCCGTGAGAACTTGTTTTGCAGTATTACTGCACTGAAAGATGATTTGAAAAGAAAAAAAGTGAGAAATCATATTACGAACGTGCTACTCCGCCTGGCATATGTACGAAACGAGATGTGTTTTCGAGCTGAACGGTTAAAGAGCGGCAACACGCTGTCGGGTTGGTGATTAACCGCGACTCCCTCATGGCTTTGGTAATGAATCTGCCGCTCGCTACGTAACGAGCGCAGGACGACACTTAGCAACGCCAAGGACAGCGTGCCGTAATTGAGCCAAGAGTTGCAGCTTTTCAAAAGAAAAAAAAACTCATCGTTCTCTTCGTGTAGTGGTTCGTGCGCTTGTTGCTTGGCGCGGGGCGTTTTCCTGCAAGCGCCGAGGACGTTGCATTGACTCTGCGCCTTGCGCAGACTGCGTCAACATCGAATCAAAACTCGAAAGCGCTTTGCGAGGGTGCCCGGCGCGAGTCGACCGTCTGGGATAATCCCTTGGAGAGTCCCATGCCTCATCGAAGCGGCGTATAATTGTTGCTTCACCACCGGCAAGGAAACCCGCCGAGCAGAGGAACGTTTTTCCTCGTGTTGACACCGCTCCTCCGATGAACACTCGTCACCGAACTGCTGCAGACCTACGGAAACGGCGAGACCATCGTTTCAGGTCTGCCGCGCGGGGGAGTACATCGTTCTACAGCGTGAAATCAGGGTTGTTTGGTGACTGATCATCGCATTGTACGGTGAAATCGCGCAGTTTTTTCATAGCACCACGCGGTACGGTGATGGGAGTATACACGGACTGATCTGCGCTGGCTTGGCAGTGCATTTTCGTTGTGGTCACGGATGTTTACGACAGTCTCTAGGGGATCTTGGCGGCACCCAGGGAGCCTTCGTTGATAAGGTGCGTAGTGGTGTGGAGACTTGATGCAGCGCCAAGAATCGTCGCGCTTGTCGGGCTCCGTCGACTTGTTAAGAACCACGTTGCACGCTCCCTGGCACCGCCGCCGCTTCTAATCTGAAGACGCGGTGAGGGGCACGGCTGGCGCATTTTGTGACGTCGAGCGCCGTACGCGACCTCTGGCGGCGCGCGGGAGGAGCCGGTGGCGCTGCTAAGGAGACCGCGATAGGGAAGCCTACGCGTAGGCTCCCTAGACCGCGATAAAGCCCCTAAAACCCCTAAAAGCCCCTAAAAGTTTGCTTCTATGCCTAAAACTTCGTTTAGACCGCGATAGAGTGCCTCGATGTGCTCGTTCGCCTCCGCGGCGCGCGCAGCGAGACACTTTTGACTACTCAAGACCGCGAGGCCTTTCGTCAAAAGCGCGGCGGTGTCAGATGTCAAGGCGTGTAGCTCGAGTGACCATCAGTTAATATGTTCACCATCCGCGTCGGCCTCGTCGGTTCCTTTCAAGTATGCCTCGTGGTTAACGGCTATTACAGGGCGTACTAATTAAACGCTGCCTGTAAATAATTAAAGGGTGCGCTAACGATCGGAGCACGATGAGGAACACGTGAAAGACTGTCCCCCATTACAGCTTTTCCCCCCTTCTATTTCTTCATTAGGCTTTCGGGCGTTTCGGTCTTCTTCGGGGGATAAGACACTACAGTTGAACGACATTCTGTCCAGTGCTTGCAAACATGCCGGAATGCAAACACGCTACGCCGGTTCGCCTAGTCGCATTTCCAATGAAAAATAAACCCCGTTTCCTGCGTCATTTTTTTGTATTTTTTTACATGCGAAGCCGATCCATCACTTTCGTTGGAAGCATTGAATGGCGCTTCGTAAACGTGACAAAAGAGTGTTCTCTTGTAGACATTTACAAGAGCTGACCCAAATAGTCCAGCTTTTGTGTGCACGTGTGTCTCGTTGCTCAGTCTGAAATGCGTGTGTACACCCTGACGGGCAACAGTGTGCGCTGTCGTATTGTTCGTTCTTGGTTGCAAACACTCGTTCGGAATTTTGCAGGCGCACTAAACATTAATTCACTGTTCAACGTGGGCAGCCGTTTCACAAAAGGCTGTTCCGGCGTTCCGCTAACTCTCGGCAGCCTGCAACAACTCCACGAATAGGGCTTCAGTACGAAACCCGGAAGGGTGTCGAACCAGTGGCGTTCACACTCTGCGCGAGATGACGGGAAGCATTCAAGTGCTCGGGAATCGCGAGCACGGCGGTTGGATTTCGCCGTTGTCCGCGCCGAATGAGTCCGAGGTTTGCGGAGCAAAGAATGTCCAGCAGTGTTTTCTCCCGTCTTGCGGACACAGAGCAGGCGCAGGACACTGCGAGGCGTAAGCTTTTGGTGTGTTGAGATTATATATATATATATATATATATATATATATATATATATATATATATATATATATATATATATATATATATATATATATATATATATATTGTGAGACGACGTCAGGTACGAAGGAGCGACCGTTTTATTGTCAACCCAGACGCGCGAGCCAGCAACCGAACAAGCAGCGAGCCGCTACGATGATGATGATCACGGTGCTTTGTATGCGCAGGTGAAAGTGAAAATGATAAGCAACACAATCAGCGCTCACACTATTTCCCCCCTACACGAAAGCGGTCTGCAAGACGTTCATTTAGTAAGTGTATGAGCGCTGGATATAAGGTTTCAGGCGAGACACATGGACGATCTCGGTCCCGCGACGACGGCGATCAGAAGCCGAAGTAACCGGCGCGACGCGATAATTTACGGCCGATGTTCGTTCAAGCACGGTGTAAGGACCCAGGTATCTGTGAATGAATTTTTCACAGAGGCCGGGTGTGCGAACAGGTGTCCAGAGGAGCACTTCGTCGCCTGGGTAGAATGACACAACTCGACGTGTCGCATCACAACGAACTTTTCGCTGGGCCTGAATGGTAGAGGTGTTGGCGCGGGCGATTGTGCGGCAGTGGTTGACACGGGCAGCGAATTCTTCCGGAAGGGACGCAGATGGGACAGAAGGCGTGGACAAAAAGCTGGTGTCTAGAACAAAAGATGGTGCACGGCCATACACAAGAAAAAACGGGCTGTAACTTGTAGTGCGTTGTATGGCAGTGTTATAGGCAAACGTGACGAAAGGTAGTATTGTGTCCCAGTTCTTGTGATCGGGTTGGACATACATAGAGATCATGTCTGACAAGGTTCTATGAAAACGCTCAGTAAGACCATTGGTTTGCGGATGATATGCCGAGGTGGTCTTATGGATTGTGTCAGAGGCCTGTAAAACTTCAGCGAGCACACGAGAAAGAAATGTCTTGCCACGGTCACTCAGGAGAACACGAGGGGCGCCGTGGCGCAGGATAATGGCACGCAGAACAAAGTCGGCTACTTCGCTGGCAGCTCCAGTAGGAAGAGCTGCCGTCTCAGCGTAGCGAGTAAGATGGTCTACGGCAGTAACAATCCAGCGGTGACCGGCGGCGGTAAGCGGAAGGGGTCCGTATAAGTCTATGCCGACGAACTCGAAGGGAGCGGATGGGCACGGGAGAGGCTGTAGAGGGCCGGCGGGAAGAGATGTCGAACGTTTTCGGTGCTGACATGATGAACAGGAAGTGACGTACCTGGAAACACTAGTGGAGAGGCCAGGCCAGAAGCAGCGAGTCTTAATGCGATCGTAGGTTTTATGAAAACCCAAGTGGCCAGCCGTCGGGTCGTCATGAAAGGCTTCTAAGACTTGGAGTCGAAGTGAGCGAGGTATGACCGGGACCCATCGGCTACCGAGAGGATGGTAAGTTTGTCGAAGTAGCGTTCCGTCATGAAGTTTGAAACGCGTGAGTTGTCGTCGCAAGCGGCTGTTGGGAGCACGAGATGAGCCGGTGAGCCGATCGATGATTGTACGGCAGTATGTGTCTGCACGTTGGAGCGAGGTGAGGTCTGCGGATTGAAGGAAGTCATCCGGTGCAGTGGGCTCGATGGGACTAAGACTGGTCATCTGCGTGGTCTCTTGGCTGGGAGGTGCTGCGCAGCAGGTAGATGCGTCATGATTTTGCAACAGCGGACAGCGTGACAAAGCGTCGGCATCTTGGTGTTTGCGGCCCGACCGGTATGTGACACTGTAGTCATACTCCTGCAGTCGGAGCACCCAACGACCGAGGCGTCCTGACAAGTTTTTTAATGATGACAACCAACAGAGCGCATGATGATCCGTGACGATCGTGAAGCGGCGGCCATACAAATAGGGGCGAAATTTTTGCACGGACCATACGATAGCGAGACATTCCTGTTCAGTGATGCTGTAATTGCGTTCCGCTGGGGAGAGAGTACGGCTCGCGTAAGCCACGACTTGCTCTTGTGAAGCCTGGTCACGCTGCAGCAGAACAGCGCCGATTCCGTGCCCACTTGCGTCAGTGTGTAATATAGTAGGGGCTGTGGGATCAAAATGGCGAAGAACTGGCCCTGACGTGAGGCATCGCTTCAGGGTCTGGAAAGCAGCTTCACAGTCATCTGTCCAAAGAAATGATGCACTTGTGGTCAGGAGTTTGTGAAGAGGAGCCGCGATAGTGGCAAAATCACGGACAAAACGGCGGAAGTAAGAGGCTAAGCCGAGGAAGCTGCGAAGGTCTTTGAGCGTGGTGGGCTTAGGAAAGTGCAGCACAGCGGCCACTTTGTCGGGATCAGGTTCGATGCCAAGCTTGCTGACAACGTGGCCTAACACTTTGATGCTGCGGCTCGCAAACCGACACTTCTTGGTATTTAGCTGGAGACCGGCTTTGGCTAGACATGTGAGCACCTCGTCTAGACGTTCTAGGTGTTGCGAGAAGCTGGATGAAAAGATGACGATGTCATCCAGGTAACAAAGACAGGTCTTCCATTTTAGGCCACGCAGCACCGTATCGATCATCCGCTCAAATGTGGCTGGGGCATTGCAGAGCCCAAAAGGCATCACATTGAATTCGAAGAGACCATCAGGAGTAGCAAACGCTGTCTTCTCTTTATCAGACTCATGCATCGGGATCTGCCAATACCCAGATCGTAGGTCGAGACTTGAGAAATATTCTGCACCCTGTAAGGTGTCAAGTGCATCGTCAATTCGAGGCATAGGATATACATCCTTGCGCGTAATTTTGTTTAGTGCCCTGTAATCAACGCAAAATCGCACTGATCCGTCCCTTTTCTTAACTAGGACAACAGGAGAAGACCAAGGGCTTGTGGAAGGTCTGATAACGTTGCGTGCGAGCATGTCATTGACTTGTTCCTCGATGACCTTGCGTTCTGAAGACGACACGCGGTAAGGGCGACGGCGGATAATACGAGAACCGTCTGTGGCGATGTGATGAGAGGTCACCGTAGTTTGACCTAAGCCATCCGAACAAACGTCAAAACAAGTCTTGTGTTTTGTTAAAAGGGCCATTAAGTCATTAGTTTGCGTTGGAGTGAGATATGGACTCAAAGTGGCTTTAAGCGCATTAGATGAGCCTCCTGGTGGCGTACACTTAGCGACTGACGGCGGAGACGATACAGTGACGACACATACCGGTGCTATGTCGATAAGGCTGGCAACAGTGGACCCCTCTGGCAGTAGTTGTGGCTCTGTTGTCGTGTTGTAGGCGGTGAGACTGGCATGACCACGCGAAAACCGCACTAGACAACATGCGATGGCGATTCCTCGGAAAATGCAGCGCTGATCGGGGACAACCACTGCGTCACCGTCAATGGTATCGCTGGATCTAATGGTGAGGATACGTTCTTGGGCCGGGGGCAGTACAAAGTCTGCAGCTGCAACAAGGTGAGGCGACGAAAAATCGTAAGCACTAGAATTTTCAGTGTCCGTAATGCGAATAACGGGCGGACCACACGAAATGACAGCGGAAGCGGCTGACAGGAAGTCCCAGCCCAATATAATCGGATGAGCACATGAAGAAAGCACAGCCAATTGTATATGGTGACGAATTCCGTCGATCAGAACACGAACAGTGCATTGTCCAATAGGGTAAATTCTATTTTCATTAGCACCACATAACACCGGACCAACATATGGAGTTTGCACTTTTCGTAGACGATGACATAGTTCGCGATCAATGACCGAAATGGCTGCTCCAGTGTCCACGAGTGCGTCAACCGAAATGCCTTCTACACAAACAGTTAGTAAATTTGCAGGGCGCGCAGGAGGAATTGGGACAATTCGACGACAGGCAGTTTCTCCTCCAAAAACTGCAGCTGCTAGTTTTCCGAGTGGCTGTCGAGGGGCATCAGGGCAGAACGTAAAGGCGAAGTAGTACGGCGGAAGGGCGATGGTGAACGACGGCGGGGTGAGCGGGAAGAACGAGGTTCACCGTGGGACAAAGGAGGCGAAGGCGAACGTCGTGACGAGGGAATGTAGGTTCCTGGAACGTAGGGGTCAGACCGCGCAGCCCGGTCACTCTCGTACGAAGAATAACCTCGTCGTTCATCTTGCTGGCGCCGACGGCAAAAGCGGGAGATATGTCCTCTTATGCCACAGTAGTAACAGACGGGGCGCGTAGGGCGCCAGGCAGGGAAGTGTGGTTGTGGTGGTGCCTTGGCTGCCATCGCAGCCAAATGGTCGTATACGACGTCCGTAGTTACAGGTGGAGTAGGTGGAGGAGGCCGTGACACGACTTCGGCATACGTAGGCACATGTAAGGGCACAGGCGGCGGGGCACGTGCGACGCTCGTCATCGACGCCAATTCGTCCTTTATAATTTCCCGCAGGTTAGGAGGGGGTGAGCGGGCAGGTGAAGTCGGTGCGCTGGCAGGAACAAGGCTGTGAAGTTCCTCTCTCACTATGGTGCGAATTAGAGCTCGCAGCTCATGCTCGCCAGTAAGACGAGTGTCATAGGAGGCGTGTGGAAGGCGCATTGAGTAAAGTGCGTCCAGGCGCTGGCAGGTGGTAATAATGTCCTGAACTGTTGTCGGGCTCTGCATGACAAGAGCATTAAAGGCGACGGAGTTGATGCCTTTCATTACTTGCCGAATACGATCGGCCTCCGGCATGTCCTTTTGGGCGCGGCGGCAGAGGGCCAGAACGTCTTCAATGTACGATGTGTACGATTCGTCAGGCCCCTGGATGCGGGTAGCGAGCTTCTGTTTAGCTACCTCAGAGCGTCCTGTAGAAGTGCCGAATATTTGACGCAGCTGCACCGTGAATGCTGACCAATCAGGAAAGTCGCGTTCGTGGTTATGATACCACGTCTTAGCAACCTCCTTCAGATAAAAGGGTACATAGCGCAGCTTATGTGCCTCATCCCAGTAATTGCAAGCACTGGTACGGTCGTAACTGTCCAGCCATTCTTCTACGTCCTCACCGCGAAGGCCAGAAAACACTGGAGGGTCTCGTTGCGAGGTACTCACGGTGTGGTGAGGCCCAGCAGGCTGAGCGGGTGGTGCGAAGAAGGCGGTAGGGGGTGGGTCGTTTTGCGCCATCACTGTTGGCAAGCACAGCCGTCGACCTGATCGGAGCTCCAGGGGTGACCGGTAGTGCACGAGGACTTGGGAATCACAGCACGCTCCACCACTTGTGAGACGACGTCAGGTACGAAGGAGCGACCGTTTTATTGTCAACCCAGACGCGCGAGCCAGCAACCGAACAAGCAGCGAGCCGCTACGATGATGATGATCACGGTGCTTTGTATGCGCAGGTGAAAGTGAAAATGATAAGCAACACAATCAGCGCTCACAATATATATATATATATATATATATATATATATGGGATATGGCACAACGGGAGCGTTGTCAACAAGGATAAATATATTTATCCCCTCTCCCCTGATGAAGGGAGGTCCCCTCCCGAAACTGTTGGGAAATAAATATATTTATCCTTGTTGACAACGCTCCCGTTGTGCCATATCCCATACCTTCACGAAGACTAACTGGCCCATTGAATTATTACTCCCACTATATATATATATATATATATATATATATATATATATATATATATATATATATATATATATATATATATATATATGAAAAGCTTAGCACCGCGCCCGTTTTCGGGATTACGTAGACGTTTATGGGCGCTCCTTCGCGCATAATACTTCATGCATTGTTGCGCGGAACGGACGAACGGATAGATAGATAGATAGATAGATAGATAGATAGATAGATAGATAGATAGATAGATAGATAGATAAGGGAACTTTCTAAACTGATTCATATTTGCCCATTAGTCATCTTTTGAAATGTCATTAATGAATGAATCAAGGCAGTAATTTGCAAACGAATGTATGCAGTCAGTATCGAACCGCTGTCTTGCCCCGCCGCGGTGGTCTAGTGGCTAAGGTACTTGGCTGCTGACCCGCAGGTCGCAGGATCGAATCCCGGCTGCATTTCCGATGGAGGCGGAAATGTTTTAGGCCGGTGTGCTCAGAATTGGGTGCACGTTAGAGAACCCCAGGTGGTCGAAATTTCCGGAGCCCTCCACTACGGCGTCTCTCATAATCATATGGTGGTTTTGGGACGTCAAGCCCCACACATCAAATCAACCGCTGTCTTGTAGTATGTGAACGAAGAAGATTGGGAGACGCTTCTGTAGTGTGTTTACTTGAAAAAAAAATATCTGCCGGTCGCTTGTCAAGAGGCAGTGTTGACTTTTTGTCTGTGCTTGGAATAGCATTGCAAACATTGCAAAAGGAGCGATCGACCGTCACATCCATCGCTTGAAATACGAGTTTGTAGGGGCTGATAAAAACTGTGTGGGAGATTGTAGTGGTTAGAAGATGAGAAAAGGCACCTAATTTCTCCAACCCGGTCGGGAGCACGGCACAGTGCCTTGGGAGATGATTGCGAGTCGCGTGTACTACTACGTCACGTATACCCGCCCGAATCTCCCTAAATCAGCTTTTGACACGGTGGGCATTTTTTTTTTTTGCGTCGTGTCATATTCTGTTATTGAAATCTTTGACAGCGTTATTCAAAGAGAGCAGCTTTGGTCGGGCTTTTTTTTCCTTTTTTTTTTGTTCACTATACGAATCGGACGTGATAACGCATGCGAACAATGTTTGCGTGAGGCAGGTACACCGATATCAGACAATGGCAGGCTAAGAAATTTTCAACAACGTGGTGATGGTCAATGAAGCATGGTGTTCGCTAAATAGGTCTGCAATTCAGAGGCGAGAGGGGGGGAGGCGACGTGCGCTTCGTTATTGCTTTATTTCACGTATCAATCGTTTTCACGTAATGTTGCGTTTCGATTTTATTTTCGTGATATTATACTCCCGTTGAATCTCGCAGCGTAACGAAACATACGCAAGAAAGACAAAAAAAATGCACTTATTAGGCGTTTTTTTTTCTATTGTGCTCATTTCTTGGTGGGAGTGCTCAACCTAACGCCATATGTGAAGCGGTCGAAGTGAGCCAGCAAGCTCTTTATATCTGTTAAAACAAAACACAGTTAAAAGAAGAAAAGAAAATAGAGTATATAGCGTGTTCCGGGCCCCAAAAAACTTGCGCTCGTGGTATAGTGGTGTCTGCGGTTTTACGTTCCAAAACCTCGTCGCGACCATGAAACACGCCTTAGTGCAGTGCTCCGGGAACTTTGGTCACCTGGTGCACGGGTGACCAAAAGTGATCGCCTCCATCGATGGAGGCATCAATAGTGATCGCCTCCATCGAAATGCGATTGCCGCAGCCGGAATCGAACCCGCGACTTTCGGGTCAGCAGCCCTGCACCGTAACCATTGTGCAACCCTGGCGCACTATAAAGAGAGAGAAGGAAACAGCTGGCTATCGCTCCTTAGCTGTATATAGCTGCCACTCGAAGGGTGGCGAGCGCGGTTGTCGGGCGAGGGAAGTAGTAGAAAGAGAGAGAGAAAGGTGACGAATATAGTGGCACTATTTGCATACGCAGATATAGTGTCCCCTATCCTTTCCTCCTCGTTTAGTGCTCTCTCATTCATTGATGACTGCCGTTCATGCGCCGGGCACTCGAGCAAGACACGAATAATAATGATATATGGGGTTCTACGTCTCGAAACCGCGATATGAATTTGTGAGAGGTTTTAGCGGAGGACTCCGTAGATGACCCATATATGATATATATATATACATATATATGACCCATATACGATATATATATGTGACGATGACACATATATGATATGTACATGGGAAATGTCTTTTCTCAAATGGCAACATTAACTGTCGTTTTTGTTAATTGTAAGCTTGGTTTACAATCATGACCCCGTTCCAACACGTCGATTGTGCATGATTTGGAGAGGACTTCGTTCTGTGCTGGACATGAAATAGGCTTAAAATGATGCTGCTGATGGATTGTGGACCTCGATGCTCGTGGAGCGCATCTTTGGCAAGACGAACGAGGCGCGGGCGTTTATATATACGCTCGATCGTCGAGGCCTTCCGTGCGGTACATTGCCTGCCCCAGCGCGAAGAACGCTTTTCTCTCCCAAACTTAACGCTTTGCACAGTGGCTTGACAGATTCGTAAGTACGAATGGCTGTATAAGTGAGACAGCGTGCTCGCACACAAGGTGACGTATACTATAGGTCAGAGGTGGTGTGCGATGTAAGCATTGAATTAATAAAAAAGCTACGTGACTGTTTCTTTTTCTCCGCGATCATCATTAATATCAGCAAAGGATAATGTATTCTCCCGGTTTCGAAATTTCGAAATGTATAATTAACCTTTTCGTGTGCTTTACAGCGGGGATTGCTTTGTTTTTTTTTATTTCCACGAGGAATGGGAGTGTGACATCTTGGAAGCGAATTCGTGAAGCAGATACTCGCTATACGTGTGCAATGGTAACCACCACAGATGTAGTAACCACGCTTGTCTAAGCGGCCTCTTCGGCCGCTCGTTTTCGCAAAGATATGCAAAAAAAAAATGCCATTTTCGATAAGATTCCGTAATGATAACAAACGTAGTCATATGGTATGCTATAAGTCCTTGGGCTGTAATTCAAGCATGAACAGAAGCTTGTAGCTAACGCGAGGTGTACACCAACTGAAGACGGCGCCAGCGTGCAGAGCCACGCAATCGACCAGACAAGTCTGATTCCGTTTGTATAAGTGCGCAGGCGCCGATTACCTCGATGACGCAGCGCGGGAATAAATTGTCAGAGACGACGGAAACGACGGCTCGTGCGTTCATTGATGAAATTTGTCGTTGCGTGCCGACTGCCGGTCTGAAAGAACTAATGAAGCAGGCGAATGGGTTTGTGCAGCGTTCGACGGAGTCTCGAGTTCACGTAATCGCATTCAGGCGTCTGTTTGCACCTGTAGGTGCTCTCTTACGTTTGTACTCATATCATTCACTCACTCACTAACTCACTCACTCCTATTGAATTGAGTATGAGCGAGTATGCTGCCGTGTTGTTTTGGGTCACGACCGCATGGGTGTAACCGTAGCACTTCTTTTTTTTTTCTCTGTGGTTACACCTTTGTTTCATAGGTCAGAAACATATGTATTTAATGCCAACGCTCAAACTCTTCAGAATGCACTGCAGTAATCCCGCCTGCGGCGGCTGCATTTCCGATGGAGGCGGAAATGTTGTAGGCCCGTGTGCTCAGATTTGGGTGCACGTTAAAGAACCCCAGGTGGTCGAAATTTCCGGAGCCCTCCACTACGGCGTCTCTCATAATCATATGGTGGTTTTGGGACGTTAAACCCCACATATCAATCAAATCAGAATGCACTGCAGTGTGCTGTGAGTGCAGTGAGCCGAAGCAACGCAGAAGCAAGCCTTCTGATTACACGAGGCCATGGCATTAAGGTGGTAAGCACCATATGTGAAGTCGCACTGTGCTTTGTAGTCCCCCGAAATGTTATCGCGTGAAATGGTTATAGATATAGCGAACAGCTCGCGAATGTGCTATACGTGTACCGAAAGGGCGTCAAAGTATATTTTTTTTTTCAGCTCACTGAAGTATTTGGCGATTCTTTATCTCAGGGATGCGGTTTGGATCAGCGTATCTAGTAACGTTGGTTTGGATGACTCATGAACCTGGGAGCGTCAGCCGCAGACTATAGTGCGTCAAAGCGCTGCTCCGAAGAGACGTCCTCGCACTGTTATTGTTCCTCGGTATTCCTACAAGCTCCTCTCCGCTTTCCTTTGTTTCGTACTTTCTTTTTAATGTCCCATACCGTAGCGGGAGACAGTGTGTCTAAAGCACAGCGTAAGAAAAAATAATTACTTTCCTTACACCGTGGTGGAAAGCCAGGCGCATTCAATGGGATGACTGAGAGTGCGTCAATCGAAGAGAAGACGTCGTTGCTAATTTTCTTTTTTGCCCCGAATTGTTCAACGCAGGGAAGTGACGCCTGTAGGGTCGAGACAAACAGATGAGAAGAATGTATCTTTCTCGGCGGGCTGCGCATACCGCGGCATTTCATCTTCTGTCTCGCGCAAGTTCTCTTTTGCGTAAAGCACATATGCGTTGCTTTTTTGTTTTGTTTTTTTACCCGAGGCTATCCGCGGAGCGGGGGGGGGGGGGTGCAATGCAAGATTGATTGTGCGTTGAGGGAATGAGGAAGAGGAATTTTTCTAAGGCTGGTATCTTTGTTTGATACAACCTTGATGATAACCAGCAGATAATCAAGATAAGTACTGAGCCGCAAATTCTCGAGAGCGAAGTTAGTGATTGTATCGTGAATAATCGTGTGATTGGCAGGTGATTCGCGTGAAGCGTGAGTCACAAGAAAACAACAACAACATCAACAACAACAACAACAACGACGACGACGACGAAAACAACAACAACAAACAAACAAAAACAAGCCAGATTTGTGTTCATTTGTCCATGCAATGTTTTTACACAACGGGGAAGAAGTTGAAGTGGCCGTGCAATGTTTTACGTAGAATACTAAAAACTCCCATTTTTGTATGCAAACATAATCTTCACTTACTGCCCGCGTAAAATCGCTGGCGAGTCGAAATCGACAGCAGATTTTGCGCCTACACTCTCGTCCTTAAATAAATTCCCGAAACAGCGCCTTTTTAATGACAGACCTCCGTGCCGTAACAGTATTCCTTTAAGGTTATATTTATAAGCGTTACATGAACATTTTCGAAATCGATATGCGCGAAGCGGACGAACGAACAAAGCGTTTTTTTCTTCAGTTTCGCGCTGTCACTCATTCTAATGTTTTCGTCTCACGTTTCCTATATGCCCTTGCTTCAAACATCAGGACCCAGCCGAACGATTAACCCGGCTAGCCAATCTGTTTTTCATCGCTTGTTTTCTTTTTCTTTTTTTGTTGACAGCCTCGTGGGTGGCACGCATAAATCGAGACACTCAGTGAGTATGCGTGACGTCACGCATTAAGTTTATCGCGTATTCCAACGAACTAGCCAGCCAACAAGTTTCAACGAAGAGAACTTTAAGACTGCCTGGAAGTTCAGGCCTGTGTTATACTGTCGGAACCCGTCCGCGTTAAGGATCTCACTTTTCTTCTCTCCCTTTCTACACACGGCGAAACCTCGCCTCATTGCAACTGTGTCCTAGCACATTGATTGATATGTGGGGTTTAACGTCCCAAAACCACTATATGATTATGAGAGACGCCGTAGTGGAGGGCTCCGGAAATTTAGACCACCTGGGGTTCTTTAACGTGCACCCAAATCTGAGCACACGGGCCTACAACATTTCCGCCGTCATCGGAAATGCAGCCGCCGCAGCCGGGATTTGAACCCGCACCCTGCGGGTCAGCAGCCGAGTACCTTAGCCACTAGACCACTGCGGCGGGGCTATGTCCTAGCACAAGAGCCAACTTCCAGCACATATTTCTGAATTGTCCAAACAAACCCAAGCCCCTGTCCGTGGCAAGGGTCAGAACACGAGGAGCGATGGGAGGCTGCTCTGCGCAGCTCGCAACCGGGTGTACAGCTCCGGACAGTGAGCTGGGCCAGAAGGATCGCCGAAGCACAGCAGTGTCCGGCCACCTAGAGCGGCCCGAGGGCTCATCGTCATCCTGATTCCACTCCCCCCCCCCCCCCCTATGTTCAAATGATTCCTTCTTGAATCAATAAAGTTGATTACCTACCTACCTACGAGGAAACGACGCGTTTTCATGGTGTTTCGGCATGATGACGCAATCTACGTATAGTGTCATCTTACGTGTAGAGAAACAGTGGCGTGCAACGCCACGCGGACAAAGGGTGGTCGAAGAGAACACAGCTGGCTGGAGTACAAGGGCGGATCACACCGGAACGCGCTCCCTTCCGTCCCACACCCGCCGCGTTGTAAGCGCTGAGCAACGTGCTCCGACCCACGTGTGATCGCAGCTTGCCCCGTATCGATGCGTCACAGGCGGCGGTCGACCCCGGGGCCACCGTTCCCGGTTTTGCTCTCGGCGTAGGCAAGTTGTAGCGAGCCCCGATATCAATCGGAGGCGTGCGGAATGGTGAGTCGGCGCTCCTGGAAGACGGCGAGGCAATGCGCGCGAAACGGCCGGGACGGCTTCCGGCCTGACCTGTTGGCGACGGGTTTGCTCGTGACGTCATGCGTCGTCTGCGCCTGGAAGGGGGCGCAGCCGCACGGTGTTCCCCGTGCGGTGACGCCACATGCTCTCCGTGTAAATCGCCGTCGTTTTGAACAGTCCGGGCCGACTGGCTGAGCTCTGGCGGGTTCGGCCGCACGCTCTGGTGGGAAGACGATCGAGTGATTTGAACGGACTTCGACACTGGTGATCACGGACCTTGGCAGAAGCGGATATAATTTAGTCCAAAGATGCCTCATCAAACTCGAAAAAAAAAAAAAAAATTGACCGTAGGTGGCGTCCCGCGGCGTCGGTGTCAACGTGTGTGATGCATGAAATCTATGGAGTCGCACAGCGCCGACGATTGTTACGCCATCGCGACTTCACATGACGTGCCGTCTTACGAGGACGTTGTCATGACGTCACTACGAAGCCGCAGCCTGTGACGTCAGACGACGACGTCTTTACGTGACGCCGTCGCTTGCTCAAATGTGGGTAGATCACGGCGGCAGTTCGAAACCAGGTGAAGTGCAGAAACGTAACTGCACCACGTCAGAACGTTCTTGCACCACCACGCGAGGTACCGGAAGGTTTCGGAGGCTGGCGGGGGAGGATCAATACGTATTGAATGAGAAGAAAAAGAAGAGGGCTTTACACTTCCAGTCGTCTTTAGTGAATGTATAAGGTCCCTATAGTGTTTTCTTTTTTTTTCCCCTCCAAAAGTTATTGTGACGTCTTTCTTTCCTTTTTTATAACTTTTTTTGGTGTTTATATAGACTATAGCGGGCCGATAGCATATAGTGTAGTTACTGATGTGAAAGGTTGGCGGTTTCACAAGACGAAAGCGGAAGCTGCCGAGAAGAGTCTTCGGAATCGCGGATTTCACGTTAAAACGTCGAAACAATCATGGCGCGGCTGTGCAAGTCGAGGAATGTGCCGCAGCTGATGGTATTCAACAATGTACTAGCGTATCTACAAGAATCTCAAGTTTGTAACGGATTCAAGCTTGTTTCTATATATTTTGTCTCGTGTATTGTTCGATACAGAGGGTGTTCCTGTGTGAACGATTCGGCATCGCTCCGAGTGTGTATACGTATAGCTTCCGTACTTAGTTGCAGCTTGGTACGTGCTTCTTCTTGTGAATGCTTTCTTTCGTACGGTCGCGTGTACTGGGGAGACACAGTTCGGACTTTTCATTAAGCATTCTGATGCTATAGTCGCGTAATCAAGCCGATTTTTTATTCGCTTCTGATTCTCTCTCTATCACTCTCTCATTTCTATTTTTCCGCGTCTGTAAGCGTATTGTGATTCCGCGTTTTTCATCGCTCGTTCATCTCATTCACTGCCTCCGTCCATCCATTTTTGTTTCCGAGGGTTCCTGCTCGTCTGCTTGAGCCTTAAATCGACCGCACTTCGCTGCATCCATACAGTTTCCTACAGTATTTACTGCGGCCAACTGTGGTGCTGCGATCGTTAAGCTCCTATACGGGAGCGATGAGCAGTACGTAAATTTGCCTAGAGTATACGTGCTTGCGGCTTCATGCGCACCTGCGACTTTGTTTGGGCGTTACGACGTTTGTTTCAGGCAATGAAATGAATGAATGAATAAATGAATAAACATTATTTAAAGTCCGGCACTTTTCACCAGGCGAGGTGGGGGAATTAAGAGGGGATTAACCCCTGTCTCTTCCCACTCTCCGTCGATTATGATGGCGGTGTCTCAGGTGACCGCTCGAAGTAAAAAAAAAAAGTTCGTTTTGAAACTCAAGAACTTGATCGTGCCGGTGAGCCTGAAAGTGTCAAGGAGGCGAAGCGTGACTGTTGAACATTTAGAGTAAGTAATTGTTTTAAAAAGTCGCAAGGCCACACGGAGCCGAAAGAATGGATCGTAGGCAAATCCACGTTGCACGCATCACCTTGCACCTTGCTGCGGGTCGTTCCGCGCGCTTCCCGCACAGCCGCAACGCTCGTGCCCCGGGACTCCTACCGCACGCAAGCGGGGCACAAATGAGCCAATTGGCGACGCTGCGGAGGGTGAAAGAGCGTCGCCAATTGGCTTATTTGTGCCCCGCTTGCGTGCGGTAGGAGTCCCGGGGCACGAGCGTTGCGGCTGTGCGGGAAGCGCGCGGAACGACCCTAAAGCGCATGTGTTGCAGCCGCAAAGTTCCTTGCTGTTACCTATAGAGGCAAAACCTGGTGTTTCAAAGCTGTTGTAAGCATGGGAGTGATGGAAGGTATCGGATTGGAATCTGTATTGTATGTAGTCGCGCCAGAACCAGGAAAGTGGAGATTTAAAAGGGTAGGGAGGGGGGAGGGTGTTGAACGATTGATCGCTTCGATCGCTGACATTTCGAACCCTTTTTCTCGCACATGAATGATTCCTCCGCGGGGCATTTGGCGTCAGGCATCGAGAAACATATCGAGACTGATATCTGTGACTCATATCTGGACTGTACCATTGTGACATATGTAGATTTTTTTTCCTACGGTTATATTTCAACACATGCATTGTGGCCGTGTGTGGTATGCGTTTCCCACTCACTCACTCACTCACTCACTCACTCACTCACTCACTCACTCACTCACGTATTCAAGAGGCCTTCCGTCTTTGTAGGTTACGAGAAAAAAAAAATCTCTTAATCGCAATAGGCAAATTAATAATGCGAATACAATTCAACGAAGTCGCAAACATTTTACTCCCTGTGAAGCCGCGAACCGCTTGCAGTCCGCTTCTGGTCTATATGTAGACCTAATTAATGGAGCGCGCGTTCTGGGCTCTTGCGATTGGCAATCGAAAATGGATGACGCCATTGATGCATCGATATCTCGCTGTCTTTCCGTGCCTTCTGTCGGCGAAATACTGTTTCCTTTTTCACGTCCAACAGCATCTACGAGGCTCTCTCACCGTTTGGCGCACGAACGTGTGTGTCAACGCGACATTTGCTTCGCATATTTACATTTGTGCGTCAGCCCGGGATTAGTTCGGTGAGGATTTCGCTGTCGTTGGGGAAGGAGGTTTAAAAGTAAATTGTGCAGTGGAAGCCCTCGCAACTTCCCAGCAGCAACTGTGACGGCGGCATTCGCCTGTTGTTTACCTTATTATAAACTTGACCTTTTCGAGTGATCAGCGTTGAAGTGTTTCTGTTCTGCTAACGTAAACGCTAAATTTGGTAGAAAAATTAAAGGACGCTGTTCAAACGTAAACGCTAAATTTGGTAGAAAAATTTAAGGACGCTGTTCACGACAAAAGTGTTTTATCGGGATGAGTGTTGGCGGAGTCCTTCAGTACTGAGTCACCCTGTTTACTAAACCGATCTCGAATAATAAAATAAAAAGACAAACTGAGCAATGCTCGCCCGGAACAAAGAGAGAGACAAGTAACTTTATCAAGGTCCCAAGGAGCCAGCCAGCACAGTCCCATAGAAAACCCTTGGCCTGCTGTCTGCTAATCCCGTGTGGGAGCCAGGAGGCCATGGCCCTGCGCTCTCTAACGGCTCCACTGGACTGCCTTGGACTGATCTTCTAGTTTGGAGCTCTTGATGACCTTCTCCCAGTCCTCTCCGTCGTTGAAGTCCTCTAACACGGGACACTGTTAGAGCATGGGTGCTAAAGTACAGAAATGTTCAGAAATGCTAAAGTACAGAAATGCTGCACGTATACGTGGCATGGTCGGCACGGAAGATGTGTGTCGATGTTTGAACGTTAAGAAAAAGAAGAAGAAAAAAAAAAGGCTGAAAAGCATGCCTTTCATGGTAAGTCAACAAGGTGTTTGAAATGTGGAACAAATATTTTCGGCCACCTGTAATTGTTCCTCCCGATATCCGACTTCTTTTCTTTTGTCTTTTTCCTTGTCGTGTTGCTTTGAAAAAAAAAAATGGAAGCAATAAATACACACATCAAGACTGAAAGAGAGAGAAAGAAAGAAAGGCTGAGGAAGAAAGAGAGAAAGAAGAAAGAAATGGTAATAAACAGACAGAAAAGGCATACACAATGTACAGAGGGAATAGAGGGAAAAAATGAGGAAAACAGAAAGAAAAAGAATAGCGAAGCTTAGCAATGGCGCCTTCGGTGCAGGTTATTTTAAGTTTTTTTTTTTTCACTACGTTTTTCGAGTATCGGGATATATGCCACATAATATGCTTCGGAACTAACTTTCCCAACTTTCATCGTTGGGGAGTCGGTAAACGACGTTGAACGATGACATCGTTCCTCGGTACACGAACTAGTTTGCAATATGCCCATTGTATTTAGTTGGCCTGTTATTATATTTCTCTCTGGCTGCTCGTGCCAAGGCCCTTCGTGTACTCTATGATATTTTGCCCACGATAGAACTTTCGCGTCCACCGCTCAAGATTTCGTCGGAGCAGACTTCGAAGTTATTGCGACAGGCGAATGCCTCGTCAAACAATGGCGCGTTGACCGTGAATAAGTGCAGGAACACCGTGGCTTCTTATCGTGGGTGAAAGGATGTTCTGTCGTCTGCGACGTCTCTTTATTCGTATTTTACCCAATCTGTACAAGTTCCGGGTTTAGGGCGAGCAAAGCCCTTGAAATATTCCGTTTCATTTTTTTTTTCGTGTGTTGCGCTCCCGTCCTGAAAATTTCCTGCGTTCAGACGTGGACGAGGACGTCAAGAACATATTGTTTCTATGGTGTAAACTATATCTATGGGATTTCGGAAGCGTTTTTATGTTTGTATTAGGAAAAGAGAATAAATGTATCTTCGGAGCTTACGTTCGGGAAATATCTCCAGTCATATAAGAGACATGCGAGCTGTTCAATTAGAGTCGGAATCAAGGCGGAAGATGTATACTACAGCATTAGCTTGTTGTGGAACAAAAAAGAAAGAAAAGAAAAAGGTGAGCTCTTCGCTTATGTGGAGGTGAGAATGACCGGATAACCTGCACTTAAGGTGTTGAGTTGCGCCGTTAACCACCCAGTTTTTGGAGCGTGACGCAGTATTTCGAACCATAGGTGATCGTGCTTCCCGAGAAAACCCGAACGGTCGCCAGAAAGTACCGTTCTGAATTCAGCGTAGTTTTTCATTTGAGCAGCGCGCGTATTTTTGCCGCGACATATGCGTCGCCTTGTCCGGCTTGCCGCGTGATCCTGGCGTATGTTGCAGCATTCTAATGACCATAACCTTGCGGAGCTAGTATGATTAAATAGTCTATTTGTCTCTCTCTCATCTCTAATGCGTGCTGCCCTGTCAGTTCCCTTAATCTTTTAGTGGACCATTGCTAATGGTTTTCCCAATATATGCGCCACATACGATTATTTTTAGAGGCGAAGCTCCTTAAAGCGGCACCCGTTCGTCCCTCGTCGTAGTGCGTAACCAGTCTTATGCCCGTGACACACGGGCACCCTGAAGTCCTTTAGACAAGGGGACATCTTTCGGAAAGGCGTTCGGGCGCAGTGACACACGACAAAGGAGTAACTCCTTTCCGGCAAAGATCCTTTTCGCAAAAGCAGATCCCACATCTATTTTTCTGGCAGGAAGGGAGTACTCTCGCATACAGGGTGCATAATTTATCAATAGAAGAAAACGTGTCGCAACACTGCGGTGCCCTGTCAGTATTTTTTTGCGCTGAGAAAATGTTTTCATTTTCAGCAGCAGTGCGATTTGTTCAAATGTGAAGGCCTATATAGTCTGTCCATACTCTCAAACGCCTGCATTACGTCACTAGCGCGATCATGTTAGGGTTGGCAGCGGCAGTTGCTGTGTCGGCGACGTAGTATCTTGTAACAATGGAGTCGGCTCAGTCGGTGAAGAAAAAACCGCGCGTCCAGTGGACTTGAAAGGAGACCTGGGCTATGATAAAGCTATGAGAGGACTCGAAAACACTGCTTAAAGTGGCCGTCGCCTAATAACGGCAATGTGTCTTCGAACCAGCGCTCGTTGCGCACATAGGCCCACCTTTCGCGGTTAATGGCTCGGGGGGACAGTGCGGAAGCAGTCAAAATGAAGCTGTTCATGACGAGTCTTTGTTTGAGGCTCATCACTCTTGCCTTCGCAGCGTTTAGTTCATCTTCGATGGAGCCGAGGGCGACAAGAGTCAGGCCCACCTCAACTGTTGCTTTATCTCTGTCTCTGCGCTGAGACATCGCAGGACCACGATGAAACGCGGCACTCCGTCACTGACCCAGCTGGACGCAGCCATGCAAAAAACACGACAAAAAACAAAAACAGCAAAACACCTACTGTTCATAGTTGCCAGACGAACTTAAGTTGCTGCTAAAAACGCAAAAAAGAGAAAGAAAATTACAGGTATGCGCATTATAAGCCACCAGACAATAAAAAAACGGTTTTATGCTCCGGCGTCGCTGAATGTGATGTACATGCGCAGATTCTTTTTAATATTTCCAATCTTGCTGCTTCCGCAAACAGCGCCATTTTTTCTGCAGCGTTCTTCTGAGGCACCGCCTAAAGCAGTAGTCCGGTGCCGTGTGTCATCAGCGCCACTCCTTTCTGCAAATGGTCCCCTTAGGTGACAAAAGGGGTTTACTTCAAAGTACTTTACTTTTGCCCGTGTGTCACGGGTATTACGCTTTGACTTGCGAAGTGAGGCCGCTGGGAGATTTCTCCTGTGCGTTGTTGAACAATAAAAAATTCGCAGCGTGTGCGTTAACTAAAAGCCGAATTCTCCGGTCTCTCATTCCCCAGTAGCAGCCATTGGCATGTACACTCTAAGCCAAAAGGGAGCAACAGGGGTATAGGGGTTCCTCCTTTCAGGGAGCAATTGCATTGCCACTCCCATTACTCCCCTAAAAGGAGTAACCGCAGCGGGACGAACCGTTGCTCTCCTTTCAGTTCCTCCTTCGGGGGATGAACAGTTACTCCCTCCAGTTCCTCCCTGCGGACCAACAGTTACTCCCACCAGTTGCTCCCTGTGGACCAACCATTACTCCCACCAGTTGCTCTTCTAAGAGCAACAGTTACTCTTTACCGTTCCTCCCACGTGTTTGCAGTTACTCTCTGAAAACCAACTGCACATGCTTCCAGTTACTCCTTGGGGAAATGACTATTTATCTCGAGTATGCTTGTCACACGCTTAACACATGGCGAGAGCTCCTTGGAAGAGCACTGCTTGGGTGCTTCTAACACAAAAAGTGGACAATATTGAAAGGAAAATAAATGCTTTATTGTTCTTTTTATGAATGAGGCAACGTGTGAGCACACGTAAAAGTAGACTTCGCCACACCACAGCCAGCACTAAACAAGCACCATAATACATCAAAGGTTTTCTGCGTCATCCGTGGAAAAACAATCTTGAATTTCTAGCATAGGGCAGTCTGTGTCATCATGGTGAGAGAAGGGCAACTTCTCCAATGCTGAAGGACTCAAGTTTCGCAGCTGGTGTTTCCATCAGGCTAGCACAGCGGAATGTCACCACAGGCATATGTGAAGCATCTCATTGCTGCAAGAAAAAAAAATAGAAGTGTGAGGTTAAACATGCCAGAATCAATACATAACAACGAGTCACACACACTGCAGCAGCGCTTACATTCTAAGATGTCTACTGCAAAACGAAATGTGAAAAAAAAGGAAGGTTCGGCCAAACGTTACTTGGCAAGCCATATAAATGCTGATGTGGTAGACTCTTTTCACATGATGTCTCAGACAGCAATATTCTGGAAGAAAATGTGCAGCACCTCAACAAGGCATATTTGTAGCAGTTAAAGATACCCTTAGGTTCAGTTAACTTGTTTCCTATACACAGCTGAGTGACATTTCTATGAGCCCATTCACCAATAGGCATTCTAAGTGAGATCATGTGTGTGGCAAATAACACGTACCGTCCGCTCATGTGAAAATACTTATTTAGCTAGTGCACATAATTGCTCTTCATTCTACTGTTCTATCATACGCTGCTGCGTCTTGAATTGTGCTATACCTGTAGGCACAAGCCAAGCATGCAAAGCCTGCTTGAAAGCAACCATTTGCAGAGACTACATGATAATCTTCAGTATATTTCTTTGTACCTGACGCAAACGGCTGGACAAAACTATAGACAAATAAATGTAGACCGTGCTACCTTCAAAAAATGCTTTAAATTTATTAAACTAGGGTGCATTTGTTCACTCGGTTGACGAGTCACAGCCACGAGATATGTAAACGAAGCAATATATCTTAAGGCATGCACAGATATTCTGATTCTTTGTTTGACAGTGTCACAGATAGCTTGCCAATACATATATATCTGAGAGCAACAAGATGTGAAGCTTTTATTAGTTCAACGTCTTGTTGGTTCACAGCCAAACAGGTTACTGCTCTGTTAAACGAATTGGAATAAGCGCACCGTGGTTTCCAAAAAAGCATTATTAGAAGTTAGCTCCCGGTGTGAATGTCTGCCTATTTATTTCGTACTGCCTTCTACATGTGCCACAAAGACATTTGTTGAGGATGTGCTACCAGTCAAGCCAAGATCGCATACTTGGTCAATGTGATGGAAATACAAACATTAGAAACACTGCCAGCTCTAGTAAGAGCATAACACTTCAGGATCTCGGAACAGCAAGGAGGTGCACAAGAAAGTTAAGCCCACTCTTGCAGAACTTTGAACGAGAATTTTTCAGAGTGGGGGAGGTCAACATGCTGTGGCACTTTTAAACCCATGAAACATCTGCAGAAAACAGGGTAAAGGCAAGTCAAGAAACGCTGTTATGAAGGCCTGTACATGGACAGCTTTGTGAATCTAGGCCCAAGTGTTACGCTTTGTGCAAGCCAAAATCCATGTAAATAGGGAAAGCGTACTTTTAGAAGCACCAGCGTAAACAAATCTTGGCAGTTGGCTTTCTAGTACAAACAGCGATCCCTGCAATGAAAACAAACATTTTATCTTAACGGTAACAGTGTGAGCACACACACGGGCCAGCGGATCCATGTCAAATTGTCAGTGCCAGTGTAACCATGTGGCATGATGAACTATTCTCTGGCCAACACATGCACAGTTTGCCCCTAAAAAGCGATGCTTTCATATACGTAGTACAAAAAGTCTGCACTTACCAAAATTCACTTGCTTTCTGTACTTTAGCATCGTTGGGAGCATCTTTATCTGCAGTATAACCAAATTTGTGTCATATCCCTGAAAAAAAAGTAGTAAAAGACATGCATCAAATATTGTTTCATTTGGTAGCAGTGAAGTCAGGTTAAGAACAGCCAAGTGGGAATCAGCCTAATTATGTGCATGCGGCAAATTCCAAATGGTGTTATTGAGGTTGTCGAAATTTTCGTCGATTGGTATTAACGTCGATATGTGACTTCAACGGCATGCCAAGTTTTCACAGCGCATAAAGATTTCATGATGCAGAATAATGGCAACGCTAACGAGAACATACAGCATTTATGATTGTCCTTTACAATATTCAGTTTTGCGAAGGTTTTGCATGACTAAAGAAATCTGAAAGATTTGGGTCATTCCTCCTCCAATTGTTCTGTCCATATGTAAATTGCTGGCTTGGTGGTGCGCTTTTTATATAGTACGTTCAGCGCAGAGGTGAAGCAAGTGACGCAGTGATGTGGGCAGATTTTTTTTTTTTTTTTGAGGCGTGCGGGGGGGGGGGGGGGGGGGTCCGCTTATCTGAATTGGAGGCCGGGCAAGCGAATATGGTCGTCATTATGGGCTCCCTACGACCGGCCTAAAAATTTCTGTGCGCAACCGCCTGGCTATGCCAGTGAAGTGATGCGACAATGATTTGTTCACTTACTGATTTACATACACTTTACAGCTCTAAAAAATGCGGCCCAAGGCCCCAACACTCAGCCGTTAACGTTACATAAAGCCAATGGTAGAAAAGTGCCAGTATGAAGGCAGTTACAACCCCGCCCCAATGTTTTTTCAAGCGAGGTAGTGTTGCGGAAATGAACTTTTAACTGCAAAAGTACACTGGCACTGCAGTGGTGACAGGGGAAGCAAGAGGGTATGCAGGCGGTAATAATAGAGGTAATTTAGTCCGATACGGCTAGAAATGGATACGGTAAATAAGAAAGATCAAATCATTTCTCTTTCAATAGCGCAACCACTCAACAATGTATTGTAAGAGCATTAAATGTTGCTGGAAATGCCACTCACCTGCACGCTGATGCATGCACAGTCGTTTGTCCGACGAGCGAACAGGCTTGCAGATAGCTGAAGACGTGTTTACGATGTGTTTAATTGTTCCACCCAGCAGCAAACTCCACAACAACTTCGCGCTCCATAAAGATAAATATACACTAACCTTCATCACGAATAAGTAGAAACGCAAATCTGCGACACACACACACGATCAAAACATAGCTCACAAGCTCGCATGTCCATGTGCTCGCCGACCACAGACCATATGAATGAGTAGTGCGAACGCGAACCTAGTCGCGCCGAAAAAAAAAGAACGTCGAGCAGTGGCAGCACAGGCGTCAGCGCAATGCTTTCAGTGTGTTCTCCTAATACACTAATAAAAAAAAACTGAGGTACACTAAAACTCATAATTAAATATAAAAAATTGAGTGTAATTTTTATTTAGTGCTAGTAAACATAAACACTGAATAAAAATTACTTTGTAAATTACATCGCTTACTACACTAGCGCCACACTTGTCGTGCGGGCGCAGATGGCGCAGGTTTGTCATCCTGCCCTGAAACTACACGGTGAAGCGTCCTACTATGTGTACGGCTGATGAAAAGCGCGTCTGGGTCCGCTTTTTTTTTTCTTCTCCGATATATCTGGGGGGGGGGGGGGGGGGGAGGGCTCCTTATGCACGTGTTTTGGTGCTAGATCGACTTTGACGCCCTTCCTTCGCGGACGAATGGCGTGCCTAGGCTTTTTTTTATCGTTGTTTTGCACGTGTTTCGGCGTTCGGTCCGCTTTGACGTGCCAACTCTCCATTCTGCTGCTGCGTGTGTTAGGTACTTGCCGTAGCTGTACTCTCAGGCCTTATGTGTTCAGCCAGCGCTGCTATCTTATTTTCTGCGGATGCTAAAATAAATCACTGTTTTGGTTTGGTGACGTTTGGCACACAGAACAAACAATGATCTGGCCCATGAATACCAATGTGGGCGGCATGCATATCTGTGTGCGGTGTCCTGCCGGGGAGTAACCGTTGCGTGACGAGAGCATTTACAGCGGTTCCTCCTTCCGTTGCTCCCTTACAAACTTAAGATGAATACAGTTGCTCCCCCATTCTCGAACAAGTCGGCCATCTTGTTCCGCTTGGTCTTTTCGGAGAGTAACAGTCGGTCTGAAAGAGTAAAAACAGCCGTTGCTCCCATTTCGGCCGTTTTTGGCTTAGAGTGTACATTGAACGCTATCTGACAAGAAAGGGTTGCTACGTTATACTCGCTGGGCATAACCTCCTTGGTTTTAGAAAGGTTTAGCGAGCGTTGGGCCGCAGTGCCATGAATACAGTGAACTAGTATATACCATGAACTCAAGGTGGTTAAAGGTGGGAAGTAGGCACGAAGCGCAAGCCGTAAGGAAGTGTGCGTGTGCCACCTCTCATTTAGTCCTTGGAATGTCCGCTGGATTGCGGTGCTTCTATATGCGGAATATATGATGAAAAGATACGAGATGATGGCTTCCTGGAGTGTTGACTAGATGGACGAACGGACACACAGACAGATGCATGGACGGACGCACGGATGGCTGCACGGACGGATGGACGCATGACGGACGCAGGGGCGGATGCACGGACGAACCCATGGATGGGCGCACGTATGGACGTGCGGACGCATGAACAGATACACGCACGGACGGGCGGATGGACGCATGGACGGTCACACAGACGGACGTGTGGACGGTCGGAAGCAAGAACGAATGGACGGACGGATGCTTCGCCCCACTCTCTATCATTCACCCCGTGGATATGCTGCCATTTTTCGGCTGGCGATTTGCCGTATAGACATAAGGATTTGCCGTTTAGACGTAAATATTCGCAGTTAAAAGTGTTTATAATTGTTTGGAGCTTTACCGTATTTACTTGCATATAGTAAGCTATGTGTGGTCGGCTACTACGCTGACTATATGATGTTGGCTACATGTGTTGATAGCCGTAGCCCATACACCGTACCTATGCTGTTGGAATGTAGGCGAGTGATGATATCCCCTATAATAATAACAGTATAATTATATAAACGTACACTGCTACACCTCTGCATCGCTGCGATGGATGCTTTACACATCCAGACTATTGCACCTCAGGCAAAATCGCTAGCATAAGTTTTGCGTATAATTATACATATTTTTCGGTTTAGTTCGAATTGTTGACTTAACGAACGATGAGTTGAGCCTGAGCAAACGTAAGGAAAAATTGTCCGTTACTTTTTATTTTTAATTTGGTATGTAGTAATGATATGCGGATAATATAGGAATGAAAATTTACGAACGGACAGTACTGCCGCTTGCGGAAGTCAAACCTGCACCTTGTCGCTTCTAATACTATGCGTATATAATAATGTAGCGTTGCGAGAGCGACATTATTCCCTCAGTCTCGGGTTCGACTCCAACCTTGGCGGTCGCATTACTCTTCAGGCACGCAGCTGGAGGCCCGTTTACTCAGATTTCGGTGTGCGTTAAAAAAGCCCGGGTGGTTGAAATTTCCGGCACTCTACACTGTAGACGGCGGGCCCCATATATAATAGTATCGTGCTTTTGGCTCATTATACTCCGGATGTTACCACTAACATTATCCCGCGACAATCGCTTCTTTTATGCCACGATGTGAGCGAGTGAAATAACTTAATTAGGTCCACGATAGACGCGAGTTAACTCAGCGTCACCTGGCAAAGTTTTAAAGAACTGCTCGTTGGGATTATTTTTTTTTGTTTTGTTTGGTGAGGGGCACTCGGAGACATTTATACCGGTGTGCGGAGAGGTTCTTGCCTGGGCATGCTACTTTACACCGAGTAAACGAAATGACGTGCGTGGATGAAAATGACGCACACGCTATACACGCACGCAGGCACTCAGGTTTGCGCAGCACAGCGGAGCATCCGATCAATTTAAGTTTCATTTGAAACCAGCGGTTCGTTAGGCTCGTAGCCTAACTGCCGTCTAGGCGAGCTGCTCCCTTTGCGCGACCTTCTCGAAAATGGAATCACCGTGACCCTGCTCTCTCTTTCCATGCCTCCCCATTTCTCTTTGCCCGAAGCGTAGGTCGGCAAAAAAACTGTGGAGCGCAATCAGAGCTGAAGGATATAGCTCGAACCCAGACTCTCCAAAACTTTTTGAGCCGGGTCATTCGGACTAACCCCCGTATTCTAGAACGTCCCTTCACTCAACGTTTCACCTTCACTTGAGAAAGCCGATCGGAGCGCCGTCTCCAGGCTCGGCAAGTCACTGCATATCAGCGATAAGCTGCTGCGATTCTTGAGTAGCGCAGCGTCATTTTCAGCCGAGCGATGGCGCAGGGCTCAACTATGTCAAGTGAAGGGTGGAAGTCGAGTCGATGAGCATTTGTGAATACGGGGGTCAGACTCGCAGCTCAATCTGAATCTGAGTGAGTCCAAGTGAGTGTATACTCACGAGTGAGTTCGCCGACCTATATGGCTCTTAGGGCTCGTTCTCACAGCCGTCAAACGACCCCCCCGGTCATCATGACTTCACCAGTTTTTGTCAGAAAGAGGATTTCCGTACCGTTTCCTCTTCAAAAAACGGGGTGACCGCGGCGACGTAGAGCGATGCTCTAACCACCCGCATGCCGTCCCGCCGCGGTGGTGGTTTCAGGGGTTACGTTGCTTGCCTGCCGAAGCGAGGGTCGCGGAAACGAATCCCGGCGGCCGCATTTCAATGAAAGGGAATTGCTCGTGGCCCGTGTGCCGCGGATTCAGGTGCAGGTTAAAGAAGCCCAGGTGGTCGAACTTCCCGGCGCTTTTCACTGTGGCCCGTAATAGTGGTTTTGGGACGTAAAACTCCCAACAATTACTACTCCCGCGATGTTTTCAGGAAATAGTGCCGCTTTTGTTTCTGTAAAGCCAGTTTTCACTTTCCCAGCCTGCTTGGCACGCTTGTTGCCGGAGCGGTTGGGCGGCACCTTGTCCAGGTCGTCTATGAGCAACGCGCGAGCGGCTTTTTATTTTTTTTTTTGAAAAACCGAAAGCTTTGCGTTCTTTGCTCTCTCTCTCTCTCTCTCTCTCTCACCGTTCGATGCGTTGACGACAAGATCGTTTAAGGAAGAACGTCATACGGCGCTGTTTCAACTAAAAATGAATTTTTTTGTTGGAGGTGAAAGCTTCGTGTGTCTCAGTAAACGTCAAAACTGACCATTGAGGTAGTCCTCGTCGACGTCTATACACAAATAACACCAAAAATCATCGTCATAGCCTTGATTGCTCATCTGACCATCTCATCGCTCCTCTGAGAGAACTGGCAGGTGATGACTGCACTTGGAAGTCGGGGGGATTCGTCAAGTGCAGTCATCATCATCTTTATCATCGTCATAATAGTCATAACCTAAGGAGAAGATAATAACCGTCATCTTGTCTGTTCCTCTGAGAGAACTGGAGAGGGATTGCACTTGATGAGTTCATCAAGTGCAGTCATCATCAGTTTAATCGTCGTCATAATAATGATAACCAAACAAGAAAAAGATGATAATGATCACCATCATGATCGGTCCTCCGTGAAACGGAGGAGCAATCGGGAAAGCCATTTGTGGTAATCATCATCGTGATCGAAGAGGAAGGTGTTGATGATACCCCCTCACCATTCCCCGTGAGATATTCACTGCTTATATATATATATATATATATATATATATATATATATATATATATATATATATATATATATATATATATATATATATATATATATATATATATATATATATATATATATATATATATATATATATATATATATATTGCATGCACTCACCTCACACATACGGTCACACACACGAACTTTCGTATGTGTCAAACACATCCCCCCCCCCTCCCGATGTTAAACCGTGGCTACGCTTCTGTGAGGAGGCATGTCTCATCATAAGAGGGAAGGTAAAAAAAGCGTGAAATGTAGAAGCGTGTTCTGCCAACACCATCTAGAATCTAGCTCAGCAAAATAGTACCCAGCCCCACCCTCTTTATCGTTTTCTGGTAGCTCATAGCAACCGAGCTATACTTCGGCCGATGAATGAATACCCGTATGTCAGCGACGAACTGAGGCGTGCAAATAAGGCAGCGCGTTTAACGTCATCTACGCAAACTTTTGGAAGCGGAAAGTTGATCCATAGGGGAGCATGAAAGGCAGTGTGAAGAACCTCTGCGTGCAGCGCTGGGCAGTGCGAGTGCATCGCTCCCGTATACGTACAACGATCACGCGCATACCTTCTTTAACGCGCTGTCAGGGGTGAACGGCACGGACCGGGGCGCCGTTAGACACTTGCGTGACTCCCACGGCGTGAATGTAGATGACGTGGACTGTTTTCGAAAGGAAGTTATGAAGGTGAAAGAAAGGTTATGCACATACAAAGGCAGAGGTGAACGGAGCCATTGGCGTCAACAACAGTGGAGAGGTTCGTGAAACTATGCTCGCCGTTAACCAACTCTATCGCTAATTAAGGTGCCTGCTTACGATATGCCGTGTGCCGGTTTCTTAAAGGGACAATAAAGTCAAATAGCAATTTACCTCAGTGTGAAAGCTTAATGTATGACAACGTATAAAAGGATAATATTATCAACAGCAGCGCCCTACTTTCCGAAAAATGAAAGCAAATGCACGAGAACGCATGTGCTATACACGTATATAAACATTCGCGAAATGATCCCGATGACGTGAGAGGAACCGCCTAAAATTATACAATTAATTAGTAGTAATCGAACTAGCTGCACTAAATAAGGAACCTTCCGTTCTGCTTGTTCCTTTCTGTTTGATTCACGGAGGAAAGAACCGCTGGACGTTACTATGGGTAATGGCGCGAGTGGTTCAAAAGTTCAGTTTTCGCCTGGTTAAACTGTTCAGGTCGTGCCATCTAGCGGGGCCCATTTGAACCAATCACGTCTGCCATCTCGGAGGCCATGGAAGGCAATTAATTTTTCAATGGCCGTTGTTGCTGCTGTGACTCCCGGTACTTTCGTTCTGCTGCTACCAGTGTAGGCGGTTGCGAAGTAAAGCCGGTCAACGTTGGGCACGGCAACAGTGACGTGAAAGGTTCTAATAGAGGCGGGGGATTTCAAGTGTGCCAACGCGATGGGGACCACTGAAACGTGACTTTATTTCAAAATATGCACTTTCATGGCACAAAAATAAAACTACGAGGTTTCGGGAGCGCTATGTCAACAATCAACGCCGACTTAATAGTTGCCTTTAGTGCTTATTTAACCCACGGCATGTGGCTGATTCTAGCGACTATGAAACCGTGGTGGTGGTTGTGCGGTTACGGCGCTCAGTGGCTGATCCGAAGGTCTCGGGTTCGACTTCGGCCGCTGAGTTTCGATGGAGGAGAAAGGGTAAAAGCCCGCGTGCTGTGCGATGCCAGGGGTTTTTGAATAATTAACACGAGATCATGAAAATTTCCGGAGCTCACTATATTGTGACGTGACTCACAATAACGTCGTGGTTTTGACGCGGGAAGTCCCGGAATTTATTAATATAGTGGCCAAGCATGAAATAGCAGGTTCGATTCCCAGCCTCGGCCGCCGAGTTCTCACGGAGAGCGAAAGGCAGAAGTGCCCGTGCACAAAGTGTGGCAGTCTGGTAGGGTTGGATACCCTTAGTAGGCCTACATGATCGTGCTGTGCACAGCTCAAAATCAAGTCACGGAAAGGCAGAAGAGTGGAATTTTCGCTACTTGCGCCACAATTACGAGTAGTTAAATTGACGTGCGCGTTAAATAAACGACGCCTTATGTATGCTGTGAGCATTTGTATGTGCCCGTGTATGTGCCCGTGTATGTGCATCCGTATATATAGCCAAACAATTTTGGACGTGGGGAAGAGTTCGATACTCCACCACCTCTGGCTACGACACTGGCATGTAGCGCGCTGTTAGCAATGGCGCTGCGTTCCGATGAATGTTTGCACAACCGACGTCGACATCGACAGCAACAACTATAGCTATGATGTCGCACACAACAACCAACAACAACAACAACAACAACAACAACATCACATGTCTCTAGAAGTGGAGCGCAGTTACTTTCCGATGCGTTTGATGGCCTTGTTCGCTCCGGCTTCTCTTCGACCAAGGTGTATAATACTCGTTTTGCCGCAAACGATGCGGCGTTCAGATCAATAGAGTCCATCGTCAGCTGGGCCTGCAGCTTCGCCCCCCCCCCCCCCCCACAGAACCGGCTTCTATTTCCCGGTGGTGTCCTCCCCCTCCCCCTTGGCCCTCGGTGGATGATCACGATTGCTCCTCTTATAAGGTGCCACCCAGCTGGCTCCGCGGACTCACTAACCTCGATGCTGTTGTGAATGCCGGCTATCACCGTACTCGCTCTCTAATTTCTTTCTTTCTTTCTTTCTTTCTTTCTTTCTTTCTTTCTTTCTTTCTTTCTTTCTTTCTTTCTTTCTTTCTTTCTTTCTTCTTTCTTTCTCTCTTTCTCTCTCTCTCTCTTTCTTTCTTTCTTTGCTTCCGGGTCTTCAACGGTGATCTGCTCGGAATCGTGTACTGGTTTGCTTTGGTATTCTTTTTTACTTTCTGTCTACCCTTTTCTTTCTTTTCTACTTGTTTTTTTAAATTTTTGAACTGTTTACTTGGCCTTTGGCTCCTTCAAAAACTGAACGGTAGACAGTTCATCCTCGACGGCCCCCCTCCCCCCCTCCTCTTTTCCCGTCTGTCGCCTTTGTGTGTATTGACCTGAGCGAATGTTGAGGACGGGGTAAATATACTTTTTTTTTTCGTTTTCTCTGTTATACATTTTTCGTTCTCACGTTAACGCTAAGAAGCTGCTGCGATGGCGGCACTGTTCTCGAGTTCACGCTCTCTTTATTTATTTATTTATTTATTTTAAAACCCTCGATTATCCGGCTCGCTCATCTGAAGCGCTCGCTGCTATTTCCGCGAAGGAGCGCGCTTTGTGGGCATGTGCTTGTCTTCGCCCTGTCTGCAAGTTGGCTCCGTAGGACGGGGGGGGGGGGGGGGAAGTGGTTCTTAAAATTGGAAAAGAAAAGAAAAGTGAACCCCGCAACTGTCTGCAGCTAAGTGCGACACCTCAGCAGTGGTTCACATGGGAAGGGGAATGGGGGATAATAGACTTGAGCGAAGAGAGGAAAGAGAAAGGAGAGAGCGAAGAGGAAAAAGGCACCTAATTTCTGTCTGCCTTCAGGCGACACGGCGCAGTGCCTTATAGGGGTGGGGAGAAGGAGGGATAAAAAGAATAGAAGGAAAGTAGAAGCAGAAGAAGACAGCCAACGAGAGGAAAAAAGAAGGAGATAGGAAAGTGGGGATCCGGTCGAAGCAGTCCAAGGGCGGGGTGCCACAATGCGAGAGCTACACGGCGTCAGGAGACCGCGGAGGGCGAACCAGTCGGCGGGAGCTACGCTGAAGTCGGAGATCGCGAGGGCACAACCGTCCAGCTTGAAATCCTGCGAGCGAATCCCGTAGGACGGCGCGAACGTGCGTAGAACGGCGCACGTTTAAGTTGCAGATTTGGGCGCCTGTACACGTATGTGGCCCTTTATATATGCTACACAACACCATGCACACAAAGTTGCGTGCTCGTGTCACTACTTTATGAAATCTGTACGACCCAAGGCTTCTTAAAATAGTGAACTTTCTTACAGCGCAACACCAGAAAAAATACAGGACAGGGAAGGAGTAGAACAGCGCCGTCTTTTCTTTCTGTTCTACTCCTTCCCTGTCCTGTATTTTTTCTGGTGTTGCGCTGTAAGAAAGTTCACGATGGATCCTAACCAACTGGCCCGACTTACTGTCTTACTTCTTAAAATAGCTTGTGCGCCCCGCCGCAGTGGTCTAGTGGCTAAGGTACTCGGCTGCTGACCCGCAGGTCGCGGGATCGAATCCCGGCTGCGGCGGCTGCATTTCCGGTGGAGGCGGAAATGTTGTAGGCCCGTGTGCTCAGATTTGGGTGCACGTTAAAGAACCCCAGGTTGTCTAAATTTCCGGAGCCCTCCACTATACGGCGTCTCTCATAATCATACGGCGGTTTTGGGACGTTAAACCCCACAAATCAATCGATCAAATCAAATAGCTTGTACACTGCGTCATTACTTCCTTCCAATTCATCTCTCGCTCCCCCGCGCAATCGCGTGTCACTCGCCACCATATTCTGTATCGCGGATGTGCGGGTACAGATTGGGCAATCTTTCCGTCTTATCGGAGAACGGCCATAGATGATCGCGTTTCAAGTCTTAATGAGTTGCAGAGGAAGCGCCCGAGTGAGAATCCATATTCCAACCACCGACGTACCCCAACCGTATAATGCCAACTTCGAAGAGCTGCAGTCGTTTGGGATATATATATATATATATATATATATATATATATATATATATATATATATATATATATATATATATATATATATATATATATATATATATATATATATATATATATATATATATATATATATATATATATATATATATAGCTTTCAATTCCACGGACTCGGGAGATCGCGCGCATGCTCCGAACTCTCGCGTTTCCAAGGACGCCCATCGGCATTGCGCGCAATACTAAGCACGACTACGGATTCTCCAAGTCTGCGTGCTATTAATTCAATAAACGGGGCTGATCAGCCTTAGCGTGTGTCGCCACGCTCACTGCACCCATGAGTGTCGCTCAGGCTCGCTGCACCCATATATATCGAGAATGGCCGTGTGTGGTGCCTTTTAAAGGGCCCCTAAACCACAACGAGTTCATAGGCGAGGTATACCTAGTAGTCTCTTTTTCGCCTTCGCTACCCCCCTCCCTAAAATTGATATCTCCTCCTCGCCGCTTATTTATTGAGAAATCACGTGGACAATGTCAGAACTGATCATTGAGCCAGTCAGGATTTTGCGATTTTTGACTACCCACTGTTATGTTCGCTTGCGCGGTCGCGAACGCAAAAAAAAAAAAAAAACTAATAAACGTGGTGAAATCCTTATATCGCGTATACGATAGCGATTCGAGACAAGACAGACAGGCATGCCACTGCATAGCAGACGCAGGGTAGGCGACAGTCGAGAACAGTTAGCTCTCGTACATCAGCCAACCGAGAGCCTATACTTCATCATGTCGCGTTAAACGAACAGCTGGCGTCACGAATCGTGCCGCGAAGACTGCAAACGCCGGCGGGAGAGAATAACGCAATCGTTCTTCGCGTTTCTGGAAGTGCATGATTTCAGGGGCCCTTTAAGGCAGCTGTCCGCGAGTTACCGCGTCAGCAACGTTAAGCCTTATGGCGTGCTCGCTGTGGAAGTCCCGGTTGGCGTTGCTTTAGCGCTCGCGCTATCGTGCGCGCCGAAACGCCAGGGTCGCGCCGCCGTTGGGCAAACTATTTGTATTCCCACAATCTGCGACGTGATAATATACCAACGATCGAGCGTCGGTATGAAGGTCTGAACGAAACGTGGCCTCCCGTATGATATAGGTTTTAAAGGCCGCCTTTCAGCTTTGTTATCCGAAGGCGACTGCATGCATGCTCGTGTCAGTGCTTGTTTTTCGATTTCGAGATTCTCACTCGCATGACGCTAATGGAGTGAGCGCGAATTTTTTTAATCCAGGCGAAAGCCTGATAACGCCTCGTCAAACGCATGAAGTGACCTTCGCCGTCAGCACAAGGTGTGCAAACAATCGTTGCGTGATGACGTCGTAATGAAGCTGGTGTGACGTCACGTAACGTGATGGCGTCGTCACTTGGTGAATGTGTAGGGCCCATCTCGGAAGCGCTACAAAACCACGACAGGTGCAGAAAGCTTCTATAGTGCCTCCGATGACGAAGGCAGTGCATGATCACGTTGAGTGCAGAAACTTTTTGAGGGGAAGGGAGGGGAATCAGTACAATCGACATAGGAGGCTTTCGCCTTGAGTTGTCTTAATTCGAGCAAAAAGAACAGCGTCTGAGTCAATATAGCTTTCGGTTCATAATATGCTTTATGTATGAAAGCGCACGAAACACAGACATAGACAAACAGACAGACAAACAGACAGACACACAGAAGACAGACAGACAGACAGATAGATAGATAGATAGATAGATAGATAGATAGATAGATAGATAGATAGATAAGAATGCTTCCGTGAGCTTTGCGAACGTGGATACTGGCTGTATCGTGGAGCTTATAAGGAATGACCCAGCCGCATACAAGAGGTCGTCGTTCCTCATTCCAGAAGCCGTGGCGATAAGATAGGGCCGGCGCCTTACGCGTGCTGATAGGGTCCTGTTACACTGATGCGGTCCGCTCCTTTATCAAGTACATTTACTCGCGGGACGTGCCCCTTGCCAACGTTCGCTTTATTCGTGGCTGTGAGACGAGATATATGATGAAAAGTGAGCTTAAGACACCGACCGCAATAGAACCAGGCGAATTGTTCGACTGGCCACCCTGTACTTGCGAAGGGGAAATGGGTGACAAAGAATGGGAGAGAATAAGCGAAGCTGCAGTGATACTGCAATGTCATGACAATAGCACTGTCCAGGAACAAACTGCAGCGCGATGTTCTCGAGCCAGTTTAATTATCGCCTGAATGTCACACTGGCGCTAGTGTGAAGTTGTAGCCGTGGGAAAAACAAAACAAACAAACAAAACTGCGAGCTCGCGGCTCGCTATACTGGCCGCCTCGCGGAAGCGGCTGTAACTAAGCGAGCGTTGACGCAGTGGCCTCCGGTATCGTCTTCGGCGTCGCCCGTTCGACGATGCCTGATCCGATCACCAACCGTTGGTTACCCAGGGCTACCTAGGTCTACCCAGTACGTGTTTACGTCGTTCAAACACGACAGGTGTGTTGCATCACGCCTCGGCAAGCGAGTGTTTCGCCCTCTCTCACGTGGTCACATGACCGATCAGTGTCGGCCACTGTAATGTCGGCGTATTGGAAGAACATATTTGTTTAGCTACGTCGTGTTTCTAATGGTGACCGTTAATTCTTTTTGGGCGTCAATCGGGTACATGCTGTGTTCTCTCCTCTGATTATTTTTTTTTCTTTCTACGAGCTCAAATGCTAGGTTCCATGCGCATCACCAGCTACGAAGGAAGAAAAAAAGCAACATCTCCATCTGCGTAACACCAGTTAGTGCAAAAGAATGTAAGACGCCTGCTCACGATCTATTGACAAAATAAAAATCACAGCATTCCTCGGAGTGAATGATGATGAGTGTGGCGAAGCGTCCATCCGATCGTTCTGGCTACCGTCCGTACGTCCGTGCATCTATCTATCTATCTATCTATCTATCTATCTATCTATCTATCTATCTATCTATCTATCTATCTATCTATCTATCTATCTATCTATCTATCTATCTATCTATCTATCTATCTATCTATCTATCTATCTATCTATCTATCTATCTGTCTGTCTGTCTGTCTGTCTGTCTGTCTGTCTGTCTGTCTGTCTGTCTGTCTGTCTGTCTGTCTGTCTATCTATCTATCTATCTATCTATCTATCTATCTATCTATCTGTCTGTCTGTCTGTCTGTCTGTCTGTCTATCTATCTATCTATCTATCTATCTATCTATCTATCTATCTATCTATCTATCTATCTATCTATCTATCTATCTATCTATCTATCTATCTATCTATCTATCTATCGTTCTTTCATCGTTTTCCCTCCCTCCCTTTAGATCGCTGCGACTCGGCCAAACGTGTTTTCAACAGCCCATACATCAAGCGACACTCTCTGCCCCACTGACGTCATCGTTTCTGGCCGATCTGATTGGCTATGGAACGTGCCGCACAGGCTGCCGGTATAGGATCGGTGGCGGGATTTACGCGCATGCGGTCTCATGTCACATCGTGACGCAGGCTCCGCGAAGGCGGAGCTTAGCCCCGAGCGCTCGAAGGAAGAGTTGAGGGCAGTTGAGGGTGAAATGTGGAGCGAAGGAGGAGGGTATACTTTATTAGTACTCGTAGCTCCGTTTATAGTGGGTGTTTCGATTGAACTCTGGTGCCAATGATTTGCTCCCGTAGTGGTCTAATCGAAAACGACATGTGACAAAACCGTTTCAGGGACCCTTTAAGGAGCTTCGCCCATACAAAAAATTAAGTTATCCTCAGAGGGTGGGCAAGCGAAGTTTGGCGTGTGCGTGCCTGGTCTGATATTTATTTTTTATCTAATTTATTTCTTCCGTTTTTTTCCATTATTTCTTTCTCAGTGCACAATTCTCTCTCGCAACTGTTTCCTCATTGCCGGGAATTAGACCAACTCGTTCGCGTGCCTAGCAGCGCGACATTTCTGTTGCCACAGTCAGCAACGACGGCCGTGCATGCGTTCACACTCAGGCAACATTGAAACGCGCCCACGTGAAATGACGAGTCGCCTCAATAAAAGATTAGACTTCCATATCAGGAATGGGTGACCTTTGCCAACCCCACGATTGTAAGGTCATTGAGTATGCGAAAACTGAGCTTACAAATCTGCGTGGCACCGGCGCACCTTTGAGGGCCGGATTTCTGTACGCGTCGGGGTATTCTCTTGCGATACCGCTGCGGAAACATGAGCACTAAAGCAATTGCCGCACGGAACCTAATTGCGCATATGCGGGGCCCAGGGGACGGCTCTTTGCTCTCCCATAGTAGAGTACCAGGTACTCTAAATCGTTAACCTTAATCCCCCAGTGTAGGGTAGCCAACCGGATGTCTTTCTGGTTAACCTCCCTGCCTTCTCCCTTTTTGTTGCTTCCTCCTCCTAAATCGTTAACCACTTTTTCTAAACTCACCCCCGCCCCCCCACTCTCGCACATGGTCCTCGAATGTAGCGGTTCTGTAAAATGTTGCGCTCACCCCGGGACGGCTTTATGCTCTCCCATTGTAGAGTACCCAGTACTCTAAATCGTTAACCACTTTTTACTTAATACACATTAAATCACTTAACTTACCACGGGACGGCTTTATGCTCTCCCATAGTAAAGTACCATACTACTCTAAATAGTGGTCCACTTTTTCTAAACATATAGTTCTCGCCTGGTGCTCTCAGTGATACTAACGTCAGGGGTTTTCGCCTATATAGTTTGACGGCGTAATTTTTGTCAACGGGGCCTCATCAAGGGTGAGGCCCACGGGGCGACTTTACGCTTTCCCATAGTAGTGTACCCAGTTCTCTAAATCGTTCCCCTATTTTTTTTCTGAAGGCACAGTTTTTTTTTTTTGGGGGGGGGGGGGAATATGAGCGTATGGCGGTTGCACCTTTTGTCTCATTGTGGACGAAGGTTTTGCACGTGAAATCTGAAACGTCTTGCGTTGTTTTAAAGGTTCGTTTGGTCGGCGGCTTGATTTTGTCATGCTTCATCCAGATACCATAAGTTTTTGTCGAAATTCCGGTAACAGTGTAGACGCCCTGCTACTGTTAGGTGCAGCAGTGTATGATTGATTGATATGGGGGGTTCAACGTCCCAAAACCACCTTATGATTATGAGGGACGCCGTAGTGGAGGGCTCCGCAAATTTCGCCCACCTGGGGTTCTTTAACGTGCACCCAAATCTGAGCACACGGGCCTACAACATTGCCGCCTCCATCGGAAATGCAGCCGCCGCAGCCGGGATTCGATCCCGCGACCTGCGGGTCAGCAGCCGAGTACGCTATAGCCACTAGGCCACCACGGCGTGTGCCATCTAAAGTCAGTGGCGTTTACAGTCGAGTTCAATTTGCCCTTCCTTCTGTTCTTTTGTTCTCTATTTTGGCTTTGGCGGAACTTCAGCGACCTACTTATAACGTTAATTTGCTCATAATTATTCTTAATTACTTCGAGGACGTGGCTGAAACGATCATACCCGGGGGCCCTTGAGAAATATCGGCCACTTCCACGTCGTGAAGAACCGTCGGACAGCGCAACTGCATGCGCGCGAGTGTACGTGAAATCTGCCGCTAGATTTGGAATATTTACTCTCGGAACATTTACACGCACTTTTTTGTGCACGTGAGCATCGGACGCGTTATTCGAAGGTCACAGGTTCGTATCCTGCCAGTGGCAAGTTGTCTTTTCGTCCACTTTTCTTTCTTCACATTTACGATACAATTACTTTCTAGTAGCATCGCCTGTGCCTTCCTTAGCGTCATTGTCTGTTAAGTCTAAGTAATATTTTGTCTAACGAAGAAAACGAGCCCTTAAAATTCACACTTTTTTTTTGCACGTGAGAGTCGTATTTGTAGCACTCTCTTAAGAGAGTCATGTTGACTCCCTTTTGGAAAGGTCGTGGGACGCTTCACTCTTGAAGAGAGTCAGTGCGACTCTCTAAAGGGGGTTTCAAAAGAAAGGTAGGAAGGCGAAGATAGTAGTTCTAACTTCAAAGCTTGCGATAAGAAATCCGTGGGCAGGAATTGTATGTTGCAGTCGACGTTTGGACAAGTGGACTTGCCTTCTCCAAGGCTTGAACTGATTTTCTTAGCGCTAGTGTGTGTGTGTGTCTACGAATTTCTCAACTCCAAAGAGGTTAGAAATTCGCGTGTGATTCTCACAAGTTTGAAGCAGAGTCAAGGAACGCGTTTTTATGTTAGAGTGTACGTGCGCGTACACATTTCATCGTGATGATAATTACTTTGATCATCGTCATCGCTTAGCGTCCTCATCGCCACCATTTCGTTTTATTCTTTATTCCCACCCCCTACGTTCAGTTCACATGACTACTATTGTAGACTACTACTACTACTACTATTGCTACTGCTACTACTTCTGTTACTAATACTACTACTACGTCTCATACTACAACAACAACGACGACGAGAACGTCGGCACATGTAGTGCATGCTAAGACATCATCACGGCTGAAATTGTTGGATTTCTATGAATACGTATACGGAGCGTACGTGATGGCCTTAAAGAAGAGAAATCTTGCAGTGGCGTCTTTCAGGCGAGGGCAGTCATCCCGGCGGCTCTTTTCAAAGAGAAAGACTGACCGCTCTCCACGCGGAAGAGCGGGCGAGGAGTTCCTTTGTCGACATTTTCCAAGGTCAGATACAGTTTCTCACGGATGACTCATGTGGATGCATACGCGCGTCGCAGAGCTGCATATCCGAAGCTGCAGAGTCAGGGATTAACATTTTTCATATAAATTAAATGACGCTTTATAGTAAAAGCCCAGATCTCCTGCTCCATGCATGTTCATACTGAAGTGCCCCAGTACTTCTAGCAGTCTCTCTGTATATCTTTCCGTAGTTAAAAAAAAAAAAGGGAGGGGCTTTCATTTTTCTGCGTGAAATGGCCTTCATTGTCCGAAGTACGTGTCACCTGCTATCCAAAACTGCCCACTATAGTATGCAGTTCTTAATGTTCTAGTTGAAGAGCCCCGGGCTCGTGATATGGTGAATCGCGAGGTTGATAGGGGCATTTAATCACTGAGGTGGCTCGGAGGTTGTGGACGGTTTGCACCGACGCTCTTCGTCGCCGCCGTGTTTGAATACTAGCAAGTCGAAGACGTGAGCGAAGCAAAGGTTGTGTGACTTGCAGCGAGTTATAGTCGATATCGGTGTTGTATAATCCACTCGCACACACAAAACAAAACGTGTAAAAAAGCTGCCGCTATCAAGCGTAAAAGGATTGCACGTATGTTGATGAAAGTGCGTGTGCTGACCTCACTGTGGCCGCCATGTCTTGGCACTCACGCATTGAAACGTCTGCATCGTTGACGTAATGTCATAACTATACTTTAACGTAACAGCTGTCTATAATCATATATATCTGTTCGCAAGACTTGTGATTAAGGGTTCTCTCCCTTCCTCTTTTGTAACTCGTGTATTACTTCGAAAAGTTAGAATCAATCAATCATTAATTCCAGCCTTTTCTCATTGTTCTCGCGCTTGAAACAACCCCTATCGTGTCCGTCTTTCTGTAATGACCTTTCATACGGATTCAGCATGCTTCAAAAGCCAACAATGTGGAACTCAGAACTTATAGAGGGCTTACACCGGATAACAAATACTTATACCTTTTTAATATGTGGGATTTAGCGTCCAAAAATCACAATATGATTATGATAGACGCCGTATTGGAGGACTCCGGAAACCTGGGGTTCTTTAAAATGACACTAAAAACAACTATTAAGTCGACGTTGATTGTTGAAATAGCGGTCCAGAAACCTCGTTGTGTTACTTTTCTGTCGAGAAAGGGCTTATTTTGAAATAAAATCACGTTTTAGGGGCCCGCGTCGGGTTATCGCACTTCAAATTGCCCGCTTGAAGAAGCGGACCGACTCACGTCACTGTCGCCGTGCACAACGTTGCCCGGTTTTACTGCGTGGTCGCCGACACTATAGTAGAGAGAACGAAAGCAGTGGGAGCCACAGCAGTAAGAACGGCCATTGATCTATTTCCTGCGATTGGCTACGATATCGCAGACGTGTTTTGGTTCAACTGCGCACCGCTAGACGGCATGACCTGTCATGTTTAACTACGCGAAAATTGAATTTGCGAAACACTTTTGCCATTCCCCATAGTAGCGTCCGGTGTTTTTTTTTATAAATCAAACAGAAACAAACAAGGAGCATTTCATTGCGTTTCTTGATGCACAGAAGGTTCTTTATTTAGTGCAGCTAGATATATTACTAGTGATTAACTGTAGGCGGTTCGTCTGACGTCATCGGGATCATTTTGAGAATGTCCTACTGAGGTGCGTGTGTTCTTGTGCATTTACCTTAATTTTCGTCGGTAAGTAGGACGCTGCTGTTGATAATATTGTTGTTTTAGATGTTGTCATACATTGAGCTTTCATTGATTGATATGTGGGGTTTAACGTTCCAAAACCACCAGATGATTATGAGAGACGCCGTAGTGGAGGGCTCCGGAAATTTCGACCACCTGGGGTTCTTTAACGTGCACCCAAATCTGAGCACACGGGCCTACAACATTTCCACCTCCATCGGAAATGCAGCCGCCGCAGCCGGGATCCGAACCCGCGACCTGCGGGTCAGCAGCAGACTACCTTAACCACTAGACCACCGCGGCGGGGCCATTGAGCTTTCACTCTGACGTTAATTGTTATTTGACTTTATTGTCCCTTTGACCGTGAAATCAAATCTGAGCACACGGGCCTACAGCATTTTCGCATCCATTGAAAATGCAGCCGCCGCAGCCGGGATTCGTTCCCGCGACCTGCGGGTCAGCAGCCGAGTGCCTTATAGCCACTCGACCACCGCGGCGGGGTGCTTATACCTTTTTATCCACGGATTCAACCCCACAAACAGTATAAACTATGTGGTAAGGGATCCGGCTTTCAGGTTCAAGTATACCATTCACATGTACTCGCAAAGGCCTCGTTCCGATGAGGTCGATGTGCCAAGACTTTATTGTTTGAGCTCCGTCTTTGTTATGGCAGGGCACTCTACTTACAAGGGAAATCCGCGTGGTCGAATGTACATTCGCAGCTCGTCGATATATGTAGACGGCGGCCATTGTTGCGTATGCTGTGTTGTATATTGTTCAAGCGCTATAATCAGCACCTGGTACTCTATTTATTGCGCATCATCTTTGTGGATTATTAAAAACCGGGGTTGCACGTCCACCGCAAGCGCAGGCATGCGAGTTGCATGTGCAGCGTATAAGTGCCTCGCGTTGCGTGTGCTTATCGGTCAACTCCGTATTCTGCTGTTTTCATGCTCGGCGCAAAATTGGATGCTCACTGTCACGGCACACGAAACGATAACTCTTACCCTCGTTTTCAGAAACGCTCCTCGACTCGACTTTGATCCTTCACTTGACTGAGTTGAGCACTGCGCCGCTGCTCGACTGAAATTGACGCTGCGCTTCTCAAGAATCGCTGCAGAATATTGCCGATATGCAGTGACTTGGTGTGCCAAGAGACGGCGCTCCCATCGGCTTTTTCAAGTCGAGGAGAGCTCGTGAGTGAAGGGGCGTTTGTGAATACGGGGGGGGGGGGGGGGGGGGGTTAGATACAGCGCTTATCACGCAAGTTACCTGTCCAAAAGACAACTGTTTGAAATGCGTCTGTTGTTTCGAAACGCAGTTGCATTCGTGTCGTATCCGTAACCACGAAGTTGCACGCCTGTTGCTTATGGAGTTTGTGGGTTTAGATGCTTTCATCTGACGTTTCAGTTGGTATCGTGGGTATCGTGGGTAGCTGCAATGTAAATGAGCTTATTGCAGATCTGCTACTATATAAGTCGCGTGCACAGCGCAAGCGGATGTGTGTGCGCGTTTTCATGTCGTGCTCTTATCGGTTGAGAACCCGCAATAAATAGCATTGTGATATCGACACTTGTCTGTCGGATAGGAACAAAGCCATGGCGGAGCGCGTCAGTTAGACTCTTATTAAATTAGGAGCGAGTGTCTGGTAAACTATAGGCTTCTGACATTCGGGAGCATATCTTTCAATCGTGATGCCGACTGTATTTTATGCATGCAGGGTTTTTTATGGCGTAACCAGGCAAAACTGAGCTATTAGAAAGGTCACGAGGTAGCTCTATACTTCTAGACCTCTTTCCAGTAAGCACTCTTAAGCGATGCTGTGCGCCGAACGAAAGAAAACAACGAATGTAGACACTCAGTGACGGCTAATACGCTCTTCTTTTTTTCATTCAATTGTTACCCTGCTCAGCGTGATGGGGCCACAGCATGAGTGATTTGCAATGTTCAGAAAAAACGTATCTTCATTGGCACACTGCGGGGCACATGCTGACTTTATGAGCGATCCTATTCTCCAATGAACTGAACAAAGAGTTAATTAGCGCGCATGTTAGCTTTCGTGTGTCGTATCTGCGAATCTGTCTCCGTCAGTGAGGCGACTTTGCACATCTATACCGTATAGACTAAATGTGTAACCATATTGCCTGTCGTATAGAACCAAGGGGTAGCCCCTTGGCCGGTCGTGCACATGTTCGCCCGCCTGATGTTCTCTTCTTCCGGAACCCATGTCCCGCGGCCACTACGACGTATTCCCCCAAGCGGAGTTGGAGAAGACAGTGAAAGACGTCAGCAGAAGGTTTGGTCGTGACATCGTTTCTCAATGAGCACACCGCAATCAGCGCCCAGCCACGCTCAGCGTTTGTTGGAATGTTATAACACCCCTATTAAAAAGACTCACATAAAAATGAGATAATCATCCAAGTGAAGAGTTGTATAAGACACATAAGTTATCTGAGCACAACATTAGTTAAGATAAGGGTAATTTAACTGCCAGAGTAATAATTAAACGCAAGGTCGTGTGTTCACTAAGAGAGCAAACTGCGTGCTTTTACATGTAGGTTTGTTCCATCACTATGTGGAACGTATCCACTTCTCATCAACACGACACATATCCATTGTAGAACAGTCTTCTTTCGTTCACGAATTGATTAATTCAAGTGGACAACGGCGAACAATGTACATTCACCGGAGCTATATGAAAGTCGGCGGCGATCATAAGTTAACCTAAAACAATGTCTAAGCGGACGAAAAGGTCACCACACGCTAGGGTCTAGCGCCATTAAAGACAACTTCGGAACATTAAATGGAACATGAAGGTCGCCTTAAGCTTTTGCTCATCACAGCCCGCGTTAGTTGAAGCTATGTGGCCACACATCTTCGCTTCTCCAGTTTAAGTCTGCTCGGCTATGCGCTATGACATTATAGTCCTATCGGTCTTGATGTCTGCATGCATGTTCAGTGTTAATCATGAATTTATTTTTCAATAATATAACGTTACTAACTATGCAAATAATCGACAAAACGGGCAAGTTACCATCATTAAATATATTCAATTTATTAAACATAATAAAAGACAAGTCAGGAGACCACTTGTTTTAACTAAGCTTTGCAGCTGCACTAAGTTTGCTTCCAGAGACACATGGTTTCATTCTTTTCAATACTCCCAGTTTTCACGCCCACTTAGGTTAGACTCAGTGAACACGACCGTAACAATGATTGATTGATATGTGGGGTTTAACGTCTCAAAAGCACCATGTGATTATGCGAGACGCCGTAGTGGAGGGTTCCGGAAATTTCGACCACCTGGGGTTCTTTCACGTGCACCCAAATCTGAGCACACGGGCCTACAACATTTCCGTCTCCATCGGAAATGCAGCCGCTGCAGCCGGGATTCGATCCCGCGACCTGCGGGTCAGCAGCCGAGTATAGCCACTAGACCACCACGGCGGGACACGACAGTAACAAGTATTTCATGTCAGATGATTTTGCTTGCTAGAGCGATTGGGGTGTATTTTATATTTAAAAAAAAATATTAGAGACAATCGTATTTGAAGACAACGATTATCCTTGAGCAGAGTGTCTGTTCCGGTAATTTCGTCATGAGATTCGACATCCCTTTCTGCTAGTTTTGTACTCGGGGGCGATAAGTATCGACGCACCGTGAAGCATTATAACCTAACCCTTATTGTTTTCGTGCGCTGCTGTTATTGACTGGCGAAAACATATAGCAACTGGCTTTTTCTTTTGCTGCGCTTTTTCTTGCGTATAGGCGATGTTTGTCTGACGTGCCTTGATATTGCATCTACACACCTGAATCTGAATTTAGGTAGCTGAATTTAAAACTCGATTAAAATAATATTTCGTAACAGATTGCACCCCGTTGCTTCAGGCCAATATAATGAGCGAAACGGAGCTCTTCGCCTCCGAATACCATAGCCAGCCTTGACATTTCAAATACAGACCCGTTAGCGATAGCGGGAAAAGGGTGTCATGATGTTTCTGTTAACGCTACGTTTGACATCCCATTGTATTCGTATGCGAAAAGTGTATGTGTTGGAACATAAGAACCGAGCTAAATTAATGTCGTCCTAATATAAGATCGTCTTAAAGCGTCAAATGTACAGACGTAATCCATAATCCTGACATCGCGAAGAGCTGATTACCTCTTCTACTTGTTGATGAAGGCGTTTGAGCACGCTAGAGATCGTTCGCTAAAGTTTCTGTTCGCCAATGCGGACGAACCTTACAGGCAACGTTTCGTAGCGCTATACTCGTGTCGCGTTAGGAAATATAGATTAATACTCTTTCCACGGATTTTCAAACGAATTAGTCGCAAGGTGTTTACTTAAAACGTACATGCGGGCTATAGTTGGTATGCGGCATATGGCAGCGCAAACCAGGTTATATAACGAACACACACACAAAAAGAAGACACAGGCGGCTGTGTCGTCCCTGTTTATGTGCGGGTTCGTTGTGTTTGTTTTACCCGCGGTCAACACTGCGTCAGGCTGAGTACAGCCTGTGTTGAGTAGGCGCAGTACACCGGCAAGCCGGCGCTTTCATTTAACTCGCCAGCATCGCCGACTGGTGGGTACTATTGGTAAAGGAGGTAAGAAAGGGAGTGAAGATATGACATTTTCGCGTGTTAATATGACTCATCACTCGTCTAATCTCATCATCACACTCGAATAGCTCTCCGACTTTCTTTCGAAACGCTTCTCTCGAGCAATAATCATAAGTGCCGTGATGAATGTGCCTCGTGGCACTCCAACTTTAAAGAAGATATAGTCTCTCAGTCTGTCTGTCGCACGTTTAAGTGTTACAGACAGTGTACAGAATCACTGCTAAGTACCCATCTGTTTTCGGAATTTCAACTTACACTTACTCACTCGGCGAGGTGGCGTTCAAAAAAAAAAAAGGAAGATTGGAAATGCACATATGCGCACGAAAATCGTTACAGTGCACGGCAGGTCCGTGTGCTTGGCGTATATACATTCTGTCCATTTCAGTGACATGCATTTGCGAATGACACGTTTCATCTTGACAAGACGGACTTCGCTCATGACCTGGACCTCGCTCGTGACAATATTATTGATATTATATCCACGGAGGGGAGGTGTTGACGCGTCATCCGACCCACCCACCAACCCCTAAATCCTAAATGTCGTTTCGTTGACCCGACTAAAACTCTGCTCTTTCTCTTTGTTATTCCTTTTTTTTCTTGTGCTTAGAAAAAGTGGGTAACGATTTGAGAGTACCAGGTTCTCTACTATGGGAAAGCATGAAGCTGTCCAGTGGGCCTCACATTTAATGAGGCCCTGTTGACAAAAACTTCGGCAATGCCCTATATACGTTTTTTTTTTCTTGTTACGGTTAAAAAAGTTCTTTCTTTTTCTCTTCTCCTGCTGCAGATCGGGTCATCCTCTTATGGTGCCTTAAGAACCTGGCGCAAAAGGAGCACAAGTAAGTTGGCCAAGCAGTTTTGTTTTTATTCCTGCTCGCGGCAAGTTATTTTTCACCCACTTTTCTTTCTTCTTATTTAAATTACGTTGGTTTTAATAACTTCCCCTATACATTTCTTAGCATTATTGTCTGATAGATCTCATTAATATTGTGTCAAAACACGGAAAAACGAGACCTTAGGTATACACTTCTTTCATATATATTATAGTCTTTTCTTTAGTGCTGTTCATTCAGGCTTCTACCGATCAATGACAGCGCCGCCGTTGCTTTATGAATGATTTCGGCCGCGGAATTCGACTGACGCGTAAGCAAGCTAGGGCAATGGTCTCGCTGGCGCCGATCTCTCGCCTCAGATCGGCGGTTTCGCGCTTTTATATTTGTTTCCCGCCTTTCTCACATCGCACATGCAGCGCATGACGAATTGGGAAGCATGCATCCTGGTGTTCCCTTAACCGCGCTGCGCGCGTTTTTCTCTATGACTTCGCGTTCTACGCCCTTCAACAGTTACCCGTCAATGACCCTTCTTGATTGCACGGTGGGAATAGGATATATTACGGCCTTGATACAACGAACCCGGATATAACGAAATATTGTTTAATAATGAAAGCAAACGAAAAATAGTCTTGGAAAAAGCAGTGTTATGAGTATACATTTTTAACGAATTTTCGCTGTGATGAGAGTGCCGCTCCAGTTGCTCCAAACTGCTCTAAAGGAGAAATTCTGCTCCACGCTGCTTCAAAGGGCGATATTTGCTATACTGCTCCGTACCTGCTTTGAAGTGGTGTTGGCAAACTAAAAACGATGAATTTGAACCATGTGACAATCGATAGCCTAAACGAAACCAAAAGCAACCAGGACACACTAACCTCCTAGTATGCTACTCGGTGGCGTGAAAAGAGAAAAAGATCACAAGGGGTGACACAAATCAGGCCATGTTGACCATTTAGATTTCCAATATAGGTTGTGCCTTTATTTATATTAGAATCAAGCTATCCTTTGAAATAAATTAAAAAAAAACGAGTATGGGATCCGAGCTTGAGCAATTGCATTGTTCTGTTCATTCTCTTTTTCAACCTTTTTTGCAATTTCCATAATGCACACGGCTGAGCGGCATTGGACACAGGTATACAGTACCTGTATTAATAAATAGTCTTCAAAAATTGATTGCGCTATACTAACGCATAACTCAGTTTTATCACGAGCTATAGCTAAATCTCTAGGGGGACACTTGCAAGAGTCGTCCTCCACAGCCTCAACAGAAGGGAAGTCCGAATTTTTCTGATGCCCCTATGATTTATGCCTTTGATGTGACTCTCAGTCTTCTCAGTCTATCCCTTCCTGTTTCCGTATTTCGGCTCGCGCTAAAAAATGTTTTTCTTATGCATCACCAACAAGCCCACATTCCAACTCTCAGCGACTGTACTGTTTGTATATGCTAACTGCGTACTAGCACGCTGCATGTATAATAATAAATATAAATATTTATCAGATGTCTGAATGATGTTTTAGACTTCAGGAGTCGTTAGGAACATGCATCTGCTCTGGCAACACCAATAGCCGCCCTAAAATAAAAAAAAAATTATGCTCCGAGGACGCTCAAGGCTGCTCCAAAGCACCATTTTTTTTTCTGCTTCAGAATCTGCTGTTTTCGGATATAACGAACTTATTTTCCTGCAAGATGCAAATTTGTTATAACGAGGTTTAAGTGTAGATACTGCGCTAGCCTGCGCAGCTGCTGACGTGAGATACTTGACATTGTATGTCGTTCTTAAAGTCGCGCACGTCTGTCCTTGCCTGTTCTCAGTCAAGCTTAATACACACCTCGTCGTGCAGAGCATGAGAGAGGCATGCAGGAAGAAAGAGATGGAGGGAAAAAGAGAAGCACTGCTAGAGAAATAGAAGCAGACACAAAAGGGGGATATAAGGAAGAGAGAACAAGCGTACTCGTGTAGTATAGTACAGCAAGGGGGGGGGGGGGGTAAAGGAGAGTAAGGGTGAGAAAGACGGAAAGGAGTGCAACGCCGCCAGGTCGGCCGCTTCCTAAGTCTTCGCACCGCTAAGTAAGTAGCCACCTCCTTTTTCCTTTACTTTTTTTTTCTTGTGGTACGATATATACGCTTTCCTTGTAACCTATAGAGAATACCATTCATAACCGTCTCGTTCAACGGGTGCGGCATCATTTATTTGCTCGATACCTTCCGCAACACTCTAAAGAAAGCTCCCCGCACAAGACTTCCTCCCCATTAGTGACGCGATTGCAAGACCGGCTCGCATGCTCTATAAGTAGTCTTGATGTGCCTGCTTTTGTGCCTTTGATCGTCGGCGGCTTACTTCTCTTTCCTCGTGCGTGAAGTCAGTATACGTATACGTTACGGTGTTTTCAGTTTCTCCAAATCACTTCCTGGTTACCCCCGCGTCCCTATAGCAAGCGGGCCGTTATCGGTTCTGTGCACGCTTGAGTAGACACGCATCTCTGGCGGACCAGAATAGCGTGCGACGCGGTGCATTGTGCGCGCGTATACAAGCTGCTTCGAATCGTTTCTGTGAAATGCAGCAAACGTTTCATCGGTTTTCGCACCGGTGGGTTCTCTCGATTTTCTGCCGCTGACGAGATCCCGGTTGTTGGCAGACGAACAAACGCTTAGAACTGGAGGAAGCGGGTTCGAATCCCAGTCAATGCGGCTGCATTTCGATGGGGAAGAGATGCAAACGAACCTACGTACGCTTGGAATTTTTATAGAACGCTATAAATAATAAAAAAAATTATCTGGGGTCCTTCGATGCGGCCTTATAATCAAAAAGTGGGTTTGGTTTGTGAAACTCGAGCAGTTGTTACTTTTCTTGTTAACAACAAACGACGACAGTAACAAAAACATCGCCTTGAGTAGTGAGAAAGAACTTTACTCAGCAGTTGGCTGCTTGGATTGCTGGCTACTGTTGGTAATGGCCCTCTTTTAGGGCCCCACTGTCTGTTGCGGCTCGACGGTCCTGGTTAAGAGTCGCCAATTAACTTTGCAAGTTGAGTGCAGGCAGTCGCGCCTCCCATGATCAGTTGGCAATTCTGTCGTTGATCAGCAGTGAGAACGTGTCGGCCGGATGAAGTGTGCTCCGATATTCGTATGTTATGTATGCGCTCATGTCTCGGAGTGGACACACAGCGGTCGCCGTGTTGTCACAGAAACAGCACAAACGCGCGTAGCGCAACATGTACTCATACCAATGGTTCCGTTGGGAGTGAGTGGGTGAAAGAGTGAGTGAGTGAGCAGTCTATTCAAACCAGCGGATTGAGGCCTGAGCCTATGCCGCTCTAGAAGCGTCGGAACGATTCTGTGTCTCAGCCGCCTCCCGTGCTCGCTAGATGGCCCATACTTTGTCGATCTGATTCGATCAGCTGGGCTTTCCACCGTGCCCCAAGCTCTTATGAGGAGACTTCACTTGTGCTCATTCCCATAAAACGTGTTCTCAGGTGGCGTGGTTTATGCTACATTGTTTGCACGAGTCATGTGGCTCTAGGTCGGGGTATAGATGCGATTTGATGCGCAGTGTTGGGAAACGCTCTCGTTTGAAGTTGCCTCCAGTCAGCTCCCGAGATCTATTGTATTCCTTTATCCTCAAGGCATAGTTTCTGCTCAAGTCGTGAACCATCGCACCCAAAACGTATCATATGACAGCAATAACGAGGACAATGTTAATTGTGGCGATGACGAGGACCACCTGTTTATAAGCTTCCGCGGCTCGCTGATTGTCCTGCATGTATGTTCGTGGGGCAGTTGTTCAGCGTTCGTTTTTTCATTCTCATCTGCCTTGTTACTGAATATCATTACCGTGCTATTTGCGTTTGAGTGATCATCGTGTCTACCGTGTGATAAATTAAAGCGAAATGTTGTCACATATCGTGCCGGAGAGCGATGGGTCTACAATGATTTCACCTATTTGTCTTAATACTGTCATTATATTCGTTCGATGCCTTTATTTGTGCTATATAGTGTTGCTCGTCACCAGTCTATAGCCGAAATTTAACCGGAGTCCGTTATGTCGCTTTGCTGCGATGTGATCACGGTGACATAGATGGTGGATCTTGGTGTACGTTTTAATGAGAGGGGCGAAGTACCAGTGGAGTATGCAGAAATCATCCGATGGATGACTTGTTTCTACATTTGTTAGTCAGTGTGTGTTTGAGAGCGGAGGGAGGAGGAGGGGATGTACGCACATGAAACATGCGCGCACATGAGGGGGGTAGAGGGGAATGTACGTGAAGGAATCCTGCCAATGTGTTTACCGGAGGAGGCGGGGAGGGCATAAAATCTGTTCTGAATGGGCGTCCGAGTTCAACGATTCTAGATGTCATGATTCACGAAGGCTATTCGCCTCGTAGATTTTTCCTGCCACGACTCGCGAGGAGCTCGCCCGAGGGCTTGCGGAAATGATTGCCTGCATTTTTTTTCGAGTACATTGATATGTCGTTGGGTTGGGGACCTCCCTGCATGCATTCACACAAAATTCGAGTAGACAACGCGTGCATATACGTATACCATTGTCTTAGAGGCAGCTCATACGATAACTGCGAGAAAAGCGTATGAAAAAAAAAGCAAAAAGTGCGGCACTGAATGGCACGAGGAAGCCAACGATCATTCATTTTGATTTGTATTTGTGAATGGAAAGCGAAAAATCACTATCGCACTTTGAAAACTTTGCTTGAGAAGTGGTGACTAACCATATATTGGCGTTTGCAAACGGAATCCCATTCGCACGTTAAAAGAACCCCGGGTGGTCGAAATTTCCGGAGTCCTCCACTACGGCGTCTCTCAAAAGGGTGGTTTTGGGACGTTAAATCCGACATATCAATCAAAATCATTAAATCCCATCCGAGTTCCTTGAACGCGAATCGGCGTATAAGAATCGATTCCTTCTCTAAGCGTATACGTATTAATCCCATTTTGTTTTCAGTGTGCTGCGATTCGAAGAACCGATGTATGCCAGATACGCCGCGTTTTTTTTTTTTAAATCGACTACTAAACGGCGACAAGAAAGAACGAGCGAACAGGAAAAAAAATACACATAGAAAAGAAGGCGGGGGGATTAAGCTACTATTTGTCATTGCCCTTCTTTCGAAAGGAAGAAGGGTGTGGGAGGGTTCGCACAATGTCAGCGTTTCGTTAATCGCATTCGCAGCATGGACGTATATGCTACACTGGCCGTGCAATTATCGCTTTGTTATTTACTGTCTCTCTAAGTGTTCGGTTTCTTCGGAACGGGAAAACGCGGTTGTAATTGAAGCAGTTGGCCCTTCGACGCGACCGCGGCTATTTTGCCACTCCAAACGAAATCCCCAACGTAGTACGCATGCGCAACGTCACCTTTGCATACCAATGAGAGAGTAACGGATTTTCTTGACGCCGCCTGCGGTGCCACTTCAACGCTGCCTCGCCCTTGTCCACTGCGTTCTGGACCGTTTCTTTTCTCCCTCCCTCCCTCCCTCCCCCTCTCTCTCTCTCTTTCTCGGTTGAGGTGATGACCACGCGATTGTTCTTAGAATTCGGGGAAATCGGCCCATTGCGCTGCAGAGTTCGTATGCTGCGTAGCCTCCTCGGCATCGCTGTGTTCATCGACGCTCGTTTCACTTCGCGCATGCTCCGTTCGCGATTACTTCCACGACACACGTCACAGAGACCGCGGCGATTTGAGTAATCGGGATTAGCCTACTTTCTTTCACGACTTCGCTTTATCCCAACGTGTTATAGGCTGACACGTTCGAGGCCTACATGGGGGAAAAACATAGCAACGCGAGTCGTCCAGCTTCATTATGCACGTGCGTAATCATCGCAGTGTACATCACTCGCTCACTCACTCACTCACTCACTCATTCACTCACTCACTCACTATCTTTTCGCACACTGGTTCCACGTTTCGGTACCCAAAGGCTACTTGTCGCTGTGGTTCTCTTCACAGCTGTGATTCACCTCATTTTTCTTTCCTCGTTCTGGCTCACTCACTCTCACTCACTCACTCACTCACTCAAACTCAATGCGCTCTCACTCGTCCTGCCGCGATGGTCTATATAGCGGATATAGTTCTCGACTGCTGACACGAAAGTCGACGTATGAAGTCCCTGGCCATGTTAGAGGCTTGTGGGTTTAGATTTAAGCGCACGCTTTAAAGGATCTTCCTTGGCCTAGAGTAACAGTATATGGTCGCTACCCGTAGGGACCATATACAGTTGCTCTACCTGGGTCCTCTATACGACGACATCTCTCATATTCGTATCGTAGTTTGGGGTCGTAAAACCTGAACATTATGTCATCACTCACCCTCTCTCTCTCTCTCTCTCTCTCTCTGAAACACACACACACAAACACACACACACACACACACACACACACACACACACACACACACACACACACACACACACACACCCGTGCGCATGCGTTGTGGGTGTTTCTTTCCTCAAGTGCGTATGATCGTCTTCCTGTTCCCTTTCGCGGTGAACTTCTTTGTTTGCTCTTCATTTTCACCCATGTGCTTCGAATACCGCGGAGGGTCATTTTCTTGTTGCCAAGCGTGCCGTGACAATGGAGGGACTAACGCATGCAGTTCTGGGTGGGCGGGCGGGGGGGCTAATGACGCCGTCCTTCTTTCGTCGCTCTCGAATTCGCGGACTAACTTCAATTGTTCGCGGAAGCGCGCCTGTCCTCGGAAGATGAAAGAAGGAGCGAGAAAGAGAAAAGTAGTAATTTACGCTCTGTGAGCCTCTTCAGACGCGGCCTCTCTTTTCGGCGAATATTCTCGGGAAGTGCCGTATCGCGACGACGCAGCCCCATCCAGACTGCCGGAGAAATACCACCGCGGAGAGGAAAGAGCAGTGCGAGAAAGATTGAAGTGGGAACCGGCCGGCTTTCCCGACTGAGGAGGAAACAATGTTTCACCATCCGGTTGCGTTCTTTCTTTCTTTCTTTCTTTCCTTATTTCTCTCTTTCTTTCTTTCTTTCTTTTCTTCTTTCTTTCTTTCTTTCTTTCTTTCTTTCTGCCTGCCATGGTTACGAAGAAAGGTCATGGTCCCCGATGATCTCGTTGAGTCGCCGGCTTGCGTTATCGCCGTGAAACCGTTACATGCGCCGGAACCAAGATTTTATTTACACATTTGTTGTGCCTGCGTGTTGCCACGTGCGCTATCTTTTTTCTATATTTATGTAACCGACCCGCTACTCGCGTAACTTGTGCATTGCGCAGGACGCGCCGTGATGTATTGGATGTTTATAGACTATTTCGGAGCCTTTCGGATGTTTATGGACTATTCCGATAAGATTGCGTAAGTTTATCGACATGTTCGATGATTTACTCTGTAACCCTACGCGAGCATCATTGATAACACTGGAATCTTCGATTATACGCGCGTATGAATTCCGACGCGTTATCAGTTTTAGCGACGGCTGCATGCGCCGATATCATTTTATTATCAGTGTCGTTCTTTTTTTTTATTTTTTTCGGGACACCCCTATATCCCCTGCGTGACACTGCAATGTTCTCGTCTGTCCGGTTTATGTGCACAATATTGTTTATCTGCTACTGCTACTACTACTACTACTACTACTACTATTACTACTAATACTACTATTACGATGCAGAAACAATATAGGTGGACATATGCAGTGTTGTTATTGAGACATATTCTCACTCTTCAGCGGGTAAACTTGTGAAGGCGAGAAAGCGTGTGAAACGCTTTTGTGTGAAGCGCTTGTGAAGTTACGAAGTGGTAGGTAGTGTGTGTAGGCGTGCGCACAGATGAGCCAGGGCAGCCCCCTCCCCCTAATCGTTTAAGGGGGGGGGGAGTACCAAATCTGCTTCATGCCTTAACTAAGTTACCCAGTCGTACCTGTCTTGCTATTGTTTTAGGCGCGGTTCTATGACCGCACGCAGGATCGTGACGCTAATGGCGGCCCATATAACCCCTTATGTTCCAATTCAAGAAGTCTTCCCGCTTAAGGACAAAGTGCAGGCCTTTCTGAGCAACACGTCGTCGCTTAAACTTTAGAGTTTATTTTTTTTTGTAGGAATCGTCTACTAGTGCTGGGGGGGGGGGGGGAATGCGTGCGCCCGCCTCCTTCTCCCTAACGGAACACATTTTGCATGCCTGTGCTGGTGTGTGTGTGTGTGTGTGTGTGTGTGTGTGTGTGTGTGTGTGTGTGTGTGTGTGTGTGTGTGTGTGTGTGTGTGTGTGTGTGTGTGTGTGTGTGTGTGTGTGTGTGTGTGGGTGTGTGTGTGTGTAAGTGTGTGTTTTCTGCATTCCTGCGCGAAACACTGGGGAGTATTCTATAGAGATTTCAAGTCTCGGTTATTGAACCGATAGCAGACCTGCTATCTTTCGCTGAATTGTTTCCGGTGCGTAAGGAGCTCAATTGTGGAAAAATAACGAGATAGAAACTATAGCCAGGTGTATAGGTTGACACGTATTGTCTGTTAAGCCTTTTCACTGGTGGTAAATGAACTGCCGCATTGAGAGTTTCATCTTGTCCAGCAAAAACCAATGGAGGGATACAGACAGAGAGCGGAGATTTCACGATACTTCCTGCTTTCTAAGGGATGGTGGGAACAACGCTACCGGTTTATTTCGATTACATTTGACGATGCCCGCGAATTCTACGTGGAAATTTGTTTAACCTCTAGCCGTGTTCACGAAGACAATTTGTAAGAATATTGCCTCGAATTAATCAAATCAGATCAAATTGGAACTACTTGTCCGATGTGGCTCCCGCATGTTTACGCGTATCAGCGTGCTTTTTACCCACAAAGACCGCGGACATTTACAAGCTTGTTATCCAACAATTATTAGATTTGCGCACGCTCGCGAGTCCTATTCTTAATTGACCGATACGGCTTTTATATGTTTGAGCATTGCAGCGTGCCTTGTTACACATAGCGGGCATTTCCTTTTGTAAATATGTTATTGGCCATTTATCAGACTTACGCACGCTGGCAAATTCTACGTGAGTGTTTGTTTTCCGCTACTGCTTGACCGATATAGTTTTCGTATACCTTTGCGCAAAGTAGTATGCTTTGTTACGTGTATGGGGTATGGACTTTTATAAACATGTTAATCAGCGCCTACGTTTTTTAGATACCTGTGTAACTTTATGTTTGTTGTTTGTGTATCTTTATCGTTGTTATCAAATCCGTGTAAGAAGACGCTGATGCCACGTACACAGGTTGAGGCGTTGGTTACTGTTTCGCTCGTATACATTCTATAGAAAAAAAAACTCGGCAGTGGTTTTGCTCGGCTATGCCAAGATATGCGTATAGCGTGAGCTGCGGACAGACAGACAGACAGACAGTAAGACAGACGGACGGACGGACGGACGGATGGACGGACGGACGGATGGATGGATGGATGGACGGACGGACGGACGGACGGACGGACGGACGGACGGATGAATGGATGGATGGACGGACGAATGAATGGATGGACAGACAGACAAATGGATGGGCGGATGGAGAGACAGATGGACGAACGGACTAGCAAGCGAACTCACGCGAGTCAAGCGCCAGCCCACTAGTGACACGTCATTCGAGGAGCTCCAGGCCTTCTCCGATGCGCCAGCCGGTTGCCGTGTGACGTCACTGCTCCTCGGGCATGCGCAGTATGCAGCATGCAAAGCGTGATTTCTTTCGGGCAGTGCTGACTTGCCACGTATATGACTCGCTCTGAAGAGACACGTTAGCTCTCTTTTCGGTCACACGACTTTCCGAAGAGAGTATTATGATCTCAGGTCAGATCTCCCCGAGGATATCTGATCCCCCCAAGGAGATCCGTAGTGAAACACGGATGGACATACAGAAGCATGGATAGTCGGACAGAAGCATGGATGGATGGACGGAAGGACGGACGGACGGATGGACACTTCGCCCCACTCATTATCATTCACTCCGTAGACATTCTGTGAAAACCACTTGCGCCATCTAGTTTGTAGCAGTCTCAAAGACATATACACACAGCGCCATCTACTGAGCAACTTTTAAACTAGAGGTGTGTACATCCTACTACTACTACTACTACTACTCCTACTACTACTCCTACTACTACTACTACTACTACTACTACTACTACTACTACTACTACTACTACTACTACTACTAATTGCCAATCTCAAAGGTGGCGCCATGTACTCGGTTAGAATCTTAACACATTATTGTCGGACAACGGCTACGTCTCTGTATAAACGCGCTTGATGGCCATTTCTTGAGATCACAGCTGTAGTGGTGTGGTTGGGGCATGCCCTTAACACACACACACACACAAAAAAAAACATCCATCTTTCTCTTTCATTTAGATTGCAGCTTACACTCCCAGTCGCGATGATAGGAGTTCGCCACAGCCGTGATGAGCTATAAAACGTTCGAGTTCGATAAGTTCCTATGTGAATACTTTTCCTCCTCCTCCTCCTCCTCCTCCTCCTCCTCCTCCTCCTCCTCCTCCTCACACTGCATTTATACCCGCCACTTCTATTTTTGCAAATACATTAATACTAGTCGTTCAATTTCTACTATCACCATTACCACCCACACTACTACTAATACTGCTACAACATCAACAACTACTACTACTACTGCTGCTACTACCACTATAACTACTACTACAGCTACTATTAGTAATAATGCTATTAGATTTTACAAGTACCAGTTTTCTAATTATGCCAGAATACCCTTGTCGGTCTACCACAGCCTCCATCACCATTGGTTAGTGAGTGTGGTTGTACTGTACGACGTGTCAAATGCGTATAGAATTTCTATAGGTGTACCTTCACCCCGCCATATGTGCCGATCGTTTCACAAAGCGTTGCCTGAAGTGTTGCCCTCTTTTAAGCCAGCACGTTTTGAGGCACCTTGCGCGTTTCTATATAAGACGCTGATGGAGTGTCGAGTCGCCGTTCAGAGGAATGTGGGCGCAGGTAATCTCTGGGGAAGAAAGACAGTATCGAGTAGGAGCAGGTAGAAGAAGAGCAAGACGAAGAGCCGAGAGAGAGCGTGACAGTGAGTGACGCCCCTGAAATCGGACAGGTGGTTTCAAATTCAGAGCATTTTATAGTCGCACCTAGGTAAGCACAAACACTTTTTCTGCCGAATGACTTTACACTGCGGAAAATTCAACAGGCCCCGGACACACCTCATTGATGATTGATTGATATGTGGGGTTTAACATCCCAAAAGGACCATATGATTACCATATGAAAACCACCATATGACAGACGCCGTAGTGAAGGGCTCCGGAAATGTTGACCACTTGTGGTTCTTTAACATGCACTCAAATCTGAGCACACGGGCCTACTACATTTCCGCCAACATCGGTAATGCAGCCGCCGCAGCCGGGATTCGATCCCGCGACCTGCGGGCCAGCAGCCGAGTACCTTAGCCACTAGACCACCGCGGCGGGGGCAACACACCTCATTGCCAAGTGTGTGGTTCAGTACCGACACTCATTCCACACATACTGGCACTGTCCCAAAGCCTATACACCACAACGCCAATCACTCCGCTCTAATATACTTACATGGGAGGCCTGGGTCGCGAATCTGGGCGAAACAACCTCAGCGTGAACAATTCACCTTAACATGTCATGTTGGAGGAGGCTATAGCCTCACCCTAAAGCTTGGACCCGTACTTGGGTTTCAAAATAAGTTTTTTTTTTATCTCGCAAATCTGGCATCGGCGGCGTCGTCGACACCCCCACTGCGCATGCTCCCGTCTAGTGCCAACTGTCGCTGCCCCTATAGAGGAACACGTACCCCAGCCTACACACACTTTCTAAAATACACCCTTCCGAATATGAAGATGAGTGCCCCTGGTGCGAACGGGTATATATCCACACTTACACACATTACATACAGCTGTCGCTCGCGTCCTGTTGTGGTAAACTCGACGCTCATACAAGCACACGCGTTACCACACTGCTTGTGGGAGGCGCGAGTCTCGGATCAGGCCTTGGGAAGCCAATTGGCAACCCTGGACCCGGCCCGGCCAGTGGAGCTCTGGGCGAAGGACTCCGCCCACGTTAGTCATAGGGTTTCCTAAACATACACTAGAAGGAACTCTGGTGCAAGTGTCTATGTGAGCTGCAACGCATGGCACTTCAGCGAGCACGGGAATGATGGGTAGTACACTCATTTGTCTAATCTTCGTACTTCTGGCTCCGTGTGTGTTCGTTTGGCTTGGAGCTGTTTTCTAATCAGCGAATGTTCAATGGTTCCGCCACATCACCTTAATATTTTGCTTATTATTTCAAATCGGCTCACAAAGTTCAAAAGGGTTCGTTCTTTTCTTCGAAACAAAACCGAAACACCACAAGTGCGATTCGCCGCCCGCAAGTACAAAGACTAGGCAAATCTCTGCACTACCCTTCATTCCCGTTGTCGCTGAACGATCGCAGCGCCAGAGTCCCCTCTAGTTAATTTTAGGAAACTCTATGGCTTTAGTAACTGACAGTACTAATAAACGTTTATTCTATCTCTCTCCTTCGGTCACTCGTCGCGACGCTGATATGGACAAATTTTTCTCTAAGAGGAGACGCGTTGTTTGTGTCATCGGTGCACCTGGCGACGTGAAGGTCTGCTCGACCTCTGGTGCACGCCATCTTCCTTCTCAGCTTTATTCAGCCATTGTTGCCGCCGGCACGTCGCCGTCGAAGCCTTCGAGCCGCGTCTCTCAATTGTTTTTCGGGTGCCCTTCGGCGTTATCTTACCGTCCTATCCGCTGTTTTGTTCTGAGTAGCAGCGTCTCTATCGACTCGCCATTCTGGCAGCATGCGAAGTCGCTCCGCTCGGTCGGCTGGTCCGTTGATAGCCTTTCAGCGAGGTTTTTTTGTCTATAGGGTATTACCGCTTCGCATTTCCCAATTAGTGTCTCAGGCAAAACTGCACTTTCCTTAAAAATGATGATGAAGTGGAAATCAGTTACTGCTCGCACTGCAGGTACACAGACATACTGACAGTAAAGACTGATTCGCGATCACATTGTATACAATGTGATCACGAGGCACATTATAATGTGCAATGGGAACGTTGCACATTATAATGTGCAACGTTCTCGCGCGAAGCGTGCATTCAGAATCCGACGTTGTTGGCTGTATGCGCTAGCAACAGAGGCGTAGCCAAGGGTGGCACACCGAGCACACCGAGCGGAGCACTCGCACACCGACAATGCACTCTTTAAAAAAAGTTAGCAAACAGTTAGTAACCGCACGTATTTACTGTATAGCTTCTAGCACATTTCACTATACCTTCGCGCCGTCTTTTTACTAGTTGCTATAGTAAAGCTTGCAAATATCGCAGTTTCTGCACGGGATGGCTTGCTCAGTGAAGCAGAATCGCCAATTCGGCCAGTTGGTGGGTGGGTGTTCGCAAGTTGGTCTCCTCGCGCTGTCAATTATTCTACGATGAGCTTTCTCGGGAAATTATACCAAGTAACTATACTGAGCCAACTATTTTGGCGGATGCTTCGTATATTTAGTTGTATTTAATACCGCAATCGTTACAGTGTTATGCAAAATTTTGTCAGACATCTATTACATCGATTATGTTCGAATAACATTTTAGTGCTACGCCGTGCCTCACCTCGAAGCCAATTATAGGGCACAATTGAGATAAGCTTAAACTTCTGAACTGTGGACGCCAAAAGCGAAAGTATACATGCATTACTTAACCCCAAGTTCTCGCGCTTAAATCCGTGAGTGCTGTGCACTTTCGAGTTCTGGTGGCACTTAGCTTTCCTTTCATCTTTCTTTCTTTCTTCCCTTTTTTGTTTCACCGAAAGCACGGAACGACGTGACGAAGTGCACATTTGCATTCTTAGTGCCCAGACTTTGTCGTTGCACGCTGAAAGTGGAGCTGAAATTGATGTCATTTATGCGCGGGCACTTTCTCAGTGGAAACGGGAGCCATCGTTGTTCGACGAAGCCGTCTAGGACTATCTTCGTCGAGTCGTCGTCAGGCGTATAGTAAGCCGAGTCAGACGACCTTGCCGCGGGGGTGTTGCTGGGGAATGCTTCGCAAGGCATATATGCCTGCCCTGTGTGGAAACTGTATGCATACGAGTCGCGTGTCGTTTGCACAAATAACGATGCGAAAGTGCGGCCGTTAGTCAGTTTACTCAGAGGACGGGTCTGCTCGGGCAGTATGTGGTACGAATAAAAAAAACACAAACGAGCACACACAACTTCAACGTGTTAAGAAGAAACGACAGTTGACTGTGAAGCACTATGAAAGGGAATAGGCAAAACGTATACGAGCGAAAAGGAAACAAAAGCAATGGCGAAATGGCCTCTGCTCCTGCGCGCTGTGCATACTGCTCCGCGCGTATAGTCCGGCTTCGGTCAAACAGTGATTATGATCACTCGGTGTGGTCGTGTCGTGGTGGGCCCCGAAATGGCGGCTCGGTGCGAATTTGAGCAGTTGACATCGTGAACGGTTATGGCACTGGGGAACACGTTTGCTTATTTCGAAAACTCCGCAGGTCTAACGCATCGCTCGCGAATTGCGCCTGAGGTATGCGTTTTTATTTTATAGCTCTATGTAGCATAGCAGCTCAGCGGTCGCTCCCAAACCGGACGATGCACTGGTACGCACGGTATCTCAGCGCGCGCATGCTGTCGTTAACCTTGATTTGGGCTAAAACTCGCGGCCCTTTTCCTCGATTTCTTTACCTACTTTACTAGTTCTCTTCTTCTTCTTCGCCGCGTGCACTTACGCAATCTCGTTCGTGTTCTAACGCGAGCTAATGAAAGGAAGAATCGATAAGCGCGTCAATTTCCCCTGGCGTCTTTCTTATTTATTTTCTCTTTTTTTTCCTAATCACACACACACCCCTCCCTTCGGAGCGTCGTGCAGCGCTCTCTTTGGCACACATACGCGCTATAGGCCTCCTTTGCATATGACGCGTAATTCGATTCCTCGTGATCGAGACACAAAAAAAAAAAATAGCCTCCAGAATTCGCTGCGCGATTACATCTGTCCTCATCATCTCGTTTGCACGGATCCAGCAGAGCCGCTTTTACTGCGCAGTATAGCCGTTATGCGGGGCATGGATGCACGCTCGGAGCGTTTTCTAACTCGGTATAGCCAGGCTTTCCACGTTGGGTTTCCCGCGATGATAGCCCTATTACTTACCCCAGAGGAGTTATAAGTGGGGGAGAGAGGGGATTGCGGTGGACTGAACTCTAGACAACGGTGAGAAGATAACGCGAATCGAACTCGACATTGTATACGGACGGAGATACGTGTGAAAGGAGCGTCCCGCTGTTATTTTATTACGTGCTTAATTCAAGTTCAAAGGCAGCCCACGCGCGCGTTGTTAGTAGGGAGTTTTAGTACTGCGGAATGGTGCTACGTACGCATCACGCAAGCGCCTTGCGTTACGTGGCGTCGTTTGCCACAGATCGGCTTTTAGTACGCCGTAGTACCCGCGTACGTAACGAGCGTGAAGTGTGTTGCGTCATCTGGTGGATCAAAATAGAAGTACGTGTTGTTGACAGCCAATGTGAGCCAATCCAAGTGTTATAGCCAGATCATGGCCATATTTTAAGCCACAGAGCCGGTCGGTGCTTGCCTTCGATGCCGCCATTTCGCAAAACGAAGTCTCGCGCTGTCGCGAACTTGTTCGAGAGCGGCGCGATCACCTCATACGTATACGCACGCACGCATCTCATGCGTGCGTACGTAGCGGCTGCGTACGTAACGCGATACGTGCGCGTTGCGGTCTGCGCATGCGCACTACGCAGAACGTGGTGTTCTTACGTACGCAACGCCGCCACGTACCCAGCGTATACGCAGTACTAAAACTCTCTATTGAGAGCTGTGTGTTGATGCGTGTGCGCTGCGTGCTATAGCGTGGTAATCGGTCGGTGTTGCCGTCATGCGCGAGGGCTTTGACATCGGCCCAGTTGGTGTTTGCTGTGCATATCGCGTTCCGCCGGGGGTACACACCGAGTGCAACTGCTGCGGGGGCCGATTCACGCGTTCGGAAAACGGTGCACCGTTTCCGCGCGCTGTCTCAACGAACGCCGGGTGGTATATACGCCACCTTGTAAACGACTCGTTCAAACATCAGTGCACTCGATGACACCCATTAACTACGACCGTTTTCGAGTACGTGAGTTTTTTTAGGGTGCGAAACAGGGAAATCCATTGCAAACTGGTAACAACATTTCAGGCGAGTACAACTGTCCGGTGTAACAAAATCACTTCAGTGGCGTGTACAAACAAGAGAACATAGACGGCATGTAACACACAGCACTTCCAACATTCTCAGAGATCACGAATCACTCAAGAAAACAAAGAGAAAAGAAACGCAAAAAAAAGCAGTAAATTGGAACAGATTCACATATTACGTGCGACGAGAAGCAATTTTCTCCCCCGAGTTAAAACGGCAGTAAAGGAAGTTCAATATTCCCGTTCCGAACTCAAAAAAAAAAAAAGAAAACGTGTATGCCACCTTCTGATAAATGCTTCTTCACCCTCAGTTTCCATCTTTTCGGTAAGGTACCGAACCATGACCATTCTAATCTTCTGTAACGCTGGGTATGCAGCTCGTTGGGGTCGTCGCCGTGCTTCGGCCATGCAGCGGCGACGCCACAAGACGAACATTGTGACGTACAGTACGAGTTGTTCAAATAAGCCCCTTCTGCGGTGTTGGCTCGAAGGAATTGACACTCCGAATTGACGACACACGACGTGCCACACGCCTTTGGCCGCTACGCATTCAAACATCGTGTGGCGGATCGTTTCTCTTTTCCCGCAGTTGGGGTAGTGGTCATTGGCAACGACGCCCCACTTTAACAGTCTCTGACGAGTGGGCAACGCGTCCCATCGCCGCGGCCAATCAAGTTCTCTAACTATTTCCGGTACGTGGTTGTTCCGCCATTTCTTCCACTTGCTGGGCCTCCGTCTCTGTTTTTCCTCGTCAGTAATCGAGCGACTGATTAACATTTCGCTAATGCGTGCGGGTGCGAGCTTTGCAAAGTATTCTTCGGTGGCGTCGCCGTCAACCGAACGCTTGAAGCCCCCTGCTGCCTTATGAAAGGCTTGTGGGTGTTCTGCTTGAGGTCCCCGGTACCTTCCCGACGTGAATGCGGCTCCAAGAGTCCCGGTCCAATATAGCAATAAGCTACGACCAGGACAGTCATTGTCCTGAAACAATTTGTGAACTGTTTTAGCTGCAAGTGCCTTTGTGAATGTCGCAACATCTGGCAGACTGAGTTCTCCACAACTTTTTGGGAGCTTCAGGAACTTTTGTTGAACTTTTGGTGTCTTCCCGTCCCATAGGAAGGCTCCAACCAATGACGCAAGGCGGCTCGCAAAAAGTTTGGGTATGAGTGCAATGTGCCCGATATAAAAAGCATATGCGTATATGCTTTGGTTTTCACCACCGCCACTTTGGCGTCAAGTGACAAATTCAAGTCAGTGGCATACGCGAAGACCTGCGTGGCTCGATGTACGGCGTCCTCCCAATTTTTTTTGGCCACCTCCCGGTCTTGAAAGTATACCCCGAGGACTTTTACGGCATCCACGTATTGAATACCACCCGGCAAAGAGCCCTGGAAGCTACCGAAACGAAGGGCTTTGCTTTTCTCCGCATTCAGGAAAGCACCCGATAAACTGGCATACCCTTCGAACAGCTCCAAGAAAACGCGGTAACTGGCTTGGTTTCGCACGACCACAAAGATGTCATCCGCATAAGCGGTGATGCTAACTGACTCCAGACCTGTCATCGGAAAGCCCTGAATATTAGGGCACTTTGTCACTTTCCTAAGGAGAGGATCTATGGAAAGAACAAAGAGCATCGGTGCGATTGGGCATCCCTGGCGAACACCTCTTGTTACTGGAAAGCTTCCTGTCTCCACGCCGTTGATGAGAAGTCGGCTGGTCATGTTGGTGTATAGAAGCTTTATACAGCGAACGTACTGCTCAGGCAAACCAAACATTCTAAGTACGCAGTATAGGTAGTCATGTTCGACCCTGTCAAAGGCCTTAGCTTGATCCAATGACACGAAAGCACCGGTAACGTTTTTGGCGTTGGCATAGTAGAACAAATCTCTTATCAGAGTAAGTGTTTGAAAAATTGACTTACCCGGCACTGCACACGTTTGCGTGGGTGACACTATATCGGGCAGAAAATGTTTTAGCCTCAAGCCAAGGATCGTAGCTACAAGTTTGTAGTCCGTGTTAAGGAGGGTAATTGGCCTCCATGACCGTGGATCGTCAGGATCCATGCCCTCCTTAGGCAGCAAGACTACACGGCCCTCACTTAAAGACCTCGGCTTTTGCCCATCAACAATGAACCCGTTAACCATGTCAGTAAGTGCGTCGCCTAGGACGTCGAAGAAAGTTATATAAAACCCCGTCAGTATTCCGTCTCGACCTGGAGCCGTGGTAGTGTTCATTTTCCTCAAGGCTTGCCAGACTTCATCTTTCGTCGCCTCAGCGCAGAGCATATCAGACGCCTCAGGACACAGCGTGGGCATGCCTTCGCAAAATTCTGCGATTCTTTGATGCTGGTTGCTGTCTTTAGAGCGATGATCTGCAGAGCAGAGCCTTTCAAAATGCGCCCTAAAGACCTGTGACGATGCTGTGACGATGCTCCCACACTCTGTCCGTGCTGCACCGATGATACTGGGCTGGTGTTTCCTTACCCCTACTCGCTGTGCGTATGCCAAGTTCATCCGTAGGCAGGTGCAGTTCCTCTGCGCGTTTAAAAGCACCGGACCTTGCCCTCAACAAGAGGCCGTATTTAACCTTTTTGGCCCCAATGTACTTTTGAATTGCGCCGGTCAGATTACCTGCGCGCTCAGCGATTGGAATACGCCTCAATGTTTCAATCATTTGTGAAGTTATACGTGCATGGCGCATTTCCCCGGCCTCCTGCGCAATCGCACGTCATCTGGCCTTCAAGAGATCCCATGCTGTCGGCGTAATTTGCGGCGTGTCTTCCAAAGACGCATAGATGTTCATGCGCATTTCAGATACCGAAACTTCATCATTTAAAATTGATGAATCCATTCGCCACAACTTGGAGCAATGCCTTCCCAGCTGGGCCTTCAAGGTGAACAGCACTGGCATGTGGTCGCTGAGCTTGCGTTGCCCAGGCGCTAAAGAAATGACATCGCATGTCTATTTCAACGAGCTCGTTAAGGATATAGACTCTGTCGATTCTGCTCTGAGACGTACCCTGAACGCGCGTGGCTCCAAAGGTGTTCCCGTGAAGCGTTGTCCATGCATCGACCAGCTTCAACTCTCTACGTACATTCTGCAACTCTTTCGATGGTATGTGCTTTTTCCTTGACTAGGGCCTCGGACATCTCGAATTGAATCAAAAACACAGTTGAAATCACCTAACAACACGCATGGTGCTGAATTTAGCAGGAATGACCTGACACCTCTAAAAAAGTCATTGGCAAGAGACCGATCCACGGGCGCGTAAAAGTTGGTGAATCGAATTTCCTGTTCGTTTATCCACATGTCCACCGCAATAACACGGTCTTCTGCGTCGGAGAGGCAATGTGCACCCCGCCTGATCCTCGGATTGAGAAACACGACACCGGTGCCACGCGACTGCGTCTGCGTTAAGGAGAAGAAGACTTCAACCGAAAATCTAGTACCGAAGGTCATGATGTCGTGCCGCGTTCGAAAGTTGGTCTCTTGCAGAAAAAGCACGTCGACCCCGAGCGAGCGCACAAGGCTCATTATCTCCTGTTGTTTTACAAGATCTTTGAAACCACGAACATTGAAAGTCATGAAAGATAGCCTATCCATTTAAAATAAATTTAAGGGGAAACGAAACAATCGTTTTTTCCCTCTTTTTTTTTAACAGCGATGCGTAAGCGGACGGCACGGTGGCCTCTTTTGTATCAAGCGGCAGTGGATGAAGTCAACGTGATGATACTCGAAGGACTGGCGCTGAGATTTACTCACGCGCACAGATAGAACGGACCCAGTAAGCAACACCAATAATAACAGAAATAGTACACGCAGCATGCAACGTAACTCACATGATGCAATAACTATAACAGGGCATAGCCACAACAGCATAGAGCTCACAAATTGGCACATGAAGGTTCCATCGTGAATGACAGTAACATATGGAATACTAAACAGTTTGCATGCATCAGAGACAACAAATGCATAGTGGTTGTACGGCTGGGAAGCAAGCATTGCAACGGTAAAGACAACAGCAAGCGGAAAGAATGGATGTGGGCAGCACAAATTAAAGAAAAAAACATCGAGTCCTCACCCGCATCATGTGATGGATCTCGGTTTGGCGAGTCAACTCGGGGCTTTTTAGATGTTCCGGAGGTGGTGACATCACTTCCACTGCTTGAACTAGCAGGCTTGGTGCGGCGCTGAGAGTTTGTGGCTCTAGACAACTTGTCGGGAGAACACGTATTTTCAGGAGACAAAGATACCGATCGTGAGGCTTGCGAAAATCTGTCACTCCTTAATTTTCGTGATGGTGGCCGGCTCCTACGATGTCTGGATGTCTTGTCGGACGCTTCTTCTTGGGCCTGTAGAGTGTGTGTGCGAGGCGTGTTAGGTTTCCTTGAAGACGTGGTCTTTACTTCGTGGGCGTCATCTTCACGCTACCTTCCGGGCCGACAGATGGCTGTTCATGGAGCTCGTCACTTGCACTTGTTGCCTCATCAAAAGGTCGGAGCGATTTTCCCGGTTGGCCAGCACTCAGAGATGCTTGGGACGCTTCCTCCGGCGGTGATGCGTTCGAGGACTGTTCGTTTTCTGTGGCCTTGAGTTCATCTGATGAAGACGTAGCAGACGCACTCGGCGTCTCCACAGCGTTGCTGGGATCCTGTGACGACGTGGAGAGACAACGCTGCGGTGTTCCCAGTCAGCGCAGAAACGTCGTTGTCACTCGTTGTCACTCGTTGTGCATGGTTCTAAGTCACTTCACATACGAGGCAGCAATGCACAACTGGTCAAGAGCAGAGTCCGAGACACTGAATGTGCTCCTCAGGAAAGTTATCAAGAAGGTCCTGGGCCTACCCATACATACCAGCACTGAGCGTCTGCTTGAGCTTGGCATACACAACACGCTCGAAGAAATAGCAGAAGCCCAAGAGAGAGCACAGTTTGCAAGGTTATCTACTACAAGGTCGGGGAGAATGATCCTGCAGGAGCTGGGCCAACACCCAATAGCAATCAGACGCAATTACAATGATATCCCTGACAACATCAGGGAGACTATCACGGTATCTCCTATACCGAGAAACATGCATCCAGAACACAACGTCGGAAGAAGAGTAGCGAGGGCCAGGACTATACTTCGTCAAGTCTCAAACGAGGAACGAGGGGTCGTATTTGTTGACGCGGCTTCCTACGCCAATGGGAAAGCGTTTGTGGCAGTGGTAGTCGATGGGGCTGGCCATGTCGTCAACTCAGCGACGGTCAGGACGAAAGACCCAATCATTGCGGAACAAGTGGCCATCGCCTTAGCACTCAAGATGGATAACATTGAAGTCGTCTATAGTGATTCCATGGCAGCACTACGGACGTTCGCCAAGGGGACGGTCTGTGAACAAACGCTGAAAATACTGCAAGGCAAGAACATAACACATCATCTTCTGAGTTGGTTCCCAGCTCACCTTGGACAAATCAATGATTCCCCTCCCAATCTCAACGAAGCAGCACACGAGGCGGCGCGAGAACTCTCCAACCGCGCCTCCCCGGGGATGCGTTCTACCGGTGAAGGGGATAACCGGGAAATTCTTACAACATATAACGAGCTCACTAAACATTTCTACCTGTCTAGAAGGATTTTCCCTCCACCTCACAAAAATCTAACCCGGCCCCAAGCACTTACATTAAGGCTTTTGCAAACGCGCATGTACCCTACTTTGAAAATGTTACACATCATGTACCCTGACCTATACCCAAGTAATCTTTGTCCACATTGTGGGGAAATAGCTTCATTAGAACACATGCTCTGGCAGTGCACCAAATTCGCTCATTTATCGCACATCACCTCTGCCAGATGGGAGGCGGCAATCCGCAGCTCGTCCTTGGCAGATCAGCTCTGGGCTGTCCACCAAGCCCGCGAGGCGGCTGAGGAGCTTGGCATCTCAGTCCCCACGTGGGAGCTGCCCGCAACACAGTGATCTGTGTTTTGGAGGACCAAATAAAAGTTTATCCAATCCAATCCAATGGCGACGCGGCATCAACGCCTCTGGCGTCTTCTGTCTTGGCGTCACAAAATTTTGTGTCGGTTGCGCTGTCTTCATCCCAACAATCTGGAATCTTCTGTGGCCGTGGCTTGGTTTTGCGTTGCAAAACTTCCATGTGCCTGGAGGTACCAATTTGGGTTGTTCGCTTCGAAGCACTCTCTCCAAGTTCTGGGAATTCTTTCAGTGACTGTGACCTGCTCTGCGCTGCGTCTGCGTATGACTTGGGACGGAAGCAATCTTTCGTCGCGTGGTCCCCATTACAGCGCTTACACTTGGACGCACAATCCTTAGATGTATGGCCGAAGGTGCCACATAGTTGACAGAAGGGTGTTGTGCAAGTAGCCGCAACATGACCTTCTCTGCTGCAGCGTTTACCAGCGCCACCGTATCTCCGTATCACCGGCACCACCTATAAGGTGGTGCCGGTGAGAGATTTCTTCCGTGCGTTGTTGAACAATAAAAGATAGTGCTCAATGTACATGCCAATGGCTGCTAAGAGGGAATGAGAGACAGCAGCATTCGGCTTTTAGTTAACGCGCACGCTGTGAATTTTTTGTTGTTCAACAACGCACAGAAGAGAAGAAAGGGTTGCTACGTTATACTCGCTGGGCGTAACCTCCTAGGTTATAGAAAAGTAAAGCGAGCGTTGAGCTGCAGTGCTATGAATACAGCGAACTAGTATATACCATGAACTCGAGGTGGTTAAAGGTGGGAAGTAGGTACGAAGCGCAAGCCGTAAGAAAGTAAAAGCCAAATTCTCCTGTCTCTCATTCCCCATTAGCAGCTATTGGCATGTACACTGAGCACTATCTGACAAGGAAGGGTTGCTGCGTTATACTCGCTGGGCGTAACCTCCTTGGTTTTAGAAAGGTTTAGATAGCGTTGGGCCGCAGTGCCATGAATACAGTGAACTAATATGTACCACGACCTCGAGGTGGTGAAATGTGGGAAGTAGACACGAAGCGCAAGCCGTAAGAAAGTGTGCGTGTGCCTCCTCTCGTTCAGTCCTTGGAATGTCCGCTGGGTGGCGGTGCTTCTATAAGAAAAATATATGAGGAAAAGATGCGAGATGGCGGCACTTGGAGCGTTGAATAGGTGGACGAATGGACACGGACAGGTGCACGGACGGACACACGGATAGCTACAACAGTACTGAAAGTTGGGCGAGTTGGTACTCGTTCAAAGAAGTCATGTACACGGATAGCTGCACGGACGGATGGACGCATGGACGGACGCAGGAGTGGATGCGTGGACGAAAACGGGGACAGACGCACAGATGAACGTGCGGGCGCACGAACATACGCACGCACGGACGGGTGGATGGACGCACGGGCGTGCACACAGGCGCACGCATGAATGGACGGAAGCAAGAACGAATGGACGGACGGATGCTTCGTCCCACCATCCATCATTTACTCCGTGGATATGATGCCATTTTTTTTTTGCGTCAAAGCGAAAGCTGACGTCCGCTCGTTCTGTTGCACAATCGGGGGCGTAAGCAGAAAATATTTTAGGAGCTTGCTTCGGCAGGCTTCTTATGCTGGCGCCTTGTCCGGCGGCGGCGGCGGCGTGTACACTTCTCCGGAGATTTCAGAAATGCTTTCGGCGCCGCTGCTTCCTTTCTCTTCGCCGGGAGCTCACGCAGTGAAAAATGTTCTTACCGCTCGGCCGCACGAACACGTCAGAAGCCAAGGCAGTAGCGCGGCGGGCTCGCAAGGCAGCATCAACTCGAGCTCACCGCCAAGACCCTGCGGTGGCAGCCTGGGGGGCCAAAGGGCGGGCCGTGTGAAACCCGGCATTGCGGCGTTGCGAAATGGCTGCGACGTATAGAACCGTCCTGGATATCAATGAAACCTTCTACGGTCACGCTCACCCTCGACTGCATGAGGGGAGGTTTATTCCTGCAGATGCAAGCAGTTCCCCCCCCCCCCTGTGAAAGCCAGTAATGACGGCACGCAAGCCTCAAGGTGGGAGGCACATTTCGGTAGTACATGAGTGCAACAAGACGCACCAGCAGGCACTCCTGTACGTACGTGACACTCAGTCGCAGTTGTTTTATATTTATATTTTTTTATATTTATCAGTTACGTGTCAGCAGTCATACAGGCAGCTCTTGTTTGTCTTAATTCGCATCTGCACCGCTGTTTTCAATCATGTGCGCATGCAACTTTAGTTCACTCCATGATTGCGTTTTTAATATGCAGTACTAGTATTGTTGGGGATGTATAACACTGCGGACTCGGTGAAGGTTATGAAGGGTCTTCATCTTCCACGCGACCCTAAACAAAGGGCCCCAGGCCCGTTCGAGAATACAAGTGGTGTTCCCGAGCAGCCTGTCTCACTGACTGCCGGAGGTCGTCTCCCGTAGCTTGCATGATGATCGTCTCCCGCCTCCGATGTGATCACGTGACCCGACCGTGGCCTCCGAGACACCAGCCACCGGGGTCGAAGGTCGAAACACGACGACGCTTGGTTCGAAAGCAAGACGTGCGTTGAGAGGTGTGGTGCGTTGGTTACCTCTCGCTTCCGGTAACCAATCGGAGGATGAGCCGTGGTCTGTTCATGATCGGTTTACCGACCGTCGCGGCGTCTCCGGCTCGCGGGGAAACGGCGTAAAGGAATCCACCGCTGTAACACCGATATATTTTTGGACAGAGTCCGCGAACCCGCTGTCACGCAAAAGTATACAAACGGGTGGTATCCTTGGTCATAAAGGGGCATGTTCACATGTAATCATGAGCAATACAATACGAGATGGAACCCTAAGAGTATACCTTTCAAAGATCACACTGCGGCTAAGCTCTGTTGGTGAGCGCAACAATGTTCGTAACTCCAGATGTTCAAAAGAAAAAAAACAGGTATATTTTGCAATTAAATTCGTCACGTTCTACATTGCGAGTGATCGTTAAATAAACATGAATTCGGTGTTCCAGCTCATATTTTTCATGGTGTAGTACGTCTTTCACCCACCGTGAAGACTTATATGGTGACTGTCAGGTGTGACGCTGCTAGGTCCACTTGGATGTGGGTTCGATCGCTTTGGTCTCTTTGGTAACCACTTATAAACACATATTTTGATTTAACTGCGTACGTTGAAGAATTCCGGGTGATCTAACTCATTCCGGAGATCTCAGTTTTGTGTACGGCTTCTTCGTGCACCTCTTCTTCGCGATCGCGCATGACTATATATATATATATATATATATATATATATATATATATATATATATATATATATATATATATATATATATATATATATATATATATATATTACCCCGGGGTCGAAGAGGGAGCCGCCTGGCGACCTAACAGCTTGTTATTATGAGGGAATTGTAGCGAAGGTACTCAAGAGTTCGACCCATTTCATAGTTCGGAGGCTTCGCTACAATATATATATATATATATATATATATATATATATATATATATATATATATATATATATATATATATATCTGTGTGTGTGTGTGTGCTCGCTCACTTTCTAACGTTAATGCGCTCTATATCGTTGACGCACATCGTTTTGACACCGACAACACTCACCATTGCGTGTGACGAATCGGAAGGGCGCAGCTGTTTTCTTGACGTGGGTTCTTAAACACTATAGTTCCGCATTGCACTTCTATAAATATAGCAAATGCGTGAATCAGAAGATAACTTCTTTACACTCGCATTGCCACGCCAGCATACCGAAGAATAAGAAAGTAAATGAAGTTATATACGAAGAGAGAAACGACGCGAAACACAGGGCAGCGAAAGAGACCCCAGTGCGAATTCGTACGTCTCTTTCACTTTCTTGTGTTTCGGTCTGTTTTTCGTTTCGTTGATCATGTACCGACTGACCCAAATCAGCACTTTAGAATGAAGATATGCACGCGCGTCAGTTTCCGCGTGCAGCATTGTATCAGGAAACGCCTTTGCTTGCGAGAAATTCTTTGTCGTGATCAATGGTTATAGGTTGTTTTGGGCTAATCAAACTTACGTTAGCGGCGAGCTGCATTCTGTGAATGTAGAATACCTCTTATAGAACTAGAAATGAGTGCTAAGAATTAATCATCAGAGCGCATACAGGGTCATCGGTGGATAGAAGCTTGTGCAATGCTTGATATAACCTTTGTGCTTTTAACTCTGAATAACTTCTTGTTCTAAAAAAAAAATGTTCTATTTGGGTTTGTAGGTTATAACTGACATTACATATATAGAACTAACATGCATACATATGACTCATTGTGATTGTTATAGGTGACATTGCATCATTGTTGTGCGATATTAGCTATAATCTACCTCTGTATATAGACCACTTCGTATAAGTAAAAGTTATTCCAAGTCGGGATCAAGCGCACATATTGGAAGCGAGTTTTAAATAAAAAAGGCTTAACGCATAGAGGTGAATTGATTTATGCGCATGTGTTCACCATCCGCTGATCACTTCTAGCACCTGCACCAGCACGCATGTTATCCTTACGTGCTGCCACGTCGCGAGAACATGTCACCCACCGCCGTACATTCAACGCCGTCGCAACAGCCGCAGATCAATTAACATTCAGCAGCGTTTCGATGTTTCGGGCTAGCCCAGATATGTTTTGATGGTCGCCTAACATTTTGGCGTCGACCGTGTACAACTAAACGTCAAATTAAACAGGAACTGCGATCGAAATCCAACTACCTACAACATAGAACAGCCTTAAAACGTAAGACATACGTACTGAAACGGGCCATGGGCTATTCAGCATGCAGTATACCTTACAGGCTACGTATAAATAGTTTTCACACTCCTGATTAGTCATTATACAGTGACAAACACATACAGTCACGCACACATCGAATATACAATGTTCGTTAAGTTTCATGAAAATTGGTGGCCCGCAGAAACGTCAACGACGCTATGGCGGCGCGTAGCGTGCAGGTGGTGCTTCGCTATGCTGGAATTTTAAGCTCGAGTCCCGTTGAAGGGTTAATGGTGTCCTCATCCTCACATACTATCAGGCACATACCGCGTGCGGTCACACACAATGTGTGTCTGGGCTCGAGTGATTTGTGAGGAGTATACGTCTCATTGGTGGTCGTAATGTTCTTATTGTTTCATTGGAAGGAACCAGTGGCTCGAAGGTGCCTTGCAACGATCTGAAGTAGCAGAAAAGGTGCATAGAGATGAGTAAAACAACAACAACAACAAAAAAGGGCAGTGAAGCTATATACGGGGTGTCTCTGACGCGCTCATTTCATCGTTAGTCGCATTCTCCATTATCGTCCTTGTCGGATCGAACCATGCGGAAATAGCATTGACGCTTCTGTGGGACAAAACTGTCGACTGACCTGCGGGTGGCTTGATATAACATGTTTTTTGCCTGTTTTTTTTTTTTTTATCCCAGCGTGTTTCCTCTTTGACGTGCGCGCGCTCGCCCAAGTGTCCTCATTCGGGCTGATTGCGCATGCTAAAGCTCTATTTATTCTTCGCTTTTACTAATGTTGCAAGAGGAGTCAAGGGTAGGGGAAGCAGGGTCCCTATATAATGCCATCCTGTGTACATTCCCGCTGTTAAAAATATATATACAGCTGCAAGTGCAGTTCTAGAAGGCAAGACTGAAATTTGTCGTTGTCCTGAGACATTGATTTTTGTTGTCACTGCGCAGTTCATCAATCCGGGGTTTTTGTCACGATTACTGCAGGGAACGCAATGTCGACGTCATCTGTTTTCGGGACGAGGGAGATCTTGTGAAAAAAACTGATATAAGTGATTGATTGATTGAGTGAGTGTATGCACGGCAACTTTTTTGTCTCTCAGCGCCATATTTTGGGACGAAGTTACGGAAAATTGCCTCGTAAACTTATGTGCACTTTGTGGGCATACACTTGTCCTTTATTCAACCCTAACTTAATTCAGTCGAATAGCAAAGATACTAAGAAAAAACTGCCACTCATGCACGATAGCTAAAGATTTGGCCGACCGTACGTACGTGTTGATAAATAATCTAAAATGGTAATGATAAATAATCGGTAATGATAAATAAGCGGTAATGGAAATAAGCGGTAATGATAAATAATCTATGTGTGCTCGCCGTCTGACAGTTCCACTGTAAGGAGTTAATGATTGGAAAGAACCGTTTTCTTTTTTGTTGCGATACACTCACAGCGTGCTGTTGGCACCGATTGCGTTTCCTGCCCGTCCTCAGCCACAGTGGCCACGTTTGGATTGAAACGGAATATCGAAACAATGGCGTACGTGCGATTAAGCAGAAGCTAATTAATCCTATACAGAAGGTCAAACTTGAACCGGAAACCTTCACTACGGCGTGTCTCATTAGCTTGTCGTATAATTTTAGCGTGAAAAAAAAACCCAGAAATATTTTTTTTTCTCTTCCTTTAGAAGGGTGCCCCGTGCAGTTGGAACATCTGTATACACATATACAGATGTCGTTCCCCATGGTACAGTTAATCGGTTTCGACGTCTTCGACTGCGACGTCGCTCTTTTCTCTTCACGTGTGTTACGTATACACTGGCTAATTTCCCAGCCGAGTTGTTGCCGGCCTTCGTGGTGGCGGAGTGCAATCGGCAGCCCAGCTTATATACGCCGGCTCCTCGCTTCGAGGCGAAAGACGCCCGGTATTTCCGGCCCCTTCGAAGAAGAAGACGTGTCTTGCACGCTGCCGCTTTATTTATAGCCGCGTTCGGCAACACCGCTGAACTCCTTCGCAACGCCCGCAGTTGCTTCGCGCAGGAGAAGGGGGGAGCGTAAAAAAAAAAAAAAGAAGACAGGGGAAGGCCCTTGTCCTCTGAACTGTTTCATTCACGCTTTGTCGTATGGCTTTGTTTTCTTTCGTTCTTCTTTGTCTTCGCGTTTATAGTTTTTTTTTATTCACGCTAATGTGTCAAGCAGCGGCGACAGCGTGCATTTCTCGTGGCTGAAAACGAAAATATAACAAAGCATGGGAGAGGTGGAATGAGAAGACAGCTCGACGCCACCGGCTTCACCGCCGTTGAATGCGACGTTAGGGCGCGAGGAATACGTTCGGATGTCATTCGAATTTCGCGCCGGAATGGGTGCTGCTCCGGCTGAGTTTTGGTTCCTATGTTCACAATAAGTTGCAAGTTTTTTGTTTGTTCGTTTGTTGTTATCTCTCTACTTTTACTTTTGGGTATTTGCGTATTTCGGCTTACTTCGGCGAACGTGGGGGCACAAGTTCGCGATTAAGTGACTGCCGCTCGAACTGTACGAAATCTTTTAGTGCAGAGTTCTGTTGGCAAGCTGGTGGCGGCTTTTGGGAATATGTATATTTCATGCAATTTTGTTTTTCGATTGCATATTGTGAATGACAATTTGGCACTACCACTGTTACGCCCAGCGCGAGCATGACCTCGTCAGGAGGCAAACCGCCTCCTTTTGTCCTGACCGCGGGCAATGCAATTGTGTTGTCGGAAAAATGAAAATAAATAATTAAAAAACGCGAAAGCGTGGGAAGCGAATCACTCGAATATTAAACGAACTGATCGAAACATTTGCCAAGACACATTGCGGGTTCCAGGGGTGATCAGTAGTGTACAGAGGCGTGGAAAATCAACGCCTGTGCCTGTCGCCTCTTATTCGTCAGCCTTGTTGACCGTCCGACGAGTTGGTACGGTTGCTGCCGTCGTTGAAATCGACCCTGAACTTTGCGTCATCTCTTTGTGAACTCCAGCTCCGAGCGCGTTTTGTTTCCATTCTTGCCTGTCTCAGCACGCGCATTGCATTGGAAGTTTCATATAAACGCATGCTTGGAAGCAATAGACTACTTTGAGTTCATAGAAGAGAGAGGGGTTTCTTTCTCGCCTACGCTACCACTTCCTATACAGAAACGCTGTTGGGAGGCCTTAAGACAAGAGCGTAAACTAAAGTGCCTCTGCCCGTAAGTGCCACCGAGGTATAACAGGCGTAAACTAATTGAAGGAAAATGAATTTGGCTTAGGCCAACAAACGACTTTCTTTCTTTTTTGTTGTACTTTGCGGGAAGGAAAAAAATGAAATCCTATACCATTTTGTGCCACCCCAGCCACGAGAACGGGCCAAGACAGCGAGACCCTTTCACTGTTTACAAACACAGGTCCTTGAAGACATCCGGTTTCGTCCGTCGGTGTGCCTTAATAGCATAGGTAGGCAAGAAGAGCTTAAGAAAATAATCAGCTGGTTTTCTACAGTTTTGTTCCCTTGTTTGAAAAAATATATTCAAGTAAACGTTCTTTTGTGCTACATAAAAATTGTAAGACAATTAAACTGTACACACGTGTTTAAACTGTACGCATGTGCCGTTTATCTGGAAAACTTGAGGAAGATTTTTATTATCCGCGGAAAAAAACTTGGAAAACGTGCTGTAAGTTTCAGCGTTAGGATCTGGTAAATGAGGTGACCGGAAGTTTTTCGGGGTACAACTCTTGCAATCTTCAAAGCGTCTATATTGGCGATATTTTCTCCTCGTCGCGTGTTTCTTCATCAAACACTTCGACAATTTCTACGCTAAGCGATATGTTATAAGGATTTCGCACATTTTCGGCTACACGCTGTATACCTCCTCTCGCGCGGTCGAAAATGGTAGGAAATTAGGTAAAACAAGTTGATAGCTTACGACATTCATGAGAGTTAAGGCAGAACGAACGTGCTGCTTCACGGTAGAACAAAATATACGAGGCAGTTAACAACTGGTGTACCTCGTGTATGGACCAATCGAGAGCTTATTTCCTCATTACGTCAAGTGAACAAACTGCCGGCGTCACGAATTGTGCCGAAAAGGAGGGAAACGACGGAAAAGAATGGCGTGCTCGTTTCTTGTATTTCGAGGCGTTGTTTAGGGGCCCCTTAGAAGCTCGAACGAATGCAATACCGCGGAACGCCGCCGCAACAAAAGCTCCCACACCGAAATAGCCTGTACAACGAAGTATTTCTCGTTGCTTTACCCGATACCTATATCTCTCTCGCGTATTCTGAACGCCACTATACAGCGATGACTGCAGTGAATTTCGCTGTTTAACGAAGTGATTCGTATATATTTCCGAATCGCTGAATCGCTGTGTTGTAACAATTATATACACTTATCTACACACGTAACGCGCAGTGGTTAGAAGAAACGGACCACTGGGGCTGGTAGGTCATTATGAGTTAACATTTATGATGTACATAGGAAAGAAGATTAAGATGAGCGCATGGGATCGGAGAATAAAGAGAATGGTGTTAAGACATCGGATGCATCGTTTCTGTATGTTCTAAATACAGCTATTTATTTACTACAAGAATAGAAAAAGCGCCAATAGAAGTATAGATGGCTTAGATTGGCAAAATTATCCCTGTTGCTATCCCTGTTGTAACTGGTGCTGCTTTATTGTTTGGTGTGAAGCGTATATATTTGTCTCTACTCACTCCGTCATTGCGCGCCGCAGCACTCCGTTAACGTTGGTGACATCAGGTTGGGGGTGGTTGCGCATGAAGCTACTGTGCAGAATGAAATCTCCGAATTGGAATGATCATTTTAACAGCGACTTTGCGCGCTGGGATGTTCCGTACTACGCCGAAGAATTCCCATTCAGAGGCATAAAAATTCTCGATTTGGGGGATTTTTTCTTGCAAACGTTGACGAAATTCCCAGCATATTTTCCTGCGCAACAGTTCTGATTCCCGCCCGCATCCACGCACTCACGTACTGGTGTCTTTTGAAATCATGACTAGCCCATCCACGGCCGCACAACAAAAGCATCACTGTATTAATTCATGTACTCTTAGTACACTGCATATTGTGGGCTTCTATTCTAACTCCAATAGTGAAATAGAAATCGCTCCGTTTGAATATCAGAAACAAATTTCATGGATATGCTTGCATGGTGCGTGTGCCAGAATCGATTACAGCAGATGAAGGCGCACCGCGACTGCTAATTATCGGTCGTCATTGGATAGTTTAACCATTCCAGAAATTCCCTGCAATATCACGAAGATTCCCTTTGTCTCTTGGGCTCAAATACCAAAGTTCCCCAAAAAAGGGAAAATTCTCTGCTCGGAACATAACTCTCCTACGGGTACATGTTCTGAGCGGCCTGCAAGCCAACTATCATCATCACTAACGGGTGTGTGCCGCGGAAATTGGGTGTATATCTCACCACTTAACCAGTCGTGTACAGAAATGAACAAGGCAACAGGGAGCCCAACAAACGACAGTAGCGAGCCGAAGACCCCCGACTACGTCCAACGAGAGAGGAAACGGGAAAGGTAACGAGAAGACCCGGAAGAAATGGAAGGCCCACGCCAATGGCTATAAGAGTTACGAACACTCGGTTTCGGCGCGAGGGGTCTGTCTGTGGAGTTTGGAACATTTGTGTCGTGTCTGCGACTGTGGTTAGACTCGATTCTCTTTCCGCCGAGAATCAGCCTAAAAGCATCCTATATAGTACGACCTATAGCTGGAGCCTATACAGCCACCAGAAGCAACCCACAGGAAGAACCTGCAGGCTGTAGCTAATGCCCCTAAATGAAGCAATTAGATTAGTCTTCAGAATCGACCAGCTTCGCGTTTTAAAGGCTCAGATGCGAGCCTCGGTGGCAGCTTCGCCTCCTTTTTCTTTCTCTCTCAGTGTGCTTATTATTCTTATTCGGGTCATTAAGGTGTGATGTGCATTTTCGTATATTAAAGTGTGATGCGCAATTCTTCGTATTGTGTAAGGAAGAGTTATACCGTGGTCCCGCTCGCTTCGTTGTATACATTTTCATTGTGAGGTATGAGAAACAAATCCTCAGCCCGCACCATAAACACATAGCAGGCTAATACAGGCGTTTTACTGTATACTGCGCAGTACTTCTTTCCTAAGCGCGCGTCTCTTTGCTATAGCTATAACTTACGCAATTCTTTTTCCTCAATAAGCCAAGCACAAGTTCGTGAGTCTTGGACTGGCTAATTCTTGTCACACGGTTAAGAAAGAATTGGAATGACTTCAGCGCTGGTATACAAGTGTGAGCCTCGTAGGAAAGATGTTGCAAGGAATGAAAAAAGACAAAAAAAAAGACACCGCAGAGTTTATGCAAGTCGTTTAGCAACAGCTGTGCCAACTGGGCGTATGGTGACGCTGACTTTAAGATATTGCCAACCACTTTCCCAATGTCTGAGGGTTTTCTTTTTTTCCCCCCCTCTTCGTGCGTGTTTCGTGTGCCGATGCCTCTTTTCGGAATCTCACCGTGGCTTGCGCTTTCGATTGCGCCAATATGCGAAAAAGATCTTCCCCTTTATTTTCCGTGTTCATTGAACAAATGAAAAAAAAAAAAAGACCGGTGTTCAGAATACACCGTCATTCTACTATAGGCGTCTTCTCATCACGTTAGTGTCATTTTGTGACGTTACACTCGGCTAATTATTCGCCAATGAAATAATTAATGGAATGTATCGTACGTGGTCGGGACATGACGTGAGTGTAAATAATAACCCCGTGAAAACGTTAGTCCGCTTCATCAAGTGCATATACACATACTCGCTCGTGATAACGCTCTTGTAATCAGTTTTGGGACGTTCATTAAACCGCAGCCACTTTAGTTACGTTTTAGATGCGGAAGCATCTTATACTCGCGCCTTGTAGTGCGCCGTCCGCGCCGTCCGCACCGCTTCTCGAACATTCGACAGCTGACGCGCGCGCATGCGCCGTCGCCCACTCTTCCACCATCTGTGCATCCCTTCCTCCTCTACACACCGCGCGCGCTTCACTCCTCCACCATCTGTGCACCCTTCCTCCTCTACACACCGCGTTCGACATCTACAATTCTCCTGATTCTCCAGTGGACGCGCATGTGGCGTCGCGCTTCGAGAACATTCAACAGCTGACAGTGCATGCGCCGTCGTGCTGTATATACTCAAGGTCGGCGCTCGCTCGCTCAGTTGCCGCTCGTCGGTTGGTTTGTACGGCGCGTCGACGTCCAAGGTCGCGGTGAAATGAATTCCAACGAATCCACAAACACAATGATCGACGTCCCTTCGACCAGCGCCGCCCTTTCGCATACGTGTGTACGTGTTCACTCATTTAACACCCCCTCCTACAACCACGTTAACCAATTTAGCCATCGACCCAAGTAAGTCGCAATTTAACACCCCATTTCACAACCACGTTAACCAATTTAGCCATCGACCCAAGTAAGTCGCACTTTAACACCCCGTTAACCAATTATATGGTCCGCATCCTCCTCAGTGTTCCCCCGAGGGAAGCTGCGGGCAATTTTTTTATAATCTGGTTCTCTTCTCGCATTATTTCGCTGGTCGCTCGTTCACTGCTTTTCTTGTGCCAGCAGGGGCATTTTGCGTTGCCTTCTATCTTTCTCTTTTTTCTTTCTGCGTGCGATTGCGTGTTATTATGACGAAATCAGTGAAGTTTGCGCGAATGCGCAGAAACGTGCGTGTAATACATATATATGAAGCGAAAACGAACACGTCACAGCGAGGGCATTTGTTAATATATTTCCTTTAATGAAGCATGACGAAAAAAAAAAAACTGTCGTATGCACCAATACAGTTCGGTCCTATCACGTTCGTCCACTGCTCCCTACGAGCCATATTTTGCTTACTATAAGCTGGTTTCTGTTTCCGTTTTTACAGTAATCCCCTTAGCCTTTGATATGCAGTTTTATGCCCCGCTTGGAGATCGCTGAGAGACTTTCTCAGCAGACAAATGAATCATCTTAGTAAAAAAATGTGTTAATAAGTGAAAGTATGAAAACAAATCAGCCTAGCCAGCGCGTCTTCGCTCTAGGACAACCTTGTCGCCATCGGTGATTCAACTCGCGAATGAAGAAAGACAGGCGGACCGAACTAATTTACGGAGCCCGATTCCCGCTAATTTCCATGTTACACTTGCGTTATCTCTCCGGGAATAAGGCTCAAGGCAAGTAACTAAGTAAAGCACGTCGAGTGGAGGTGAAGGAAAGTAGGGGATTACAGGGCACACTCGGGTCTCCCGCGTATATACGCTTGTGTGCCTCTGATGACTTTCTTTTGGAACGCAGAGCGGGAGAAATGAGGGCGAAGCTTGTTTCAAATATGTATACAAAAGTGTGTACACATGTATGCGAGCGTGCTATGCACTCGCACACGTTGTCTAATCTTGTAGCCGCGATTGCGTGCCTGCTGCGAGGAAGATCCCCGCGCGCGCGATGGTCCCTGCCGTGACGAAATCTGTTGGACCGAGAGGAGGAGGCTGCAGGGACCTCGTCGCCGGCGAGGGTGTGATTGCCTTATCGGCGGCTTCGGTCTATGAGTTGTTGCCCTGTGCCAAGGCGACGATTGCAGCGGCGACGAGGAAATCTGCTCTGCCCCTCGCGTGCACACACGCACGCACGAACGTATGGTGGCGTCCTTGGTGCCGTCACCAACAGCGATGGACGTTGCAAGCACGCATTTCGAGTGCGTCAGAGTATACCGTGCAGTGTGTCACATTCTCGAAGATCGAGTTTTGAAGTTCTTTTGGGGACCTTCTGTCTGTCCCGGTCCTCCACTGTGGCGTAGCGGTTGGGGTGTTCTGCTGCTGATCCGAAGGTTGTGGGTACGATCCCGGCTACGCCGGTCCCATTTCGATGGAGGCGAAACGGTATAGAGGCCCCTGTAATTTACGGACCGTTCCGCTCCTTTTTATTGCTTTAACTAATAAGAAAAAGGAGCCACTATAAAGTTGAGTACAACTTAAGAAGGCAGCGGCATTTTCCCCTCAAAGGCGGATGTACACGAGCCTCCACCAATAGACGCGCACTTTCAGGTGACGTCATGCGCCGGAGTACACTCTATAGCCGCTGACACCTGCAGCCGACGGAGAACATGTCCAACATGGCCGCCCTCGCTTCGAACTGGGACCGAGTCCCGTTGGCTGTGTGCGTCTCCCTTCGTCAGAGTGAATTCGAATTATGTGTGCTGATCCGTCATGCGGGAAATATTGTTGTGATAGACAGTTTGTGCCGCGTGTGTTTGTTCTGAGCCGACGAAGAGAGACGGCAGCGAACATCGGTGACGCTGCGCTGCGCCTCGTCGGGAAACAGGATCTCGCGGTGACATATATGCGATGCAAACAAACATCGTGCGTGTTTGCTTCATGGTGTTCTATTGGCGCCTAAGTGAAGTTACGACCAGCAGAGTTTGCCAAAGCCTGGTATCTACTGTGAGCGGTGGGTGTGTTGTAGCATAGAGTTTCCATATAAAATTAACTAGAGGGGACTCTGTCGCTGCGATCGTTCAGCGAGCATGGGAATGATTGGGTAGTACACACATTTGCCTAGTCTTCGTACTTGCGGACGGCGAATCGTACTTGCGGCTTCGTTTATTGCTGTGTTTCGGTTATGTTTCGAAAGAAAGATTCAACCCTTTTGAACTTTGTGACCCGATTTGGAAAGGTAAAGTCTAAAAGAATGAGGTGGCGAAGCGCAACCGCTGAACATTTGCTGATTTTTACTCCGTGAGAAAACGACTCCAAGCCACACGAACACACGCGGAGCCAGAAGCAGGCCAGAAGTACGAATATTAGACAAGTGTGTGTACTACCCATCATTCCCATGCTCGCTGAAGCGCCGTGCGTTGCAGCTCCCATAGACACTATAGCACCAGAGTTCCCTCTAGTGTATATTAGAAAACTCTATGTGTTGTAGTACCGGGGCACGGTTGAAGGCGTCTTGAGATGCGCGCCGCTTAACCTCATTAACATTGTTGCGCGACGCTCTATTACTCACCGGAAAGATCATTCACTAAGCGTGTACCGTGTGGCTTACGGCAACGTGCGTCGGGGCACTGTGCGCTGCAGTGCACTTCGACACACCTGACCTCTCTGACACATCGTGCCGCCCACCGAAATTAATTGAGATACACGCTCGGCTGATTCCCGCGTGCTTCTATAGGGTGGGGGCCGGTAAACATTGCCCGTTGTTCTGTCAGTCCTGATTTTTTTTTTTGCTTTTTTAGACGACAGGGGAACCGCATTAGCCGTATTGGGGTGTACCTCACGGCGGGAGTAAAGAGTGGTGCTGTTAGGGTATAGAGGGATGAGGAGGTGTATATTGTTGTACGTTTGAGTTTGCGTCACGTTCTTCTAATAACGCGAATCTACAGCGCAGCTTTTTTTTTTCCTTTTCAGAAATGCCACTTCATACTCACGCATGTTTATGGTTGTATACGCTAACGCGCGGATGCGTGTCATAGATATTGTCACAGTTGATGGCCCATACCCATTACTTAGCTTTTTACTTAGGTTTTAAACATTTTTGTCTCTGTATTTCCTCCGTACTTAATTTAACTTTTAGTCTATCTAGTCCGGGCTGCGATGAAATTCGTTAAAGGCATTATGGACAGATGTTGCGCCTAAATTAATCTTTCACGCCTGGCATGACTTCCTCCCTCCCAGGAAGTTGCCAGTTTCGCTTATTATAGTAAGCGGATTCGGGCTTCGTTCTTCGCTGAGTCGCTTGTAGAATTTTCCGGTCGCTTAACTGTGGCGTTCATTTTGGCGCGGTCTGTTGCATTTTCCCAGCAAGTGTGGTTATTTTAGCGGATCACGTTCACAAACGGCGCGTTTGAAGTTCACAAATAGCGCGATTGGGAATGACATTGAGTATATAGTGTATAGTGTTGAGGTGAAACACAAGTTCTCGAATTACCATGCGCTGGCAAACGTGCATTCAAACGAAAGGAGACGTACTGCTCTGGGGACAGTGTAAACGAAATGTAATTATGTGCTTTCCTTCATACTAGCGCATATTTTCGCTATATAAAATAATTAAATCGAATTTGTCGACTCCCCGGCGTACTTTAGTGGTGGTTTTATTAGCAATGAAATATTTTCCAGAAAGAAAATTAATTTACATTCCGCTTGTTCGCGAAAGTCGCGACTATTTCGGGGGGAGAGGGGGATGTCTATCTTGCGTTGATTATTCGCTTGTGAACACGGTAGCATCTGACACCTCTCACCCGCGTCGAATGGGGAAAGGCAATAAGCATGCTGGGAAGAGTGTTCTCCCTAGAAAAAGCCTATAGACATTCTATAGAGAAATGTGCCCGTTTCGCGCATCGTTTGTGTGTGTATTCTAGTGAGTGAGTCAATGAGTTAGTGAGTGAGTGAATGCACCACACACTTTTCGAATACCGGCTACTGCATTTGCGTAACATGCTCCCTCTAATACGCATACGACAGCATCTGGCGAAAGTCGTGCAAATCGATAGCATGATGTTTGACGGCGAGCAGCGCAAAAAAAAAAAAAGAAAAAACTGCCGCTCATGTTTTGTGCGATTAGCGGAACACCAAAACAGCTGCTGATGCTTTCTTTTGTCCTGCTCATCTGGGGAGGCATACTACGTGCCTGTTTCTGGTGACCGTACGAATAGACTGCGTTTAAATTGGGCCGTGTTGAATTTAAGAATGCGGAACCTGTAAAGAGAGTCCACATTGAAAGTAAGCTACGACGACGACGACGACAATAATAATAATAATAATAATAATAATAATAATAATAATAATAATAATAATAATAATAATAATAATAATAATAATAATAATAATAATCGGGTGCATACAATTGAAGTTATTTCATGTTGCTTTGCTTCCGCCGTGGTGTCTCAGTCACACTGGCGTCGCGCTGCTCTAAGCACGAGGGCCTGGGTTCGATTCCCGGTGGCCATGGCGTCCAGAGGCGTTCTATATAGGAAAAAAATAGTAAATATCGACTGTGATACCTTGTAGGTGCTTGATAAAAGAATCACGCGCTGCTTCACACTGCGTTGCTTTCGACCGCAGCCCCGCACTGCAACATGGCTCAAAGTCAAGTTGTGGTTTTGCCACGTGAACGCCCAGAATGGGTTGATGAGTGTCGTGGAGTCGCTGCATTTCCGATGGAGGCGGAAACGTTGTAGGCCCGTGTGCTCAGATTTGGGTGCACGTTAAAGAACCCCAGGTGGTCAAAATTTCCGGAGCCCTCCACTACGGCGTCTTTCATAATCATATCGTGGTTTTGGGACGTTAAACCCTACATATCAATCAAATCAATACCTATAGACGTATCGCATGGGTCCTGAGAGTTGAATCCTATCTAAAGTGATCATTACTATCAGCCTCACCTGGATTCCCGTTTATACTCACGTCTACTCGCACGTATTCCACAGCAGTGTCGTTCATACACCGTTTCAAAATTTATTCGAGATGTGAATTACGTAGGGGGGGGGGGGGGTTTGCCTCTCCAAATCTTGCAGGGAATTTCTTCATTATCATATCTCACGATGTCATCTCTTTCAAGAAAAAAATGACCGTACTACTGGTTTGGAAGTACTCAGAATTAGTTTTTGAAGATACTACGTTAAACGGCACCAAGAAGAGCACCGATTTTGTAGGTATTGATATTAAAGAGCATTTACATCATGGTTAAAAAAAGCTGGTTCTAAACTGATTGACTCGCCAGTGGAATCACTGGGATTCACTCAGACTAAGATAGAAGTTTTAGGCGGAGTCTGAGGGAGTCCGGCTCAGGAAAAATTTTTGGCGAGTCCGATTGAGTGCGAAGTTCAAAATATATTTCATGAGTGAGTCTGAGCGAGCTCCACAAGTTCTGCCCACCCGTGCCTGCAACACATACTGTCAGGTCGTCGTCGTGTACTGGAAACATTCTGCTTAGCTCCCTCCACGGCTAGCGTCAATTTTCGCTGCGTTCAAGCGGCGAACCCTTATGGCACGAACACGCTAAGAACGATTTCGGTTTCATAGCCTTCGCTTCGAATTCACTTCATCTTTTTTTTACGACATGTATTGACGCGTTTTATTTGCAGTTTCGCGGGGATCCTCGGTGTCACAAGCTAGCACCATAACGCGGAAAAGCATCGAGAAGTTTTTTTTTTTTTTTTTGTTCCTCCGCGTATTGCATCGGCGGCTTACTTAGTCGCGCAGAAATTATGAGCGCAGCGACACGAATTTCGATCGTTCGTCCTACACTCTTAGAAAAAAAGTGGTAGTACTTGCTAGCTTTGGGGTAGTAATGGTTTGTCACATATGTTACAACCCTGGTAGTAAGCGCAGTTAGTAACGGCGAGGGTGGTAACAGTTACTACTCTTGCTGTTACTAGTAGCAGTTAGTAACTGCTACTACCCTAGCCGTCTATATAATAGACGCGACCACTTAGAGCGGCACTGCCCGCAACAGCTCCTGCATCTCCTAACGAGAAGCAGCGGGCTGACCGTTTATTATTATCACCATCAGGGAAACCCATGGACGTCTCTGTATCTCACCGTCCCTCTTTTTTTTCGAAGGACGTTTGGCGCGAGCAAGAGTATAACATGGTGCGAGCACGTCTTGTCACTCTCGCTTGACCCGCGTCCCTCCCTCACTTGCTTTCTCTCTTTCTCTGTGTTTTATCCATTTCTACTTTTTCTCTATTCTGTTTTTTTTTTATTTTAGTCCTCCTCCAAGCTGCCTCGTAGAACTGCATTGCGTTTGCGTTCCGCCGTCGAGAGTAAGTTATAAGGGCGCCGAGCGATTGAGATTTGGGGCGTAATCGTACGTGGTTAGGCTTACTTGTGGTCGGATCGAGTTTCCGCAATACGGTGCGTCATAAAAAAAAAAAAAAACAACCTTGGCGGGCAATGCGAGCGCGCAGGTAAACGTCACAGTGTCGTACAGCCGGACATGCGCGCTGTATAACAGCGTTTGCCATAAGCTGGGCGACTCGGAATATATATAGCTTTGTGTTTCGTTATTTCTTGTTCCGGTGCCTTGTCATTTCACTCCCGCTCCGTGTAAATATGTTGCATGTACGTGTGTCCAACTGCCTCGGCCTTTCCGATCTGGTTGTCGTGGGAATTTGAGCGTGTGCCTCGAACATGATCGAACAGGAATAGTTGATCCAAACGTATACTTGCGCTGGCCGCTTGCAAGAAGTTTGCAATCTGTCGTTCTCAGACTCCACTTTCAGGTGCAGCTGACGTGTTTACGTGTATCTGGGCGCTTACGCGCATTCTTTGTCGTGTAAGTCACCGAAACATTGAAATTAATGTAGTTCCACTCCAGTTCGGCGCAGTAATATTGCTCGGAGGTCGCGGGTTCGATTCGAGCTTTGGCGGTCGCGTCTCGATGGAGGCGATAAGGTAGAGGCCCGTGTTCTTGGGATGTCAGTACACGTCTACCTGGCTGAAACTTTTTTTCCCGGAACCCTACACTACACGTCCCTCATGGTAATATGTTGGTTTCTGGACGTTAGAGCCTTGATGTTATTAATATTGTATGAATGAAATCTACGCTTTCACGAATGCCCGTTTCGTCGGGTTTGATCGTGCCGTGGTCATGTGAATGGCAGGGACGCTGACCTCATACAGTTTAGCATAAGGGACGTCTGAGGTGTCAGAGTTCAGAACCAAGTTCTCAGTGTTCTGCCCAACTTCAACTGGTTTGAAGCCCGGAAAAAGACAAGTCCACTCGTCGAAACGCCGGCTTGAGTATGCACTGCGTGTTGGAATTCTCGACCTTGTGCGATTTTACTCGCGCGGAGTCTTAAGTGCTCGAGCGAATAGTATATATGCAATGGGGCCGCTGTGAGGTCTCGTGAACTCGACGTTGGCTAGCAGTGCTCCTCATCTGTGCAACGAAAAAAAAAAAAAAAACACTCTTGAGGAACGTCGAGAAACATGCAGAGGTTGAGGCTGAAGCCACTGACACAGTTCCCATTCAGATCTCTGTGTGGTCCGGGTGAAGTCGTCACGCCGATTTCATCTTTCATCTACCACCTTTTAACCTAATCGACCTTAATTACTAGACGACGGAGGCGAGAATAACGTCGGTAATTACGGGGTGTATAGTATGAGAGAGCTTCAGTGCCGCGGTTGTCCGGATTCTCGGCCGTTTGTGAGACCATGCGTGCGTGCATGTGCCCAAACTTTCACGTCCAACAATGACTCACCTCAAGGGATGAATGCGCATTGAGTGCGAATAGGTGCTTATTTATATGCACGCATATTCACCACGGAGCGCCCTCGGCTGGTCAAGGGTCCAGCTAGCTTCCTCGACGAGAACAAGGCTGCGCGTGCATGTGCTTGCGCGCGGCCAAGGGTCAGTGCTCGCTAACTACGTGGTCTTCCGGGGTTTCCATAGTGGCCTCTTATACTGACCCTAACTCTGACCGTCATGATGTACTCAATGTTCTGAGAAAGAATATTTCGCAGACTGCACTGTATACTGTTGTCACACAGTTCATCTTTACGTACTGTGAAAACAATGGACATCGATAGTTTGCTCTGACGTCATCGCGTGTACCGTCTCGGTTTGCTAGCATCTCGATAAGATTCATGATTGAGGAATGTGACGGACGCTTACACTCAACTTGATAACTGTGAGGGTCGGAGGATGTGCAGTCGCCGTAAAACAGACGGGCTCTAACGTTTATGTATTATTCTGTGATCGGCTTTGTTTTACATGTTTGCGTTAACACAACCGATGCTCCCGAGCACAGATATGTCGAGGATGATCACTTTTTTTATTTGTCTCTCATCTGAAACGGGGGCAGCGGCAACGTGCCGCCCCATTTACCCGTTGTTATTACACATGTTGTGTCAGCGTTGTGGTTATCGCTTTCTTCTTCTTTTTCTTCGTGTGAGCCTGTAAATACCTCCTTCTCTCTAATATTTTGTTATTATTATTTGTTACCGTATACACTGTCCGCCCTGTGGGATTGCAAATTGGCTATTTATCTTGCGCTTAACCTCCCCGGCGTGTTCCGCGCATCATTTATCTATACCTTTCTCTTCGCTACTTCTTTTAATGGCTAATGTTCTAAAGGTCTCTTGCTTATCTGAACCTCTGACCTGCTAATACTTCCGTCTCCTTTGTATTCCGGAGAGTGGGTCGCTCTGCGAGGGTATTTGTCTTGCCGGGCGAATACATCGACGTCCCATTACAATGCGTGCGTTGGCCAATATACCCGCACTTTCGTTGCAGCACACGCACGCCTCATATACCGCGGAAGCGTCGCATTTATTGCGCGAGCTACCTGTTTGTTGGGCGTGTGATATATCAAGCGCAGTTCTCGAGAACTCCTATAGTCACGCGCCTCTCTGCGTGACTTCTTTCGGGCACCGCTTGGCATGCGACAGAAAACTCGTTGCAGAAATTCTCCTACGTATTTCGCCCCATAAAATGCGTTGCTTGGCGAGTTGGCGCGTGGCGATTTCCTATAAGAAAGCGGCAAACCTTGAGGCCAGGAAGGACGAGGGACGGGGGCAACGAGTACCAGCGCACAGTACACCCACTACTTAAACAGCCGCGTAAGCCTCCCCCACCCCCTTACGGCGAGGGATAATCCGATCAGATCTGGGAAGGGGGCACTTGCTCGGTCCCGGACCGAAATTGGAGCAGGGGGGGGGGGGGGGGACGAAAGAGCCGCTTTTAAAAAACCATTTATGTTTCTAATGAAGTCTTTTACATATAAAGCATTTCATAAACGACATTACATACGCATTCAGTGTACTCATTTCTTGTGGTTCTTTTTACACTAACAATGCTAATCTTGGGCGAAAAAAAAAATGGCCGCAGGGGGGAAAAAGGAGAAGAGGGGGCTTACTAGACATTTTACGGTAGTTTATTTTTTGCAAAACGGCTGTATACATCCAGGGGCGACGCACACATGCAAGGAGCTACTAGGATTTAAAGTGTGTAGTGATATGTGTATAAGTGTATCCTCCACCGTATATTACAGCAGCGATCTTTCTGTCTTTCTTTCTCTTTTTTATCGCCTTTGAATGCCCTGTGCGTATGCGCTGCACACCCGGGTAACAAACCGGCTGATGGTGTGCCTTACTCCTTGATACGTACATCTTCTTTCCTGTCATCGTGTTTCGATGCTTCGCTTACCTATAGAAAATACTTCGCTAATCTTTTCACCTCCTGGAGAAAGTAATTAAATGTAACTATACCGATTAAGCACATCAACGAGCATGCGAAAGAGCAAGAAGACCTTAATCTGCTTATTCCACCACATTGACACAAGAAATCGTATAGAGTTTAAGCCGAATTCGATTGACCTTTTTTTCGTGGAAGGTTTTTTTTTTTTTTTCAGTTGGCGGTGAGGTACAAGCACCCGTGCGTATCGTCGAACTAGCAACGAGTGTATTGTAGTAAGAAACGACCTTTTTCTCTTTTTTTTTTCCTCCCGCAGAATTAGCGGACATATCAAGTGCCTCGTTTAACCGAAAGACACACCAGTCGCTCTGGATCGTTTCCCAGAAGGCGCGACCTCGTTTTCTGACAACAGATGAATGTCGAAAACACGTGTTTTTAGCGATGACTTGAAGAGGTCGAGTTCTATAGACATGAATAACGTTTGAAGTCAGTCCCCTTTAGCTCGGAAAAAAATTAAAATGAGCACTGTTGTAGATCCAGACGATGGCTTTTGTAAATGTCGGTCGTTGGTAAATGCATTTTTATGCGGTATGTTCTAGGCCGAAGCATTTCCGCTTAAGGCAGTTCCACTTAGAGCAGTTCCGCTTAAAGCAGTTCCCCAGACGTCGACCTTTCCTTTAAATATTGCATTAGCAAACCAAGAGAACAGACTTTTGGGCTCGTTGGTTTGTTAGGTTCAGTGAAGGCCAGGGATATTTCAAAACACGATTGCAATTTTGTTACACCTTCTTGGTGAAGCCATGGCGCTGATAAGGCAGCAGCCATAGAAAGAGTGCACGTCCTGCCCTCTTTACTTCGTCCCTGTCTTACCAGCACCGTGGCTTCATTGGACGTATTCGTTAAGTGTGTTGCGCTTTAAGCATATATAAGGTAACCCATAGCCAATGGACTTTTCGGTAGTGAACCAAGTCTTTTCCAAAGCTGTTCTGAGAACAAAGATTAGTTTACATGCAACGTTTACATGATGTCAGCGCACGTTGAAGAACATCAGGGGTTAAACTTTCCGGAACTTTTCACTATAACACGTCCTTCGTAATTGCTTTTGAGACATAAAACCCTGGATATAATTTTATTGTTATCTTGTGGTTTTGTGACTCATTCATTGTGAGACATTTCACATTGATCGTTTCTTCGAGATTATATAGAATATGATACACAATAAGCATATTTGTGCATGCTATGACTAAGTGTATGTATTTGGACGCCATGGGCAAAACATACCCTGTGTCTGTCCCCCAAGTACAGAATAATGGAGATGTAATTAACAGGTATTAGCTGGGAGTTTTGATTCCAGGAAAAAAAACGATCGAACTCAAATTGCTTTTTCCAAATGTCTGGTGCAATCAACTAGATTAGTATTCCGACAGCCTGCATTACGAAAACCCCCCTAAAAAATGTCTGTTTCTTTGTTGCGAATTTACAGGTGGTCGCGGTGGTCAATCAATCGCAGCCCAAAGATGTATGTATGTGGTCTTCGTTCGAAGAAACGGGGTGTTTATTTTTTGTGCCTGCCAGTGTTTCGTCCATCCGTAATTATCTCCGCCTCAGTTTTCATGTGATCCGCCAGTGGTTAATTGCGTTGAAGCCAGATTCGCTGCGATCAATGGGGTATATACTTGCAAAGCTAAGGCGTGAAGGTCATGTTTTAAAATTCGAATACATATCGACTGGTCACCCTGAGTGTCTCTTCTTTCCCGCGTTTGCTTGACCTTCATTTTGCGCATGCGTAAGCAAGAAGCGAAGGAAACTTCGTTCTTTTATAACGAGAGGAGAAACAGCGCGATTAAGCAAAACAGGAACGCTTGCAACTAAGGAAACTATGATAAATTTTCTTTTTTAAGTAGACGCTGCAACGTATTTTCCGAGTAATGGCCGAATGACCTCGGTGTTTGAGTCTATCGCTTCACGAATCGATTGCCGAAACCCTGCCGCGGTGGTCTTGCGGCTAAGGTACTCGGCTGCGGACCCCCAGGTCGCGGGATCGAATCCCGGCTGCGGCGGCTGCATTTCTGATGGAGGCGAAAATGCTGTAGGCCAACGTGCTCAGATTTGGGTGCACGTTAAAGAACCCCAGGTGGTCTAAATTTCCGGAGCTCTCCACTACGGCGTCTCTCATAATCATATGGTGGTTTTGGGATGTTAAACCCCGCATATCCTTCAAATCAATCAATCAATCGATCGACTGCCGAAACAAAAATGATCTGTCAAGTATGAGCCGTCAAACGTGAGCCATTATTCATCGCACGCTCTAAGCGTTTTCAAGTGCAGAGCGCTTTCGGGGTCTGGGCTGCTGTATCATGTCGTATGACGTCATCGCTTGACGTAATGCAGGTATCTGTAGCATATGGAGCGCTTTCCTCTTGTTCTTCGAGCGCCTTGATGAAGATATTAGGTGATATCAAGCGCCCGGGCTGGCGCATGCTGTCATCGCTTGGCGTAGCGCAGGCAAAACCATTGTTAAAAAAATAATGCAGATTCGCAATAGGTGTGCCAAGCCTAAAGGAAGTGCGCAGCTGGGCGGCATTCTTTTAAAAATTTTAATTTTAAATGCTAGTTTCAGTTCCGGTAACACGACGTTGATGATGACAACGTTTGCGATGGCGATAACACCATGTCCCACGCTGTAGAGTAGATCATTTAACTAGTGGCGCACACCCACATCAGGGGATCCACCACAAAGCGGGTAGCTTTAAGGAAATCCTTAGATTGTATGAAGGAAGTGTAAGTTTAAGGGCTCGTTTTAGGGGCGAAGCTCCTCTTAGTCTTACGTTGTCATTTGTCAAGCGTAACCGAGAGAAAAAGAGACGAGAAAGAAAAAAAAGGTATACAGTATCTCCCGAACAGTATAATAGACGGCGTTGTCTCATAGAAGTACATACAAATTGCAGTTGAGTGAGGATATTTTAGATGGCACTGTACCGCTACTCTCCGATTGGCTGCTGCGCGGGCTGTGCCTGAGTACGCGGAGAACGAGTGCTTCTCTCAGTCTCCTGAATAGTCGCCGTAGAAGGCGGATCGTTGGTGGGCCATAGACGAAGCAGAGCGGCGGGCGCGTCGAAGACGTTTGCGCTCGGCTTCCTTGGCTCGCGTCACGTCGGTGTTATCCGAGTGCCGTCTGCATTCTAGAACGCGATCGCACGCATGCACGGAAGGACGGACACACGGATGGATGGACGGACGGACGCTTCGTCCCACTCATCATCATCCACTTCGTGGATATGCTGTTATTTTTTTCTTTATTTTTCTTCGTTTATTACATTTCAATCCCTTTTTTACCACTGTGTTCATTCTGAAACCATCTATTCGTAACCGTATTTGGCTCGTATAACAATTTTATGTTTAAAATAAAGTACCGTCTGTTTCGTACGGGCGATATCCGTGGTTGGTTGCGCCAAGACTCTAAGGAACAACCAACCAACCAACTAGTGGGCCGCTCCTGACATCACCCTCACCACCTAATAACCGGCCCTCTTCAGACTTGATGGTCTCCTTCAAGCCTAATGATATAGTGGCATAGTAAAGCCGCGCAATAGACACGAGATGAAGTACACAGAACAGGCGCTGATCCAGAACAGATGTGTCTTCGTCCTTTTGTTCTTCTTTACTACGGAGTTAAACCAACTAGTCCAGTTTGGTACGCTATTGCAATATAGTGTTCCTTTTTTTTTTTCAATCCAGTTTTAATAAGTATCGCGGCTCTGAGGTGGAACACCTGTTGCTACGCAGATGGCCTAGGTTCGATTCTCGCTTGAAATCAAGATTTTTATTATTTATTTTGTTTGCATTTTCCTCAATTTCCCGCCATGGGCAACGCAGATTTTTTTTTTTTCGCTCCCAAGCAACGATGCCGACACTTGGATTTCTTTGAAACGAGATCATTAACCGTACCGCGTTAAAATATCATGTCAGGATTTGCCGACCTTGACACGCGCTTTGAGCCGTCTCTGTACTCAGTATAGCTTCATTCGGCAGAGTTAACTAAGCCTCGAAAACTTGTTGTCATATCATGTCATATATCGTTGAGTAGACGCAATCGATCAAAACGCGACGCGACGTAGTCTGTTGAATATCATATTGAGTGCGTGACAGAGGTACACTGCTTCTTTGTTCAAGTTAATCACAACGGCGCTGCATGGCGGAAGCGGAAGGTTGTCGAACCCGTCGCGGCTGTCTGAGCGATGGGCTCGTTTTTAACTGCATTTCGCCTGCACCTGTTTGTCAAGCGACGCGTGCCTTTGATAGCTGACCCCTTTGAGAAACAAGCCACGAGCTTCCCGCGACTCCATATCTAAGGACGATAGTGGCGCTTCATTGTTCCGTAGCTGACAACTGGCTGGACGCGACAATAATTTTTTTTTTTCTCTTTGGCACGTGTCAAAAAGCGTGTCCCGTTTTTTACGATATGGCTGGCCTGTGTACACTGTCAGCAGTGGAAAAAGTGCGGAAGCTGAAGTCTGTCTTCTTGTTGTCGAGCTGCCTGCTGTGAATAAACATCGAGGGTCCGGCAACATATCGGTCATTCGGCCTGGTCGATTTTCTCTGTTGTCTGCATGCTGCACTAACCACTATATTATAAAGTACCGCGCTATAACATATGTACTTTACTACACAATGCCGCACCAGACCGTAGAATACTGTGTCATATGTACTGTACTATAATAATAGCAGGTATTGATGGTGCTTGACGACCCAAAAAATGACGATATGGTTATGAGGGACGTCGTAGTGAAGGCTCCGGATATTTTGGGCATTACCGTGCCCCTAAATATAAGAACACGCGCCTCCAGTGTTCCGCCTCCATCGAAATGTGGCACCAGGATTCGATCCCGCGACCTTCCGGTCACCAGTGGAGCACCATAGCCGCTAGACCACCGCGGTGGATCATTTCTGCTTTTATCTTCGTATTACGTTATTCTTTGTCCGTACCACACTGCGCCATGTGTACTTTACTACACGATACTCCACCATATCAAACTGCGCCGTATGTACCGTACTGTACTATAGTAATGCATATCCGTACATACTAAACTATAGGAAAAAAAAATCGCCGAAGTTCATGGGTAGGCTTCAAGAGTTGAAAAAGCCCCAAAGAAAGTATGTAATGCTGACAAGGCCTCTTGTTAAAACGTCGGTTCTAGTGACGTGCCCTGCTGCGGGAGTTTTTAAGCTTTACCGTAAAAGCGAATCAGTTCCTGCGCTCACGAAGGGCAAGGCTATTCGCTGGCAGAACGTTCAACCGCTCCTGAAAATTAGTTTTGCTTTCCCACGCGGTTCAGCTTAAGCCGAGTAAAGCGGATAAGCGTTTTGCCTACAGCAGCAAACTAAAACGAAAATGCACTACCGAGTGCTAAGTCTGCTTTCTTTTTTAATCGTTTTCTCTGTCTTGCGTTGGGGCGTATATGCGAAACGGTCGCACGTGGAACTGTAAACGCTGATTGAGCATCTGTTCCTAGAAAACGGCGCCAAACGCTGCCCGGGGTGCATGATGGAGTCTGAACACGTGTGCTTCACATTTGCAGCTTGACTTTCATCATCATGCATGAAACGATGACGATAATTCATTACCATCCGCCAAGGGGGTTAAGCCACGTGCCGGGTTGTAATTTGAATAAGCAGTAGAGAAATAAGTATTGAGGGAAAACAAAACGAACATGTATGCATAGACGTGTGAAAGGAACTTCGCTGAGTGAAATACGGGCTGTACGTATACTAATGGAATTCATTACCGTCGACAGCGACGTGAAACTGCAATACTCGAATGTCGCAACAATTATGGTATGTGTGTGCCCGGTTTGCAGTTGACTAGGGGTGTTTCACAGGCCCACGAATTTTTCCCGTCGTTACGGTACGGTGGTTACGGTGCTCGGAAGCTGATCCGAAGGTCGTAGGTTCGATTCCCGTCGCTGCAGTCGCTTCTTTATGGAGGCGAAATGCTATATTGACCAGTGTACACTTGATGTGCGATGTGAGTATACGTTGTAAAATCACCAGATGGTCTAAATTTTCTGAAACTTGCATAACGGCGTGCGTCATAATCATATCGTGTTTTTGGCATGCATAGCACTACATTTTATTATTATTATTATTATTATTATTATTATTATTATTATTATTATTATTATTATTATTATTATTAGCCATATGGGAGAGATAAAACGTTCACTGATCTATTGGAAATGCAGCGTACAAGTGCGCAGTGATTAAGTTAATGTGACCGCGAGTTGACATTAGAGAAAAAAAAAGAAGGTGGTTGCATAATGCCTCCTCCTGATACCAGCCTTCTTCTTTCTGTTTTATCGGCTGCATAGGACAGGTCTCTTCAGGTTAACTGCTGTGGGTTGATCACGTAGATTTGTGGTGGTAATACTGGGCTAGAACTCTAATAGTAATGTCATTATACCCCTCCCCAAATAAACACTCACTTTACTTCAAGTAATCATCTTGAAATGGGTAGCACTGTACTATTAAAGTTTTGCTCGTGTTTGCTGCTGTTAAAGATGCTGATTTAGTCACAGTAGTGTATTGTCAGGCAACGTGCCACACGTTAAAAGTCAGTAAATCTGTCAAACATGTACCAAAAATTTACGACTGTCTGGCAGCATGAGCGGTAACATCAGAGAGAGAGAGAGAAAGCGAAAAATAAATAAAAGTAAGAAATGTGGAGGGCAACCCCCGAGAGATGATGATGAATTTTTTTTTTTTTTTGCGCTAAATGGTTCAGCAGAGCCAGCTGACTCTCCCGATCCCATACTAGTAATTCAGGTCTCCCACTGCGTCGTTCAAGATGTCCCCGAAAAGGTATATGATATTTTGGCGCCGCGATTCGCACTCCCACGTAATGTGGGCGGAAGTTGGCCGTACTCCACACCACGGACAGCTGCGCGCGTCTGCAGATTTGTGTGGTGGTTTCTTGGTAAGGGAGGGTAACTTAGAAGTGTGGCGGTTTGGGCTAGTTGGTATGACAGAAAAATAGTTATAGCGCGAGAACGGAACAACGTCCCTTTCTCGCCGTTCTGTTCTCGCGCTATAAATGATCGTCAAGGAATAGTATACGTGTTGGTTTTTACTCGACGCCAATTTTGCGCTTGTTCTCCGGCAAGATCCGGACGGGGATGACTGTATTTCTTCCTGTCGTTCTTAGCTTCGGTTTTCTGGATGTTGCGTGGATTTTTCGGGGGTTCCTCGAGGGTTGCGACCGGTGCACGGATGCTTAATTTCGCGAGCAAGCCGGTCGGCCCTTTCGTTGCGCTCAAGTACCGCGTGTGAGGGGTAATAAAAATAAAACAACGCGTTCCGTGTTTCACGTTTATTTACTAAAGGGTCTCTCTTATCGAAGACTGGCACGTTTTACAAGCAGATAGAACAACGAAGTTCGCTAACGCATTCTTCGGTCCCGGTGCATACAGATCGTCGTGATTTTTGTTGTTGTTGTCGTTGTTGTTGTTGTTGTTGTTGTTGTTGTTTTTCGTAGTCGTTACCTTTACTATTCAGGAATTTCGCCTTTCCTCCGTCGTCTCAGTCAGGTCGCACATCTCTTCGTCCATTCGCATTTCATTCACACCGAAGTGGAGAGAGAGAGGGGTCAAGAAGATGCCATTTCTTGCTTGCTTTCTCGCTTTTCTTTCTTTACGTGCCCGTCTGCTCCCGTCTCTTCACTGTCGGCCATTCTTATCTGCATGCGGAGGAAATGGGAAAGCACGAACGTAAACAAAGAAGTTGCGGGCGCGGTACCCAAAGCGTTTGCGGGGCGCGCCCGCTGATAAACCGTGCTGCGCGCGCTGTAGAGAAGTTATTTCGTTGATTACACTCACGCCCGCCGAGCCCTGCTGTTTACGACGCGCCCCCCGTTGTTTTCTTTCCTTCCGTCGTGGCGTCAGCTGAAGCAGCGGCCGTGGTGTGATAACTGTCGGGATATATACGGTGAAAAAGTAAGAGTTGGGGGGAAAGGAGGAATGCAGTGCCAACGCCCGGCACGAGCTTCCTTACTCAGCTATGTACTCAGCAGTGTGCCTTTACTTTAACTGCTTACCTCGGAATACGAGACGTGTCTCGTAATTGCGTCTACGGTGCGCGTGCTTTTGCAACACGCACTAACTTAAGTGACACTGCGGACCGACTGTTTGGAGAGAGTTAAAGTGTTTCATGATCTCCGAAAGTATCAGTCAGTAGATGAACAGAGCTTGCTTTGATTGGTATGTGGGGTTTGACGCCGCAAAATCACCTTAAGATGATAAGAGGGCTCCTGAAATTTTGACCACTTGGTGTTCTTAATCGCGCACCCAAATCTGAGCACACGGGCCTACAGCATTTTCGCCTCCATCGAAAATGCAGCCGTCGCAGCCGGGATTTGATCCCGCGACATGCGGGTCAGCAGCCCAGTACCTTAGCCACTAGACCACCGCGGCGGGTCGTACAAGCTATTTCAAGAAGCATTGGGTCGTACAGATTTCATACAGTATTGACGTGAGCATGCAGCTTTGTGTGCATGGTGTTGTATAGCATATAAAAAGGGCCACATACGTTCTCTTTTCCCCGACTCGATTTTCTTACATGTTTAATGTAACTCCCACATTGAAGTCGAACCGTACATATATAACACCTAAAGGTGACCTATACTTTCTTTAACTTCATTGTATTTTGCTTTCATCAGGCTGTACTTGAGGTCAGTAACATCTAGAGGGTCGTCGTCATATGCGACAACCAGCTGCGACCATTGGATACGCGATAACAGATTCCACGAAACACTGGCTCGGTTCTCACACTACATGGGCCGTATATCACGCCTATGATAAGTACACACGTAGAAAACCGAGAGTTTTCTAAGGGCGAGTCCTCATCGCATTGAAAGAACATCGACCGGGGGAAAATCATAAGTGAAAATATGAATGCCCGCCTCAAGGTCAGCTGTCGATAAGTACAGATTGACGTAAGTACGACGGCACGGCCTTCGTCGGCTTGGATGGCGTCCCCATCGGGCTCCTCTGTCGCAGGCTACTATATACGGCGTGGCATAATCGTTGCTTGTAAATGAGTGTCATAGTTATCACTGATTTCCCCTTTCTGTTTCTCCTACGGGCTTCATGGATGTCCTCCAGCTTCCATGCCACGTCTTCGGTTGATTCACTTTCTTTCTCCTTCTTTGTTTTTTTGTTTCTGCTTGGTTGAGCGCTCTCTCGCTTGCAGTGGCGGTTATTGGCGGTCGTTCAGGCTGTACGAAATTTGCGTTATTGCGTCACGTCGTTGGCGATCTCGTGAAATGTGATTCGGTCGTCGAGGAAGAAGAGCGAACAGAAACTCTCCGTGCGTGGGATGCAGAATCAGGCGCCTATAAGTATAAGAGGGGCATCACCTTTTCGCGTAATGTGATCGTGCCGTCGTTTTTCCTGTTCTCGCTTCGGGCGACGATTTGTCACTTTTCTCCTCGATCGCGGTCTCGTTCAGCCCGATGATTATCGCCTCTGCGCAAACATCGTCACGGCGTGCCAAGTGATTTATTTCCGCTTTCGTTGCACGTGTTCTATCCAATCTATACGATCCGCATCACCCGGCGTCCTTACCCTTGACCCTTTCCGACTTCCCTAATTCCGACGATTAATTAATTAATCGAGTGATTGGTTGATTGAATCATTGAGTGAGTGAGTGTCAAGGACGAGTGAGTATTAAAATCTTACGGCAGCTTGAAGTGTGGCAGTTTGGGCTAGTTGGTATGACATGATGATAGTTATAGCGTGAAAAAGAGCGATGACAAAGAGACAAGAAGGACACGAGTGCTCGTTTTCTTCTTGTCACTTTGTCGTCGTTCTGTTCTCGCGCTATAACTATCATCTTACAGCAGCGCTGGGCTGTGTCTATAGAACACTCTGCTCACAATATACCGGCTCATGCTAAACGTACATGTACGCACATTTAGTGACTCGAATAGCCTTTCATGTGTGTCGCGGCTGCGCATCTTCGTATGGCCCAGGTATCGCACCCGCAACCTGCTATCGCTCACGAACAGAACAGCCGCCCGTATACTTGAAAAGCAGCAAGCAGCTCTGTTCCGCGTGTAGACAGACCGTTTCACCACATCATGTCGTCATGCTTCTTTGTTAGTTAACTTTTCTTTGTCACCTTTTTCTTGCCTTCTCGGTGAGCCGTCGAGTGGGCTAGTTTGGTTGCACAACAACAACAACAACAACAACAACAACAACAACAACAACAACAACAACAACAACAACAACAACAACAACAACAACAACAACAACAGCAACAACAACAACAAGAAAAACAACTAGTAGTAGTAGTAGTAGTAGTAGTAGTAGTAGTAGTAGTAGTAGTAGTAGTAGTAGTAGTAGTAGTAGTGTATAGCCCCGCCGCGGTGGTCTAGTGTCTAAGGTACTCGGCTGCTGACCCGCGGGTCGCGGGTTCAAATCCCGGCTGCGGCGGCTGCATTTCCGATGGAGGCGGAAATGTTGTAGGCCCGTGTGCTCAGATTTGGGTGCACGTTAAAGAACCCCAGGTGGTCTAAATTTCCGGAGCCCTCCACTACGGCGTCTCTCATAATCATATAGTTGTTTTGGGACGTTAAACCCCACAAATCAATCAGTAGTAGTGTATAGTAGTAGTAGTAGTGTATAGTAGTAGTGTAGTAGTGTAGTATATAGTAGTAGTGGTAGTAGTGTAGGGCCTCAAATTATAAATATAAAGCCTCAACGCTCGAGCGAACGTTCAAGCTGCGCAACCTATGCACGTATACACTATAGAGACGATCCGCTAATTGACGCATTCAGTCGCGTGAATATACCCTTACACGGTTCACACCACCGTAAATCACGGCGAAGGACCGCCGCAGTGTTAAAGCGCGCGTGCATGCCTTTCACGATCGCGTGGCGCGCGCGCCGCGAATCGATTCGACTCGCTCGCCGATCGGATGGCGAGTCGTGATACGGTTGGAGGCCGCAGATTTCCCCATTGTCTCCCGGGGGTCACGTCGTGAGCGGTATATAGCTTACGAACGAGTACTGCTCCGGCCGCGTGCTTCTTTAGATTCATCCTTCTTTCGGTTTCCGCGCGTCGTATATTCAATCTGCACGAATCATCGGATCTCTCTCTCTCTCTCTCTTTCTTCAATGTCATCGCGGAGGCAGCGGATACGTCCGTAGGTCGTTTCGGACAGAGGTCGCGTGTTTTATATGGATATACTGCGTGCTGCAAATGGGGCCCTCGCTTACTCATCGCCACACAAAATAGCCACGCAGATATGAATGATGCATATAGTGTACACTCTGCTCCGAAGGACGTCGCTTTGCATTGACGATGTGCGAATCTGAGGAGCTGTCGGCGCTGTTTCGCTCAAGCGATCGTGTCCGCGCTTTGTGTCTGCATTGCAAATATGACACAAGTACACACACACAAACAAACAAACAAAGAAGCAAACAAGCCGCAGTCGTTGTTGTTCTTATTATACCTCTTTTTCGGCCTAAACAAACGCCCGGAAACGTGGTTATACAGTGGTCCTCGTCTGCGGATGCATTGTAGGAGCTTAGTAAATGTGAGCACCGTTTAGCTGTGGGGCCGCTCGCGGGTGAAAACATTATAAGCGTAACAAAGAGGAAACTGCAGGCGCCGTCGTGAGCGGAGTTTCCTCCACGAACTTCCTCTTCCGCTTTGCGTTGTTGCCGCTGTTAGTGCAACGATAATTGCTGTGCCCCTCTTCCACGCCTCTCCCACCTTTGTTTTTTTTTTTTATATTTTCTTCACAACAGCGACGTTGCGCCTTTTTTTCGATAACCTTCCGCCGTAATGGAGGAAGCTGATTCGCGTTTTGGCCCGTTAGAACAGTGAATGCATCAGTGGCAGCAACTGCCGCCACAGCGCGCTATAAACATTCAATGTCGCGCAACGACATACGAAAGTCCTTGCGCACGCAAATGGCAGTTGTACGCGAGCACTTTCCCGGAGTCCTCTCTCCGTGTCGTATACGCGTCGCGCCTGTAATTCGGTGCAGTAGTGTCACCGTGGTCTGGTGTCTCCGGGAGACCGGAACGAAGTTTGTTGCCGATATGCACAAGTTCTGCGGTTGGCCGAGCCGTTTAGGAGGCTTGATTGATATATGATGCCGGAAATTAGAGTGGGAAAATTGAACTTTCGATGGTATGTGTTGCTGCGGGTACGTGTGGTGAAGCATTTCGCGAAAACCTTGGATATAACTTGAATTTCGGCAACCTGACCGATCTAACATTGAACACGGCGCTTTCCCTCAGAATCCCCACAAGAAGGCCCGATCGTTACACTAGACAGCTCATAAATCCGTGCGTGCACCGTTGAGTGATACAGTTTTCTAACTCTTCATGTTCCCTTGTCATGTTTCGTTGTCATGTTCCGCTGTCAATGGATGACGAAGGTATATGACTGGTGCAAACATGATAATCATGACATGCAAAGCATGACTACATGCTACGCTCATAGCGCGCTGGCGGCTGTTTCGCTAACTCTATGACATATACCAAATTTGGTATCACGCGACGTGAATAGACGGCGAAGATAAATGACTCGTCAAAAGATGATAATCTTGACATGCAAGTCATGTACGGCATAATTTACGTCCGCCTCGTAACGTTGTGGTGATCTTAAAGTGGCACATCAACCTTCCTCATTCGAGCTTCGCATGCCATCGATTTCCACTGTACGTCCATGGCATTTGCCAATTTTCTTTCTCTCCGTTTTGTGTGCTCAGGGCTATCCCGACCCCGCAAGCGGAGTGGGTAAGCTACAGTTCAAGGCTTTTCCGCCTACGGTGCGCCGCCTTTGGGTGGGCGCTAATCGGCGTTGTTTTTGTTGTCGCGATTGCTCGTTGCTGGGCCAGCGTGCTGTAGCGGGAGATCGCGGCAGCACCCCTCAAGGCCAAGGTCGCTGACGGCGTTGTTGTCTCTTCAAACGCGCCTTTCCCGATGTACTTTAAACCCCGCAAACGAGCTTCTCGCACGCACGCACGCACGCGCGCGCATACATACATACATACATACATACACACAGCATGCATATATACATACATACATACATACATACATACATACATACATACATACATACATACATACATACATACATACATACATACATACATACATACATACATACATACATACATACATACATACATACATACATACATACATACATACATACATACATACACAGCATGCATACATACATACATACATACATACACAGCATGCATAAATACATACATACATACACACACATATACATACATACATACATACATACATACATACATACATACATACATACATACATACATACATACATACATACATACATACATACATACATACATACATACATACATACGAGGTTATCAATAGCTAGAACACTGACATGTTAACATTATTCTGAAAGATGGTCACGGAGTGCAGAACGTGACGTCATCTATACTGTCCATTGTGACGTGCTGCTGGAGCAGCATTTTTTAAACCAGGTGTGCAGCGATTGTACGAGATAAGTAGTAGAGAGGAAAAGACGGGGACATTAACCAGTTAACAACATCTAGGGTTTCACTTCCCACAATCATGATGTTGTTACGAGAGACGTTGTAGGGGGCGGGATCCGGAGATTCGGACTACTAATTAGGGGTTCTTAACGTGCACTGACATCTCACAGTACACGGGCCTCAACCATTGAAATGCGCCCGTGATCGAACCCGTCAGCAGCTGAGCACCCCAACCATACACTGCTCCACCGCGGCACACATGTTAATTAGTTGAAGACAACCTGTTTGCTACCTTACATTTGCGAGTAAGATGGGGGATACTTAAAGATGAGGCAAGGTATGCAGAAAATACTCTGAGGCATAGCTAAATTGTTACACAAGGACATCGTATGTGTATATCGGGAAGCGGAGGGTTCGCATCCCACCCGTAATGAGTTGTTTTGTCTTCTTAACTGTACCTTACTTTGTAACTTGCGTAATATTAAGTGAAGTAGAACGAGCAACGCTTCGTACGCTTTCTGCACTTTTCATTTTGAGTTGGCGCTTCTTCCGATTGCGCCTCGCTTGCCCTTCCATCTCGTGTGCGTGTGTGTTTCTGCTCGTGTGTAGGTGCTCGTATCAAGTGCATAGTCAGAAATATCAAACTCAAGGGGGGAGTGCAGGGGAGGGTTCGGCCGATATTTATACACGTGTTTTTATGCTTACATGGATACGTACACGTGCAGAATTGAAAATCTTCGCGGGGGGGGGGGGGGTTAGTGTTAAGGATCCCCCCCCCCTACATCGGCGCATGTGGGATACTTTTTGTTCCTGTAAAGAAAGTCCGAGGTGTTCTTGGATTTGCGCTTTTTAAATTGATTTAGATCTTGCCTTAGTTTTGTGTAAAACTTTGTTTGAAGCATGCAGGAAGCTTTTTTTTTCTCCCTGTTTTTTGGTTTCGCCGTTTACAATAGCACTTAACCGGGCTTCGGATGCTGCTGTCATGCAGACAACGAATGGAAGTCTTGCAATAATCCACCGTTGGTTAATTATTCTGAAGTGTATCCCTAGTTGACGTGTGATTGGAATAGTGCTTTCTCAGGAGGGGCATCTACGAATGCACTTTTTTGTTTTTGTTTTCAACAGACTCAAACTTAGTGGCATTGTTATAGTGTCCATTTTACGCCTTGCTTCTTTTTACTTCCCTCTCGGCCGTCAGGTCTTCTTCTGCTTCACTGGGGGCATTCGCTATACCGACGCAAGCCTGCTAAAAGGCTTGCACAGCGGACAGATGGTGACCACTTGCGCTAGTGCGCAAGTAACGCATGCGGGGGCTGCCTGCACGAACGCCAAGCAGTCTAGTGACTCAGATGCGGCGCGACTGCTTCCTCTGTCTATATGCTCGATCTGCTTTCTCTCCTGCCCACCGTTGTGGCTATGCAGCTTGCGCGCGGGTTGTGTGCTGTGCCGACGAAAGTATAGTTTTTGCGCTAGAAAAACGCAACACTCGAGATATTATTTTCTGTAATGTGCGTCGGTTTCATCTGTCGGCCCCTTGCGAAACAATAAAAAATAAATAACTAACTGAAACGTTGCATTCAACATCTCATCGTCATCAGCCTATTGGATACGAAAAGACACGGTTGTCGTTTTAGGGGCGAAGCTCCTTAAAGTGGCACCCGTTCGTCCCTCGTCGTAGTGCGTAACATTGCTTACGCTTTGACCTGCAAGGTGGTGCCGGTGGGAGATTTCTCCTGTGCGTTGTTGAACAATGAAAAATTCGCAGCGTGCGCGTTAACTAAAAGCCGAATTCTCCTGTCTCTCATTCCCCACTATCAGCCATTGGCATGTACATTGAGCACTATCTAAGAAGGAAAGGTTGCTACGCTGGGCGTAACCTCCTTGGTTTTAGAGAGGTTTAGCGAGCATTGGACCGCAGTGCCATGAATGCAGTGAACTAGTATATACCATGAACTCGAGGTGGTTAAAGGTGGGAAGTAGACACGAAGCGCAAGCCGTAAGAAAGTGTGCGTGTGCTAAAGCCGAATTCTGCTGTCTCTCATTCCCCATTAGCAGCCATTGGCATCTACATTGAGGACTATCTGACAAGAAAGGGTTATACGTTATACTCGCTGGGCGTAACCTCCTTTGTTTTAGAAAGATTTAGCGAGCGTTGGGCCGCAGTGTCATGAATACAGTGAACTAGTATATACCATGAACTCAAGGTGGTTAAAGGTGGGAACTAGACAGGAAGCGCAAGCCGTAAGAAAGTGTGCGTGTGCCACCTCTCGTTTAGTCCTTGGAATGTCCGCTGGATGGCGGTGCTTCTATATGCGGAATATATGATGGAAAGATGCGAGATGGTGGTACTGTTGCGGACCGGGGTCTACCCAACGCTTCCCCGCTGACGTGGGTTGCCGGAACGTCAGGGTTACGTCGGACCCGGTCTCTTGTGGCAGCGTGGTGTAACTTCGGGTGGAGGAAACGAATGCTGGCAAGCTGAGAATACGGAAAATAAACAGGTTTCTGGCACTATTTACGCTTATTTACAGCATAGAAAGGTGCCGTTACACTTATTTACAGCATAGAAAGGTTAGGAGTTTCACAAACCACGAGCGTGGTGGTTGAACCGTTACATGGTTCAGAGCGACGTCCAGCACTCTGCAGTGTTGTTTTCAGCCCCGTCGGGCTCCTCCTCCTTGATCGGAACACCAATCACACACACAAAACACCGCCCACAGGCCATCAGTCAATAACACACGGTCCGCCGAACAGTTATTGCATCTCCCAACTCAATGCTCTTAGAAGAGGGGTAATGGGGTTCTCTCCCGGAACAATTTGACGGTTAGGTTGCTTCTTCCGCCTTTCCCTGGAAGGGCAGCCAAAGGAGTAGATGCTTGAATCGTGGAGACACGACCTGTGCGATTGGTCTGCTTCGCCGTCTCGCTAAACAAGCCGGCCCGGAAGGATTGCTTGTAGGGACATTGGCTCACGGACCGTCTTCTAATCCTTTCGTCGCTCCCCGCCGCTGGATCCGAGAAACTGGGGTTCCGGGCGTGGGAGCGCTGCCCGGCTAAGTTTCTCAGCGACAGCATGGTGCCTAGCTACGACGGTCATAACAGGTTCCCCCTCGCCAGATGAGTCACGGAGGGCAGCAGTCACCGCTGCTGCACGAAGTGGCGACGGAAGTGTCCGTAGTTGAATGCCAGGAACTCGCCTTGCTTGTCGGATGGTCTGGGCCATTGCCGAAAAGTTTGACAGCGTCTCGGAAACTCGACCACATACAAGCAAGCACTCGGCCCCCTTCGAACAAACCAAGCCAAAAGAGGGATGGCAAGCCAATTTTCATTACTAGCTTTAACAAAAAGCTCACACTCAAAACTCTCAAGACTCACTTGCGCTGAGAAACCAGACGTGCTACCTTACACATTTCACATAATAAGATGGACGAAAAAAACAACTAAAACATCAATTTGGATACATCAGGAGCACCCCTGGATAGTTTAAAAAGAGCGACTGAGCGCGTCAGCGTTTCCATTCAATTTCCCTTCTTTTCTTAATGTCAAAATGATATTTTTGAAGAATTAAGCTCCACCTCAAGAGGCGACTGTTCTTCGATGTCACGGTTTGCAGCCACTTAAGGAGACAATGGTATGTCTCTACTGTAAATTTAGCACTTCCAAGATAACACTGCAACTTATGAATAGCCTACACAGTGCAAGCGCACTTCTTTCCTGAAGCGCAGTAAGTCATCTCTCGAGAGCCCAATTTCTGGCTCAAGTAAAGCGCAGCTTTGCTTGTTACCACTGTCGTCCTGACATAGAATGGCACCTAGGCCTTGATCTCTCGCATAACACCGAACCGCTAATTCTCGGTCGTAATAGGGAACTCTCAAAACCGTACGATGATCAGTACTGCATCTTTGCTTAAGAAAGCAACTTCCTTCTTTTCGTCGCTGACCACTTTCATCGGTTCTGTCCTGCTGAGAGCATCAGTACGGAACTACTAGAGTGGGCGCTAAAGTTGTCCCAACGTCCGTCTTTGTTCACGGTCGCCAATAACCGTCCACTACTGAGACATTAAGCTATCTAGCTTTTCTGAAACTTTGGCCTACGCTGTGGCCAAAATACTGTTCGTTTGCTCAACATTAGAATGAGCTTACTGTTCCACTCACATGATCACTTGATCAATCGTCTTCAAAGAAAACCAACAGAACATACGGAACAGCCACTGCCTTCTAGCAGGTTTGTTCGGTTAAAGCAAACTGTCTATGCTAATGCCTCTGAGTAAAACTCACTGGGCTCTCCTGAGCGTTCAATTACTCTTTCTACAGCATTGCGAAATACACGGCACTATCAACCAAACGCATAATCCCTCACAGTTTTTCTAACATTCTTTCGTTACGTTGTAACACTCTGTGTACAACACAAAAATAATCCTAGGTGCTATACTCATCAAGAGCAGCTCACAATAATGCACAGGTTTTTGCTAAAACCGTGCACCGATGGCTCTCAATTCTCAGAGCGCGCAACGACAACTCAAGTGTGTCGCGCCAACCGTAATCATTTTACAAAATCGTTTGGTCTACGCTAACAGCTTCGCTCAAATGCTTATTCACTCCAAATTGACATGGCAGTGAATGCACACGATATTACACTAAACCTTTGAAACACTAGAAAAATGAAACATTTTGTTCGTTTTTTTAACCTTCTTGGTATATTCGAACAAATGTATAAAACATATGATGCTAACTTTCACCGTTTCGTTCGGCGGTTTTCCTTCTGAAAACTTTACACCACCTTTCGTAACCTATAGAAAATTAAAACGACTCAAATATGAATCTCCCATGTTACACTCAATAACCATACTTAGCACGCGCGTGCAACAATTACTCAAACTGACCGCCCCCTTTCTAGATTCGCTTGAATCGCACACGATGGGGTTGCGGCCCCGGTGGTTTTCGAACACGCCAAAGGCTAGAAAATGTTCAAGCTCTAGGCTGTGTCCTAGAGCCTCATTCTGCACTTCGGCCGGCTCCCCTCAGGAATTTGAAAGGGACGCCAGAAGCGGGGGTGAAACCTGTGCCATTTTCTCTTTGTGTTCTCCCTTACGCCGTATTTAGCAACTCTGCCTTTTCGACTTTGGCCCTTCGGGCAAGGCCGCTTTCCCGAAGTCGTCGAACTGAACCGCGCGCTTCGTCGGGGTGACGTATCTCGTTTTCCCCCTCCACACCTGGCTCGCCGCTTGTGCCTCCCTGAACGCCACCGCTGACGTTTCCTGAAACGGATTAATGGCCTACCCTTTCGTCTTTCTCGCGACGGAGTTGGATCTGCCCTTGGCTTATGCAGTGCCGAATGCTTCTGCTTCTTTTTTTTTCTGCGATGTTTGCAAACCACCTCTATGATATGGCTGCACCGCTGAAGCGTGGTGTTTTCGCTCTAATCAGCCACTGCGCTATGCATGCCTACACTAGACGCTGTGCCGTGCTTCCTAACGGGCATCAGAAATTAGGCGTCTTTCCTCTCCTCTAATCACTACCACCACCATTTGACGATGTCGAAAGGCCCTCTTGAGGCTCGAAGAAGGTTTCCAGCTCCTTACTGGGCCCATTCGGGCTGCTGGCACTATCCTCATCCACGCAAGGAGCGTCTTTCGACATCGTCCTTACTGCCAGACAGGCCACGGCCTCGTTCTCAGCATACTCTGCCTTGATGGATTCTAGAATACGCGGGCCCTTTACTGGCGCGATCTCTGGTTCAAGCGCTTCATGAGGCGCCTCAACGTCCGACGCTTTGCGACGCGCCTCGCTTTCAGACTCCGGTCTGAGTCTTTCTTTCTTTTTGCTAACAGAAGTTCCAAATCTCCTGATTAGCTCTGCCTTAACAACTTCGTAGTTGTTCGCGTCCTGCTCACTGAGTCGCGCAACAACATCCGCTGCCTCGCAGGGCAGAACCGTGAGTAGCTTCTGAGACCGGGTGTCTCGCTGACACTTCAGTTCACTACACTTTCGTTCAAAGAGTCTAAGATACAGGCCCATATCCCATGATACCTCATATGGCTGCATGTACCTAGACATCTCGAACTCTGCCTCATTGTCGAAAAGAAGTACTCCGCGCTGTGGTCCAAACCTCTTACTCAACTCCATATCTTGGTTCAAAAACTTTGAGGTCTAGTCTTTCGTCTTCTCCCTTTCCCTCTTAACTTTCTGCTCTTAACTTTCTGAGCTGCTCTTAACTTTCTTTCAATGATGAGGTCCCATCCTTCACTTAGTTCCTCATCATCATCCCCCAAATCATTAATCGCTTGAATGATTATGGGTTTTCGTGCCAAACCCTTTGTATCGATCCCCAATTCCTCCCACAACAGCAACAAGTCTGACCTCTGCAGCTCCCGTAAGTCCCGTGAGTGCTCGCTACTTCCCAAAAAAACTTCCCGAAACGGTGAAACTGAGTCTTTCGGCAAAGTTAACTACCAGTTCTAAAATTTAACCCTCTTTTAGAACCTGGTTCACTCAAAGGAAAAGCCAAGCACTCACCCATACGTGATCCATGTCTCGAGCCAGCTGCTTCTCGTGGGCCGACTGTTGTTGTCACTTGTAGCTTCGTATCCCAGTGCTGTCACGGACCGTCTCACGGGCCGTCTTCTAATCCTTTTCTCGATCCCGGCCGCTGGATCCGAGAAACTGGGGTTCCGGGCGTGGGAGCGCTGCCCGGCTACGTTTCTCAGCGACAGCATGGCGCCTACTGACGATGGTCATAACAGTACTTGGAGTGTTGACTAGATGGACGAACGAACACACAGACAGATGCATGGATGGACGCACGGATGGCTGCACGGACGGATGGACGCATGAACGAACGCAGGAGCGGATGCATGGACGAACGCAGGGATGAACGCACAGATGAACGTGCGGACGCACGAACAGACGCACGCACGGACGGGTGGATGGACGCACGGACGGTCACACAGACGGACGCATGGACGGACGGAAGCAAGAACGAATGGACGGACGGATGCTTCGCCCCACTCTCCATCATTCACCCCGTGGATATGCTGCCATTTTTTTCTCCTTTGGTATACTATATGTTGCGTCAAATGAAAAAGTCATGGGCCTTGAGGAGCCTAGAAAAACGTGCAATCTAGCGTGAGTGCACCCTGAAAAAGTGTTTTTAAAAGTTATTTTTACTTCCTACTGCACACCCGTCCCAACATGGTATGAGCTTTTCATCACTTGCTTGCGCAAAATACTGTGACGTTTCCAGGGCAGCTCCGCAATATGGCTCCGCTGGTGACTCACAAGCGGTCGTATTAGAAGGTTTAGTACTCGCGGTCATCCCAACTAGCCAGACTGCTGCGTGGAGCTACCAGACTCAGTTCTGTGGCCCGACATGAAGTCAGTGTCGATGTCCGTAGGTGTTCCATGGGAAAATTGACGGTGATATCGACTTCAAAACTTTTGGCTGGTTGGGGTCTAAATAATCTCCCTCCGATATCAAAAATAACATATTTCATGAACATTTTCTAAGCTTGCTGGGAGCCGTCTCTGTATTCAGGAGATTTGTGTGGCAGAGTGAAAGCGACTTTTAAAAAAAAAGGTGTCAGTATCCCCTTTAGTCTACTGCAGGACCAAGGCCTCTCGCAAGCTGACCTATTATCTATTGAAAGTCGTCTAGAGTATACGTCAGAGAGCTGATAAGTAAGGGGAAAAACTGCGATGGCCATGGCGATAGGCGTAAGCAGCTGTACATCACACACTGACTCGTGAGAGATACTGATCAGTTATGTCCCTCTAGAGATGGCGACAGACTTTCCTTCTACAGATTAGCAATGGCAGGCTGAAACCGCCATGTCGGAGCACCACATCGGGCAACGCGAGGTTTGTAAAGTATACCGTCAGTGTTATCATTACACCGAATGCAGGTTCTCTCGTTATTCAGGCACAGAGGCCAATGACGTTCCAGCCAGGTCTTTGTTACACTGAAGCAGGTCCACCGCAACGGGATTATCGTGTCTTTACGCTATCAAAGCATCCATTTCGGATTAGCAGCGCGTTAAGAAGCTGTGTGCATGACGTCACATGTAAGCTATCGATACGGACTTCGGATTCGTGATCTTCCATGGCATGGCATGTGCTAGGACAGTGTAAAAAAAAAAAAGAGAGAGAGAGAGAGAGAGAGAGAGAGAAGAAAATCGCCACTATTAGGCACAATCAGGTGTATAGGCTTACACTTTCTTTTTGTATATAATGGGTAGTTTTACTGATGTGATCAGCAGACGAATGAGTGTAACGGCAGTGGAAAAGGGGTCGGTGCATAACGATGCACCGTGCATACAATCATGGTTGAGCGCTATTACTCGAATATACGACATTCGCGTTGCGTACGTTATCACCACCCATCGCTCGCACGTTCCGCTGTGTCGACGGCAATTTGTTGACGTCACGATGGTCCTTCAGGAAGCCCGCTTTATTTATTCCACGGATTCGACAACATTTTAGCTGTCAGTATATCTGGGTGTCGCGCCTTGGCTCCCACCGGAATAAACGACCGTATGAATGGCTTCATCGTTTCCTTCCTGCCAAGAGGGATGACTAAAGAAAAAAATCACGCACAATGCACTTAGATTGCTGTCTAGTTGAAATGATCAAAATGGTGGCGTTTTTATCATAAGAGCTAATCGTCATTACCTGCTGTCGAACTGCGCTGGCAGTATGCGGGTAGGTACGGTAAGTTGTCCATACACTCGTGTTCACCACTCGCTCACAAATTAACGGGCACTAAAGAGCGCGACGATTTTCGGGTATTGGTAAAGTACAATATCGCAATCCCGAAAACACTACTCTTATACCGCTACATGACGCTTGGTAAGCGAGAAAACACGCAAAAAGAAAGCGCAAGTAGAGACGCCACCGTGAGAGATGCTCGCAACAAACACCGTGACGTAGTAAACTTTGAAGGCGTCTACTTGGTCCTACATAGCTTCTACTTGATTAACATTATGTACATTGCCGTCTGTGGGTGCCATGGACCTAGCTGGGAAGTTTTGAAATGTTTAATCGATCCAATGTCGCGTATATACTAAAAATACTTTATGAAATTTGTTACGTCACGTGTGGAGATTTCGGCGCGAATTTTAAAAATGAAACTTCAACCTAGATTTTTTTTAATCTTTAACGTGAAACCGCCGCGGTGGTCTAGTGGCTAAGGTACTCCGCTGCTGACCCGCAGGTCGCATGATCGAGTCTCGGCTGCGGCGGCTGCATCGGAAATGCTGTAGGCCCGTGTGCTCAGATTTGGGTGCACGATAAAGAACCCCAGGTGGTCGAAATTTCCGGAGCTCTCCACTACGGCGTCTCTCATAATTATATGGTGGTTTTGGGACGTTAAATCTCACATATAAATCAGATCAATTGGGGCATTAGAGCTCTCAGAGTACAGTTCATCAATCTGAACCAAGCAATTGTTTTTCCTCGGTGTCCCATATTTATGCGTTTCTTTTTCACTGGGCTCCGGCGGATAGATGGCTTTCGGTAAAATGGACGTCATCGAAGACCGTCAAGTGAAGTCCCGCTGCAACAAGCCACATTTAAGACGGCGCACTTCACAGAATACTTGTGCGAGGACGACGCAGACACTTTTGTGGTAGTATTTATCATAGTATGTAGTATGTGTATCATAGTACGTAGTATGTAGTATCATAGTATGTCTCATTTACTCGCCGAAGCATCCATTTCATTGGTACAGTGATATCTATACAAAACGGAACATCATCTCAAACTTCTGAAGCATCTCTCGCGCACTGATTTTCGCATCACGTGCTCCGATCGTTTTTATTCGGGCTATATAACATCTTGTACGTGCCTAGCGCAAGGAACAGTTCCCGATGAGGCAGCTCGTGAGCGTATACAACGCTGGAACAGCGTGTGGAACAATTGATCGATTATCCATGCTTTGGCTTCCAAGCTTACCCTCTGTGTGCTGAGGCATGTATGCAGGTGTTGCCGACAATATCCTCTCCACTTCGCCTAATGGGACTGCGCGCGCCTGCCAGGAGGGTCATTGTTCTTCGTTGCCGTCGTTGGTGTTGTTGTAAGCCTATAGGTATGGTATAGATATGTATTCTCTAGAACTGACCATTGTAACACCTGGGGTGACACATGTGGCGACACATGTGGTCAGCTGCCTTACTTGTTTACGGAATTTGGCGTGTTTGCTTCGATACCCACGCGAACCTTTTATTCTTACACATTTTCGCTTCAATTTACACCTCACATAGTTGTTGTGTTAGTGTTGTAGAATTTAATGACTTCTTGTTGGACTTAGTAGACATTCTATCGGGATCATGTTGAATATCTCGTATACGAGTGTTGTCATGGCTATTTCTGGATAATCTTTTATTCTCTCTTTCTAAATCGCTAACCTATATGCGACTGTTTTAGAGCGAAGAAGGCAACTGGAAAAAAATATAATAAAATAAATTCTTGGTTATTTTTCCTAAATAACTTTTGTGCTAAGTTAATGACAGAATGTGCCATATGTTTAGTATGGCACAACACTTGCAATGTTTTACTAGGTAATTTCGAAAGCCGAAAACCACAGGCAGCCAAGATTAGTCGGTGCCTGTATCAATCGGCTAAGCATGGTAGGTTTCACTGAAGCGGTGCTTTTTTTTTTCTCTGAACTTATTAACACTAGCGTACATTCTGTCTCGGTCGTGGATTTCTAGGATGGCTTAATAATTCTAAGTTGCATGACTAGATATTTTTGATGTAGCTAAAAGAATTGATTGATATGTGGGGTTTAACGTCCCAAAACCACCATTTGATTATGAGGGACGCCGTAGTGGAAGGCTCCGGAATTTTCGACCACCTGGATTTTTTTAACGTGCACCCAAGATTTAGCTAAAAGAATTATTTTGTTCTTTTGATGCATAACCGGACACTGCAAAAATTTCAACCCAGTTTGTTTCTCCTTATATAAAAAAAAACCTAGTTCACTAAGGGGCCGAAGTTACTTCGCCCTGAAGTCGAAGGCCGTGAGCTCGTGTCGTTAGTTCTACGTGCGTTCAGGGTGCTTTAATGCCGGTGCAGCTGGGAAAAAAAATACCTTCAGTGACTATCATTCACTGCACAAAACTTCTTTTTCTTCTCTCTGTCTCTTTCCTCTTTCATCGACGAGCGGTATAAAAAAAACCTAGTTCACTAAGGGGCCGAAGTTACTTCGCCCTGAAGTCGAAGGCCGTGAGCTCGTGTCGTTAGTTGTACGTGCGTCCAGGGTGCTTTAATGCTGGTGCAGCTGGGGAAAAAAATACATTCAGTGACTACCGTTCACTGCACGAAACGTCCTTTTCTTCTCTCTGTCTCTTTCCTCTTTCATCGACGAGCGGTCGTATGTGCGGCCAACAACCGCTGCGGCGCGTGGCGTAGCTCACCCTGGCGAGTAGCCGACCGGTTTGTTTTGTCTATCTCCTCCATCTTTGGGTCATTGGTTCAAAACAAACGCACGTGATGACTTTGGCGCTCGCAATGTTTTGCCATGCAACCGTGGTGGTGAATGTTCTGCAGAAACGTTTTTATTTCGATTCTTTACATTCTTTGTTTTGCTTATAGAACCTGTTGGCTATAAACCACTTGGGTCAACCACACTGTATTCCATCACGTGCCACGCTTCGTTTAACCGGCTTGCCAAAGAGCTGGTCTTTGCCGCGTTTCTTTTTTTTAATGCTTTTTTAAGCAGCGTTTAAAAAGAGTAGGGTCTCTTGCAGTGTCGGTAATTCTCCAAGTCGATGGACGATGAAGAAAATAAACTTGATAAGATGATTGCGTCGTGCTGGCAGCCCCGGCAAGCTAAACTATTTGCAAACTCATTCTCCTCGGTCTTCCCTCGTAGTGTCGGCCCGACAAGTGACTTCTGAAACGCAGCGTTATTGAACAAAAATATTTAGGGGTGAAGTTTCTAAAGCCGTGGGTCTGTCCATGCATGTCTCTGTGACCAGTTCGTGACCACCTAGTTGTTTGGCTCACTTCGCAGGTGGCGCTAGTGTGCGTGACAGACAGACAGATGAATGGGTAAAAGCACGAGTGGAGTGACGGACGCACGGACGGACGGACAGAAGCATGGACAAACAGACGGACGGATGGATGGATGGATGGATGGATGGATGGATGGATGGATGGATGGATGGATGGATGGATGGATGGACAGTTTGGAGGAGGTTGAGATGGATGGACAGACGGACGAACAGAAGCATGCACGGGCAGGCAGACGGATGGACAGACAGAAGCACGAATGGATGGACGGGCGAACGGACGGATGCACGGACAGACGAATGGACGCTTCGCCCCACTCATCATCATTCACTCCGTAAATATGCCGTGATTTTTTTTTTTTTTTTTTTTGCTACGCTGCTGGATAGCTTTGCCTGCGGGCTCTGTCGTCCCGAAGGTGGTTTGCCAACCACTATAGATGGCTCTCTGGCCTTACTGAAAGCGCCATGATGGAATACCTACTAGGCGGAGCGCGATGTTTGTCGTGTCGCGTTAACGCTATCAGTGCACAACATGCACGTTTTTGTTATTCATGCACAGAGACCAATGACGTTCCGTCCGCGTCGTTACGACATTGAAGCAAGCTAACCGAAACGTGATTTTGTTGCCTTGACGTCACCTTAGCTGCCATGCTTTGAGCACCACCACGCTAAGAACATGCGTCCACGATGTCGCGTGCAAGCTATCAATCGCATTTGGGTTCAGTTGCGTTGCGCTGCGCTCGGTCCTGTTTTTCCATGCTCGGCGCCGGAGAGTCGTTGGCCTTCCGTCATCCTCGAAGAGCACGGAGTTGAACGAGGCGGACGAGGAGAAGGAGGAGTGAAAAGGGGAAAGCGAAAGCGCCGCCGTGTGCAGTTTCGATAAACGACTGCGTTATTGTACGTCGAGGGGCTTTAAAAAAAGTGCTGCCCGCTGAAAGTATAAACAGGCCTGTTTACGGGCGCGTTAATAAGTCGTGGAGCGCTCGGGTCAGAAGTCTCCTATCTCGTACTACGGTGTATTGCCCTGCAGAAAAAAAAAACGAGAGAAAAAAAAAAGAAAAGGGCGGGGAGAGGGCATTCCCTTAGTCGAGGAGGGGCAAATGACGAGAGATGCGCAGAAGACGCACAAAGTGGGCGCGCATTCAAGCCTCTTGCGCGGTGTCGACACGCGGGATGTTTCTATATCGCACCGCATATACACTCTTCGTCGTGAGAACTCCAGGGGCGGTCCACCTCTTTCTCTTTCTCTCTCCAGTATGATAGGTCAGTAATGCCATTGCATCGTTTCAGTGCAAGACAACACCCCCTCTCCTTCCTTCTGTCCCTCTCTCTCGAATATCCTCGACTGCACCGACTCGCTGCTGGCTGTACCCACGTGCTATGGGCTGTGTTTGTAAACAGTGCAGAGGAGCACGTCCGAGTTGCGACCTATTGCTCCGTGTCCTTCGGGCGCCTAGTGCAATTATTGTGACTCACTGCCTATAGGGCATTGCGACAGCCCTTTTTGGTTTGAGTAACGTTTGGTGTTGAGGAATGATTTGTTATCGTCTGTTTCGGTCCCTGGCACAGTGTGCTTGTTGTGCCTCGTCGTCGTAATTTTACTGCGATAAACGGACACCAGTAGATAGGGAATGGGAGTTTTCCATCCTTCTGCGCGTTGTTTAGAAGCAGCTGCGAAAAGCGCCGTGACATCAGAAGCGTATACCGATAGACTCATGTTTTCGGTCGAGAAGAACGAAAATATTTCGTACCTTACATCTCATCTAAGGCGAATAACCGGCCCATACTTCGGCTATAGGCTTCTGCGCGATTTAGGCGAAGACCAACGAGACACAGAACACAGACAAACGCTGACTTTCAACCGAGTTTCAACATGGTGCTAAGGAAACCGGCCCATGTTTTAGTTTTTACTGTAGATATGAATGAATGTCTTAAAATTTGTGACAAAACATGGAGATAATAGGCGGAAAAATGACTAGATTTCGCCCGGAGATAACGCGAGTCCGAAGGAGACAGGGACGTTGATGCGAAGATAAGATTGAAACAACGTTCTTAGAAGTTTGACATGACGATAGCTATAGCGCGAGAACAAAACGACGACACAGAGACAAGAAGGACACGAAAGACACGAGCGCTAACTAGGACTTAATCATGAAGAGAAACACACGAAAAAGAGCCCGAATAACTAGAAGTTTAACTTAGAAGTGTGGCAGCTTGGGCTAGTTGGTATGGCATGACGATAGTTATAGCGCGAGAACAAAACGACGAAACAGAGACAAAAAGGACACGAAAGACACGAGCGCTAACGAGGACTGAATGATGAAGAGAAACACACGAAAAAGAGCCCGAATAACTAGAAATGTAACTTAGAAGTGTGGCAGCTTGGGCTAGTTGGTATGGCATGACGATAGTTATAGCGCGAGAACAAAACGACGACACAGAGACAAGAAAGACACGAAAGACATGAGCGCTAACGAGGACTGAATGATGAAGAGAAACACACGAAAAAGAGCCCGAATAACTAGAAATGTAACTTAGAAGTGTGGCAGCTTGGGCTAGTTGATATGGCATGACGATAGTTATAGCGCGAGAACAAAACGACGACACAGAGACAAGAAAGACACGAAAGACACGAGCGCTAACGAGGACTGAATGATGAAGAGAAACACACGAAAAAGAGCCCGAATAACTAGAAGTTTAACTTAGAAGTGTGGCAGCTTGGGCTAGTTGGTATGGCATGGCGATAGTTATAGCGCGAGAACAAAATGACGACACAGAGACAAGAAGGATACGAAAGACACGAGTGTTAACGAGGACTGAGTGATGAAGAGAAACACACGAAAAAGAGCCCGAATACCAACTAGCCCAAGCTGCCACACTTCTAAGTTACATTTCCAGTTATTCGGGCTCTTTTTCGTGTGTTTCTCTTCATCATTCAGTCTTCGTTAGCGCTCGTGTCTTTCGTGTCCTTCTTGTCTCTGTGTCGTCGTTTCGTTCTCGCGCTATAACTATCGTCATGCCATACCAACTAGACCAAGCTGCCACACTTAGAAGTTTGAGCGGAGCTAAGAGCGCTTCGGGCGAGCTTGAACGACAATCGCACAACGTTTAAAACTCGCTGAATAAAACTATAGGTAATAAACAGGATCAGCGTGACTCTGCTACTAACCGCGAAGACTTCTGTCTGGTACGTGTCTCGGTGAATGAGCGCAATAACCGGAGGACGTCGTTTGAACTTCGCCTGTTGCCTTCCGCAAACATTGTCGCACGTGTATCTGCGTGAATGCTGACGCGAGATGAAGCTCCGAACAGAAAAGATAACAATGCAACATCAGCTCTTCGTTGCAGTGCAAAACAAATATAATGACTCAGGCGAAAAGAGTACCGATCGTACAGGTAAGTGATAAGGAAGTTCCACGTTGGCGACGTGAAGGTCCTTCCGAGTATTTTGGGTGTCCTTTTGTTTCTTGGGGACCCTCTCTGGCGCACTTCGATCACGAATGTTCCTTGGCAACTACTTCGATGTCGGTCCTGAAATGATCAATGTACCAATATATGCTCCGTGCTGAATCGCCTCACATTTCTGACCGAAGTCTACAACTTCACACTTAGTTTGATTGACTTATTGATTTATTTATGCAGATGACAACAACGTATTCTTTACTGAAAAAGACATGAACCTGTTAGAAACAATGACAAACTCATATCTAGGCTAATTACCTATATGGCTACATCAAAATGAGTTACAGTTAAATGCGAATAAGACACAGTACACATTATTCGCACCACCAAACAAGCGGAATGTATATGACATAGTAATTAAATATGGATACGCACAAATTACACGAACGAAGAAACAAATTTTTAGGAGTCTTGTTCCATGAAAACATGACATGGAATACGCACATTTCACACTTGACAGTAGACAGGGACCCGCTCGATGGATTTCGTACCGACCGGTTGTGCCCCGCGATCTCCGACCACAGCGCGGATCAGGCCGACTGGCTCGCCGTACGCCTTCGCCTGCCGCCATCTCCTGCCGCCGACAAGAGCTCTCGCTGAGTGGTGCCCCGTCCTCGGACTCCTGCGACCGTGTCCATCTTTCTATCTTCTCCTTGTCGCTGTCTCTGCGTCATGCTCTCTCCTTCCCCATCTCTATCCCCATACCTTTAATGCTATCCTTTTAATATTTCCTTACCCCCATCCCTTGTGAGCTACTGTTGAGGTGTCGCACTCTGATGCAGACAGTTACGGGACTCACTTTTCCCTTCTTTTCTCTTTAAGAATAACATGAGAAACAGCAGATATAACCAAAACCATAGGTTTCATTCGGGGATTTGTTCTTCAATACCACTGAAGTTAAAAAGACAACTTTACTACTCATAAGTGTATTCAAAACTGACATACTGTTCTCTAGTTTGGGGAACAACTATATACGGACACCAATTCCAATAGGTTGTTAATTTTACAAAAAAAGGGGTATATCTGAAAATTATATATGTAAAGGGGGTTTATTGAAGGACTGAGCAAGCGGGTGGTAGCTCTAAAGGAACGCAGGCGAACCCAGATTACGGTGCTTGATCGCCGATCTCGTGCCTTCTTCTTGTGCTGATGATAGCTGACCTGATGGTATCAACGTCTTTCTTATTCACTACAATTACCCCCGGCGAAAAAGTTGAAGCCATCCTGGCGATCTAACACGTGGGGACAAGCGGGTCAAAGTACGGCTTCAGACGGTTTACGTGAACGATATCACGTCCACGCCGACGACGGTCGCTCGGTGGCGTGAGGGGTTCAATGGCGTAGTTCACGGGTGAAGTACGCTCGACCACGCGGTAGGGACCATGATAATTGGGGAGTAGTTTGGGTGATACACCAGGGGCGCAGGGCGGTACATGAAGCCATACAAGTGCTCTAGGAACGAACGTCGGTGCAGAACGATGGTCGTCGTCCCGGATCTCCTTCTGGCGCTGTTGGTCGGATGTAGTAAGCCGCTTGGCTAGCTTGCGGCACTCTTCTGCGTAACGAGCGGCTTCCGAGACAGGCTTGTATTCGGAGGGATCTGGCGAGTATGGGAGTAAAGTGTCGATGGTGTGTGATGGTTCGCGACCGTACAGGAGAAAAAATGGGGAAAACCCTGTAGTGACTTGCGTAGCGGTGTTATACGCGTATGTCACAAATGGGAGAACGAGGTCCCAGTTTGTTTGATCAGAAGCGACATGCGTAGCGAGCATGTCCCCCAGAGTACGATTAAACCGCTCAGTCAAGCCGTTCGTCTGTGGGTAGTAGGCTGTACTCTTCCGGTGAACCATATGGCACTGTTGAAGAAGTGCTTGTATTACATCGGAGAGGAAAACGCGCCCTCGGTCACTGAGAAGTTCTCGAGGAGGACCATGACGAAGCACAAAACGATTGAGTATGAAAGTTGCGACGTCTTGTGCTGTAGCTGTGGGGAGAGCAGCAGTTTCAGCGTACCGTGTTAGATGATCCACTGCCACGATAGCCCATCGGTTGCCTGCCGTTGTTAATGGTAGTGGTCCGTAGAGGTCAATTCCTACACGGTCGAATGGGCGGTCTGGGCATGGAAGTGGCTGCAATGAACCTGTTGCAGGATGTGGCGGGCTTTTCCGCCGCTGACATTCGTGGCAGCCGCGAATTAACTGGCGGACGAAGGTAAACATTCCGCGCCAGTAATACCTTTTTCGTAGGCGCTCGTAGGTCTTGAAAACACCGGCGTGAGCACATTGCGGGTCGGAATGAAAGGACGCGCAGATGGTAGAGCGCAACGTTCGGGGAATGACTAGTAGCCATTTCCTACCATCTGCTGAATAGTTGCGCCGGTACAAGAGGCCATCCCGAATACTGAAGTGCGGAGCCTGGCGGCGCAGGGTTCGAGTGGTTGGAAGTGTCGGTGCCTCAGATAACGCGTCAAGAAGCGAAGCGATCCATGGGTCATTACGTTGTTCAGAAGAGATGGTGTCCTCGTCAAGCGCTGACAACGTGTTGTCCGAGGAAATAGATGCGATGTCCGGGGATAGGGGAGATCGTGACAGTGCATCAGCATCGGCATGCTTGTGGCCGGAACGATATACCACGCGAATGTCATATTCTTGAAGCCGAAGAGCCCAACGGGCAAGACGACCTGATGGGTCCTTAAGCGACGATAACCAGCATAATGCGTGGTGGTCCGTTACTACATCAAAAGCACGGCCATAAAGGTATGGGCGGAACTTGACAAGCGCCCAAAAGATCGCCAAGCATTCCTTCTCGGTGACGCTGTAGTTTGATTCAGCCTTGGTAAGAGTTCTGCTGGCGTAGGCGACGACATACTCGGCGAATCCAGGCTTGCGTTGCGCGAGAACCGCACCGAGGCCGACACCACTGGCGTCGGTGTGGACCTCAGTTGCTGCCGTAGGATCGTAGTGACGCAGTATTGGTGGCGAAGTGAGGTGACGACGAAGGGTACAGAAGGCTTGGTCACACTCAGAAGACCATGCCGAAATATCAGTGGTGCTGCCTATAAGTTCGGTCAAAGGCGCAATGATAGAGGCGAAGTTGCGCACGAACCGGCGAAAGTAGGAGCATGTTGCGAACGACGGACCGATCCCGCCGAAGCCACCACTGTTGCGAAAGACGGCGATGCCAACACGGTCCCAAGGCGCCACTGCTTTCAACTCCGCCGGGAAGGTAACCAGCCGTTTGGTAGCGTATGTTTCTCAGCTCGCGACTGCTTCTGCGCAGAGCTGATAAGACGAGCGGACGAGACGACGGTGAGTTAAACAAGGTTTATGTACAGCATATATACAGAGGCGTTACAATTTCGGCACTGGGGCCGACAGAGACTCGAAGAGCCGAGCTCTCCTCTCTAACACATAGGTCAGCCTTTCGCCTAAGACCGCTGACTCACACACATGTCGGCTCTCCGACACGGGGACTCCTCTCCTAGGACCTCCGATCGCGAAGCGCCGCAGGGCTTCTTTTATTTACACCGGGTCCAACCAAAATGTCCAATCAGAAGCGCCGCTGGTCGTCAGGGCAGATTCCGCCAATGGGGGTCGCCGCGCCATGCGTCAGACCACCAGACACGCGGACGCCGGCTCGCTGTCACGCGCGCAGCTGACTCAATGCACGTGGGCCAGGGAGGCGCCGCGCGAGTTCACTCCGTCGAGTTGATCGCGCCAGGCGGACTGCGGGCTGGCCTTGACCCAGATTGCCTTTTTCCGAGGCACGGACGTTTGACGAGGACTCGCTGGCATAACAGCACCCCCGCCGCCAGACAATGCACCGGAAAGACGAGCTGCTTCCACGGGGCTCGGATGTCAGGTGCGCTCGTTCGCCAGGTCCCTCCAGGTTCGCCTCCAGGGCCATGGGGAGAATACAGCTCCAAACTGTTCCGGGAACACATCCCATTTTTGACGACGGATCCCAGCTCCACTGGCTTGTCGCCACAACTTGTCGACCAGCTTCACTCGTCTCTTCTGACCATCTTTGGTTTCAGCACTTGTCGATGGTTCTGCAACTTGCTAAGAACGGTTCGACAACAGACAACACACGACACAAGCAAGTGCCTTCGGTCACCCGACAGAACACCAGACAAAGTATAGTACAACATATACCTATCTACGTGTCTATTGGAATTTTGTTCCCTCTACATCAAGAGGCACATGTGGGACACAAGACTCTTAAAATGACAACTCAATTTTTTTTCCCACGTACAACAACGTAACGAATTAGAATACCACAAAGTTGGCCCCTTGAGATCACTCTAAACGAGAGCGCTCAGCCCAGGTCGTGATGAGGTCAAAATTTTTGCCCCGAATCGCCAGCCAGAAACCGAAATGTTGAGAAGTTACTAGCTGGAACGCACTGCTCAATGCATCTGCATTAGCGTTTACCTTTCCTTTATTTTTTTTGATAGCGAACGTCAAAGTTGCGCTGTGGAGCAACATGCTCCACTTCAGTAACCGGCCACTTTTAGGCGACGATACCTATGCGGCACCAAGAGCGGCTCACACTTTCGACGTTGCACAGGGGAACAACGATACGGCTTGCTACTGATTGACTCCTCATCGCTTAGCTCGATATCGTGTTCGATCACCGTCGTGTTTCCGGGGCGGTCCGAAAACACGTCTTCAAACTCGGAACCAATCTTTCTCAGGTCCGCTTTCTCAGGTCCTCCGTCACTTAAGCTAGGCTTTAGGTTCAGCTGTTCCCAGATTACTTTCGATCTCCTTTCGATTACCTCACTAGAACTCAAATTTTCTGCTTTCTCTTCCACTGAAGCATTCAACAACCGATTTACGACCGCTTGATGTTGAACATTGGGTTTCATCAAGTTGTAAATTTTGTTCTGCCGCCTTCCTACTTGCACCTCATAATTTGTATCGCAAGGCTTCGATAATACTTTGGCGGGCCCTTCCCAATCAACCTCAAGCTTGTTCTTTTTGAACGGCTGCAGCAGCATTACCTGACTCCCTACTTCAAAAGCACGCTTCTTCACCGATTCCTCGTAGTGCTCCTTCGACAGCACTTTTGCCGCGTTTTTCTGGCTTTCCACTAGCGCTTCAATTTGGCTTTCCACTAGCGTTTCAACCTGGCTTTCCACTAGCGCTTCAATCTGGCTTTCCACTAGCGTTTCAACCTGGCTTTCCACTAGCGCTTCAATCGAGAGGTCCTCACGCTGCTCTCGAATGAGCGTCTCTCGATCAACTCTCGGCAGCTCGCTCCAACTTTCCGCTACAGGCGAGAGCGTTGCAGCCCTCTCCCTCTGATTCAATGGCGCCATGTCGTCTCCCCTTTCTCCGGAAACCGCGCAGCTAGGTTCGGCGACGGGCCGCTCGCGTGACTGCTCATTGACTCATGCGGAAACTTTCTTTTCTGGGGTTCCGTCGACCCGCCGACAAGGTCACTTGAGAGTTCCCCGCATGGAACCAAGTCAAGCTTCCGCGAAAGCTTTCGCGCTTGCGATCGCGTGAGGGCCATGCACGCAAAGCTGGGGAAGAACGATTTGCCCTGCTCTTTGAGAAGCTGCTCCGAGTTGTTGGAGAAAAGATAAGAAAAACGATCATTTAGCGCGGCAGACACAGCCGCTTCGGTGCGAAGCTCACCGAACGGGCCTTTAATGACAACCTTGGCGATTGGTAAGCGAACACTCTGCTCCTCAGCGACTTGCCTGATACACGCGCATTCTCCTGTGAAGTCATCCGGAGACACCAATGAAGGATGGACAACGTCCATGGTTGCCGCTGAGTCTCTAAGTGCTCGGCACGTTTTCTCATTGACCCTAATTTCTTGGAGATACGGCTCCAACAACCGAATGTTTTTTTCTGATTCTCGGATCGTTGCGAAGGCAAACTTTTCCTGACAGTTTCTCGCGATGTGCCCTTCCTTTTTGCAGTTGTAGCAGATTAGCGGCTTCCGTTTGTTTTCCGATTCAAATGCCTGTGTGGTAGAAACCTCACTCGATTTCTCTGCTTCTATTTGCCCTTCCCCTACACTGTCCTTCGTAAGAGACGGGTCCTTCTTGAAATTACGGTGCGGAGCGGGTCTCCGTTGATCAGGTTTCTTTGAAAAGCCCTCTTTTCTCTCATTCTTTTCAACGCGCACTGCCCTGCTGTGCAACTTTCGACGAGTATAATACTCCTCAGCTAACTCTGCTGCCTTGTTTAGCTGTACTTCACCAAGTCTGTCCTGCAGCCAAAGTCTGACATTATCCTCAATGCAGCGGTAGAATTGCTCCAATGCAACGCATTCCACCACTCTATCGCGGTCGTCATAAACACCTTCGCCTTTGAGCCATTCAATTAAATCGGCCTTAAGACGAAACGCGAAGTCAACGTGTGACTCATTCCCCTTTTCAGCATACCGGAACCTTTGCCTGAAAGCCTCGGGTGACAACTTATAACGTCTCAAGAGCACTTCCTTAACCTCGTCATAGCTCTCAAACGCTTCCCTCGACAAGCAAGTTAATGCGTCGGACACTTCGCCGGGAAGAAGAGCTAACAGGTTCTGCGCCCAAAGAGACCGCTCCAAAGCGTTTCGCTCACAGACGTGTTCAAACTTGACGAGATACTTCGCTATGTCCTCGCCTACTACGAACGGTGGCAGTTGGTCCCGAATTCTAAAACCGCTGACCTGAATCGTCGGAGAAGCTACGCTAGGCGCCTGCGAACACTGTAGGATTGCCAATTCTAGTCGTTTCAACTCTAGGCGCTCTTGTCTCTCGGCCTCCTCGCGACGTTCGCGCCTTTCAGCTTCTTCACGTTCGCGAGCTTCGCGCCTTTCAGCTTCTTCACGTTCGCGAGCTTCGCGCCTTTCAGCTTCTTCGCGAGCTTCGCGCCTTTCAGCTTCCTCGCGAGCTTCGCGCCTTTCAGCTTCTTCGCGAGCTTCGCGCCTTTCAGCCTCTTCGCGGCGTGCTTTAATATCCACCCAGGCCTCATCGACTTCCTCAGCCGACACTCCCTCATCCTTCATGATCTCAAGGATCGCTTGCTTTCGTTTCGCACGGCCCAAAGTAATGCCGAGTTCCTCACAAATTTCGATGAGTTCCTTCACTTTAAGGTTCTCCATCGTTCACACTAGCCTCTTGCTGTTTGCCCCTGTTAACAATTTACTTGCCGTACCCACTATAAGCCTACTAGCAAGACGCGCAAGCAATTTTTCACTCTCCCGTGTTTATCCCCTCCGCATTAACTTTGGTTTCAAAGCACTTCGACTTTGCTTGAAACGATCAAAGCTCACTCTAATGCTTCACACAGCCCTTCTCTAAACTACTACAACCTGAGCTAGAGTAGTCTGGTGAACTGAGGGGAAAACATCAGGCACTCACCGCATCGATGTCACTGACGCCGGCCGATCCCACCGCTGCCACCACTGTTGCGAACGACGGACCGATCCCGCCGAAGCCACCACTGTTGCGAAAGACGGCGATGCCAACACGGTCCCAAGGCGCCACTGCTTTCAACTCCGCCGGGAAGGTAACCAGCCGTTTGGTAGCGTATGTTTCTCAGCTCGCGACTGCTTCTGCGCAGAGCTGATAAGACGAGCGGACGAGACGACGGTGAGTTAAACAAGGTTTATGTACAGCATATATACAGAGGCGTTACAATTTCGGCACTGGGGCCGACAGAGACTCGAAGAGCCGAGCTCTCCTCTCTAACACATAGATCAGCCTTTCGCCTAAGACCGCTGACTCACACACATGTCGGCTCTCCGACACGGGGACTCCTCTCCTAGGACCTCCGATCGCGAAGCGCCGCAGGGCTTCTTTTATTTACACCGGGTCCAACCAAAATGTCCAATCAGAAGCGCCGCTGGTCGTCAGGGCAGATTCCGCCAATGGGGGTCGCCGCGCCATGCGTCAGACCACCAGACACGCGGACGCCGGCTCGCTGTCACGCGCGCAGCTGACTCAATGCACGTGGGCCAGGGAGGCGCCGCGCGAGTTCACTCCGTCGAGTTGATCGCGCCAGGCGGACTGCGGGCTGGCCTTGACCCAGATTGCCTTTTTCCGAGGCACGGACGTTTGACGAGGACTCGCTGGCATAACAAGCATAACCCCACGAAGCTCCGTAACTGCTTCATAGTCGTTGGTTTGGGGAAGTCGGCGACAGCACGTAACTTAGCCGGGTCTGGAAGTATACCGTCCTTTGATACGACGTGCCCGAGAATCGTAAGTTGGCGAGCAGCGAAGTGACACTTCTTGAGGTTGAGTTGGAGCTGAGCATTCTTCAGGCACGTGAGGACGTGTTTGAGGCGCTCGAGATGTGTTCCAAAGTCTGGCGCAAAGACGACTATATCGTCGAGGTAGCAGAGACAGATTTGCCATTTCAAACCCCGAAGAACCGAGTCCATCATGCGCTCGAAGGTGGCAGGCGCATTGCAGAGGCCGAAGGGCATGACATTAAACTCATACAGACCGTCCGGTGTCACGAAGGCTGTTTTTGGTCGATCGGCATCGGCAAGGGGGACTTGCCAGTACCCTGAGCGCAAATCTAATGATGAAAAAAACTCGGCACCTTGTAAAGTATCAAGGGCATCGTCAATCCTGGGTAAAGGATACACGTATTTTCGAGTGATCTTATTTAGGCGCCGGTAATCCACGCAGAAGCGAACGGAACCATCCTTTTTTTTAACGAGCACTACAGGTGATGCCCATGGACTTTGTGAAGGTTGAATGACGCCACGTTGCAGCATATTGTAACGGATATAACAACCTCACAACCGGGACGTCCTATTTACAAGGTTTAATAAGGGCGAACTTGTGCCCAAAGCCAAAAGAACTACACAGTAGCTGGGAGAAAGCAGCGAACGCTCGTCGTCCTCTTCTTCTCTTCTTTTCCGCTGCTCGGTAGCAGCTCGTGCACAGGCTGGGCCGGCTCGTGCCTTCCGGCGGGCTTCATGAGTCGTAGCGATGCCGTCAGCGTTCCTCTTTTAACAACGTCTGCGTTGTACTGCGCCTTAACAATTCCTCGTGGCATTATCCCCCCTCTCAAGCGGCATCGCCCCGATGCTTGCGATGAGGCTGTTTTTTTTTTTTTGTGTGTGCAAGTTTGTAAAAATGAGGTTGCAGTACGTCAAGGTATTGGGGTGGCTAGGTTTGGAATCGGTCGTAGTACGGTTTCATCCGTACAATGTGTACACGCTCCGTGGGATTGCGTCGCCTCGAATGCAGGTGGCCTGCAGGCTTGACTTCGTAGACGAGGTCATTGTGTCGCTGTACGATCTCGTAGGGGCCAAAATACCGTGAAATGAGTTTTTCGGAGAGGCCTCGTCGTCGTACTGGAGTCCATATCCACACTTTGTCGCCAACGTCATATCGCGTGTCAAGTCTTCCTCGGTTGTAGCGGTCGGCATCGATGCGGTGTTGGTGGCGTATTCGGTATCTTGCTAACTGGCGGGCTTCTTCCGCTCTTTGTAGAAAGTCGTCAAGATCGGGGGGGTAGTCATCTTGGTCTATTGGTAACATAGCATCCAGTGTTGTGGTAACAGCACGACCGTAAACTAGTTCAAATGGGGTGATTTTGGTGGTCTCTTGCACAGCCGTATTGTAGGCGAAAGTGACGTATGGTAAAATTTCGTCCCACTTTTTGTGCTCGACATCCACATACATGGATATCATGTCCGCTAAAGTTCTGTTAAGGCGTTCGGTCAGGCCATTGCATTGAGGATGATATGCAGTGGTTTTCCTATGAACAGTGTGAGTCATGTTGAGCAGGCACTTCAAAAGTTGCGCCGTGAAAGCCGTTCCGCGATCGGTGATTACAACCGTTGGAGCGCCATGTCGCAGGACTATTTTGTGTACGAAGAATTGGGCCACTTCTGCTGCCGTTCCTCGTTGCAAAGAGTCTGTTTCGGCGTATCTAGTTAAATAATCAGTGGCCACAACGATCCATTTCTTGCCGAGTAAAGATGTCGGGAAGGGTCCAAGGAGGTCCATTCCAACTTGGCGGAAAGGCGCTTTCGGTGGATCTATAGGTTGTAGAAGGCCCGCTGGTTTAGAACGTGGTGTTTTTCGTCTTTGGCACTCGCGGCATGTTTTGACGTAGTGTTGCACTGAAGCTAGTAGCTTGGGCCAATAATAATGGAGACTGATCCTTGCAAGCGTTCGCGTCACACCCAAATGTCCAGATGTGGGCTCATCGTGACACGCTCGAAGTATTTCTTGTCGCATAGTTGCTGGAACGACAAGCAGGAACTTTTCGCGGTTGGGCTTGAAGTTTCTCTTGTAGAGAACGTTTCCTCGGAGGCAGAACAATGCGAGGCTTCGAGAAAATATACGGGGTACTTGTACGTCAATTCCTTGCAGGTGTTCGATAAGCGGGAGTAATTCTTTGTCTGTACGTTGGAGTTCGGCTATTTGAGTGGTCTCGACAATTCCTACGAACGGAAAGTCGTCTTCTTCTGATAGTGGTGTGTCTGTAGGAGCCCGTGACAAACAGTCGGCATCGGTATGTTTTTTGCCAGATCGGTATACGACGGTTATATCGTATTCTTGCAGTCTGAGGCTCCACCTTGCTAGTCGTCCAGATGGTTCCTTTATGTTCGCCAGCCAGCAAAGCGCATGGTGATCGCTGACTGCCTTGAATGGTCTACCATATAGGTACGGCCGAAATTTACTGATGGCCCAGACGACGGCAAGGCATTCTTTTTCCGTGGCCGAATAGTTTGTCTCTGCTTTTGTTAGAGTCCGACTGGCATAAGCTATCACTTTTTCTTCACCTTTCTGCCACTGTATTAGAACGCATCCAAGGCCGATGTTACTGGCATCTGTGTGTATTTCCGTGTCGGCTGTCTCATCAAAGTGAGAAAGAATCGGGGGGTTTTCTAACCTCTTTCTCAATTCGTTGAAGGCGCTTTGTTGCTCGTTTTGCCACTGGAAAGGCACATCTTCTCTCGTAAGTCTCGTTAAGGGTTCTGCGATCTTTGAAAAATTTCTCACAAATCGTCTATAGTACGCACATAGACCTAGAAATCTCCGTACTGACTTTTTGTCTGTTGGCACCGGAAACCTTGCGACGGCGGCCGTCTTATCAGGATCAGGGCGAACACCTTGGGCGCTGACGACATGCCCAAGAAAACGAAGCTCTTCGAAAGCTAATCGGCACTTCTCTGGCTTGATTGTCAAATCTGCCGAACGGATTGCCTCTAACACTGACCGAAGGCGCTTGATGTGCTCCTCAAATGTAGCCGCGAAGATGACCACGTCGTCTAGGTACACTAGGCAACACTGCCACTTCAATCCGGAAAGCACAGTGTCCATCATGCGTTGGAACGTTGCCGGCGCACAACAGAGACCAAACGGGAGAGCCTTAAATTCGTAAAGTCCGTCCGGGGTAACAAAAGCAGTCTTTTCGCGATCACGTTCATCAACCTCGATCTGCCAGTATCCACTTTTCAGATCTAGTGATGAGAAGAACTTGGCACACCGAAGTCGATCTAACGTGTCGTCGATGCGTGGAAGGGGATATACATCCCGTTTAGTCACAGCATTCAGTTTCCTGTAGTCGACACAAAACCGTAGCGTGTTATCCTTCTTCTTGACAAGCACCACGGGAGATGACCACGGGCTGTTAGAAGGCTGGATAACATCATCTTCAAGCATTTCTCGTACCTGCTTCTTGATGACTTCCCTTTCCTTAGGGGAAACACGATACGGGTGCTGGCATACCGGCCTGGTTGTCTCGTCCGTTATGATCCTGTGTTTTGTAATGCTCGTGCGCCGTACCTTTGAACTGTTGGAGAAACAGCTGCCAAATTCCCGCACGAGGTCGTATAGCTGTTGACGTTGAATCTCTGAAAGATTAGGATTTACGTATATTGTGTCGCAGGCATCAGATGGAAGTTTCACATTCGGTGACGTCGTTTCAAGACTGCATATTTCTGTCACTTCACAGAACTCATGAAGAAACGCTATTGCCGTCCCTTTTGCGATGTGCTGGAATTCGTTACCGAAATTCGTCAAGAGGATGTCTGTGCACCCGTTTCGCAGCTGGATAATCCCTCGTGCCACACAAACGCCTCTTTTCAAGAAAACATCCACGTTGCTCTCCGCCACACCCTCGTAGTCGCTGAATGCATCATTATGCACGAGAACCATTATACTGCTCCGTGGCGGCACAGTCACATCATCGTCGACGACGCGCAGTGGAGTGGTACATCGTTCATCTGATCGTGCTACCTTTAAAGCTTGCTCCGTCGAAAAGGACACGCTCGACCTCTGTAAATTGATAATCGCACCATTAGCTTGTAGGAAATCCATTCCCAGTATCACTTCCCTCGAGCACACAGGCAGGACGACAAAGTCACCGACGTAAGTGAAGCCCCGTATCATGACCCTTGCGGTACATCGGCCGGAAGGGGTTATGAGGTGACCACCTGCAGTACGTACTTGAGGTCCACCCCATTCGGTCAGAACTTTCTTGAGTCGCTTCGCTAATTCGTAACTTATCACAGAATAATCCGCACCAGTATCGATCAAAGCATTGAGCTCTAGTCCGTCAATCACCAACGGCAAGTCTGAAGTAATTTTCTCTGTACTGCACTCCTTTACCTGGAAACAGTCGTCGTTATCAGGCTCGTACCGCAGTGGAGGATCTTCACATCCCAAGTCGCCAGCGGCCTCGCCTCCACAGGTCGCCCTCTTCAGTTTCCCGGATTTGGGCTAGGCGAACGCTGCCTAGACGTGCTTGGGAAGGGACGTGGGCTAGACGAGCGGTAGCGCATAGGGGATGGTGAGCGTGGTTGATGACGACGAGGCGGGTCAAATTCCCGACGTGAGCATAGGTATTCTTCAATCTCGGAAGGTCTTTCGCCGTTTCGCGGACACGGTGCATTGATGGCGAATCCCCTAAGACCAGCTTGACGATATCGGCAGAATCGGTACAGGTGGCCAGCCTCTCCACAGTGGAAACACAAGGGCCTACGTGTGGCATCTCGCCACACATCGCTCTTCCGTGGCATCATCTCTCTCGCACGAGGTGGAGTGCGTGTTGCCTCTACGATTTCAGGCGGGCTGCGCATTGTCTGCACATAAGTACTTGGTGTCTCGATCGGCGAACAGTGCAGAGTAGGTCGCCTGAGCACCTCGGAGTACGTTACCGCCCGTCGTGTCGCCGGCACATCACTGCGCGGCTCCCGCATGGCCTGTCGAATTTCGTCTCGGACAACTTCAGCAAGAGACAGCTCGGGGGTGACATCAGGTGACTGCAGTTTCCTTAATTCTTCCCTGACAACAGACCGGACGAGCTCGCGCAATGTGTCAAGATTATCCACGACGCCTGCTGAGTAGACTCCTGCGAATGCACCGGCTACGTCGCGGTTGTACTGTCGGGCTCTCTGCTGAAGCGTCGTTTCGATGGTTGTTGCTTCCGACCGAAACTCAGCAACAGTACGGGGCGGATTGCGGATGAGTCCCGCGAACAATTCTTGCTTTACCCCGTGCATGAGGTGGCGCACTTTCTTGTCTTCCGTCATGCCAGGATCAGCTCGCTTGAAAAGGCGGGACATGTCTTCGATGTACATCGCGACAGTTTCGTTCGTTCGTTGAATCCGTGTGCGGAGAGCTGCTTCCGCCTTTTCCCGGCGATCACTGTTGGCGAACGTACTCAGTAGCTGCCGCCGAAACTCTTGCCACGACGTCAGAGATGCCTCGTGGTTTTCGTACCACACTCGTGCAGAGTCTTCCAACGCAATGTAGACGTTACGCAGCTTGCCTTCCTCGTTCCACTGATTTAGATTTCCCACTCTCTCGAAATGCTCTAACCAGTCTTCGGCGTCCTCGTATGGGTCACCATGAAACACCTTTGGGATGACCGGTTGGCTTACGATGAGTTGTGCCGGCGTAACTTGGCTCGTCATGGTGGTGGCGGCGCTTGTCTCCGTCACCGATGCCCTTGATACAGAAGGGAGTGGCCCAAATTCTGGCAACTCTCCTCGGATACGGCGGCTGACTCGTTGGTGCACCGGTGTAAGCTCCACTGGTTGCGGCTGGTCAGTGCTTGGACTTCGCTCTTGCGTGGGGCTCGGAATCATGTACCCAGCACCTCCACCAGAAAATGTAACGGATATAACAACCTCACAACCGGGACGTCCTATTTACAAGGTTTAATAAGGGCGAACTTGTGCCCAAAGCCAAAAGAACTACACAGTAGCTGGGAGAAAGCAGCGAACGCTCGTCGTCCTCTTCTTCTCTTCTTTTCCGCTGCTCGGTAGCAGCTCGTGCACAGGCTGGGCCGGCTCGTGCCTTCCGGCGGGCTTCATGAGTCGTAGCGATGCCGTCAGCGTTCCTCTTTTAACAACGTCTGCGTTGTACTGCGCCTTAACAATTCCTCGTGGCAATATCGTTCACCTGTTCGGTAATAACTTGGCGTTCCGTCACAGAAACACTATATGGTCGCTGTCGTAGTGGCGCATGGGAGCCGGTATCGATGTAATGTAGAGTGGTAGAAGTGCGGCCAAGTGAAGGTTGAACAACATCGAAAGATTCGCGGTACTGGTACAGCAGTTGGAGGAGTTCAGATCGTTCAGATGGTGACAGTCCGTCTGCGATCGCCGAATCGAACACTTTTGAAGCCTTTAGATGAGAGTGGTTAAGAGCACTGACGGTGGCGAGGTCACTTTGGGATGATTCTTGCGGCACTGTAAAAATTTGTCCGTTATCAATGGGCTGTACGCATCCAAGAGACTCGCCTTTAAACAGTTTGATGGTATGCGGAAAGGGATTGGTAAGGCAGAGAGCACTGGCTCCATCAGAAATTGAGAGGGCTGAATAAGGGAGCAGAAGTGGTTTCCGACTTAGAAAGAGGCGTGATGGCTCGAAAAATGCTACTTCATCACGCATGCCGTCGGATACCACAGGGAGCAAAACAGCTGTTGTCGGTGGAATGTCAGTGTCTTCTTGGACAACTAGCTTGTGCGCGGCTTGATTAGTGTGGTCGTAGGGCTGCTCGAAGAACGGAAGCAGTTCAAGTTCGGAACGGGCACAATCTATAACGGCACGATTACGGGATAGGAAATCCCAGCCAAGGATGACGTCATGAGAGCACGAGGAAAGGACGATAAACTCAACAATGTAGTGGTCCTCCGCAATTTTGAGTCGGGCAGTGCAGGCGGCTATAGGTCGAACAGGTTCTCCATTTGCTGCACGTAAGAACATATCAAGCGGCGTGGTCACCTTTCGGAGCTTGCGGCAAAGTTTGGCGTCTATAACAGACACAGCGGCACCGGTATCCACAAGAGCGTATGCATGGGCGCCGTCTACAAAAACTTCGACGATATGTGACGGCAAGGTGCGAGGACTTGAACATTTCGATAGCGCAGTTCTTGCCCCTTGAACTGCGACGGCTAGTTTCCCTCATTTTGAGGGGCTGGTCGTGGACGCATGGGTGACAAGGAGCGTCGATTGGGTGAAGGTGAGCGACGAGACGAAGTTGCCGGATAGTCACGGGAAGACGTGTTTGACTGACGATCCGAACTTTCATAACCAAAAGGTGGTCGGTCCATGTAATTGCTTCGTGGTCGGACGTCTGTGTAGGCGGGCACGCGACGACGGCAGTATCGGGAGATATGGCCAGGTCCGCCGCACGCAAAACAAATCGGCCGGTTATCGCGCGTTCGCCAGGCATTTGTAGCAAGGGGCGCCGCCCACGCGGCATACGGCTGAGTTGAGGCTGTGGTAGCGAGGGGAGGAGCCCATGCGACGGAAGACTGAGTAGGAGCGGTGACATGCGGCAGTCCATTGAACGGCGAGGGCTGGTGTGGCTGCTTACTGCGTCAGCATAAGTAAGAGGCGCGGCGACGACTTGCTGCTGAAAGGGCACTGGCATAGCCTCGGCAATCTGGTCCTGAAGTGCATGTCGGAGCATGGGAGCTAACGGTGTCGGTGGTTGCTCTTGCTGCTGCTGCGGGAGCTCTTGGCGCTGACAAAACGGCAGGAGGGAAAGCTGACGTGCGACCTCCTCACGCACAAAGTCTTTCATTTGTGCTAGAAGGCGGGAGTGGTCAGGTACGACGTCCAGTGCAGCGAGTGGTTGGTTAGGCTGAAATGGACGACGGGTGAGAGCTCGTTGCCGTCGCAATTCGTCGTAGTTCTGGCACAGAGTTACCACTTCAGACACCGTGCCAGGAGACTTCGCCAGGAGCATTTGAAAGACGTCGTCATCAACACCTTTCATAATGTGCTGGATCTTGGCACTTTCGCTCATTGCGGCATCGACGCGCTTGCAGAGATCGAGTATATCTTCGATGTAGGCGGTAAACGTTTCGCCAGGTTCTTGTGCCCGTGAGCGCAGGCGTTGTTCGGCGCGCAACTTCCGCACGGCAGGGCGACCGAAAACCGAGGATATTGCCTGCTTGAAAGTGGCCCAGTTCTCAAACTCGGATTCGTGGTTTGTATACCACAGTTTCGCCACATTAGCCAAGTAAAAGTTGACGGTGCTCAATTTAGCAGCGTCATCCCACCTGTTTGGTCCACTGACTTTTTCGTAGGACGACAGCCAGTCCTCGACGTCCTGGTCTTCGGCGCCCGAAAAGATCGGGGGGTCTCGCTGGTGAACCGGGCCGGGGCAAGTAGGAGCCGCGAGAGGTGCTGTCTGTTGGGCAGCGTCAACTTGCATGGTCGACGGCAGCGTGCGGGATCGGAGTTCCAGGGTGTAGGTGATGCAGTTACCCAGCACGATCCACCAAATGTAAAGGGGGGTTTATTGAAGGACTGAGCAAGCGGGTGGTAGCTCTAAAGGAACGCAGGCGAACCCAGATGACGGTGCTTGATCGCCGATCTCGTGCCTTCTTCTTGTGCTGATGATAGCTGACCTGATGGTATCAACGTCTTTCTTATTCACTACATATAGAAGACATGCGCGACTTACGCACACGAAAATTGTTCATAAAGAACAGCATATGACGCCCAACCAGATCTACTTATTTACCTTAATGCAGTATATGCACAATAAAAATGCCTTTAAACAAAACAATTATACTGAAACAGCCAGATATAAGTACAGGAATATTCAGAATCGATTGCCTGAAGTCAGGACGAATTATGGAAAGCAGACATTACATTACCAAAGTGCACATTTCCTGAACAAATACAAAGACGTTATCTGCTGGACTGATTCCGCAAAAAAATGAAACATAAATTTAAGTTGCATATCATTACCACTGAAGTAGGTGATTAACTGTTTATATACTATTTCAAATTGCTAGCTATTCGTTTGCAGTAAATTCTTACATGTTCTGCGTTTCTGTAACATTTTTTGTAACATTATGGCTTTGCAGCATTGTATTGCTGTAATACTGTAGTAATCGCCATTGGCGTAGCGTCTCATTACCGCTCCATTTTGTACATAATTTATTTTTTTTGTGTGTGTGGTTTTAAGCGTTACTGTTTTGATTTATGTATCGTGTACCTGCTCTGAACTCCGGGGGGCACAGGCCACCGTTAGGCGATTAAAGCCTTTAGCCTCGGTCTCCTCAGGGCGCACCTGAAATGAAGCTGAATTGAATTGAATCGTTTAACGTTCCAAAACCACCATATGATTATGAGAGACGCCGTAATGGAGGGCTTTGGGGTTCTGCAATGAAGACTCAGCTCACGCCCCTGCAGTGCCTTTCGAACAATCAAGCTGTTGCTGTGTATTTTAAAAGCAAAGCTTCCCGAATATACAATCGCCTTAAACGCTTGAAGCGTTAAACAACCTTGTTTTTTTTTTTTCTTTTCAGCTGATATAACGGTTCTCCCCTCCCCTGCAAAAGCTTTCCGCAGTTCACGTGGTTATTACATGGCCTCCGTGATTAGTTTGTCTTTGACGGCCCCGCCGCGGTGGTCTAGTGGCTAAGGTACTCGGCTGCTGACCAGCAGGTAGCGGGTTCGTATCCCGGCTGCGGCGGATGCATTTCCGATGGAGGCGGATATGTTGTAGGCCCGTGTGCTCAGATTTGGGTCCACGTTAAAGAACCCCAGGTGGTCGAAATTTCCGGAGCCCTCCACTACGGCGTCTCTCATAATCAAATGGTGGTTTCGGGACGTTAAACCCCACATATCAATCAATCAGTTTGTCTTTGACGAACTCACGATGTTCTTCGATGACGCCACGTGGTGGTCACGATTTACGGTGATCTATGACGTCATTAATGTCACGTCGTGTTACTGCGAAGCGATGTGACTTTTGGTACACCGACTGCAGACACGCGCATTCACTTGGATGTCTCGCGACTTTTGACCGATATTTTTACTCTTTTTTTTTTTGACGTCGTTTGTGTTGGCAACGACGCCGTTCTCGTCAGGCCTCGCCAAATCTCGAATGCTTCGACGCCGACAGTCAATTTCCGCATTTGATGTGTTGTCTAAGGGTTGCGCACCTCATGGACGTCTCCGCACACTCACTCACTCGCTCACTCACTCGCTCACTCCTTCACTCACCCACTTGCTCACTCACTCCTTCACTTGCTCACTTGCTCACTCACTCGCTCACTCACTCCTTCACTTGCTCACTTACTCACTCACTCCTTCACTCACTCGCTCACTCGCTCCTTCACTTGCTCACTTACTCACTCACTCCTTCACTCACTCACTCCTTCACTCGCTCACTTGCTCACTCACTCCTTCACTTGCTCACTCGCTCACTCACTCCTTCACTTGCTCACTTACTCACTCACTCCTTCACTCACTCGCTCACTCCTTCGCTCACTCGCTCACTCACTCCTTCACTCACTCACACGCTCACTCACTCGCTCACTCACTCCTTCACTTGCTCACTCGCTCACTCACTCGCTCACTCACTCCTTCACTTGCTCACTTACTCACTCACTCCTTCACTCACTCGCTCACTCGCTCACTCACTCCTTCGCTCACTCGCTCACTCACTCCTTCACTCACTCACACGCTCACTCACTCGCTCACTCACTCCTTCACTTGCTCACTCGCTCACTCACTCGCTCACTCACTCCTTCACTTGCTCACTTACTCACTCACTCCTTCACTCACTCGCTCACTCACTTCTTCACTTGCTCACTTACTCACTCGCTCACTCACTCACTCACTCACTCACTCTAACTGACTTTCAAAGAAACCAGATGCAATGTGAAATTCAGTGTACGGCGGTTCCCGGGAGGATGAGCGCTTCCGCACGCGCGCAGCAACTCTACGCGTCATCTGCTGCGTCTCTTTGCCACGGCGTGCGACTCAACGCGCCGGATGTGTATTGGCTGGCGTTGGTCCCGACTGGGGCGCGGCTACGTTTCGTCACCCTTGGGTGCGTCTTGCGCGTGTCCCTTGGCGCGCCACGAGGGAACTTCAGACGCGCCCTGAGAACAAACGGTCTGGGGCGACTCCCTTTTTGCCTTGGAGGCTAGCCTCGGGTTGCGTCAACGCGCAACCAAGAGGGACCTCGAGATATGTGACGCGTGTGCTTCACATATCGGTGAATGAATGAATGAATTTTGTAGGCGTACTGATTCATGCCATTTTGTAGGTCGTCCGTCGTAGTATGGAAACTTGAGCGCTAATGATGGGGACTACTGAGAAGAAAACCAGAGACCAGTGAATGAATGAATGAATGAATGAATGAATGAATGAATGAATGAATGAATGAATGAAACGAAGGACCATGCATTTATCAACTTAGAATGGGTCATTTACCATAGCGCACTCTTAATCATGTTCTGTAGCTATAAAGTGCAAGATACAACCAGAAAATTAGGCTTTTTTTTTATCATTTCCTGGCCAAAGCTAGCATTTGCTCTGCGACGTGACCAAGAATGTATGATGGGTGGCTGGCTGAAGCTCTGACCCTTGTTAGCATTTTCTTTTTCTTGTTTTCTATCGTTTGATGATTGTACGAACGTGTGAAACGTAAGATAGGAGGGCAGATACGAAGGCGAGAAATAATACCAACTGGAGTTTCTTCTTTCTTTTTTTTTTCCTCGAATAGACGTACACGTTTTCCACGTGAACTTCGATCAGCTGAAGGCGTTGTAGGGAGCGTGTGATTCGTCTCACTTCTAAATTCGCGGCCATAATCGGTATGCAGTCCCGTGTTATACTAAGATTTGTGGCATGCATGAAGCATCTCCGGAGGAGTATTACAGGTGTCAGGATGCGGGCTATGACAGCCGACCCGAATGTCGCGGGTTCGTATCCCGGCCGCGCCGGCTGTATTTGAATGCCGGACGCGAAATGGTCGAGGTGCACGCACTCCGATATGGGCGCGCGTGAAAGGACGCCAGATTATCAACCAGATAATCCAGATGTGCAGAATCCAGATGTGCAGATAATCCAGATTATCAACCAGATTATGCCAGATGTGCAGAACTATCTATTAGGGCGTCCCTCCTAATCGCATCGCAGTTTTGGGGCGTAGAGCTCCAACAAGTATTCATCACTCGGAACGTCGCGTAGAGTAATTGTTCTTTTCTGCATTCGTCGATGCCAGACGTTTTCTGCGATACGTTATTATTAGAATGAGTTAATAGAAAGGATTAAAAAATGGAAGGAACAGTCCTGTTATAGTGGCTATGCATAATGCGTCCCATGCCGTCATACAATATTGTAATCTATTTTGAGACATGACATTTTCTTTCACATTTATTGAGAATCATTCTAGTGTTCTGAAGATATTTCTTTCTTTCTTTCTTTCTTCCTTTCTTTCTTTCTTCCTTCCTTTCTTTCTTTCTTTCTTTCTTTCTTTCTATACACTGAACGATGACGTGATCGATGCTTTGCTGAGTAGTCATACGGGCTACGCTTCCTGCGCGAGCTGGCGTCTCCTCCTTCGAATCGTTATTTTTTTTATTCTCACTCGTCCTTTCTGAGGGCTGCGAGAGAGCTTCAAGGCAAAGGTTGTGTAAGGCAGCAACAAGTCTTTTCTGAGTAGGTTCAGTTAACTATAGGGTATATTTAACAGTACAAACGTGATTGTTATCCCTGTTACGAGGTCCAGCGTCGTTTACGTACTATCAATAGCAAAAAAGTTTGTGGGATGTATGGCGCGTGGCGTAGTGGTGGAAAACTGCAATTCTGCGCCGCCTACCGTGACGTGCACCATGGTGTCGAGGTTATCGACTACGCGGCTTGCGAGATCGGTTCCTGCAGGGACGCGTTTTCGAAACGCGCCGTCGCTTATCACCGAGGCCGCGCACGGTAGCATCGACACCACGCCGCCAAACAGAAATCCGCGCAGCATTGTAGGTTTCCGCCGCTCCGCACATGCACTGCACAACCCGGAAACTTTTAGACAGTACGTAAGCTTCTGACGAATTCCCTCGTTGAACTTTCTCCGCTACATCCTCTTCAGCGGCTGCATTGCTCGGCCAAAGAAAGAACCGAGAAACTTAATCGGCCGCTATTCTTTTTTTTTTTTCGGCTTGCTACCTATACTATACGAATGCACATGCAACACTTCGACCATTGTCCACTAAGCGTAAGGGTGGTTATGGACGGAACAGAGTTAATTGGCGAAACATAAAAGAGGCCTTTGACTTGCAGTGGGCGTAGCCAGGTTGATGATGAAGCCTAAGGGGTTGTCTTAACTGCAACAAGTACAAGAAACGCTGCAATTTCGTACAAATGTACTTTATTGTCGAATTAACCAATTTAAAAAGCCAATAAAGGTGACGTCACTTTGACGACAGTGTCCAGCTAATAACGTCGATGCCACGGGACATAGATACTGCGGCAGCCCCTGGTGTTGCCGTTACGTTCGCCGCTGAAGCTCTCGATGACGTGGTGCTCGCCCTGTGGTAGCCGCGGGTACTTCAGAATTCCTTTCCGCTGTAGCTCGAGGCCAATCTGCTGCAAGGCTTAGCGGTACCGCTGCACGACGTGCCGTAGTCTCGCACGCTCGTCGCTTATGGCTGGGGTGAGGATACTACGTTATATTGTCTCTAAGAACGCTGGGCGTTGGGGTGCGTGCGTTCACCTCCGCCGACCCCATCCGCCACTACAGCTACCCCAGGTCGAACGGTAGTCAGCACGCAGCAACGCCGACGCCTCTTCGTAGTTACGACGCTAGTTGCGTCGCCTGGAGTCTAAGTTGAAGAAGAGACGTCCCGTTTCCCGTATCGCGAGCTCGACGACCTACGCTTCCGAGCGTCGCGGCAATTGGAGGACGTGTGGCGACACCCTCCGCGAATCTTGAAGGTGCCATCTTCGGACGCCTCGCGGTAGTCGTTGCCTTGGGTTGTACGGGCAGGAGTCGCTCCAGTCGCAGCAGAGGCGCTCTTGCGTCGCTTTCTTGGCGCGCTCGATGTCTCGTCGATTGCCGGAAGAGCGTCGACGGGGATTCCCGCTGGCTGGACTCCGACTGCCGATTCCGTGTTCGCCCTTCGCAAACGGTAGAACAGTGTAGCCTGCTTCGTGCCGCTGTGCTCCGCTTCCGTAGCGTCGTCCGTCGGAGTCGCTCGCGTTCGCCTAGACGGGATCGTCTCCGGTCCAGGATTGGTCCCGCCGGAAGGGATAGGGCTGTGCCGTTTTGTCGCTTTTCCTCTCCCACCCGACTTGAATTCCTGGCGAGCCTCGTCTCGAAGACGCCAGGGCTTCATCGCGTCAGTGTGGAGTCGTCGCGCTGCAGGCCGCTCCAGCTGCTCGACCGAAGTACGTCCACCGCCCGAAGTCTTGTCCCGGGAAGTGTTGCAGGCACTCTTGAAGGACGTCGGGGTGGGTCTCTTGAACCGAGGCGCAGCGAGTCCCCGGTGTTTGGCAGGTGCCACCGAGAGATATGTCGGCGGGAAGGCCAGGTTACTGCAGCGTCCTAGAGTGCGACCGCGGTGTTCCAAAGCTGCCATCGTCTCGAGCAAGAAAGCACGCGCTGTCTACGTTTTCTTTTTTTTTTTCAGCTGGGCACGCGAGATGTGTGTGCTTCTTCGTCCTCTCTCTCTGCTCTGCTCACGAGAGAGTGGCCCCATTGATGGCCTAATTAGGTCGTCGTCACCGGGGTTTTCGTTCTGCTGTACAAACATTCCAAATCGAATCAGGGAGGTTTTCATTGCAAATCTTTAAATTAGTGAAACTAATGTCTTCTAACCATCTCGTAATTCATTAGGTATACAATTCGCGTGATCACTTCTATCTAATTATTCGTTTCTTGGCCGGAATGGGTGGGAGCCATACGTATAGGCGACCATCACCATCATCATCATTAGCTCCCGTAACGCGTCGTCGCAACGGCGCTTTGCCGAAGCTCATCACGGAGGCCGCATCAGCTTTCGCGATTGGTTACTGCGGGTATGATGGCGCTGCGTGAATGAACGCCGTACCACGGTTCCATCTATCGACTGCCGATGAGGGAATGCGTAGGGGCTCTCGGAATGAAATGCAGCTCGTATTTTTTGCGTGATAACCATCATGACTGGCTCCTCTCCTCGGCATCATCACCTGGATCTTGTGTTTTACGAAACAGAGCCCGAAAGCAGTCCCTGAGACCGTCCCATCAATAACGATGCTTTATTATACCACGGCACGGCGTTCGCCGCGTTCAAGATTCGAGCCTCTCGGGCACTCTCCTCGGGCTTCCTTGAATACCGTCGCGTTCAGAGTCGGTTGAAATCATCGATATATCGTGCTCTATATATATATATCTATATCGTGTCGCCTATTTCACATTTTCACTCTTAGCCTGAATCGCGAACTCTTATTGGTACGTAAGGGAGACACAAAAAAACGGGAATGTCGTGCACCAAGCGCGCTGTTAAACGGTACCACGTCGCAGCACATCGTGCAATCACAGCACTTAGGAATAGAAACTGGTTGTCGTGTAATAAAAAGCGCCGAGGTGCGAGCTCGGTCGCCATAGTCATATAGTCAAAATGGTCGAATTCAATTAAGTTTTTTTTTTATCGAACATAAGCTACGTTGAAACGGCTACAGGCAGATTATCCTTGTCTAACTACGTTCCCTCTACCCATAAATTTTCTCACATGCATGTAGTGCAAAATAAAAATACAAGGACCTCTCTCTTTTTATTTGTAGAAACGTGAAAGCAATATTCAAAGTGTAGAACAAATATCTGAGCGTGCGCTTTAAAATACAACGGCACCATCAAAGCTAATTTGCCCATAACAAGATGAAACAGGAAACGAAAAAGTAACAACCGAAAGCTGGAAAAGATGAAGTCAAAACTTTATATAACTTCCCAGCGCGCCGGCAGCCGCCGCCAGTGTGCCTGTCACTTCGAACTGCGTGGTATTTTTGGCTGCAGCCACCGTGCTGTCAAGGCTTTGCGGAGAAGGTGATTGACTCTAGCATGTATTATATTGGACACTGCGTGTTGAGAAAGTCGTATGTGGCGTGTATTGAAGGAAAAGAAGTTTTGAACGCTGGGCACATCGTCTGCTGCGGTGTGAACGAATGCACGTACAGCTTTGTCGGCCGCGCTCGTGCAAAGCAGGAAACCTCGCCTTTGACTGCACGGCGTCTGCACAATGGCATCCAACATATTTCGTCATTCTTCTAGCTCAGCAAGCGAACAATAAAGAGTAAATCATTGCTACTACGACTCGTAGTACCTGTCCGACTTCAGAATAACCGTAGTAGAAATTGCCAGTGACCAAATACAAAGCACCAGCGAACCGCCAAAGTGAGGCCGACTTAACGATGGCATGGGCTGGCTGCGTGGACATTCCCGAAACGACAGTTACGATGGATGCCGCATGGTGACTCTACCATCTGTGAAAGTTGCGAATAGTACAATACAGAATGCAATTTGTAATTAGTAGTCTATTTGGGGCACAGTACAAGAAAGAAAATACATTTGAACATTTTATTTCCTTTAGACTGCATTCAGTAATGACTTGTTCCTTAATGTTCACGGACATAGCTACAGTTGTGAAGTATATTAGGTATTTGATGTGACCAGGTTTGCTCTCCATAGGTTGTCGCAGTGGTAGTCGCATATATGTCACAACGCAGACCACATGAAGCAACACTTGGGTAGGAATCTTCATACAACTTCCCTGCGAGAATATCTCAATCACTCGTCATTTGAACAACTGCAGCCCTTGGTTCGCTTCTGTTATTCCAATGGCAACGGCACTTCAAAAAAGAAATTGCGACGCCTTTCGGAAACATGGCATCCTACTTGCAAAACAATGTTGTACACGGATGCCTCGGGATTTTTATGTACATGATGATGTGTGTGTACATATGACGTCACATCGCTTTGTCTTACATGAAGATTTCAAGCTGATGTCGAACAGGTCATGATGATCAAGTTGTTGAAAAAGTTCTAGCATGTGTGCTGTCAAACAAGTCCACGTTGAACAGTACACTGGCAAGAGACCCAGGAAAAAGTAGACATGACAGCTTCTTAATTCGAATGCGTGCTAGGCAATCGATGATTCATGGTATTCGGTCCTCTTCAAGTCGCGCCTCTGTTAGGGACGCGGCCCCGCTCGCAAGAGCTGTTTAATGGCATCTGCAAACGCTTGGTTCCCTACAATGCAGACAGGTATTCATCCTTGGAAGTATTGCGGACAGGCATATAGCTGATCGATGGAGGGGCGAGTGACACCTCCATGCGCGTGCAGTTCCACCACATTTTTTTTTTATGGATAAATCTACAACCTGTTTCGGGCGTCTTTCACGATCTCGGAATCTTGCATAGTGCAGTGCCGCATATAATTGGCTGGCGTTTGTGCCGTGCCCCGTGCAGACTTTTTCCGTTTCGTGTAACAGGCACGCGCTGCATGCTTCGAGCGTCCCAACGGACTAACACCGGCACGCGATTGGTCGATTGGGGCAAATAGGTTTGCGTTAGATCGGGTTACGGCGAGAAGCCTCGCCGTTTGTGGCCCTCCTGGTCCGCGGTGCGAAGGGGCGCACGTCTGCATGCATGTTTCTGCCGCAACGCATGACTTGTGCTCGGGGAAGCGAGCAGGAGCGTGCTATAGCGGAGGAAAATCATTCATTTGGCTCGCGCATCATTCGTCGGTGTCCTCGTCGTCCCGAAAAGGACTCTGGATGTTCACTCACTCACTCTCTCTCTCTCTCTCTCGTCGTCATTGCTTGGCTGGCATTCGTGCCTCCCAAAACCTCGAAACGGCCGTAAATATAGCGCTTGAGAAAGAAAAAATAAAATAAACGGCAAAAAGAAAGAGTCACCGTTGCCTTGAGCCGCCTGCAGATTGGGTTGAATCTGCGTGCGTGACGATTTGCATGGATGCATACCGGCCGTGCGCGCGCCCGCATAATGGGTTGTCTGAGACCTCTACTTATTTTTGTTTTTTTATTTAGTACGAAGGTGAATGACGGTTGTGCATATACAACTCTCGTTTTCGGCACGTCCCATAGTGCGCCTGGAGACCTCGCGGCCCTGGTCTCGTAACGCGCGCACCCGAAATACCCACACTTCTTTCTTTTATTATTACTTTCGGTGACTTCCGCATGTCAAGGCTGCCATTGCGTGTCAACCCGACAAATAAGTTCAGTGCTGAAAAAAAAAAAAGAGAGGGAAGCGCATATTTCAGTTGGGACGTATACGTACGTGTCCTATGTTGGATACATCGACGAATCGCTGGCGTTTTGTGGAACGTCTTCTTTTCGAGTTGCTTGACTCGCTTCGACCGGTGCTTTGCGTTTCCTCCTCAAACCCGAGTTCGAGGTTTTTTCTTTGTAATTTTTTCTTAAAAAGAGGAAAGTGAAAACTCATTTCTTTGGGTTTCCGAGTCTTATACTATTGGAGGTTTACTCTTTCATTGCAATGTACAAGACAGCGAGACAAAGGCTTGTATCCTCGTCCTTGTTGCCTGTGTCGTAAACGACGCCAAACAAACGAAGATAGCGAGCAAGCGAAGAATTCCCGGCTTGGTCTGCTTGCTTCCGCTGCTTCCAAGATTAGTCTATCTCAAGAATCTATGGCTCTCAGATTGCGCTGGCTCTGCCCCGCCACGGTGGTCTAGTGGCTAAGGTACTCGGCTGCTGACCCGCTGGTCGCGGGATCGAATCCCGGCTGTGGCGGCTGCATTTTCGATGGAGGCGGAAATGCTGGGGGCCCGTGTGCTCAGATTTGGGTGCACGTTAAAGAACCCCAGAAGGTCGAAATTTCCGGAGCCCTCCACTACGGCGTCTCTCATAATCATATGGTGGTTTTAGGACGTTAAACCCCACAAATCAATCAATCGATTGCGCTGGCTCTGCTTATCCCTTACTCTATAAGAATAAAACATTTCTATAGTTACTCCTGTGGAATAGACTGCGTGGTTTGAGCGTAATTCAAGTGTTGTGATACTTGCATATTGGGTTAGAAAAGGTAAGCACTGTACATGCCAAACCAACTGACTGTTCAATTTCAAAGTATGCCGTGTACGTCTTTTTTTTTTCTTTTGGGTCACGCTCGGAGTACAAAGAATCGACATGCGCTTACGGAAAAATGGATTCTTGAACTAATCAATACTTGTTGCTGCATAAAGGGCAATTCCCGGAGTCGACCACGTTATTTTTGTTCTGTCGGTGCTGATACCGTCGCGTTGTGCGATAACACTGCTTGCTTTGATTTCAAGAGCTCGAATGTTCATCTGCGCTGAGCTTAGATGTATTAAAAAATAGGTCTGTATATGACACATGCAATCATTCAATATCAAGCAGTGGCGAAATTGTATTCGTCATCACTCCGACTGTCCACATCTTGTTGTCTCTGGCGCTATCAATCAGTGAGTCACTGGAACGGTAATTTTACGCAGAAAGCCTGTGACTCATTGGTTCAATCAGCGTCATAAGATAACTATAAATGATGGAGCATCGACGCATATAACGTGCAATGATTGTGTCAGTGCACTCACGGTGGTTCAGTACGTTTACGTATATTTTTTTTAAAGTTCTGGATACTGTTACTCTACAGATCGAGACCGTGGAAAGTGTGCGCTTGTTACAACGTGAGCGTGCAATATCAGATCAGACCAAATAACTTCATTTGTGCACTCTACAAATTGGTGGAATGGGCCTCCGTCTAGTCTTCGGCCGAAGGGTTTATGGCTCTTGGCGGCTTCGTAGGCTTGCCGGACGGCCTAAAGTTCGTGCTCTAGATCCGAGCTGAGCAACGCAGACTTCTTGCACTCCCAGAGACTATCGCTGTTTGAGACTGCGTCGACTCTTGTTTATTATGCCAGTTCTTCCCCACGGGATATCCCCTCTGGATTTAGAGTCTCAATGTCTTTACGTGTCTGCCGTGCATGAATCTCGATGTATCATGCGTTCATGAGAACTCCAGCCGTGTAGGGGCGAGGTGGGTATAGCTGCCTCCATTTGGGATTGCTTTTTGTTTCCTTAATATTGGACTAGTGGATGGATGTAGGTGTCTTGAAGCGTGCTACAGTGCATTTCATACAACAAGAGCACACCATAAGTGGAAGCACTTTAATGGCAAAACTGAGGGGCTCGCGTGACTGCTGACCAGAAGTTCTTCCCTTCTCGCTGCTGCGCAGGTCCATCCGGCTGAATGTAGAACTGGACCACGCCAAGCGCTGCAAGTGGAGCCCCGACAACCGGGCCCTGGTGCTGTGCACCGCCCTGGCCAATCGCGTGCACGTGTACCGGGTGAAGCGACGCGAGGACGGCTCCCCGGGCAGCGCCGAGCCCCTACTTCAGTTCCGCGACGCGCACCGCTCCTCCGAGCTCATCAACGTGGGCATCGCCTGCAACGGCAACTTCATCATGAGCATCTCCATGGACACCACGCTCTGCGTCTGGAGCCTCAAAGGTATTATGGGCCACTGCAGCAACAAGTTTTCTCTGTGTAACATGTAGTCTCAGCGTTGGTCTTTTATTCTTAACCAAGCAACATTTCGTGACCTAATACTACCAGTTCATTAAGTTCGTTTGATTAGCTTATGTTTGGCTTGGAGTGCGCGACCACTGACCATTACCATTTTTTCCGATACGATGCGCTTTTCCACGGAGCCAAGCACATCGAGCTGTCCTGAGTTTCATGGATCGAACGGATCTGGTCACGCGTTTATAGGCGTTTATTACTATTTTTTTTTTTGGGGGGGGGGGGATTCACACTCACTTTTGTTCAAGTGCCCGTCCCATTTTTTTCTTTACTTTCCTATCTTCTATGCTCTTTCTCTCCTCCTGTCTTTTTATCCTCTCTCTCTCTTCTCTCCTCCCGAAAGAATATAGGCAGGCCTATAGTCTGTGGGCGGCTGAGTTCAGCCGTCTCCCTCCCTTTTTTTCTGTGTGTCCTTGTGTATTTGTATATGCATATCTAACAATACTAATATCCGTTCTTCTGTGACCTTGTCAAGTCGCACTTAGTCTATCATATCTTACGTTTGCTTGTAATAGGTTGCCATTAGTAATTCTTATTTTTGCCGTAGTCTTATATTGTCGCCTGAGTGTTCTCCCTAACTCACTGTCTATTTGCACACATATCATTTCGTTGGCCTCTTGAGAGAAAAGCTTTTGTTCTATAATCTTCTCTTTAGTGGGTTATCGTCACCTTCTTTCTTTGGCAACTAATTTGTAATATCTGCCAATTTCCACACATCTCTCGATGCACCGATGTCCGAGCTCCCACAATTCTTTATTCATTTATTTATTTATTTGTTTGTTGATTGAGATAATGCAACTACACGAACGAAGAGCACCGTATACATCCACCTGCGCTGCCGATGAGGTGTGACAGGGAGTTCAGTGCAACATAGGATCGTCCTGTATTGTGCACGAATGCCTCGTGTCACACGTGCCGGTGCATTCTAGCGTGCCCCCAAAACGTACGCGCCCCGACGAAAGATGTATTCACGCGGCCCGACTCTCGCGCACTCTCGGCTTAAAGTGGGGGGCACCGTCGGTAAACGGTGTAGGGGGATGGCCGTAAGTAGAGCGGAAAGTCGTACGTAAGTGTTTCCCCGTTTCTTCCAGTCGGAAGGACGCGGCCGAAACGCCGTCCGCAATGGGCGACCGGTGCGCCGCCTCTCGCGAAGCAACCAACCTTCTTATATTAGTAATTACTGGGTCGTGCACGTTTCTCTCTCGCGCCAAGAGGGTCTCGCGTTTCGAACCGTCGACTACGCAGCGTATACATCCGCTTCTTGCGCGTTTCCGGTTCTCACGTTGCACCGTCGGTCGGATCTGTACGGAAAAGTTCGCGGAGACGAGGATCGCGTGGCGCGGCAGTCGCACATGTAGGCCTCTTTCATTGCGCCAGTGGCGCCACACCGCGGGCTTCGACGGATGTGTTGCCTTTATATGGCGATTGTTTGTTTTTGTTTGTTTTTGTTTGTGCCAACGTCACAAAATTGCGATATCATCGCGACGGAAGCCGTAGTAGAAAGCACCGGAAACTTCGTCCACCTAGGGTTGTTTACCGCGTACCTGAATCTAACTACGCGGTCTAGCGGCTAAGGTACTCGGCTGCTGATCCGCAGGTCGCGGGATCGAATCCCGGCTGCGGCGGCTGCATTTCCGATGGAGCCGGAAATGTCGTAGGCCCGTGTGCTCAGATTTGGGTGCACGTTAAAGAACCCCAGGTGGTCGAAATTGCCGGAGCCCTCCACTACGGCGTCTCTCATAATCATATGGTGGTTTTGGGACGTTAAACCCGACATATCAATGAATTAAATCTAATTACATGGGCCGTGGCATTTCGCCTTTATCGAAGTGCTGTCATTGTGCCTGGGAATCCATCCCGTGACCATCGGATCAGCGACCTAGAACCATGACCACTAAACCAACAGAGAAGAGTGGTGGAGGGGGGGGGGGGGGGGAGTTGGATCTGTTGCCTTTAGTCCACAGCCAAAACAACAGACCTGAATTGTTAATGGCTTAGCTTTGTCGTTTGCTTTAATGGTTTACGCAGTCGGCCTGGTCTCGTGGAATTGAGAGACCCGTCGTGCTATCTTAGTGGCTTTATAAATGGCTTGTTAAACTCTAGGTCGCGGGTTAAGAGCCACATTTCGATGTGGGGCAAAATGCATAAGAACACCCGAGTATCTAGATTTAAATGCGCGTTGAAGGAACACCAGGTCGTAAAAATTAATGCCTATAGCCCCCACTTCGGCGTAGCTCATAATCACACGTTGTGCCTTGGTCACAAAAAGCCCGAGAACGTATTCCTTTTCTTATATACATTGTCGCATTACCGGCATACGTGTACGTAAGAATGGTTTTTTACCCGAATGAATGAGCTTAATAAAAAATATATATTGCGCCTTCTCAGGCGAAAGCATAAGGAAGGGACCTGGTGACCTTTTTTAAGTTGCATAAATTAAGTTAAAGGGGCAAATTGGATAATTGGTTGCGTAAAATATGTCACGTTTAGGGATGGCACATCGGCATAATGGTTCCCGATTTCTCAATAATATCCACGCCCGTTCGCGGAAGAACTTCCTTTTCGCGCGCTTGAAGCAAATTCGCTGCGGAGTGTCTACACATTTGATGCTGTCGCTGAGTCCGCTGTGCACGGATAGAAGATTCGGGTCTCCTCGCAGCCAGGGTCGATTTCGACATGTTTATACTTGGAACCGAATCCGATAAATGGACCGAGTTGTCCCGCTCCGTATATACAGGGGAAGATAGGCCCAAACTTCGCGCAGTTCGTATATGGTCGTTCGCAATTGCAGCCGTCACGTGTGCTGCGACGTGCATGTGCGCATGAGCGGCTTCGGGTAAGTGATGATTGATGGCATCTTTTTGCGGGCATAAATTATGAGGCACTTACGCGGCTGATAGCTATGCTGCACCTGACTGATCTGCTGTGCTAGATTTTTGTACGCTCTGTTGTTGTTGTTGATTGTTGCTGTTGTTGTTGTTGTTGTTGTTGTTGTTGTTGTTGTTGTTGTTGTTTGTTGCTTTGCACTCTGCGCTGACTTAGTTGAAACGTATTCCCTGTTTTGCTTCGATTTAGTTCGCAACTGGGATTCTGGGATTGCCACGTGCGAGAGCGGCATATGCGTTGATGAGAGAGAAGAGAGAGTGAGTTGAGCGTTCCCGAAACGGCGGAAGGTCGCGCAGTCCTGAAGAGACGCGTCTCCAACGCGACGTGCGATGTCGAAACCGCTCGGCAGCTTTTGGGCCAACTCTTTGCACTTCCAATGCGGCGGCGGCAGCAGTGGCACGTCGTTCGGATGCCCGGGGAGGAAGATCTGGTTTCGGGGAACGCACTTATTAAACGGAACCATGTCTCTCGTTCTACTCGCGCTTCCCTAATTATTTTTTTTGTTTTCTTTCTCGCTAAGCTGGATGCACACTGCACGGTCTCTGCAGTTTCAACGTATATGCCGCTTGAATCCGTTGTATTTCTATTCTCTTTTTTTTTTTCTCGCTCGCGCTTCCAGACTCGTCGCATCTGTTTGAGGATCTCTTACGTAACCTGCTGTGCAGTGGTGCGTGTTAGCGAGTGTTGCACATGATAGAGCTGCACTTCTTCATTTCCCTGGGGCCGTCGTAAAACCGTGCTCGCGTCTGCGAGGCAACGAGCAGCCCGGCTGGCTGTGCAAGGCCACGCGCTTTTACACTGCATGCTCTACACCCCCGTTGATTTGTTTTCTTTTTGTTTTTGTCTGTCAAGGCTGTGTCTATCGGGATAACGTTAAGAATATTCCAGAGACGTGGCTCGTGGATAAGCTCGCACACTTTCTCTTCAGCACGTTGTAAAGGACGAGGCGTTTTGGGCGATCGCCGTGTGATTAGTGGGCGTCCGCTGTGCAGTACTCTAGCGTGCTTTTTACTTGCGCGCGTGGATGGTACATGTAAAGTAGGCCGTCACTTAGGGCGTATAGGCGCTGTTACGAGCGGCGCTTTCTGTTTTCTTCGACGCATTCGAAAATGACGCGATGCGCAGCTCTTCGGAAACGCTCCGCGACCGTAAGTTGGTTTAGTCTCCCGCTGTGATAGTAACTGCCATAAAGTGTTTACAAGTTGGTGGATATAACGCAGGACCTGTGTAGCCAGGTTGATGATGGTGATGATTACTATAGTGTAAATGCGTGCGCGTGCGCGCTCTGTGCAAAATGTTTAGCATATTCATAGAAAGACTACCTGGATGCCTGACTTAGCACACTTGATGATCCTGCCGCCCGGTTCTTGGCCGATCCCCCTTTGTGGGCGAGTGCCAGCAAAGCTGAAGGTTCATCATCATCATAGAAGAAGATCTGTGTTCCTCCTCTTGTTAAATGACCATTTCGCACTGCTAAATCTCTACCGTTGTTGCTAAAAGAAGCTTGGTAAGTGAGGAAACACGCAAAAAAAAAATGAAGACGGTGGCGCCCAAGAACAAGTGGCTGTGACGTCATATATATTTAGGCGTGATTTTACTACGCCCGCGTTTTTATTAATCGCTAAACACTCGGTATACGGCCCTTTGAGATCACCAAATGCGGGACGTACCGAGTTGCAGAAAATTTTGTGCATCCAGCGATGACAAAACGCGAGAAAAAAAGTGCTCGAAAAGCCCTGATGTCGTGCTGACTTTCATTTGCAGAGAGATCGGCACGATATGTACGTGAAAATAAGTGCATCAGCTGTATTTTCTCTCCTTTAAACAAACCTGGGATTGCAAGATTAACCGTGGTTTAGAGTTTTTAGATGATAATATGAGTCTAAATTGATTCATTATTTCATTTTGGTCTACCATTAAAACCGAAGTCGCTCTGCATGTCCAGCTACACAGCTCGTTACGGAGGGCAATCGTTTCGCGTCGTTTTCTGCACTAATGGTGATCGAATGACGCCGCATTGATGGTTATCACAGTTGCTCGATCGGTCGCGTATGCATTGTTGTTCGTTCGGATCGGCCGGGAAACTGTAACTGCTACCGGTAATCGAAGGCCGCATGGGTGGCTTGACTGGCGTGTCATTTGTTGCGACCGCTCAACATAGAGGTATATTGTTGGTCGTATACAGGTTTATATCTATACTGACTGACTGGCTGGCTGGCATTTGCTTTGCGTGCAGTTATAACTTCTTGCCTAACCAGCCGTTCGGGGGATGTCCTTCGTTTAGTGTCGTGGTTGAGCTCGTGAGCCACAGAATGCGCTCTTGTGTACTATCGTTACTCGCTGTCATGATCGCGCAGTTGAGTGAATGAGCAGCTGCGGTCGTTACGGTGCTCGGCTGCCGACCCGGAGGTCGTGGGTACGATTCCAGCTGCGGCGGTGGTGATATTTTGATAGATTCTGAATGCTATATAGAAGCCCGCGTGCATTTTGCTACGTCAGTGCACGTATAAAGAATGCCAGGCGCTCGAAATATCTGAAGCCTTCCACATACAGTATGCTTCATAATCATATCGCGGTTTTCGGACGTAGAACCCCCGAAATGATTATAATTAGTTTGTTAGTGCAAGACATTATCTTCGCATATTGTCCAGATGTCCGTGATGGAGAAGTAAACGCTTTTGATTGGACCCGGCTTTGGCTGTCTCATCAACCTATAAGCGCTCTCGAGTTTTGTGTTTTTTTGTTTTTGTTTTTTGCATGCGAAACGTATTTCTAGCGTTTTCTCGGCCGTGCGTGACATGCCTTCGCTGTTCACCCTCCGCGAGATTGACTTGTGGCTAGGGCGTCACAGTGCTAAGCACGGGGACGTGGGTTCGATTTCTAGCCGCGGTGGTCGCATTTCGACGGAGGGGGGGGGGGGGGACTAAATGCTCACACACATACACACGGAAAAGAAAACAAATATAACGGCTTCGCATGTAAACTGATTGCCACGTTCCCTTTCTCAAGTTTCGTTATCGCCCCGATACACTACGCAATTCTCAGCGCAAACCCTGCCTGCAGTTTTCGTGAAGCTTCCGGACAGTAGTAGACCATTTCGATAAGATCACGCCCACTCTGCGAACTGTACAGATTATTCCGCAACCTACGTCACCACCAGCGATAACGCTAGAACATTCTATGCCAAGAGTATAAATGCCGACGTACTCCGCCGCTTGTCAGTAGCTGATCGACGGCTGACGCTCCGTTCACTGCTTGCTGTACAATTTTTGCATTGTGCGTCACTGCAAACGCTATAAGTTCTTTCGCTGTATATAACAGCTTGCATTGTACATACGCATTGTTCACCATTGTCTATTTTTATGTGTGCACATAGGCTGTGTAAGATATATCCGGAAATAAGATTCTCTTAAACGCTGTCTGTGCAAGACTGCTACTGTAATCGGACTTTCCGTTTACCGAGCACAGGTTCGCCCAAATAAACAGTTTCAGTTTTATTGAGCATTTTCTTCACAGAGTTGCAAAAAAGAAAACGCAAGGATGAGAGCAAAAAGCTGCTATGTTAGCAGCTTGACGAGGCTCCTACCCCTTTTCACTTGGCATTACCAAAATCCGCAGAGCGCAAAACATGAAAAAACAATTTGACGTCGATTTTCAAAACTTCAAGAAATTAGGAAATAAAAAGAAAATGCATCAAAATTACATCAGTAATTTTGATGCATTTATATCCCAACACAACAAGTCACGACCCCGTGACATTATATACGTTAACTTCCTTAGCCTTAAAGCTAAGGAACCTCGGTGCTGGCCAAAACTAGTCAGGGGATGGCGTCCTGTAAGATCAAATTGTGGCTTCGGCGAGTCCCTAAAATCGAAAGGTTTCGCTCGGGAACACGTGGATTCCGTAGAACTCACGAAGCTATCGGTCCACGCTTTTTCGTCACCCATTGTCAACACCGTAATAATCACTATCACCACCACCGCCACCACGACGTCTAGCTTATTTCATATCCCTATATGTATTTTTCTTATCACTGTCTGTCACGCAACCTGCGACCTGGCAGCTAAGATAAACCTCGATTTAAGTGTAATACGGGAAAGGCTTTGGCATTGCCAACGCTTTAAACCGTGCCAAATGTGTTTACTGCTTACCGCTTGCAACTCATCATTGACAAATGCCTGGCCGTTCCGAGAGCCCCCTGGTGTCCTTGGTGCATTCTAGTGTGATGGCATGTATAAAACAACCGAAGTGGCGCTTTTAAATCAAGCACTGCGCTTGAGAGTTTATACAGGAGAGATGGTGAAATGGAGACAAGTGCAGTTTGAATCGCTGTTGCTGCCGCTAAAGCTCCCGGCAGGTGGTGCATTGAGAGTATCCCGTGGCTGATAATCCGCTCCAATCTTTCCCGGCTCTCAAATTAACAAGCTATGCCCGGCCGGAAGCATTACTTTTCGCGAACGCTCGCTTATGCGAGCGACGTCGGGTCATTGGGCGGGTTTATGCATCTTCGTGTGTGCGTACCAGGTTTCTAAACGAACTTCGGGTAACTGCGTTCTTCCGTTCCTCGATGCAACTATGTGATCTCGATCAAACAGAGGAGAAACAAAGGTGCAAACACCCCAACTATTGGGCTGATATCGTGTTAATGCACTGTCTCCGTTATAAGAGCCAGTGCTATATACCATAGCGCTGCGCTAGCCAGTGATGGTCAGTGCTTGCCAGTGTACCACTGCCTCGTTGAAGTCAGCTAAAAAAAAAGGCACAAAGCCACATTTACTTTAGTCAGGAGTTGTCTTCTCGACATGGGGGCGGGGGGGATGCCTCGTTACAGAAAGTGGATCGTATACACTCGCTGGAGGACGTTGCCCTACAATGAAAAAGTGCTCGAAGTCAACACTTGACTTTCGGTTTGTCAAGTGCAAGAAACAGGTTTATTTCCGACATCTTTCTGCGTCAAAATTCTTAATGTCTATCAAGTATATGTGTGCACATACGGCCCGTTTTGTTATTAAGTGCACTTGTACACGTGGCGTGCGTTCTTTCTGCAATTTTTAATTTTTATTATTTTTTTTGCTGTAGAACATGCACTTTCTTAATGTGCATATGTCATTTAGCACTGCACTTCGCACGCATTTTCGAGGTCTCTCTACTAAAGACAGCCGTAAAATAAAAACCGAAATGCACAAGTGAAGTTGTGAGCGAAATGCCCCGCCGTGATGGTCTAGCGGCTAAGGTACTCGGCTGATGACCCGCAGGTCGCGGGATCGAATCCCAGCTGCGGCGGCTCCATTTCCGATGGAGGCGAAAATGATGTAATTCGTGTACTCAGGTTTGGGTGCACGTTGAATAACCCCAGGTGGTCGAAGTTTCCGGAGCCTTCCACTACGGTGTCTCTGATAATCATATGGTAATTTCGGGACATTAAACCCCACATATTAATCAAGTAAAGTTGTTATTGAATTTTACGTATAGACCATTTAGGAAGAAAGAGAAAGGCAGAGGGGATGGTGCACCGTCCGAGAGGGAATAAAAATGAGGCAAAGGCAGGGAGGCTAACCAGAAAATGGAGCATCCGGTTTGCTACCCTGCACTAAGGTAGTATGGGGAAGAAAGATGGGAAAGATAGCGAAAGAGATGTGCGCAAGAGAAAAAAAAATGGCAGCATATCAACGGGGTGAGTGATGGAGAATGGGGCAAAGCATCCGCCTGTCCATTTGTTCTGGCTTCCGTCCGTCCAGGCGTCCGTCTGTGTGACCGTCCGTGTGCCCATCCGTCCGTCCGTGCGTGCGTCTGTTCGTGCGTCTGCACGTCTATCCGTGCGTCCGTCCCTGCGTTCGTCCATGCGTTCATCCGCCCGTGCAGCCATCCGTGCGTCCGTCCATACATCTGTCTGTGTGTCCGTTCGTTTATGTAGTCAACACACCAAGTACCACCATCTCGCATCTTTTCATCATATATTCCGCATATAGAAGCACCGCCATCCAGCGGACATTCCAAGGACTAATCGAGAGGTGGCGTGGCACACGCACACGTTCTTACGGCTTGCGCTTCGTGTCTACTTCCTATGGACTTTTAACCACCTCAAGTTCATGGTATATACTAGTTCACTGTATTCATGGCACTGTGGCGCAACGTTCGCTAAACCTTTCTAAAACCAAGGAGGTTACGCCCAGCGAGCATAACGTAGCAACCCTTTCTTGTCAGATAGTGCTCAATGTACATGCCAATGGCTGCTAATGGGGAATGAGAGACAGGAAAATTCGGCTTTTAGCTAACGCGCACGTTGCGAATTTTTTATTGTTCAACAACGCACATGACAAATCTCTTACCGGCACCACCGTGTAGGTCGAAGCGTAAGACATGTTACGTACTACGACGAGGGACAAACGGGTGCCGCTTTAAGGAGCTTCGCCCCTAAATAGTGAGCTGGGGTGCTATAGCCTATTCAATAGGGCACTACCACTCAAAAAGTTCACTGAGGCCTTCACAGATTTTTTGTACGAAGACGGATCATGTTGCCTTTCAAGCACTGACTGTTATTACAAGGATCTGGCGTCAAGGCGAGCTAACGCAGCAACTAGCTGCCGTCTTTGCGCGCTGTAACGAGGGCAGTGACAGAACAAGCTCCATCGTTTCATCGGTGCCGCAATGATCGCAAGCAGCACTATCTTCTGTGCCGATTCAGAAGGCGAAAACTTTGGTGAAAGCGACACCAAGCCACAGTCGGCAAAGCATCGTTGTCTCAAGTCGAGATAGCCCGGACGGAGGCCGAAGTCTACGAGACGGGTCCAGCCTATGCAGTCGCGTGTGCCGTATAAGCACTGAGCGTTCCACGGTGGTTTTAACTCTTCATTAGCGATTTTTTTTTATTTTCAATGCAGCATTAGTCCTTGAAAATGGAATAGATTCTTTCTTCTTCACCATACGCGGATGTACCCTACTTTGAAAATGTTACACATCATGTACCCTGACCTATATCCAAGTAATCTTTGTCCACATTGTGGGGAAATAGCTTCATTAGAACACATACTCTGGCAGTGCACCAAATTCGCTCATTTATCGAACATCACCTCTGCCAGATGGGGGGCGGCAATCCGCAGCTCATCCTTGGCAGATCAGCTCTGGGCTGTCCACCAAGCCCGCGAGGCGGCTGAGGAGCTTGGCATCTCAGTGCCCACGTGGGAGCTGCCCGCAGCACAGTGATCTGTGTTTTGGAGGACCAAATAAAAGTTTATCCAATCCAATCCAATCCAATCCACCATCTTCGTGCGCTGATCGAGCAGCTGCATCTGCATGTTCTTTGCCCGTCAGCGTCTATATACATTATACGACCGCGAAAAGCGTCGCGGCACGCTATACCTTCACTGTGCGCCGCCCGCGGCTTTGTGTGACGTGCCTTTCGAACTGCGCGCGAAGGGCTCGTCAAGGTCGGAAGCGACAAACGAAGAAGAGCGAAACCCGCATAACGGAACCCCGGGTGTGCCGGGAACGAAAAAGCGCGCGCTCCAGGGCGCGCGTGCACCGTTGTGTCAGCGCGCCTCCCGAAGGTCGGGGACGACAAAAAGCGCGGGGGATGGCTTTTCGCGGTGAAAGTCAGCCAACGACGACCTTGCGACGATAGCGCCATACACACGCGAAGGGCGCGGATGGATTACGGAGGGCGGAAGCAGTGAACGGGGTGTTTCCTCCGTGGCGGAAGCGACCGCCCGTCTCGCTCCATCACGCTCGCTAAAGCGGCGCTGTCGCAGCGAAGGGCGATGTCGGAAACGCTGTCGTCACGACCTGCGCAATGTGTGCGGGCATGTGCGTTAACGTGTGGGTTAGTGTGTACTTGCGTGCGTATGTGCTCATACGTGTGTGTGTGCGCGTGCGTGCGTCAGTCTGCCATCCGCTTGGTTTCAAGCGCTTTTTTTAGCTTTTGTACTTCTGGCTGCTCGTTCCAGTTCCTGTCGCTTCAGCCGCGAAACTCGTCGCACAACTGATTGATTGATTGATTTGTGGGGTTTAACGTCCCAAAACCACTATATGATTATGAGAGACGTCGTAGTGGAGGGCTCCGGAAATTTTGACCACCTGGGGTTCTTTAACGTGCGCCCAAATCTGAGCACACGGGCCTACAACATTTCCGCCTCCATCGGAAATGCAGCCGCCGCAGCCGGGATTCGAACCCGCGACCTGCGGGTCAGCAGCCGAGTACCTTAGCCACTAGACCACCGCGGCGGGGCACTCGTCGCACAACTGCGAAAACCTAAAGTACCGGGTGGCATATTGCTGAGATCCGATTAACGGCCTCGCTTTGATGCACCGTGTCGAGACTCTTCACGAGTTCTGTGACGGGTTTTTTTTCTTTCTTTTTCTTTTTCTTTTTGTTTTTTTTTTTTTTTTTTTTTTTTTTTTTTTTTTTTTTTTTTTGCTGTGGAGCTCAGGGCCGCCGGTTCGATTGCCCGACCAGTAGAGCATGCGGTCGCATTCTGAGGGGTAGGGGTGAAATGAATGAATGAATGAATGAATGAATGAATGAATGAATGAATGAAATTTTTTGTGTGCTAACTTTTGATTCTGCGGCATGTTAAAATCAGTAAGGGTAAAATCGAGTCCAGAGCTTGCCGCTCCGCCATCTTGTAGGGCCAGATTGCAGCTGCTCGACGTAAAGCCTCATAATTTAAAGTAATCGAATTTTAACTCGTACGTATAGTGGCGAGTATGTGTTTTCAGTGTGACATGAGACCTTTACTGAGTCCTTTATGTAGATAAGCTTGTCCGTGTATGGTTGTGGTAGCCGCCGCCTTGCTGATGGGTCTTAGTTGCTTGTGGAATTCGGGAAAAGCGAGATGGAAATTCCTTGACGCTTGTACTTTACATTTCGAAGCGACCTTACATGTTTTCGCTCCGTTTTTATATTCAACGGCAAGCTTACATAAGTTGCATGGGAGGCGCTGTGGTCAGTATGTCGAAGACAGACCAGTAATTCTTACATTTCTTGTGAATCATGACAGCGTTAAATGTTACGAATAGGGGGGGGGGGGAATCATACACACATGAAAGCTTAAGGAGATGAAAAACACATCCGTCGTTGACGGTAAAGCTGCACCTTTTTATTTGCTATGCTTCTTGTGCGAATGTGAGTTTCTGCTTATTTACCATGCTTTAATAAAGGTATATACCTTATGCCACACTTGTGCACTCAGCACTCTAGTGTTCATGAACTCAGCCACTGTGTCTGAGCTCTCATGGTATTTCTCGGGCGCCGCTAGCACTCTGCTGGGCAGCGAACGAATTCACTTTTTTTTTTTTCAAATACGTCAGCGCTTATTTATCTGAAATTCTCGATGCACCCTCTACAAGGATTGCTTCTTTTCCCTGACGCTCGTTACAATCTCTTGTTTGTAGACAGAGTGGCTATCATGTCTCAACGCACTGGTGATATAGTCCTCAAAACGCGAAAGTCTCTCTGCACCCAGTTTTTTAGACAATTTCTTATCAACATTGCGAGAGATGTATTGAATGGTGTTGCATGGTATTTTCGTAGAACTGAAATTTTCCCTGCGCTTATTTCGTCCAACTGCGTTGGCATTGGGTCCAACGGCGCCTCGGCCGGAGTTTAAAAAGAAATTTCTACAACTGAAAAGCTAATTTAACAGTTGTTCGTTCAAGTACTATTTTACTGTGGTGCATATTTCTTTTATATTTCTATAGATATTTAAAAGAGGTGAATATGCGTGACTTCCGTCCAGAACTATAGGTGCAATGAAAATGGCATCATATATTGCCATTTTGATAGCAAGATAGCGAAAAAAACTTTGTGAAAATAAATATAGAGAGTTACGAGGCAGTCACTTACTTGTGTGTAGTGACCGCTATTTTAGTTTTGCCCCTTTTCCTGAAAAATGTATTTGAGTAAATAGCCACTCCCAAACGCTCTTCCGAATCTCTTGGCGCTGACCGTTATCTCAAGGTAATTGGTTTGGTGCATGCTTCTTGGAAATAGGGTGGCGCCAAAGCCGGTCGAAGCTTTCTACTGGGATGACCTTCGGTTGATTAGGGGGGGGGGGGGGAGAAGAAAACGCTCGTTTGTGGTGAAACAATGGCCACTGTCTGATTTGTTTGTCGCCTGGGGTTTTCCTCTATTCCGCGGCGTGGCCGTATGAATACGAACAAAAGCAAGGAAGTAAATTTAATAACCTCTCGGGAGTTCGGCCTTGCTCATAATTGCGTTGTTAGGCATCGTTGATTTGCTGGCGTTCGCTTCTGCATTAAGTCACAGTTATGAAGTCATTGTTCGATGCCAGGTGCGCCATTTCATGAACGATTTGTCCGTTCTGCATAGATACGTGTATGGTGTATTCGTGACTAATTAAGTGCGTTTCAATGCTGTGTAAAATAGTAGCGGTCGATTAGTGTGGTTTCTGCGAGAGTAAATTTTTTGGAAAATGTTCTATTTACAGTAAAGTAACAAGCCCTTATTTAACGAGTTCGAAGACGTGCGTTCGATTCCCAGCTGTGGCGGTCGCATATCGATTAGGGCCAAATAAAAAGTACTTACTCCAGTGTCATTGGCCTAATGCCGTCCTTAATTAGGAACAACATGCTTAGCGCCAGTGGACGAGAACAGAATGGAGGCATTCACAACGCAATTCACTATTCATCCCCATGAAAAAAAAAAAACGTAGTTTGTGAGTCACGCTGTTTGAATTTTGTTTATGCTGCAGACGTATATTCATGACTCATGCACAGAAACTTCCTCGGTATGTATTACACGTAGTAAACTCTAGCTCGTTGATCGCTCTCTTGTTTCTTATGGGCTGTTTGATGAACTATGCGCATTTTTTTTTTCCCTTTGCGCATTTCGTGTGGCGTACACTGTGACAAGAGTAAATATTTTGACGTGAAACCGGGGTTGTTTAGCGACTTCCTATTTTCACCAGCAATATGTTTTTTTTTTTTTGTCTCAACCCATTTTTGACCCGTCATTCTGTCGAATATAAATCTGCCCGCTCTCCTCCTTTTGACGTCATTACTAGACGTATATGTCTTTGCGGTCGTTTAGCTTTTTTCTGTTACGAGTGCTCAAGGGAACGAAAGGGACAAATCATCGAGGGCTCGTTCCTCTGCTAAAACGCCTCAGTTAAGCTAATTAACAGACAGTGAAACCGGGTCCCGTCGTGGTGGTCTAGTGGCTAAGGTACTCGGCTGCTGACCCGCAGGTCGCGGATTCGAATCCCGGCTGCGGCGGCTGCATTTCCCATGGAGGCGGAAATGTTGTAGGCCCGTGTGCTCAGATTTGGGCGCACGTTAAAGAACCCCAGGTGGTCGAAATTTCCGGAGCCCTCCACTACGGCGTCTCTCATAATCATATGGTGGTTTTGGGGCGTTAAACCCCACATATCAATCAAGTGAAACCGGGCGGACATCCGGCAGAGGGGATATTTTTTGTAGTTTTTAGTTCTTTGGTGTAATTTTGACATAAATGGAAAAGAATTAAAGCAGGTAAAAAAAGTAATTAGAGCCGCTTGCACTTACGCATTGCTTGGTCACAGCAGATCTGGTGGATACCGGAGCTTGTCCTGGCTTGGCTAGGTTTTTGCCCTCTCACCTCTAACTTTCACAACCCTTGCTATACCATACAATGCGTGGTCATGCTTGCTCTCTTTTTCCGTCTTTTTTTTTTTGTGTCTGTTTCTATATTTATCTCTCTTATTTATTTGTCTTTCTTTTTTTGCCTTTCTTCACTTCTTTCCTGTATGTTTCTTTCTCTCTTTTTCTTATTTCGTGCTTTCTTTCTTTCTTTCTCTATTTACTCGTTCTTCCTTTCGCTTCACCGTTACTTCCCCACCTCCTTGCTTCACTATACTAAGCAATACTATACAAGGCTATGCTATACTCTGCCAGCGTTCCTGGACAGGCCCGCGTAGTTACAGCACTCGCCTTTGAACCGCGGGTTCTAATGTCGCCTCGCCAAGAATTTTTTTTTTTTTCGCCAAGAACTCTTTCTCTTTCTTTCCCTCGCCCATCATAATTGTTGCATCCCACACCGGACAGATCGGGGCACGTTCTCTGACGGCGAAGCAGAAGAGGAACAAGAGGACGAAGCGAGCTCGTGCTGGGTTACGATGATGATGATGGTGATGATGATTTTCTCGCGGCAAACCTCGAGCTTAGCAGCTCTGCTTGAAAATCAACTGGCCTCAAGTACAGGGACCGAACGAGTGCGTTGTTTCGCGTGCACGCGCAGACAGGATCTCTTTTCGATTCCCCTACTGTTTCGCGATTTAGTGTCTTTGTCGTATGGTATACGATTCGCTTCGAGATGGAAACAGCTCGATGCACATTTCTAGGCAGTATTCGCGAGCTCGCCAGCTGGAATTACCTGCGCAGGCAAAGTCCTCCGAGATGACGTGCACGTGAAAGTGTGCGTTTGCTAAAAAAAAAAAACCGTAAAATTTTGTGCAAGTGTCGCGGTATGGGTGTATAACACACCTGGCGTGGTATTTGGTAATGGTATTTCCATTACCAAATATGCTACCGAACGCGTTACTATTTAACTTTTCTTTTTATTTCTTTTTTTGTACATCGGGCCACCGGACCTACGCATGCATGCGCGAGTCGGTTTTCCTGGCTCTCTCATAGGTCTGGGCAGTAATGTTCTTTGCTGACCATGAAATTCGGGGCTCATTCACTCACTCACTCACTCACTCACTCACTCACTCACTCACAAAACTCGTTCGTAAGGTACACCTCTTCTGTCCCAAAGGAATTTCAAATGTCGCCAGAACTCACTTTGGGGCACTGGTGACGACTCGTAGCCAGTGGCACGAGCAACGCATGTACCAAAAAAAAAAAAAAAAAACTAACGAATGTGTAACTGCAAAGTGGCGCTGTTTTATTGAAATACATGGTCATTCATAACGAACATCTCAGTCATTCACGGCTCTGTATACTCGTGAGCCCAAGGTATATGTCTTTAATTTATAACTCATCTGGCCCTCGCCATTTCCGAACCTTCCTATCCGTGTATTTATGGTATAGGGCATAAAAAGTAAGACATCATCATTACGGTGTCTCTTTGAAAAGCGCTGCTGCTGCTGCTGATCGTTTGGGGAACCATCGTACGACGGTAATGAAGGGCTCACTCGTAAAGTCGGCTTCCTGCTGCTCACACAGCAACAACGCGTGTGCTTTTACGGCGCACCCGACATCGTCGTAGTCGGGCGACGGAAATACTGGCGGCGGCTGATCGGGCTGGGCAGGGTCACATAAACGAGCTCTTTATGGCTCTCGTGCGCCAACGGCACGTCCTGCGCTGCCCTGCCCAGTCGCTGCGGTGGCGGTGTATAACGAATTTCCAGGTGCTCAGCTCCTCCCTACGTATGTCCTGTGCTTCTTTTAGTTGGTGCGCTGCCCTGTTGAGTCACTTTATTGTCTGCTTTGTTCTAAATTTACGTATCCGAAGGTTCGGGGTCATCCAAGCGGCGGCTGTAAAGAAAAAAAAAAAGGGAAACAGGTCGGTCAGTGTGTTTTTCGCTGATTACTCGGTGAATGCTCGTTTCAGTATATGCATGTGCACCACAATGCAGTATATTTAAAAAAAATTTAATAATAAGGAGCTCCTTCTCTACCAGGAAAGTAAGCGCAAGCGAGGCTTGGCGTGTGCTCGCCTGATAATACTTTCCTTTTTTTCTATCACATTGCGTAATGCTCGCTTCCTCCTAAAAAAAAAAAACTTTTGTCCCTGCATGCGGGGAATTGAACCTTCATCCTCGTGCTTAGCAGCGTGGCCCTTTAGTATAGCCGCGGGCAACAACGATGGCGTTCGTGTCCAGGTAACTACGAAGGGAAGTAACGTGAAGGACGGGTGACCACGAAAACAGATCAGATTGCCGTACTACGATCGGAGGCTCGACGACTGATTGTGCCATCGGGTTACTGATAGAGAGAACGTGTTTTCGACGTACAAAGCCGCCGCTACTGAAGTCTGTCTTTCGTAACAGGCCTCGTCTGTATAATAATAATAATAATAATAATAATAATAATAATAATAATAATAATAATAATAATAATAATAATAATAATAATAATATAGCAACGGTGCCACGGTCAAGTAAAGGGAGACGGTCACAACTACCGACCACCATTTCCCCTGGGTCTCAGGGAAGCGGGGACTAGAATGCGAAGCAGTAGTGGAAAAACTTCACACGGAAATGTGAAAGATTAAATTCTGTGGTCGTGCGCGTGAGAACCACGGTATGATTATGAGACACACTCCATATTGTGGGTGACTCCGGGCTAATGTTCAGCAGCTGTGGTTGTTAATCGTGCACGTAAATCTAAGCAAACGGGATTGCCGTCTTCGCCTACATGAGGCTGTCATGGACTCGAATCGAACCTGCGGACTTTAGGTTTGCAGCAGCGGAAGTGTAAAGTAAGCTTACGAGTAAAGACCGTTTTTCTCAATAAGCATGCGTATTTTATCTCGCTTGCATACACAGAGAGAGTGAGACAGACAGAGAGAGAAAGAGAAAGGGAGAGGGACCATTTCCTCGTAAGGTATACGTGTAGGATCGCGAGTGGCGTTTGTTCCCAAATCTAGGTCACTGCTTCTCAAATATAGGTTATCTAGCCAATAATCTGCTCACTTGCATCATCTTCTTATGCTTTCTTCTTTTTTTGTCACTCATGTAAAGTTCCGCTTTCACGAACAGCCATGGTAACACGGAGGGCGCTGCCCGATTCTCAAACCATGGTGCTCTGGAATCTCTAAGTGCAATTGTATTATAGTAGATGAGTGAAATTCAAAACGGCGCAATATTTAATTTTCCGAGCACACGCATCTCTAATGCTTTCTTTCCTTCGCTTAATTACCTTCGGCCTCACACAGTTTCGCCTAACCAAAATGAACCCTTCGTCGATTCTCTTTCTTCTATTATGGAAGGAAAGAAAGGCCACATGGGCCGCGGTATGCCTTCGGCTAAGTTGATGCTAAAGCGAAAGCCCTGTGATTCTGTTTTTAAAGACGATAGTCTTTCTTGGGGACCTTCGACGCAAAAATTTTGCTCTGTCTGCCTGTACATTTGTCTGTTTGTCCGCCTTTAACGGTACCTTTAACGGCACCAAAGTGGCCAAACAATACTCCTATCGGCTGCTTCAATCCGCAGCGCCCACCAATATTTCTCAAGATTCAGCGTTCATACTTGTGCGATTGTCAATGAAAAAGCAATTATTGCGCATATCTGAGGCACTATAACAACACGTCAATATTCTGTATGTGTGTATTTTACTACAAAAGGCATACATAAGTAATTCTAAGAACCGTAGCGTTTATCACGTTGCGCTGACCAGGCAACGCTTGCACGAAAAGGCAAGTGTTTCCAACGCTTCGCTAAGATGACACGGTGGTGGCACCTACCCGTCACCTTGCGTTCTATACACCTTATCACCTCCGAGACGGGCGCGCAGGGCACGCGCGCTTCGTTTTCCAAGATAACTGCCAGATAGTGTTCATGTCCCACGCGTGACGTGGCTTGACGCGCTCGTTCGCCACCGCTGCACGCTCGAGGCACTCTAACGCAATGCCTCCAGTATACCATTCACCGACTTTTTACGCAGAACTTAAAAAAAAAAACGTTTTGTTCACTCTTTCCAGAGGCAAGACTATCGTCTTTCGACGGCATTTGCAGTGTAGCATGCAGATACGGGGCCAATTTTCTCTTCCCCTTCCCTCTTCCGTAATTTGATACTGCCTGCCGGGATCAGCCAACGTTTGAAGAAGCGTGTATGTCACTCCATTGCATCATATTGACGTCATAATGACGTCATGTTGTGGCTGTCACCGCAGTCAAACGACGTCATCACATTTTTTTTGTTTTTTTTTTTTGCGTGTCGCCACCACCGACGACGACGTATGTCGGTCAACTTTCGCACTTGAAGAGGCATTCGAGCTTTTCGCCTTAATGAGGAGTCATTACGGCCCCGTAGTATTCGAAACTTCCAGCTACGGTGGCGCCGCCATACGGAAACCGGCGAAAGCCGTGATAGAACGAAAACTTTCCTGGCGACAACGTGTCAGCCGTGCTTCCTCGTCGTTCTGTCGGAGAACTTCTTGCGCGTGCGGAAAATGAAGTATACGATAAATTTTGTTGGTGCAAGGTTGTGGAACCTATCAGATTCAATAGCCCCGCCGCGGTGGTCTAGTGGCTAAGGTACTCGGCTGCTGACCCGCAGGTCACGGGTTCGAATCCCGGCTGCGGCGGCTGCATTTCCGATGGAGGCGGAAACGTTGTAGGCCCGTGTGCTCAGATTTGGGTGCACGTTAAAGAACCCCAGGTGGTCGAAATTTCCGGAGCCCTCCACTACGGCGTCTCTCATAATCATATGGTGGTTTTGGGACGTTAAACCCCACATATCAATCAAATCAGATTCAATAATGGGCAAATAATACAAGAGCAATCGCGTGTGCTGCGGGCTGCAATGGTAGAACCGCACCGTGAAAGGCGTCATAAGCGTGCTTGGTTTTTTTTTTTTTTCGGCTGACGACGGAAAAAAGCCGTGGGCCATCGAACTGCACATCTTCAAACTTGTCACAATAACAATGTGGTTGCTTAGAGACAGAATTGCTTTGATTTTATTTACAAAAACCACGATAGGATGAGTGATAAGACGGCGTAGTAAGGACGTCGGGATTCATCTCGAGCACTTGGTGTGTTTTAAAGTGCTCTTAAGTTTTCGCACCTGTTTGTCGTTTTGCACTTAGCCCTATCGAAATTCCACCGCCGTGGCTGGCAATTTAGCCCGTGCCGCCGAACTCAGCAGCACTGCACTTAGCGTGCTGTGCTGAGGCAACAGGCGAGTGCCTTCTTTTTTCTTTTGAAGGGGGGGGCGGGGTTACAATAGGGAGTTTTATTTGTACGTATACTTCTTTACGTTACCGTGTTACCGGATAGAATCTGCGCATGCGCGAGTCTTTACGGAACGTGAACCTTTACGTAACGTAAACTACTCGCCGGATAGGCTTTACGTTCACGGCCCGGAGCAAGCCACCGAGTCAATACAAGCCGGAGCAGAACCGCCAACGGCGAACACGTTGTCTACATTCGCTCTGTCATCAGCGGAATCGATGTCTGGGCGCAAGCGATTTACTCTCAGCGATGACATCGCTCTAGTAAAGGAGGTATTATATGTAAATCTTTTCCTTGACCCTGCGAGGTGGCTGAAGATAACCGATCGGCTCTCCGAGGTGCTCGGCAGGTGCTTCAGCATTCGCAGTGTCAGGGAAAGGCTTAACTTAATCCACCTACGCTTTTTGCGAGATCAGAACAAGAAAATTAGGAGGTAAGTGCGTCTCGTAATGAACTTCTGCACGCAGCCAACTTTAATGGGTTAGGTGATTATGTAGCACCAAAACACTTGATAATTTTACATGTTAAAAGTTATTATATTTGCGCCGCAGCGCTGGTTAAGTTCTATTTAAAAGAAAACGAATATGTGTGCATATATGATCATCGTCTCATCGGCGAACGTAAACTTTTACGTACGAACGTAAAGGTTCCCGTATGTGTAGCAAAACGCTGCTAAAACTCGGGCGCCGGTAACACGGTAAACGTAAACCGGTAACACGGTAACGTAAAGAAGTATACGTACAAGCTAAAACTCCCTAATAACATGCTAAATACAACTATGCCATGGCGATTGAAAAACACTTAACAGCTCAATTGACACATGCGAGCAGCATGTGTCAGTTGCGCAGCATGTTGGGCAGACACCGCCGCCGTCCGCGATCGAGCGCAGGCCTGGAGGGCGCACGAATTTCAGCAACGCGATTCATATCTCTAGTCTTATGCCTGCGTCGAGATACGCTAGCAGTTTTCTCCTCAGCATCGATTTGAAGATGGCAGCAGAGTAATCCGGTTGGGCGAGATTGCCTGCAGTGTCGCATGTTTACCTGCGAAATGCCCAAGCATCGTGGTTCCTTATCTCGCTCGTAGGTTGCAAGCCGGCGCTGTTTTGAATAAGTGACGTGCACTGGCGCGCCAGTTTATTGGATTAAGCAATATTTTTGCGCAATGAAACAATTGCAACTCATCTTCGCTGGCACTAAACGGGTAAATGAAACCGGCATCCTCGGTCAAAATGATCGGAGTAGTAAAGAAACGACCGCTAGCGCAAGTGGCCCAGGTCACCTGTCTCCCGTGTTGTTTACCATTAGACAAAACGTTTACGACGCCGACACGGGACGGCTTAAAGCTCTCCCATAGTAGAGTACCTAGTACTCTAAGTCGTTACCCACTTTTTCTTAACACATATACGGCCGGTCGATCGCCGAACCGAGTGGATGACAAAATCTGCAGAGTTTGAATCACGCTGATTGCCCGATGCGGCAATGCAGTGTGACGGAACGTCACCGAACGGGCTGCTACACGAGCGCGTCGGACGTCGAATCCGGTGAAAGATCACACCGCGTGTCACTCACTTTACGCACTCTATGAGCTGCTTCCTTCACGGGAATTTAAATGCCACGGAAAATTATCTTAGACGAAAGCGGTGGCAACCACGCAGTGAGAATGCCTGTGACGAAGCCTCCGCCCAGGCAGGGGATCACCGCATCGGCAGCCATTTTGGTTTTTCTTGTGGCGCCCCCTATAGTCACTGAAAGTTGCGAATACTTTCGGAGCACTTCCGCGTGACCTGTCGGTCAGCGCCTTCCTTGCCTGGCCTGCAAGCGAAGAACCGAAAAAGGCATCCTCGACGCTTCGTTCGCTGTTTGGGCAGCAGCGGTAGACTTCCCGCCAAGTGAAGCGTCCCTTCCCGCTGTGCTGGTCTGGGCGCCGGTGCGTGCATAATACGCCGCAGGGGCGGGTCAAGGTGCCGCGCTCGTCGTGTGCCGCCGCCGGTGAAGCTTTGTTGCGTGAAATGGTGCGGCAGTTCTTAATGACGGCGGCCGACCTACGGGCGTTCAAAGAGCATCGCTACGCGACGACGCTCCGTGGCCGCCGTCCCAATGAGATACGCCGCACGGGGGCGTCGTCATCGTCATCCCCGCCGAGTGTCTCGATAAGTAAGCCAGGGACGACGTCGCGGGTACGCTGGTGTGTTTTTCTTTTCTTTTTCTCGTCCCGTCTTTTTGCCCAATCTGTCCTTTCTGCGGACAAAGTAGCGCGTGTCCAGCCTAGTGCTACCTTCCGCCGCTGAGCAAGGCACATCTAAATGTTGCGTCGTGCTCAGCGCTGTCCGCCTTCGACCTTGAGTGATGACTACCCACCCCCCTTCCCTTTCCTTCTTACTTTGCTGAATGACAAATAAACAAACATGCTGTGGGGCTGTCACCGAAGCGTTGCAATGACGTGTTACGAAAATGTGATTGACGTTGCGCTTGACGCTCGTGCCTCGCAGTGCAATCGGCGCTGAGAACTTAGTAACTTTGATAATTCTCGGAAAAATACGATACGACTATGGGAGACGCCGTACTGGAGGATTCCGGAAGTTTCCACCTCGTGTATAGTTCTTTAACGTGTGCGTGAATCTAGCCACACGGGGCTGTAGTACATATTTGGTGTCCTTTTTAATGCGGTCGCCGCGGTCAGGATTCGGTTCCGTGACCTTCGGTTTTGAAGAAGTTCCAGCTTCGCAAAAGAAAGCTTTTCCCGCAATTCTATTACGTGGCACTTGCGCTAAACTGAAGAAAATATTGGTTAGTGTCGATTGGCGAATGTTTGAGGGAACTCGCTCGCTTGGATTTCGTGCCGACCGGTTGTGCCCCAGCGATCTCCGACGACGGCGCAGCTCTGGCCGACTGGCTCGCCCTACGCCATCTCCTGACGCCGACAAAAGCTCTCACTGAGTGGTGCCCCGTCCTCGGACTTCTGCGACCGTGTCCATCTTGAATATCTTCTCCTTACTTCTGGATGTCGCTGTACCTGCGCCACGCTTTCTCCTTCCCCCTCTCTCTATTTTTATACCTTTTTTATCGTATGCTTTTAATTCCTCCTTACCCCCATCCCTCGTGAGCTACTGTTGAGGTGTCCTCCCCATGAGAGACAGTTACGGGGCTCACTTTTATCTTCTTTTCATTTAGGAATCACATGAGAAGAATGTCCGAGGAATGCGCCATAGCGTTTCATTGAATCGATTGCCTTCATAATCACTGCCGGTCAATAGCGCTGCTGTTACACGAGTATTTACACTATAGACTTCACGCTCACTCGCACACTTTATTACTTTCTCTCGAACACTCCTGATATTCATGAATTAAAGCTATTCGCTTAACAGGGCTCGTTTCGTCGACTAGCCCGGCGTTCAGCCTTTTGCACGGCATTTATTGGGCATGATGCAACTGCACTGCGCTTGGTTGCGCGCCGTCTGCATACAGATCTGTGAGTGGAGTATATATCCTGAGCCTATTCCGGGTGTGCCATTTATTTTTTTTCCCCGCATCGACAAATCAATCAGATCACTCACTCTGCAGCCAAGAGGAGGTGCCGTATATAAAGCGCCCGCAGCTTCGCGCCGGTCCTGCGCCCTGAGTGCGTGCTTGCCTGTCGGACGCAGGTATATAGCGGAATCGTGGGCCTCGCCTTCAGCAGACCCCTTTTTTTTTCTCCCCCAGAATGCGTCGATCGGCCCGGGTGCGTCGGCCGTTGCCGGACGCGCTGGTTCCTTCACCGTTCGCTGACGCGTCCAGATAACAATGCCGCGCAATTTCCGTACACCTTGCCTCGGGCGCTTTCATCTGTCTCCGACGGGCCTTTAGTGCGCGGCTTAGCTCCCGTGCCGCGGCCTGGCGGTGGTACACGTGTCACGTTTGTTGCGTTGGACGGTCGGCTGGCTGCTACGTCCACCTGCTCACTCCGATCGCATCGAGGTTAATACATTATGCAGTACCGTGACGGGCACACGTCTGGCGACCGCTACAACTTCTGACCGTCGCGTCTCGGCGACGGCGAGGTCGTTGAACTGCCCCTGCAGTACGGAAACGTCGCGTCTGGCCGCCTCTTATCCGCCGCAGGTGTTGCGTTATGCCTGCGTTATGACGGCGCCTGGCCGCACTTTTATCAAGTTCAGTCGCAATCCTTGCGGAAGCATAAACTGAGCGTTCCGTTTCTTTTGAACTCCACAAGGAAACCCGCCGCTGCGCTTCAGTGGTTGCGGTACTCTGCTTCTTCTTGCGGTGCGCTGCGGTGCTCAGAACGCTCTTCCGCTGGCTTGAATGTTGCGGGTTCGAATCCCAGCCACGCCGGTCGTGTTTTGATGCAAGCCCGTTGTACTGTGCGATGTCAAGGCACGTTTAAAGAACTCTAGATGGTCTATATTTCCGGGGCCCTATATATACTGCGGTGGGCTTCGTAATGACATATTGGTTTTGGTGCACGTATAAGACCTCGCATATCACTGTTAACATTGTTGTTGCTGATCTCCAAGTTTAGAACTTGATTAGCAGCCGTGAATGCAGCCCCTTTGGGAGGAAATGCAAGGACTGCGCAGCACTTTATGTAGGCGCAAGTTAATGAAACCACAGGCCGTAAAGAAAAAAATTAAATTGGCAACCCGGCAGAGTGGCGTGTCTCTTGCATTGGCAGTGTCACTTCTGGCATGTGAAACCCTAGTGTTGGTAACCGAAACGCTGTACACTTATAAGCTACGACAAAGCATATGCGTGTTTAACTCCTCAGTGCTATAGCGATGTTGCTCATAGCCCCTCAATGTGTACATGAGAGCGCGGCTGTGCATTATCTATAGCACGCCCTAAAACCGCCGTTTAATCCGAACGCACGTTTCCGCGCTTTCGCCATGTACTGTAAACAGAGAGCGACGTAATGACCCTCTCTCTCCCTTCGAGGGCTCCGTTTCCTTTTCAGAGTGGGTCAAGTGACGCAGTAAATGTCTTTCAGTTGCGGTGTTCTCAATAATTTGAAGTGTTCTCAGTAAGGTTTTCTCTATAATTTCCGAGTATACCGCTCCCATACGGGAATTCGATGAGAGCTATAGTATTGCGCGTTTTTTGTAAAGCACGTGTTGGCCATGGACAAGAGTGGCGGTCGAGGAAATGCCGACATTTACATATGCGCCAAGACGTATTCACAAGAGGTCTTTATAGCTTACAAGCGGTCGTAGGCATTGGTCGTCCATTTTCGATTGACTACGGAACCTTTGAAAGTATATATTCCCAGGCTATCAGGGCCGTTTTGCGTCAACGGATTAAGAATTCAATTTAATCTTTACGTAAAAGTGGGTCGAAATAATGTAAACATTTCATTTTCGTTGGTAATACTTTTTGGCCTTTCGCGATTGTATGGCTGCTGAACGGATCGTGCTATGGCTCGTGGAAACGTACGTGTGCCCTTGCGCAATAAACGCGTTCTGTCTAGTTGCGTTTGTTCGGCGTTCTCAATTTTGTGCCGGTGGTAACTTCCCATTCGCTCCGGCGTTTCAGCGTGTCGCATGCGCAAGCCGCGCAACGGACAACACTCGCCCCAGTTGTATCTGCCACAGAAAAGATTCAATCCACCGCGAGGCATTTCGTGGTTCAGGCATGTACGTTTGCGCGTCAACACTTGAGTTGTCTCTTTCTGAAAAGTTTGACCTGCAGATTACGCCCTTCGTTTGTTGACAGCCGACGTGACGAGATGTTGCAAGTTAGTTTAACTCTGTATGGCCAGCACCGACGTCGACTTCAATGGTACTGCTGCATACGGGACTGTAGGGACGAGTTCAGATATGCTTGTTTGAATGAAAATTTCATTGCGGGTCATGGTCGTTGCCGTAATGACATTGTGCCCTCTTGTGATCAAGCACAATAACGCGAAGAAAAGGGGGTTGCGCCGCGCCTTTTGAGACATGTATGCATGGCTACGCGGCCGATCTCCGTTTCCGTCCCTGTTGATGTGCGCGTTCGCGGCCGCCCCAATTGACGATTACGTTGTCCCTCGACGCTGCCCCGGTTCGAACTGAACTTGTTCTTCGTCAGTCGGTCCCGGCGGTGTGAAAGTTTCCTCGTGGCTCCCTGCAGGAGCATTCTGTCGCAACGCTCCCTGCATGCGCCGGGTCAAGGTGTACGTGCGTGGCGAAGGCCTGCTGCGCTGCATGCGCCAAATACCGACCCCCGCGAGTATCGGGCCCGTCCCGTGTGTGTTGAAGCAGCACCTAACGCGGCTGTGTATATATGCCACGGAGACACCGTCGACAACGTGTTGGGCTTTAACTTCCGTGGCGTTCGTGGCACCATGCGGCGTTGTTTTTCAATATGCGACAATCACGCAACTGCGAGTAGAAGCAGCGAAATTGCGCCTGTCAATGTATTTCTAAGGAACCGTGGATCCTTACAACAGCCTGAAGCGATTTATGGTCAGGTGCTGGGGAGACTTCATGACAAGGCAGCATATATAGAATAACATGGTTGGGTGCGTGTATCTATGCTGTGATATTCGAATTTGCTTGGTAACCCTGGTGGCCGATTCCGGCGATACTGTGGCAGTAAGCGGGAACTACGTCATGCCCTCTGGCCCACTGCATGGTGCCTATAGCCGCAGCTGCGGTTTTATGTGCAGACAACGTGGTTGTCTACGAAAGTAAAGACATGATATATCCGTATTGGACTCGGGCGTCTTCAAGGCCATGCTACGGGGACAGAGTGAAGACAAACATGGAGCTGAGAGTCCGTCCGTTTTCAGGCCGGCGTAATAGCAAAGGGCGGGTGTGGGCTTGAGCTACGGTTTTGAGCCGAAGAGCCTAGTGTGCGAGCTATGGCGACGGAAGATGGACACTGGGGCAGCAGGGCGAGTTAGCACGGTTTTATGAGGCCGCGCCAGTGCACTCTGACTAGAGGGCCCGTAGATATATAGTTTGCTATAGAAGAGGCTATAGAAGAAAAAAGGAAGACGGGCCATAGTTTCCTAGGAGGCTTCGTTCCGTCTTGCCAGGTGTCTGGTGCTATAGATGTTTGGAAACGGTAGTGATTGTTGCCGTGCCCTTCTATCGAGGGGCAAGCCACATTCCGCAATCCCTGCTTACTGGTCTAAATGTATACCGCGGGCGCGGGCATAATAAAAAAAAGTATAGTATAGGTGGTCTGCTGGCCGCACGCTGCGGTTCCTCACGAAGGTGTCCGTATTGTGAGCTCTAGTGTGGCGTAGAAAGACCGAAAACGGGGCCATTTGGTGACAGTGCTCGAACATATTTCAACACAGCACACGACTACAAGGACACAAGAGAAGAGGGGACAAACCGCAGCGCTCTCATCAGTATTTGATAACCTTATAAGACAAAGGATCTTTTCACATGCTACAGAGATACGTTGAGGAGGGGGGGGGGGGGATAGTTTCGTTGAGTTGTGGGGATCTTATATTGCGTGTGTGGGGGGGGGGGGGAGGTATAGATTACTGTGGTGCGGAGAGGTTCTTACCCTGCAGGGTAGGGTACATTTCTTCACAACCTTCGCTGTACGCTTTCAATCTCGCAAAATCAGGCAGTTGTCGCCGCAACAAAGACATGGCGCCCGCGTTAGAGATGCCAGCGCCAGATAGACTCCCGTTATTTGAGATATTCCTCAGATGCTAATAGAAAGCTTAAAGAGAGACAGAGCAAGCAAACGCACGAATTTCTGCACAATCATCCACCATGGTACTTGGGAGGCCTCGCCCTTTCATCTCTCATTCTCTTTGTGTTTTTGTTTTCATGCGACCAAGCTGTAGTCGCCCACATTTTATTTCGAGAGATTTCGCGGTCACCCGGGCGCGCCCTGATAACGATCGAGTTCGTGCTTCTCCGTGAGCGCGCGCACACTATTCAGTTCTGGCGGCTTGATTTATTTACGCGCGTTGCGGCTAGAGAGAGAGAGAGAGAGAGATCCTTCAATGTTTCAGAACTGTGCATCGCGCGGGGGTCGTTTCTTTTACTGCCCGTGCACACTCCCGAGGAACGATTTGTGGCCGTACGTGCACAACCCCTCGCGCATGTTAAAGGTCTCATTGTTCTTTCTTCCTTTCTTCCTTTCTTTCTTTCTTTCCCTTTCTTTCTTTCTTTCTTTCTTTCTTTTTACGTCTACTCACGCCACTCTGCTTTCGCTTGTTCTCTCAGGTCCCGCCACACGGCACTCGTTCTACGCCCTTTTTTGAGCGTTCAATTCGTAATACGCTGGACAGGTAGATAAAAGAGGGCGCTACGCAACGGAGAGTACGAAAAAAAAAAAGGAAGGGAAGTCTCGAAACGAGAAAGCGGGCGGCAGCGCGGGGCCTGGTCCAGCTGCGGCGCCGATCGTGCTCCCCCCACGTTGCCACTGCCGTCCGCCGACGGCTGTTCCAGTGACCCGATTTTTTTTTCGTTGCGCTACACATATACAACACTGCAGGATAGAGACTGCGATGCAGTGCTAGCACTATTCGCGCAGCTGTTTGCGGATAACGACCTCCTCCGTTCTTGTATGGGCGTTGTGGCTCCTTGCTACCTCTGCCTGCGAGCGCGCAGTTGCATTTTATTAGTTTTGTTAGTTTTGTCGAGTCGACCACCTGGCGGCGGCGCAGGCAGGCACTGCGCGCGCCTTTTTCTTTTTTTTTTTTTTGCATTGCGTGATGCAGCGAGGGACGCTCTCTGAAGGGAGAGCGTGATCAAGTCGGAGGGAAAGGGAAATCGGCTGTGCAGTGAAGCATACGTTGCGGAGGCAGTCAGCTGCCATCTTTCCGTTGCGTGAGCTGGCAAGGAAAAAAAGTGGCAAACTACTACTAATAATGTATGTTGGGGTTCAACGTCCCGAAATGGCAGTACGATTATGAGGCGCGCCGTATAAATGAACGGGATCCGGAAATTTCGACCACCTGGGGTTCTTTAACGTGCACCTAAATCTAAGCACATCGGCCTAAAACAAAATGCGGCCGCCGCGGTGGGAATTCTATTTCGCGACAAGCGGGTCAGCAACCAATTGTCATAGGTACTAGGCAACCTTGGCGGGTTGCCATGGCGCTAACCAAGCGATTACATTGCAGGGTATTCTTTTTTTGACGATAACAGCCGCCCGCACGCAGCTTGATCATCATATTAGTGTTCATTATTACCGCATTTCTTTGGAACGAAGCAACGCCTGAACTCACAGAATGTTGAACACTTCGTAGCAGCTGGTCACGTCGAATCCTGACGCTTGACAGGATAGGCAAAGGTTAAAATGCCAATCACAGTAAAATACAGTTAGGAATTGAAAACTTCGTGCATTTGTTCCATGGTTGCCATAAACGTTTCATTCGCCCGCTCTCCCACAATCGAATCATCTTGTGCTGCGACGCACTTTGTGTCATTGTTGTCGTGCTCGTCGTTGCAGTGTTGGGGCTATCGTTGTGTGCTTGTTTTTCTTGTGTTCTTTTTATCACGGGGTAGCGCCCGGCTAGCTCAGTCGGTAGAGCATGAGACTCTTTTTATCACGGGGCACCAGAAAATATAGGTTGGCCTCTCTTTGTGAACGTTTTCGTGTGGCCGGCCCGCTTTAATTTTATGTTGGGGTTGTCGATGTTGCTCTATTTTAAGTTGAGGTTGAGTTAGGGATGGATGTATGGGAAAGCCCGCACGTTGCATTGTCTTCCTTATTTTGTTGTGGAATGCTCGATTGGTATATAGACTGCTGTTAATTCATAGCTCCACATTAGGGACCAACTAAATGAATGAAACACTTATGAAAATCTGTGTTGATTAGTTTGAAACACCCAGCGGAACCCTCTTTATAGGTTCATGGCTCAGCTTAAATGGAGAACGGCGCAGTGAGCGATGGAAAGTAAAATGATAGGTGCAACTTTGAGACACAAGAAGAGAGCATAGTGGGTTAGGGAACATACAGGCGTAGGGGATATCATAGCTGAAATGAAAAAGAAAAAAAAATGTACATGGGCCGGACACGCAGCGCGTAGATAGGATAACCGCTGGTCATTAAGGGCAACTGACTGGATTCCCAGAGAAGGCAAACGGGTTAGGGGGAGACAAAAAGTTAGGTGGACCGGTCAGATTAAAAAGTATCAGGTATAACGTGGCAGCAGGAAGCTCAAAACCGGGTTGATTGGCGGATCATGGGATAGACTTGTGCCCTGCTGCATGTGGGCGTAGTCAGACTGATGATGATGATGACCTCTGCGGAGGGATATTATGCTTCACTTGGTGAAAAACTTTTGTGGAGTGAAAGTCAGCGTAATTTGAAATAGAACTGGCTAGTACCGTGGCAGAAGAAAAAGCTGATGCTAAAGAGAATTAGTTTACCTATACAGTACTCACGGATTGAAGCGCGGGAACTCATGGCTAAATCATTAAGGCACGTGCCTTGGTCTCCATCGTCTATAGTTCGCGTCATAATGGCGTAATTTTGAATCGAACACTTCCCTCATAGTTAGCGACATGGCGCGGTTACCGCAAGCAATTACTTAAAGTGGTCCTTGTCATAAAAAAAAATAAAAAAAACAGCGATGGATCGTTTTAATTCAGAAGTACTGCAACATACGCCCGGCTCCTTGACCAGCTACTTGAGCATTGGTGCTACAGCTAAGTGATATGTGTGATTTCACATTCCAAAATTATGATATGACAATGAGAGACGCCTTAATGGAGGGCTCCGGAAATTTTTACCATCTGCGGTTGTCTTCAACGTGCGCGGAGATTGCACAGCGCACGAGCTCCTACCGCTTCGCTTCCACCGAAATGCGACCGCCGTTGCCGGTATCGAACCCGCGACCTCCGGGTCGGCGTCCGTCCGTTCACTGTAACCAGTGATCCATTGTGGCAGACTGCTACCGTGACTTGGTGGGAGTTTTCACTTTTGCAACGTCGAAGCAACGTCCCACACGGGAATTCGGTTTCACTCCAAATATTTTGGTTTAGTCGAACAATCTTGCAACAGAATCGAAAGTTGGGCTAGTTGGATATGCATGGTATAACTGTCAGTTCAAGCTTTCTGTTTATTCGTGCGCTTAAACTGACAGTTATACCGAACAATCTTGCACATGTGTTTTATACTCTGTACAGAAGCTGAACATAAATCGCCCACGGACAAGTATAGGATCGGTCTTGTTCTTATAGTTCTCTTGTCTCCCATCGCCTCACCGCCCCCGCACGTTCGGCGCTTTCGTGGAACGGTGGGGGCGCTCGCATAATACGAGCGTCGAAGGAGGACCCCGGAACGCGTCGGCGGATGGACCCTCTGACGCTGCTGCGGGCGAGCCTGAGATATCGGCCGTGCCATTTTGTGTGCTGCTTCACGGCTCGTGTGTGTAGGGAGAAATGAACTGGTGCGCATCGCTCTTGACACTGCCGTGGGGGTACAGTGCGTCATTTTGCTCTTGCCAGAACGTGGTCGTATAGCGCCGAGGCGCGCTTGGGGGGTTGTGGGAGTCTCTTTTCCGCCCGCCCGGCCCGTGCGTTTTTTTTTTTTTTTGGTACTGCAGATGTATGATGACCTTGAATCTATGCGGCCGTATTCGCGAAGCCTTCTGTCTTTTTTTTTTTCACAGCTGTCTTCGCTAATGGTACACATATCACAGCGTTGGGGCGGGTAGAAATTTTCTATTGAGGAAATTCTAGCTCAAGAGCTTTCGTTATAATGAACGCGTCCAGGAGCAGCTTTAGCCCCGTTTTAACGAAACGACTTTACGCGATAGATGTGTTTGTAGGCGCGAATTTCGTCTGCAGTCTGCACGGCTACTCGTTACAACGTTTACATGTGGTACTAACGCGTTTATATGAGAAGGTCAGCGGGACACATTCGTAAAAGCAAAAAAACTGGGTGAACGTTTTGTGGCACTAACCGTGCCTTGGAGGGGAAAAAAAAGAAGGGGGCGGCAAAAAAGGAAAGGGGGAAAAGCAGATCGATTCATCACGATGGGGATAGAAAAAAAAAGCTGTTGCCGTGGTAAAAATAACACGATTTCCGTGTTTCCACAAAGCCTGTACACACTGCGAGTCGATACCGCTTTTCCAGGGTTACCACCGCTGCCGTATTTGTCATGCGGCGTGCCCAAAATAGCGGCCTCGTGTACAGTGTAGTTGGCTGCTTTGCGCGCTCTTGGGAACGAGCCAGTATTGCGTACCAGCTGTCTCCCTATGGACTCTTGTGTTGCAGGGCATCACGCTGAATCAGGTGTTTAGGCAAACGGCGGTGCCGACACCCGTAGAATAGTTTTGGCGTGCGTCCCCGCTGATGCGAGTTTCGTGAAAACTGACCGCAATACAGAAAGAAAAAAGAATGTTTGCCCTGTCATTTATTCATGAATAGAAGAGGATGAGGAGGAAATCAAGAATAAGAGGATGACGGAACTTAAACGATAATGACGATGACGAAGAGAATATAAAGTTACGGTCCCGCCCCGATGCAAATATACCGTGGTGGTTATTAGTTAGTGGATAAATACTACTTACCACGCCGTCGTTTTATACTCATCAAGAAAAAAAAAGCACTCGAATATAATAATTTCATAAAATTTAACTCAACTGCTTCGTTTCAAATACCATTCGTCTCTTCGTCGGAGCGTTGTAGTATGGATGGTCTCTTAGCCGTCGAAGCGTATTCAGTTTAATTAGGACGACTTTAATTTCGTGAATGTTTGTGCCATATGTTCTTCCTAATGAATCCGGTATTTCTCATTGATAGTTTACCGTTCACATTTGTTTCCGATGGAGGCGGAAATGTTGTAGGCCCGTGTGCTCAGATTTGGGTGCACGTTAAAGAACCCCAGGTGGTCGAAATTTCCGGAGCCCTCCACTACGGCGTCTCTCATAATCATATGGTGGTTTTGGGACGTTAAACACCACAAATCAATCAATCAACCGTTCACGTTTGAGTAATTACACCCAAACTCACCTCTCGTTTTCGCTGTTGCTCATATATAGTGTTAGCGACCGTCTCAGCGAGTAACACACAAGACGAACAAGAAATATTTTACACACAGCGCTCAGCTCCTGGCCATCTTATAGGAGTTCGCGCTGTCCGTTTTATTATTCAGCGAACCTACTCGGATAGCCTTCTCTGCTGTGGTGTCGTGGGCGTACCTTTTGTTCAGAGCTCGAGGAGAAGGTTAGGAACACGGCAATATTATCCGATTCAAACTCGATGTATGCGCAATCCTGGCAGCGTCCTTGCTCGAAAGAACCAAAGGTTGAGTGTTGCGAGATTGCGGACTCGTCGCCAACGCTGTTCTGTCGGCATATGCGCGAAACCTTCCCTCTCGTCTCGCCGTTTCTAAGACCCTCGCGTTTCATACATTTATATGCGTGCACCATCTTGCTTTAGCCTTGCCCAAAGAGCGCGAAGTGGGAGCGCGGGTGGATCGAAGCCGACATCCTGCAGGCGCAGAAAAATTCAGCGCGGACAGGAAGATGGCTGAGAAAGATCGAGCGAGCGCCGCGCTGCACGCTTTTATTGCCCTATATCCGTGTCACCCTCGTTTGCCTTGCTTTGCGCTTTTTATCGCGTAAAAGTGTTTGCGCCAGGTCTGCGTATATACTGCGTCTAACGGATTCCGTGCAGTGCAGCGGAATCTCCAAGGCCTTCGTCAGACAAGCACCATGATCCTACGCAGGCTTCTCGGATAAGGGGTGCAAGTGTCACCGCTGCGGGCTCCCCGTCCTGACGCAACCCTTTAGTTGGCATAACGGGAGTGTTGGCATAACGGGATATGGCATAACGGGAGCGTTGTCAACAAGGATAAATATAATTATTTCCCAACAGTTTCGGGAAGGGTCCTAAGGATAAATATATTTGTTTCCCAACAGTTTCGGGAGGGGTCCTCCCTTCCCGAAACTGTTGGGAAAATAGTTATATTTATCCTTGTTGGCAACGCTCCCGTTATGCCATATCCCATACCATATATATATATCGTGATCTGACCCCGTTCGCATTACCTCGATCTGGCTTCGCGGCTTTCGGTGGACACGTTCCGCAACTGATGAAACGTATGTTCCATCTCTTGTTCCATCACCCCCTCTCCGGTCCTGTGCGCGCGCTTATGGGTGCAGGGAGTAAGGAGAATAGATAACTAAATTAGGTCCATCATTTGTAACATGCAGCTATACGAACAGACGCTGGAAACAACGCACAACACGTCGCATCTTCTGCGCCTTGCTTCGCTATAGCCAACAACACCATGCAGTGTCGTATAGCCGCCAACGTGTCGAGCTGGCAAACTGATGATTGATTGATATGTGGGGTTTAACGTCCCAAAACCACCATGTGATTATGAGAGACGCCGTAGTGGGGGGCTCCGGAAATTTTGACCACCAGGGGTTCTTTAACGTGCACCCAAACTGAGCACACGGGCCTACAACATTTCCGCCGCCATCGGAAATGCAGCCGCCGAGGCCGGGATTCGAGCCCGCGACCTGCTGGTCAGCAGCCGACTACCTTAGCCACTAGACCACCGCGGCGGGGCGAGCTGCTGAACTGGCTCGTTGGTGGTTCGAATATAGCTCCCAAAGGTGCACTGCATCCAAGACAGGACTGACCGGTGTGTGTGAGGCGTTTTTCGCGTTGTTCCGTCCTGGATGCACGACACCTCCGGGAGCTGTTGACGATGAGTACTTGGGTGCGATTGTTTGGAAGTATAATGCGAGAGCGTGGGCCTTCTTCGGTTTCGTTGCGCGTTGAATAACCCTAGGTGGTCGAAAGCCATCCGGGAGACCCAGTTTAAGAAAAAAATCGATGTGTGTTCTATAGGTTTATTCTCAGTCGATGTATCCAATCGTACCCGGCCACTCTTCTGAAGCCTTCTGTTATACTAACGGGTTTTCGCACTCATCGGAGGCATAGTTTTGCATTGCTTTCGAGATCGGACAACCTTTGACGAATCTACGAGGTCACGTGATGATGTCATCTTGTGCCATCACGTGACGTTTCAGTGATGTCATAACACAAAATATTGTGAGCTGTGACGCCAATATAACTTCATATTGTTACGTCATCACGAAACACTTTTTTTTTCATCACTATAGTCTCATCGCGGGTGGACGCCGATGATCAAATATCGCGTTTCATGAGGCACCGAAGGCTTTCACCTTAATAAATACACAGTGAAGGTGAAAATACAAAATACAAATCAAAGCATGCCACATAAATGAAACTAATAAAAAACCAGACAAACGCGGAGACAGTCGTCGAGATAACAGGCACAGACGCATTCACTCCGATTCGGCTGCAACGCGCAATTGGCACGACCGAGCATGCACGACCTGCTGCTATTACTCTTAGGATGACTGCCACTTGGGCGTGTTGGTAAAAGTTCATGATGAAACAAGCGCTAAAAATACACACACTCAGAGAGGACACAGACAAGCGCTTACTAGCAACTGAAAATTTTATTTCGAAGCGAACACTAATAAATACATCACACGCATGTACGTCATTCCCGACTTCCCCTGTCATCATCAACAACGTGATACAACAAAATATGCGCTCCCATAGTCGATGGCACACAACCGGTGCTATTACTCTCTTGCCGGCCGGATCTCGTCGTGAGTCTCGGCGACAAAATTACGGCGGAATGACTGCACGGTACCGAAATAAACTTCGCCTTCGACGCTTATTGGGCACGCCGCTGTCTGCCAACCAGGCTTTACCGTCCTCCACAGTTCGTGTACCGCGTTTATCCCGCATTGGCGGCTCGACTCGTGTGCGTACGCGACGAGGAAAAGTGCACCGAAAGTAGCGCAGACGCAAATTGAGCGCACGGCAGCGAATATGGAAGACTTATGTTCAGGTGCCGAAATAGTAAACGTAATCGAAGCAAGAACCGGCTCTTGGCACCGTGGTGGTTTGGCTCGTTCACCCCTCGCAGCAACTACAGGTCGCGACGTCTGCGCATAGACTGGTCGGTGAGCGGGAAACGCAAGGCGATGTGGCTTTATATTTAACTATGTGTATACGCCCGCGCTTTTATAGGCTTAGTGAGCTGAATTGGCCAGCGCGCGCGTCTGCACGTGCGTTCAGAGTGCAGTAGAGTCTAGAAAAAAAAAATGTAAGTATCTGAAACGGAGTTCCTTCTTAAATGGAGCAGCTGTACCTCTGGTATGATTGGTTTCCTACCTGAATTCTGCACCCCTGTTTTTCTCTCAGTCAGTGAAACTCCCTTTCAGATGGTCCAAATTTCCGGAGCCCTCAAATACGGCGTCTCTCATAATCTTATCGTGCTTTTGGGGTGTAAAACCTCAGATATTATTATTATTATTATTATTTTAACTGAAATGCCCATTAAATGGAACACCGTTTGCTGGTCCCTACAGGCTCCGTATAATGATAGCCTATACTCTGTCCCGCTTGGCAAAATTCCTCGGTGATTAACATGAATACTGTGGCGAAAATAGTGCATACGTGTTACGACGAGAAATCGCCATAAGCTATTTTATTAGGCTAAACCATCGTTTATAGGCATTTTTAAGGTGGGAGTCTTTCATGAAATGCAAAAGTTACCGTGAACTTCAGTATAAACAGTGCTAAAAGTATCACGTGATCGCGGAAGGCGTCGTGAGGACGCCATCTGAGCCATGAAAGGCTTCTCGGAGCGCCTTTCTACTGTAGCCAATACCAAACACACCTTATATGCCGACGACATTACAGTCTGATGTATGGGTGGTTCGGATGCTGAAGTGGAGGAGGCGTCCCAATCGATTTTGTCTATCACAGAAAGTTTTCTGCAGGGTACAGGGCTTCGCCTATCCCCCTCTGAATCGGAGTTGCTTCTATATCGACTGGTTCTGCCCGGCAGAAGACACCAGTCACCGTTTGATCAGGTGCGAATTACGATAACCGCACGAGATGGGCAGTCCATTTCTGGAGTCAATTGTGTTCGGGTGCCATGCTTCCTTCTCGAATCCAACGGCAGAATTCGCAGAATTCGGGCTGAGGGAGGGCAATCTTATTCGGCTCTTCCACGCATTCCCATGAGCACCGGCACGGACAGGCTCATGAATCTGGGCATGCACAACAACCTCTCGGAGGTGACCGAGGCACAAACACTAGCTCAGGTTGCGCGGCTCTCCTCCACGAATGCTGGGCAGCGTCTCCTACCTTCGCTGGGATATCATGATACGGCAGGGAAGGAACAGGAGATCTTCTTATCACAAACAATGAAGGGCACGTACGAGGTAGCACCCTTCCCGCGTAATGTTCATCCACAGTACAATGTTGGCCGGCGAAATGCACGACCCAAGTCTCTCCTTGATTTTGTGGCTAGGTCCACGGCCACTGTAGCTTTCGTCGATGCGGCGCAGTACGGCCGCTCCGATCGTTTTGCGGCCGTGGTCGTTGATCATCGCGGTCGCGTACTCAACTCAATTTCCGTGAGGAATTTTCTGCCTCCCTAGCAGAACAGGTAGCGATAGCCTTGGCTATGGTGGACCTTTCGCTTCCAGAGATATTTAATGACTCCAGGACAGCCGCCCGGGCCTTTGCTTCTGTAGCAATCTTTAGGAAGGCTGCCGCTATTTTAAATTCCAGGGGTGTAGTAGGCTACCACACTGCACCTGGTTTCCGGGCCACATGGGCTCAGAGTTGCATCCGACTCTTCCCAATGCCAACGAACTTGCCCGTAATCGTGCGCGAGAAATCATGTGCCGCGGTGGTCCACGTGGGTACGGAGGTGGGTTCGCGGATAGCTTTAAAGATCCACTTGGCACCTTTAACGAAGGGACGTTCCATTATCAGTTCTCTAGGCGGAGGTACCCGCTTCCGCATTCTAAGCTCCCTCAACCGCAGTCGTCGGTTCTTCGAATGCTACAGGCAGGTTCATTCCCGTCTCGTTGCACATTTAGCCAGTCTGCTGATGGCATAATTCCAGGATGCCGTAGTTGTGAGGCACACAACTGCACACTCGCTCACATGCTCTGGCAGCGCCCGGCGTTACATGGCCCAAACTTCAGCATGGAACAAGACTGGGAAAGGGCTCGCGAAAGCTCCGAGCTCTCAGTCCAATACTCGGCAGTCCAGGTGGCCTGGGAACGGGCGGTGGGCCACGGTCTTCCAGTCCTGGTTTGGACGCGGCCAGTAACTGCGGCGGACCCCTCTTGAGGGGGGGGGGGGGGGTCTGATTAGCTCTCCAGGACCGAATAAAGGTCATTTCACTTCACTTCATCTGTGCTGTCATAGTTACGTCACGGATCGGATACGCTTGTGACATCTTCGTGGCATTTTATGAAACGACATACGTGATTTTGTCGTCACGTGGCATCGAAGTTTTGTGAAGAGTACGTGGGTCAATCGCGGTGGAAGTGCAGCATCACATGAGCATCAGAGAGCTGCAGGGAGAAAACATAGTGATAACACTTATGGTGTGTTTAGGCCTGAAAACCACTATCAGGAGGAATGACGAAGACTCCGGGAATTTCGCATCTAGTTTTCTATTAACTTGCGCAGACATCGCACATTACACGCGCCTCAACCATTTCGTCTTCATTGAAATGCGACCGCCGCGTCCGAAATCGAACCTGCAACCATTCGGTTGAGCAGCTGAGCACCGTAACCGTCGCATCACCGCGGCAGACTGCGGGGAGAGAGGGATCAACACAACCTACTGTGATTGAATATAAGAGGATGGCTTTTACCGTATAGTCTTCTTAGGCCAATCCATGAGGTGCCTACGACATACGTATTGCTGACTTTTCAGAGGTTCGTACCAAGTCTGTGAGAGCTTGCAGAAGCACCCGTGTTTGGATCCCTTTTTCGAATCATCGCTTCCCTTCGTTCACCAAAGGCAAATTATAAATAAAAATGTGTTCTTCAAGGTGTTCAACAATTGCCCCCCCCCCACATAAAAAGTTCCTAGCCATAGTTTGAGTATTGTGGTAATTTGGATGTGGTTGCGAAGAAAGCTAGTGTGCACGAAAAGGCAGCTTGCCACCGGCAGGGGCCGAACGTGCAACCTTCGGCCATGTTCCATTGCAATAGGGTGGAAAGGTGGGCCAGTTGGTAATTCATGATTCTTCATCGAACTGTGAGCGCAGTAGTAACACAGACACGAAGCAAAGAGGAGGCACACAGCGTTGTGTGTGCTGTGTGCCTCCTCTTTGCTTCGTGCCTGTGTTACTCCCGCGCTCCCAGTTTGCTGAACAGCCATGTTCCATCTTTGCCCACTCCAAGTTGTCGTTTATAGCCACTTTACTTTCTTCACAAGTACATCCCAATTACAAAAGTACACTTAAAACCACAGTTAACGTGCCCTATTATTCTTTGGTTTCATTGTTTGCTTGTTTGCATCAAGTCTGTACGAACAAAGAAACGAGCCTTCCAAAAACCTTTTACTTCCTGGGAATGGAGCCAGAGCTATATACAGAACGTTTTTTTTTTTAATAAAAATTTCGGTTACGGCCATCTGTACTCGTTTGCTCATTTGCTCATTACGGGCCCGTCTGTACTCAAGCACGTTTGCGTCATATGTGCCTGGGATTAAACGGCGATAACGGAATCAAGCGGCGACGAACTGGAACTGAACAGTGATGTCGTCGTCAAAAGACTATATGTGGTACGTTTCGAGAAACTCCACGGCACTGCAACCGCTCACACGAGGAAAGTCGACATCCGCGCTGGCTTGTTCGCGCTGACGTTTTCTGGCAGCTTCAAAACTTCGGACGTTCGGTTCTAAGATCTACCCGGAATGCAAAGAACGCGGAGCTTCAAGAGTATCGTTTTGTCAGTCTAAACTGACTTTTGAAGTGCTCCTCTACAACGTCCCTTTCACACCGGCAGTGTTCACGAACCTGCGCCAGAGGTCCTGGCGTCTTCTTCCATTCGGGTCCTTCCGTTCGGCGTCTTCCATTCGGATCGCAAACGTTTTCCATTCGAACATGTCACCGCTTTTCACGGGGCCTTGGCTCGAAGGGGAAATGCCGGTCGGCGCGCGTGTACGCACAGGCGGCGACCGTAACCTGGATCGCCGTCTAATCTGGCACGCTTTCGCTTCGGACACGCGTCCGTCCACCGCCGTATGGGACCTGCTTTGCCGCCACGTGTATAGGTCGCCGTGGCGTCACTTAGACGCGGGTACGCGCGGGAAAAAAAAATAGAGCGCGAAACACGATACGCATCAGGTTTATCGACAACGTCCCCCCTGTCGCCGACGGCGGGCTAGTTCGGCAGGGGAGGCCATGCAAGGAACTTCTCGTTGGTGGGGAGCAGAACGAGCGACGCATCCGTAATTATTATGCAACACCCCTGGCGCGGAACATGTGCGTGCTGGGCGAAAGCAGGGTAGCACTATATTCTTCGATGTCGTTGTCGGCGTATACTGTGTGGGCAATCCGTTTTCATTGAGGGGAAGGTCACCCGCGTCTTAACGCGGCGGGGTCGTTTCGGCGTTCCCTCCTCCTTTTTTGTTTGTTTACTTTCTTGTTTCGTTCGGCTCTTACGGTAATCTCAGACGGTCGGGCAGTGACGTCACATCAGCGCTCGAAAGGGCGTCTTGTACGAGTTTCTTTCTACCCATCTCTCTTTGTCTCGCGCATCTATGCGTGTACCCAGTAACCTTTTTTTTTTTTTCCTGTCGTTCTTCCATTTGCGTTTTCTCTATCTCTCCCTCTCTCCACCTTCGCGCCAAAAGAGGAGGCGGAGCCGCTCGCGGGGCAAGGCCGCCGACCAACTAACCCAAATCGCCGACGACTTTTGACGGTGGTTCTCGCGTGCAGTGTATAAAGCGCCTGCAGCTCGTCGATGTGTGGTGGTCGCCTGGTGCGCGGTTACTCTTTTTTCTTTGTTTGTTTGCCCTTTCTTTTTCTAGTTTGCCCCGAATCTGTGATGTTTGGAGCCACGTAGAGGAGGTAAACAAATCAGTGACGTCACGGCGTTTTCCACCTGTTCGAACAGTGCGCGGAATGTGGGTCGAAACTCCGAGAAACAACATACTCCCCCACTACGTTGTCGAATTCTCAACGTGACGAAGTTATTTCTGCTCGTGGCAGAATTTACGATTACCATGAAATTCCGTAGCCCTCCTTCCTCTGTATTGTGAAGTGGGCTGGGAGTTCGTGTTTATAAATCCACTCGCGAGCGGCTGCTGCTGTTGTGCCTCCATTGCCAAGTCGGCAGTGGCTGTTGTGATTGACAGTGAATAGATAGCAGCGGCCCACACAAACAGCTGCGCCTTCGCGCAACGCTGATGGAACGTTAGTGTCGGAACAGGCGCGCAGTTACTCATAGTGTGCTTGGCCGGTACATTCGTACCGCCTCACGAGCGCTTCTTACGGGTGTTTCGACGAACGTTCGTCAACTTAAAGGTGTTTCGCGGCAATGCAATCAACGGTACGAATGACCCAGTTCTCTGGGCTGTTATACGGAGTGTTCGTGGACTCCGCACTACGCCTTTCTAGAACCCCAAGGGTTCGTTAGGGTTAGCAAACGCCAGCGAGACGTCCCGGAGCACCTGCGAGACGGTGTTTAGCTGTCGCTGTACATTTCCGGTCTGCAAGTGTTGCCTGCAGCTTGCTGCGCCCTCACCGGCACGCAAACATCTGCTCGCACCATTGCATTCCCAAACCAACTGTCGGTTAGGTTTAAGGAATGCGTTGGATGTTCCCGCTCGGGCATCGGATAGGCGCACAGTGCCTTCCAACGTTGCCGCGAAACTCCGTGCATGCCAAGGACACATGCACGCATGGTCTTAAGAGCTTAACAGACAAGTTTGATTGCGACGTGAATGTTGCGTTATCGCCTCCACAATTTTCTAAAAGTTCGCTTGCGTTTCTTTTTCTTTTGTTAATCATCACATTTTAATTACTTCGTGGTTCACCTCGTCATCGTTTCATTCAACTCCTTTAATCATTTCATTCTTCGTTCAATTTTGTGCGTCTACTTTTAGCGTATGCATTTTACACCGGTTTCTTGTTCATTTCTTTCTTTCTTTCTTTCTTTCTTTCTTTCTTTCTTTCTTTCTTTCTTTCTTTCTTCTTCAGTGCCTTCCGTTTTCCTTTGCCAGGAAGGTGAAGTGGTTTTACATGGGCTCCTGTCAGTATTTAGGCAAGTTGCCAATCCTCCGGGTGCGTTACCTGTCCATTCACCGGTCGTCTGAAACAAACTAACAATAAAGAAACAGCACCAACTAACACCAGGCTGTCGCTGAATGGCTTTACCCCTTTACACTGCTGCCGTGAGGAGAAGCTGTTGTACTGGGGGCGACGGCATGCTGCAGCTAGTGTCAGCGAAAGCGGCAAGTATAGATAACTGTTGCGGTCATTTGTATACGAATAGATCGCACACGGTTAGGGCAATCGGGGAAGAACTGGATGAATTAAAATCATTTCTTCGAGCTGAGCTATATCACTGATGAGAAATTTTAGATTGGTCGAAATAAAATGATATAGAAAGCTTAAATCGTAGCAAGCAAATTGTCCCTATAAAATCAAATCTTGCAATAGCTGTGCAGATACGGCTATGACAATGTCTCAACAGGAAATTTATTAATGGCTGAATATGCGGAATGGAAAAGTTCTACTTAATTCGAAGGAATTGTCATATGAACGCAGTTTTTTTTTTCCTTCTTCTTCTTTTTCGACGTGAATAGAAACGGCTGCAATATAAAAGGTAGCCCTACCTTACCTCCCCAATCACTGCCTTAACCACCAATCCCAGATCACCTTAGAAAGGCCTGAAACATTTTTTTTTTGTATCGATATTACGGAACGCACATGTTTTCCCCCCTCGGTTCTGTCATGACTTCGGCCCCTCAAAGTGCACTTCGTAAATAAGTAAACATCATACGATGTGATGTGATGGCGTCACGTCACGTGACTTCACGTCATGACGCATTCGCCACTAAAACTTTGGCGACGTGTGACATCGTCATGACGTAACAGATCACGGGTGGAGACGCGATTATGCCGTACATGACTGCGTGATATACGGTATACCGCTTGTGTTGACGCCATGGCATCAGCAGGCTTCGCAAAGTGTCGCCAGTTCTCGCCAAATCTCGCGAAGACTCTTTTACTCATAAGACAAGTATGGCTTTCGCCGGAGTCGAGGAAGAAAATTTATTTTGTGAGCTCTCTGCGAGCATGGTTTCGTTGCTTTCTGTTTTTGAACTGTGTTCATGGTTTTAAAATTATACCCACTTTTGTATGCTCCCAACGAGGGCCTGTAGTATTCTAAAATAAATAAATAAATAAATAAATAAATAAATTGGGCAATCGCTTTAAAATGCGATACCTTTAAGACCTGTATGTGACTTCCCCCAGTCGCCTTTTTATCCATCAACGCCGTTCGCAACAGCGTCGGTTTCGCGCCTGACCACTCGTCATGGCTTTGTTGGGCAGCTACCTCGTTGTGGTGACGCGACGGCAGTGACCGTTCATTGGAGGGGGGCATTCGTCGCTATCCTTATTCTCTGTCTGCCCTCGTCTTTGGCCATTGTTGTCTCGAGACGTTTCCCCGCATTACCGGGCGGCCTTTCTTCTTCCATCGCGGCAAAATGGCTTCGTTCGGTCGTATTATCCGCCTGCTGCTTCCTTCTTTCCTCTCTGTATGGCCGTCTCGTTCGTGCCGTGTTTATATCCGCCGGCAGAGCACGCGTGTCGACTGCGGTGCCACGCAATCTGTCGTGCTGCACAACAGTGCGTCTCTATTTTCTCCCCTTCCTTTGTCCTCGTCGCAAAACGTTTTCCCGTCTCCCTCCCTCCCTCTCTTTCTCCTCTCCCTCTCTCTCGCTTTCTCTGTGTTTCGTCTATCGAGAGCGTCGTCATCTGTTAGTTTCAACGTACCCACTTCGACTGGTCCGTCCACGCCATTGTTGCTTGTGCATAAAACAAGCAACGAAGGTGAAAATAGAGGAGGAGGAGAATTCGAGGGGGGGGTAATTGCACAACGTATAGTTAGGTCCTTGTCTTTTCCTCGCGTTACCAATTGTTTCCTGCTCTTGCTTTGTTTTTTTTTTTTCTTATCTCGCCTTTCTCAGGTCACGGTCTGGCGGCGGCTTTACCGATCGCGTACGCGATCTCCTTTGCGGGAGTCTTTGGCGCACTCGCAGTCTTTCGTCTAATTACGGCCCCGAAGAGAAAAGAAAAGGTCGACTCTGCAGATTGCGGGGATAAAAAGCGTTTATCGCGTCTTATTGATCTTCCCGCTTCTTTTCTTCCTCTGATTTTGTTATTTCCCCTGATGCTTCGCCCTTGTATTGTATACTGCGCTGCAACGGCGTTGTGTCTGTTCTTCCTGACCATGTGCGCGTTGTTCCCGATGTCTAACGATGTTAAAGCGCGTACTTCTGCATATTGTGAAGCTTAGCAGGCATGAAGAACACTCTCTTTGCCCGTTAGCGTCACGTATGCCACACGCAAAGCCTGCAGGCAAAAAGAGTGTTCCATATACTCGCCGCAATTGCAACAGGCTACGTTGACTGACGCTCCCACGTTGAAAAGCACATGCATACCCTGTATAGTGAGGGGGGGGGGGGGGATGATACGCTGCTGTAGCTTTGTGGTAAAGCATCGGACGCGTTATTCGAATGTCGCAGGTTCGGATGCTGCCGGTGGCAAGTTATCTTTTCGTGCACTTTTTTTAGGGGCGAAGCTTCTAGAGGCGTGAATCTGTTCATTCCTTGCATGCATGTACGTGACTGCTTATAGTTCCGCCCTTGCGCATGTGTGTTCTCGTCGTTCCTGGGTAGATAGTGATTGTCAATCACCTGTGGCACATACCCGCATACCATTCAGTGGCACATACTCGCCCGCGCGTATGTACCACTGTCTGGCGCGAAGTGTTTGATGACCTATGCGACGGGATTGTGACATTGTTGACGTCTTGACCAGCCCATCGTATTCGTCAAACCATCTTACCCTCGGGTACTAATTTTGGTTCACGCCAAGTGAAGGGTGCTCCCGGGACCCAAGCAGCCGTATAGATAGATAGGACATATACGCAGATAGACGCCAAAGGGGCTTGCAGCACGCAAAGAAAATCTTCGCATTCCAAAATTGGGCGAATACAAGTTTATTCTTCTCCGGCACGCACTATATTGTCGTTGGCTGCCGTTGCCGTGGCGTCCGACCTTGCGTAAATGAAGACGTAACGAGCGTGTTCGAGGAAGAAGAAGAAGGCCTCGTATACCTGCATTGTCGTCTCTGGAGCGCGACGAAAAATTGTCGGCCGTGACCGCGCACAGAAATTGCGTCGCAGGTGATCGCCGTGGCAGAAAGAGTCCTCCTCGTCCACGCGCAGTCCTTCCCACTTAACGATTTCGATATCGAGAAACACACAGACGCGTATTGAGGAGATCCAGACAGCCAGGCCCGCGGCGAAAGTAAACGAAGAGTATAAGAACTCGACCTTCGATCGCATGCAGCCTGTTGGCCCCGTGGCCAGCAGGCTGCGCTAATGTGTCTTGTTTTCTTGTTGTGGTTCCGTGTTCTGTTTGTTTCTTCGTTGGTGCGCCTACTTGTCTGCGACCCGAACTCTTTCCAGACACTTGCTTCTTGCTTACAAGGAGATGATCTCGGTCAATTACTGAGCGTTTCTCCTTCAGTGCATACATATGAATGGCCGAGAAGGCCAGGTAAGGAGGTTAACTAGTTCCCCCTTCCCCCACCTCGAGTTCATTATTGTAGTGGTTAACAGGGGCCAAATAACGAAGGTCGTTTTGCAGCCACCATGGTGGATCAGTGGTTAATGTTCTCGGCTGCTGATCTGAAGGTCGCTGGTCCGATCCATTCTCTGCCGCGGCGGCTACATGCCGGAGGCCCGTGCGCTGTACGATGTCAGCTGGCGCACGTTAACGAACACACGATGGTCAAAATTCTTGGAATCCTTTCCTACGGCATCTTCGATAATCATATCGTGGTTTAGGAACGTTGAAGCCCGGATATTGTTTTTACAGTGTTGATGCTGGTCCTTGCATTCTTCGGAGAACCATTGAATTATAAAAGTTCGTTTTCGAGGCCTTGAAAGCGCTGAAATGTTCGCCAATACTTAAAATCCTTGAATTTTTCTGTTTTTTTTTTCTTCTTAAAAACATTGTAGAACATTTCGCAGCGCATTGTTTGGAATGCCGTAAACGTAGCAGGTGACGTATACGTAATGCGCCCATCGCGAAATAATTGAGCACACCAGTAACGTCTGCACAGAACCACTTCTCTTTTAATCCCCTCACCCCGTTGGGACGTTAAACCCCACAAATCAATCAATCAATCCCCTCACCCCTTCCCCCAGTGCAGGGTAGCAAACCGGACGTGCGTCTGGTTGACCTCCCTGCCTTTCATTTCTTCCCTTCCTCCTCCTCCTCCTCCTCCTCCTCCTCCTCCTCCTCCTCCAGCACCGCACATTTGTGTAAACTCAGAAAAGGCGGGAGCAGAAGGATGAGAAATGGGGGAAAAAAATGTTCGTTTGAGGAGGAGGCCGAAATGCTTAGAAAAAGGAAAAAAGAAACTAGAAGCCTCTGTTGCGGAATCAACAGCTGCATCACTCATACGCAGAAAAGGCGGGGACAATTACAACCTGATGCGCATCGACGGCCTTAGGAATACTGCCAAGGCCCAGTAGCAGGAAATATTGGATATTGATATGAAAGTTCAGAAAAACAGCGCGGCGTTGCGTAATAGGCTGTTCTTTAGTTTTTCGCTATATGAATAAAAGTTTGCAACTTGCGCCATACTGAAAGTGATTACCTATATGAAACCTTAAGAAACTGCAATAGAAAGTTGTTTAGAAAGAAAATGTCATTGGAACCATGTTTTCGATGTCTGCTCCAGTGATGTTATACCTTTTTTCGATGAATTCTAGTTGTTTCAAGCCTCCATCCTTTCCTGAACGTGTGTTAGGTTTCCAAGAGACAATGTGGTCCTTGAAATTTATTTATTGGTCGATTTATTGATTGTATAATTGATTGATACGTTGGGTCTAACATGCCGAAAACACCGAACGATTATGAGAGACGCCGTAGTGGAGAGCTCCGGAAATATCGACCAGCTGGAGTTTTTTAACGTGCTGGGCCTTCAAAATTTGCACACATAACCTCGAAAGTCCTTGAAAAACCCTACAATTTTTGTTATGTGAACGACTATAAACCCTGTATTATTATTATTATTATTATTATTATTATTATTATTATTATTATTATTATTATTATTATTATTATTATTATTATTATTATTATTATTATTATTATTAAATATCACCGCTTTGTTGCCACTGGGAGTGGTAACCGTGCCGGCTACCTTCGCCCTCGAATGGGCTTGTACGCGGTAAGACCATCACTCCGGTTGAATAGTTCGGGGAAGTTGGGATCGTAAGACGCCAACCGGCAGTTGTGGTTGCCGCCTATTTAACTGTGGACGCGCCGCGGCTTTGTATGAGTTTCTCAATCTAACGGAAAGTTAATGCGACGCTCGGAGACATAGGGCTATATGAAACCATATTCGCGAATACACTTCCTCAAATTTGATGTCGATCTATACGCATGTATAGGTAAGTTTTTTTTTTTTCATTCACAAAATTTGCTTGTCACGTTATCTTGTCCAGCGTTCCATCGTGTTTATTTCATACTTTCAGCGCACTTTTTTGTTATCGCATGTTTCACCGGGGTACGTAATGTGCATGCATGCGCTAAAAGACACTTGTGTGTCGTAATGCAACTGCTTCGTATAACAATGTAATAATAATAATAATAATAATAAGAAGAAGAAGAAGAAGAAGAAGAAGAAGAAGAAGAAGAATCTCGGTCGGTTGTGGTGCCCGACAGCTGACCAGAAGGTCACGGGTTCGACCCCGGCCGTGATGGAAGCCAAGCGATGGAGGCCCGTGTAATGTGCGATTGTCGAAATTTCTGGAGCCTTCCGCTACGTCCTCTCCTCTCGTAATCGCATCTTGGTTTCGGCACGTAAAACCCCGTGCACGTATTATTACCCTCCGAGCAAGATTCGCCCAGCGGACAGTCCTACAAATGGTGTCCAAATGTTTGCTTCGCATTCATAACGCACTCTTACGTGTTCTATAGTTGCTTACTCGAGACTCGTCTTTGCGGCCGCTCAGTTTGCAAAAACTTGCCTCGCGCCCTGTTATATATATCCGGTTGTCGCCGTGTGTGCGTGTCTATTCCATAGACTTTCCTTAAAATTAACTGGAGGGGACTCTGTCGCTGCGATCGTTCAGCGACCATGGGAATGATGGAGTAGTACACACATTTGCCCAGTCTTCGTACTCGCGGGCGGCGAATCGTACTTGCGGCTTCGTTTATTGCTGTGTTTCGGTTTTGTTTCGAAAGAAATCCTTTTGAACTTCGTGACCCTATTTGGAAAAGTAAGTCGAAAAGAATGGGGTTGTAAAGCGCAAACGCTGAACATTTGCTAATTTTTTTTTTCGTAAAGAAACAGCTCCAAGCCACACGAACACACACGGAGCCAGAATCAGGCCAGAAGTACGAAGATTAGACAAATGTGTAATATACTACCCACCATTCCCACGCTCGCCGAAGCGCCGTGCGTTGCAGCTCCCATAGACACTACAGCGCCAGAGTTCCCTCTGGTGTATATTAGGAAACTCAATGGTCTATTCTTCTCCCTCGCGCACCTGTGCCGCACGTGCATCGCGCCGTCTTCTTCCGAACGAAAACGCGGCCAATCGCGCGGCAGGGAGCGGCTTCGCTAGGTTGCGCAAGCGGTTACGTCGTGGCTGTCGATGCGCGCGCCACGTGCGGTGGCATCGGCGCGCCGTCGTCTTGATCGTGATCGCGCATGCCCCACTATCGTACGCCAACACCTGGACCGCACTCAACGCCGAGGTTCAATATGTCGAGTTCGTTGGCCGCGGTTGTGCCGCGCCCATACCGGCAGTAGACAATTTTACCAGGACACATGAGCTTCGCCGCCTCGTGATATATTTTTAGAATGTTTTCTTCTTTTTTTTTTATATCGCTATGTGAATTAAAAAAAAACTTACACGCATTCGCATAGAACTACATGAATGCTAAATTCATCTGCTTTTAAAAGAAAAAAAAAGTGTTTTATGGCACACTAACATTGAAGTGTGGCAGCTTGGGCTAGTTGGTATATGGCATGACGATAGTTATAGCGCGAGAACAAAACGATGACACGGAGACAAGAAGGACACGAAAGACACGAGCGCTCGTGTCTTTCGTGTCCTTCTTGTCTCTGCGTCGTCGTTTTGTTCTCGCGCTATGACTATCGCCACTAACATTGAACGTCGGCGGCCTCGGCGTCAACTCGAGTGGTAGAAAAATAAAAAACACTCACCGCGTAATGACGTCATCGTGGCTTCACGGGTCATAACGTGATGCCGTGTGATGATTTCGTCACATGGAATCGTCGCTTGGTAAAAAGTTGCCCGATTACGGAGACCGTGCAGAACCAGGTGGCGTGCACGGAGCTTGCAATGCCTCCGATCACAGGGGTTGTGGACAATCACGTAATGTGCGGAAAGATCTCGGAGATGGCCCGGGGGAGGTCAGTGCATCGACATTGAAGGAAATGGCCCCGAGAACGCTTGCCTATTCACGCGCATTCACTTTTCAGATAGAAATGCGTATACCTACTGAAGATGTACCCGACTCTACTGTATAAAGCATCGCTCATGTTATCTTAACCCTTTTTCGTTGCCTTTCTCCTCTTCTTGCATGTATACCCAAACCTCGATATAACCAACCTGGATATAACGAAATATCGGTTACAACGAAGTAAATAAATATAGTACGGTAATAGATATAGTCTTAAGAATATACCTTTATAACGTTTTTTCGGGTATAACTAATTTATGTCCGTGTAAGACGTAACTATGTTATAGTGAAGTTTGACTGCACTCGTTCTAATAATTGATTGATTGATTGATTGATTGATTGATTTGTGGGGTTTAACGTCCCAAAACCACCATATGATTATGAGAGACGCCGTAGTGGAGGGCTCCGGAAATTTTGACCACCTGGGGTTCTTTGACGTGCACCCAAATCTGAGCACACGGGCCTACAACATTTCCGCCTCCATCGGAAATGCAGCCGCCGCAGCCGGGAATCGAACCCGTGACCTGCGGGTCAGCAGCCGAGTACCTTAGCCACTAGACCACCGCGGCGGGGCCTTTCTCTCTCTCTCTCTCTCTCTCTCTCTCTCTCTCTCTCTTTCTATATATATATATATATATATATATATATATATATATATATATATATATTTATTGTTACGCACAAGGAGGACCAGGACGTATACGGCTGAAGGGGGCCGTTTATTTTGGTCGCGAAGAGAAGCGCCGGAGCGGCCAACAGGTTGATGATCGCAGACTCGTCGTCTTCTTTCTTCCTCCAGCTTGGGGCAGTCAGCATGTTCACCCATCTTCGTTTTCTTCCAAGGCATGCGTAACATTCCTCCCCTCGCAGACGAAGCCCGCCGGGCGAGGTAACTGTTTCACCTTGGTGTGTACAACTTCAGTCGAGCGACATGGACTGCTTGGGTTTTAGCGGCTCTTCTACCACTTCTCGTGAGGCGAGCTATTGTGTATGTGACTGCCGTGATTTTGTCGAGAACGACAAACGGTCCGTCGTATGTGGCCAAGAACTTTTGGCATAACCCGCGTCTTCGTACCGGAGTCCACAGCCACACTAAGTCGCCTGGGTGGTAAGTTACAGGCCGGTGGCGGACGTCATAGCGTACCTTCGATTTTTCCTGTGATGCCAAAGTGCGTAGACGAGCAATACGACGCGCTTCTTCTGCAAGGCAGAGGATTTCGGTGACTGAGAGGTTCTCGTGCGCCGAGAATGGCAAAACTGTGTCGAGTGTGTGCCGTGGCGGTCGTGCGTACATCAAGAAAAAGGGGCTATAGCCTGTTGCCTCGTGCTTAGCGGTATTGAACGCGTACGTTATAAATGGTAGCACGTCATCCCAGTTCTTGTGGTCGGATGCCACATACATAGAGAGCATGTTTACAATTGTTCGGTTGGTACGCTCCGTGAGCCCATTTGTTTGCGGATGGTATGGCGACGAGTGACGAAGGCGTGACTCACTCAATCGAAGCAGCTCTTCTACTATGTCTGCCGTAAATTGTCGCCCACGATCACTGATGATCACCTGAGGTGGGCCATGTCGGAGGATAACGTGCTGCAGCAGGAACACAGAGACGTCGCTGGCAGTTGCGGTTGGTATGGCCGCCGTCTCACAGTAGCGCGTGAGGTAATCGACACATACAATTATCCAGCGATTGCCCTTAGCCGACTTTGGAAAAGGGCCCATGAGGTCAATGCCCACCTGTTGGAAAGGTGTGCTTGGAGGTGGCAAGGGCTGTAGAAAACCAGCCGGAGCAGTAGACGGGCGTTTGTGGCGTTGACACTGTGTGCAGCTGGCCACATACGCCTCGACTGACTGTCGCATTCCTGGCCAATAAAAGCGTTCCTTAGCACGGTAAAGCGTCCGCGCAGAACCTAAATGTCCGGACGTAGGATCATCGTGCATCACACCTAAAATCGCTGTCCGAAGGGTTTCTGGCACTACCAGAAGGAAACGTGCACCAGTGCTGGAAAAGTTCTTCTTATATAGGAGTCCGTTGCGTACACAGAAATGGCATGCCGTAGGAGCTGTGCAAAGCGATGATAGCCTGGGGTCCTTTCGCTGTTCATCTTTGAAAGTACTGAGGTCGGGAAACTTCGGTGACACAGAAGCTACAAGGTGATCGAGGTCATCGGCGTCACACTCTGTAGTGCTCAGTGGCATGCGCGAAAGGCAATCTGCGTCGGCGTGTCGTCGACCACTTTTGTACGAGACTATGAAGTTATACTCTTGGAGCCGAAGTGCCCAGCGCGCTAGACGGCCGCAAGGATCCCGAAGGTTGACGAGCCAACACAATGAGTGGTGGTCGGTGACAACTGTAAAAGGGCGTCCGTATAAGTAAGACCGAAACCGCTGAATCGCAAATACGACCGCGAGGCATTCTTGTTCTGTGACAGTGTAATTCTGTTCGGGCCTACTCAAAGAGCGACTTGCATATGCAATCACGTGCTCGCGGTTATCATAGCGTTGAACTAGGACGGCACCAATTCCTATTCCGCTGGCATCTGTGTGCAGTTCGGTTGGAGCTGATGGGTTGAAGTGTTGAAGAACAGGCCGCGACGTCAGGAGGAACTTCAGTTGACGAAAAGAGGAGTCGCACTCCGGAGTCCACTCGAAGGGAGTATTCTTCCGTAGCAAACATGTCAGCGGATACGCGACATCGGCAAATTTGGGTATAAAGCGGCGAAAATAGGAGCAAAGCCCCAAAAAACTGCGGAGCTCCTTCACAGAGCGCGGCAGATTGAATGCTTCAACGGCTGCTGTCTTCTGGGGATCTGGACGGATGCCCTCCTGATCGACTAGGTGCCCGAGAACAAGGGTTTCTCGGTCTCCGAAGTGGCATTTCTTTGAGTTAAGAACAAGTCCAGCGTTTCTTATGCAAGTCAGTACAGTATCCAGACGTGAATTGTGTTCGCTGAAGGTGCGCCCAAAGATGATGACGTCGTCGAGATAGCACATGCAAATGCTCCACTTCAAGCCACGAAGAACAGTGTCCATAAATCGCTCGAACGTCGCCGGCGCGTTGCACAGTCCAAATGGCATCACGTTAAATTCAAAAAGGCCGTCAGGTGTTACAAAGGCTGTCTTTTCTTTATCTTCAGGATGCATGGGAATTTGCCAGTAGCCCGATCTTAAGTCTACAGAGGAAAAGTAAGAGGCCGAATGCAGACAGTCTATGGCATCATCAATACGTGGAAGTGGGTACACGTCTTTTTTTGTTACAGCATTCAATCGGCGATAATCGACGCAAAATCTCCAGGATCCGTCTTTCTTTTTAACGAGAATTACTGGAGCTGCCCATGGACTTACCGACTCTTGAATGATACCGTTTTCAATCATTTCGTTCACCTGCTCATTAATAATCCTCCGCTCGGATGGCGAAACACGGTATGGCTTTTGTCTAATCGGATTGGCCAAACCCGTGTTGATAGTGTGACATGTCCGAGAAGCAGGGATTAGGGGCGCTTTGTCTTTCTGCGCAAAGTCGAATGCAGAGACGTGCTTCGAAAGTACATTGACCAATGTTCGGCGTTCACTTGTGCTCAGCGACTTATTCACCATTGACAGAAGAGCCGTTTCGAAACTGTGACTACGATGCTCTTCCGGCGCATCTCTAAGCTTGGTCACTAGTAAGGCCTCGTGTTGTCCACTCACGACGGCTAACTTTAGACCATCTGGTAACATCACGGGTTCTGTAGAGCAATTGACAGTCCATAAACCAGCGCGTCCACGTCTGATCGACACCACACAATGTGGGATCAACACATTCTTTTTCATGCAGTTGGTGTACACTGGTTCTACGTTGGCATCAAAGCTGGCGGAATAGCTGTCGCTGCAACCAACAGGTACACGAACGGTTGATAACGGTGGTAGTGTCGCCACAGACACACAATGCAGTCTCACCATCCACAGGGTTTTCCAAGAGTGCTGGCGGAACGTGATCACTCAAGACTATTGTCCCTGTGCGGCAGTCGACAGTCGCACCACACTCCCTCAAAAAGTCCATACCCAAAATAACATCATGTGTCGCCTGCGGAATAATCACGAACTCCGTTGGGATAACACGGCCTCCGAGAAATACGTTAGCTTGACACACACCAACAGGATGCAGTGCCTCACCACTCACTCCGCAAAACTTCGCAGCTTGATTCCACCTAAATAATACCTTCCGCCCCAAGGTATCTTTAAAACACGCACTCATGACCGAAATGGTTGCCCCCGTATCTACCAAAGCCATCACAGGCACACCGTCAACAAAAACACGTACTTTGTTCTTGAGCATCAACACAGGAGGTATTTCTGATATTAGCACGTCTCCGGCGACCTCACCTCCATCGGCCGCGCTTGCTAGTTTTCCTGTGGCAAAGGAGACGTGTTGCGGCGCCGTGGTGAAGGAGAACGGGGAACACGAGGCGGTGGAGGCGTCAAGCTCCTGTCAGATGTAGGGGAGTGGTTCCGGAAGCTGCGTGTCCAGTAGTCGTCGCGAGACAGCAGGTGTGTTGTATTAGGGTCATCGTACGGTCGATCAGACGATCGTGTGAAGTGTTGTGGTGGGCCATAGTACGTTGCTCGCGGGTCATCGCGAAGTCGTTCGGAAGGCCGTGCAAAGTGTGGTTGGTAGCCATACCGTGGGGCTACACGTCGACGGTTGCAAAATCGCGAAATATGTCCTGGTACACCACAGGAGTAGCAAACTGGGAGAGGTCGAAACTCTCTTTGTTCGTCGATGAATCGAACATCGTCTTCTCTGGCGGAGTGGGTCGGTTCGTTCCGTATATCATAGGGATAGACTGGGCGTCGCGAAGAAGGCGGACGCTGGGGGCGTCGGTCATGGCGAGGAGCTGGCAACCGTGGTGCTCTCCTTGGCTGTGGGGGTGCGCTGTACTCAACAGCTGCTGCACTAACCATCGATTGCCAAGGGGTCGTAGAAGGCGGCGGCGCAGTCACAGCCTCACGTGGCACATATACCGAATGTTGGTCGTTTACAGAATGGTGATCAACTGCTGAATGCGTCTGTTCTCTATAGCGAAAAAGTTCTTCGCGAACAACCTCTCGAATCGTCGAGGACAGGTCTGGGCAGGTGCTCGTGTCGATGCTGGCAACCGTTGTAACATTTGTGAGCCGGCCGAACTTTGGAGCAATCCTGCGCATTTTCAGCTGTTCGAAAGTTCGACAATGCCGAATCACGTCGGACACCGAGCTCAGGTGCTCTTTTCCGATTAGAAAATTATATACATCTTCGGCTATGCCTTTCAGCAAATGCCCTACTTTGTCGTCTTCTGACATCTGATCATTGACCACCTTGCAGAGCTTCAGTACATCCTCTATATACGTGGTACATGTCTCACCTGGAAGCTGCGCGCGTTGAGACAATGTCTGCTCCGCCCGCTTCCTTTTGACGCTCGAGTCGCCGAAACACGCTTTCAGCTCTGCAACAAAAACGTCCCACGTCGTCAGTGTGTCCTCGTGGTTTTCGTACCACACGAGCGCAGTATCCGTAAGGCAAAAGACCGCATTGCTGAGCTGAGCGGCGGCATCCCAGCCGTTGGACTTGCTGACTCGCTTGTACTGGACGAGCCACGCGTCGACATCCTCTCCCGATTTTCCTCCAAAGGTTGGCGGGACTCGGTAGTAGGGCACGGAACCCATTGGAGTTGGCCTTGAAGCGTTAGATGGCTGATCTTGGGCCATTACGATCGGCGCAGGCGGGAGTCCGGCAAGGCGGCGGCTGCGGCGTAGTCCAGGTAGTGAAGCTCCCGTCGTTGGGCTTGTCTTACCCAGCACCTCCACCAATCTGTTACGCACAAGGAGGACCAGGACGTATACGGCTGAAGGGGGCCGTTTATTTTGGTCGCGAAGAGAAGCGCCGGAGCGGCCAACAGGTTGATGATCGCAGACTCGTCGTCTTCTTTCTTCCTCCAGCTTGGGGCAGTCAGCATGTTCACCCATCTTCGTTTTCTTCCAAGGCATGCGTAATATATATATATATATATATATATATATATATATATATATATATATATATATATATATATATATATATTTACTGCCGTATTTCTCCATGTACGCCGCTTTTCGTCACATGCGAAACGTGACTCGCAGAGCACGTTTTTACTTGTACAGTGGGTCACTCGATGGTTTGCTTTGTCACTATTATTGTTGGAATTGGAAGCAGATTGCGTCCGCGGTTGACGTATATACTACGCCTCTTTTGTTGCAACAGAGGAAAGTGGTGAGGCGTAAAGAGATGGGAATGTACTTTGTTTTTTTCTTTTGTTTTTTTTTTCAATTCATGATGGACGCGCGTTGAATTCTATTTGGTGTGTTTTGAAACGCTAACGCTTCCCCCCCCCCCCCCTTTGAAACATGTTACGCGAATACGCGTATGGGCGTTGTTGTTGGCTTCGAAAGTGACCTCGCGAATACGGGTTTAGAAATGACTGTTGCAAACTCTTGAAAGCGAATGAGCGAGCCGTTCGACTAGGTGATTAAATTTCTTTCCTCCGGGCTAGCTCTCGCAAGCGCGCGTCCTCAACGTTCACATTTCAGTTGTGGTCTTATATACGTCTGTACTACGCTTATATAATTGTGTAACTGCATTTAATCTCGTGTGTGTATCGTCAAATATGTATAGTATACTTACATTGTCTGTATATTGATCTATTCCCACGAAGCGGCTTATGTTATTTTTGTGTTGTGTGTGTCTATAGAAAGGAGTGTGACACTCAAGGCATTCCAGCCCTTTTGTCGCCCTCCTGCGCAGGACAAAGGTACTTTTTGTTATCTGTAATTGTCTGAAATAAGTATGAAATATCACGCTACAGTGAAACGAGAAGTCAGTTTGTAGTGACAAATTACTCTTCGAGAATTTCGTTGTCGCTAATGTCCTTATCGTAGCTTCATTATAAGAAAATAAATGAAGATAAATGTTCCATTTTTCAATTTCGCGCCAAAAATATCGCACGCAGTGACTTTCGGGCCTGACGACTGAAATTCGTGAGGATTTTTTCTCTTACTCTGGCAACTATTGCTCCACAAAAAATAATAAACTGAATAAAAAAATTCGATAATCATGGCATGAAACAACACTGTGTGTGTACTACGGTGATTCAAGTTCACTAGCCAACAGCGCCTGAAATGCCGTGGCTTTTTGGAGCTACTGATCTTCCTTTTTTTTAAATGTAACGTTGTGCGGCTGTTATCGGAGCACCCAAAAGCTCGCATAACAGCTGTGAAAAGTCATCCGTCGTCCTCGATTATAAAACTGGTCTTTTAATCTAGGTACGCACGTGACGTAACTGCGCTCAAGCGAGACCAGATCACGAAACACGATGCTTTTTTTAGAAAGATACAGTGATTGGAGTTTTTTTTTTTTTAATTTGTTGCGTCACCACTCATTTTTTATGTTAATACAGACGCCAGTAGTGCGTGATCCGTCCGAGAAATATCGCTCGGAAATCGGCGAAACGGAGCGAGTTTTGTAAAACGGAAATTGTGTCAAGTGATGCACTTAATGACGTATATAGTGTCAAGCACTCCGTTCCTTTACAAATCAAGGCAGTGTGTAGGTGCATGCGTCAGGCACCTACGTGCGCTCGCGTCAGTTTTTTAGGGGCGAAGCTCCTTATGGCGTGGCTTGTTCGTCCCTCGTAGTACGTAACCACCAGTGGCACATACCCGAAATAGCGGTCCTTACAATGTCTGCTGGATGGGGGCACTTGTATACGATGAATACATGATGAAAAGATGTGAGATGGCTGTGCTTGGAGTTTTCTCTAGACATATGGACGGACGAACAGACTGACACACGCACGGACGGACAGACAGAGGGATGGCCGCAAAAAGAGATGGACGGACAGACAGATGAATGAACAAACGGACGGATGCACCAAGGATCACACAGATAGGCGGACGCAAGAATAAATGGACAGACAGACTGACGAATGCTGCGCCCCACCAATCATCATTCACTCCGTGGATATGCTGTGATTTTTTTCGTGTCTGAGCCGTAGGGAGAATAGTGCCTCATTAGTTTTAAGATAATACAGTAACAGGTATAAATAATGCAGTAAAATGTGGTGAATAAATAATGCAGGCGAAAAGGTGTTCAACGTCAGTTAAAGAACACCAGTTGGTATGAATTTCCTGACCCCTCCACTATGGGTGGTTATTATTATTATTATTATTATTATTATTATTATTATTATTATTATTATTGCTTGACGTTGTTATTTTAGCCGTCAATGCAGGCTGTACACGATAAGATACCGGCATATGCTGTCTTTCCTGTGACGGCGCAGAGCCCGCTTGGAAGCTAATTATTTTGGGCGATGCATTGCCAGATGATCTAGTCCGGCCGATACAAAACTGTGCGGCCAAACTGAATGCCCTGAACAGTGTTTTCGGTTTATTACCGAGCGCTGTCGTCATGGCGTGACGTCGTAAGATTTCGCTGTTCCGACGTTTGTAGACCAATTTCTTTTAAATAAAATGATGGTGGCACAGTAGATACTAGCAAGGGGGAAAAAAAGGGAGGGAAAATATTGTCCACAATTTGAAGAAAGTTGCAAACAGGCATGGCGTTCTAGTGGTCATCTCGGCACCCAACAAGCTGTCGAACTCGGCTGCTGACCCGCAGGTCGCGAGGTCGAATCCCGGCTGCGGCGGCTGCATTTCCTATGGAGGCGGAAATGTTCTAGGCCCCTGTGCTCAGATTTGGGTGCACGTTAAAGAACCCCAGGTGGTCGAAATTTCCGGAGCCTTCCACTACGGCGTCTCTCATAATCATATGGTGGTTCTGGGACGTTAAACCCTACATATCAATCATATCGATCAACAAACTGCCGAAGCTCTGTGCCCGCATTTGTTCGCAAAAAGCTAAAACCTTTTGCGCGAAAAGAAGCATGCCCGCGGCCAGTTCAGCGTTGCATAGTGGGCGTTATTTATTTAATCCCGTTGAGCTGTGGCAAGGTGTATATGGGCCAAACAGGACGCAGTGTTTATGGTCGCCTTAAGGAGCATATCTTATCAAACAATAATGGCGTGGGTTCGCACCTGCCGTTACGTTTTTCTTCGTGCGGCTGCACACCATTAGAGAGTTTTAGTACTGCGTACGTGGCGGCGTTGGGTACGTAAGGACGCCACGTTTTGCGTAGTGCGCATGCGCAGACCGCAACGCGCACGTATCGCATTACGTACGCAGCCGCTACGTACGCACGCATGAGATGCGTGCGTGCGTACGTACGTATGAGGTGATCGCGCCGCTCTCGAACAAGTTCGCGACAGCGCGAGACTTCGTTTTGCAAAATGGCGGCATCGAAGGCAAGCACCGACCTACAGGCTACAGAGGCTAGAACACCTCTCTAACCGGCCGGCTCTGTGGCTTAAAATATGGCCATAATCTGGCTATAACACTTGGATTGGCTCACATTGGCTGTCAACAACACGTGCTTCTATTTTGATCTACCAGGTGGCGCAACACGCTTCACGCTCGTTACGTACGCGGGTACTAAGGCGTACTAAAAGCCGATTAGTGGCAAACGATGCATGCCACGTAACGCAAGGCGCTTGCGTGATGCGTACGTAGCACCATTCCGCTGTACTAAAGCTCTCTATTATTCCGAGAGACGCGTGTGTTAGGACGAAGCAGGGAAACGTTAGCCCGTGAAGTATTGGAGGCATACCACATACAAAGGAAGGAGAACGAATGCGTCAGTGTCCCGTCGATCACTTTAATTGTACAAGTAGGAATGCCTGGTTCTAGGTGACGTTGTGCGATTGCTTTTTTTTTCTGTTTAGGTTTTCGTGTGTACAAGGGCATAGTCGCTCGTGTTGCCCCCCGCCTCTTTGTGCGCATTCTGGAAGCATATGTATTTGGGTGATGCGAGAAAAATAAACGAGTTGAAAGTCTGTGGCGTTCTATCCTGTCTCCTTCTTTTTTTTTCCTTGCTAGTTTCTGTTGCACCACCATCATTTTATTAAGCTATGCACACACTCGCCCAACGTCACACTCTACTACAGACCAATATTAGCGCGTATCTTGCAATTGTTCCAAACATTCTTAGCTTTTCAAGTTTTCTCTCTTCCGCCCTCTATTTTCAATTGTGGGCAAGCGTTCATCGTACGTTTCATCACGATGGGACAGCACATCTCAATCAATCGTTGCTACGACAAAGGGCCAGCAGTAATACGCAAGGATAAACATCAGCACGCCCCAGTGCCCACAAAAGCGAAACTGGCCTTGTGTGACAAAATATACGGATGTAACAGTCGCGGAGAGGGCATCGTATTGTGTGGGGCGTGATGGTGACTCATGGATAGATGATATAAACACAAAATCAAAGCTACATCTTAAAGACAAAACGAAGGCTGATCTCATGCTTGTTAGTCGTTCTTTTGCTTGTGCTCATTTTTTGTTTCTTTATTCTCTCTCTCTGTATATAAAAATTAACGCCTTGAGCTACAGCTTCGGAACTGAAATATTTGCAAGCGTCTCTGTAGCATTCAGCAAGGACATTTTGGTCGGTCGAATGCGCAAGTGCCTCGGAATGCACCTTAAATATTATCTGCGTGTTGGCGCGTCCTGTTGCTGAGAGGTAAAACAGCGAGTTTTGAATAAAGAATGTGAACTTTGACTCCGTTGTCACCGCATGAAACGATCGATCTTGTACTTCACCTCCGCGCGACGCGTCGACGTTATACAGCGATCGAGAAAAGGCGCGTCAGGAAAGATGCACAGATGCGCGATGAGATCACAGCGCAACAGCACGTTTCTTGATTGATTGATTGATTGATTGATTGATTGATATGTGGGGTTTAACGTCCCAAAACCACCATATGATTATGAGAGACGCCGTAGTGGAGGGCTCCGGAAATTTCGACCACCTGGGGTTCTTTAACGTGCACCCAAATCTGAGCACACGGGCCTACAACATTTCCGCCTCCATCGGAAATGCAGCCGCCGCAGCCGGGATTTGAACCCGCGACGTGCGGGTCAGCAGCCGAGTACCTTAGCCACTAGACCACCGCGGCGGGGCAACAGCCCGTTTCTTGGCCTTTCGGAAGCGCATTCTTCAAATATATGTTTGAAGCAACTCAGCTGTTGTCTAACAGAAGGCTGCGGCTGCTGTCGTGGACTGGACAAAAATCACGCCGCTTTTCTTTGCACACAAGACGTCGGGAATGTGCAGGAACTTCACTTGTCAAATGAAAATGGCTTTAACTACCAAAAACTACTGCGAGACGTACATTGAAATAGGGACTCCAAAATAATTCAGACCACCCGGGGTCCTTTAACGTGCGCGTATGTGGAAGCACGTGGCCCAGTATTGGGCCCGTGTCGTGGGGCATCGGCGCGGCACCATCACCATTGAGCTACCACAGCGGCTCCCAGTTGTCAATAAAACTGTGCAGAAGCTTTATCAGAGTGCGCCAAGTTGCCCCATTCCTGTAAGCGTCGTCTCCTTATCTCGTAAACTGTGAAATACCCCCTCCCCCTTTCTTGTGTGTGCGTGTGTTTTGGTGTGTGTGTAAAAAAATGAAAGACCCAAGTCTTGAAAGGCTTAAAAAATGTACTCTTAATTAAGCGTGAGTGTCCCTTGAAAAAAAAATTACACGTTTTAAAAGCTAGCTTCTGTTTCTTCTGTACCCTGACGTCATGACATGGCACGAGCTTCTGGTCACGTGTTTTCGGAAGATATCGCGACGTTTCCCACGGCTGCACTGTTTTGATTTCTGCGCAACTACCCGTATACTGGTGTATACGCGAAGTCGCCAGAATTGACACTTTAGCCTGACGTTACGCTTTTGTCGATGTGAGTAGGTGCGCCATCCGAAAATTGACTTCAGTATCGAAATAAAACATCTCATCGTCATTTCCTGAGCTTCAGACATGTTCGGACTGGTCTCTGTGTACAACAAGCTCGTACGATGGTGTAAGCTTGGCTTCGAAAATAAGTATAGGTTCCCGTAATTTCGCGGATACTTTTGTTTAACGCAGTCCTTGATGTTTAGTGTTAATTGCGTTCAGTGTTAATATGCACCAGGAAGCAGCCCTTTGGTAATTGTATTAACTGTGCGGCCATACTTATCGCGTCGCGTATACATTACGTGCGTTATAGGCTCGAAATGAAGTATATACAAAAGTGTGCGTAGGATGTAAACAAGAAGCGCTCGAACACGTAAATCTGCCGGGCTTAATTGACGCGATCAAATGCTAAACAAGGGGTGTGACTCAAGGCTGTTTGAAGGAAAACAAAAACTAACTTCCCACTCCGCAGTTGTGGGAAAAACTGCATGCCCGACCTGGTATACGGAGTTAGCATCCCGCTGACGCCGAACTAAAGACGAATCCCTTGAACGAGCAAATGTCTCGAGGACAAGCAGCAATAGCCGAAAAAGGGAGCCTACTTTTTCGAGCTTGAACTGTTTTGTTTCGGTAAATCACTTAAAGATCCCCTTAAGAACCTCTGAAAATACAAAAAAAAGAAAAAAAATAGCGCGTTGTTTTCTCCCGGTGTTTCCCGTCTTTGCGGCACGATTCGCGACGCCAGCTGCTGCGAGGCCAAAGAAGACACTAGAGAGTTTTAGTACTGCGGAATGGCGCTACGAACTCATCACGCAAGCGCCTTGCGTTACGTGGCGTCATTTGCCACTAATCGGCTTTTAGTACGCCGTAGTAGCCGTGTACGTAATGAGCGTGAAGCGTGTTGCGGCATCTGGTAGATGAAAATAGAATAACGTGTTGTTGACAGCCAATGTGAGCCAATCCAAGTGTTAAAGCCAGATTATGGCCATATTTTAAGCCACAGAGCCGGTCGGTGCTTTCCTTCGATGCCGCCATTTTGCGAAACGAACTCTCGCGCTGTCGCGAACTTGTTCGAGAGCGGCGCGATCACCTCATACGTACGCACGCATGCATCTAATGCGTGCGTACGTAGCGGCTGCGTACGTAACGCGATACGTGCGCGTTGTGGTCTGCGCATGCGCACTACGCAGAACGTGGCGTCCTTACGTACGCAACGCCGCCACGTACGCAGCGTACGCAGTACTAAACCCTCTATTATCTCTAAACAGTTTGCGCTTCTAAACCTTGAGCTTGCGGCATCGATGTGTCCAGTGGAGAAGATAAAAATTTTCCCGCTGACTCGAAGCGCTACGTGCAGAACTACTGCTCGAGAAGGATACCGTGGCATGGCTTGACAACCAAGCGGAGAGTACAAGAAGGCAAAACGAGCTGAGACTGTAACAACTGCTTTATCTATATAGGACACAGCCCCGCCGTGGTGGTCTAGTGGCTAAGGTACTCGGCTGCTGACCCGCAGGTCGCGGGTTCGAATCCCGGCTGCGGCGGCTGCATTTCCGATGGAGGCGGAAATGTCGTAGGCCCGTGTGCTCAGATTTGGGTGCACGTTAAAGAACCCCCAGGTGGTCGAAATTTCCGGAGCCCTCCACTACGGCGTCTCTCGTAATCATAGGGTGGTTTTGGGACGTTAATCTCCACATATCAATGTCATATCTATAGGACACAACGTAACACCCATTCGAACGTGCCCACGCCGCAAACACTCGCGTTCGTCAAGACGGACAATGTCGTGTCTTCAATCAAGCAGTTGTCGGTCTGCACCCGTCTTGTACACTCCACTTTGTCGTCTTCCTCAGCGCGCCGTCTTTGCTTTCATAAAGCTGACGTTTGTCGCGTTTTAAACGCTGAACGATGTCCCTTCCTCCAACAATGCAACTTTCCCGCTCGTTCGATATGCCGTTCAGCGGCTTGCGACACAACGCTGGCGCCGAACCATTGCGATCGTAAAGCAAGTCTTCTTAGACTAAGGGAAGATGGCACACAGATGTGGGTCATCCTCGGTTGAATCCAATGCAAGTTCTTGCAGCCCTGGCTTATCAAGCGTTGCGCACTCGATTCTCAGAATCTCTCCAGCATGTTCACTTAGCGACAGTCGTTTTGCCTCAGCACGCGCGCCGCCAACTCTCGCTTGGAACGTCGCACGCGGAAAGTTGAGGAACAATGGTCTTGCCAGCTGCACCAATCAATTTCAGACGGCGTAAGCTGTAAATTAAAAGAAAATAAGTCAACGTGGAAGCCTTCTGGCGTTACGCAACGTATAGCCCTGCCGTGGAAGGCTGTGTTCCTGCGCGCGTTGCTCGTCGATTGTTCTGTCACGTTTCGGTCGGGGCTTTGTCAGAAGTGTCTCTTTCCGACCTCACCATACTGTCTCCTCTATTTGACTCGCCTTCGCCTGTAAAAGTCGTTAGTGCTGTGGGGTTTGTTATTTTTTTTTGTGTGTGTGGTGGTGTATCTTTGGGAACTTTCTTTTTGCATCTTTTCGATAGTGAAGATGTCGACATCGTTTTTCGTGCAAGCTTTAAAAGCGACAAAAAAAAAAAGAATCTTTGCGGAATGCCAGAGAGAAGGAAAGCCGTGCACGAGGCACCGCCCTGTTGTCACGGGAAGACAGAGGAAGCTACAAGTACTTAGCTGGCATTTGGCAGCAACGGTTGTGTTTCTCTTGATGTATGCTTCTTTTTTTTTTTTCTTGCTTACGGAACAGTCGTCATGGAGTCTGTGCTTGTGCCATGTACGTCTCGTGCGGGCAAAGTGTACATCAAAGCATAGGCATGCTGATATATATATATATATATATATATATATATATATATATATATATATATATATATATATATATATATATATATATATATATATATATATATATATATATATATGGGAGGGGCAGGTGGATGACCCCTTTCTGATCATCTAAGGGGGGCGCCAAGTTTGGCCCATCCCTACTAAAATGTTACGTGTATGACATGCCAACAATTTTATATTTTCCCGTGAAATTCCCACGGAAATGTACGGCAATTATGTGGAAAACATTACGGATTTTGTATGGATTTCGTAAACAAACGTATATGGAATACTAATGGTATGCCGAACATTTCTGTAGGGACAATTTTACTTGTTCGTAGCTGTCCCGCTATTGTTTCAAGTTATGGCGATCCAAGAATTTGACGATAATGGCGACCGAGGGCCATTGCATTCCAAAGAACTGTATTAGTTTAGGGTTAGGTAAAATGAGACACGGGGCAAAACGCGACATTTTGACTTTGCCGGCCTCTGTAGCTTATCTAAAAACAACTTTTCTTTGTTTCTCTTTTCCAGTCATAAACGCTGATTCTTGTCTACCTTTTCGTGCGTAAAAGTTGATGATTGCTCACAGCGTTCGCGCGGGAAAAATTACGCGGGTGGGGTTAGTGTGTTCGTGACCCGTAAAAAAAAGGGCGAGATTCTGCTCGCCAAAATCTTCGGATCCGTGCATGAAGCTATATTTCTGCGTCAGTATACAGCAACGAAAAATATTTATTTTGTCACTTTAGGCTGTGAACTACAAAACACCAAAAGTTCAGTTTGTTTGGTTCTCGCGGGGACAAAGCGGATTTTTTTTTTCATTCTGGCATGTGAGAGTGGCGAAACGCGACAAAAAAGCATCCATGCTTTAGAGGATGTCGTATCATATAAGCTCCCTGGTAGGAAAACGTCATGAAAAAGCACTAATTGCCGTTCAGGACATGACTCCGTCCATTCGCGCTATACATCGAGGTTTTTCCGTGTTCCCAAGGATGCGCTCAAAAGATGCATAAAGGAAAAGTTGCGGAATCTCCAAGTCAAATTGTTCACAAACACGCCTTGGGATTGAGCTCTAACGACGTTTCTTCAATACCATAATTGAAAAAAAAAAGCGCTATAAAGTTTGATCATACCGCAGTCCGGCGGATGAAGTTAAAAGCCATGAGACGTTTTAACAGTTCTGCATCAAAACGGCAAAAAGAGTTGAAAAAGATGCGTCGAAATATATCTGGCTTCCCATCGTTAAATGATCCAATGAGGTGCAAGCGTTAAACAAAAACCAACATTAGCACAACGAAAGACTGGCGGTGTTTCGGAGCAACACAACACCGCATTTTGTCTAGATTCATTGCGTGGTGGAGTCCAAGGACTGGGCTGCTTAAGACTGCGTAAAGGCCCGCAGGGTGAATTTCAAGTCTTTCGGCTGCTAGAACGGAAGAAATGAATTTTTTTTGCACACTGTCTCGTTTTGCGCAGGCAGCATCTCGTTTTACCGCGCAGGTTGGGGCAAAATGAGGCATCTGGAGCATTTTTTATTTAATAATTAAATACTGTTTTGAAGGGTGGCAACATGGTAATATTTATGCAGCACATACTATGTAAACAGAGCAAAGTTTTTGCGTTGATGTTTAATTGTAAAGAGTGAAATGAAAATTAATATTCGATATTTTAACATTTTTTTCGCATTTTACACCGCCCTTATATACACCTCCCATCTTTTTCTACAGCAGTCCTGGGGCCAAAAGCGAGCCGTTGCCTCATTATCATTTTTGCATCCTTTGCAAAGATGGCTGTAGAGACGATGATAAACAAGCGCCCATGGCTCTAAGTAGGCGCTCCGTTGAAGCTAACGCAACATACGTTGCGACCAAACTCTATCCGTCCACAAAACGTTCCTGCAATAGCACGACGCTTCTCTTCTATATCAATCAGACAATCAATATTTTTGTTTATTGGTGCATCTGTATTTAGTTCATTAAGGGAAAAATCTTTTTGTACATCTGGTTATACAGTGTGACTACAGAAACTCTTTAACTGCGACCGCGTAATAACTAATTAAGCAATACGATTTCTAGGTAAACGCTTGGTTGCCGCCGATGTGACCTGCCCACGCGTGCTGATACGTGTAATTGAAAATTCACTTGTTCTCCGCTCTGCAGAGAGCAAGCGTCTCTCTGCTCTGCGGAGAGACAAAACTGTCCGCTTTGAGAGCGCTTTAGCTCAACACTCTGTCAACAAGTGCCGAAATCAACGCTACTTTTCGCGTCTCCACTTTGTTACACATGCACAAAAGCACCGCTGCGGATTCAATGTCACGATAGCGGAGAGGCGGATACAACGCAGGTTTCAAGTTGCTCGTTCTGTTTCGCAAGTTGCGGCTCAAGGCGGCAGAGTGCCAAGTGCGTATAGTGTATAGGTGCAGCTTCGTACGATGACAATCAAATGCCCGAGCATGTATTCGGGGCGCTTTGTCGCAACCCGGAAAAGATGGCTCTCGTTCTGATGCAACGTGGTACTTTTCGGTCGCGTCATACGAGTGGCTGCTGTAGATTATCGGTTTCGTGACGTCGCTCTTGTGACGCAGCGAAACCGATAATCTACCTTTTGACAAAGGCGCACGCAAGGCAGAGTCAGAGCAGATTTCGGACCGTTTCAGCACCAGGAAGCTCAAAAAAGCGTCGGCAAGTCAAGTTCAGCAGGCCCGCTGGATGTAATTGTACGGAGTCGCCAAGGGTCTTTCTGCCTGAACTTTGCCAGCTGTAGCAATGTGCTTACAGTTGCCGGTTGATTCGCATTGTACCCACATGAAAGCGTGCATGGTGGAGGGCCTATAGTCACAATGATAGTATCGGTTAGGCTATCAGGACCATAGCATTTCCTAAAATTAACTAGAGTGAACTGCCTTGCCGTGGTGGTTTAGTGACTAAGGTATACTCAGCTGCTGACCCGCAGGTCTCGGGATTGAATCCCGGCTGCGGCGGCTGCATTTTCGATGGAGGCGAAAATGCTGTAGGCCCGTGTGCTCAGATGTGGGCGCACGTTAAGGAACCCAAGGAGGTCGAAATTTGCGGAGCCCTCCACTACGTCGTCTCTCATAATCATATGGTGGTTTCGGGACATTAAAACCCCACATATCAATCAACAAGAGTGGGCTCTGGCGCTGCGATCGTCCAGCTACCGCGGGAATGATGGGTAGTGCACGGATTTGCCTAGTCTTTGTGCTTAAGGGCTTTTAACACCCTTGTGACTTCGTTTGTTTATTTTTTTTTATTGTCCGGAATGAAAGAACAAACCGCTGTGAGCTTCCTTACCCGAGTGTTATCCTAATAAGGTCAAGATGGCGAAGCGTATCTGCTAAACATTTGTTGAGTGCCTTTTCTTGACAAGGCAACTCCAAGCCACGTGAAGCCAAACGAAGCCGAAAGTGCGAAGATTAGACGAATTTATGTACTACCCATCATTGTCATGCATGCTCGCTGAAGTGCCATGCGTTGCACCCCACGTAAAACTATAGCACCAGAGTTACCTCTAGTGTATTCACAGGAAACTCCATACCGAAAACCAAGGCAAGAGAAAATAAAAAGAACACTTTGTTCTACTGCTGGGATATGTTCCTTGCTTTTGTGTACTATGAACTATACCACATTTGTGTATGACAACGTTCATTTTTCACTATAGCATCCACGGTGATGGTCCAGTGGTTATGATGCTCAGCTGCTGACCCGAAGGTCGCAGGATCGAATCCCGCCTTGGGCGGTTTTTTTTTCGATGTATACAGGTGAAATGCTGGAGGCCCGTGTATACTCAGCTTTAGGTGCACCTGAAGCTATTCCAGGTGGTCGAAACGTCCCAAGTCCTCCACCACGGCGTCTTTCGTAATCATATCGTGGTTTCGGGACCTATACAACCCCAACAATTATTATTATCCCTTTCGTGATCGAGTGGGGAAAGGTAAACGGAGGCACTGATGAAAGACCCCACTTGTTCATGAAAGTAGTACATAAGCACGCGATCGACCGAAAAAAAATTAAGTAAAAGTCAGAAATAAGGAGAGAGTTGAGCGAAAGTGTTATTCCTGTATGTCAAGCGACAGCTTTCACGTTACAAGGAGGTCATTTCTGGCGCGACTCTATAGGGTGATATTTGTACAGGCGTCGTTAAGCTTTTAACTGAACCGGGTAATTTAAAATGACCGGTGATGAGCGTGTGATCAGTTGTTGTGGACTTTTTTTGTTGAGCATCCGCCAGAGCCGGGCATTCCTCAAAACCAACACAGCTATTCCTCGCAATGATGTAACGCTACATCCAGTGCATTGGGTGACCGACTCGCTCGAGCAGTACAGCCCTTCTTTATCGCTGCACTTTTCTTTTCGTCGTGTTTTCTTTTTTTTTCTCTCTCTCTCTCAATTGTGCTTGTGCGCACAACGAGTCCAAGAACGGGCGTTTGCGTAATTTTTCGCCATCAAACTTCCGTAGCCGTGCCATTGTCACGAATCTAATCCGCGTCTTTTACGTCAGTAGCGCATTACCTTGGCCGCTAACATATATACCACGAGTGACTGGTATCGGTAATTTTATATATTCCCTATAGGGAGCATAGACAACACACTAAAGCACGTACTATATGCGAACTAAGAAAAACAAAGTGTGCGTTACTCTTTTTGGTGAGTTTTGACTTGCCAGGCCTATACGTCTCTTTACAGGGACGCGTTGCCTCCTTTTGTAGATCAATATAATTCCTTAGGAGAGTCGTGGGACCCAGAGGAGGTTTAACGTGACTCTTTAAAGGGGGTCGTATACGTGTCTAGTCAAGACTCGCCTAGATGAGTGGCTCATGGTCTTACAATTCTCATCACGGGGCGCTCAAATAGATTTGTCGAATCGAATGCTTGCTATTTTACCTAACACTTGGGGGAGCCGCCATCTGTTAAGCTGCTGTTCTACTGTGTTCGTACGTCGCGACATGAATTAATGGCCCTGATCACATAGTGCGCTTCAACCAAATGACTGTCACGCGTGCGTCTGCCGTGACACTGCTGGTTTAGTTAGATATGCAAAACGCAAAATGTAGCTATTCGTAAAATAGTCCATAGCTGCCGCTCCTGACGACCTTGACCGACTCGAAGCGACACCCGCGCCCATCGGAGCAAGGGAAGCCGGAAACGCAGCAGCCGCATGTTTGTGACGTCAACGCTCATTGCGCAGTGTCAAGGGCAAAAACCAGGAACGGGAAGCTTTGTAAGTATACTTGTCGCCGGGGTTGCGCATCATCAACCACTTCACTCTCTCTTTTATTTATTTTTTTTTTCTGTATCACTCCATTGTTCGTTCCTCGCGTTCAAAGTGCACGAGCCTGTGCGAGGTTTTCCGTTTTTTTTTGTTTTTTTTATGCGCAGTAATTCCTGTCTTTCCCGAAAGTTGTCCGTCGCTTGCAATGCTTTCGTCGTTTACGCGACGTCTTTCTGTTCCTTGTTCAGAACGTTTAGAATCGTAAAGCGGTGGCTGTTGGAAACGCATATTCACTGTTTTTTTTTTCTTTTTGGTGTACTTCTTAGCTGTGATGTTTGTCTTGATGCATGTACCTAAATAGCGTACAGTGGTCGCCAAAGCACGCATACTTCTTAAAACGCGACAGTTTCTTATTGCGTGCGGCAACTTGATAAGTTATCAAAATGGCTAATATTGATCTTGTTGATTGTGGAGAAAAGAAATGGTACGCGTGCTGAGGAACACGATACGATTTACCGTAAGGTAATAACGTCACTGGCAAGATACGTTATTTGGGTGTCCTAGCAATGCTTGTTTACCGCGCGGCAAGGGCGAAAACACTATATACCGCCGCAGCCGGTACGTCGCTTCTTTAGTCGACAAGACCTGCGAATTGTCCCCTAGAGGTATAGCATCGGTGATTTGTAGTGGGTATCTTTAGCATCGCCTCGTCTCCTTTATTCCCTTTTTTTATGGTCAAGGGTCAAAAAACTAGGCAGTGGGGACTGCGCAGTGGTTGACAGTATAACAAAAAGAAATGACCGTGGACAGAATGGAGGGGCCTTAAGGCCCAACCAGACGTGCGCGGTGCAGCGCGTCAGCACGTGGCCTTATGACGCGTCGTCGCGTCCTCTCCCAGTGAAGAAAGAGAGAGCGCGGTGGAGAGGATGCGTGGCTTCGCGAAGTCGCGCGCCCTCTTTCTTTATTGGGATAGGGCGCGACGACGCGTCATAAGGCCAGGTGCTGACGCGCTGCACCGCGCACGTGTGGTTGGGCCCTGACATCTGTGCTTGAGCCGCGTTCGTCAGCAGCGCTCGCGTGCGCTTTCACGAAACATGCATGACGCGCGCGAATGTGCTATCAATTTCGACACGGAGCATGCAAGCGGTGCCGACGGTGTGTTAGTGGAATACCCGTGAAATCATTATTTATTTAGCTATTTTATTTGCATACACGAATACACAAGGACGCAGAGAAAAAAAAGGAGAGAGAAAGCTAGCAACTGCTGAATGTCATGCACCCGCTGATATAAAGCAAACTTCACGAAACTAAAGACAAGCAAACCCGTGCGATTTTACCACAGGAAAAAAAATCTTCGTAGGTGTGCAAAACTGATCTTTACGTGACTTTTTTCCTCGTTGAAAGACGCGTAGAACAGTTTTTGTTATTGTCAGTGTCCGTATGCTATACGAGTAGTCGGTCGAGCCGCCCTCGCGCTGTGGTTCGCTGACCCCTTGATTAACTCAAATGGATAAGCGACAGCCTTGGAAAGGCGTTGTCTGCGGGTTCAAATATCCGATCATGACCAACTTTTTCTCAACTGTGAATCTGTCTCTAATAAAAAAATAGCATGGGTTTCGTTGCAGCTCCGTCCTGCACACGGGTGAATGACGTTGCCTTCATTAAGGTGGAATACGTAGCAAACATTTGACACATAACGGATTCGCTATAGTGGCAACAGAATTAGACCACACGCAGCTATGCCGTTTCGCCGCTTGTAAGGCTATTTCACGCTCTAGACTTGAGGGCCCGTGCATTTATATTTAGGTGCGCCTTAAAGAATACCATATGATTGAAATTTCTAAAGCCCTCAATCGCATCGTGGTTTTTGGATATTAAAACCCAGTAATTTATCACGTCATTTTCGAAGTGAACCTGTTCGTTTGCACGTGTAACGCGCGTTTCGCGTTGTGTCATAAACGGTACGTTAAGCTAACGGGCAACATTTCGAACAAAAACAAACAAAAAGAAAGAAGATATTACATGGTTTGTTATGCACTTAATTACCTAAGGTGACTCCAAGGTGAAAACCATCTACCAAGCAACGATGTTATATATGACGTCAAAATCTTCCGCGACCTGTGACGTCATAGTGTGTCGTCATCGCATGATAATGACTTTTTTTTTTCATCACTCGTGCTGATGTCGCCTAACAACCACATTGCGCGTTTGGTGAGGTACGCTAGGGAACACGTTTTAAAGGGCTAAGCTCCCAAGGGGCCCTGCAACACTTTTTGAGCGTGGTCAGAAAACGCTACCGATCAGTAGTTGAGGCTTCCGACAACACGTGAGCCAAATGTTATAGCGCAGCACGCGGCCTGGAATTCACAATAAATTATCAGTCAACTAAAAATTGCTTCCTCTTCTCTCTACAAATGACAGAAGACGCTCAAAAATCGCATGCAGGAAGCCAATCTATCAGCCATTAGCTGATTTGATAATGGTGCATTCGGTCGTTACAGAGATCGCCGTGGGTGGCCGTGACTTGTCCACGCGTGCGCCTGCGATCACAGTGAAAAAGTCGCGCATACGAAAAAAAAAAGTGCTCAAGGTCACGAGGCGCGCCTTGCTTGGATTCCAGCGCTTTCGTCGGGATGAGAGAAGAGAGAATGCAATTGCAGCGTGCGACGAATCTTTGTAACTTCACTCGCAGTAAGCTCTTCCAGTGAATTCATTCTATGGTTACTTGAAAAAGTGTTTCAGGGCCCATTTAAGCCGTGGATCGTGCGTCCGCGATGTATGTAGTATATAGTAGTAGTAGTCGTCGTAGCAGTAGGTAGCCACCTCTCGTTTAGTCCTTGGAATATCCGCTGGATGGCGGTACTTCTATATGATAAATATATGATGAAAAGATGCGAGATGGCGGCACTTGGAGTGTTCACTAGATGGATGGACGGACGGATGGACGCAAGAATGGAAGAAAGCGTTCACGGACTGATCGACGCTTCGTCTCACTCATCGTCATTCGCTCTGCGGATATGCTGTGATTGTTCTCTCTCTCTCTCTCTCTCTCTCTCTCTCTCTCTCTCTCTCTCTCTCTCTCTCTCTCTGTCTATTTTGCCCCGAGTGGCATTTCAAAGCAGCGCCGGATAGGCGACCTCATTCTGTAACTATATATCGATTTCACTTATTCCATTGCACTTATCACTCGTCGCGCCAAGCGACCTATCACCACAAGGGCTGCGCAGTGCGCACGCGCCCGATGCCGCAACGGCGACGAAACGTAATACGTGAAATGAATCATTACGATATGAAGTCACTTTCACAGCGAAGATTTAATGATAGCCTCCTTACTTTTAAGAGCCATTCATCGCGCAGTCGCCGGTGGCGCCACGGCGTCAACGACCTTGACTAGCGGTCCGCCCGCCGGGACAGTGACATGCATGCCGATATACGCGAACGGCGGCGCCCGCAGGAGGGGGGGGGGAGGGGGGGGCTTTAGTCGGTGGTGCATAGTTGCGTTTTGTGGCGCCGGCTGTGCGCTGTAATTTTGCCCGCGGCGCATGTGGGAGGCATTCCAGTGGGTGGAATGCAGCGCGCCCATCGATATCTGCTCTCTTTGCAACCGCGGAAGACGGCGCCCACCTGCTGTTGTATGGCGCCGATTGCACTGCGCGCATATAATCCTCGCGCTCCATGCGACACATATGGCGTGCGCCCGCCACCTGTGTCGCGTGCACACACCTAATGGCAATCGTGACGACTAAGAAAAAAGAGAAATCACGCGCCATACCACTCTGCAAAGGTTGGTGACCGGCGACACTGCGTAGCACACGACACAGACTTGGCACTGGCACATATAAAAGGCGCACAAAGGCGCTTTTTTTTTTTTAATTTAGTGTATGCTCTTTTTTACAGCACTTCCGCGTCGAATTTTTTAAAGGTGGAAGTGCAGCGCCCAGGTTATTTACTTGCTTATTAAGGCCAAAACCTCAGACGTCTTGGCAAACACGAAAATTTGACCGTCGGTGGCCTCAACACGAGTTATTCAGAAAGTCATTGCGTTACGATGACACCACGTGAAGTCACAGATCGGCGAAATTGGTGTCGTCATTACCGCGTCACTGTGACGTCACACATCGTCGCTCGGTCAGGTTTGAGCGGATCACTGCGGCAAAGCCTACCTGGGTGGGGGGATGGGGGCATTTAATGACAGAAAAAAAGAGTTTGTATGCTTCCGTTTTCGACTCGTCTTGGGCGAATTCTTTTCAAAGACAATGCGAGTAGAGAACAGCACTTAATAGATGGGACGGGATAGGACACAAGCCAGGGCGCTGACTTAGTAAGCAAATGTGTTTATACCTCCAGTCAGTCGTGATTTGTGTCCTTTCTTGTTCCTTCTCTCTAGCGCTGTTCTCCAATCGTCATGCGCCAACCAGACCAAATGCGAATCCTACTGCTTAGAAAACTTCAGTTTATTTATTTATTTATTGGCTCTTTTCCTTATTTCTGGTTATTTTTAGTGCACTTCTGTGAGTGGTGTTGTTTACATTTCCCGTAACGCACTACCTGATATAAAGGTTTTCTGTTGAGTAAGTGACGAGTTGTGTTCTTTTTTCAGTGTGTGTGTGTGTGTGTGTGTGTGTGTGTGTGTGTGTGTGTGTGTGTGTGTGTGTGTGTGTGTGTGTGTGTGTGTGTGTGTGTGTGTGTGTGTGTTGACAAAACCTGTAGAAAAGCTAGTGCAAGCGTGAAGACTCTTCAAAGTAGTGTATGCAGCACTTCTTCATTGTAGCTTGTGCGCTCTCATGGACCGCTACATTTCTCCATTTCCTATACATATAGAACTTCATTGTAAAGCTACAACTATAGCGCCCCCTGTGTTTTCCTTGCCCTCGATATCGATCCCTTTTCTGTAAGACACCTTGTGACATGTCAGCCTGTGTTTGTCGAAGCATTGAGACTTAACTTACCGTTCGCCCTTCCGCAGGAGACCTGCTGGCCAGCGTGGACACCCGGCATATGAACAACTACTACGGCTGCGTGTCGCCCTGCGGACGCTTCGTCGCTTCGTCGGGTAAGATCGAAAGCTTCTTACGTCCATTGAGTCGGAAAGCAATGCTTTGAGGACACAGTTTGCGAGTTTGTGCGCGCGCATTAACACCGTCGTCAGTGCGTAGCGATTTGCAACAGCTGGGGCGTACCCGAATTCACTCGGATTGGCACACCTCGTCCATTGTGTTACTAGAAGAGCCACAGTGAAGGTGTTTTTAAGCGAACGTTTTAGATGCGGAGCATCTAATACTCGAGGCTTGTAGTGCGGCGCCGTCCGCAAGCTTCCTCCTCCTTCTTCCACCATCTGTGCATCCCTTCCTCCTCTACACACCGCGCGCGCTTCACTCCTCCACCATCTGTGCACCCTTCCTCCTCTACACACCGCGTGCGCTTCTCCTCTTCACGAACATTCGCTAGCTGTATAATGTAGCGCGCATGCGCCGTCACGCTTCGAGAACATCGGCAGCTGACGCGCGCGCATGCGCCGTCGCGCTTCGAGAACATCGGCAGCTGACGCGCGCGCATGCGCCGTTGCGCTTCTCCCCCTTCTCGAACATTCGACAGCTGACAGTGCATGCGCCGTCGCGCTGTATATATACTCAAGGTCGGCGCTCGCTCGCTCAGTTGCCGCTCGTCGGTTGGTTTGTACGGCGCGTCGACGTCCAAGGTCGCGGTGAAATGAATTCCAACGAATCCACAAACACAATGATCGACGTCCCTTCGACCAGCGCCGCCCTTTCGCATACGTGTGTACGTGTTCACTCATTTAACACCCCATTTCACAACCACGTTAACCAATTTAGCCATCGACCCAAGTAAGTCGCACTTTAACACCCCATTAACCAATTATATGCTCCGCATCCTCCTCAGTGTTCCCCCGAGGGAAGCTGCGGGCAATCTTTTTGTGCCTCATTAATCGGCGTTGTAGGTGTGATCAATCGGCCGTAAAACAATTAACCGGGTGTCTGTGGGCTTCGCTGCAAATGTCGTCAAAGGACGCTCACTTTCGTACATAGCGTCGCATTTCCAGCGCAGCCTAAGAAACACTAGGGGCTTTAGAATCACGTAGATGTATATTTTCTAGTAAAGGAACGCACCACCCAAATAACTGCGTATTGATGTCCTGCCTCAGATATGCGTAATATTTGCTTTTTGATCGATAGTGTTCACAAGTATGAACGCAGCCGCCAATTCAAGATGGCTGGGCGTTCAGCAAGTGCTGAAACTTTGGCCGGGTCGTTGAATCGTGTGGCAGACAGACCGACAATGTCTGCGTTCACGTAGCTCTAGGCAGGCGCGTAGCCAGAAATTTTTTTTCGGAAAGGGGGTGGGGGAGCGGTTGGAGCACCACCTTGATTTCGGAAGGGGCACCCCCTTAAAATGGCCATTTCTCGCTCTCTATGCCATGGCGAAAAAAATTTCCGGGGGCGGGGGGGGGGGGGTCACGTGCCTGGTGTGCTGCCCCCTGGTTACGCCCCTGGCTCAATGACTTGTTTTCGGGGCTAATTGGTGCTTGCTTGGTTGGTACGACGTTGTTTGGCTGTGCACGCATGCGCGAAAAATGTCTTCTTCTTTCCTGCGGGTTTCTTAGACTGTCATTCAACAGTTCGTAGTTGGCACTATTCTTTCTTCTCTTCGCATTTCACGAAATGTTTTTTTGCGCCTCAGTCATCATCTGCACCAACTATAGCGCAGGGAAGGCTAAGGTCTTTAATATTGTCATTTAAAAATCCGTCGTCTGCGAGTGTGCAGATATGAGGGCATGCACAGTGTTAGGACCGGCGCCAGGTCTGACAATGGATCGGCGTTCCTTTTGATGTTCCTTTTGAGTCGCCAAACGGGTTGGCGGCCTGTGTCCGCCATGTATTGTTCCCACCTGGCCGGAGGGTGCGGCGTCCTGCCGCCGCGGCGCCGTGAGCAGTTCGGGAGACCACCGGTGCAGCTTCTTCTTTGGAAGATGACGGCGGCGGCGGCGGCCGGGAATCGTCCCGCTAATTGAACGAATCGTTCGGCACCATTTGAAGCTTGTTTACGGCGGCCCTTTCGATGGATGCAGTCATCAACTTCAGACCCCTCGCCCAGCGACACACCTTGACGGGGGGGGAGCCGCGTTCGTGCCACATGGCCGTGCGGTGACCACGCTTCAGTTTTGAACGTTCGCGTGGACCGTGCGTGCTCGTCACCCTCGCGGGTAATGTGTGGTCCGTGATTGGACGGTGCCCTCTGTACGCGGTCCCCGATCTAGGGATCTGGGGAGGACAGACCCTTTATAATGAGCCCCCACGGCTCATTCGGTGTGCTTTTTCGAGTGGAGAGCTCGCCATGTACGAAGAACGCCACTATATATCTAAACTTTCTTATTGACCTCTCTCTAATGTAAATAAACGTCTGTTCTCTGTTTTCCCATATAAGCATTGCTTCTCGCTATAAGGGACGAGTCCGATGGGAGCCAGCTACCAACGACGAGACCCACAGGACTCAGGTCCCAACAACTGGATGGCAGCGGTGGGATCGAGCTCATCGACCAGGAGGCAATGCTGAGACCTGCTGTCTGGAGGACCTAGAGTCGGACAAAACTGCTTCGTGGCATCACTGACAACACTGGAAGGAACGCGTCCGAATTCATGACTGCATAGGGTGAGTGCACTGCTTTTCTTTGCTGAGATATCACCAGGCTTTGCGTAGGATTGTAAACAAAGCAGTGATTTGGTAACGGTGGACGGAAGTATTGATAGTACGTCAAAGTTGTTTAGTTAAAAGAGTTAGCAGCACCAAGGACCGCCATGAATTTGAAGGGACTAAAAAAACCAGAGTTGTTAGAGTTGGCCCGAGAGCTGGGCCAGGTAATTGCCGAGACGAAAAGAAAGCAGGAGATCATTGACGCCATCGAGAAGATCGGGGCAGATGACGAGGAGCTGAGCGAATGCTTGGAGGCTATTACGCAAAGGAAAGAGGAGCAGAGGCTCCGTGAGGAAAAAGAGGAGCAGAGGCTCCGTGAGGAAAAAGAGGAACAGAGACGTCGTGAGGAAAAAGAGGAACAGAGACGTCATGAGGAAAAAGAGGAAAGGGAAAGAGAACGTATCGATCGTATGGAAATGAAACGCCTAGAAATTGAACTAGCAAAGGCTCAATCAATGAACGGAGCTAGCGCAGTGGCACGAGAAAGAGAGCGCCGAATGACAGATTTGATGCCATCCTACGCGGTAGGAGGGGACATGGGTCTTTTTCTGGTGCACTTTGAGCGCACGTGCGAGAGGGAAAATTTTGCTAAAAACACGTGGCCCCAGCGCTTGCTTACGCTGCTGCCGTGTGAAGTAGCTGACATTATAGCCCGTATGGGTAAAGAAGACGCAGACGACTATGACAGAGTCAAAGCGAGTCTGCTCAAAAAGTACAGACTGTCAGCGGAGGCGTTCAGGCGAAAATTTCGTGAGATCGAGAAAGCCAAAGACGAGTCATACCCAGAGTTTGCGTACACCTTAAAGGTAAATCTGGAGGAATGGCTTAGAGAGGAGGGTGCGCTTGGCGACGCGGAAAAGACTCTGCAGTGTTTTGCGTTGGAACAATTCTTTCGGCGTCTACCTGAAAACATTAGGTACTGGGTTCAGGATAGACAAGGAGTAGATACTATCACGAGAGCGGCAGAGCTCGCAGAGGAGTACGTAAATCGCCGTGCCCTCGAAGGCGAGGATGTCCCTAGGAGGGAGATTAGTAAATATCGGGCCGACAAGCCTCCGCGATGGACAAAGTCGGGTCGGTATATGCCGAAGGAGGGTTTACACTCCAAAGGAAGCGGTGATGAGAAAAACAAGAGAAAGGAAGAAGCACCCGAGAAAAGGGCGGAAGGGCAACAGAAAAAGGCGTTCGAGGCCAAGAAGCCGATAGTTTGCTATAACTGCCAACAGACGGGGCATATTTCTTTGGGTTGTAAGAACCCGAAAGTTGTGTTAATGTCACTCTGTAGTAATGACGAAAACATGAAATTGCTAGAGCCATACATCCGAGACCTAGTCGTGAACGGCCAACCGTGCCGCGTGCTCCGCGATTCGGCCGCCACTATGGATGTAGTGCACCCGTCCTATGTCGAGGAGAGTCAGTTTACAGGAGAATGCGCATGGATAAGACAAGCAGTAGAGACAAACAGTGCATGTCTCCCAGTAGCAAGAGTCCGCATCGAAGGCCCTTTCGGTGTTCTAGACACTGAAGCTGCCGTTTCGGCACATCTCCCAGTGCAATACCCGTATTTGTTCTCAAATAAATCAGAGTACTTGCTGCGACAAAAAGGAATTGGGTTCAGTGAGGGTATCGTACAGGCCTTAACTCGATCCAAAGCAAGGGAGCTCGCCGCTCAGACAGTTTATAAAGATCCGGTGGCAGACGAAACAGCTTCAGCGGCAGAGCCTTCTTTACCTGGCACGAAACTGGACCACCCTATAATGGAGCCTCAAAACACAATATCTAAAGAAAGATGTAAGAAACCGGATGAATCCGAGGCATCTCGAGAAGTAGAATGCACTATAAAGCTGTTAAATGTAAGTCCTACAGAACTGATAGTGGAACAGGAAAATGACTCCACTCTCCGTAACCTAACGCCAGACGCGAAGGAAGGGGTGGCTAAGCAAAACATTCAGTTCACCAAGAAGGGGGGCGTCTTGTACAGAAAGTACACGAGTCGAAAAGGAGTTCGGTTTAATCAGCTAGTCGTACCGTATCCTTTCCGCAAGGAGCTGCTGCACCTGGTCCACGGAGGTTTGTGGTCAGGGCATCTCGGCATCAAAAAAACAAAAGAATGTTTGTTACGGGAGTTTTACTGGCCCGGCTGCTTTCGGGAGGTGGAGGCATTTGTAAGAAGCTGCGACACGTGCCAACGCGTTGGCAAGCCAGGGGATAAGGCTAAAGCACCTATGAAGCTGGTCCCCATTATCACAGAACCGTTTCGCAGGCTAGTTATAGACACAGTGGGTCCACTTCCTGTAACGCAGTCCGGGTACCGGCACATACTCACAGTGCTCTGCCCGGCCACGAAATTCCCGGAAGCAGTACCGTTAAAGGAGCTCAGCTCGGAAGAGGTAGTTAAAGCGCTTTTATCTATCTTTGCACGTGTAGGCTTCCCTGCAGAAATTCAGTCCGACCAGGGATCTGTTTTTACAAGTGCACTAACCTCGACATTTCTAGAAAAGTGTGGTGTTAAAATCATCCACAGTTCAGTGTACCACCCTCAGTCAAATGCTGTAGAAAAGGTACATTCAGTCATGAAACGGCTGCTACGCGCCCTTTGTTATGAGCAAAAAGAGGATTGGGAGGCTTGCTTGCCCGCAGCTATGTTCGCGCTTCGGGTCGCTCCTCACGAATCAACAGGGTTTTCGCCTGCGGAGCTAGTTTACGGACGTGCTCTTCGCTCCCCACTTCGCATTGTTCGAGAATCTTGGGAGGGCCGGGCGGACGACCCTTCGGTAGTAGCATACGTACTTGAGCTGTTGGACCGACTTCACGCAGCTCAAGAACTAGCGGAGCAGGAAATGCGCAGAGCTCAAAACAACGCTAAGCGCTATTATGACAAGACAGCCCGGACGCGAAGCTTTCGAGTGGGGGAAAAAGTGATGATACTGAAACCCTCACTGAAGAATAAACTTCAGGTCCAGTGGGAGGGACCTGTTGAGGTAGTTCAGAAATTGTCAGACACAAATTACTTGGTTACTGGACTGGGAAGGCGTAAAACGCAACAGGTGTACCACACTAATCTGCTCAAACCGTACCAGCAGAGGCATGCCGTTGTAAACATGTCGCTCAATCAACCGGAAGAAATGCCTATTGATTTCCCGGAGTTAACAACAGAAAACAAAGACATTGGCGAGACTATTAGTAACCTGGTAGAACAGGCGGAGTTGGAGCCAGATCAGAAAGCGGAACTGAAGGAACTATTGTTTGACTTTAAAGAAACATTTTCAGACACACCTGGCAGAACCAAAGCCCTAGTTCATGATATTGAGCTGACATCTTCGGAACCAATTCGTTCTAAAGCTTACCGCGTTTCCCCGAGGCAACGGGAAATAATGGCCGCGGAGATAAACCGAATGCTCGAGCTAGGAGTGATCGAGCCAGGAGAGAGTGATTACACCTCGCCTCTGATCTTGGTTGAGGTCCCAGGGAAAGAGCCGCGACCGTGTATTGACTATCGGAGGCTCAACTCGATTACAAAGGACCAAACTTATCCAATTCCGCATATTGAGGAAAGACTTGAGCAAGTCAGCAGTGCCAATTTCATCTCGACTTTGGATTTAGTCAGGGGATACTGGCAGGTGCCTCTAACTGAAAGGGCTAGTAGGCTTGCGGCGTTTATTTCCCCGATGGGAACATTTCGGCCGAAGGTCCTTAGTTTTGGATTAAAGAATGCCCCTTATTGCTTTTCTGGCCTAATGGACAAAGTGTTACAGGGTATGGAGGACTTTGCCCTCCCGTACCTAGATGATATTGCTATTTTTTCTTCTTCCTGGATAGACCACATGAAACACTTGCGAGCTGTGCTATGTCGTCTGCGTGAGGCCGGCTTAACAGTGAAGGTTGCGAAATGCCAATTGGGGCGCGCTGAGGTAGCTTATCTAGGGCATGTAATAGGCCAAGGCTACCGCCGGCCGTCAGAAGTAAAGCTGGCCGCAATAGACAACTTTCCCCAACCACGAACCAAGAAAGACATTCGGTCGTTTCTTGGATTGGCCGGTTATTATCAAAGGTATATCCCGCGTTACTCTGACATTGCAAGTTCCTTGACAGACGCTCTTAGAAAGACTGAACCCCAGACCGTAAAATGGGATGGGGCCAAGGAACATGCATTTTCTACGCTAAAGAAGGCACTAAAAAGTCAGCCAGTGTTGAGCGCGCCTGACTACTCTAAGCCGTTCATTCTTCAGTGTGACGCCAGCGACCGGGGTATGGGTGTCGTGCTTTGTCAGAGGGGAGAGAACGACCAGGAACACCCTGTACTGTATGCCAGTAGAAAGCTTTCTGTTCGTGAGGAAGCATACAGTGCCTCAGAAAAGGAATGTGCCTGCGTTGTTTGGGCTGTGCAGAAGCTAGCTTGTTACATCGCCGGTTCTAGGTTCACAATAGAGACTGACCACTGTCCCCTCACATGGCTACAGTCCATGTCATCGAAAAACGGCCGTCTTTTGCGCTGGAGCTTAGCTCTTCAACAATACACCTTTGATATCCATTACAAGAAGGGTAAACTCAACAGCAACGCAGATGGTCTGAGTCGTTGTCCCTAGTACCCCGAGGGCTTCAAAACGATTTTCTGCTTTCTATCCTCGATTTGAGGCCCACTAGTTTTCTGTATTTATCCAATCATGTGTCAAGTGTTTTGTTTAATGTCTTCAAAAGTGGCTGATGTGGTGTTGCGACTCGGCGGGGGCCACAGGAATAAAGTTGAGGTAGAAGGAAATGACTTCCACAGGTGAATCTGAGTCTGGTGATTCTGAGTAGAGAATTGCCGTGTGCTTGCTTGTGTGTGGGTGTGCTTTCGGCGCAGTTTCCGCAGTTCCTCGTTTGTGGTGGGCGGAGAATATGGTGGAGGGGTTCACCTCATCCCTGCGAGCAACGCCCTCTTGGTCGATGATCATCGGATCCAGTGTTCGGGACAAAAGTAATAGAGGAAGAGCCGACAAGCTGCAATACAGATCCCGCTGCACAGTACCTGCTGGCCACTGCACCTCGGGATCTTCTTTCCCCGGCGGAGAGGCTGTTAGGACCGGCGCCAGGTCTGACAATGGATCGGCGTTCCTTTTGATGTTCCTTTTGAGTCGCCAAACGGGTTGGCGGCCTGTGTCCGCCATGTATTGTTCCCACCTGGCCGGAGGGTGCGGCGTCCTGCCGCCGCGGCGCCGTGAGCAGTTCGGGAGACCACCGGTGCAGCTTCTTCTTTGGAAGATGACGGCGGCGGCGGCGGCCGGGAATCGTCCCGCTAATTGAACGAATCGTTCGGCACCATTTGAAGCTTGTTTACGGCGGCCCTTTCGATGGATGCAGTCATCAACTTCAGACCCCTCGCCCAGCGACACACCTTGACGGGGGGGGAGCCGCGTTCGTGCCACATGGCCGTGCGGTGACCACGCTTCAGTTTTGAACGTTCGCGTGGACCGTGCGTGCTCGTCACCCTCGCGGGTAATGTGTGGTCCGTGATTGGACGGTGCCCTCTGTACGCGGTCCCCGATCTAGGGATCTGGGGAGGACAGACCCTTTATAATGAGCCCCCACGGCTCATTCGGTGTGCTTTTTCGAGTGGAGAGCTCGCCATGTACGAAGAACGCCACTATATATCTAAACTTTCTTATTGACCTCTCTCTAATGTAAATAAACGTCTGTTCTCTGTTTTCCCATATAAGCATTGCTTCTCGCTATAAGGGACGAGTCCGATGGGAGCCAGCTACCAACGACGAGACCCACAGGACTCAGGTCCCAACAACAGATAAGGACGTCCCGGTCGCGTGCCCGTTTATATGCGCCGTTTTCGAATTGCTGATACGTACCCGCCTGTGCACGGTGCCCGTAACTTGAGAAAGCCTTCTGGTATAAGTATGCCCAAATACTATATTCTAAACGAGGCAAGTGCTGAAAGGGCAGATGCAGTCTTGAAAGGGGCGCAACGTCGTCGAAAGACTAGCGCTGCTGTGCGGAGCTTACAGCGACTGCAACGCCATCCCTCGTCCGAAGAATTCTTCCCTGAATGTACGCTATAATGTACCTGGAAGTGTATGACGTCACAGTCGCGATGACGCATGCACAAACGCCGAGATTCCGGTGTGACATTAAAAAAAATGGTAGCTTCTTTTTCTTTTGTTTTTTTTTTCACGAGCTGAATTCTTTTCGGTAGTCGCCGATTTATTTTTTCGACCGTAGCCCGCCGAAATTGAGTTTGTTCATCCATTTGTCCAATGTCCGTTTGGTCATTGGTGCCTGTTGATGATAATGATTCGTTCCGTTCAGAAGTTGCTTATAAAATTAAAATCAATTATAAAAATTGATTATTTTTAGCATGGATTCGGGCATACCCTTCCCATAGGTACCAAATTGTTACTGTAGATGACGTAAGCTCCACCCTAAAAGCAGTTCCCTCCGGGATACCACAAGGCTCCTTCCTTGGCCCACTTTTGTTTTATTAATTATATATTCTGTGATACACCCGTTAAAATAAGACTTTTTGCGGACGACTGCATCCTTTACTATGTCATAAATAACCCGAATGACCGGATAACCTTAAACAAATCCCTGTATACGATACACTCATGTTCCACTGGGCAGATGAACATTGATAGAAAAAACTGTTGCTATGAGAATCACGCGTAAGAAATGTACCTTGCCTTTCACCTATTGCATTAACAATAAGAATATGTCTCTCGTTAACATCCACAAATACCGAGGAGTTATAATTACCTTCAAATTATTGAACACATAGAATACACACGGAAAAAGGCAATGAATACAATCGGGTGTACTTACGAACAGTTATTGGCAAGACTACTAGAGAAATTAAAGTGTTGGCGTACGAAACTTACTTGCGACCCACTCTGGAATACGCGTCTGCTCCGTGGGACCGCCATACATTACGAAATATTAAAAAAAAAGTGTAATGCGTACGAATAAAAACCTTAAGGTTTGTTTACAACGCTGACAGTACAAGCACGTCCCCTTCAGCCCTCCTGGTAAGTTCTAACTTGAAATGCTTATAAAGCAGGCGCGCCTGTGAAAGACTGAAACTATTGTATAAAATCTATCGTAATAATCTAAGAATCTATCTAGGCAAATATATTTAACCGTCGAAATTACGAATAACACGGTCGCACCTTAGCGAGAAAGTTTGACAATTCTCGTGCAAGACCACTGTATACTTTCCAAAAATCATTCTTTCCTCGAGCATTACCTGGTTGAAACGCACTGCCCGATAAAGCTGTACATATACACAACCGGTTTTTCGTTCATGAATGGGATGGCGAATCTGCCAGTCATCCCTTAATTGATTTGTTGTTATTATTATAATAATATCATTGCCCCTGCATCTAATTTCTTCTGTGTGCCTGAGTTGTATTGCTTTGCCATGTTCAGCGCTAGCTCGTTTGTGCGTTATTGTGTGCGCATTTTTGCTCATTTTGTCGATGTATTAGTTGTTCCTGCCTTTTTAAAACAAAACTTGCTCATTGTGCAAAAAAAAAGACCCAATATTAAGAAAACTGTTACACTGATTCATGTTTTTAATGTTCGCAAATTACAACTGTTCTGAATTATTTCCCCGACGTGCTTTTTCTGTTAGAACTCCTTCCTGTTGTTTTCTTGCATTGCAAAATGTAATATGAAAGTTATATATATAAAAAAAACTCCTGCCTGCAACTTCGCTTAGAAGTCGGCAGTATTGGCTAAATAAATAAATAAATAAATAAATAAATGATGTGGTTGTCATCGTCGCCGATGTAGCTTTTGTTCATGATGATGAACTCAGGCCGTGGTTGTCACCGTCGTTGACGTTGTTGCTGTTCTTGTCGCCGTCCTCGTCGTAAGACACTCCTATAACGCCTGTGCGGTAATTACGTAACTACGCAACGTTCACCTAATCGCCGTTTTAAATAACGCAGCGGCTTTTTAGTTAATCATTAATACCGGCCACCTGCCAACTACGTGATTCTTCGCATTGTGCCAGAAGCGTTCCTGCTGACGCTGTCGCTCACTTTACATGCATGCGTTTCCTGGCACACCCCGCCGAGCGATTTGCGCAACAAACCTGCGCTTCTGACGCGCTGCGACGAATTCAGCTATATACGCGCGTGACTCGCTTCTTTTTTTACGTTTTTTTTTGTCATTTTATTTCGACGCCTTATATATGAGTCACCCTCGAGGAACGTCTTCAACGCCGCTGCGTTACTGTCTTCAGAAGCTTGCCTGCGATCTGTCGCGCGTTCGTCAACTTCGAAGACAATGGACCCTTCCCCTCCGTAGTTCGTTTTCGGGTGTTTATGAATTCTTCTAATTCGAGGAACGACGTACCACACACACGGACATGGTCGCAGTCGCGCGTCAGTTAGTCCCGCGTTGCACGCATTTTAAAATAGGCACGACATTTCGTGGGTTTTCTCTGCTGACGTTCGGCCAGGATCCCCTGAATGTACGACGTCCGCCCGCTTCACAAAAGGCGGTACACTAAAAGGCAGTGCTATAGGTGATTCTTCCCAAATATTCAGAATGCTGGGTTACTGCTGTGGGATAGCGCAACCGTAACTGTGATTACGGTTGCGCTATCGTTACAAATCGTAATTTATGAGAAGGTCGTTCGCTCATGGGGGGGGGGGGGGCATAATCAAGAACACCTAACGGAAAAGTCGCAGCATATCCACGGAGTTAATGATGATGAGTGGGGTGAAACGTGCACTCTTAGAAAAAAGTTAGTAAAAAGGTAGCGACTGCAAGCAAACAGGTAGTAACTGCAGCGCTTACTACCGTTCTCCGACCATTACTACCCTTTTGCAACCTGTTTACTGCATACGTTAGTAGACAGTTACTAGCTGCTGCCGTTACTAACTTTTTGCGACCTGTTTACTGCCTACGTTAGTAAACAGTTAGTAACTGGAATAAAAGAGGTAGTAACTGCGTCCGTTACTACCTTTCTTGCTTCCTTAGTACCTTTTTGCTACCCAACTGCTGATTATTTAATCCAAAACAGTGTGTGATTCCGATTCTGATAATTCGTGAGAGGAATCGTCTAGACGTATCACCATTAAGCGGATAAATGACGCAGGAGATATCCATACATCAAGAAAAAAAGGTGTTTTAATTACGCGAGAGGTACTGGGATCGATACCCCGCACCTCCACCAATGATGTTACGGGGAATAAAGTATACACTGATGAACAAATGTGTACTGGCGAATATACTGGCGAGCTAATGCGTACGACGCTGCTGCAGTCCGAGCACGTTCCCGTTCAGCACTTCGTCGTCGTCATCCTCAGGCATCTACTTAGCCCGTGACAATATGTAAACGTCTTTCTGATATTGTCGAAACTAAGAAGCACAAGTCAACAAACCATAAGCAAGTGCTACACGCGTTGTAATAGACAATTACAACAAACTTAGTAAATTTACAAGAAATTAGCAAGACCGTCGGTTCAAAATAACAAGACGGTCACAATTAATCCGGAGGACGGTCACAATTAATCCACTGCGGCGTTTCTCCAAATTTTCTTGTTGTTTTAGCACGTGAAACCCCAAAAACGATTATTACCTTTTAACCGCTGATATACTAGCTGTGTGAAGCGTTCGAATGCTCTGAGACTATGTCAATAAGTACGGTACTTGGTTTCGGCCACTGTAAATAATGCCTTTTTGTGGCCCTTTTATAATAAAAAGATATGACATATATTTTTTTTAAGTATGAGGCTGTTTAAAAGTCCTGTGCTACTTCCCCAAACACACGTAGTCAGGTAGTATCAAACAGTGCTGCAGATTTACATTTGCTATAATTCATCAAGAAAGACAAGTGCTTCCCTGTGCCAGACATGCATCTGCAAAGTAGGGGCTATATATACCACACGTGTTTTTTCCGACTGTAGCGTAATAAAGAAAGAAAAGATAGGGAACATCTATGTAATATTCGCGTTTAGTGCACACCACGCAAGGTTACCAGAAGCTGTGTAGGCATTAATTGACCAACATTAGCAGTGAAGAAAAACTATGCCAAGATAAATCAACAGGGTAGTATCGGTTGCTACTTTTTTTAAACCTTTTAAAGGTAACTGCCCATGGGGAGTAACGGCTAGGGTAGTAACAGTTACTAAATGCTGCTAGTAACAGCAAAGGTGGTGACTGTTACCACCCTTGCTGTTACTATAACTGCGCTTACTACCAGGGTTGTAACATATGTGACAAACCCTTACTGCCCCAAAGTTAGCAAGTACTACTACCTTTTTTTTTCTAAGAGTGTGTCTGTCCGTTGGTCCGTCCGTTCGTGCTTCCGTCAAAAGGGCCTTGTTAGGATAGGCATTTGAGCCAAGCAGAAAGGGGTGTTCGTAGTTCTGTGAACCAGTTGCCGAAAGGATGCGGACCTGCTGACAGCCATTCAAATATGGCTATTGTTAGTATTGTTTTCCCAACCTGGAAGCAAGGCATATGCAGTCGCGACTCCGCAAAGTGTGCAGCGAGATGACCTAAATGGTTTCGGTCGCGCCAGCCTCCTTGAAAGACCGGCAGCGTCAGCATGGATGACAATCAGCTCCGCAAAATGAGCGTGGCAAGTGGAGGTCCTTTGGTGTTCCTGCTAGTACAAGCATGGGACCCAGCACCCAGCGGCATTCTCACCCCAAGGAAGAGACAAGTATAGGCGCCGGAGGGGCAGTGTGGCTATACGGTGCGGTCAAAGACGTTGATCAGGGCTGGTGTGGGCGGCACCGTCAAAAGTGGTGTGTGTCTGGTGGATGGACAGAGAAGTTTATAGCCATTCTTCCATCTAAGGGTGAGGGGGAAAATACTTTTGATAACCAGTGGCAGCGGGCTCCCAAGAGGGCCTTCGACGAAATCGGCACGATGTAGGACGACATCTTTGTCTAAATGTTCGTCTTGTGGCGAGAAATGCTCGCTTGTGAATAATGTAAAATAAACAACTGTACCGCGTTCCTCATCACTCTCTTCATGCTCGGCGTCTTCCTCCCGATTCCCTGGTGCTGGTACCGGCAAAGTCCCAACAACTCAACGCTATAGTGGCAAGAGTGGTATCCTGCCAAAACCCTAGATCCATCAACTGGTGGCAGGGATGGGAACCTGCTGACATCGGCACTGCAACAAAGGATAGCAGCCGTGGGATCCTGTCAAACGCTGGGTTTCAACAGCCTTCTGAAAAAAAGCAGTTCTTGTTTTTCACGTTTTATAGGATTTCTACATGAACTATGACGCCAGTATATTTAATGAAACGCCCTCTGCAAAAAATGGCATTCCTGTCACAGTGAACGCTGTATCACTTCTTTGCGTAATCGGTTTGATTTGTGTGTGTGTGTGTGTGTGTGTGTGTGTGTGTGTGTGTGTGTGTGTGTGTGTGTGTGTGTGTGTGTGTGTGTGTGTGTGTGTGTGTGTGTGTGTGTGTGTGTGTGTGTGTGTGTGTGTGTGTGTGTGTGTGTGTGTGTGTGTGTGTGTGTGTGTGTGTGTGTGTGTGTGTGTGTGTGTGTTCATTCATTCTCATTTGTAATTTTATAAACTGTCAGGATGTCGCAGCCATTTAACATATTAACGTTATTTAACGCAGCGTTAACATATACTTACCGCCCCATATGTTTGCGACTGTACTCATTTATTCAAAAACTACGCAAGGGTGTGCATAGGTGTTCGAAGGGTCTCACATTAGGGGTACGAGAAAGGGTGGCTGCGACGTTTCACTGCCGCCCTTCCCCCAAAGCAGGCTTCATTGCTGCTGTTTAAGCAGTGACAGGACAAGTCCGACTGATTTAAAATGAGGTATACTTCATTTTAAATCAGTCGGACCTGTCCTGTCAGACTTTGTAACCTTTTAGATAATAAGGACGGGAGAGTGCACCTTTACTTTCTTATGCACACGCCTTTGCAGGCCTGGTTTCTACCGTGTTATGGCTCTTCGGCCACGCTTCTTGTATTTGTAAGATGCGGAATAAAATCGCTACCTCTAAATACCACTACAGCTGAGTCTACTATTACTAAAGAACCCCAGGCGCTCGAAATTTCCGGAGTCCTCCACGACGGCGTCTCTCATAATCGTATAATGGGTTTGGGACGTTAAACCCCACATATCACTCGATTTTATTATTACTATGCAGCATTCCACAAATTTTGTTCGTGTGCTGTAAAACGGGACGACATCTGCTCTGACTGCTCCAAACTTGCTCGAAAAGGCCTTTCTGGTTGCCCAAGCCTGCTGCTCCAAACGGCAGTTTCGCCTGCTCCTTCCAGGACTGCTTTAAAACCCATGTAGCCTATTCCACCTGCCCTCTCTTTATTTCTGAGCATGTATTGCTGGAGTGTGCATGGTTCTGGGAATAGCTTATACAAAGATTACCCTGCCGGGGTGGTATAGTGGCTGAGGTACTCGGCTGCTGACCCGCGGGTCGCGGGATCGAATCCTGGCTGTGGCGGCTGCGTTTCCGATGGAGGCGGAAATGCTGTAGGCCCGTGTGCTGAGATTTGGGTGCACGTTAAAAAACCCCGGGTGGTCGAAATTACCGGAGCCCTCCACTACGGCGTCTCTCATGATCATATGGTGGTTTTGGTATGTTCAACCCCACATATCAATCAGCTTATACAAAGAAAATTTGTAGACCAGCTCCCGAGAGCTTCAACACGCATGCGCGCACTATCTTGCTTAATCGAAAACGTCGTTTCCCGGTATTTCCCCCGCAATCGGTCGGGTTTTATCCAGTTTTTTTCTTTTACCCGCCTTCATTAGTCGTTTCCTTCTCTATGCACTTTCTGTGCGGATTCACGCATCTCTATATGTGCAGTATAACGCATGAAACAGCCGCAGTGCAGTACACTGCTTGCATCGCTAACTTAAGTCACGTCTTTCGGTGTTGATATCGTTTCGGCCCGCTATATATCGAACCTGCTTTTTTTTTAATTTCTGTTTTTATCCTACACTTGCCGTCCGGTGAGTCTGTGGGATGTCACGCCTTCATAAGTAAAAGGAATCAGAAAGGCGCCTGACACACTTTTCGAACCGTTTTACACTGTTATCGCTCTGTCTGACGTTCAGTTGCGACTTGAGGGTGAAACACTGTATATATGCGCGTGGCTAACCCATACACCGCACACGTCACGAATACGTCAGCGCACTGGCGCCTCTTGCGCAAGCGCCCTTTTCCCGCGCTCTATCTGCTGTGCTATTTATGGCTTGCAGTGTTGCTCGTTTGACTCTATTAAACTGACCGCCGGCTTAGGAGAAATTTTGCAGCTTAAAGCTTGCATCGAATTCGTTTTGTTCTTTTTCTTGTATCTTTCCGATATCCGTCATTTGGGATTTACGGCTATAAAAGTTTTTCTTCTTCTGATTTTTCTCTGACTTTAATATTTGGCTGTACTTCTATTCAACGATAAGAGCAAGTGCCGCCGCTCATGACGGGATACTCTGTCGGTACAGTTTCTCTTTGAAGCTATGACGCAGACGGTCCCACCATCACCTTTCCGAGTGTTTCACAAGACGATCGACAGTCGGAGCTCCCTATCAGCAACGCATTAGCTAAATGACGCAGGAGACTACGAATTGATTTCTTGCGTTCTATAGGGGCTAGCAACGGGCAATTACCGAGAGCTGTCGCCCTTTCCTATTATGGCAATGCAGCTACCGCAGCAGGGAATCGTATACCAGGTATACATTGTGCCCGCGATCAACTGACCGCCGCACTCTGTAGTCTGAAACACTCCGCAAAAAGGGGACCTATAACACCGTAGCCTCTGCCATTTATAGCGGTGTCATTAATCGTAGTGCGGCCATGATGACCACGTGCTGTGCGCGCTTATGTTGCGGGTTCGACTCCGCTGCCAGCAAAGACATCGTCAGGGTGGAAGTGCAACATTTGAAATATTGCTTTTGTAGTCATATTACCTTGCGTTTTAATCAATTGTGGATTGTCTTCGTTATCTACGTTATAATAAATTATTCTGGTCATTGATAACATTACGATGATTGCATTGATGGCTTCACCTTTCTTAAATAACGACGTGATATATTTTTCTTGGGGAAGGGGAAGAGCGTACGTAGGTTTGATGAGCCGTATATAATTGTCATTATAGCTGCCTTTCGTAGTACTGTGTTGTTAACGACCATATCTCACAGTCGTGTTACATTCAAGTGCATAAAAGAACCATCTCTATACGTACTCTACCCACGCCGATCTATGACCACCCTGTATCTATTGGGCCGTGCCTTTAGACTTTGTTCCTTCTTCATACGCGATTGTATATGTCCATAGTGATCCTCATAATCATTTTGTGGTTTTTCTTGTGTGTGTTTTGTGTTTCTTCAGTATTGGTAGGGCAACCTGCTCTAACATTCTCACATAGCATATCCTCGATATATATATATATATATATATATATATATATATACACACTCTGTAGCCACCATATGATTTGTTATCCTCCCACCAGCAATGTTCCGATGTGTAACTTCAAATGACTTTTTGTACATTCTCTCTTTAGTAACATATAACGCGTTATTTTTTGTTGTGTTCTTTCAAAGTTTGATGTTTCTTTACGGTTTTGTCGCGACACTCACCCTTTGTAACCCCCCTTACACAATGCCCTGCAACAAGGGCCTGTAAGGTATTTTTAAATAAATAAATAAATAAATAAATAAATATATATATATATATATATATATATATATGTGTGTGTGTGTGTGTGTGTGTGTGTGTGTGTGTGTGTGTGTGTGTGTGTGTGTGTGTGTGTGTGTGTGTGTGTGTGTGTGTGTGTGTGTGTGTGTGTGTAAGATAGATGCGAAATCTTTTTGTACCTGCTTAACTAATATTCGGTATATGAAGTTCGTAACCCCACAGACCCGCAATAATTTCCCCGCCGCGGTGGTCTATGCTACGCGACTGCTAACCCGAAGGTCGCGGGATCGAATCCCTGCTGCATTGTGAATTCGAAGGAGGCGAAAATGTTTCAGGCCCGTGTACTTAGGTTTAGGTTCACGTTAAACAACACCAGGTGGTCTCAAATTTTCGGAGCCCTCCGCTGCGGCGTCTCTAATAATGCTGTCGTGGTTTCGGGACGTTAAACCGGTAATCTTATCTTTATTACTCGCAATGATTAATAGCAACAACACCGCACCGATCAATTCATTCGATTGGGTCGTCCTGCATGGTTTCTCTCGCTGACAGCACGTCGATGCTATAGCCACCAAGGACGCGCAGTTTGTAAACAATGCCGTTTTCACGCCGCTGCGCTGAGTCACTGCGGTCGCTGCTGTTCGCGAGCAGTGCGTCTGTGTATTGCATACACGGCAGGGGTGAACGTGGCAGTTGTCACGACTGCCGCCGATGGCGGGGTCGTCGACTCTCGCGTTGCCCTGCAAGAAGGTCCTTTCCCTCGCGCTTGGATGTGTCCGTTTAACAACGCGCAGTTGTGACTAATACGCACATGATGGAAGCTGGTGGAAGGCGCGTCATCTGTTGAGCTGAGCTGTCGATTTACCGACGCCCGTCGACCTCCGATAAAGGGCACACTGACGGTTAGGTGACTGTGTGTAAACGGGGGGGGGGGGGGGGGGGGGGGGGGAATATAAATAAATTTCTTAAGTTCGGGCGTCTTGTACGTCGGCGACTCCCGAATCATCCCGTATACTGTATGCACGCTTTCTTGTGCCGTAAGAAAGAGAAAGAAGACAACGACCCGTTTGTAGCACGAAACCACAAGTGAATCCGCACGGAGTTCTCAGTAAGAAAAGCTTCATAGTAGCCGAAAAATTCGTCTTGGCCCTTAGCGTACAGACTTCTCGGAAACAAAAGCTTCTTAGTTGCCGAAAAATTCGTCCTATATAGTCCAGGAAAAATTTTTCGGCAAAAGGACCAGGACGAAATATGCAAGCTTTAGCGAGCGTCGATCGTCAAGTTTACTGAAACCCGTTGTATTCGCTGCAATATCACTTAACTCAATCGGATTACCGTAACGCATAAGGCGCTTTTGTGGCTCCTAAATCAATTTTTTATTATGAATTAGAAAATAAACAATGGAGTATTTGTCACCGTTACTTGGCGACGGCTGCCATTGCCACTTGAATGTTACAAATAAAGAAAAAAAAACAAAATAGCATGCATACGTATATACAGTCCTACGGAACTAATAATTATTGGGGTTTAACGATCCAAAACCACGATATCATTATGGGAGATGCCGTAGTGGAGGGCTCCGGAAATCTCGAACACGCCCAAGTTTAAGTTCAAAGGTCCATTTTCGTCTTCATCAAAAATGCGGCCGATGCTAATTCGATCCCGCGACCTTCGGGTCTATATGTACCAAATCTGTAAGACCAGTATCATTGCCAGTATCTGCACCCCAAGAGCGCCTCCCAATCGGTATACACTCTGTTGCTTCTGCAGTCATCGTTCTTGGTGCGTGGTTGACAGTGCTGTTAGCGCCCCGCCGCGGTGGTCTAGTGGCTAAGGTACTCGGCTGCTGACCCCCAGGTTGCGGGATCGAATCCCGGCTGCGGCGGCTGCATTTCCGATGGAGGCGGAAATGTCGTAGGCCCGTGTGCTCAGATTTGGGTGCACGTTAAAGAACCCCAGGTGGTCGAAATTTCCGGAATCCTCCACTGCGGCTTCTCTCATAATCATATGGTGGTTTTGGGACGTTAAACCCCACAAATCAATCAATCAACAGGGCTGTTAGCCCAAGGACACCGGTTCGATACCACGTCTTTACGATGTGAATGAAATGCGACAAACGTGCGCCTATAAATCAGACTTGGAAGTAATGAAAGTACAGTTTTTAACTTACTTTTCGTTCCAATCAGTTTTGTAATGAATCACTTTTGTGGCTTGGTAATATAACGACGTAACGCGTCAAAGTGAGTAATTTGAACGAAATTGCACATCATTTCCCCAAACCATTTCTGGCTGAAATATAGCAGGTCCGCTTCCTTACGACACACACACACACACACACACACACACACACACACACACACACACACACACACACACACACACACACGCGCGCGCGCGCGCGCGCACACACAACACGAAAAGATTGACTATAACGAAAGGAAAAATAACAAAGACGCGTTAATCCGAGTGGCAAAGCTCAATCCTGGGAAGTTGAACGAAGATCTCTGCGATTTGAATGCATTTAGGTGCTGTGGAGAATGCATGCCTGAGTTGTTGCATATAGATTGCGAAATTTGGTTACTTTCGGTGATGTGTGATGTTCAATATAACTTATTTTCATTTGCAAGTAAAAAAAGAAGGATTTTGTATTTTATAATTAATTTTCATCTCTGGTGTATATACTAAACATACTTGTGCACGTCGAAAAATACCCCAGGTGTTAAAATGTAATCCGCGAACGCCCGCCTCAAAGGCGGGCCTTGTATGGATCTGTCTCGCGAAAACCCAAAGGTTTAATTTTATTATTTAATTCGCGCATAGGTATGCACTATCAACGCCTCATGAAAACCGAACAGCGACAAGCCTTCGCAATGGCATAGTGAGCGCCGTCCGCTTACCTTCATGGACAGGCGTGCGCCTCCTGTTCGTCATCTCTGCCCATGGTGATAAGTGGACGGCGCACATGTACTATCAGCGTCAAATGAAATCCGAACAGCGGCAAGCCTTCGCGATAGTATAGTGCGTGCCGTCCAGTTGTCACCGTTGACAGGCACTTGCATCCTGTTCGGCAGCTCTGCACATATATACGCGTGCTTGTCCGTGGTGATAAGTGAACGGCGCGCGCGGTACCATCGCGAAGGCTTGTGTCGCTGGTCGGGCTTCATTTGACGCCGATAGTACCATCGCGAAGGCTTGCCGTTGTTCGCGTTTCATTTGACTCAGATAGTACTATCATAGAGTAACATATAGTACTATGTTACTCTATGGTACTATCGCGCTACAGACCATTTCAAGGATTACACACACAGCCCCTTGATGACTTCCGCTTTTGTCCATCGATGAGCCACAATAGCATTGCTGGACCAGAAAAGCTTTAGAAAATAGCTCGCCGATTTTCTACAATTTCTTTCCCTTAATTGGTAAAAATATATTCGAATAAACGTTCTTTTGAGCTACATAAATATTATGATACATTCCGTTGTACTTTACGCACGTTTTTTTTACGTGAAAAACGAAAGCGAGACTTTTCTTACGCTTGAAAAGAAGTTAAAATCGTGCTTTCAGTTTCGACGTTAGGAGCTGATGGTAAATGAGGTGACCGGAAGTTTTTTTTTTTTTTTTGTGTGTGTTGGAGGGGGGGGGAGGGTACAACGCTTGACATTTTGAAACCTTCTATAGTTAGTTCTGTGCTTTCGCTGTGACATCTTCCGAGTCGCGTGCGCTGACCCGCGCGTTGACCACGGGGTCTGCGTGCAGGCTTCACCCCGGACGTCAAGGTGTGGGAGGTGTGCTTCAACAAGACGGGCGACTTCAAGGAGGTCAAGAGGGCCTTCGAGCTCAAGGGTCACACGTCGGGCGTCTTCTGCTTCGCCTTCTCCAACGACTCGTCCAGGTATGTATGCCTGCGTCGGTGCACCTTCAAAGTTCGCGGTACATTCGAAATTTCGAATTGAATACAGCTCCTGTTCTTATTCCATCAGAGATTTCACAATCTTATATGTCTTGTAGAACACGCGAATACATCAAAACTCGCTGAAATCGAACGATGTTTTGCATCGAACACGAGGACGCTTTAACCTCAATGCATAAAAAAAATGGCAGCGTATCCACAGGGTGAATGATGGAGAGTGGGGCGAAGCATCCGTGCGTCCATTCGTTTTTACTTCCGTCCGTTCATGCGTCCGTCTGTGTGATCGTCCGCGCGTCCATCCGCCCGTCCGTGCGTGCGTCTGTTCGTGCGTCCGCACGTACATCCCTGCGTTCGTCCATGCATCCGCCCCTGCGTCCGTCCATGCGTCCATCTGTCCGTGCAGCCATCCGTGCGTCCGTCCATGCATCTGTCTGTGTGTCCGTTAGTCTGTCTAGTCAACACTCCAAGTGCCACCATCTCGCATCTTTTAATCATATATTCCCCATATAGAAGCACCGCCATCCAGCGGACATTCCAAGGACTAAACGAGAGGTGGCACACGCACACTTTCTTACTGCTTGCGCTTCGGGTCTACTTCCCACCTTTAACCACCTCGAGTTCATGATATATACTAGTTCACTGTATTCATGGCACTGCGGCTCAACGCTCGCTAAACCTTTCTAAAGCCAAGGAGGTTACGCCCAGCGAGTATAACGTAGCAACCTTTTCCTGTCAGATAGTGCTCAATGTACACGCCAACGGCTGCTAATGGGGAGTGAGAGACAGGAGAATTCGACGCTGCGAATTTTCGATTGTTTAACAACGCACAGGAGAAATCTCCCACCGGCAGCACCTTGGAGGTCAAAGCGAGACATGTTACGCGTTTACGAGGGACGAACGGGTGCCGCTTTAAGGAGCTTCGCCCCTAAAATTACGGCTATATCGAACGAAAATAGCCGGCAATATTGGACACAAGCTAGTCCGAAACGGGCCAAATAGTTGGCGTTCCTTTGTGAAAGATCTGCTTCTTCTCACGGAACGTAACATAATCCGGAAGAGTCAATGGTGGGATTAAGAGAGCCGTAGCGATGCTGCATTTCGTCGCCTATAGAATCCACCCGCGAATATACCCTCCCCCTCTTCCCCGCACTACTACAAACCGTGCAAAAGTAATCACCTCGTGAAACTCCTCATGCATTTTTTTCCCTCCTAACCGTTTTGGGTTATCGTGAAACAGTTTCGTGAATCCTAATGCGCACGGAAATTCGCATCGAAAGTATGCAAATTCTTTAAAAGTTTCATATAGAATGACACGATACAGCGAACTAATTCTCGTTTCATAGCGAGTTTTTCTCTCCTTTTTTTTTTTCGTTCTGTATAGATGTAGCGCGCATGTGATAATGTGACCGATAGAAAGCGCTTATATAGTGGCTGCCGTATTTGTCTAATACATTTTACCTTGTTGATTGTGACACTTCAGTGATCGACTTTCCCCCTGCAACTGTTATCTCCCTCTCTGTGTAACGCGTCAAGTATACGCATTGTCACACAATGCTCGCGCACAACGCCACAGCGTTCTTTATCAAAAGGGGGGCGCTTTTTCGTGTGCACGCTTTATCTCCGGCCTTGTTTCGTCTTATCTCAGAACAATTTGTTCACCTTGTACAGGGCGTAATTCACACTTTGACAGCCCCTTCCCCCGTTCCATTTTTTATGTGTAAACTTGATATCGTTGTCGATTGCTCGCGTTGAGGGAACCGTTCTTGCGAACCGAGCTCGAGCTTACATCAACTGAACGCTCGCTTATCACTCCGTAAACTCTGCACTGAGATTTCCCTAGTAATGTCATTTCCACTGAAATTCTTGGAAGCTGCGATCATGCCTCGCGGACATTATATCCGGGCTGTCGCTTGTCTATTACAGATTTCCGCGTGCTGAAGCGGCAATTTTGTTCCGGATGCAATTATCGCCGTTAAGCGGAATCAGGCGTTGCGATGACAAGAACGGAACAGACGACAAGAACGCAACAGAGAGATTGAGCGAGGTTGCAGGTTGCCTTCATGATGCCAGGAGTACTGTTTGTTGCTTCTGTGAGCCTATATAGCGCTTTATTTACTTTTGTCTTATGCTCAAGCGTTGTATTGGCAGTCAACTAGGATTTCGCTAGCAGTTTCTGGGTGCGCGACAAAGAAAAAAAAACATTTCCTCTATCAAAATTGTAGAAAAAAAATAGAATGTAATAATTGCAAGTGCAGCACAAAAACGACATCATTTGAGACTACAATGAAAATGATATTTACCTTACGACATCTTGTAAAAGAAACCTATTTTTTTAAACTCTTGTGGAGTTTAATCGTGAGCTTCGAGAAGCCCCAACACTATGTCAGCACACAAAAGCGCTTACCAGTACGTGGAGCGGGGACTATAGACCAATTCTGGCTAACGTCGGCTACACCGGTGCCTGTTGGCTATCTCTTTCTATAATTATGCAGTAAAACCATGCATGTGTACCTAAACATCTACATTGGTATAAGATGTTTATCGCGCTATGTGGCAGTACCGTTTACGAAGATTGGGCCAACTTTTTCCTTTCATCTTCCTTATTCCTAAAATGTGGCATCGTTTTGTCCACCTGCTTCTGTCTATCTTGTCTTAGCCCTTTTACCGCCCCGCCGCGGTGGTCTAGTGGCTAAGGTACTCGGCTGCTGACCCGCAGGTCGCGGGTTCGAATCCCGGCTGCGGCGGCTGCATTTCCGATGGAGGCGGAAATGTTGCAGGCCCGTGTGCTCAGATTTCGGTGCACGTTAAAGAACCCCGGGTGGTCGAAATTTCCGGAGCCCTCCACTACGGCGTCTCTCGTAATCATATGGTGGTTTTGGGACGTTCAACCCCACATATCAATCAATCGATTGGCCCTTTTACCGATTAGAAACCCTGTGCCCGCTTTCGACAGTGTGTGATGAGTGATGATCGTCGACCGTCTGGTGGAGTGCAAGTCGACAATATGGTGGACCCACCCGATCACGCACCGCCAGGGTTCGCTATATACTCTGCACGCACCGTATACGAACGCGCCGGTGCATCGCTTCTGACGCTGTACCGAGCTCGCCGTCTCTATTTACAAACCTCTTTGGCTCTCTCTATATACCATGGTCGACGCGTTTTTCGCTATACCTCATGCGCGAAACCGGGCGAAGGTGATCGACAGCGTATCACCGAGCGTGATCGCCCAGAGATAACGTCGCCCTTGAATGAAAGTCACCTTCGCTACGTGCGTTGCGAGGTTTGCGATGCGGTGGCCAATTAGTGGTCGTTATACGGAACGAGTCCGTCGCCGAAAATCCGCTCGATTCGTGTCGCGATACGCCGCGCTTCGTCTTAACGGCTCGTCGAGGATTCGTTCACGCCGATTCCCAGAGCGCGCGAGATCTGCGTCATTTTATTAATGCGATAGCAATTATGCGGACACTCTCGACTGGATTTCGCCGCTGGCGTCATTCACCGTACACATCTGTACGTATCTGTATGTATGTAAACGCAATAAAGAAAACTAATTTAGAAAAAAAAGACTCCGGCGCGCGGAATAGAACGTCCGACCTCTTGCTTGTGAGTGCGAGGCGTTAACCACGAAGGAGCGTCTCCTTCAAGGCTGAAACGGCAAGCTAACTATATTGACTACTTACTGCTGGTGATGGCCATCTCGGAGGAACTATCGTGTTTTAAGCATTGCCAGCGAGATGGCGCAATGAGCGAGCGTCGCATAAAATCCCCGTATATATATTTTTTTAGGAAAATACCGCCATTCTTTAACCAAGCCGCCGCGCACCCTCCTCTCCCGCCTCTCGGACCGCCACGAACATCGTGCGTGTTATTTATCAGCGTAACATAGCATTCTTAATAGGAAAGTGGCGCGAGACGGCTTATAGGGCCGGCGTCCACATGGTGGTCTTTTGGAAGAGGATATAGATATGGTTAAAGCACAGCACCGAGTTAACTGGTGGAACATGGGAGAGGCCTTTGTCCTGCAGTGGACGTAGTCAGGCTGATGATGATGATGATGATGATAATGATAATGATAATAGATATGGTTTGGGCACTTGGGAGAGAAGGGTTGGACACTTTGGAGAGGATATGGAGGGGAGTGACATCCAGCAGCACTCCGCAGCCTGGCGGAGTTCGTGGAGGAGTCGGGAATTGCCGCCTACCACTGATCCCAGGAGCCATGCTGCCCTTGCCCTTGCCGACGGCCTGCTGCTCGCGCTGAAGCGGCCCGGACATCCCTCTCTACACTCCACCACTATTTCTCCTATCCTCTTTCATCCCCCTCTACCCCACCCAAAGGCACTGCGCCGTGTCGCCTGTAGGCAGACAGAAATTAGGTGCCTTCTTCCTTTTCCACATGAACCACTACCACCATATACATGGGACCGACAACTGACTTTTTTCGATCCAGTTTTTTTTTCCTGCGAGACAGAAAGCTTACCCTTCGTAGTGATCGTAGCTGCAGTAGTTAATCCCAAAAACTCGCAGTCATTTTATAAGCGGTATTTCTCGATCTGAAAGGCTCTGAACATGGTAGTGTCTTTTCATCTGGCAACGCTGAGTATTGATAGCGATGCCGGTAGCCTTTCTGGTCGCTTACGCATGCTGTCGTTGTTCTTATTTCGCATTATTTCCTGGAACTATGCTTAACCACGTTTATTCTGCGCTTTACAACTATTTTTGTAAATAACAAGCCGTCACAACGAGACGATGTGGCTTTATAGAGCTTCTCTGCATTTGTACCGCGTCGCCAAGCCAAGTAATCGAAAACGGAACTGCGCATATGGATGCGTGGATGGATGGATATGGCTGTACCCTTTAGATCGGGCGGTGGCTAGCGCCACCAAGCCGTCCACCATACATATGTCTCGCAAAGGCAGCGCCACTTTAATGCGTACTACTAACGCAAGCTTATACTTATACTTTTATGAAATATTATCTCTCGCTCTAAAAAAATCGAACAATATTTCAGTACTAATCAATAAATTGTTGAGCGTGTGCATTAACGCATGGTCACGTGACAGGGCATTCATAGTAGTTTATGCTTTTGCCATCAGTGACGCCACAGGCCATTTTTCGAAATTTTCAAAGAAGAAATAAAAATAAAAATTCACTTCTCACGAAAAAAACAGGGTTGGTTTGAGTCACTATAAGGGACAATCTTTCCATCCGTGCAGTCATCTCATTTCATGTTCTGAGCAGTTGTGGGTCCCTTTAAGAGATTTTATCGTCGCCAGGTCGTCTCGACGCAGCGGTGCGTGCTTATCTCCCAGTGGGGAGAATATAGTAGGCCTTGGGCTTTCACTGGAACGAATCTGTTGTAGTTACCGGGTTCACAAATGTCGCTGCACTCGCTGCACAATCTCCGTTTACTAAAGAAGCGCGCTATTCAGAGACAGTGAAGTAACAACTGAGACACTTATTCGCGCGAACAACGCGGGGCACGTTTCGATCTGCTTACTATTCTTCGCGTGACATTCCAATTTGTTTCTATAGCATTCATCGCTACGCCTTTGCGGCAAAGCTGTGACTTTTTTTTTTTTTTGCTCGCATTTTTGGCGGAGCTCTCAGTGTTTAAGCAGGATGAACACATCGACTTATTGGAAAAAAGGAAGAGATGGCTATCGCCTTCGAGTTCTCTTACGTGAATGCATAAGAGACCCTGGATTATTATTATTATTATTATTATTATTATTATTATTATTATTATTATTATTATTATTATTATTATTATTATTATTATTATTATTATTATTGTGTAGCTGATTTACACATTCCCTTCATGTCAATGTTACATTTACTGAAACATGATCGAAAATCTATGGGAATACAAACTGTTTAGTGTTTTAGATTTCCGAAAGACAACATGTACGTGAATGTCGAGATCAGCAAGTAATTGAATTAGACTTAGGTGCACGTTAAGAAATCACAGATCATCGAAATTTCTGAAGCACTCCGCTACGGCGTTCTTCATTATCATATAGTGGTTTTGGGATCTAGAATTCCCGCGAATATTATATTTAGTAGTAAGAAATTGAGTTTTTGTTGGCTCTAAAAGATTAACGAAAATTTTTTTTCATTGTGATGTGTTTTGACATTAGGACACGCACTGGAAAGACTGCGTACTTTGATCATCAAAAATCCTGGTGCATGTTGTCATGTGAGTCTCTATTGCACACCTGATGCTAAAAGACATTAGGCTTTGCAGGTCTAATGTCAATCTAGTGACTCATTGGGTGTGCATTAGCTGCACATTAGACTCTCAACATTCATTTTCATAAGGGTTCTTGGAGGCCGAGCGCATGTTCGCTCACAAAGAAGGCTCACAAAGATATGACGAAGAAAAGGACATCATCATTCAAAATAGAATTTGAGTAGAATGTTAATAGAAATTGTTGCTGGGGTAGTTGATTGATGATGCTACGCTGCAGAGGGCAAGATCAGTACGGAACATAGAGGAGCACACACATCATAGTACAAACGCGCCACTACCCATATTGTGAACAAAAGCTTTCCTGCATAGTGTGGGCATTTATATAAGGCACTTTTTCGTCACCTGTATATATAACCATCGTCACACGGTGTTCTTCATCGTTTGTGGAGACACATCCCGAGTTCATTCTGTGCCTCGGATGTTACTGGTTTGCCAAGTTTTCGAGTACTACGTTGCAACTGGTGGAGGTGCTGGGTATAATACTGCATACATCTGTACAGCTGACATGCGCATAGTGCCAGTCGCGACCACATAAGGACATATCGCCAGAACGCATGTTCAGAACTTTACTGTGCATGTGCAGCAAATCCTTTTCTACAGTAAAGGCAGTTGCGAGTTAGCGCTTGTCTTGTGTTGTGTGATGTTCTGCGTCTTGTGATAGGTTGGCGCTCTGCAATTTAACGATGGAGTGAAGTCGTCAGCGCAAAGCACCTTGAGCTGCCTGCTTCGGCAGCCTTCAAAAATATAGGGAGAGTGAGAGACTGTCGGCGATTGAGACAGTGTGCGCCCTCTCCCCACATTGCAAGTTCGTGAGGAGGATAGACGACATTGGGCGAATGTGACGTCCTGCTATCATATGGAGGAGGATTCAGAGTCTCCGAAGCGAAGGGTATAGCGCGAGGGGAAGATAGTAGTTATACTAACTGGTTGCTTATTTGGTTATGTGCAAAAGGAGGGAAGGGGAATAAAATATTTTACTCAAAATATTTAGGCCAACGCTGAATGAGGATAGAAAATGAGAGTGAGAGAGGCGGAAAGTAGACGTCGTCTATTTACAGATGTACACAGAAGTACATGATGATTTATTGGTCGCTTGAGTAGTAAGCTCTGACATAGAGTAGTGCTGTGAGGTTAGTAACGCGTGATAGCTCGCTGAGCCTATACGTTGGCCACAACTCACTATTCCGCAGAGTTGACTTGAATTGGTGCAGAATTGACAAAGTTGAATGGGTGCTTTGACACAGAAACCATTGTGAGAGCGGTAACTAAACATGGCACACACGAAGAAACTGAGGAGAACAGGCGCACACAGGTGCGCCTGTTCTCGGGTTTCTTCTTGTGTGTCGTGTTTAGATGCGCTCTCACGATGGTTTCTATGCATCCTCTTTTGTAGCCTAAGCCATAGAATTTCCTAAACTTAGCTAGATGAGACTCTGGCGCTGCGATCGCTCAGCGACCATGGGAATGATGGGTAGTACATGGGCTTGCCCAGTCTTCGTATTTGCGGTCGGCGAATCGCACTTGTGGTTTTGTTTATTGTTGTGTTTTGGTTTTGTTTCGATGGAAATAACGAACCCTTTTGAATTTCATGACCTGCTTTTAAATGGTAAGCTTAAAAGAATAAGGTGGTGAAGCGCAACCGCTAAACATTTGCCGATTTTTGTTTCGTGAGAAAACAGCTCCAAGCCACACGAACACACACGGAGCCAAAAGCAGGCCAGAAGTACAAAGATTAGACAAATGTGTGTACTACCCATCATTCCCATGCTTGTTGAAGCGCCGGACGCAGCAGCTCCCATAGACACTAGCGCCACAGTTCCCTCTAGTGTATATTTAGGAAACTCTATGGCCTAAGCTACACTGGCCGAGGTAGAGTAGTTTCGCGTGGCTCATCGAGAGCCGTGCTGCGCATGTTCGAGGAGTAGTGACGTCACGTGGCGCACGTATGGCGCGCCGGAGAATGCCTGGAAGCTGCAGGAGTGACGTGTCACTAGTGGGCTGCCGTTTGACTCTTGTGAGCTCGCTCGCTAGTCCGTCATTCCTTGCCCCAGTCCACCGGTGCTTCCGTCCGTCCGTCCGTCCGTCCGTCCGTGTGTCCGTTCGTCTGTGTATCCTGGCATAGCCGAGCTAAACCACTGCTATTTTTTTCTGAGTTTATTCTATTAATTTTGATTGTGTTGATCCTGGTTGTATTTGACTGCTGAGTGCTGAGCACACATGTAAGCTGTACAGATATAATTCTGTGACTGGGCAAGCAGTTTCAAAAAGCCTAGGTGTTGTTGAAATAAAAAAAGAGAGTTTACGCAAAGGGTGTAGCACAGAGTATGAGATCATTAAGAGGCAATATACGGTAAATGGAGCATAAAATCGCTTGTCCGTTTACTGAGTATTGATCTTTGGTGTTTCATGCTTCCAACTTGTTTATCGCAATGAGGTGACACCGGTGGCCTTCTTTTGTCCTGTTCACACGTCTCAAATTCGTCGTTTGCTTCTTTTTCCCTCTTCCCGGTTCTCAATTTGTGCAGGATGGCGTCTGTTTCCCGTGACGGAACGTGGAAGCTGTGGGACTGCAACAGTGAGTACAACCGGCGCTACTTCCTCGTTTTCTTCTTATTTCCGCCGCACCAGTGCTTTATATCAGGCGATGCTTTGCGTAAACACTACAGAATGGGGATTTGAGGAGGGTGAAGAAGCTACAGAGAAGTTGTTTAAGCAGGAACAATACGGTAGATGTCACATCCCGCCTATGATGTCGCGTGCGACGTGGTCGTGCTTGTCGGCACTCACATCCTTCACCCTATCTGACAGGCTTTCATCACGAAGCAATGGTCGGGACTCCAATATGTACTATTTTTGATCGCGTCCATAGGATGTATTTTTTTTAAGATGATAGTCTTTCTTGGGACCTTCGACGCAAAAATTTTGGTCTGTCTGTCTGTCTGTCTGTCTGTCTGTCTGTCTGTCTGTCTGTCTGTCTGTCTGTCTGTCTGTCTGTCTGTCTGTCTGTCTGTCTGTCTGTGGTTGCTTATCTGTCTGTCTGTACGTCCGTCCGTCCGTCCGTCTGTCTGTCTGTCTGTCTGTCTGTCTGTCTGTCTGTACATTTGTCTGTTTGGCCGCCCTTAACGATACTCTAAACAGTACCAAACGATACTCCGAACGGCCGACCCTATTCGCAGCGCCCACCAATATTGCTCAAGATTTAGCATTCATGCTTGTGCGATTGTTAATTAAAAATCTATTATTGCGCATAAATATATAAGGCACCATAACAACACGTCAATATTCTGTATGTGTGTCTTTTTGCTAGAAAAGGCATACATAAGTAATTCTAAGGACCGTATAGCTCTTATCACGCTGCGCTGATGATGCAGCGCTCGCACGAGAAGGCAAGTGTTTCCAACGCTTTGCTAAGACGACACGGTGGTGGCACCTACCCGTCGCCTTGCGGTCTACCCCTTATCACCTCCGAGACGGGCGCGCACGCCGCGCGCTTTGTTTTCGAAGATAGCTGCCAGATGGCGCTCATGTCTCACGTGTGACGTGCCTCGATGCGCTCTTTCGCCTCCGCTGCACGCTCTTGGACACTCTGACGCAGCACCCCCGGAATACCATTCACCGATTTTCTTGCGCAGAACATCAAATAAACGTTTTGTTCACTCACTCCAGACGCAAGACTATCGTCTTTCGACGACATTAGCAGTGTAACATGCAGATAGGGGACCATTTTTTTATGTTTTTACGAGTCTGTCCTGAGCTCCCGTCGTGTCGAACGCGTCTTCTGATTCAAAGAACGCACCATTCCAATGGCAAACTCTACGGCGCTAACTTCTTTCGCGAAACGAACTCGTAACACATTGTGGTAAGAGTGCTTCTCACAACCAAAATCGAAACTGGAAGTGAAACCGACAGCGAAAATAACCGACGAAGACGAAAGTGTGCACGGGGTCAGACGAACGTGAGCGCGTGAGTTTCGGAACAGCGACGGGCAGAAGAAGAACGCGGCCAGCTAGCAAGAGCGCTAGGCGTTGGGCCTCAGGGGACCGAACCAACGAGCGGGTGTCACCAACCCAACCGGGACGAGCGTGGCATGTTCCTGAGGCGAGTGGCGGTTCCGGGCCGGGCCTGACATGCTGTTCCTGTGGCGGACGAGCGTGCGGGCCAGGGCAAGCGGCTGATCCTGTCCAGACTCGGGTCCGGCACAACCAGTCACCGAGATCGTGGCCACGGTGCCACGTCGGAGCCGGTCCGGCACAACCGCCAATTGAAGGTGCGACCTCGGTGTTGCGTCGGCCGCAGCGTGGGGCCGCCTGGTCCAGCACGAGCAGCTGATGGTCTGCTCGTGAGCTCCCGTGCACTTGGCAACCTCCCCGTGGCGAGGTTGCGTCGTCGACGCCATCGTCTTCAGCGGGAGCGTGAGTGGCACCCGGCGGAATTAGACTTCCGAGTAGTGAGGACGCGTGGGTTACCCGCGGGCGCGTAGACGTAAGGACTGTATGACTGAATTACGGAGCCAGTGTGTTGTACAGATAGCCACAGTGTTGTGATTGTTTTGTGTGTGAAGTCAATAGATGTTTCTCTTGTCCTTGTCTTGGGTTTCTGCGTCTGAGGGCCCAAGAACCACCACAATTGGCGAGCCTGCCAGGATGGCTTATTAAAATCTAAAGCCATTACTCAGACGCAGCCTTCGCCATGGACAGGGAGAAATTTATTGCACTTGGCCGACAGCTAGGGTTGGAGAACGAGGAGCTCAGAGAGTGGGTTGAGCGAGAGTGCGTTGAAGCTCGAGATGAGTGTGCTAGGGAGCGCGAGATCTCGAAAGAAAACGCTGAGAGGCAGCAGAAGCTGTTAGAGCAGCAGCAGAAGGTGCAGGAACAAGAGCTGAAGATCCTCGAACTGAAGCTTCGACTTCAGGAGAGCGCAAGCGGGGTACAGCCAATGGTGGCTGACGAACAAGGAGGATCCAGCATGAGCGCCAGAGCAATAACAGAGGTCTGCAGTCCTCATAAACTGATTCCGCCCTTCAATGAGGATCGGGACGACCTCGACGCGTACCTGCAGCAATTTGAACGGGTTGCCACGTGTCAAGGGTGGCCGCGTGAAAAGTGGGCTCTTTCGCTTAGCCTATGCATGACAGGAGAAGCGCTAACAGTCATAGGCCGGTTAGATCCAACAGCTGTGCTGAATTATGATCAGCTGAAAGCGGCGCTTCTTCAGAGGTTCCGCTATACTGCGGAAGGCTACCGCGAAAAATTTCGTAAAGCGAAGCCCGAAGAAAACGAGACTGGTCTGCAGTATGCTGCAAGACTTTCCGGCTACTTTGACCGTTGGCTTGAAGTGGGAAAAACGGAGACAAGCTTTGCTAGCCTGCGAGATCTGATGATAAGTGAGCAATTCATGAAGGGTTGTTCTCCGGCACTCAGGATCTTTCTCAAGGAGAGAAGTTGCAAAACCCTGAGTTCGCTTTGCGAGACTGCCGATAACTTCATGGAAGCACAGGCGCTCACAAACTTAGGAAGAGAACGGATTCCCAAGGATCCGGGACCTTCGGTGTCCAAGCCGGAGTCCGCGAAGAAGACGGAGAAGCCTGCAAGTCGCTGTTTCCTTTGTGACAAGGCAGGCCATCGCGCAGCCGACTGCTGGTCCCGCACGAAAGGGAATACTTTCAGCCGATGCGGAGTATGCAAACAAAGTGGACACAGCAGTGACAGATGCCCCGGTAGAAAATTTGGCAAAGACCAGGCATCATGTATGCTATCGGAAAAACGCGAAGACTTGACACCTGAACACCATAAGAGTGGCTACATTGTTCTCCAAGACGGCGGAACAATACCCATCGTCAATGCCACATCAAGTCGACGATCCGCGAACGTTGGAGTCGCTGACATGCCTGTTGTGGAGGGGTTCCTAGAGGACAGACCAGTACATGTGCTTCGAGACACCGGCTGCAACACGGTCGTCGTGCGGCAATCCTTGGTTCCGAAGGAGAAGTTCACGGGAACGACGAGCCCGGTGTACTTACTGGACCGTACTGTGCGATACCTCCCAGAGGCAAAAGTCCTTTTGCAATGTACATTGTTTACTGGGGAAGTACTCGTTAAGTGTATGACCAACCCATTATACGACGTAATTTTGGGCAACATCAAGGGCGCGGCATTGCCGGATACGTTACCTATGAATGAGTCAGCACCACAGCATGACCATGGCCATGTGGAAACAAGGCGTGCACCATGCACAGACTCTAGCAAAGGGAATGCTGTCAATGGTGAGCAGGATGTATCTGGCAATTTGCACGCAACCCAACCAAGATCGAATGCGGAGGAAGCGTATGAGCCACCGCATGAAGCCATGAAAAAGTGGCCCCTACCCGACGAAGTCCTCGTGGGAAAAGCAGGAGAAACGAAGAAGCACACTTCTTTACCTGTGATGACTCTGCCTGCTTTACAAGTGGGAAGTGAGGCGCTTAAAAAATATCAAGTGGATGACGAAACTTTGCGAAAGTGTTTCGAGGCGGTTGGCAAGAAAATCATGTCGAACGATCGAGAAACGGTGTTTTTCATTCGGGACGGAACCTTATTCCGCAAGCACAACTTGCCAGATGGAACTAATTTGGAGCAACTTGTTGTACCACGACAGTTGCGTGAGGTGGTGCTGAAACTAGCCCACGAAGGCATCTTAGCCGGCCATCAAGGTATCACGAAGACAGTAAGCAGGGTCACTAGAGAGTTCTACTGGCCGGGTGTCCAATCCGACACAAAACGCTTCGTGAAATCTTGCGACATCTGTGGATGGATGGATGCTATGAGCGTCCCCTTTATAACGGGGTGGTGACAAGTATGCCACCAGGCTCGACAAAAAAAAAAAAATCTTTTTTCTTTTTTTTTATGTTGGCCTAATGCCTCTACTTCGATAAATTCTATCTTAATGGAAAAAAGGTAAATTTTCAGCTTAAGTTCTCTGCCATTTACGGCACACTGTCCATATTTTATTTTTCCAATATTTATTTTTGTCCTTTCTCTCTAATTTTCTGCCACCAATACTCTAACCGTCTCTTACTTATTTCAATCGCGGGTGTGTTCAGCTTTCCATTGTTGTCCCTAAAACCCAAGGCTTCCTGTAGGTTCGTGCCCAAACGTACACCTGGGTGGATATCTCCACATTCAATCAGAACATGTTCCGCCGTTTCCTTATCTTTCCCGCAGCATGTGCATTGTTCTTCTTCTTTACTGAATCTTGCTTTATAACTACGCGTTCTAAGGCAACCCGATCTCGCTTCAAACAGTAAAGCGCTTCCCCTTGAATTATCGTAAAATGCCTCCCTCCTTATTTCATTTTTGCCCTTTCGGTAGTTACTCAAAGCCGGTTTTTTCTCCATAGCTGCCATCCAGTAAATCCTCTCCGCCTCCCTGACTTTTCCCTTAACGCTCTTTGTTGACATATGGCTCACAATACCAGCCGTATATTTACTAGTGAGTCTTCTAGTTCTTTTTCTCCACTGTGTGTCCACGCTCTTCCTATACAAATAACGGAACACCTTCTCTGCCCATCTACTCTCCTTCATATTTCTTAGCCTTTCTTCGAACCTTATTTTGCTCTGCGCTTCCCTCGCCTCAAAACCTGCCCACCCCATATCGCCCTTTACAGCCTCGTTTGTCGTCTTCCCGTGAGCACCCAACGCGAGGCGTCCCACAGTCCTTTGATTTACATCCATTCCCGATTGCACCTCTGCCCTCATGCACACCACTGAGTTCCCAAAAGTAAGCCCTGGAACCATTACACCCTTCCACAGACCTCGAAGCACCTCATACCTATTGTATCCCCACAACGCTCTGTGCTTCATTATTGCCGCATTCCTCTTTCCTTTTGCTGCCGAGGCTTTTTCCTGTACCTCCATGTATCTATCACTCTCATTTACCCATACTCCAAGGTACTTGTATTCACTTACCCTCGGTATTTCTTGGCCTTGTATGGACACCGTCTGATCACAGGGATCATTGAATACCATCAAACCACACTTCGTTACACTGAATCCTAGTCCAAGAGCTTCAACGGATGGTGAAGGATCTGTCAACGGATGGTGCCACGCCACCTGGTGGGACGCGCTCCCTTGGGCACCACGCCTATCATCGAGACACCGTTTACGAGAGTTGGCATTGATATTATCGGCCCATTGTCACCAACATCTGAAAAGGGCAGTCGCTACGTACTGACAATGATAGATTTTGCGACGCGATACCCCGACGCGGTAGCACTTCCCTCCATTGAATCGAGACAGGTTGCGGAAGGTCTCCTGGAAATGTTCTCTCGCGTTGGCATACCTAAAGAGATCATCAGTGATCGCGGCACGTCTTTCATGTCAGCAGTTATGAAGGAATTCAGCCGACTGCTTTCATTCAAACAACTGCCTACTACGCCATACCATCCGATGGCCAATGGTTTGATTGAACGTTTTAATGGGACATTAAAACGCATGATAGGGCGAATGTGTCAAGAGCGTCCGAAAACCTGGGACCGTTACATTGGTCCGTTACTGTTCGCCTACCGAGAGCTTCCCCAATGTAGCACTGGATTCTCTCCTTTTGAACTATTATATGGTAGATACGTGCGAGGGCCAATGGCTGTTCTCAAGGAGCTCTGGACGAACCCTCGCCTCGATGACGAGACCAAGACGACATACACGCATATGATGGAGCTGCGGCAACGTTTAGAACGCACCTGTGTGCTCGCACACGAAGAATTGATGAAGGCGAAGAAGCTGCAGAAAGGGTACTACGATAAGAAAGCGAGACAGCGCGAACTTGTCCCTGGTGACCAGGTGCTGGTGTTGTTACCAGCCGATGCTAACAAGCTGGTGCTTTCCTGGAAGGGCCCCTTCCCTGTTATTGAGAAACGCAGCGAACTGGATTACCTAGTAAACCTGGGCCACAAGGTTACGCTCTTTCACATCAACATGTTAAAGAAGTATGAGGAGCGCAAGCCACTAAGCCAACGAACGGTTGCAGGCGTTACCACGACGTTGCCAAGTGACACAGACGAGGTTCAGTCCGACGAAGTGCCCCATATCACACTAGAACAGACACAGGACTGGACGAATGTTACCATAGCATCGGAGCTCAACGCTGATACACGACAGCAAGCCACAGCGGTTCTTAAAGAATTCAGAGACGTTTTCTCAGATGTACCTGGGAAGACTGACATTGTTCACTGTGAGTTGAAGCTTACATCAGAGGCTCCCATACAGGTACGACAGTACCCGCTACCTTTTACTGTCAAAGGTGCCGTCGAGGAGGAAGTGAAGGACATGCTGCAGTTAGGTGTCATTGAAAGGTCAACGTCAGCCTATCACTCGCCCATAGTGGTCGTCAAGAAGAAAGATGGCACCATGCGTTTGTGTATTGACTTCCGACAACTGAACAAGGTCATACTTCCGGACTGTGAGCCGATCCCTCGCACAGATACGATGTTCGCTAAGCTTACGGGATGCAACTACTTCTCGCGCTTTGATTTTACTAAAGGATACTGGCAGGTACCTATGGCCAGTCAGTCGAAAGAGCTCACGGCTTTCTCATGTGAATCTGGCTTGTACCACTTCAACTTTATGCCCTTCGGCATCAAGACTGCGCCGGCAGTATTTAATCGGTTAATGCGAGTCGTCACCGAGGGGATTCCCAATGTGCTATATTACTTTGACGATGTGCTCGTCGCTACTGAAACTTGGGAAGAACACTTGGTAACCCTAAAGAGATTGTTTGAGCGCGTCAGAGCGGCTCGTCTAACTATAAAACCAGCGAAATGTGCGGTCGGCTGTCCGACTACCACTTTTTTGGGCCACACTGTTGGGCAAGGTATGCTGCAGACGAGTAAGAGCATTACTGATAAGATACAAGCAGCTGTGCCGCCAAGCACCAAGAAGGAATTGAAAGCCTTTCTCGGCCTATCAGGTTATTACCGCGACTTTTTGCCCAATTACGCTGAGTTGACATTTCCGCTCACAGAACTTACAAAGAAAGGCCACCCCAATAAGTTATTATGGGGTGAAGAACATGAGAGAGCGTTTCGACAAGTGCAGAATCTATTGTCCACGCAGCCTGTGCTGAAGTCACCCGACTTGCATAAGCCATTTGTTCTGCGCACGGATGCGTCTTCGCGGAGCTTAGGGGCAGTATTGCTCCAGGAACACCAAGGCCGTCTGCACCCAGTTTCCTACGCGAGCCGTAAATTACTACCCCGCGAAGCAGCCTACTCCACAATTGAAAGAGAAGGCCTTGCCGTAGTCTGGGCTGTTCGCAAATACCACATTTTTCTCTATGGCAAGCCGTTCACGTTGCAATGTGACCACCAGCCATTGACTTATATTCAGTCAGCTAGGCACCTAAATAATCGAGTCCTGCGGTGGAGTCTCATTCTTATGGAATATGACTTTCACGTGGAACACATTCGTGGTGTGAACAACGTTGGTGCCGACTATATGAGTCGTGCGGCTTTTACCGAGCAGTGACTTATTGCCGTTGTACACAATTTTTTTTATCATGTTGTCATTTTTTACATCTAAACTGTGACATTTAAAGTGTGCGGAACCTTTGTTATATTCGGGAACTGTGTGTTACGTGTGTACAACGTACTGGAAGTTGGGGGGAGTGTGGTAAGAGTGCTTCTCACAACCAAAATCGAAACTGGAAGTGAAACCGACAGCGGAAAATAACCGACGAAGACGAAAGTGTGCACGGGGTCAGACGAACGTGAGCGCGTGAGTTTCGGAACAGCGACGGGCAGAGGAAGAACGCGGCCAGCTAGCAAGAGCGCTAGGCGTTGGGCCTCAGGGGACCGAACCAACGAGCGGGTGTCACCAACCCAACCGGGACGAGCGTGGCATGTTCCTGAGGCGAGTGGCGGTTCCGGGCCGGGCCTGACGTGCTGTTCCTGTGGCGGACGAGCGTGCGGGCCAGGGCAAGCGGCTGATCCTGTCCAGACTCGGGTCCGGCACAACCAGTCACCGAGATCGTGGCCACGGTGCCACGTCGGAGCCGGTCCGGCACAACCGCCAATTGAAGGTGCGACCTCGGTGTTGCGTCGGCCGCAGCGTGGGGCCGCCTGGTCCAGCACGAGCAGCTGATGGTCTGCTCGTGAGCTCCCGTGCACTTGGCAACCTCCCCGTGGCGAGGTTGCGTCGTCGACGCCATCGTCTTCAGCGGGAGCGTGAGTGGCACCCGGCGGAATTAGACTTCCGAGTAGTGAGGACGCGTGGGTTACCCGCGGGCGCGTAGACGTAAGGACTGTATGACTGAATTACGGAGCCAGTGTGTTGTACAGATAGCCACAGTGTTGTGATTGTTTTGTTTGTGAAGTCAATAGATGTTTCTCTTGTCCTTGTCTTGGGTTTCTGCGTCTGAGGGCCCAAGAACCACCACACACATGTATCGCACTGTCCCTCGTTCGTCAAGAATAGCATTGTGCTATCGTGAAAGTTAGGGCATGTACACAATGTGGATTTGTAAACACGCACGCCGTGTCTGTCTTTTTACCAGTCGGGTAGTTCTTTTTTAAACGATACTCTAAATGTCACGTGCTTACAGCTGTCCATTAAGCGCCGTGGCATTGTGTGCACCGAAGAAACGGGGCCACTGACACTTCGTGGCATTGCGCTAACTCCGGGTGCCCCTCACGTACATTTAATCTATAAGCTGTCCTTGCCGATGGAAGCCTGTATATAGTAACTCTACGCGATCATTTTGACATTGAGCATACTTTTTGAAACAGTTTTTAATATCTTTCTTGCGCGGTGAAGTTTTGTTTTCTACCACGTACGAACGTGCCATATATCTCGTTTTTGTTTATTTACTTTTCTTCGTACAATAAATCTCAATTTCCGTGACGCGTTGTTATCTGTGCCTATAGCGACTCCTGTCATTCTCGCTTACCTGTGTTGTGTTCACCTATATCCGAAATGTCGATCTCTTATCCCAACGTCTGACTATAGTTAATACTGACGGCGTAATATGATGATGACGGGGGTAGTGGTGGTCTTTGGTGCCGATTGGGCGCCTATTTTCGCCGCTCTGTAACCGGCAAGGAATTGAGGAAATACTATCATATCAACCATTTTCATGAACACCGCACACATTTTTCACTGTCCTGATGACCACCTCTTACTTACTACGTGCCAGGCTCTGACGGTCGTTAGAGTACCAATATCGACGGGCTCGTGCCATTGTGGCGGGATCGTTGCACCATTGGTCATACGGTCCCAATCTACCCCTTTCATTCAAGGGTGCTGCCATAGTCCTCTGGGTTGTTTTCAGTGCGCGTGACCCCCCCCCCTCCCCCAAATAAATGCACTGCCGAGGTTGTGACGTCGGCTCTTGTACTCTCGTGCAACTGTCCAGAAAGTGCAAGAGCCAAAAGAAAGTACAAAAGGCCGATACACACACGATGTCGTACTTGCTCCCTGCTTTCACTGCGAAGTGTGGCGTCACTTTCCTGCACCAACCTCGTCTTGTCGCATTCCGCGCGCCAAGTATAGGCCCGCGAGATCTCGTACTTTAGGCGTTCGTTCATCTCAAAAGCCGGTCGCTGCTCAATTACGCATTCGTAACGTAGCAGCGTGGAGTCGGCGTGTGCGGGACGTTTCGCTTATTGACATTTGCATCGGGCGAGGAGGTCCGGTCTGGCAACCAACGCATTCCTCCTCTCTGACATGCGGGCTCGGAGTGTGTGTGTGTGGATGCTGGCATGTGTGACGTTATCGAGCAATTTCGCCGTATATTAAGCCAACCTTCGGATTTTGTTTTTCTTCATTGCTATGACGGCCAAGAAGTGGTCATCAGGAAACCGATGCGCTGTTTTTAAGTGCAGTAACAACTACAGGGATTAGGGAACAAACGGGGGTTAAGGATATCATAGCTGAAATCAAGAAGAAGAAATGGACATGGGCCGGGCATGTAGCGCGTAGACAGAATAACCGCTGCTCGTTAAGGATAACTAACTGGATTCCTAGAGAAGGCAAGCGGGTTAGGGGGAGACAGAAGGTTAGGTGGGCAGATGAGATTAAGAAGTTTGCGGGTATAAATTGGCAGCAGCAAGCACAGGATTGGGTTAACTGGCGGAACATGGGAGAGGCCTTTGTCCTGCAGTGGACGTAGTTAGGCTGATGATGATGATGATGATGATGATGATGATGAACAACTACAGGAACAGGAAACTGCTGTAGGAAAAAATACGCCGCGTGCATCACCAGACGCGGAGTTTTGTGTGGCTGTGGACTCTTCAAGTTGCATCGTTTTCAAGTAGCAGCAGCTTCTATGGCTTGTACCTTCCGCAAGTACTCGGGTATGTTCAGAGCACTTCGTCTCGGGTGAACGAACCACAACGACTTCGACGCTGATGCTCAACTTCGGCTATGAACGGAAGGTACGCAGCCTACAGCTATTCCAACGATGACAATATTTCCCCCATAAACAGCCCCGCGTAACCTTTCTCTCTGTCACAGGTCAAAGTACCGTGGCACCGAGAGTCACTCAGAAATCGCGATTTAAAAGATAAAAAAAGAGGACGCGCAGGCACGTCAGCTTTGTTTGATGTAAGAGCCGTATTCAAGTGCACACCTGTAAAAACAAACGAGCGAATAAGACACGGTTACTCCTTCAGAGTTCATAAACAATTTAGACAGCAGTTAGTGCGCAGTAAAGGTAATTCGTCAGTGCGACGAAATAAAGACGAACCATGTGCACTACACTCCAACGCACGGCTTCATGCAAGAGCGGTAGCCGATGCGACGGTGTGGCGTAAAAAAAAAAAAATCTTGTTAGGAAAGCTCGTGACTACAGCCCAAGAAAGATATTCGCTATGCTCTCGAAGTGCTGCTGCTCACTCTGGGAAAGAAAGACCTGAAAAGACTGAATATGCATCAACAGGGGCACTGTTCGCGGTGCTGTATAATAAAGCAATTGACCCTCAAAGACTTGAGCCTTGTCAAAACGTCTCATAGACTCTAAAGAACCCGCATCACTTCAGTCGAAATTCACCGCGTAAAAACTAAACAGAAACGATAAAACCGCAGCCGCACGCTTTTCTTCTATGCTAACAGCGAGCTTCCCACATGCCAGATGGGTTGCCAGACCAGAAAAGGGCCGCCCGCTATCAAGACGGTGGCGCCCACGAAAGAAACGTCTATAAGTGCGTCATATTCTCGGAGCGCCGAAGACACGGAGGAGCGCGGGAGAGATCAAAACGCGCAATTCTGTTTTTTAAGCTTCTGGGACAAGCAGCTATACCGCCAGGTTCGTTCATCTGACAGGGGAGAAAGGAGGAGTAGAGTAACAAAGTGGCATTTATACGGGGCCAGCCATGGCCTGGCGGCGACTGCGCGGCAGCTCGGCGATACGATATATACAGGCAGTGACCACCGCCTCTATACGGGCACCGTAAGGAATAATATGTCGGGTTTAACGTCCCAAAACCGCCATTTGAATATGAGAGACGCCGTAGCGGAGGGCTCCGGAAATTTAGACCACCTGCGGTTCTTTAACGTGCAGCCAAATTTCTGAACACACGGGCGTACAGCATTTTCGCCTCGATCGAACATGCAGCCGCCGCAGCCGCGATTCTATCCCGGGACCTGTGAGTCAGCAGCCGAATGCCTTAGCCACTAGACCACCGCGGCGGGGCACAGGGCGGGGCACGGGCATCATAATTTAGCGCTTTCTTCGTCGACGACGGGTGGAGGGGGGGGGGGGGGACAAGAATGCAGCAACAAGGAAAGCAAATAAGAAGCGTGAAGACTCGGGCGGGGACTTTCGAGACGCGACTGACCGCTCGCCATCAAGGAAAATGTCATTGCGTTTTCTTTCTTTCTTTCTTTCTTTCTTTCTTTCTTTCTTTCTTTCTTTCTTTCTTTCTTCGTGGAATCTTCGATGCAAGTTTTTCTATGTGGGATCTTTCTCTTCACGCGTTCTCTCTTTGTCCTCTCTTTGCTGCTATATACAGATGAACAGAAACAGAGCGATGCATTGAGCGCGCAGTGTGCGTATACAGTAAAGAAGCGTTGATGTAGTACATGAGGATGCTTCTTGCTTGGGATAAAGATAGGTGTACCGGTTAACTGGTTACCGTATAACGCACCTTTGTCACCGGTGTTGTACTTGCGCCGTCCTCGCGCTTAAGATGGTGGGAGGAGCCTCTAAATACGTTAAAGGAAGTTTGGAACCGCAACAGATTCAGCGGTCCTGGCTGTCGTATTTTTATGCATGCTTATACGAGTAGGGCAGTCCACAACAGATTCGAACGTATGCAGCGGACAAGCCCTGTGATGTTCCCATCGCGCAGCCTGATCAGTGCGAACATTAACATAGGCATAAAGGGGCCCATGACTTCAAAGCAGGTCTGCCGACTCTCGGGGGTAATGGTGCGAACTGTCTTTGACCCTCCCTCCGCAATCCCGAAGTTCAGCTCTGCGCATTGTGGTCGACACGAAGAGAGATAACGAGAGAGGGAAAGCAGGGCGTGAGGAGATTGGTGGTTAGACCTGTGTGCACAGAATACTTTAAACTGTCAATCAGCTCAGGACGATGGAAACTTATACCTGGGATTCCACCAGGACTTTCCTCGCGAGATGGTCAAGTAATCCGCTCGTATTCTCCTACATGCAAGATGGTGTACCATGATCTGTGTTTCTCAACGGGCACCCACTGACACAGCACTGACTCGTCTTCTGGCTGTATTAATAGGTATACTTGTGCACGTATTGCGGCTATATTGAAAAGTGCGCCAGTCTGACTCCCCTAGACGGTCAGGGCGTGTTCACATGCGTGTCCATTATGCTAAGCGTTCTGCGAAGGCGCAGTCCTTGTGGCTCGCACCTGGTGCGAAATGAGAGGTATGTCGTGGTCAAAGCCACATGTAGCCTCCGCAAGAAATTAATGTGTCCTCGCCCATTCGTTCTGCCGCCAGCTCAATGCCCATTTGCTGCCTGGTCACACACCAATCTCCTGTACGTACCAACGTGTAATACCGCTCCTATCAGCGCTGTTCGTGGCCCCTCGCGTAAGGCTACCGCTTTGAGCATGCCGGCGGGCGACCCGTCCTATCGCAGAGTGGCATCGACGGCGCAGTCGAAGACCGTTCTCCTGAACTGTACTGGCCGATGACATCGTCGATGCATTGATGACTTAGATGCTCGTCGCTTTGAGGTCTTCGACTCTGTGATGTCGTCGAGTACGCGACGCGAGCACCACCTCTTCCGCGAACTGCATTAAGATGGGTGCAGTTCCCTTCTGCACTAAAACTTCTGTTGTACAAAACATTAATACGTTCTAAACTTGAATATGCATCATCAGTGTGGGATCCTTACCACGATAACCTGGTTACTTCGCTTGAGCGCTTACAGAATAACTCCGCCCGTTTCATACTTTCTAACTACAATCGCATCGCCAGTATCAGTTCAATGAAATCCAGCCTAGGCCTTCCGTCCCTTGCATCCCATCGGAAAATATCTCGTTTGAGTACATTTCACAAATTATTCCATCATCCCACCCTACATAACCAATTAATTCTCAATCTTCAGTACATATCCCCTCGCATCGACCATCGTCATAAGGTTGGAATCGCATCCTGCAACTCCCAGTGTTTTTCTCGATCATTTATACCTCGTACATCAGTAGATTGGAACCACCTTCCCGAAGACATCGTCACTTTTACTAATAACAATATTTTCCGTCAAACCTTACTTAGTATTGTATGAGCTAAACGTTACTCAAAATTGTATTATGTTCACCGTCATTGCACAGCTATTATTGTATAATCAGGAGTTTTTCTTTACTTTTTTTATTTTTATGTTTGTCGCATTGTTTATTCTCATGCTGTATTTTCTCTGGTGTACATTCTGCTGTATATGTATTTTCTATGCTGTATATTATCATGCTGTATTTTCCTTTTCCTTGTAAACTTTATTTCCACTCCCCTCTATAATGTCATATGGCCCTGAGGGTAAATAAAATGAAATGAAAATGAAATATTCAATGAGGTTTAACGTCCCAGAACCACGATATGGTTAAGAGAGACGCCCTAGTGGAGGGTTCCGGAAATTTCGACCATGCGGTGTTCTTTAACGTGCGCCATAAGTCGAAGTACAATGTCCGCAAGCATTTTTCGCTTCCATCGAAAACGCGGCCGCCGCGTCCGATTCGATCCCGTGACCTGAGTGAGGGTCAGCGCTGTGGATTTCAGTCTGCAGAATTTTCGCCTTTCGTATTTGTTCGGCGAAAGAGAAATTTTCACGTATATTCCGAGGAAATATTGCATAATATTTGGAAACATACACTTAGCTCATTATAAATCACTACGGTTCTTGCGAAGCTATAGACAACGTGAGGGACAGCTCGATCGTGGACATGCCATCTCCTTCAATAACCTTCACTTAGGTATTTCACCATCTTTTTGCGCATGAATGCGTTTTCTAATGATTGCCCCAAATAATTGGTAACGCTTGTACGAATATCTCGCTCCATTCTCTTTCTCTCTTCTGCGCCTGCCCGGTTGAGTACAATAAGCAACGATAAAACCGCGTTCAGTCTGCGCCTGTTTGTCTCTTCTCTTGTGTCCCGTTGGTTTGCGCTTCCAATTATTCCATTATGAATTTGTACCAACTAGCCCGCCTGTCAACCCTACCACAATAAGCAACCTCTACTGATGACAACCATAGAGGACATGCTTCATCTTTGTCTGGCGTCACACTCACGATGTGGCGAAATGCCGTGACAGGCGGATATTTCATTCTGCCAAACGCGGTGCAATGGTGCAGAGCGGGAAAACTTGTACATAGTTGTTTCCTTTCTTCTGCGCTTGTGGATTTCAGTACCGAAAGCAAGTTCGGCCGACGTTAACCACATAGTGCATCATCGTTTATGACATCATCCCGATGATGTGACAGAAGGAGCTCCTTTCTTCTAGACGACGCTGGTTCATGGTTAATAAAGGTTGTATAGTTATTATCGCTTCTTCATTTCTTCTGTGCATGCGCAATCAATTACCGGAAGCCAGATTCACCAAATTTATTCGCACAATGCGTTATCCGCCATCGTGTGACATCACCCAGATGTTTGGGCCATAAAGTTTCTCATGCATACACTAGGGGAACTCTGGTGCCATTGTTCATGGGAGCTTCAACACATGGCGCTTCAGCGAGCATGGGAATCATGGGTATAGTACACGGATTTGCCTAGTCTTCGTACTCTGCGTTCCTCTTGGCTTCGCGCGGCTTGAAGCTGATTTGTCACGAAACAACATTCGGTGAAGTTTCAGCAGTTGCGCTTCACCACCTTAATCCTTTAGGCTTACAATTTCCAATCGGTTCACCAAGCTCAAAAGGATTCGTTCTTTTCTTCGACACAAAACCGAAACACAGCAATAAACGAGGCCACAAGCGCGATTCGCCGCCCTCAAGTACGAAGACTAGGCAATTCCGTGTCGTATCGTTCCCACGGTCGCTGAACGATCGCAGTCCCGTCTATAGTTAATTTTAGGAAACGCTATGGTTTGGGCAGATGGGGCTTCTTTTTTTTTTCAGACGGTGCCATTTCATTGCGAATAGAGCTCGTTCAGTTATTTGTGCATTTATGAATCATTTCTGGTGCGCCTGCGCAGTCGAATACCAGAAGGGCCAGGAGCCGTACCTGCTGACGACGGGCCAGTTCCCTCCCGTCAGCGAGGGCGCCACCCCGCGCTGCTTGGCTCTGTCTCCCGACGGTCGCACGGTGGCCATCGCCACCGACGACGAGGTGCACGTCTTCTGCGGCAGAACGGCCAAGCTCAACGGAAAGCTGGAGCACGTGCACAACGGTGAGTCTTTGTGTGCGTGTGTGTGCAAGGGCACGAGAGCTCCGCTATGTTTTGGAGAAACTCACGTGCGTGTATATTGCCCTAAGACGACCCGAAGGCGAGATCCGTTTTCGGTTTCTTCCCAGTACATGCACTGATCTTTCCCCTCCCAGAATGCTTTGATTTTGAATTACCTCCGGGATCAGAGGCATTGCAAGCTTTCCGCCCGTCATTTCGTTTTGCACACTGTCTCCATGATTGGTATCCTTGCAAAATCGATGGTCTCACCATGACGCCACGTTACGCCATCATATGGCGTCGCGCCATGTGACATCCTCATGACGTCTTGAATCAGGGCTAGTTGTGACGTCATTACGATGACCTATATTTACGTCATCGCGTGACGGTGCCTTTTCTGTTTTTGTTTGTTTTTTGCATTACTCGATCGTGTCGACGGCGACAGTCACTTTCCGTGCTTAGCGAGGCTTCTACGGCTGACGCCCTAATAACAGATTGACGGAAATGTATACTACATGTTAGCCTAGCTGTAAGGACGAAATGCTGTTATCTGCTATAGAGGCAGGACAGGATTCTCCGTGTTGGGTCTGCCGCTTGCCTTATCCAATTGCAGCAATTTGTATAGAAGGTTGGGGGCAGGAGGGGGGCACGGGCCTTGTGTGGCAACCATGGCCACGCCAGTGTTGCCGAGCTCGGAATCCGTAGATCTGGGAAATAGCGCGAAAGATAGACTTGCAATAAATAATTAAAAAGAAATTCCTTCATTGCCTGCAACCCGTATTCGCACCAGCCACTCAACACCATTCCTAACTAAAGTTTACCGCAGCAAAATGTATCCCATTTCTGTAATGGTGTAGCGTGTATTTAGTCCTAATTTCTGCAATTTGTTACTATTTGAAAACTGGTTAGACAAACGAGTGATTCCCCTTTGAGCATAAATTAGCAGTGTTTATGCTGTCATAGGCTTCTTATGATAATAATAACTGCTAAAAAAAGAGGTCAGGACCAGCCCCTTCCCGGTAATAGTTCACCACCACCCCTCCCACGAAATCAGTGGCCGGATCCTGCCCTGGCTTCACAGCATCGCATCTTGTAACGCAGTGCGTAACCAGTGCGCGCCGTATACTAATTGATTTCTTTTTTTTAATTGCCAATCATTTTCAACATAGCCGCTCAATACAAAAAAAAAAATCTCGGTGGTGACGTAACCGTTACGACCGCATAACCTGACAACCTCAGCATCACGTAATGTCAACATTGATTTTCGGTTACGCGCGCCTCGCCGTTATTTTAACACGTGTTCGATAACGCTATACTTTATAGTCGATTACGCAATGAAAACCCGCGTGGACATGAACGAACTGCTTCGCGAACGACTCGCTTAACTGTACTTGCGAGGCGGCGTCGTATGCACGAGGTGTGGAACTTGTTGTGTACGCCTCGGTTACGAAACGCCGCCTCGCAAGAGAGTTGTGCGGCCCTCTTGCAAAAGCTGCCCTGTAAGCTGCTGCGAAAATAGACTGCTGCGTAAACTGTTCTCCACGACGCGACGAGGTGATATTGATCTATATTTGGCCGGTATGACCGCAATTTTTCTCCCTCATCTCACGCATGCTCATTGTCGTTAGAACCCCTTGCTTTCCGACGCACACTTGACCGTATCACTCTGCTACATAAGATTGTACGCAGCCGCAGTTGCATTGAAGCACCGATTACTTTTTGTGATTCAGCACGACGAACCACGCGCCGATCTCACCCACTCAACATTGTTCCCTTCCAGCCATTTGTAAATTGATTTAAGCATTCCTTTTTTCCAGCCGTTGTTGGGATTGGGAACAACCTAGATGGTTTCCTACGCGAAAAACCAATTGAGCTGTTTTTGAAAGAACTGCCAAATTATATTTTGTAATATGTTTTAAATGCTTTGTATGTTTATTTTGGTATTGATTAATGTATGTTCGTTCCTTTTCCTAATGTACCCACTTCTGCCATGTCTCGTGTATCGAGACAGCAGTATCTGTAAATAAATAAATAAATAAATAAATAAATAAATAAATAAATAAATAAATAAATATGTGTGCGTGTGTGTAATATCACCCTGTCGCGTCGCGGAGAGACCGATTATAGAACAGGAGACATATAACGATCATCTAGAGTGTCGGGCTAAAGAGAAAGAACAAAAAAAAAGTTTGCACATGTTATCACTTGGCGCGAATAATCCGCGCCTGGGAGCAACCTTCGCTTCTTTGTTCAAGTTTCGTGCAATTTCGAAATAGCTCAATATGCACACTACTCGTTACGGCGATTTTAAATATGCCTTGATATGTCTCGAGAGGAAGTTTTGTACATCTTGCTACGATGGACATATCGTAAAAGAAGGGCATTCGAGCACCTGAACAAGAAGAGAAAACAAAAACAAAACACAAACGTTATTCTCGAGCTTCTTTGCTTCAAGTATCTGTATCGTATGTGGGGACCGGCAAAATGCAATGATTGTGCACACTTCGCTTGTGGCACAACGGTAAGTTGCCGGTCATAATTTTCGTATGCCTTTAGAATGCGCGCCTCCCTAACATTTAGGAAAACCAAAGCGTCAAGTTAATATACTTCGTTGTGCTGCCCTCTGGTGCCGTATGTCTACACTCCCCGAAATGCAGCCATTGCGTAATCACCCCCTCTCCCCAACTGCTATAGGGTCGTTCATTTCGCGAGTGCTTTCTGAACATGCACGATTTCAACTGGCAAGTGCGTGGTTGACTCGGTTGTAGCATATTATAGGTTAGGTTCGAGTGCGTACGTGTGGTGTGTTGGGGGAATAAAGAACGGTTTCTTCAGCGAAATTGATTAGCCGCCGCCGGTATAGATAGACACCCCCGTACACCGTATCATTCGTTTCGTGTTGCAACAGGTGCACGCATTGTACGCGCGCCACGCGCCGCAACTTGGGGGGAGCTTACAAGCAGCGTTCTTGTTCGCGTACCAACGCGTACTTATGCCGTTTGCGTGACGTAACTCGCTCGTTCTTTGTGTACGCACCGCCTTTGTACAGAAAGATGCGGGGCGCGTGACCACAGTCGTGTGGATGACTGCGGTGTTACGTGTGTGGTCTGCATGCCCCCCGGCTCCAAGCTCCGGCGGAAGAGAAACAGATCTTTCTCGAAAGGAAACAAAAAAAGGACAACGGTAAACTGTTAATTCCTCACTTAACTTTCGTCACATTATAATACGAAAGTACGTTTCGTGCTGATCGTGTTTCGTTACTTGTTCCTGGAACTCGTTTGTTCCCCCACCAATCTTTTTGCTGCATTTTAGTGATCGCACGTTCGCATTTTCCGTGCTTTATTCAAGAGAGAGAGAGAGAGAAATAACTTTATTGACGGCATAGCAAGGTCGGTAAACTTAATTTGCCGGTGGTTCGAAGGGTGGTGGCTAAAAGCTTGCCACGACCGTTTCGGCCCAGTTAACCACTTCTGCCTGGAGACGGTAGTCAGCTGACGACAGGAGCGACTGCCACGCCTCGAGGGAGGAAGCTGGCAGTATTGTTCTTGCGGGGGGGTTACCCTCGCATTCCCAAAGAATGCGATTTTGGGTAGCTTTCACGCAGCTGCAATGTCGGCAGTTTGGTGTAATCTCTTCTGGAAAAAAAAAATTTAGACAGCCGATGAGGGCTGGGCAAAGAATATGTTTGGATTTGCCTCCAGATCGTGGCCTGTTCCCTTGACATATCTGCCTGCGGGGCCGCGTATGTCTTGCGGTTTTTTCGGTAATACGCTGCAATTTCGTTGTATACGTGGTGATCCCTTCCTGCAAGAAGTCCAGGGTGGAGGGGTCCACGTTTCGGTTGATTAAACCTCGGGCTACGCGGTGGGCCGCCTCCTTCCCTAGATTCCTCGCGTGAGTGGGCACCCATATAAGTTGTATTTTATCGTCTCGTTTCTTAGTGTGATTAATAAATATAATAGTGCGAATTAATAAATACCCCTCATAGCATCACCCCGTGTATTCGCACTTAACCATGTTCACCCCCGGGGAAATGCTTGGGAGTTTTTTGATAATGTTGGCCCAACACAGCCCATCGTAAAATTCATGAGCGCTCTTTTCGAATCACTCAAGATGGAATTGGTAGCCGGAATTGAGGTGGCCAGCGCGATGGCGGCTTCTTCTGCCTCTAATGCTAAAGCCGTTTTTATGGTGGCTGCAGTAATAAGTTCCCCATTGCCGGTGACCGCGCATGTGGTGTAACGGTCTCTCGCTTGTCGAGCGGCGTCAACATACAGAACGTTTGGGCGATCCTGAAATTGTTTTGCGAGGTTCTCTGTACTTGCCTTTCGTCTCTCGTCATGTATTCCTGCCAGCATATTTTTGGGCAGGGGTTTAAATATAATGTCTGCACGAGTTGCCGCTGGCAGGAAAACTTTGTTGTTGAGCGTGCAACTAGTGCGTCGTCCGAGACGGTTGAGTATGTGCAAAACAAACGTGTTCAGATGCAACGGTGTTTATTCGGTTGAATATTGACGGTGCTAAAGATGACTATATTGGGTGCTTAGAAGCAGCAGTTAGTTTAACCAAGCCTTGACGCATGCGAGAGAGTGTTTGTATATGTGTAAGCGTATACACAGTGTCTTATTTTTAATTTCATCGGGGCAGGGTTTAACGGCCCCCCTCCCCTTTCGGCTACGTCAATGTTATTGCTGGCCCAGCTGCGGTGGTCTTGTGGCTAAAGTACTCGGCTGCTGACCCGCAGGTCGCGGGATCGAATCCCGGCTGCGGCGGCTGCATTTTCGATGAAGGCGGAAATGCCGTAGGCCCGTGTGCTCAGACTTGGGTGCACGTTAAAGAACCCCAGGTGGTAGACATTTCCGGAGCCCTCCACTACGGCGTCTCTCATAATCAAGTCGTGGTTTTGGGACGTTAAACTCCACAAATCAATCAATATGTTCTTCACTTACCAACGTCCGTTTGTGCCCTGGAATGGTGCCAGCTGTGGCCTCTTTTCTCACACTCTCTCAGTAATCACGTGACGACACAGTGGGCACAAAAAGAAAAACAACGAAAAAAACAAAAAAAACACACAGAACGAGCAAAATGCACAGTGAGTCGGATGGCCACAGGCTTTCGCCGAACACACTTTGGAATTTACAAAGCGTCCTTCATAATTTTAAGTGCTAGTGAATTTCTTAGTTGGGGCACGTCAGGCATCTGTTGGTGTCCGCGCGCCGGTAGGTGTAATCTCTCCGCTCTCACTCCCTCTCCCATAGCAACAGCTGCAGGTGTGTGCGCTTATCCTCGCCACATTCTTGAGGACACCAGATTGACCGAGCGACTTTTATAAGCCGCTCGCCACGGTGAAGCGTGTCGTCCTCCCATCTCGCTAGTTTCTTTTTTTTTCTCCTTCTTGATTTCACGCCCCCCCCCCCCCCGCCCCTTTCTATTTAGCCTACTTTCTTTTTTTTTTTTCACTCTGTCTCTTTATTCCCGGTTCCCCCGGGAGTGTATCGGTTGAGTTGTCCTTACATGAGAGACAATTATCGTGCACTGCATAACCCGTTTGCTCACCTTTCCGCATTTTTTTTTCTTTTTTCTCCCTCCCCTTCCATTCTCATTCCCTGCCCTTCCCGTTATCCTCACTCCAGTAACTGGAGCAGGTGGTGCGGACGGGGTAGCAAAGAGTGAGTGGAGAGGAGGAGCGCTTTTTTTTTTTTTTTTTTGGCGCGTGAGGACGCTGGCGTCGCGGTAGCTCGGCAGAGGTCCCGCGTGTGTGGAGAGAGTGCTTGTGGTGGTTAGAAAAGGTAGAAGCAACGCCGACTAAATTTCAAGGCCGAAAGGCTGCCGTAGTGACGTCAGAGGGTGGGGGCCCAGTTACGCCGCGAACGCGGCGGAAAGCCTGTGTTTCGTTCACGTTTTATGAGAACCAACGCTCTCGCAGCTGTTGCGGCCAGATTGGGTCGAATAAAATATGTGGAAAAAAAAAGTCTTACTGAGCATGCTCAGTTGGGCAACTGGGCCCCCAACCTCTGACGTCACTGCGGCAGCCTTTCGGCCTTGAAATTTAGTCGGCGTTGGTAGAAGGCGCCTGGTTTCTTAGTTTCTGCGGCACGGTAGGGAGCACGGCGCAGCGATATGATGCAGTGCTTCGCCACTCCTTCTCTCGCCGTTCGCCCTCTCCTCCCTGCTCCCCACTCTCCCGTCCGCTCGCTAGTCAACTGTTTGCTGGCTGACGAATGTGCAAATCAATAGCTACGGTACGAATCCTCGTCTCGTCATTAATTTCCGCCATTAAAATTACTACGCCGTGCATTTTGGGCGCAAGAAATGCATTCGCATTTCCTCACGGTTTCCTTCGGAGAGGTGGGGGCAATTATTTAGTACTGCGCGTCCGTAATGTACGTCTAGTATAAATCGCCGTATTTCGCGCGGAGCACTTGCTCGGATCTTCTGCTCGTGCGTTCTGTGCGAAACGCTTCGTTACCACACGCTCAACGCCGTTTACACAAAACTGAAACATTAACTTTTCTCTGTCCGTCGTCCACGTCTCGTTTCGCCATGTTGCCTCATCAGAGCGAAATTATGTTGCGCATTGGTTTCGAGTTGCCTCCGACATACCTCTGGGAAAACATTGGCATATGGTGGGGCTTCGTAGGCTGTACAATGGGGCCCATATGCGCTGCACGCAAGCCAGACACACCGCGCTCCTGTCGCCTGTCGCGACGGGGCCGCATAGCAACGACAGATGTGGGTATCTGTTTGCATGGCGCCATCCGGTCGCGTCGGCGGAGAGAACCAAGGTGCCGGAGTGTGTTTACACCTCCAGCGGCGCGTCCTGTTGCACACGCATGCACTGGCAACGCTCACAGACGGCGAGTAATAGAAGCCCGTACATACGATATGTGTTTCCGTCTGCATCTGCGCACAGGTGTCGCTCAATTGATTCTTTCGGGCGATCCTTTGTTTGTCTCGGCGTCGTCTCACGGTTCACCCGCCGCCGAAGGAAAAAAACCTGAACACGTGCTCGCGTCTCTCTCTCTCTCTCTCTCTCTTTCTTTCTTTCTTTCTTTCCCTCTCTCTATCTCTATTTCTCTCTCTCCCTTCTCTCTCTCACCCACACACACACACTCTGTGGTGTGTGTGTGTGTGTGTGTGTGTGTGTGTGTGTGTGTGTGTGTGTGTGTGTGTGTGTGTGTGTGTGTGTGTGTGTGTGTGTGTGTGTGTGTGTGCGTGCGTGCGTGCGTACCAGGAGCCAACTGGCTGGCGTTGATGGCTCTCTAGTCGGGTACAACTTGAGAAGACAGGAGATGCCCCGCCCAGATGACCGAAACGCAGCAGCCAATGCGCTCCGCGACTAAAGAAATAGTCCCGCCCCAAAAAAAAACTGTGACTGCTTCTGCTTCTAAAACGCGTATTCTGATAATGGTGCATTCAGACGACGGACCGAATCCGGATTTGTCGTGGACGCGGACAGCTAATCCGCGGATGGTCTGCCTGCAGGCGCATCCACACGACGGACGGTGTCCTAGGGGAAGACAGCCGGATTACCCTCGACAGCAGATTCGGTGCTCACCTGCGCCCGCTGGCAGCAGACCGGTTTGAGAGTATTCAACATGGATGCCCGCAAGAAGCGAAGCTTGGCTGCGATGTCTGTCGTGTTGTGACAAATGAACGAGTAGTGTTATTCTTTCAGGAGAAAAGGGAGTTGCTAGCAGGATATTCTTTCAACTACATTATTCCCCACTTGTAGAACTTCTGAACGTGTCTCCCGCCTTTTTTTTTAAAGAAGCGGCACGTCGCCGGTTGCAGAAGTTGGAATATTTCACCACCATGACGGCTAAGAATCTCGCATGTTGAGCGACGGCGGCGACATTTCCCGAACCACCAAAAGTGATTTCTGCATATTTAATCACCTGAAAACAAAGTCTCCGGAAACTAAGTAAACAATGCTCAAGCGTAGATGATGCCGACAAGTCATGCAGCTGTCCGCGAGCCATGGAGGACATGCCGCGAGCAGACGAAAAGTGTACTCGTTGCCACCGACCCCAAGCTATTCCACTGAAGTACCGGCTCTCCCCCGCCAGAATCCCGATGTGAGAAACAGGTTGGGTTCATCCGTCCGCGAGCCGCGCGGACGAGGGGAATCGCTGATGTGAGGTCACGTGACGCGCCGTCCGTCCCGCCACATCGGGATTCGATCCGTCGTCTGAATGCACCATAAGCAACGTCCCTCACACATCATGCTCGATTTGAGAAGTGGCGTAGAAACGCATTTCAATGCTGGAATTTCTTAATTGAAACACTATTGTTCCCCGATTATCGTTGGTGAGCTCCAAATGCTCATTCATATGGCTGCAAAGTACAAATTCCTAAAAAAAAATGAAGGTGTGGGGTAATTGTGATGTAACTGCATTGTCAAAGAAAATAGCTTCGAGTGCAAGAAATACCAACGACTAAGTGTGGTACCTTTTCCTTTTGTCTTCGTCCTTTGTTTGCCTTGCACTTAAAGTCTATTATAATAAACTACAATCTATGCAGCTCACCGCTGTCGCTAGGCTACGGATCTCAGACAGCCTGCTACAGTCGCACTTGAGCCTCTTATATACCATGCGACAAGCACCAGTCGTATACGACCCCGTTAGTCGCAAAGCGACAGGTCGCGTTGGTCGCAAAGCAACTGCGTCGGCTCAGTCGCTGTCAGCTCAGTTTTTGCGGCGACGCGACTGCACTCGCAATCCTCTCAACCAATCAGATGCGCAGCAACAGGACGTCAGCGTATCATGCGGGGCAATAATGGCGACGCGAGCTGTGATGCCACCGGAACGTGAATTCTGGATGATGCACAAAGGTATGAGCATCGAGGTGCGTCAACGAGTCTTTAGTCGAAAAGCAACTGGTTAGTCGCTTAGAAGTGTGGCAGCTTGGGCTAGTTGGTATGGCATGACGATAGTTATAGCGCGAAGAACAAAACGACGACACAGAGACAAGAAGGACACGAAAGACACGAGCACTCCTTCTTGTCTCTGTGTCGTCGTTTTGTTCTCGCGCTATAACTATCGTCATGGTTAGTCGCGATGAGATTGCTGACTGCTCCATATCGCATCCGTTAGCGACTTTCATTTCCAACATATAACGTTCATCGTTGCTTCTACTGGGTCTGGTTGGTATGGCGTGCACGATGCGCTGCATATATTCACAGGGACGAATGGCTCGAAACGGATAAGGGCCTTGCAAGCGTTTTCCGACTTCACCTTAATGTACTAGAAAACGCCTACGACCAACTTAATAGCGCTAACGTCTCGAGAGTTCAATTACCAGCAGGGGATCGCTCACATGCGATTCCTTGAATGAGCTGTCAGATGTCACCTAAGGCGAACCCTTTAAAGCCTCTGTAGAAGTCTGTGGAGTCCGGAACATGTGTTTTTTTTTTTTATTTACGGCTATGCTAGCGGGTCGGATTGAACGAGCATCGAGGCGAGTTCAGTCAATTGTGTGCACTGCAAGGAGTACGTCGACTCGCCACGGTGGTACTTCAGTTTATCCTTCTTGTGTAGCGATTTGTGCGACATGAAACCTCGTACGTGTTGCAACGATTCTTTAGCTTGTACTTTCACAGGTTATCTGCGATGAATCCCGTTTGTCTCGCTTATGCTTGCCTTGTAAGCGTTTCCCGGCCTAGGCAAACGCGTGACGGTGGATTTAGTTCGTAAGCCCCCTCCAGAATGTTCATATCTGTCGCTTGTTTCTTTCTCCATAAGAAATATGGAATTGAGTGGAACTTTATTGGAATGGTCCGTGAGAGAACTCTGGGAGGTCGAGTGGAGCAAACGGGTGAACATAATCTTCCTACAAAGGTGATTGCGCCGCCTGTAGATTCACCGAATTCAGCCACTCCTTCTAAAACCCGTAGACCACCGTGACTCGGGAGTACAGCCGGTGTCGCATAGGCAGAAAACTCGCTGGGTATGGGCCAAGCGGCTCCTAGCATAGCATAGCCGTGCATGGCATAGAATAGCGAGGGGGTGAGAAAGGGAAAGGGAGACTGAGGAGTGATGTGAATGTGAGGAAGAAGGAAAGGCAAGAGGCGAAACCATGGCACCACCATGTACTGTATAGCATAGCGAGGAACCGTAGAGAAGTAAGGAGGAACGATGGGAGCGAGAGAAGAGATGGCAATATAGAAATAGAGAAAGAAAGATGATTATTATGTTGAAGAAAGACGAACTCAATCTGAGTTCGGCAGGTGGTGACGCACTCTCGCCAGTTCCACCGTTTACTCTGATTTCACCGCCGTGCAACTGGCTTCAATTTTCTTTTTTTTTTTTTTTTCGCCCTTGGAGACCCAACTCGGCAACCGCGGCACACGCAAACTGAAGTAGTGTTCGGTGTCATCGTTCAGTTCGCTTTCAAAACGGCAACCGGTGAAGCACAGCCTAAACTGTGCGCGCTTAGTTTATATTTACCCCCTTATTGGCTGATTTTATTTCCCTTTCTTTTTGTAGCACGTTTGGGTATTGAAACTCTCCGCGACTGATACTCGTGCTGCCATCTGTCGCTCGATGCGATAGACCAAGGAAATTAGAGGAGAAAGAAACAACAACAACAAAAAAGTTATTAGTGTGAATGCATTCCCTGGTTCCACACTCTTTAGCCGCCTAACGTGCTTTGTCGCGAAGCGTGAGTCACGCATGCCTCTCCAGCTGGCCGGCATGTGCATGCATGACGTGTGTGTACAGCGTATGATGAGCACACATACATGCTTAACGACGAGCACGCTGCTCAAGGCCAGAATCACCGTTCTGTCATAACTACGACACGTATGTTTTCTCTATTCCTGTTTTTTTTTTTTTTCTGTTACAGCTGCGCGCTCTTGCATTCGCATGTCAGACAATGCGATTGTCCGCGCTGTGGAGACGGTATTCCGATGGGCGTGGTCCAAGTTTAAACTACAGAAGTTGCCTATAATGTGCCGTGTGTCAATTTTAAGAGAGAGAGAGAGAGAGAGAGAGAGAGAAAGTAAAGGCCGGGAGGTTCACCAGATATTGGCATCTGGTTTGCTACCCAGCGCTGGGAGCGAGGAAATGGGGGCAAGAAAGAGGGGGTAGATAGAGAAAAAAAACGAAAAAAAAACGCGCACTCATAAAAAAAAAATGAAAACACACAGAGGAAGGGCGTCCTAGCTACAACCGTTCAGTAAGGCCGGTGTCGTGTGTCGAACTTTTTAATGAACTTATTGGGGCTATAGACTGGGACCAGAATAATTTGGGACCGAACCATTGGCACTAGAACGATTTCTTTGGCCGTCTTTTGTGTCCTTCGATCGTCGTTAACTTTTGTTTGTTGTTTTTTTTTTTTCGTTTTCGATCCCGGCGCGGAATTCGATTGTGTGTCCTACAGATATTACTGCGGAGCCATGCTCCGCCGTAGTTCACAACGGTGGTCCAGCGGTCGCAGTGCCCGGCTTCTGATCATGAAGGTCGTGGGTTCGATCCCCGCCGCGGCTGTTGCATTAGTGCACATTTCAGACTGATTATAGACAAGTATGTTGCGGAAAACGTGTGGAAAACACGTATATGTTTAATACATTATTCATGCTTTGCTCAACCTACTGCACCGCGAGCAGTGTATGCAGTTTCGCGCGCTTGCCGACTTCGCATTGTGTACCGTGGATATGTCACGTGTAATAGCTTTCCCGTTGCTTTGGAAAAACAGATCGATAGAAGTATGCGTTGTCAGTGTACGAAATGCGGGAATGAGGGCGCTCCCATTATTCTTATAACCATCGAAGAAGGCCGACAAGTTTACTCGTCGTACACCAGCACCGTAACTGTTCAATATAGAGCGACGGTCTCAAACTCATCTCGGGCAGCGGGCCGCACTCGCAGACTTCATCCCTGCAAGGGCCGTGTCAGAGAAGAATGTTAGAGCGGTGGGATGCTTTGTACACATTGTCAGCCAACATCACCATTGAAAAAAAGAAAAACCCCCTCGCATATCTCACATAGAAGTCATTAATGAAGAATATTTTGGGGCTAGCATTTTATCCAACATGTCTATGCCGATCTCCAAAATTAGAACGATCTGTACGCCGATTCTGAAATACTCTTTTTATTTCAATGTTGTGCGCCAACACATTATGGGTCACCGCACGGGGTGCCTCACGAAAACGATGCCTCACACCAGTCATGCCTTTGTAGCGCGCAAACGTACTTGTTATGAAAGAATTAAATGTGGGATGAACATATATATAGCCACGAGCTGGACGCTGACTGCAAGTGAGAAGGCGTGCGGCCCGCAATTGTTTGATACTCCTGATCCCTGGAAAGCTTAAGACAGGCCGTTTTAGGACGCACTCGGACTCGCTCGCTGGGTTTCGTGCCGACTGGTTGTGCACTCACGATCTCCGACGTCAGCGTAGCTCTCGCCGACTGTGCTGGCCCTACGCCATCTCCTGACGCCGACAAGAGCTCTCGCCAGTGATGCCCCGTCCTCGGACTTCTGCAACCGTGCCCATCTTTCCTGTCTTCTCCTTATACTTCCGTCGTTCGCGGTCCCTTCGCCTCGCTCTCTCCTCCTTCTCTCTCTATCTCTTTACCTTTTAATCCTATCCTTTTAATCCCTTCTCTACCCCCATCTCTCGTGAGCTACTGTTGAGGTGTCCTCCCCCTGAGAGACAGTCACGGGGCTCACTTTTCTCTTTTCATTTAAAATCACTTCCCCCAGGATGCACTCGCGTCAACACTTCAATTTCGTTTTTTGAAGTCATTGGGTTGTCATTTTTCTTTCTGACTCGGCCAATGTGTGTGTTTGGGGGGAGGGGGCTGCCCTCCCTTTTTATTGGAGAAGCCGCCTATAGGTAGCTTTCGAATAGAGTACACAAAGGTAGCGTTCGCTGCGCACGCACGCTACTTCCGTCACTTAACGTGTGTACGCAAGAGGGCAGCGTATACGACACATGAGCAGTGGCGACATCCGGTCACCGAGGGCTCCAGTGAAACTAACAGGCTGATCAGGCCGCCCGCGCACTCTCTTCCCGGGCTATCTCCCCGTCTTTGGAAGCCCACTCCCAATCAGACAATTCGGCCCATTCATTCAGAGATATTGTTGCAAATTGTGTAGAGGACGAGGAGTGACATGATCATCATCGGGGATTAGACCGGCATTCGGAATAAAGAAGAGGTCGACGGGTGGGCTTCGCCATTGGCACGGCGGCTCGTCCTTTCCTCAACAGATATCACCAATTACTACGAGGAGGAGCACCGGTGCTATCCGTGTACCCTTGTAAGGAACTGCTTCGCGCTGACGAGCGCCTTCTTTTAGAACTGTGTCCGGTGGTTCTAAAACGTACATTTCAATTTATCCTTTCATGGCACGTGCCAGTTCTGTGGAGAGGTTGCTGACACCTTCAGCATAGTCGGGGCGTGCCAGTCAAATCCGTCTATCGCCCCCAACCTCACGAGAGAGGACTGGGAGGCAATCCAGCTCGGCTGTCAGGACCAGAAGGCGCAAGTTCAACGGACGCGGGCGGCTTTGCTTGCCAATGGAGCTCCGGAATAGGGATTAATTCACCTAGTGCTGTGAGGGGAGGAGGCCAATAAGGCCCCAACCCAATCACCTCTCTGTAACCATTTAGCGGTTATTAAATGTTTGACCACCGCCACAAGCGTTAGTGCAAATCTTTCTGATGATTTCATTTACAGAGCGTTTCTCGCTAATGACGCATCTTGCTGGGTGGTATTGGCGTAACCTTGCAGAGGAGGGTTTCGGGAGTCGTGGAACGTGAGTTCATTACTTACAGCTGCGTATGATTCAAAGACTGTTACGGCTGCGTATGATTCTAAGCAAGTTACCTAGACACGCTTCGCAAATGCGGTACGATAGCGTTCCTCGATTTCTTTTCCGCTCGTTGTGCTCTTGTTGTAGCGACAGTGCGCGTCTCGTTAGCCCTGGCGTAAGCTGACAGGAAACAATGAGACTTAACCCCACAGCAATTTTTAAAGAAAAAAAGTTTTTGTGCTGTTGGGCTGTCTTTGCTGGCAGTAGTTCGACGACCGGTGATGGAGAAGCGGTACCGTGATGCGGTATATAGCGTAATTGCCTACTGCATTTCTTTTTTTCAACCTGCCAAAACTCTCTATTCATGCCGCGAACGGTTAATTGCCCGTGGGTCTAGCCGTGGAGGGTCCGCTTCAAAAGTGGCGCGACTGCTGTCAAGGTCGCGGCGCACGGTGGGAGGGCTTCCCCCAAGTTCGGCATGATCGATCCTCGCTTTACTCGGCCGCGCACCTATACTCGAGGGTTGTGTGCTCCCTTTCCGCGGACACCCCGCCTCGCCCTACTCTACTACAAACGAACGACGCGCGAGTGGCACGCGACTTTTGGCACGCAGGCATCGTGGGTCGTTGATCGGCTGCCGGCGGCGCCACTGAACTTTGATCTTAGTTCGTCGAACGGGAGCTGGGCGGATGTGACGATGCGCGGCGCAGTCGTGGGGTCGATTGCGGCTGCATTTTCGATTGTGCCGGAATTCATATATATATATATATATATATATATATATATATATATATATATATATATATATATATATATATATATATATATATATATATATATGAGGGACTATCAATCAGCTGCCCGCTCGTAATAAGTTCACGTGCTACGTGACGCCAACATGCGCATAAAAGAGTGTTTTCATACTCGTCGCTTTGCTTATAGATGGCGCTAACTGACACTCCTACTTCTAAATTCATATATAAACCCAAAAAAAGTGGATGGAGGGAAGGCAGCTGTGGTAGCTCAGTGGTTAGAGCATCGAACGCGTTATTCGAAGGTCGTAGGTTCGATTCCTGCTCACGGCTGGTTATTTTTTCACCCACTTTTCTTGTTATTAACATTGTATTGGTTATAATAGCTTCCCCTGTACATTCCTTGTCATTACTGTCTGTTAGATCTCATTAATATATATATATATATATATATATTGTAACGGATATAACAACATCACAACCGGGACGTCCTATTTACAAGGTTTAATAAGGGCGAACTTGTGCCCAAAGCCAAAAGAACTACACAGTAGCTGGGAGAAAGCAGCGAACGCTCGTCGTCCTCTTCTTCTCCTCTTTTCTTTGCCGCTGCTCGGTAGCAGCTCGTGCACAGGCTGGGCCGGCTCGTGCCTTCCGGCGGGCTTCATGAGTCGTAGCGATGCCGTCAGCGTTCCTCTTTTAACAACGTCTGCGTTGTACTGCGCCTTAGCAATTCCTCGTGGCATTATCCCCCCTCTCAAGCGGCATCGCCCCGATGCTTGCGATGAGGCTGTTCCGTACTTTTTTTTTTTTTTTTTTTTGTGTGTACAAGTTTGTAAAAATGAGGTTGCAGTACGTCAAGGGATTGGGGTGGCTAGGTTTGGAATCGGTCGTAGTACGGTTTCATCCGTACAATGTGTACACGCTCCGTGGGATTGCGTCGCCTCGAATGCAGGTGGCCTGCAGGCTTGACTTCGTAGACGAGGTCATTGTGTCGCTGTACGATCTCGTAGGGGCCAAAATACCGGGAAATGAGTTTTTCGGAGAGGCCTCGTCGTCGTACTGGAGTCCATATCCACACTTTGTCGCCAACGTCATATCGCGTGTCAAGTCTTCCTCGGTTGTAGCGGTCGGCATCGATGCGGTGTTGGTGGCGTATTCGGTATCTTGCTAACTGGCGGGCTTCTTCCGCTCTTTGTAGAAAGTCGTCAAGATCGGGGGGGTAGTCATCTTGGTCTATTGGTAACATAGCATCCAGTGTTGTGGTAACAGCACGACCGTAAACTAGTTCAAATGGGGTGATTTTGGTGGTCTCTTGCACAGCCGTATTGTAGGCGAAAGTGACGTATGGTAAAATTTCGTCCCACTTTTTGTGCTCGACATCCACATACATGGATATCATGTCCGCTAGAGTTCTGTTAAGGCGTTCGGTCAGGCCATTGCATTGAGGATGATATGCAGTGGTTTTCCTATGAACAGTGTGAGTCATGTTGAGCAGGCACTTCAAAAGTTGCGCCGTGAAAGCCGTTCCGCGATCGGTGATTACAACCGTTGGAGCGCCATGTCGCAGGACTATTTTGTGTACGAAGAATTGGGCCACTTCTGCTGCCGTTCCTCGTTCCAAAGAGTCTGTTTCGGCGTATCTAGTTAAATAATCAGTGGCCACAACGATCCATTTCTTGCCGAGTAAAGATGTCGGGAAGGGTCCAAGGAGGTCCATTCCAACTTGGCGGAAAGGCGCTTTCGGTGGATCTATAGGTTGTAGAAGGCCCGCTGGTTTAGAACTTGGTGTTTTTCGTCTTTGGCACTCGCGGCATGTTTTGACGTAGTGTTGCACTGAAGCTAGTAGCTTGGGCCAATAATAATGGAGACTGATCCTTGCAAGCGTTCGCGTCACACCCAAATGTCCAGATGTGGGCTCATCGTGACACGCTCGAAGTATTTCTTGTCGCATAGTTGCTGGAACGACAAGCAGGAACTTTTCGCGGTTGGGCTTGAAGTTTCTCTTGTAGAGAACGTTTCCTCGGAGGCAGAACGATGCGAGGCTTCGAGAAAATATACGGGGTACTTGTACGTCAATTCCTTGCAGGTGTTCGATAAGCGGGAGTAATTCTTTGTCTGTACGTTGGAGTTCGGCTATTTGAGTGGTCTCGACAATTCCTACGAACGGAAAGTCGTCTTCTTCTGATGGTGGTGTGTCTGTAGGAGCCCGTGACAAACAGTCGGCATCGGTATGTTTTTTGCCAGATCGGTATACCACGGTTATATCGTATTCTTGCAGTCTGAGGCTCCACCTTGCTAGTCGTCCGGATGGTTCCTTTATGTTCGCCAGCCAGCAAAGCGCATGGTGATCGCTGACTGCCTTGAATGGTCTACCATATAGGTACGGCCGAAATTTACTGATGGCCCAGATGACGGCAAGGCATTCTTTTTCCGTGGCCGAATAGTTTGTCTCTGCTTTTGTTAGAGTCCGACTGGCATAAGCTATCACTTTTTCTTCACCTTTCTGCCACTGTATTAGAACGCATCCAAGGCCGATGTTACTGGCATCTGTGTGTATTTCCGTGTCGGCTGTCTCATCAAAGTGAGAAAGAATCGGGGGGTTTTCTAACCTCTTTCTCAATTCGTTGAAGGCGCTTTGTTGCTCGTTTTGCCACTGGAAAGGCACATCTTCTTTCGTAAGCCTCGTTAAGGGTTCTGCGATCTTTGAAAAATTTCTCACAAATCGTCTATAGTACGCACATAGACCTAGAAATCTCCGTACTGACTTTTTGTCTGTTGGCACCGGAAACCTTGCGACGGCGGTCGTCTTATCAGGATCAGGGCGAACACCTTGGGCGCTGACGACATGCCCAAGAAAACGAAGCTCTTCGAAACCTAATCGGCACTTCTCTGGCTTGATTGTCAAATCTGCCGAACGGATTGCCTCTAACACTGACCGAAGGCGCTTGATGTGCTCCTCAAATGTAGCCGCGAAGATGACCACGTCGTCTAGGTACACTAGGCAACACTGCCACTTCAATCCGGAAAGCACAGTGTCCATCATGCGTTGGAACGTTGCCGGCGCACAACAGAGACCAAACGGGAGAGCCTTAAATTCGTAAAGTCCGTCCGGGGTAACAAAAGCAGTCTTTTCGCGATCACGTTCATCAACCTCGATTTGCCAGTATCCACTTTTCAGATCTAGTGATGAGAAGAACTTGGCACACCGAAGTCGATCTAACGTGTCGTCGATGCGTGGAAGGGGATATACATCCCGTTTAGTCACAGCATTCAGTTTCCTGTAGTCGACACAAAACCGTAGCGTGTTATCCTTCTTCTTGACAAGCACCACGGGAGATGACCACGGGCTGTTAGAAGGCTGGATAACATCATCTTCAAGCATTTCTCGTACCTGCTTCTTGATGACTTCCCTTTCCTTAGGGGAAACACGATACGGGTGCCGGCATACCGGCCTGGTTGTCTCGTCCGTTATGATCCTGTGTTTTGTAATGCTCGTGCGCCGTACCTTTGAACTGTTGGAGAAACAGCTGCCAAATTCCCGCACGAGGTCGTATAGCTGTTGACGTTGAATCTCTGAAAGATTAGGATTTACGTATATTGTGTCGCAGGCATCAGATGGAAGTTTCACATTCGGTGACGTCGTTTCAAGACTGCATATTTCTGTCACTTCACAGAACTCATGAAGAAACGCTATTGCCGTCCCTTTTGCGATGTGCTGGAATTCGTTACCGAAATTCGTCAAGAGGATGTCTGTGCACCCGTTTCGCAGCTGGATAATCCCTCGTGCCACACAAACGCCTCTTTTCAAGAAAACATCCACGTTGCTCTCCGCCACACCCTCGTAGTCGCTGAATGCATCATTATGCACGAGAACCATTATACTGCTCCGTGGCGGTACAGTCACATCATCGTCGACGACGCGCAGTGGAGTGGTACATCGTTCATCTGATCGTGCTACCTTTAAAGCTTGCTCCGTCGAAAAGGACACGCTCGACCTCTGTAAATTGATAATCGCACCATTAGCTTGTAGGAAATCCATTCCCAGTATCACTTCCCTCGAGCACACAGGTAGGACGACAAAGTCACCGACGTAAGTGAAGCCCGTATCATGACCCTTGCGGTACATCGGCCGGAAGGGGTTATGAGGTGACCACCTGCAGTACGTACTTGAGGTCCACCCCATTCGGTCAGAACTTTCTTGAGTCGCTTCGCTAATTCGTAACTTATCACAGAATAATCCGCACCAGTATCGATCAAAGCATTGAGCTCTAGTCCGTCAATCACCAACGGCAAGTCTGAAGTAATTTTCTCTGTACTGCACTCCTTTACCTGGAAACAGTCGTCGTTATCAGGCTCGTACCGCAGTGGAGGATCTTCATATCCCAAGTCGCCAGCGGCCTCGCCTCCACAGGTCGCCCTCTTCAGTTTCCCGGATTTGGGCTAGGCGAACGCTGCCTAGACGTGCTTGGGAAGGGACGTGGGCTAGACGAGCGGTAGCGCATAGGGGATGGTGAGCGTGGTTGATGACGACGAGGCGGGTCAAATTCCCGACGTGAGCATAGGTATTCTTCAATCTCGGAAGGTCTTTCGCCGTTTCGCGGACACGGTGCATTGATGGCGAATCCCCTAAGACCAGCTTGACGATATCGGCAGAATCGGTACAGGTGGCCAGCCTCTCCACAGTGGAAACACAAGGGCCTACGTGTGGCATCTCGCCACACATCGCTCTTCCGTGGCATCATCTCTCTCGCACGAGGTGGAGTGCGTGTTGCCTCTACGATTTCAGGCGGGCTGCGCATTGTCTGCACATAAGTACTTGGTGTCTCGATCGGCGAACAGTGCAGAGTAGGTCGCCTGAGCACCTCGGAGTACGTTACCGCCCGTCGTGTCGCTGGCACATCACTCCGCGGCTCCCGCATGGCCTGTCGAATTTCATCTCGGACAACTTCAGCAAGAGACAGCTCGGGGGTGACATCAGGTGACTGCAGTTTCCTTAATTCTTCCCTGACAACAGACCGGACGAGCTCGCGCAATGTGTCAAGATTATCCACGACGCCTGCTGAGTAGACTCCTGCGGATGCACCGGCTACGTCGCGGTTGTACTGTCGGGCTCTCTGCTGAAGCGTCGTTTCGATGGTTGTTGCTTCCGACCGAAACTCAGCAACAGTACGGGGCGGATTGCGGATGAGTCCCGCGAACAATTCTTGCTTTACCCCGTGCATGAGGTGGCGCACCTTCTTGTCTTCCGTCATGCCAGGATCAGCTCGCTTGAAAAGGCGGGACATGTCTTCGATGTACATCGCGACAGTTTCGTTCGTTCGTTGAATCCGTGTGCGGAGAGCTGCTTCCGCCCTTTCCCGGCGATCACTGTTGGCGAACGTACTCAGTAGCTGCCGCCGAAACTCTTGCCACGACGTCAGAGATGCCTCGTGGTTTTCGTACCACACTCGTGCAGAGTCTTCCAACGCAATGTAGACGTTACGCAGCTTGCCTTCCTCGTTCCACTGATTTAGATTTCCCACTCTCTCGAAATGCTCTAACCAGTCTTCGGCGTCCTCGTATGGGTCACCATGAAACACCTTTGGAATGACCGGTTGGCTTACGATGAGTTGTGCCGGCGTAACTTGGCTCGTCATGGTGGTGGCGGCGCTTGTCTCCGTCACCGATGCCCTTGATACAGAAGGGAGTGGCCCAAATTCTGGCAACTCTCCTCGGATACGGCGGCTGACTCGTTGGTGCACCGGTGTAAGCTCCACTGGTTGCGGCTGGTCAGTGCTTGGACTTCGCTCTTGCGTGGGGCTCGGAATCATGTACCCAGGCTCCTCCACCAGAAAATGTAACGGATATAACAACCTCACAACCGGGACGTCCTATTTACAAGGTTTAATAAGGGCGAACTTGTGCCCAAAGCCAAAAGAACTACACAGTAGCTGGGAGAAAGCAGCGAACGCTCGTCGTCCTCTTCTTCTCCTCTTTTCTTTGCCGCTGCTCGGTAGCAGCTCGTGCACAGGCTGGGCCGGCTCGTGCCTTCCGGCGGGCTTCATGAGTCGTAGCGATGCCGTCAGCGTTCCTCTTTTAACAACGTCTGCGTTGTACTGCGCCTTAGCAATTCCTCGTGGCAATATATATATATATATCTATATATATATATATATATATATATATATATATATATATATATATATATATATATATATATATATATATATATATATGTGCGTGTGTGTGTGTGTGACGCTATGATGTATTGGCGACGTGGCCTGGCTCATACCCCATGTTTTATTCCATTCTTCACTTCTTCCTCATCTACTTCTTTTAACCATCCCTGCCTTCTTACGTCACACGATTCCCCCTCCCCCCGAAAGAAGTCGCGTCAGACGAACAGAAATGAAAACTGAACATGCACGGCTTAGAACTGAGCACTGTCAAAAAGAGAAAATCATTCCAAGTCCGAGGAAGTTTCCGTTAACACACTATAGCTTCACAGGAGAGGACAGCAATCCGGGGTATCAAGTACAGCTCTGGAGGGCGAGGCTGGCTGTTGCGCTCTGGACAACATAAGCATGCTTTGAGCGTGAAATCAGATGGAAACACAGCCGGTATTCTTGCGATGAATGAACGTGGTGTGATGGCCTTGAAGCATTGGCTGGATGATTTGCGCAGGTGTCGTGCTATTTGTCTTGATTGGAACCCATGCGTCGCCACCCGTTTGCGTGCTTGTTGACCGAGGCTGGTGCGGTGATTTCTGCGTCCTTGCGGAATACAGGGTATGATTTGGCGCCTTTCGCGACGTTGTATGTCGTATTGCCTGAGTCTTGATCTCGACTGGAGAAAGCTTACTCGACGTCCCTTGGTGAAATATCCTGGATTCGATGCTTTCTTTGTTTCGAGCGAGAAATCTTGAATATGTCGCCGGTTTGGTTGACACGTTTGTAAACGGCTTTCCATAAACCGCGTGTGTTCTTCCGAAGATGATTCCATTCGTCGTCGTCCTTGTTCGTATAGCCCTTGATATCTCTGTTGTTCTTGGACTTGCTGGCATTGATGATGTTGCTGCGAAAAGACCTGAGGTGGCAGCCCTTTTTCACCATGACACTGACTTTCTGGGCAATTGAATGTGGTGTCGAGTGGGCAGGTAGTAGTCTCTAGGCTGTTGTGCTGCATTTCGGGTAATGAAGGTAATGCTTCAAAGTTGATAGATACATCATCAGGGGCTTCTTCTCCGCTATTCGCTGCGAGTGGTTCTTGCTCCTGAATCTGGATGGTAGGTTCAGGGCTTGGCTGAGTATTCCCCGAGCTCCGCAGCTCTATCCCGACCATTGTGAGCGCGCTAGATGTGAGGTGAGCGTTGTGAGCGACGAAAGAGCCAAGTGGCGGAAAACCAGGAGGTAGCCCAATTGTGCTAGATGGAAAATAAGGTGATCCAATGTGTGAAGACTGATTTTCACTCTTTGAGTTGTCATGGCGTTGTTCGGCATTTTCCTCATGTGTAAGCTGGTCAACCATGAACAAGGCGTCCTTATGCCACGAATAATGACCGTTAGGAGCCTTTGAAGAGCTGCGTCGTAGAAAACCAGGTGTTGGACCATGTATGCGAGACGAAGCATGAAAGGCATCAGTAGGGTGAGCGACGTCTCGTGTTGGTGCCATGACTTTGGAAATGCCGACTTTCGTGCACAAGGGAGCTGCGCTTGACGGTTGGGTTTTTCCCAATATACGTATGGCCTTCTGTAAGTAAACGCATGTGCCACTTCGTCTTGAGGCACTTGTCGATTCGCGCTGGACTTTCGAATGCTTGAGGACTGCTTAGGAAATTGACGATAGTGTGCAGTTGTCTCTAGATGGTTGGCAATGAGTAAGTCTTGGTCATAGTCATTAAAACGGGTAATCATCTCCTCTTTGATTTTTTGCCATGACTCTTCGTTCTCGAATATGTGAATTAGGTAATATTTGAATGCCTCACCGCTGATGTAGTCGCTGAAGTTCGTAACCATCTCCCGTTCCGACCAAGATGCAGCGGTAGCGTGGAGTTCGAACAGGTTGAACCAGTCCTGTACGGGTCCGTCGTCCGCTGATCCGGTGTACTTGGGGATGTCGAGGTCAGCCGATGGTTCTGTCATGGTGCTGGTCGTTGTCCTCCTAGGCGATGATTCGGTAGTCAATGTCGGTCAGGGCGTCTTCTGGGGAACTGCGTCGATGATGAGTGACTGATGAAGGGGCAGGCAGGTCTCCATCCTGTCGGCTTGTGTGACGTTATGATGATGCGGGAGACGTGGCCTGGCTCATACGCCATATTTTTTCCATTCTTCACTTCTTCCTCATCTACTTCTTTTAACCATCCCTGCCTTCTTACGTCACACACACACACACACATATATATATATATATATATATATAATATATATATATATATATATATATATATATATATATATATATATATAGTCAAAACCTATTCGAATCCATTCCACTACGTCGATCCCGTAACCAAATCATGGGCGGCTTCATAACTTCTTCGTTTATCATGTAAAATTCATTGTGTGTGGGGGGGTGAGAGAGATGGCGGGGGCTGGTGGATATTGTCTTGATATCGATCTTTAATTTTGTCACTTCTCGCATTAACCATCGGATATAACGGTTGCAGATGCGTATAGTTTACTGATTCGACCGAATTCGTGATTTCATTTGCAGTTTTTTTTCTGTTTGAGCGTGTGAATCAGTGGCGTAACCAGAAATGTTTTTCGGGAGCTGCCTAACCGTGTACGTTAGTGTGCGTTCGTAAGTGCGTGTGCATGCATGTGTGTGTTTGTAAGTGGGCATACACTTGCAAAAGTGAAAATTTTCGAAACGACGGGGAATCGAACCCGCGATACTTCCCTGGATAATCCAATGATAGTAAGATTGGATTCCGTTTAGTTTCTCCGTTTGCACGTAAGACAGCCGATTCCCGCCATACTCACAGCATGTCTATAAGTTCACCTATAAGCTCGATCAACGAAGTACAACTGCATTCACGCTGCCGCTTGATAGCACGACGTTCTTTTCTTGGCGTCGATCACGGACACCGTGGTACTCACATAATATATGGCTCTATAGTTATTCATCGCCAGGGTTGCCACTCGCGACTACCTTTCGCCAAATTGGCAAATTTGAGAAGCCCGCGGCGACCTAAAATTATGAATGGCGACACGACGAATGTTTGGCGATTTTCAGCATAGGTCTTGACTGAGTTGTGCATTCTATACGCATTGTCTTCAAAACGGATGGGCGACATTTTTTTTCTAATTTATGTAGTTTCAGACCCACCAGTAAAAGGCAAAGGCTCGCGTTACGTGTAGCTTGGATGTTGGTTAGTGTTGAGCTGAACTTTTATTGAGATAGCTATTATATCGACTCTCTCGGCTGGATTTCGCCGCCAGCGTCACTCACGGTATGTGCATACTTATCTATATATATGAAAGCGCAAGAAAAAAAAATAATCCAGAAAAAAGAATCCGGCGCGCAGAATCGAACGTAGGACCTTTCAAACGTGAGTGCGAGGCATTAGCCCCGGAGAGGCACGTCCTTCGACTTTCAAACGGCAAACTATTTATATCTACCTCTCACCGCTGTTGACGGGAATCTCGGGGGGAACTATCGTGTTTTCAAAAGTACCAGCATCAGCAAGATGGCGCAATGAGCACGCGTCGCCACATCGTCACGACGCGGCGGCGCGCGCTCTCATCTCCTACGCGTACTTTGCTCCGCAGAGAGGAGGGGGGGGGGGGGTGGACGCTCGCTCGCGCGCCCTTCTCTCGCGGTGGGAAGGATCGTACCTCTTAGCTGGCTTCAGGAAGCAGGAGTTGTCTTCTTGTCTTAGTTGTCTTCTGCTTCAGGAAGCAGAAGACAAAGAAAGCGCATGCAAGTTCATGATGATGATAATTTTTGTCCTCTAATAATGGGGCTTTCTCATAGCTTAAAAGGAGATGCGAGTGAAAAAAATGCAAATTTTTTCCAAAATTACCTTATTTTTATTTTTATTAGCCTTCAGTATGTTTGGTTTCTCTACTTTTACAACAACAACAAAAAAAATGCTGGAGATTGAATTTAACTTGAAGTAGGTTACAATCGCTTTTTAAAGAGCATGAGGTGGCTACCAAAAACTAAAAAGATGCTCATTGCCTAGAGTCTCCTGGTAATTGTCACCTCGCTGCTTGCCATCGCATTTTGCATGAGGAGTTAACTATAGCCACATGCTCAAAATAACAATGATTGCAAAGCTCTTGTAATAGAAGAAGTCATTTCAAAGACATATTTTTGCCGCATAGATGATCTTTGACTTACACCTTTCCAATATGTTTTTCTCGAGTCCCATTTTCGGGCAGTCTTTTGAAATTAAACATCATGTTTTTGGTACTTCTGAACTGATAGCCAGAGCAGGATGGCATTTTACCCAGATATTCCTTAACATGTGAATGGTGCAAGTAACTCCTTTAAAACCTGATACTGCCTGTAGTAATTATTACAAGGCTTAAGCAAGCAATTAGTATGAGCTGAGGATTCTAAGAATTTTTACTCTACAATTTTTCTTGTCCATTGAAATGTCTTTGACACACTTTCTTGATAGTCATTTGCATTCTACAGTTAACTAGGATTAATTTGAGCCATTAATGGCCCAAAACCATAAAAGTTTGATGGCATTAGAAGTTTGTCCTTAAACAAACTATATCTTACACATTGTCATGCCACAAAACGAAAACTGTGCAACTTACTACAGAACTAACGAAATATTTGAAATCAGCATAAAAGCTTTTGTATACAGCAAAAAGTTTCATTGCCCTAGCCTATAGATTCATGAAACTTACTTTTCAAAAAATCTAGAGGCAACCATAATCCTCGACCTAGGTGTCTGGTAGTGGCACAGGCACCTCGGCTTTCATGTGCCCTGGCGTATTCCTTTGGTTATGTTTGTGTTCTCAACCAGGCACTTCTTTCTATGTGACCTCAAAGGCCGCATAGAAGGAAGTGTGTGGTTGAGATCAGCTTCGTCAGGTGCCGCAACGATCGCAGCTGCTCACAAGAAGAGCATCTGCTTTTTTGATAAACTCATTCAATTTTTATCAGTTACTCTAACTGATAATTAGCTGTTATTTTAATTACACAAGCTGCGACATCATAAATGTATCCATTACAACTCTTAATACCACAACCATCGATTTTATACCAGTTTTATTTTTTAAAACACATTTTCCTAATATCGGGAAAACCATGTGTAACCGATCGAGCTGAACTTTTTAGAAAAGAAACAAGAGTGTCACTCACTGCTTGTGCCACTAAAAATTGAGATGTTGTTCCTGTTTGTGAAAGTGGACAACCAGCCAAGCTTTAGCGCATCACGCTGGGTTAAACAAGCATACATGCATTTATTTTTATACTCTGGTGATGGTAACATTGACGGGTTTGCAATTACTGTGATGTACGCAGACTGGTTCATTCACAAGCCTCAGACATATTCATGGCTAACATTTGTCTGGTTTGAAAATATCCACTTATTTATTATGTCATTACTATTAATGGGCTAAATCACAATTAGCGGTTCCTAGCACGGGGCCACCAGGAAACTCGCAGGGATTTCTGAGAAAGGAAGGCTTCTTGTTGAAGAAAAATTCGCCCTCCGGGGTGGTCACTCTATCAGTTGAGCTGACCAAGACTACTAGCTGTTTCGCAAGAGGAGAGGCAAGTTGGTCAAGAACTCAAAGCACATTAGATGTCATTGATATTTGTCCTTATTAGGGACAAAGAGGAGTGAAGCCTTTTCGACCTCTGCTGCTGGTCATCTTGGTATCCACTGAATCGGCTGACGTGTGCATGACACAATCTGATGGGGTCATTACAGAGAAATGTTTTCGGTGTCAAATGGTCAGTTGGGTAAACTGTGTGTTGGGGGTGGAGGGGCTGTATGTGCTGTTAAGTGTATATAAATGTGTATATATTCTAATGATCACCCAGCAGCCGGAGCCTCATGTCAGATGAATAGCCAGGCTAATATCTCCAACATTTCATTAATTTATTTATTTCTCTCTCAGACCCCATCGTGGCGCTGCAATTCTCTCCCAACGGACGGTACATGGCGGTAGCAGCGGGCAAGCACATTCTGCTCTTCAATAACGTGCCTGGATACCAGAACGCTATCGATGACCTTGAGGAGCGCAAGAAGGGCGCCGCTAGTGCTTCCATCCGTGACAGGCTGCAGACGCAGATCGACGAGGCACGGTACGTCCAACAGGGCAGTTCGCTGCCAGGGTTATTTTTCATGATATACTTGTATGATTGTCGTTATAGTGTCATCACTTTTGAAACAAGGCAGCTACACATACACCATTTGCAACCATTACAACAAACTCATGAAAATACCTCGGGAATGTAAGGTGGACCATTCTCCTCCATTAGTTTGGTCTTCATATTATTACATCATACAAGAAATACACATTTTAGTCAACTCGACTATAGTGGACCATTTGCTATGACAAACTATCAAATTGTTCGACGGATTTTTCTAAACCGTGTGAATATAACATAACTCATTAGAGCATTGGTGTGCATGCCGAATTCTATACGTGCACAAAGCTATTTCCAACTACTTTAAAATGCTCAAAATGCCTCTTTGCTTGACAGAACATTTCCTGGAACTGTGTGACCCGCACAACCACCATGTAGCCAAAATGAAAGGTTTTGTTACACGAATCACGTGATTGTTTGTGCCACCCCTCAAAGCCTCTGTTCTGCATAGGACACTTAGTATGAAATGAAACAACACAACTCCAACACTGGCACAGCCAGGGCGAAAATTGGGGAGTTCAACCACACACAGTCCAGCCCAGAATTTTTCAGTTCTGTAAGTCAACATGTACACACTTACATATATGAACTATGGTTGAACCCCCTCTCCCCTTTGAAAAGTTTCTGGTTACGCTTGTGAATACTGACCTGCGAAAGTCGGTGTTCAGGCAGACTGGCATCAAGAGGGAGGTTGCGGAATGCTCCGCTAAATAATGAGAATACTACTTTGTGAACTATTGTTAACTAGGTGCTTATTTTCTTTTGTGGGGTAAATGATTCGCTTGTATTCAACGTCAAGGAATCGTGCAGGACTGTCTGAGGGGTTCGAGGTTCATCAGGTAATGTCTAAAAGAATACATTAAAATAAGGAAGAATCTATGATGACATAGAACAGAGATACTGTGCTCTCTATTTTGGCCGTCAATCCTGTTTTTGTTGGACAGCATACACGTAGCCTTAGAGTGGTTCCAACCCATAGTTTTTTACGAAAATTATCAGAGGGAAATTGAGCAATGGTGTTTATGGGAGCTACAGCCACAATAGCTGGGTCAGCACGAAAGTGGTGGCTAGGAAACATATCTGTCGAGGCATCGCTCTTTTGGCCTGAAACAACTATGTGACCTAGTAGGCATGTGGTTTTAAATAAAATACATTTAAACCCCTTTATAAGAGGCATGCTCCAGGCAGTGATTCTTGTATTTTATTTGAGATGTATCTGATAAGCAGGGGACCTCATATGCATTTTCCTATTCACCATATTTTACTGTAGGCACACTAGTGTCTCCTATATCCACTTGTCTCTTCTAAAAGCGTTCGACTGTATTGTATACAGAAGCTTGCATTTTTTTTCGTGTACGCCGAGCATTCTTTGGTTTTCGTGTCCATAATGTAAAGTGCAAACGCTTTGAAAGATTCGTCATACACCATGGTAAACAAAACCCGCAAAAATTTATGGAGCTAAAATCATCGAGACCAGAAACGCTCATGTGTGTACTGCTCACCGTTCTCACGGTATCGCTAGAATTGCACTGATCGAGTTTTCTCTGATAATTTTAGTACGAAAATCTTATGCCACAAACATGGCCAGAAACAGAGGGCATAGAATACGCAAGGTGTCTCACTTGCTTTCCTAGCAGTCAGCCATTTGGTGCTGCATGACTTGATTGACATCAGTGTAAAACGAAATTGTACCTGGAACAATTTTAGCCAATTATATGTAACAGTTATATTTAGTTATGTAGCTGTTAGGCTATTTAATAGTTAAGAAGGCTGATTGCTCGTTGAATTTTTAAATTCAAATGCTTCCTTTCGTATTTTTCTTGCCCATTTGGATGGATGATAATGCTTGGACTTACGAAAGCTGGAACCATGCACAACTTTTGCAGGACCATGTTCATGGCTGAATTCCAGCCATCTTTGAGGCACACAGGCAAACTTTATAAGTGCACGAGATGCACTAATTAACAATCCTGTTCCATATGAATTAATACGATAAAGTAAAAGCAATCTAAATGTATTCACATCAATATACAGGTGTCTTGAGTGTGCCACTTCTGTAATCCTCAAAATTGAACTGTTGTATTGAAATGTGTGGCTGTTCATTCTCCTTGAACAATTGTCATTGGTGATTTCTCCAAATTTTTGTTTCTTTCATATCTTACAGGAGCATTTTGAAGACTATGGAAGCAAAGGAGTCGTAAAATGTCTGCCCGTCTGTAACGGTGGCCAAATAGATCATGTGTTCATTTCCTCTCAGTCTGTGTGCATGCTGCAAAGAGTCAACTTCTTCCTACTGCCTACAGCATTCCAGTGTTAAACTTGCTGGTCAATAGTGCAAGTACCTTTATTTTTTCTCGTGAAGGGCGAGAAAAAGAATGTTTTGTTCCTAGTGCATCTGGTTGTACTGCGTGAAATTGAAGCATGCGTGTGAATGGTTGGAAAGGTCACTCCATCTTTTTGGTAACTGAAAAAATAAAATATCATCACTTCTCATGCTGTGGGCCATTATTTTTGTGAAGCCTCACGGACGTGTACTTCATGTGACAGAACATCAAATGTAAGCAGGAAGGAAATTTTGAGAGTTCATTTCTTTTTTGAAACATTCCTAATGAAAACCAGGTTTTGGTAAGGCATGTGAAATGGTAAATGTGGAGGTCAGAAAAAAATCCTGAACCAGGGCTGCACAAAGTACAGCCTGAGAAGTTTTCTAGTGGACTATATAGCTAGTGGCAAATTCAGATCAGGACCCAGACATTTCCTCAATTCAGCACCGAGAAAATTTGCCATGGAACATGCAACAATATATATTAACTCCTGAAGCTCCAACGTTTGAAACGTACTGCAACTGCAATCAGCACACATACGAACAGTGAGAAACACGAAAGTATTTCAGACAAATAAGAATCACCGCTTTAGATGTTAGCAGTTTCAAGCACCAACTAATTGGAATAGTAAAGTGTGATTCAAGTGAGGCACCTTTCAAAGTAAACAATTAAGAAATGAAAGTGAAACCCGCACATATTCGTCAAGTTTTCAGCACCAGCGCTGCAGTATTCTTGTGCAGTCTGCTAGTTCCACTTCAAGCCCAACTGACCCACCGACTGCAGCGAGAGTGTTTAAATATAAAGCTCCTAAACAAAAGTATCAGGTTCGGCACACGGCCGAAGCCATGAATGCAATAGCTACACATCGAACTGTTACATGAAGCAAGGCTAGGATATTTAGGAGCCATACAAAATGTAGTGAACACGGCCGACTGTTCTTTGAGCTGCAGGGTTTCTCGCACGTGCAGTAGCACGTTCTTCCTATGTTTGGGCATGTAAGCGAGCCCACCTTGCTTCAGTGACACTAGCATTCTGTTGGAGCTCTTCCACAGGTGCTCGTATGACACGTGGTGGCATAACAAAGGCCGAAGTACATACAGCATTTCAGCCAGCGTTTGTGCGGCGTTTCCTTCGTTGGCGTCAGTCAACGTCCCCGATATTAGTGACGGTGGCAAAAAGTAACGTTTCAATGCACTTCACCAAAATGTCCGCCTCAGATTGTCCCACACATTACAGCGTGGGTGTCGATGTTGGTAGCAGCTGGATGGTGGGAGAAGCTTGCCGACTTGCTTGTTCGTCATATATGGCTCTCACCCACCACGGGGATTTGCCATGAAACTGGCGCTTAATGCATTAGTGCATAACTACAAGCGAGACGTGAGCTTTGTTTAAGAATGTTCCTTTCAAGTCCATTGACAGTAAACCAGTTGTAAATTGTGTGAGTGTGTATATATATTGCAACGGGTATGAGCTGAGAGAGGAGAAGAGGAGGAAGACGTGAACTGGTGCAGATACCCACCATCGACTCCGCCCTGCTAATAAACACCCTTCGACTTTAACCGCAACAGTTGTGTGGTGAGGCTGCGCAACAATATATATATATATATATATATATATATAGTCAAGTAGATCCTTGGTGAGCGGTTACAACGTGGTGGTTTATTTCGACGTTTGGTCTAGAGTCTGGCCTTCATCAGGATTGAAGATACAGTTTTTTGGTGCTCAGCTTTATACAATCTCAAATCAGAAGGAAAGAGGACAAAAGACAGAAAAAAAGAGAAAAAGAAAAAAAGAGAAAAAGAATATAAGGTGGGCTCTCTCCCCCCTGGGTGCCCCCTTCCACTCTTCCTTCCACTTCCCCTCCATCTCTCTCTCCTTTCACTTTTCTGATGTCTACGGTCTGTGTATGCTTCCTTTCACTAACGCATTCTTCCCCACCAGACAGCGCCTCCTGGCTCTGGCGGTTTGGTGTGGGGCAAAAAGAGCTTTTTTAAGAAGTTTAAGCCTTTAACTACTCAGCGCCCCGTCGACATTTCGTCGTAGAAAGAGGGGTGCTGCGTATTGCGGCAGAGGCTGGTAAGCGGGCGCAATACGAATTCCTTGCCCGCTTCTGGATTATGCGTGCAGTAGGGGCCTCCCGACTGTGCACAGGGTTGCTGCTGGGCATACTAAGTTTGGCACAATTGATTGGGTATTAAAAACAGAAAACAGACGACAGCTGTACTTAGGAAGAGTAGTTACACTTGGAATTGTTTTGAGTTGTCCAGTGCCCATCGCAGCTGCAGTGCCGTGAACCCAGTTACTATTTTTATTATTGCCGTTATTGTTTTCTAATGCTTTAATTGCTGCAAGTGTACCAGGATTCTCATTTATTCCTCTATCGAGGGTGTTAAATCGGTGGGTAACTTATGACTCTCATTGTTCACGTTCTCGGTTTGATTTATATCCCGTCTCTAAGAGCGTTACTGATAGTTTGTCGAATTCATGGTCAGAAAGATTAAGTTGTTTTGATAGATTTGAGGCTGATTTTGCATGGGCTCTGTGATTCTTGAAGCGAATCCTAAATGGTGTTTCTGTTTGTCCCATGTACTGCATACTACACACGTTGCATTTGAGTAGGTATACCACATTAGAGGAATTAATTGCATGTTAGCTTTCCTCGTATGTTAATCGAAAACTTGAATTGTGTGCTGGTTGCTTTGTGTGTTTTTCGCATCGCCTTACATTCAAGATATCGTGACTTTAACCAAGGTCGGCATGAATTATTGGGGGGTGAGGTATTGATTTGAGAGTGGACAAGTGTGTCTTTGAGGTTGCGTGGTCGTCGGTAAACGATGCCTGGAGCGGATGGGAATGCACATTTCAGACGTTCACTTTGTTCCAGAATGTTGTAATTTCGTTTAAGGATTTCGTTTACATTGGGGAAGTTTGTGCTGTAAGTCAAGCAGAGGTTTGTTCGTTGTGGGTATTCTTATGGTGGTCGCTTCATCAGTAAGTCATCACGCTTCAGTTTTCTCACTTTTTGAACAGCGTCATCAATTACATGAGGGGGGTATTTTTGTTTCTCGAGCTTAAGTTTTCGCCTCTATGAGCTCGTGTCAAAATCAGCGTCTCTTGAGCAGATTCACTTAAACCGATGAGTGTGGCTGTATGGATTACTGTTTTTACAGTGGTGCGGGTGATCACTTTGGTAATGGAGGTATTGTTGTCGATCTGTTGGTTTGCGATATAGGGTTGTAGAGAGCTTGACCTCTTCTATCGTTATGGTGACATCAAGAAAATTTACGGTTACTTGCGAGTATGTGTGTGTGAAGTGTATGTTCGGATGTACAACATTGTAAGTGTCGATAAAGCTGAGAAGTTCGTCCTCGCTGTGGGTCCAATTAAGAAAGATGTCGTCTATGTATCTTCTGTATAACAGGGGTTTCAAGGAACTTTGTGCAAGGAATTCCAATTCTAGCTTTCCCATAAATATGTTGCATAATTCGCTGCCATTTTGGTGCCCATAGCGGTCCCGCTGATTTGTCGAAAATACTCTTGGTTAAACTCTAATGAATTTAATTCGAGGACCATTCCCGTCAAAGTTGCGATGGCAGAGAAATCTGGGGCATTAGATTGTCTATGGTTTGTGCACATGTTTTGTAATGCAGCTATGCCGTCATCGTGAGGAATATTTGTATACAATAAAGAGACATCAAGAGTAACCAAGTACGAGTTTTTTGGCACACACAGACCTGCAATGTCTCGAAGAAAATGTGTGGTGTCTTTTATGTACGACGCGAGGGTGCATGGAGTGTGGCTTGTTAGTTTGTCCACGTACCCTGATATGGGTTCAGTTATTGTACCGATGCCCGATATGATTGGTCGACCTGGGTTACTGGGTTTATGAATTTTTGGAAGGATGTCGAAGCGACCTGGACGAGGGTATGCTGCTCGCATCAGTTTGTGGTCAGTGTTGGTTATCTTTTCTGCATCCAGCAGTTTCTTTAGTTCTGTTGATACGATACCTTTGTATTCGTCTGTCGGATCACCCAGGAGGCGTTCGTAAAATCTTGAGTCGTCTAGTTGGCGGTATGCTTCTTGTAAGTAGTTGGTTGTATTAAGGACTACAATTGCTCCTCCTTTGTCAGTGGGTTTTATTGTTATGTCTGTCCTATATGCCAGATTTCTCATACTCATTTTTTCAGATTTTGTCAAGTTTTCTAGGTTTCTCTCTCTCTATATATATATATATATTAACGTTAGTGGTATGGAAATTATTTATGAGCAGCGCGGCCTAGTTGGTTAACACAGCGCGCTGAGGAGCGAGGCGTCACTGGTGCAATTCTCCGATTGGGTACTTCAGAACTTTTTCCTTTTTGCCTTTTGTATATATCTAAACACACAATATTTCCACAATTAATATGCAGCACCAAGAGAACAATGAAGAGCACGCGCAGGGAGAGAGAAAATCGAGGTTCTCATCCGATCAGTTAGCCTGTGTTCTGGTATGATTAAAATGAGTTGTCTTGTATTCAACTGCTGCTGTTTCTGCATTGTGACAATACATATCCGGGACATGAATGCAACGGCAACAATCAGCCGAGAATGTCCATATAATTGCTATCCGAATAAAACAAAAGTAACACCATCTATTGTTAATTGCTCCTGTCCTCTTTTGCGCTATCTCTCTATGCTGCGTGCCCTCATTGGCCAAGCACCGCCATGCTTCCCTCGCACGCATTACCTGCTGCTTATTTTCTGTATCTACAGGGCTTGACCTCCATGGCAGTGCCCAGCACGGTGAGCTGCACGCATGTGCACCAGGCTTTGCACCTCTTTTTTGCACTTTTACGGCGTGGTTTCACTCGTGCTATGTTTGTGATACCTTTTTACCTTCGGGTGCAGTACATGTATGTGAAACTGACAGCAAGCATTTTTTTCGGATTCAATCTGAGAAACAAGATGCAGAACGCGGAAACATCTGGAATCGTAGAATCAGTCGGGCTGACTTCAAACCAGCGAAACGGTCTTGGCTCTGTGAGGCATGCGAGCGTCTTTTCGCACATCACTAACTCTATTAGGTTTTCATCCACCTAAGTGAACCATATTCGTTTTGCAGTTTATTTGCAACATTTGTGCCAAAGTCCGTTGAACACGTCTTCAAATGCATCTCCTTTTTGTCGACCATTATACCACATACAGACTATTAAGGTGGAGACACTTCTCAGCTTGCATGTCAGGCGCCTTGAGGGGCAATGCCGGCGTCTGCCGCATGTCGTCTTTTTGGCTCTCAAAAAATTATGTATGCACTTCCACCTTTAGTTGTTGATGTGCCATTGCCACGTTTACAGACTAAGAACTCTAGGATTTTCCACAAAGCGTCTTTTCTCACAGGAACATGTTTTTGCCTTCGCATCATCCCACTGATAGGTATTAGCTGTCAGCATTCCAATCAGAATCGAATTCGCACGTGGCACATTTCAGTCTCTTGCTACCAATATCAAAGCTGCCCAAATGCAACAACACTTTGGTGTCTGCTCGTTGGTTCTAACAGCCAGTAATAATGTAACATTAAAAAAATCTCATTGAAATACCAGCTGACGAGTGTGACTGATTTAAGGTCACAGTGATGCAAAGAGCATCTGCTAGCTACGCACTGCAAAGCGGGAGCCCCTGGTCAGCATATACGAGAGCAAACGTCAGCATAGAAAAACGAAAAAAGAGTTAGTTTCACTTTTATTTTATCCAGGAGCTTTACTTAAGTATATTGCTTATGGAGAGATGACAAAATAAGGTGGTACCTAGGGATACAGAGTATCCAGTCAAATCTGGATACTCTATCAAGCTTGAAAGGCATCACAAGGCAGTTCGATATAGGCTGCAGGTGGTACGATTCTCTAAAAGGCGCTGAGTTCCTTTATTAGTATACTTCACTGCATGACATTGAAGTATTAGAGGGAAGGTCTCACATTGTGGCGAAGCTGTTTTTTAGACTCTGCTACAGTTCCAAATGTGTTAACTCAAGAACATGTTGGTTCCAACATAGAGATGCACAGTTCCGTTACAATAGCCCCTTCATAATTTTTCAGTATGCTTCACCGCTTCACACACCTGTGCCGCAAAGCGGCCTTCAGGGCTCTGCTGCAGCTATAAATGAATTGACTCACGAAAGCACTGGTTTGAAACTATGCAACAGAGGTGCAGGCTTTAGTCAATGCCGTTTCAGACCAGAAAGTTAAAAAAAGTTGAAGATTTTCAGCCATCCGAAATTTCAGATGTTTTTATACAGCGACATGACATCTACAAGACAGACTAATAACTCTGAATTCGAAGGGAGTACGACCTTGTTTGCCAAACCAGTCGGGCCTCCACAGAAGTTGGAGGGAGAAAGGCTAAATATATAGCATTTTCCTTTCGCATGTAAAGTGTTGTGACACCCCCTTGGTTGCACCAAGTCACGTAAATATAATTCAGTCTCCACTGCCTGATCGTTGATAAAACAACTAGGGAACACCAGCCCTACTGCATTTAACCAACTTAGTTCAAAGATGCATGTTTCTATTCAGTAAAAATGTACTTGGGGATTCTCTGCAGCTTTTTCTGTAATGTCGCTTCAAAGTATTCAAAAAATATTAAACAAGTATTCGAAAAATGGTGTATTAGATTTGTACTTGCATTTTAATAGCATTCAAATTCACTTCGTACCCAAAATTTTACTATTTGCACAGCTTTAGTGGAGAATTATTACAGCCCACGGTGCAAGAACATCTTAGGTGAGCGAACACCGCGAAGCGAGCGCTTGGTGGGGAGAGACCGATTATGTTCTCATTTGCGGCGTGCTGATAGATGACTCGCCGGACTAAGGACCGTGGCGGGCTGCTGGCGAATTCTGCAAAGCACATCCGGCACGTAAGCCACGGTTTCGAAATCTGATAAAACCGGGTAATCGTGCGATATCAACCACGCGACACGCATAGAGCAGCGCCAGCGCTGCTAAAGACGGGATGATAAGGGAGGAGGTTGACAGGTGCAGCAAGGGTGTTGTGGCGACGATAACTGAGCACTGCTACTTTCCTACATCACGGGGCTTTCCTACACCGAGAAGGGGCGAGGGGAAGCTGGGGCAAAGTTTGTAGCGCCATCTTCCAGACTCCTAGCAAAGCAGAACATTATCGGGCAGCGGATTGTCCCGGCGTTGGCTCACCTAAAGTATTTTGCACCGTGTTACAGCCCAAGCTATCCACACCTAGAGATCTGCATCCTTTTTTCTTCGTTTTCCCCTCAATGGCATGCAGTGCCCTTCAAACTGCCCAATTTGACAGCATATGCCAATATGGCTCTTTTTGGGTGGCATAAACATTTACAATGATCCAAGGCTACAGTTTATCATGAAGGAAAGTGTACCTGCAGGGTCACAACTTGGTGCAACTACAACGTTCAATATAGTAAAAGGTTAAAGGGGCCCTTAAATACTTTTTTCTAGTAACCATGGAATAGATTCACTAAAAGAGCTTATTGCATCATGAATTCAACGCTGCTAAAAGTTCAATAATCTGTCCAGTAAGAGCGGAGTTGCAGAGATAAGTCGCATGTTGCAATCGCATTCTCTGTTGTCTCGTCCAGACAAAAGCGCTAGAAGCTAAGCAGGAGGGATTGCATAGGCAAAGAAAATATGTCACGCATGCCTCGTGACCTTGGGAACTTTTTTTTCTATGAATGGGTGGCTTTTCCAGAGTGATCGTGCACAGACGTGTGGACAAGTTGCAGCCTCCTACGGCGATCCCTGTAGCGACCGAGCGCGCCATGTTCAAATCAGCCGATTGGCTGATAGGCCTTCTACGAGTTATCTTTTAGTTTTCTTCATCACTTCTTGACAGAAAAGAAAGCAATTTTAGCTGAATTTGAGAATTTATTGTGAATTGCAGGCCGCATGCTGCCCTATAATATTTGACTCTTGTGTTCTCTGGAACATGTACTATTGATCGAGAGTGTTTTTTGACCATGCTCAAAAAGTGTTGCTGGGCTCCTTTAATCTCTTCAATGTAGACCTTTCAAAGAGGATTGCCAAATAACTTGTTATAACCAGACTTCCTATGTCTGGATTCGGCTGTATGGTATATCTTCCTACAATATGGGTTTCGACATAGACAACATGGGAAATGGATCTGCTGTTTGTTAATGTAGCACATATAGGTAATTATGTATAAAGAACACATTCTCCTGCACATTGAAATGAAATCATTGAAGCTCTGCTATCAATGAGGTGCAAAGCCAAGGATGTTATTGTGTAGCTCCTTTGAGCAGTGCACATGAACAGGGACTACTTCCAAGTTTTATTGGAAACAATCCCCTGCAATTAACAGATGCGATAAGAGTAACATGCTACAGAACTTTCTCTTTTATTACTTTCTACACATGCGCACAAAGATAATGCCCTCCTCAGCATGGTTGATCAGCTTGTTCCTGAAGTGGGCCCAACAGCACAGATTCTTGGTCTACTTCACATGCCTCCACCTGAAATTAAAAACAGCCGCTTCAGTTGCACAGCACATACAGCTGAAAGTGCTCGAACTGGTCAAATGTACCGTTGTGTACGAGGCTGCCAAAAATTCAAAACAATGTCTTTAGTATAATGACAAACTGTGCTAGAGACATTCCCTCCAAAAGTGAGCAAGCATGCATGCACAAGTGCTTGCAAAAAGATTATAACCACACTTCCCGTATATGCAGCAGGTTACGTTATAACACTAACTTTTCACTGGTAATGCTCCCAGGACTAAAATGATGCCAGTAAGGCACCATTCACACCTGTGCCTGACAGCACTGCGCAACTCTTGATTGAGGCTACTCACAGTGACCGACTTTTACCGTGGTGGCAGAGACGTGCTCTCCGTCAAACATGTGATTGTTTCTGTTTACATCTGTTCCATTTTCATGGCCACGTAAATTAGCCTTTGAGTTATTCTGACGTTGTCCCCTTACACTGCTGATCGGTTTACTAACGTTTGGACTCCATTCTTGGAGCTGAAGCAACTTTATAAAAAGCGATCGCTTTTCGACCAAAGAAACCATTGCTGACCGATTTGGTCTAGCAAAATTTGTTGGTTGCTGGTGTCATTATGCCTCAAGATTATGAGTCACGTTTAGAGGTCAACAGTCATTGACCTTGAAAGTCTGGAATACTTTTCAGTGTGAATACACTTTATAAGCGACCCCAAACCATCCACCACCGTCGGCGGCGTCCGCAGTCTTCTCTCTATCTTTAAAAGAAAGAGGACTTGGCGGGCCGCAGCGCGACGCTCTACCGAATAAGCCACGGACGTGACGCTGATATCGGTGTCGCTCCTCCGCTCTCCTCGCTCGCTGCAGCTGCGCGCGCACCCCTCTCTCTCGCACGCCCGCCTTCTCTCTCGGGCTCCCGTCGAGAGCAGGTCGTGCGATGGATGTCCCGGAGGCAATGCTACCATCTGGATATAAGGCGCGTTACTGACACCGATATATATAATATATATATATATATATATATATATATATATATATATATATATATATATATATATATATATATAGAGAGAGAGAGAGAGAGAGAGAGAGAGAGAAGACTGCGGACGCCGCCGACGGCGGTGGATGGTTTGGGGTCGCTTATAAAGTGTATTCACACTTAATATATATATATATATATAGATACTGGTTTTTGAAGAGGTCAACTACTTAGCTCCACCGTCTGCCACACTGCAAGACTACCTTAGGTTCTTTTTTTCTTATTTTCTTTACACAGTCACCATATCGAGGTTAGGTATACACACGGGTGCATGGCAGGGCAGCCAAAGAAATGGTCTTTACACTTGCTGCATCCGACAGGATTGAAAGGCCCCGAAAATCGTTTAAAGGCGCCACTCACCATGCTGGAGTCGGCACTCCTTGAGGACCTGGTTGAAGCCCTCGCACAGCGAGATGTCATGCTGGTTCTGGGCGCACTCCAAAAACTGCTTGAGCTCGTACTGGCATGGGCCACTCAGCTGCTGCTGTGGCTGCATGGGTGGTGCAGCAGCCGCAGGAGCAGCAGCAGCGGGAGCTGCCTCAGCGCCTCCCCCTCCGAAGCTACCGGTCAGGGCATGACCAATGGTGTGGCCCTGCAATGCAAGTTCACTGCTGTGGTGCTGACATTTCTTTTTTGCATTGAATGAAAAAAACCAACCCCTAAAGAGCTTACTGTACGTACTGGTCAGCATGAATGTACCCTAAAAAAATTATCACAACATGTTTTAAAAAACTAGTTTCTGTTATTATTGTAGCCTGGTATTACGACACTGTTCTTGTCACATGCTCTTACAAGATACTGCAACGTTTCCACAGCCGTTCTGCTTCATCGGTGATGCATAAGTGGCAATATTGTATGGAGTATTCAAAGTCACTAATACTAATATTGTAGCCTGATGTCACACTAGTGTTGTTGGTAGGCGCACCGTGCACAAAAACTACTTAATTGGCAAAATAGAACATCTTATCAGCCTTTACTGAACCTTACACCTGGTCAGAGCTATCCCTATACACTCAACTTTCAGTGAACTAAAAAAATAAATGTTTCTATCATGATTGGTTTCGTACTCAAAGTATGCAACCCTAATCATCTCTCGGTAAATGAAACTCCTATTAAATGAAACATATTTTCCTGGTCCCTTCAGGTTCCATTTAAGCAGAGTTTACTGTGCAAGTGATTTCTATTATAGAGTAATGTTGGTCAAGTCCCACAAGTGGCGCACGATCAAAAGTACTTTAGAAGTGGTGCATTTGAAATAGGAATATTTTTTTTTTTGTTAAAGAAGGGAGTGTGAATTTGAGCATTTTCTCAAGCAAAATAAATGAGTCATGTACAGAATTTGCCATAACAGCAGCACAAGGGGCACATAGGAAGAAATTCAGCGGTACAGCGGTGCAGCTAACACAATATTACTGCATGTAAATTGATCCTTTTGACAGTACCTCAGACGTTGAAGCAGAGTGAGCAAGGTATTCTACAAACATTTTTTGCCAGTAAAAAAACATTCACACATTACTCTCCTTCATGTTTCGAATGTTAATACACATGACTTTCTATCAAGCGTGCTCACCTTTGGCAGTAAGAGACGCCTATACAAGTTTAGCCACTTATAATTCTGCTTGGTGAATAGACTTACGAACGTGTTTCATTCCGGAGTTTCATCTCTCAGCAGATCTGAACAGAGTGACGTTTTCTCTTCCCATATCACCACTACACATTTATTGCTCAGCCATCGCTCAGACTAGGTGCTTGTATCCCCCGAGTGGGCAAGGGCACAGGCTGCAACGAGCACTCCCAGCCCCAGACACCACTGAGTTGGAGCCAACAGGGCACTCCACTTCAGTACCCCTGCACAATAGTCATCACAGCAGCAGCCTCACAACAGGGTACTCGTCAATTTGGACTTTGGTAATTTGAACTTAGTCAATTCAAACGTGCCAATATCTGCAACGATCAATTCAAAGTGCGAGCCCCTGGCTTTCATTGCTCCTCACAGAAGTCAGCCTAAAGTGATCACAGTGTGTTGCGAAACATCACCAAACCAAATTTACAAGAGGTGAAAAAAAAAAAAACTATGAAACAGCAGCATTTCTCAGCAGATGAGAAGCACTGCACTGGGGCTTATGGTAAAGCTGCAAACAATGCTTACAGAGTTGCAACAAAATAAATAAATGCAATAAAATAGTGTCATGCTTCACGTTAAGGCTCATTGCTCACATGAATGTCGCTGCTTGTTTCTTGCATATCAGTGACTCATCAATTCTGTTTGCTGTTGACGCTCTATGAACCTAATTCACAAATCACCTGCCACAAACATCCAGTTCTCGACAAGTTTTTTGGGTTCTGCCCATGCAGTGTGGTGCAACGTCCGTTCATGCTAGTGCCAGCCCGCTATTTCGAACTTCGCTTAACTTTAGCAGTTTTATAGTCACCTTTGAGTTCAAGTTAATGGGCTTTTACTGTAATAGTATGCCATTGTATTACATAATCGATACGTTGACAACAGGCAAAAAGCTTGTTCCGCTCAGCAAATAACGTGGATCACAAATGTCAGTGAGAGAAACTGGTCATAGCAGGATAAGTTTCCCATCAAAATGGGTATCGCAAGCCAGAACACAAGGGAGCAGCCAGGGTGACGAAAGGCTTAAAAAGCATGTCGAGACAAGTTAGCTGGCACAGTTCCACGTTCTTGGCAATACATGCACTGAAGAATATCTTGGAATTAGAAGCCCCAAGTGTCTTCAAAATGTCAACATTTATACTGTGCCTGAGTTACTGAAATCACTTAATGCCGAGTTGGTGTCTCATGAAATCAATCCCTACCGAATGAGCTCAACTCAATTTATTTCTATGCCAGATGCACCTAGTTCTAAAAGCTTGCTAGCATACATATTTACACTTTTGTGCGTGTTCTCTTTGTTATTCACTAGTTTATGTCTACAGTTTAAGTTATTTATTGAAGTTGAGTTTCTGGTGGACACAGCATGAAGCTTCACGTCAACACATATAGAGTTAATTTGTCATTCAACATGCAATGCACCACAAATGCACTGAGAAGCACTACTTGTACCTGAATTGAGTGCTCAGGTGTGTAACCTACCATTGATTTGGCCAAAACGTGTGTATTGCTAGTGTTAAAAATTTTTGCTGCTCTATCCTGCACTCCTTGTCCGACACTGTTTTTGATACACACAGCACGCTGTGCATCTTATTGTTTTTCATCTAGCAGCTGTGGTACCACACACAGAACAAACAAATTTATGGCAAGAAAGGGGGCACACTAGCAGGCACAGACTAAGGAAGAAGTAAACACAGGCCCACAGGCTTCTTTAGTTTATCTATTAGAGCAAACCCCTTTTTACCATCAAGATGAGCTTACACCAACTAGCCCAAATGTTCGTTTTGCTGGAGCAAATAAAGCTTGTAGTCATTCAACACAACAAAAGGACAGACAAAGAAACCCACCACAGCAGAGCCAACGGCAACTCCAGCCGCGGTAGTGGCCATTTGAGCAAACATGCCAGGCTGCTGAGGCTGGGACATCATGGGTGCCGGAGGGTGTGCCTGGGTTGGCACAGGCTGTGTAGGGGCAGCTGCGGCCCTGGCTGGTGCCGGTGCAGCCGGTGCTCGGGTTGGTGGGGGTGCAGGGGCCCGCCTCATCCTGCACGCAGTAGACGAAAAATGCGTAGCCCATTTCAGACAAACATTACCACACACACAATTTTAAAAGGATAAAGATAGAGACGGAAAACTAAGCCCTTTTTTTACACAGCATAAACCACTGGACAGTGAAGCTGTAAGCATGCCAGTGTATGTAAGAGCAGGCTAAGAGAGCTTAGTCTCATTTTGAGCATGATCATCATTTCATTTATTTCATTCTCTTCTCCCCTCTGGTCCTGTGGCCTGTATAGACTGTGCACATGATACAGGCTTAACAACGAATGGCTCTGTTGTTAAAAGAATGCCTAAGTGCAACCGAACAGTCCGGTGTGCACAGAACTTGATCAGCAATTAATATCTGACTACTTTGAATACTCAACACACCTGGAGCTCTGCCATAAATGAAGTCACAGCAATTATTACTTAACAAAAGAAACCTTCCTATAGTCATACACTGCAACCATAAAAAAAACAGAATATCAACTTGCATGAGCATGTATATATGCCCGAGTGCTGAATGAATTTAAATATAAGCAACTATTCACTAACAGTATGACCACTTAGGATTTCACATAAACATAATTGACAAAAAAATTGGAAGAACACACTCAAGTTAGTCATAATAAAGTTTTACCAAACCAAACCAAGCAATCTCAGGTTACTTGAGGTGCCATTAGCTCCATTAACTTATATTTTACAGCCAATTGCAGTGTAACACAAATGCCTATTGGACTGGTTACAAACATGTGCACATACAACAGCCAAGTACTACTCAACATCTCTTAAGTTCTCTCAGATCACCAGCAATGTTAAAAGCACATTTCAGTATTATAGATACCGGTGAAGTCGTTGAACACCAGCAGCTGACAAAAATTTTGAGCACTGCGACATTGACTATTGCAGATCAGCACCCTGGACATAATCAGCACACCAGCATTCAAATCCCAGAGGCCAAAACACAGAAACCAGTGTATGCTTTGTGACACTTGTTTTCATTTAGCGGGTCCTTTTCTTCAGACAAACCACACTGGGTACTTTGGCTAAACCTTTAAGTTATTATGTTACATTCATTCTACCAAAAGACATTGCTGACTGCGACTCCTATAAGAAACACCTCATTGAAGAGCCCTATTCAGATCATAGAATTCCTAAAATTAACTAGCAAGGACCTTGGTGCTGCGATCAATAATTCAGCGAACATGGAAATGACGGGTAGTACAGAGATTTGCCTAGTCTTCGTGCTTGCTGACCTAGAATGCACTAGTGGCTTCATTTATTGCCATGTTTTGTTTCAAATAAAAGAACGGACAGCTATAAACTTCATGAGCCGATTCGATTTGGAATGGTGAACCTGAAAGGTTAGTGAAAGTGCAACTGCTAAATATTACTGATCTTTGTTTCATGACGAAGCAACTTCAAGCCACGTGATGCCAACCAGAACCAAAAGTACGAAAATGGGACAAATCTGTGTACTACCCATCATTCCCATGTTCATCGAAGCGCTGTGTGTTGCAGCTCCCATAGACACTAGCGTCAGAGTTCCCTCTAGTGTAATAGGAAACTATTACTCAGACTACCCGAGTGTTCTTCGATTTGCTTCACCTAAGTCCCACAACAACACAGCTAATGAACCAACTGTGGCATGCTTCACTTTCAAATGCATCATACACATTGCTTGCTGATGAAAGAATGAAAACAATGCTTAAAGAGAAGCTGTTAGGACGACGACCTTGCAAGTTGCTGGTGTGAAAATTTCTCGGTTGCACCAAAGCCGCGCTTTCTGCATAGCAGTCCTTTGATGGCTTACAAGCAAGGCTTCAGAACAATAAGGATGGTTATTACGTCAACTCTCTGGTGTCCCGAACCAGAAACAGAAACCAAGTTACCGAGATTGCATCATCCACTTTTCCAGGTGAAAGAGGTCAAGGATGGCCTACCAATTCACCTCAACGTCATATCCGTCATGCGCCAACGATCAATCAGTTAACGTGATAAAGGCGCAAACAGAAGATAAAGTCGTCTGAGGCTGACGAGGTGTAGTGTAATTGTACACCGATTTCATGCACGTTTTACTTGTGCGTCTCAGTCAAGCACCGAATTAACGCTGACCTTTTGCACGCACGAAATTTACCTGCACTAACTATAGAACGTCACGAAGCACGCGACAGCAGCGTGAGCTATGGCGCAGCAAGATGTGTTATTACGTCAACGAGATAATGCGCATCAACCTTGATACATTGATTGATTGATATGTGGGGTTTGATGTCCCAAAACCACCATATGATTTATGAGAGACGCCGTAGTGGAAGGATCCGGAAATTTCGACCACCTGGGGTTCTTTAACGTGCACCCGAATCTGAGCACACGGTCAACTTGATACAGCTCAAATAATAAACATAAACCTAATATTACTTATCCACGATCTTTCGCGAGTGTTTCTTGGCAATGCTGCAAGGCGAATTGTATTAATACGAGATAATTTTAATTCATTTACTTCCACCGTGTGATTCGCGGTGAAGCTAGACAATGCGCAATACAGATATCCCGAGAAAATCATAAAGTACGTAAGATAAGAATTGCTTAGACGTGAAATACCTGACTTGGTTATATGAGACATACTTGAGTACTTCGGAGTCATTTTCAGGAGGATCTTGATTGCGTACCTGAACCACCACGACCTACGTGTACACCTGTGTTCTAGCATTTCATCCCTACGGAAACATAGCTTCAATTTCCATCGAAATTATAACTCAAATGTAAGTCAAATGGACAGCAATCTTTGATGCCTTCAGGCGAAATTTTTGGTATTTCGCAATAGGCCCACAGGCAGTAGATACGACCAACGGCGCAGTACGAGGAAAACACGGCGTTTGCAACATAAAAACCACGTCGGAAGTGTCTCGCCACGATTAAAGGCGTTATGAAGCAGCGGGATAAACGTAAAACACGAATATACGTTGTAACACAATGTTCAACAAGACACGCGGCCGAGTGATGCCGAAGGCGCTTTGTTGCCTGCCGCTATACCTGGCTATACGCCGAAATTCAACGAAAAATACACAACCAGTGAGGTACGTACGGTGCAGCTGGTGCCCTCCTTTGACGAGGCATCTTCTTAAACGCTAATTTCCGCAGGAAAAGTTCCGAACACTCGCAAAGGACAACGCAAGTAGTCGCGCAAGTCCGCACAAGTCTAATGACCGTACGCTCAAGGGCAGAATTTCTCGAAAAACCTAGAACGTGTTAATGATGATAGCCCAGAACACCTACCAGCTTCATAGTAATGTATCTGAATAACTTGAAACGTGCATAATTGAGCAAATAACTACAATTTATTTATCAAAAACGTTCGCATAAAATTTGTGTTGTTTAAGTTATACCCGCGTTTTGATGAACAATACGTTTACCTTTTTTTAAATATAGCTATTAGCGCCACAAATGTCCATTGGCTACAAAAGAAGAGTGTTTTTGGAGTCATGCCCAAATGAGTGACGTAACCTTTCGTTCTTTCACCCCGCCATCTTCTAGTCGGCTTCCTCGTTGTGTTTACGCGGCATCGATTTCGTCTAGCAAGCTTTGAAATATATCATCGGCATGGCTGACGCCACGCGTAAGTAACCGTTTTTGTTCCGTGTGCTCGTACGTAGTCCAACCTGCGCAGCAGTTCAGGCAATCGAGCTATTGCTTTCGCTTTGTTCATCGGCGGACCGGCGTTAGGCTTGATAGCCGCACCGCCCGTCCGACGTAGGCTCTGATCGTTTTTCTCTGTTTTTTTAACTCGCCCGACTTCCTTGCTCGCAGCGTTGTTTCTTGTTGATTACATAGATGGTATCCCTGCCTAAGGCTGGTTTCTAGTGGTTAAAATATGGGGCACCTTTAGTTAACATAAGGCGGGCATTAAGTATCTGGGGGAGGTTTTTATTTTTGTTCGTCTGATAGCGGTGACGCCATGTTCCCGCCGTCGTCTCGTCGCACGTCTCGCCTCTTTTGTAAAATGCTATAGATAAGTTCGGCGAAAACGCTGTGCGTGCGGCCGCTTTGCGGCGCTGTCGGAATGATTTATAAAAAAAGTGTTAAAATGCGCATTTATCACACTATGAAACTCCAGAATGCATGTATTTACTTGCAATCAAAGAAATAGACGTCCTCTAATTTGGTATATCTCGTCGTGCACGTTTAGGTTTGGGTTACATAAGATGCAATTTCGGTACAGGTTGCCCTGTTAGTACACTTAACTAAGCGAGGCTAAACTGCTTTGTTTTCAGAATACGGGAGTTACGGCAACACCCAACCTGCGGCAGCTGGGTAAGTGTGGTTTTCGTATTTTACGATGACACCCGGGAGATCGGTACGCGCTAGTAAACGAAGTGCGTATGCGCGAATTTGTGTGGTAGTTTGACGAAAACTGCATGTTGCTAAAAAAAAATAAAAAACCCCGGTTGTCTTGCTCACGGTACTTGAAAACAGCTAACAATTTAGGAGATTGCTTTCCGATGCAGTACATGGCTTGCACCCAAGTCACTCGATGTCGCTGCTTTGAGCGAGTCTGCCATATTGGTAAGCTGCGGTTAGACCTGCAGAACTGCCTCGACGCACTGCCGAGGTCCTTCCTCTGCTGCGGTTATATGCACAGTTGTAGACTACTAAAATCGTGGCGACAGCTGTGGAAGAAATAGGCAGCGCAGCCACTAGAAGTTTGTTTCGAATATCAAACTGTATTGAAGGCCAGTGCGAGCATATGAAAATCCTCAGCACCAACCGTCGTAGAGCCTGGCTGGCGCACATAATGTGCTCAAATTTCGACGAAGAAAACACCAATGGTTATATGTGTGGAGACCATTTCGTAGTAGGCAAGTGCTAGAGGGAAGATATGAACACTAATTAACAAAGATGCTCTTGCGTTCATTGGAAAGCTGTCCGCATTGTTCAACGAGACAGAGACTGGGTTCAAGCATGCTGGCGCTGCACAACACAGTGTTGCAAAAAAGTGGCAAGTGGTGGTTGAACGGCACGAGGCAACCCATGTTAAAGAAGCCAAATGTAGCTAGCTTTTAATGACCATCTGCATGCATGCAGGGGCTAAACTCTCAATACTCGTTAACACGCACGTACTACGCAGACCAGTCAAGGGAACGTGTGATTGAAAACTGCATTGCTGCGCGAGCATCTCTCAGCACACTCATGAGAACTCGGCGCGCACGTGAGCATTTCTTGATTTGGCAGAGTACATGCATCACTTTTTTATCCTGGTTCTGGCGAAATTGCCTCTGAAAGCATGATTAAATTTACTGTCACAAAGCTCCTTTGCAGACCGGCAGTTCACACCCCACCAACTGGTATAGTGGTGCGATTCTATTCACTTGTACACCTTTATTTCACCAGGGTGTGTTGAGTAGTTCGGGTTACTGAATGGGCCCAAGTCATCGGACGCACTCAAGACAACCCAATAACACACTCAAAGGAATCTCGCAACGATACATGGAAAGTTCTACGCGAGAAGGTCTTGTGTTGTTACGGTCAGCGTGCTTCTCTCCGCGACACCAAGTCAACATGACCACACGCACCGTCGTTGCATTGACCGTAGCGCCCGGCAACAGGGTGTTCAGTTCGTTGCTGTAGTGTCTACGGTGGGACACGCCTCTCATGTAGCTCGCTAGCGCGAGCTTAAGTCGATATCCCGCACCATGACGTCTTGCTGGCGTCCAGGTCACGCTCGACTGCGGTGAGCGCCAAGGACACGGGGCCGAAAGCCCAGACAACCATCGAAGCCAGCCAGGCACGCTCCCCGAACTGTCTTCTTCGTTCTTCCTTTTCGTTTCAATTGCGCGCTCAGGGTTTTGCCCCTATGACTCGCTCGTCGCATTCATCACAGGAGTAACAAAGTTGGTGCTTAAAACGAAACGCGTTTTCGTGCAACACTTCTGAGATTGTGGAGATGTTCGAGTCACATCCGCAGTGTCCGTTCAGAATCAAAGTGTGTAGGGATCCACTACATCGCAAAACGCATTTTTTCCTCTAGGCGAGACCACCCATCTCTTATCATTTCTGAATAGTACGACACATTTAACAGCTGCCTTGCACCAACTGTGGCAACGCGGCTGTCAGCTCAATTATACTTAAGACTGTCGTACTGCGCATCCGTGCAGCTGTTCACATACATATATATATATGGTTGTGGCAATGGGACCGCTGCAACAGAGACATCAAGTGCAAGTCATGTATAAACATTGACATCAACCCTCTTACTAGTGACACAAGATTGTTGAATTTGGCCTTTAGAAGGTCAAACAGTGCAGCTGCAACAGTTATCAAAATAGGTTTGCAATGGTTTTTGGTAACTCCCATAAAATGTGATCTTATCTTTGAGTCTAGCCCTAGGTGGCATTAAAACAGCTTTAATAGTGTGATAAGCATAACACTGAAAAAGTAGCCCCGCCGTGGTGGTCTAGTGGCTAAGGTACTCTGCTGCTGACCCGCAGGTCGCAGGTTCAAATCCCGGCTGCGGCGGCTGCATTTCCGATGGAGGCGGAAATGTTTTAGGCCCATGTACTCGGATTTGGGTGCCCACTAAAGAACCCCAGGTGGTCGAAATTTCCGGAGCCCTCCACTACGGCGTCTCTCATAATCATATGGTGGTTTTGGGACGTTAAACCCCACAAAGCTAACGCTGAAAAAGTATACATTCCTGGCATCAAGGAAAAGGCTGACCAGGCACAAATACAGCGAGCGTTGCGTATGAGGCCAGCAATGACCATAGGTCGTGCCTTTAGATTTGTCGCTGTCAATAGCACTGTTTCACTACTTGTGCAACAAACATTGTTGTGAATGTGGGCATGTCTTTCAGGTATGGCTCCTATGGAAGTTATGGAAGTGTGGATCAAAACTACTCACAGGCCAGCTACACTCAGCCTGCCTCCACAGGATATGGGGTAAGTGGCAGTCCATTGGCAGCCACTCGCGCAAGTCTCTCCAATTGTAGAGGATTGGGCACCAATTCAGAAGCTGACCTTACTCTGCCGCATAAATGTTCCTATTCACCTATTCAATGTTTGTAAATGGGTAGGTGCCGCACCAGTATGAACGCACCCATTAATCATCCGCAGTGATACCTGTGAAGCAGCGGAGGGTGCTAAGAGTCTCTGGGTGTAGACAGGCCGCCATTGGAACCTGAACTTGGTCATGTTTAACGCTGGAACGCTATCTAGTGAAGCTAGTCTAGCTGTGCTATTTGAGGATGTAGAGGGTGTTCTCAATGGATGTAATAGGGCTCAGTGAAGTTGAAAGGACACGAGGCTTATATAGGGTTGAATAACAGACTTCCTATGCTACTGTAGAGTAGTTGACAGAAAAGAACTAGGGGTGGGGTTTCTTGTACGCAAGAATATCGCTGGCAACAAGAATGCTATAGCATCAGAGAAGTCGTGTTCTGCAAACGCTGCGGGGTAAAAATTACACGGCTATGTTAAACCACTGGCACCTTTGTACCATCGTAAATTAAAACATTTATTTTGGTTTCCGTGCCGTAGACACAGGTCCCACGCGTACTTTTCCGAAATTCAAGTTTTCGTAAGACTTTATTGTGCCTCTATTTACAATTTTGGTGGTCTAAAACTGTTTTACCTGTCTATATTTGGCACCTAAACCCCGATTTTTTAGTGCCTATAAATCCGGCCTCTATTTGTCAGCAAGCGAGCGGTCGAAAGTGAGGCAAGCGTTTCACTTATTTTATACATACGTGAGAGAGAGGGGATGCAGGGAGGAGAGAAAGCGAACAGCAGGCGAAGGATCAGTGAAGCACTGCACCTACCCTCTCCACTGCCTCCACACATGCAGGAAGAGAGCTCCTCCAAGCTCCCACAGCGAGTGCCCTGACACGCCAGAGCGCACTCATCCTCTCCACTCTGTCTGCTACTCCACCTGCACCATCTGCTCCCTTTGCTAGAGGCGAGGATAAGCACACGCGCCAGCAGCTGTTGCTATGTGAGAGGGAGTGAGAGATAACACCTGCTGGTGTGCGGACAACGCTGCACCCTTGACATAGCCTGAATAAGAAATGTATTCACATATAAAATAATTTTGCTTCAAATAGGTGCTTCAAACAGTCTTCAAATAGCTGCTTTGTCAGGATAGGTGCTTTTGGCAAATAGTCAAGGCCTTCAAGTTCCCCACATCTGGCGAAAGTGCCTGGCTATGGACCTTTCCCCTGTATTCCCATAACTACTCACAGCTCATTAAGGGGCAGCCCAACTTGCAAGCTTGGCGCAAAAAAAAAAACTTCAAAATATGCGGTATAGGCCGCTACTTGCCTACTGCTTCGCGTGACATCAACTTCAAGTTTATTCTTTCTCAAAGTATTAAACAAGAAAAAGATCAAAAAGAGGCCTGACAGCTTTAAAAAAAAACTGTACTGGGTATTTTTTGACAGCTTTAAAAAAAAACTGGGTATTTTTCGTTTTTAAGTACAGGACAAAAATAAATGTGTCGATTGAAAACAGAATATATATGAAAGCTACATATTCCGCACGGTAGTGAAGATGCATGTGGTAGCACATTTCATTGCATAACACAAACAAGAAAAAAATTCATTGAAAGAATCAATCCTACCAAGAAATGGGGGGGGGGGACAAATAAAAGTTACCTAAATATGAAGAATGGCTAGAGTTTACAAAGAAAACGTGTAAGCTTTTAATCATTGATATGATGGTATGGTAGGTGAATATTTTTAATGAACTGGTAGATCATTCCGTAGTTTTTGAAAGTTGAAAAACTAACATTTAGTTTTCTGTAGTTGCTTAGCGTCTTCCGAGTAACATGTTATTTTGTGAAGAGAAACTGGAATTGTTTATACAGTCGAGCCCGCTTATAACGAACCTGAGCCTGGCACGGCATCCATTCACTGTATCCCTTTACTGTATCCATTTACTGTAGTAAATGAAACACGCAGCTTTTTAAAAGGTTGCGTGTGAAAACACATTTTTTGCCCTAAATAGTTTGTGCTGCAAGTGTTTGAAACCCAGAAGCGATAAGGTCTCGAGTTCATTTAGGACTGCAGGGTGCTCGTTCGTCGAGGCCCGTGGCATAAGCTACATGAGGCACTGGCTCTAAAGTATCGTCGTTCTCGCAATCCGATTCCTACAAAGTGCTTTTGCCGCTTACTTCATTCACAATGCCCTAATCTATGCACAGTTCCGCGGTGTCGGCATCATCGGCCGTAATAAAGCTATCGCAACAATGTCCCACCCGCTCTCCCAGGTCGAAGTCGACGACGGGCTGTCACAATCGCCGCCGCAGTGGTCCTTTTGGAAGCTTCAGGCTCGACATCGGGCCCGACGTCGACAAAGTTGGCCTCACGAAAACAGTTTCGCGCGCATGTAGTCGTCACCGCCGCCCACAAAATATTCAGTCTCCTCAGCTGAATACCGGGACGCCCGAAGCGGCAAGTTGGCTGCCAGGTGGTCAACAGCTATGAGCAAACGCTCTGCAACACTGCACCTAATGTGCGGATTATGCCCTAGCCATGCGGTCACACCTTCGGCATTTTGTTGAGCGGCAGGAAAAAGTGCAAGGCTGCCCATTCGCCACCCTGACCACACATGCACACTGAAAGCGAGCAGGATGTGCACACGCGACACACATGCCAGAACACATGGTATAGCTCTGGGCCAGTTTCTAGTCGGAAAACAAAACTTCTGAATTTGAGCCAGCGTGGCTGGCGTCGCGTAGCGGTGGAGACGGGCGAAGGAGTTGTGATCGAGAGAAAAGAGAAGATTTGCAGAAGGCCAAGGAGCTGCGATATGGTGGAGAGGGGAGGTTACGGCGGGAAAGCGACCTTGAAAACCAAAACACGCGAAGAGGCATATTGGGTAGCTTGCTTGAAAGATCCGCGTAACGTGCAACTCGCGCGTAGAAAAACAAGATGTAAGCACAGTCGCCTGAATTGGTGCACGCGGCGTCCGCGAAACGTGCACCTCACGCGTAGAAAAACGAGGTCTAAGCACAGCTGCCTGGATTGGCGCGCACGGCGTCCACGAAATGCGCACCTCACTCGTAGTAAAAAAGAGGTCTAAGCAAAGTCGCCTGGACCGGCGTGTGCGGTGTCCGCGAAACGTGCACCTCACGTGTAGAAAAACTATGTAAGCGCGGCCGCCTGGCCTGCAGGCGGCGGCCGTGGTCAAAGAATCGTTTTGTTGCGCCGGTGGGTTTTCGTGGCCTCACTGACTTCGACATTTTGCGGTTTGTTCCGCGCAAATTAACAGCAGTTTTTACGCTTGTGGAGGGCAGGCTGAGCCAAGTGCGAAGTGAACGAGAACAGGCCTTAAACACAACACAAATTGCAAATTATTAAAGTGGGTGGAGTAGCATACTTGTGTGCTTTAGAACTGTACGATAAGACACAGATGATCGGATACAGACGATGTTGACAAATGGTCTGGTCACTCCAGCCCGGCAATGCCAACGACAGTACCAGCGATCGAAAACAGAGGAGATAGCCGACCGGTCTTCAAAAGATCCGTGGCAGTGTGAAAACACAGGCCGCGTCTGGCGATGCGGGTTGCTCAGAATAGCGGGGGACAAAGGACGGAGGGGCGTGTAACAAAAAAGTGGTCCGAAAGAGAGGCAACTTCTAGAGGGGCATGGAGGCCAAATCTGCATTTAACAGTGGGCACCTCGCCGATCAATGCTGATCAGTGGTCGAAAGTGGTTTCCCAGGAAGTCGGCGGAGCGCCGGAGACGTTCCTTGTAAGTGCGATTTTGTGTCATCGAAACAATGTATATTTTCACAGTCACATGGATATTGTTCGCTTTGAACGATAGTTTGTTTGAAGTGGGGCCGTTATATGTGGGCTCGACTGTATTAGCCAGACTTTCGACCAGAGAAATGAAAGTAATCGTGGATTCTCAAACATGCAATAAATGACCATGCCACGATTAGATCAACTCTCAGTGTGTGCGATTTTTCTTCTTATGACACTTCTGATCATGCAAGTAACCAAGAGAATAGTTCGAGCTTACGTAGTACAACTTATCAGTTCATACTCAGTTTCTACCAGTTCCAAGAAACTTGTTTATCTGTCTTCATTTCAGCAGCAACAGCCAGCACCTGCGCAACCACAGCAACAGCCCATGTGGGGCGCTGCTTCTAATGTAGCTGCCACCCCAGCTGCAACGACCTATGGACAGGACCAGTATGGGCAACAAAGCCAGTCGTACAGTAGCTATCAGCAGCCCAATTCTTATTCACAGGGTGAGGAGAATCGCTGCATTGTTTTCCATTGCTTCCTATGCACAATTCGACAACTAAAACTGTGTTGTGGCGATGTACCTTTTGTCAGAAATCATCGTTCTTTTACTTGAATCTAGGCCGACCTCAATTTTAAGCGGACCCCCAAAAGTCTGAAGCCCAGTGGGGGAAAAAAAAAAATCGCAGCATATCCACGGAGGAGAATGATGATGAGTGGGGCGAAGCGTCCCTCAGCCCTTCCGTGCTTCCGTCCGTCCTCGCGGCCATCTATGTGTCAATCTATGCATCTGTCCGTGAGTCTGTCCATCCTGTCCGAGTGTCCCTCCATTGCTAGTAGTGTCTGCTCGTTCGTGCGTCCATCTGGTGAACACTCCAAGTACCACCATCTCATAACCCCTGTGGCACATACCCACTCTAGAGCGGGTTTGTGCCACTAATGGCTACGTATGCATACGGAGGAGCGACAGACCCACATCACAAGGAGCTTCGCCCCTAAACAAAATGGCAGCATATCCATGGAGTGAATGATGAGTGCGACGAAGCGCTGGAGGGTTTCATAGCTAAACCGTGAACCATCTATGAATATCGCCCACTACATCATCAAAGACGTGACTAACACTGTATATATTTAGACAAAAAATTTCATTATTCGTAAGTGGTAGCTATACGTTGCTTCCGTTCCCCCTTCATTGTAACAGCTTTATGGTTGAAGTGGCGGATCGAAGATGGGGCGTAGTGGAATGCTTTTAAGGACGAAGTAGTGGGCAGCTTACAAAGGTGGAACTATGGGCGGTCACGCACAAACAAGGAGTGGACACGGTGGCACAATCTATGGTTCTTCAACGCGCACCTGAATACAAGTACACACAATCATCTTGCTTTTTATAGTGACTACTTATCAGCAGTATTTGCTTTATGGTCGGTGAAAGGGTGGGCTGGTGATAGGGCGTAGTGGGATGTTTGCAAAGACGAAGCAGTGGGCAGTTGGCAAAGGTGGAACTGTAAGCAGGCGGTCACGGATACATACATACATACATACATACATACAACGGATGTACAGACCCACACCTTTAGGAGCTTCGCCCAAAAAACTTGCCTTGAATGTAGGCCAACAGCGGAGACAACGTTCACAAAGAGAAAGCAGAAAGGAGGCAGTTGGTTCATGATGTAAATAACAGGCGAAACATACAGTTGCAAGTCCTGTTGAGTGTTTCTTTGTTGTCTTTTTTTTTTCCTCGCACTGCCCATCATAACGATGCGGCACTCATTCTGAGTTCTTGTTGCTGCTTCCTTCGTCGTTGACTTCTCTGTTGCTGTCTTCAAACAGTGCACAATTGTTAGCGCCATCAAGCACATTGGATATGTCGGCATTCTTAAAAGCGCACGAGTTCCCAAGTTGTCCCACGCTGCAGCCCCTCCAGCGATGCTCCACTCCAAAATACCACCTTGCTGGAACTGGAACGTTGTACGACGACTCCGCAGCTAGGGAAATGTTCCTCATAGAAGCGGCACTATAATGACACCACCTGTTCGGTGCCATTGAGCTACGCCCCACACAGACCACTCAGGCGCGGCTCGAAATGACAAACTCTGGCCTCAACACTTCCCACAATTATCAAAATGGCGCCCTGATGTGTGCATGTGTTAAGCCAGGTGTTGGTTTGTCTATCAACAGCTATAATGCCATCTAGGTGGCGCTAGTAGTGCACCGCCTTTCTCAATAAAAAATGGCACGCTTTTCAAAATCCTCGAATCTAAGCCGACCCTGCAGTTTAATGCCAATAAATTTGAAAAAAAAAAAAATCTGCCTAGATTCGAATAAGTGTGGTATAGTGTTTTAGGGTCATCTGTCACCTTCACTGAGTTGATTCATGGGCTCAGGTGAGACGCACTAACATAAAGTTGTTGCATCTATAGTGGTGTTTGTGTGGTGCTGATGTACTGTGTTTTATAGAGGTGTGCGAATATTGCGAAAAGTGGTATGGTCTGTGTGTGCTTCTTTCAGGCCGTTCCCCACCCCTCCTCATACAGCATTTTCCTTTTAAGACAAGAACACACTAGAGGAAAATGCTGTCGGTAATGAATCAGGTGCATTCAGATGTTAGTCACGTGCAGACACAACCTAAAGTTATTGGTTTCTTCAGTGGCATACATCCCCGACGTGCGAATTTTTGCCATCCCCATAGACATTTTTCTTCTATAGTGTGGCTTTGTCTTCATAATAGTTTGTAAGTTGTGTTTACACTTTGTTAGAAATGTCTTCCATAAGTGTGCTGTAAGAAACAGAGCACATCAATGGCCATTGTTTAGATATGAGAAAAAACCAGATCATTTGGTTTCTGGGGATGGGGCAGGGAAATAAACTATGGCCATACCAGAGCTGTGTCGCACTTTTGCACCATTCTCACATTGTTTCTGTGTATCCAGCTCATTAAATTTTGTATAGTGTGGTAAACGGTACTTGAGGTGCAACAATAAGCTTTGCCAGCCGCGCTATGGTTGGTTTCACATGGAAGCCTATTTTGTACACATTTGACAAGGTAGGGACAAATGCCCTGCCCTCAGACAGAGCAATGTATTGAGTCCCACCAGTTTACTTAGAAGAAAAACTGCGGGCAGTGAGCGACGTCTGGCCTGTCCCACGTGCAGGCCAGAGTGCAACGTACGGAGGGTATGGAGCTCAGCCAGCTCAGGCACCTCCTCCTGCTGCTGCCAGTAACACGGCCGCATACCCTCCCGCCGCCAGCACAGGCTACGGGGCACAAGCACAACCAGCTCCAGCGGCAGGCTATGGGGCACAGCAGCCAGCGCCTCAAGGTGCATATGGAGCGGCAGCTGGATATGGAGCTCCACAGCCAACACCCCAGCAGCCACAGCAGCCTCAACAACCGGGTACCCACCAGTATGGAAGCGCTGGTGCGACCCCATATGGCTCGGGCTACGGTGCTGCGGCCGGTGCAGCCCCATATGGGCAGGCCCAGGGGCCCCCGGGACAAGTGGGTGGGCCGCCACAGCCAGCTGGTGCTTACGGGGGTCCGGGTGGTCCACCCCAGCCCCCTCAGCCGGGTGCACCCGCGGGGCCCCCAAGTAGTTATGGGGGAGGGGACTTTGGACGGGGTGGAGGAGGGCCCCCAGGGGGCATGGCTGGACCGCATGGAGGTCCACCTGGGCCGCCCGCGGGAGGCGCAGCAGGAGGCGGCGGCTACGGCGGACCTCCACCTGGAGGTTATGGGGGTCCTGGTGGTGGATTTGGCGGTGGCCAAGGTGGGTGTGCTCACAGGATGTTAGAACTGCTGCCTGCCTTGCACCCTGAGCCTGTTGCATATGTAGAATGGAGTAGTGCCAAATTTCATGCACCTTGCCCTGCCTATGCTTGCTTTGCTTTGTGGGCCTGCACAACTGTGATCTAACAGGTTAACTGCGTATGGTAAGAAGTCTTGCTGTGTAGACTTAGTTATCACCCACCAGCTGGTTGTGCATTGTCTCATTGGATTACTTGTAGTTGTAGTGGCTGTCTGTAAACCTCATGTTGGTGTCACGCTTGTGGCTTCTATTCTGTTGTCTTATTATTTTGCCTGTGCATTCAACCTTCATTATCATTGTGTAATGTCTAATGTGAAAAGTTTGTAGTTGTAGTGGTGTCTTTAGTGTTATGTGGCAAGGTCTTCCTTCTGTTACTTCGGGGCATGGTAGTAAGCTGCATATATAGCAGTTCAACAGTAAAATGCATTATTCGCACACCTCTGCAACTGTAATGTTGCTGTCTCAAAGTTATAACTTGTGCTTTTGTTCGTCTTCCATTTCTTAGGTGGGCCAGGCATGTATGGCGATCGGGGAGGCAGAGGTGGCTTCAAGTACGTGATATCACTACATTTTTATTTTGGTGTAACAGTCTTCCATATGGGTTGAAGTCTGCTTGTAACTTGTATAAATACACAATATGTTTGCTTTATAAATTACTACTGACAGTCCTCTTGCCTACATTTGTGGGATGAACAATGTAATACCTTTTATTTACTGTTTCTTCAGGGGCCATCCAAGGCATTGTAGATCGCAATACAGTTGTGCGAGGTAATTATGCATGCAAAATGTGTCGTTGCTTTGGGGCATTAATATGGATCCAGTCACACAAAATCATGATTGACCAACCTGAGCAGCATAGGCAGCTCTGTTACCTTTGACATACCGTACATTTGTCACTTCAAAACACCAGTGCTGTAAGTTTGTCTTGGTTTGTCTGCATGAAAGGCGCAGTGAGCATGTAAAGGATCTTCACTTTGGCTGTTGGTATACGTGTGTGTGTGCGCAGCATAGAAGAGGCCTAATTGGCCCTGCTGCTTTCGCATTTAAAAAAGGGTGTTAAAAGCAATCTGTGGTTTACATAGTACAAAGAGTGTGAAAATGAGGTTTTAAGATGTGCTGGTTAAGCTAACAATCTGTGGTTTTACATAATGCAAAAGGTGCAAAAAGAAGTTTTTTAGGCTTTCTGGTTAAGCTCACGCATGGTGTTCGAAAGCACAGCATTCATGCAGTGTAGTAGGTGCCTTGCTCTTGTGGGTTACATGAGCGCCATTCGCTTGATAGCGTTCGCTCTGCGTAGTCACGTTTTGGTGCTCGTTGGTTTCTAATGATGGCTGGGGATGCGACGCGGGGCTCGCTGCGCGCTAGCTTTGCTCTTGGGCATTGCAGGGAGTGTGTCACTGTTCTCTTCCCTGGACCCCGCCTCACCGGACCTCCTGGCTTTGCCAGGATGGTCCGAGGCGGGGGCTAATTGCATAATGAGAGCAGGAGAAGCCAGGGGGTGCAAACTCCTTGCCCGTGAGAGTCTCGAGGAGGGAGGCCTAACAAATCGATGTCTGCTTCACACTCTAGTAATCAAGGTGGTCCCGGTGGCAGGGGAAGTTACAACAAAGGTAACAGCTTCACCCCATGGTGTTGCTTTGAGTTTATCTCTATATATTTACCTATGCGTGCATATTACCTAGCGCTTACCTCTACAGGAGGCTTAAAGCTCCCCAAAACTGAAAATTTTCTTTCATTGTATTCTGTGGTGGAGAGCCACATGTATTTTTTTTTTTTTTAATACTCGCAGGTCGCACTATTGTTTCTAAAGCCTTGGTGCTGCTTCTGCACGCTTTTTTTTTTTTTACTTAAGGTCGGTGTTGCAAGGCATGGTCAAGACTGGTTCAATTTATTCTAAGCGTTTGTGTGGTGCTGGGTGCTTTAACTAGTTAAATATGAGGTTACACTCACTTGTTCTAGTATATGATGGTTTCTTCAGTGGCATTAAATTCTATGCTACTAGTTGGGCAACATACAGCTCTGCAAAGTATAGTAGACTCTCAGTAAACGGAAATTTGTTAAACGGAATGACTGCCTAAATGGAACTATTGCCTCTGCAATGCTTGGTTTCGGGCTTGTATTCTGCAGCCATGTTCACTTCTCGGTAAACGGAACTCCTGGTAAATGGAACTTATTTTTCCGGCCCCGTCGGGTTTCGTTTACTGAGAGGCTACTGTATTACAAAGTACCACTGGTGGTCATAGCCTGGTTAGTGCCTGCATGAGGTTGTGCAGGTGAAGCGCCCTTAGACTATTTCTATTTTTCCTGAACAAGCTGCTGGGAGGTGCACATTAAAGGTCTTTCCTTCAGGTTTATCGAATTTTCTTCGCAAAGGAAATTAGCGCAGCCTCGCTTGAGGCGAAAATGTGGGCAATGGTATTTATAGCCCATTGTGGTGCATTGCATATATGGAACTAGTCCGTAAATCTGTATTGCTGTATGGATTACTTTATAGCCCGCTTTGTACACTTCTGACTTCTGGAAAAGTGTGTTGTCACGGAAACGGAAAGCGCTTAGTATGATCAGTCGACGAATAAGTGTGGTATACATACCGCAAACATTTGCTGCGGCTTAAAATAATGTTAAACAAGAATAGCGGTGTGGACAGGGTTTTCATGTGCTAGATATCTGCCTCATGTAGTCACTTCTGCGTTTGAAATACAAGCAATATAAAGTAAACATTCAGGTGTACGATAATTGTTAGTTTGGTATCAACCTTGTTTTGTGTAATGCTATGGTTGTCTGGAGGAGTATGTTAGTCTGGTTGTAATATGGTCATTGGGTTGACGTTCTGTCAAGGTATGAGTTTCCTTTTAAGTACATCACCTCGCCCGTTTGTAAAAGCTGCTCAAAGGCACCGAGAGGTGTTGGTGAATCGTATATGTGTAAAGCTTTCCCGTAGGACCAGCTACTTGTGTGAAACAATCTCAATTCCTCACTTTTGCCTTCAGTGCAAATACCGTATAAACGCGTGTAAGGGCTGCGCCTTTTTTTTTTTTTTTTCATGAAAAGACGACCAATTTTCCGGGTGTGGCCCATACACTCGACGTGCAATTTTGGGGGGGGGGGGGGGGCAAAAAAGAGAGAACGTACCAGCTACCGAACGAATAAGGTGTATTGCAGCATATATCATTGTCGCTCAACGAGTCTTCAGACTCAGTCTGAGAAGGCGTGTTGCGGAGCATCGTCTTCCAACAAACAGTCATCCTCGGCGCCATCCAAGCTGTTGAATATGCCGATTACATTAAAGCTTTAGGATACGACGTCCGTCGACACCAAGCTCCACGCAGGCAGTACCCAACTGAGAACAGTAGCAAGCAGTGCCCTCTTCAGCTGTTTGGTCGGCGTCTGCTCGTGGCTGCCGCTTGCCATCCATTCGTTGTAGAGCCTTCGGAATTCAATCTTAAAAGGTCGATTAACGCTGACGTCCAAAGGCTGCAGCATTCCAGTGAGGCCGCCCGGAATCACTGCCATGTCTGTGCCGACACAGCACAGCTGCTCCTTCACCTTATCGGTCAGGTGACCGCAGAAGCTGTTTAGCACTAAAGGTGACACGTTTGGCCGACAGCGCTCCCGGTCTGTTTTACCAGACGCACTTCATCCAGTCAAGAACCAGCTCATTGTTCATCCAACCCTTTTCTTGGGCTCGAACAATGATTCCCTTGGGGAACACTTGTTTGGAATTCTTTTTAACAGAACATACGGGGGTAGCTTCCGCCCGTCTGTGGTGGCACAAAGCATCAAGATGCAGCGTTGACGCTCCGCTCCGGTAGTCTGCACGGCGCTGCTCTTTTTGCCCTTCTGTTCCACTGTGCAATTTTCCGGGCAGTCAAATTACACAGGGGTTTGATCTGTGCCAACAAAGCACTGTTCACTGTGTCCAAATCTACAATTGTGAACGTGGTTCCACCAGGCGGTCGAGCTGCTTCGCCTGGCGGCTGCATTTCCGATGGAGGCGGAAATGTTGTAGGCCCGTCTGCTCAGATTTGGGTGCACGTTAAAGAACCCTTGGTGGTCTAAATTTCCGGAGCCCTCCACTACGGTGTCTCTCATAATCATATACTGGTTTTGGGACGTTAAACCCCACATATCAATCAATCATCGAGCTGCTTCGTCTGCAGCGGACAACTCCGATAACTTATCTTCGGCTTTAGCTCGCTCCTTTTCCAAGTCGGATTGCTGCCGATAGATAGTATCTAGACGCATGCGACCGCTGCTCGAAGGCTGACGGACTTTGCACAAGCTCCGTGACAACTGATGCGGTAGCTAGGCCTTCTGTGGTAGCGTCGGCGACTTCGCCATGGGCCGCGTGAGTGTAGCATCTGGAAGGTTTTGCTGTATCACCGAGCGCTTCTTGAAATTCGCGACTAGTGTCCTTGGCAACTGTTTCGCACCAAACTTGTGCCGCGTGCAGAATTTGCGCTCAGGCTTTGACATCATGAAACTTCTCTGCTGACACTGAGGCAAAATGGCGCGCATGGACGCGCACCTCAATACTCGGAGCAGACGAAGCCAGGAGCCTCCACCAGTAGGGAGGCAAGCTCAAGTCACATGTGCGAAGTAGCGAATAGGAAGGCGCTCTGATACTTCTTTTTGCCGCTCATTTTACTAGCTGCCAGTGGCTTAATTGGAGCCATTCTGGCGGGAATTTGAAGGCTTGAAAGACTGCTCTCTCAAATGAGACCAAGCGGGCCGCGCTGGCACACATGAAAGGGCAGGGGCGCGTCACGGAAAGTGTGCGATTTCAACGTTGATTTCGGCTCAGATTTAGCATGAAAGCGCCGTATAAAAGGTCTTAGCGGCTAAAATAATATAGGCATGAAATTCACGCTATAGGTGCACTAGTAGGTGTAGATTTCAAAAATGCAATAAATGAAAAATGATTTTTTGCGATTTTTCGGTCTCCACAACCTGTGTCCCCCCTTAAGTTCTAGCCAGTCGTGTAGCTATTCAAGTGTTTGCCAATGTGCCACAACGTTAATGCTCGGCAGTACATACACAAACACGAGTGACAATACCGCGTGCACAACTAGACGGCTCGACCAGGTAACACTGATAACTCCATAATACATGGAAGCGTGAGATTGGTGATGCTAAGTCGATATGGATAGTGCGTTTGTATAGAAGTGAGACGCGAAGTGTAGAATCTCGGTTTAACCTTTAGGTAACCGCCGTATAAACACCGGGTTGCAATATTTAGCAAACTTGATGAGCACCTTGGCACGAAGAAATTTCAACAAAATATACTAGTGATGTACTACTGCCGCTGTACAATATAATGATGATGGTTGGGTTTTTTCGAGCCATCTATTGACAATGTTTAAAAGGTCTCATGCGCGCGCATTTTGAATATTTGTGGGTGAACGAAAGTGTGGGTGTGGCCCTTAAGCGGATTTTTTTTTTTTTTTCGGCTATGTACTTTATAAAAACGGGGTGCGGCCCTTACACGCATTTATACGATACTACTGTGTGTTAAACTGCAGCCAGAAAAAAATGCAAACAAAACTGTTCTCAGTCTTGCCTTCAGTATAGCTGTAAAACAGAATTGCTTCCTTGATATGAAGCTGTATAGGGTGCCTTTTTTATAAACAAATTATGCTAGATGCTTGCGCAGAAGATCTATTAGGCATCGTAACACCTGGTGCACACATTAGAGCGCGATAGAAAAATGCCACTTTGCGAGGGAAGATGGCATGAATCGACTAACTGTAGCATTACTGAACTATGTTTATGTTGGTAGCATTGTTTTTCATATTACCTTTTTTGTCGTGCGAGTTGGGCTTGGAACTGCAAGGTTTTTCCTGCTACTATGGGTGTCGGGCAGCAGGTGGTCTGGAGTACTGCAGTCATCGAAAGTGATGTACCTCGAAGCTGCGGATACACTAGCGAGAGTTATGTGCTGTGTGTTTGTTTAATCATTATTACGCATTGCAGCTTATCCAAACGTGGCAGCCTGCTTAGTTGCATTTTTTGATGAACTCTTAAGGGTGTCTCTGCTGGTATAAAGGTTATCAATGGTTTGGAAAGCATATTAGTGTAAGGCGAAAACATTCGCAAGCCAAATGAAATATGCTTGCACAAATCTGTTGGTTAGTGTACAACGAACCTTTTGTTCAGAGGTTTGGTTTCTGCATACTGTGTGTGGATATCAATCAGAATATGTGCCTTTGCAATGAGGCAGTGCAGCTTATCAGTGGGGGGAGTGTGTAAGAATTCAACTTAGAGCGATCAAAAAACCAGTCTTGAAGTGCCTTGCAACACAATTTGTTTGCCCCCCTTTTATTGTATGGTCATCCATACACGTTTTCACAGCACTATAGTGTGCCAAGGTTACTTGCATGGGTTCTTTGTACAATAGGGTGAGGAGTTGCAGTTTCGAATGTAGCATAATGCTAATACTTCTGTAGCTACACAAATTGACATAATCCTTGCTCGCACAGATTTTAATCTGAGAAGGGCTTTCATATTGAATTGTGCATACATGTAAGTGCAGCTCCTCTCCTATGCGTGTTGTCTTTTGTGTCACAAAGTTCATTATAGTAATAGATTAATATATGAGGATGTATAAGTATGCATGTACTGCCTGTATTTCAGCTTCAAGGTTTACCTTGTAGCCTTTGATTTCGATGTGTACTGTGTTTGCACGAATATAGCATGGAACATTCAGTGACAAGGTGATAAAGGCTTAATATTGGTGGCTTGCAAAACTAACATTGTGGTATCTACCTGTATGAAAGCTTGTGCTGTGCTCACACATCATTAACTACATGGTAGTGATGTGGGCGCAGTTGTCGTAGTTGATCAGCCCTTTAGCCCTGCCACTTGCATCAAGAAGTTGGCTTCTCTACAGACCTGTTGCCAATTGTCAGAGCTTCATTTGTTTACATTTGGAGCTTAGATGAAAGTTGTTCTCACGAAAATTAAGTTTTTGTTACATGTTCGTGCAAATGCAGTACTTTGTACATACTAACTCCTAGTGTAATATAATAGGAATGTGCAGCATATAAAAAAAACTTTCTCTTTATTTGTTGTTGCCAGTCAGGACTAACTTGTACTGGACTCCGGTATACAGAAAGGACTAACTTGTACTCACCCCAGTTTACAGAAACAGTCTAAGACTTTCAATGAAGTGAGCTTGTACATCTGCACTTGTTGATGGTGCTACCCGTTTTCTGGTTGATAAATAATTTAATCTTTTAAGTGGGGCCCGCCATGCTCAAATAGATCTCATTTATAGTAGTTCATGATAAAAACGGTCATTCATCTGAATTCAAGCAAACGAATGCTGTGAATGGGGAACTATCCCCTCATCTGCCTTAGGGATAGCAGTTTTTGAAGGAATGATGCTTAAATGGTCCTAAGAATACTAACACATCGGCCCTAAGAATACTAACAAACAACCTTCAAAGAAAATAAAACTAGGAAATAGTTGTAATGCTTACATTCTAGTTCATTATTGGAACGTTGCTCTGCTTCACACATAATGGTGTCATATGCGTGGTCATTGCCCGAGGGTGGTTACGCCTATTGCACTTGAACAGACATGCTTACAGACTGCAAAACCTTGTATCTTAGCTTGGAGCACCACGACGTCACTTTAAAGTTGGCCACAGTATTGAGCCAAGCGAGGTGGGCGTGTGCCCATTGGGTTGCATGCCTTGGTCAATGTCTCCGTAGCACTATTGTATTTGATGTTGACAAGTTCATGTCTGTTAGTGTGTGGAAAGGCTAAACTTCTTGGTCAATTATACATCTTAGGGAAAGAAGGGCTATGCCCACTTTCTAGGCTGTTGGAAGTTCTTCAATTGGGTCAAAACAATACTTGCCTTTTATAAAGTGCAACATTAATGTAGGGCAAGTAGGATTTTCTCAGTGTTCAACCAATCTTGATCACATTGCCCTTGCTTAGCACTGTTATGTTTTGTGTGCAAGTAATGCACAAGAACTTTCGGAGTTCATCAGCACTAATGCAAGCTGAACACAGTTGTGTTTGAATAGCTAGCCCAGGGGTTGTCAAAGTGGATTTCGCTGAACTTGGGAGGCTTGCAGAATGATGGTTTTTAGAGTTCCATAAAAAGACAAACCAACTGTGACTCAGTCTTGTATTACTATGTTAATATATTTAAAGAAGCCAATTCGCCAGGAATTTTGGATGCAATGATGCCTATGTAGGCTGCACCCGCACATCTGGAGTCATAAGTAGCAAGAAACTTACTACACTACCGCAGCACAGTCTGTCATGGTTCGCACATCGCATTTGTGCACACTTATCATTCATGCTCAGTGACATATCTGAAAATGGGTCATGAATTTTGCAAGTTTTGTCAGCATGGCCATGTGTTGCAAGAAGGTACTGATGTTTGCTACCTAAGTGGGACGTTGCTTACAGACCCGCAGTGCACGTTCATGTGTCATGCGTCGCTGTTGCTAGGCAGGCTTATCTTCCCTAGCACATCTTTCATAACAAAAATGTAGAACGAGTGCACAGGAGGCACTTCAATGTGCTGGCTTCGGACTGCATGAGTGTTTAGACTAAGGCATTGTCTCAAAGGACAAAGCTTCAGCAAAGACAAAAAAGTAGGTTACTTTGCTTGCACGAAAATGCAATAGGTGTGCAATCGACCTGTGCTTTACAAGGCAGTGTAAAAAGCATTTGGGGGAAGGGGTGATCTTTATTTTGAATAGTGTACATAGTAGAATTGTGCATAGACAGCAATGGACCTTTGAGATCAAGCACATGAGTAGGAGTGCTTTGTGTTCCCTGGCACTATTGAAATTCTGCTGGGGCTCCCCACGAAGTTTGAAAACTCCTGGGCTGGTCTTCTGTATTCTTGAGACACTGTTAGATGTCATGCAAGATTATTGGTTCCCTTTGGTTTCCATTCGATTCAACTCCTCCACACCATTATGTGTGTCAAAAAGTTTGGTGCCACTTTTTCACGCTCTGGGGCAAAAAAATGTGTATTATAAGCCTTCAAAAGGGTTTAGAATGGCAGGATATAAAAGATTACTTGCGAGGTCAAGTTTGGTTTCTTGCAGTCTTGAGTCATGATGCTATGCGTGACCTGCAAAGGCTTTCTCAGACATCACTTTCAAGCATCTTTCTTTCAATCCACCGTACTAACGGCAATCAAGATCGTTTGCTATGTGTGGGAACACATTTTGCCCAAGACAAACCATCTGAATAGCGTTGCATCAGAAACACACTCAAGCAAACTTTATTCCAACTAAGGTTCCGTTAGCTCTAGTGCAGTCTAGCTCAGGCTCCTGTAGTTTGAAAGGTTGCACAAATGGCCTTGGAGCTTATCGTTTTGGTGCTGTGAAGGCCAATATGGCTAAGTCAGCGTGCCCTGGTTTTGTAGGACCTTCCGAGGAGATGGCAGACACCATATTTGTCTCCAACTTGCCAGAGGATGTTGGAGAGATTCAGCTGGCTGAGCATTTTGGTGCCATTGGTTTGATCAAGGTGGGACTTCATTTTTCTCTGTTCTCCCCATTAGTCTATCTTTTGTTTGGCTAAGTGTAATTTTTAACATTCGAACAAGCTTAATGAGGTCACACAGTTTGTGATGTGCGTTCTAAAAGCAAAAACAAAAACTGGTAGTAAGAAATGTGGCTGGCCCATTTTGTTCGTCCATGTGGCATGCAAAGGAGCCCAAGAGTGTACATCAACACCTTGTGCATGAATGTAGTGTTCGTGATTAAGTAGCGACAGTGACTTGAGTGGTTAATGATACATTGGTTTGTGATGTGCATTCTAAAAGCAAAAAAAAAACTGGTAGTAAAAAATGTGGCTGGCCCATTTTGTTTGTCCATGTGGCATGCAAAGGAGCCCAAGAGTGTACATCAACACTTTGTGCATGAAGTAGTGTTCGTGATTAAGTAGCGACAGTGACTTGAGTGGTTAATGATACATTGGGTATGAGGCAAATTTTATGTTGAAGCCAGAAACACGAGTACACTGGTACCAAAAGTGGAAGGGCTGCACCGATTTGCCATGCTGCTACCTCTTTTCTTTTTCTTGCCAGAATTTTGCCTTTCATTACCTTTCAGCACAGACACCCAACAGCCAGGATTCATTGTTGCAAGGACAATGCAACATGTGGGCATTGCTCCGAGTGGGTTATTTCACTATAAAACATCAAGTTTGACAGTTGAGCAGCTTCTCGTTGTAACCGATTGTCGTTCAACTGTTTTATATGCTACAAACTAACAATAATTAAACCTGATAATTCATGTTCGTTCAAGTTTGGACACTACAGGCATTAGACATTTACTAAAAACTACTTGAACCTCGTGCTTCCCCGAGAGAATTTGACTTAACAATGATATCTGAACCCAAAAATATGCTCCAAACTAACTTGCGCTGCTCCCAAACACACCCTTTGATACTCCAAAGCTACCACAAAACAGCGTTATTCCTACTGCCTGAACCCCTGTTCTAAATTAGGTACTTGAAGCACAAATCGGTGTGGCACTTGATGATACTCCTTTTGATGTTAATGGTTTTGGTGCTCACTTCAATCGAAATTTTCATTTCTTAGATTGATAAGAAGACTGGGAAGAACAAGATTTGGATCTACAAGGACAAGATTACTGGTAAAGGCAAGGGAGAGGCGACCATTACTTATGATGATCCTCCGACTGCCAACTCTGCCATCACTTGGTTTCATGGTGAGTGCACTGGAAAGTTTCTTGCTATCTTGAGATGTCTTTGCTTTGTTTTTGTTGCTCATGTAAGAGTACAGGTTGCCAAAGAACGGGCACTGGGAGGCACTCTACAAAAAACGTATGCCAAAAGCTAGCCTGGTGATGGCCACATACACTGCTCTAAAATGTAACAGCAACTTCTAAAAGGTCACTTTCAAGACATGCAGGGTGGCTGAAGGAAAGCCTGGGGGAGAGGTTTTGTCAGTGAATAATTTCTCATGTCTAGAACATTGGAAATAACCGTGCGAGGTTAGTCACATCTTCTGACCAAATTTTCGGAGCCCTCCACTACCGCATCTCTCATAATCATATGGTGGTTTTGGGACTGTAAACCCCACATATCAATCTTCTTCAGATCGCACGTGCATTAATATCTATTTCAGATTTCGGAAATTCGCACCACCATTACAGTCAAACTCCGCTACAACGCAAAATTCACTGATTCCCAGTCAGCAGTTCACTAGGAGTCAATGCATAAATATTGTCTCCACAACGAACACTTTTTTCTTCAATCTTCCCGCTTCAACAAAATTTTACGATGCAATTCTAGGCTCAGATACTTATTGCTATGCAGTAAACCCAATCTAACATTTCAATGCATTTTCAGAGCCTGAAAATGCGTCAACAAAGTCTAAAATACGCGTTGGCACCACCAGAAACCACCGCTGTTCAACAAGCATGGGTGCCGCCATTGCTCGATAGCGATGGCAGTCTCGGCAATGAGACTGCCCTGCTTTTGCCATTGGCTTATTTTGATCCAAAGCTGAAGCTCAGTCGCTCAGCTCGTGGTTTTCTTCACGCAGCTGCTGGGTGCAACCGTGGAATGAATGGCCAGTGTGGTAACTAATTAGAGCGGCTGTTGGTCCGCATTATCAACAAAATCAGCTAGCCGCGAGTGATGGATAAAAACGGCATAGAATGATGCAAAAGTCGCCGCTCCATGGTACCCTGCCTTCATCCCGGCTTTGTCTGATACTTTTGAGAGCGGACAGCTGCTGGTGTTAACGTGGTAATGCAACTTTCGTTCGTTCACGAAGGCAGTTCTAGGCGTGTTTCAGCGTGCTTTTCACCATGGCCTCGCTATACATGGGTGAGAATGACGTTGTGACGCTGCTGAGAAAGAATAGGAAGCAGCAGACATTTTTCGAATATTGAGAATAAACGTTCATCAGTTTTGCTAGCTCAGATCAGCTATATATTTTTCAATTTCGCTTCAACGGAATTTTGTCCGCGTCCAGTCAGTTTCGTTGTAGCGAAGTTCGACTGTAGAACCAACATTCTTGGTGCAATCGCATTCTCGCTCATGCGGTATCATCTGGTCAGCATTATAGGAATCACACAACTGTAGAAGCCATGTTTTCCCGCCTTGCAACATGGCAGTATTTTCAACTTCGATGCTCTACTGGTGGTGTCCCAACAATGTGCCTAATAACTGAATAATCATGCGCTCATATTTTTGTATTGCTTTATTCTTTATTCTTTGAAGGCTTTAGGGAATAATGTCCACTTGTCATGTAACCTTAGAAGCGAGTAATTTTGTTATCACAAGCTGTTTTCTTCAATTCATTATAATGCACACTCTCTCACCGTATGGGCTTTGGTGTGCGCACGCTGACTAGTCTCGTGCGGTTGGCATAAGCTTTTTTTGGAATTAGGTTTTGCCTTTTGTTTAGTCTTAGAATAGAATATTTGATGAAAAGGCAGAAAATTTTCTCAAGACAATAATTAGCAGTGACCCCTCGGAACCTCTAATTGTCAGACAAGGGTATTTTTTTCCGTCACCTTGTGTCGAAAAGAGATGTGGTGCCAAATTTCAAATTGAGCCACTCTGAAAGCTGGTGAAAGCGTAAGAGGTGCCTCTCGAGCCAAGAACCGCACAAGCAAGTCGCTTGTCAGGGCTTGTCAATCGGTTATTTTCCTCGCGAAGCCAAAACTGCATTTTCTAAGCGAACAAAGTTCTGGTGCAACATATCTTCTTGTGCTTCAAGTCTGCGCGAAATTGATACAAACAGCTTGACAACGAACAAGAATGCTTTTCACAAAATGTAACTTTTTCTAATCAGAGAGTGTTAATTTTCTGTGCATTAAGACCAAGTGTGTGTGCATCATGATTGCGCACACTGGTGTGCAAAAGCAGTTGGCCACACAGGTGCAATTTTTTTCTTCTCGTGTCGTAAGGTATTGTGTGCATACCAAAAGTGTTTCGATTTCATTATTGTGACCACAAATTTACGGCGGTCTGAGGAGGATATTGATAAATTATCCCATACATCTCAATTGTACTGTTGATGTTCTTGCAGCTGTTCGTAGGTGTCTCTCATTGTTAAAACTGTTATATGGTAGTAAAAATTCCAGGCTGAGGAGGAATGTTACTCCTGTAGGAATTCCTGAATCTGACTTTGGTAACTTCTGTGTTGCCCTGCTACAGGCAAAGAGTTCATGGGTGGCAAGATCAATGTGGAGCTAGCCCAGCGCAAGACTCCATTTGGTGGCTTTGGTGGTGGCATGGGTGGCCGTGGAGGGCCCCGTGGTGGAAGGGGAGGTCCCCGAGGAGGCGGCGGCCCTGGAGGAGGTCGTGGGGGTGGTCCCGATAATGGCATGGGTGGCCGCGACGGAGACTGGAAGTGCCCGAACCCGTAAGTACTGGGGCTTGCTGCTGCTGAAAATGTACTAGGACCAAATGCTAATCTACCCCTGTAAGTGTTTTGGTAAAACAGCCTTGTCTGCTGCTGTGCCGTACGTGTTCAAATCTAGGATAGCTTTTTTTTTTTTTTCCCCAAATTATAGTGTATCAAACTGCAGGTCGGCTTAGATTCGAGGATTTTTAAAAACGCGCCATTTTTCATCGGGAAAAAAAAATTGTCCACAACTAGAGCCATCAGACAGTATTGTAGCCGTAAGTAGCCGTGCCAACACCTGGCTAAAGGACATGTGAGGCCACAATTTTGGCCTTTGTGGCAAGTGTGTGGCATAGCTCAATGGTGCCAAGCTAGGGGTGTTATGTGAGACTCCAGGATTAAGTGCCTCCGGGTGCAGCGTCTCCTTGCTATTTGACAGCTGCACAGGCGATGTCATTATAGGGCCGTGAAGTCGTCGTCCAATCCCAGGAACTTTGATTGTGTGCTCTTTTAACAAGTACGGCATATCCAATGCTTTAGGAAGTCTGCCGAGGTTCGAGTGCAGTAGACTCTTGGTAAACAGAACTCCTGTTAAATGGAACACATTTTCCCGGTCTTGAAACGTTCCATTTAATGCGAGTCTACTGTAATTCCTCTCTCTCTTTCCCCCCCCCCCTTTTTTTTTTTCTAAAGACGATAGTCTTTCTTGTGGACCTTCAATGCAAACATTTTGGTCTGTCTGCCTGTGCATTTGTCTGTCCACCCTTAACGGTACCCTAAACGGCACAAAAGTGACGATACTCCAAACGGCCGACCCCATCCGCAGCGCCCACCAATATTGCTCAAGGTTCAGCGTTCATGTGCGATTGTCAATTAAAAAGCAATTATTGCGCATATCTGAGGCACCATAACAACACGTCAATATTATTTATGTGTATTTCTTACTAGAAAAGACACACACAAGTAATCTTGAGGATCGTAGCCTTTATAACGTTGCGCTGGCCATGCAACGCTTGCACGAAACGGCAAGTGTTTCCAACGCTTTCCTAAGACGACACGGTGGTGGCACCTACCAGTTGCCTTACGTTCTTCACCTTATCACCTCCGAGACTGGCGCGCACGCCCTGCGCGCTTAGTTTTCCAAGATAACTGCCAGATAGCGCTCATGTCCCGCGTGTGACATGACTTGATGCACTCGTTCGCCTCTGCAGCACGCTCGAGGCACTCTAACGCAGCGCCTCCAGAGTACCATTCACTGATTTTCTTGAGCAGAACATCAAATAAAAGTTTTGTTCACTCTCTCCAGACGCAAGACGACATTTCGACGACATTTGTGGTGTAACATGCTGATACGGTGGGGTTTTTTTTTGTTTGTTTGTTGTTTTTTTTTCCCGAGTGTTCAGCTACAGCTGAAAAAAGTATGCCAGCTCCACCCATAGAGCATTTGCATAGATATGTCCTGGTAAACTTCATCAGGGATTCTAATATAACTACTGCAGCTGAAAGTAATGTTTTACGTAATACTGATAAATCTTCCGATACCAATATTGTGGCTTTGGCTCCTATGAGTAGTATTTACATTAGCTAAGAAAAGTGCTTGTGGTTCCAGCAGAAACTAGCACAGCAGCCTTTCACATGCGAACGGCAAGCAGGTCACAGTTCTGTGGGTGGAGGTTAACTTTTTTTTTTTTTTTCGGAAGTTTTAAGTGATAGTTGTTTCCTGCATTGATCAGGTTTGTCTCCATCTCTTCACAGGGCATGTGGCAACAACAACTTTTCCTGGCGTGTTCAGTGCAACAGGTGTTCAGCACCACGTGATGGTCCTGGTGGGCCAGGAGGTCCCGACAATGGGCCGCCAGGCATGCGAGGTGGCATGAGAGGTGGACCCCGTGGGGGTAGGGGTGGTGACCGAGGTGGCCGTGGAGGCGGACCACCCATGGGTGGACGAGGGGGTGGACCGCCCATGGGCGGAGGTGGCCCACCAATGGGAGGCCGTGGTGGCGGCTTCGGGCCAGGTCGTGGAGGCCCCGGACGTGGCGGACCCATGCGAGGTGGACCTGGGTGAGTGTTGTGTATATTGTCACAGGGATCATGACGTGGCCAAAGGGACCATTCTGCAGGTCGTGTATTAAACTGTTTATTTGGGGCCGAACTTGTGGCCACGTAAACAAAACAAGTCGGATTATAGGAAGACACTAGCCGTCGATCAACTGACAAGCAGTGAAGCGTGCTGGCATTCATACTCTTGTCATCGAACATTCTAGCGTTGTTGCTAGCAGCGACATAGGTTCTAGAATAATCTCTAATGTTGACGAAGTGGGCGTAATCTTAACAAAACAATCTACTACACCTCGAAGCTTCTCTAACACCGTAGGTGCGGTTTGCGCTGAATATAGTGTAACAGGGCGATGACGAAACTTGAGGAATTGAACGTGGCAATGTGTTGCATTTACAGCTGCTGTAGCCACTATTACCATATTTACTCGTATAATCCTCGCACTTTTTTTTTTGCCAGAAAACGGATGCAAAGTTGGGGGGTGCGAGAATTACGCGGGGAAAACTTTCCACGAAAACACAGAGCGAAAAAGAAAACGAAGTGGCTGCCAATCGGAATTCTCACAAAAGCACCTTACAAGAAGCTTTAAGAAGTACTAATTAGAACTTACCTCAACAATAAAAGCAGAGGTTCAATTCAAGGCAAGATTTATTTGAGACACAAAAAGTGGAAGCAAATAGTCGAGAATTAGAATACCATACGCGAAGCTTGTGGGCGTTGCGGGCGTAGAGGTAACGGTCAGCGCCCAACAGGAGCCCTCAAAAAGTAAGCGTAGGACGTCAGTATTGGGCTGATGGCTTTCAGCTGCCATCACCAGTAGCGAACACAAAACTCGTAGGCTCCGAAGGGCCTCCCGGCGGCCCTGTTGTCGTTGTTTAGCGCATGATCTATCACTTGCAATTTGAAGCAGCCATGTGGCTTCAGTATCGCCCCACAACGTGCCAAGATTACAGACACAACACACAAAACATGCCGCAACGCGCACTGGCCACTTCGGCCGTGCAATTCGTTTGATGCTTAAGAGATTGCGCCAGATGGTGTGCGCTATCATCATCAATGGCTGGAACGAGCAGACGACATTATTGCGGCTGTTTTCGGGGGTGCGATAATTACTCGAGGAAAAAAAATCATACTTTTGGGGGGGGGGGCGATGTGGGGGGTGCGAGAATTATGTGAGTGCGAGGATTACGCGAGTAAATACGGTATTTTAGGCATTTGACACTGGCTTGTGCAAGCTGTTTCAATGACATCTGTTAGCCTTTGCATTGCAATGTGATTACTACATTCCATTCATTCAGTTGCAGCACTGCATATGCATACATTATGCAAAATTGTCTAGGATTGTGGACCATGGTTCACTCGGTGTTTAAAAATGTTTGAAGGAGGCTATAAACAATAGAAATAGCAGTTGACTCAAGATATCTTTATTTAGCACCCCAGACTTCATTTTACATCAGGACTGCAATATATTTGTTAGTACTCTGGAGGGGCTTGCAGAACAGCAAGTAGTTGACAGTTAATAAGGTTTGTTGCCACCAGCAGCTCAATGGATGTGTGTTTCATGAGCAGGGGTGGCAAGTTGCACGCTTTCAGCATGCTTACGTGAACATTTTTTTTTTTTTTTTCAGCGGAGACAGAGGTGACAGAAGAGCGCGACCATACTAGAAGTGGCCTGTGGAGTTCGTTTGACCCTTTATTGGCCGCATTTGTTGCTATTGTGTTTGTTGATCTGTATCAAATTCTTGCATCCTGTCCATTGACATCATTGCATGCTCTCATGAAAAAAACTGTTTTAGTTATACCATCTTTCATGCCAATACATATTTTCCATTGACTGTCTCATGATGTGCACCATTCCATGCTGGTTGGTTGGTCAGTCTTTTTGAAAATGCATTTGCTTAGCACCTTACATAATTTGTGTATAGTATAACAGTTGTGTGCACAGTAAATAAAGCTCTTTTGTTCGTTGAAGTGGTACTGCTTCATTCTTATATGCCACATAATTCGCCACAAATTGTCTTTATTCACGAGAGTCGATGAATCTCTGCCCATGACTCATTTGTAGGACATGAGCCCGTTGTCACTTGGTTGCTCTCAATGCCTGTAATGAAATTCATTTTACCGAACATTTTCTTCATCTGTTGTGCAATGAATATAACTTGCCTCGAACTGAAGAGTGAAAATGCTGCTGTTGAGGCATGTCTCGACCATAAACATTAGCCTGGCTTTGTCATCATTCTTCAGAAATGGAAGGTGGTAAGAAGAGATGCCATTTGCCTTGTAGAGCATTGCCCAACTGCAGTCTACTTATAGTGGCTACATCAGGTATATTCACAGGTAGATGTCATTAGCTTGTAGGATACTTACAGATTGGCTTGGCACCAGTAGTTTTGCCTGAAAGATTTTTTTTGGCAATGTAAAGGTTATAATGGTGTAAACAGTGCCTTTAACTAGCAGAGTTACAATACTTACAGTAAATAAAATCATGAAGGTTGAATTTGATAATGCTTTTGAGCTTAGGCTGGAACTGTTGAGCTGTAGTTGGCAGTGGATTCTGGTTTTTGCATAAAATGTGCCATGGTGTGACATGTTGCACATCATGACTGTTTTGTCAAGTGGAAGCTGAATGAGGGGTTGTCACGGTAGATGTCAAGTTTTCTGCCTAGCATCGATACTAGATCAAGTATTCATACGTCCAAAGCTAATGATGGATGTCTTTGTGCAGTCCTAGATTGAAATCTGCAGTAATCACCAAGTGTCGCCCATGTTCAGTGTGGTGCAGAGTCATTCCCTTATGGGCTACTGAAGATGCGGTCACTTAACCCCGGCAAAACTCTCCTGCTCCCTTGTAGCAGATTTGTACTCGTGAAGATTAGGAGATGAGGGGGCCATGCCCTCTCGACAACGGCCGTAACTCTGCTAATCACAAGCTTTCTAGGAATGTAATGGTGACAGTGATGGCAAACTTTGGCCTGGAGTGTTGCTACAATTGCTATGAGAATAGGATTTTGACACTGCCTAGTGAAAAGTGCTTTGGAAGGAAGGTCATGTCAGCTTATAGTTTCCTATATCGTATCTCCATCAAAAAGCGGCACAACTGCCAGAACGATGCTGTCAAGCTCGTACAATGCTGTTGGCGTGAGGGGTGCAGTCTTCGTCCCATGCTTGCTTGACACGCTGAAGATCTGGCATTCCGGAGGCAGTGATTGCAGAGGGTTGGCTCTTCACGAAAGCCTCTAGCATCTGTGAAAAAAGTGTAGGCATTGGAAGAAGATACATATGGAAGCGATTGTATGTAGTATACGCATGGAGTAGGAGAGAAACTCACGTTCACGAGAGAAACTCAAAAATACACTTACAGTTGGGTACATTATCTTCAAGACGCATTCCGAAGCCCTGTTGAACACTGGGTCAGTAACTTCTGAAATCGATAGCGAAATTGCAATTGACAAGAGTTCCCCCTGACAGGGAAAGGGACCCATATCTTCAGTGTGCCTTACTCACTTCAATGCCACAAAGGGGTTTTAGTTTCATACAATCTGGGTTCGAACTCTCAGCCAGGGTACTATTCTAGTCTGTTCGCTCAGAGTTGTGTGACAAGCATTAAGTGTTTAGCCTAAATCTCTTTCCGCCAGTGCCACTATTGTAAGAAGGTTAAGAAGAATTAACACCTGAAAGGTGGGCGTGGTCATTAATTTTTTTTACTTGCACAAAAACCCTGTAATGGCATGATTGTTGTTAATGTGTGCTCACTGTAGTCCCACTAATTTGTCCTAACTGGTAATAGCAGGTGGATGGCAAGCATTTGAGAGAGAGGAAGGGTGCTGAGAGGCTTTGGGGGAGGGGGGGGGGGGCTGGATTGATGTGGCTGTACCCTTTAGATCGGGCGGCGGCTAATGCCACCTAGCCGTAATACTTGGTGAACCAGCAACTAGATTTATCTTTTTTTTTCTTTAAATAGTGAGGTTGAGGATTCGTACTTTGCAGTGAAGGGTTTAATTTTCACTCGTGCCTTGACTTTAGCCACCAATCAGATAACCTCCTTCTAGTTAATTCTACCCGCTTAAAGTCTATTTTGCCCTCCCTGTCCCTAAACCCCAGTGCTTTGAGAAACTCTGCGCCATCATCCTGAACTATAGGTTGAAGCCCTTTACAGAACATTATCAAGTGTTCGGCAGTTTCTTCTTCCTCTCCACACGCACTGCATACTGTGTCTACCCCTTCGTATTTTGCCCGATATGTCTTGGTTCGCAGTACTCCCGTCCTGGCCTCAAACAGTAGAGAACTATTCTGAGTATCATCATAGATCCTTTCTTTTGGTAATTTTCTGCTTAAAAGTTCGATAGATCTCTAGTGCGGACTTCTAAATCATGCCAATTCTGCACATGTCAGTTTCCGTTTCCTTCACTTTCTTCTTAACCGATAGCTCTTTTTAGTCTGGCCCCCTGCTGTTTTCCAAGTATTAACCAGTCAATTTCCTGGTTTGCTTTCTCCATTTTGTATCGACATTCTTCATGTACAAGTAGCTGAATACCTTCCTAGCCCAACGTTCCTCCACCATTTCTCTCAATCGCTTCTCAAATTTTATCTTGCTGCTAGCTTCCCTGCCCTGAAATGATGTCTGTCCCATATCACCGTGTACTCCCTAATTTGGTGTATTCTCGGGGGCCCCTAAAGCAAGTCTACCTATTTCACGTTGGTTGATTTCTAATCTTGCTTGAACCTCTGATCTCATGCACAAGACTGCATTGCCGAAAGTCGGACCAGAAACCATGACCCCTTTCCATATTCCTCTCGCAACATCATACCTATTGTAATTCCACAGTGCCCTATTTTTCGTCACTGCTGCATTCCTGTTAACTTTAGACGTTACGTATATTTCATGTTCCCTTAGGTACTCGGTCCCATCGCTTATCCATACACCCAGATATTTGTATTTATCTGTTATCTCTAGCGTGACCTGTATCCTAAGCTCACTAATTTCATTATCATTAAAAATCATGACTGCTTATTTTTCTTTACTGAATATCAAATCTAACCTATCTCCCTCATTCCCGCAGATGTCCATCAATCTGCAAATCTTCCTTTTTGTCGGCCATTAGCACTGTATCATCTGCGTACATCAATGCTGGTAGTGCCCGTTCAATGAGTTTTCCTTGTTTGACGAGAGAGGTCGAAGCCAAGTCACTTCACTCTAATTTCGCCTCTAATCATTGTAGGTACATCATGAATAACAAGGGTGACAAAGGACACCCCTGCTTAAGCCCCCCGTTATATCTCTGTGGGCTTAGATACCCTGTTTTTTTTTTTCATTTTATAACTACCTTGTTTAGATATCCTATAAAAGAATAGTGACTCCATCTTCCACACTTAGTCTGTCCAGTATTCCTCTCAAGTCCGCTTGAACCACGCTATCGTACACTCTCTTGATATCCAAAAATGCTAGCCACAGGGGCCTGTGTTCGTTTCTGCTATTTCGATGCACTGCGTCAGTGAAAACGGGTTGTCTTCGAACCTCCTGTGTTTCTCGAAGCCCATTCTGGAGTTCCCCTAGCACCCCCTCATCCCCTATCCATTCCTGCAGTCCTTTCCTTTATAATCTGCATCGCCAGCCTGTAGACCACTGGTTTCACGGTTATAGGACGGTAGTTGTCTGTCAGCTTTGTCCCCCTTGCCTTTATAGCTCATGCTCATCCTGCTAAGTTTCTATCCCTCGGGGGTGGGGGGGGGGTAGGAACGATCGCCCATACCGCTCCCCCCCCCCCCCCCCCACATCTACGTCCGCCACTGGGCTCTATACTGTGACCTGCGAGTCTGCGTACTATGGGCCAGCAGTGGAGCACTGTAGCGAGTCACATCTAAATTTCGACCTTTGGGTAGTTTGGGGCCCTCAAAAAAATATGTATATATTTTCACATGCTAGAACAACGACACGATTATCAGGCGAGCATAATTACAGTTAGCAACTCGACCTTGCGTGGTAATGGACGTCGATAATAAGCCACTACAACAAGTCGCTCACGGCGATCAAAAATTCACCTCGTCAAGCATCCATCTTCTGAACACCTTCCTTACAACGAATAAACGCAAATACAGGAAAACTGAAACGGAATTCGCTCACCGTTTCTTACGGTTACGGAAGAAATAATGTCAGCGCTTCAGTGTAGCTTAGCATAAATAAATAATTAGTAAACGGCTTGCTGAACTATGCTGGTGGACAGCTGAAACAATTCACTACAACTCATAAAACGCGCTGTTGACTCGGCGGGCCAGATGGCTTTTTCATCTGACGTTTAACGTGAGGAAAACTGCATTACTGACAGGGAAAAAGTCATACAAAATATGCTCACCGCGTTCACGCGTACATATCTCGAAGAACAGTTTTCGGCGGCGGATGTATATTAATTCATAACACTTCCAGCTCTCACCTGAACACTTATATGCCAAAGCAGCTTCTCTGATCATCAACGCGACCAGAGACCAGAGTAAAAGCCCCGACATCCTGCACATATTCCTGATATCGAGTGCGTACGTATTATAAAACAGCCGCCACTGGCCACGTCCTACCGACAGACCAGCTGACAGGAGGTCCGGAGTTTTTCTTTTGCACCGATTCCGCACGGAAAAGTTAGCGGGCAGTAAAAAGGAACAGCTTTCTCCCCCTCTCTGCGCCTCTGGAAATCGGGAATTAATCGAGGGGTGGTCAGCTGCGCTGCTGCAGAAATAAACAGAAATGTAAGCTGCGCGTGTTGACATATGCGCAAGCTGAGCATTCAAGCCTTCGACTGACTGTAGATATGGCGGTCGCCTAATTGAATAATCGGCATTGCATACGTCGTTTCACCTATAACTCCTGTTTGCGATGGAAACTGCACGACACCAAGGATACGACTGGAAAGGGAAAAAAAGGACAGTGATTTCGCCACAAGGGCATTAATATTTTGTATATATTTTGTATAATCTATGTTCTATATTGTCACGAAGGACGGCGACGCCAACACGGTCCCGAAGGCACCACTGCTTCGAACTCCGCCGGGAAGGTCACCAGCCGTTTGGTAGCGTAGGTTTCTCAGCTCGCGACTGCTTCTGCGCAGAGCTGATAGACAAGCGGGCGAGACGACGGTGAGTTGAACAACGTTTATGTACAGCATATATACAGAGGCGTTACAAATTCGGCACTGGGGCCAACAGCTTGGAGACTCGAAGAGCCGAGCTCTCTTCTCTGACACATAGATCTACTACTCGCGGAGCGCCGCAGGACTTTCTTTATGTGCACCGGGAGGATTCTTTGAGTAACCAAGTGTCCAACCAGAAGCGCCGCTGGCCGTGAGGTCAGAATCCTCCAATGGGGTCGCGGCTGGGCCGCGTCATTCTCATCGAATCCGGATCCGCTGCACTGCACGTAGCTGCACCCAAGGACGAGTGACGTCGCCACGCATTGCGTCAGACTCGCCAGACAGGAAGGCACCGATTGCTTGACGGGCTCGCTGTGCGTGCGCGACAGGAAGGCACCGCCGCGTGATGACGCCGTTGAGTTGTTCGCGTCAGTCGGGCTCGCGTGCTGGCCTTGACACAGATTGCCTTTTTCAGAGGCATGGACGTTCGGTGTGGACTCGCAGGCATAACAGCACCCCCGCCGCCAGACAATGCGCCGAAAAGACGAGCTGCTTCCACGTGGCTCGGATGTCAGTCGCGCTCGTTCGCCAGGTCCCTCTAGGTTGGCCTCCAGGGCCATGGGGAGAATGCAGCTCCGGACTCTGTTGCGGGAACACATCCCTTTCTTGAGGACGGATCCCACCTCCACTGGCTTGTCGCCGCAACTTGTCGACCAGCTTCACTCGTCTCTTCTGACGATCTTTGGTCTCAGCACTTGTCGATGGTTCTGCAACTTGACAAGAACGGTTCGACAACAGACAACACACGACACAGGCAAGTGACCTCGGTCACCCGACAGAATACCAGACAAAGTATATTACAACATATACCTAGCTACGTGTCTATCAGATTTTCGTTCCCTCTACATCAAGAGGCACATGTGGGACACAAGACTCTTAAAATGAGAACTCAATTTTTTACATGTGCAACAACGTAACGAAATAGAATAGAACATAAAGTTGGCTCCTTGAGCTCATTCTGGACGAGAGCGCTCAGCTAAGGCCGTGATGAGGACAAAATTTTGCTCCTGAATCGCCAGCGAGAAACCGAAAGGTGGAGAAGGTACTAACTAAACGCACGGCTCAATGTGTCTGCATTAGCGTTTAGCTTTCGTTTTTTTTTTTTTTTGTAGCGAACGTCAAAGTTGTGCTGTTGGAGTATCATGCTCCACCTCAGTAACCGGCCACTTTTAGGCGGCACGTTATTTAACCAGGTTAGAGGACAGTGGTCCGTTTCGACCACAAACCTCGAACCGTAGACATAACAAGCTAGCTCTTGAACGGCCCACACGAGGCAAGCGCATTCCTTTTCAGAGGTACTGTATGCCTCTACCCTGCCGCTGAGTTTTCGACTTAAATACAACACTGGCCTTTCGTTACCAGCACTGTCTTCCTGGCACAATACAGCTCCCATGCCGCGATCACTCGCGTCGCATTGAATCACAAATCCTTTAGAGAAATCAGGTGCCATGAGAACAGACTTTTCGCTTAGGGTCTGTTTTAGCTGGCAAAACGCATTCTCCTTTTTTTGAGTCCCGTACTACTTTAACCGGCTCGGATTTTCGAAGTGCGTCAGTTAGAGGGCTGGCAATGCTAGAGTAATTTTGCACGTAATGCTGATAGTATCCAGCCAGGCCCAAGAATGCCCTTATCTCAGATTTCGTGGTTGGTCGTGGATAGTTCACGACAGCGGCTACCTTAATTTCTGAAGGTCTACGCCGGCCACGCCCCACAACGTGCCACAGGTAAGACACCTCGCCGCACCCTAGGTGACATTTAGTAGGTTTCACGGCAAGACCAGCTTCTTTCAACCTGTTCAGCACGACGCGTAAATGCTCGACATGTTCTTCCCAGTTGTTGGAGAAGATGGCGACATCGTCAAGATACGGCAGAGCGAACTCAGAGAGGCCTTTAAGAACGCGGTTCATTAAGCCTGAAAAACAAAAGGGCGTATTTTTCAATCCGAAAGCTCAGCTTAAGTGGACGATACGTTCCAAATGGAGAAACAAATGCGGCATAGCGTCTAGCACGCTCCGTAAGGGGGACTTGCCAATACCCTCGCACGAGGTCTAACGTGGAAATATAGCTGGACTGTGACACAGTTTCTACCCTCTAGGTTTGGTATCGGGTAAGTTTGGTCTCGAGTTATGGCGTTAATACGCCGATAATCGATGCATGGCCTGGGATCTTTTCCCTGGCACTTGAACCAATATTAGAGGGGATGCATAGTCACTCTCGCCCAATACTATGACTCCCAACTCCAGCATTTTATCGATCTCCTCTTTCATGATCTGATTTTGCCCAGGGTAACAACGATACGGCTTGCTACGGATTGGCTCCTCACAAGTTAGCTCGATATCGCGTGTTCAATTACCGTCGTGTTCCCGAGACGGTCCTAAAACACGTCTTCAAACTCTGAAACAATCCTTCTCAGGTCCTCCTTCTGGACTTCACTTAACCTAGACTCTAGGTTCAACTGCTCCAAGATTACCTCCGATCCCCTTTCGATTACATCACTAGAACTCAAAATTTCTTCTCCCTCTTCCTCTGAAGCATTCAACAGCAGATTTACGACCGCTTGACGTTGAACATATGGTTTCATTAAGTTACTGTGATAAATTTTGTTCGGCCGCCTTCCTAATTTCATTTCATAATTGGCATCAGAAAGCTTCGATATTACTTTGGCAGGCCCTTCCCAATGAACCTCAAGCTTGTTCTTTTGGACGGCCGCAGCAGCATTACTTGACTTCCTACTTCAAAAGTGCGCTTCTTCGCCGATTTGTCGTAGTACTCCTTCGACAACACTTGTGCAGCTTTCATGTGTCTTTCCACAAGAACTTTCGGTTTCCCAAGCCTCTGAAGGAGGTCTAGAACATACGCAACCACATTAGGGTCCTCATCGAATCCCTCTTAGGACTCGCGTAGCATTCGCAATGGTGTTCTCAAACTCCTGCCATACACAAGCTCTGCAGGGCTAAAACCAGTGCTCTCATGAGGAGCTGATCTCAAAGCGAACATAGCGGGAGGAATACACGCTTCCCAGTCGCATTTGTGCTCGTAGCAAAGAGCTCTCAGTATCCGTTTCAGAACGGAATGCATACGCTGTACCGGATTTAATTGCGGGTGATGGATCGAGCTGTGCACTACTCTTATTTCACATTTATCCGTAAAGGTAGAGGTAAGGCAGCTGGTGAAGACACTACCATTGTCGCATTGAATTTCAGAAGGAAATCCGACGCGTGCAAATATGGATAGCAGTGCATCCACGACATGAGGGGAATTGAGCTCCTTAAGTGGTAACGCTTCCGGAAATTTTGTCGCTACACAGAGAGCCGTTAGGATGTACCGACAACCTTGCCTTGACTCTGGCAATGGTCCGACGATATCAATTACTAGGCGCCGAAAAGGTTCTGTGATAATTGGCACAAGCTTCATGGATGCCTTCCACTTGTCCGTGGATTTCCCCGCTCTCTGACAAGTGTCGCATGAGCGTACTAAGTCTTCGATATCCTTCTAGCATTTCGGCCAATAAAACTCAAGGGAAACTCTAGCCTTGGTCTTTTTTATGCAGAGATGCCCTGCCCATGCGTTTTCATGCGCCAATTCCAATAGTTGGCGACGATACTTTTGTGGCACCAAGAGCTGCTCATACTTGCGACATTGCGCATTTGTGTAGCTCCGATACAGGAACCTTGCTTTCTCAAAAAAAGAAAAAGACATTCTTTTTCTTTTTTCCCAAGTTTACGCTTTCCATTAGAGCTTTAATCGAAAGGTCCTCACGCTGCTCTCGAATGAGCGCCTCTCGATCAATCCTCGACAGCTTACTCCAACTTTCTGCTACAGGCGAGAGCGTTGCACCCCTCTCGCTCTGACAAGCGGACGTGTTTTTGCGCGCTCCACCTGTTCGGCGGTTTCAAGGTCGTGCAAGGTTGTGCAAGGTCGGTTGGTGCAGGAGCAGCGCGCAACGAGAGATAAGTTTCTCTTCATTTCTTTGTTGTGTTTGTGAACACCATTATTATTTTTTTCTCTCCTAATCAATAATTAGCGTTGCTAGTACTGTAGGTATGGGACACGGGCAACGTTGTAGTGACGTTGACCACGTGAACGAGCTAGGCGGCTGTTTCGAAGAAGGTCGGGGCGCCCGGTTAGTTGTTAAAGAGCTAGAGCCAAACACGAAGGGGACCTAGTGAGAGGCTACTAGCGAAATTGAACACGTATGTGTGCGGTGTAGGCGGAAGCTTCAAACAGTTGTTGAGGTAGGAGAGTTAACGGAGGCGGCTGGATAGCGGGATTAGTGTTCAACGTCGGCCTGTCGGGCACTCGGTCCGATGGTCGGGCGGGCGATGGCTAAGGAGGCTAGGAAAACCACGAGCGAGAGTGAGCTGGTGCAGTGCGAAGAATGCAAGCGCTGGTGCTACTTAGATGAGACAGCATTCACGAGTTTGGCCGACGTGCAGAAGGCGAGTTTCGTGTGCAGGCTGTGTGAGGCACTGAAGGCGGCCGTGCAGCGCATGGAGGCTAGCATCAAGGGGCTTCAGGGGGAGCTTAGGGCGGAATAGGAGCAGAGGATAGAACTCCAAAAACAGCTCGGAGCATCGCGTGAGCGGGAGGAGGCTACCGCCAGCCTATTAGAGCAAATGAAGGGCGACCTTTAAAAACAACGGGAAGGGTGGACCGAGCTATAGCAGAGGGTAAAGGAGTTAATGGCGCTTTGCCCCGGCCCCGAGCGGTGTGAGGCGGAAGGCATGGGTAGCGGAGAAGGCGACAGGCGGGAAGGAACAGACGAGAAGGGAGGTCAGGGGGCCGCAGTGTCTGGCCACAGCACGGAGGCTCCGAGAACGTACAGCTCGGTGGCGCAGCAGTCTTCAAGCAGGGCAGAAACACAGGACAGACGGCAGAGAGAGAAACAGGTGAAGCAAACAGGGGCGCCATCACAAACAGGAAGCCAGCGATTGGAGCGTAGAAGGGTCCTAGTAGTGGGGGACTCTAACGTGGCCAGGGTTAGGGATGGCGTCTTCAAGACAGTGAAGGAAAATTGGAGAGTCAGGGTGGAGGCACAGTCAGGGAAGAGCATGGTGGATGCACTTGCCAAAGCTCATGAGGTTGTAGAAAACAGCATGGAGGGCGAAAATCTAGTCATTATGCATGCTAGGCTCAATTATCTGTTGAAGGACAAGGATCAGAACCTTCAGAGAAAGTTAGAGGATTGGATGCGTAAGCTCCGAGAAGCCTCTGGGAGTGTGCATGTGACCATATTGCCGCCAGCACGTAGTGGGTCGACAGCAAGAGCGGCTCTAAATCTGGAGGAAAAAAGAAGATCGCGTTCTTCTTTGCTCGAGAGCCAGCCACGACTGACGCATCGTCCTAGTGCTAGCTACCTGGTGCTTTATTAAATCCCCCAGTACTTGTGACTCATCGTGACAACTGGTGGAAGTGCTGGGTAGTCTCACGGATGCTACAGACCCCCCCCAGGAAGCCGCGATACGAGTCCAGTGCCAGTCAATACTCCCGTGCATCGGACCAGCCGCCGAATCAGGGGATTGCCTCCGGAAGCCGACGATACTGCTCCCACCACGTCGACAAACATGACCAGCGCTTCGGTGCAAACCTCGGCGACCGGCACGGGAAGCACGACGTCGAACCGCTACACGTTGGAAAGCCCACGCGCACCGGCGACGTTCCATGGCTCGGAGCACGAAGACGTTGAGGACTGGTTGGCGGATTTCGAGCGCGTAGCCGCCTTGAATCAGTGGGACGACGCGGCGAAACTGGGTCGTGTCTACTTCTATCTCGAAGACGGGGCACGTACGTGGTATCAAAACCGAGAGGAACAGCTGACGACGTGGCCCGAATTCTCTCGTAGACTTCTGCAGACGTATGCCAGTGCTGATCGCCAAGAACGAGCTGAACGAGCTATTCTGGCCCGCGTCCAGCTGCCAAACGAAACTGTGACCACGTTCGTCGAAGACATGACGCGCCTCTTCCGACGGGCCGATTCAAGAATGACGGAGGACAAGAAGTTGCGTCACTTGATGCGCGGTGTCAAGGACCAGCTTTTTGCCGGCCTCGTGCGCAGCCCTCCGAAGACGGTCGCGGAGTTCTTGTCCGAGGCCGTGACAATGGAAAAAATGCTGCAGCAGCGATCCAACCAATACAACAGGCAAGTCAATGGCATGTCTACTGCCGACATTTTCACCGCCACTAGAACCAACAACGACTATCTACGTGAACTCATCCGTGGTATAATACGTGAAGAGTTACAAAAGGCTGGTGTAACACCTCATCCTACAGTAAACTCTATTACAACTGTGATCAAGGATGAGCTGCACCAGGCCCTCCGGGACACCTTGCCTCATGATACAGCTGTGCCAGCTCCTGCTGAATACCGCCGTGAGACAACCTACGCAGAAGCTTTGAAACGCCCTGCTGCATCGCCGCCATTATTCGTCCATCCTGTTCCTGCTGTTTCACTACAGTCAGCGCAGCACATGCCGTACTACGAAGGCACGTACACGCCACCACCGTTGGCCTTTGTCCCTGGTGCTTCTGTCGCCCATCGTTCAGTGCAACCAATTCAGTACATCGACGATCGGCGCACGTCTCCTCGAAAGTCTGATGTTTGGCGCACACCTGATCGCCGGCCTCTGTGCTTTCACTGTGGAGAAGCTGATCACTTGTACCGCCAGTGCCCATATCGCCGTCTTGGGCTTCGCGGCTTCTCTGCGTACTCACCGCCACCCCGTTACGGCCAGAGACCGCGCGACATCGAAAACTACCTCTCCCAGCAGCATGCACCACCATCTGCCGGGCGCCAGTCGCGCTCGCCATCACCGAGGCGATTTTCATCAACGCCCCAGCGGTATTCTACCACACGGTCTCCCAGCCCCCCGTCGGGAAAACTAGACCAAGCGACCTCTGGGGGCGGGGTCGCTGAACGTCGAAGCGCTGAAGACCTCCCATTGACGCAGAACTGTACAGAAACCGGTCCAACATCACATACTGCTGCAAAGGATGGCCGACTTTCACTCGACATAGCAGTGACAATTGATGGTTGTGCAGTTAATGCGTTATTGGACACCGGCGCAGACTATTCCATACTAAGCGGGAAACTGACAACGCAGCTGAAGAAAGTCATCACGCCGTGGCATAACTCGCAGATTCGGACAGCTGGTGGCCACGTCGTTACTCCACTGGGTGCCTGCACAACTAGAGTACAGATTCAAGGGTACACATTCGTAGCAAGCTGCCTTGTTCTACGCGAATGTTCCCGTGACGTCATTCTGGGAATTGACTTTCTACAAGAAAATGGAGCTATCATTGATCTGCAAGAGCGCCGCGTCACGTTCTCAGCCCAGCGAGCAATCAACGTGCAAGATGGTGGAAGGCGTGTCGACGTACTCCGTATTTCTGAACAGAGTGTGACGCTTCCTCCACGAACAAGTGTTCTAGTCGACGTAACATGCTGTGGTTTGGGCGATGGCGATGTGGTGGCTGAGACAAATTTAGAACACCTCCTGCAGCAAGGCATTTGTGTAGCTAGAAGTGTAGTACACCTTCGTGATGGTCGATCTGAATTGCTCGTAACCAACTTTAGCAACGAGCATCGACATCTTTTCCGTGGCACTTCGATAGCGTTTGCCCACGAAGTAGCAAACGTCACCAACTGTTTCACGTCCGAAATAGTGGATACCGCCGACACGTCAATGAGTAATATTGACATCAATCCTGATCTGCCCACCGTTAACCAGACTGCACTACGAGCGCTTTTGTTCGAGTTCAGGTCTTGCTTCGCAACTTGCTCAAAGATCCGCCAGACGTCCATCACTCAACACAGGATCATCACGTACGAAGACGCACGTCCGATACACCAGAACCCCTACCGCGTGTCGGCCAAAGAACGTGAAGCAATACGTACGCAAGTCACCGAGATGCTTGACGATGGCGTTATTGAACCATCGAACAGCCCGTGGTCATCTCCAGTCGTACTTGTCAAAAAGAAGGACGGGTCGCTACGCTTCTGCGTCGACTACCGAAAGCTTAACAACGTGACGAAAAAGGATGTGTATCCGCTGCCACGTATCGACGATTCGCTGGATAGACTTCGTCGTGCCCATTATTTCACTTCTCTCGATCTCAAAAGCGGGTATTGGCAAATCGAAGTAGATCAGCGAGACCGTGAGAAAAAAGCCTTTGTGACTCCAGACGGCCTATACCAATTTCGAGTGCTCCCTTTTGGCTTGTGTTCAGCACCGGCAACTTTCCAGCGAATGATGGACACTGTCCTCACAGGGCTCAAGTGGCAGACTTGTCTTGTCTACCTTGATGATGTGGTCGTCTTCTCTACCACGTTTGAGCAGCACCTTCACCGCCTGCGCAGCGTGCTGGAGGCTATCCGATCGGCGGACCTCACACTAAAGCCACAGAAGTGCCACTTCGGCTATAAAGAGCTAAAATTTCTTGGACATGTAGTTAGCGCCGAAGGAATCCGCCCCGATCCGGACAAGCTTGCCGCTGTTGCCGAATTACCAGCTCCTGTCGATAAGAAAGCCATCCGGCGCTTCCTTGGTTTGTGCGCCTACTATCGCCGATTCATTCATGGTTTTTCACAGATAGCAGAACCTCTGACTCGTCTCACAAGGGACGACACGCCGTTTGTCTGGGAAAACGAGCAACAAGCAGCTTTTGATGAGCTGCGACAGCGCATGCAATCAGCGCCCGTTCTCGCTCATTTCGACGATGATGCTGACACGGAGGTCCATACCAACGCTAGTAACATTGGGCTCGGTGCAGTGCTCGTTCAGCGTCAAGAGGACATCGAAAGAGTGATAGCCTACGCCAGCCGCTCTCTATCCCGTGCCGAGGCGAATTATTCCACTACGGAGAAAGAGTGCCTCGCAGTCGTGTGGGCAATCACCAAGTTCCGCCCGTACCTTTATGGTCGTCCCTTCAAGATAGTGACGGACCATCACGCGCTCTGTTGGTTGGCAAGCCTGCGTGACCCTTCAGGTCGGCTAGCACGGTGGAGTTTGCGGCTGCAGGAATTTGATGTCACCATCGTCCATAAGTCCGGCCGTAAGCATGAGGACGCTGACACACTGTCACGCGCACCCCTTCATGTCGTCAGTCAGGAAGCAGAGGAAGACGAAGGCTTTCTGGGCGCTGTTAGTGCATCAGACTTGAGCAAACGACAGCGAGATGATGCAGAGATTCGTCCAATCATTGATCATTTAGAGGGCCAGGGCGCAATTATACCACGTCATTTATCCCGCTTGTTGACGTCGTTCTGCCTACGAGACGGTGTGCTGTACAAGAAGAACGCTCGTTCGAACAATCGTGCTTACCTCCTGGTGGTTCCTCGAGACATGCGAGACGACGTCCTCTTCGCTTGCCATGACGAACCCACATCCGGTCATCTGGGCTACTCAAGGACACTTGCCAGAGTGAGCGAGAGGTACTATTGGCCAGGACTTTCAGCAAGCGTAAAGAAGTACGTAAAGAGCTGTCGGGAATGTCAGCGCCGAAAGCAACCATCTGTTAAGCCAGCTGGTTTGCTTCAGCCCATTGAAGCACCCTGCACGCCGTTCGACCAAGTCGGCATGGACATTCTCGGGCCATTTCCTATGTCTGCGGACAGCAACAAATGGGTGATTGTCGCGACCGACTATTTGACACGCTACGCTGAAACCCAGGCGATCCCACGAGCCACGGCTTCTGAGGTAGCACAATTTTTCATGCGCCACATCGTGTTACGACACGGTGCTCCTTCCAGTGTAATAACGGACAGAGGGACGGCATTCACGGCGCAGCTTACGGACGAAGTTTTCAAACTGAGCAACACCAGACACCGAAGGACAACTGCGTACCACCCGCAAACCAACGGACTTACTGAACGACTGAACAAGACCCTCGCAGACATGATCTCAATGTACATCGACGTACAGCACAAAACATGGGACCGGATCTTGCCTTACGTGACCTTCGCGTATAATACCGCCGTGCAAGAGACCACGCGATTCACGCCATTTCGGCTTCTCTACGGCCGCGAAGTGCAGACCATGCTAGACTCAATGCTACCGTGTCAGGACGAAGACGAGTTGGCAACAGACGCCGAAGAATTCGCAGAGCGTGCCGAGGAAGCCCGGCAGCTCGCGCGACTGCACATCGGCCAGCAACAGCAGGCAGACACACGACGCTATAATACCCGCCACAGAGAAGTGTTTTACAACCCCGGAGATCAAGTTTGGGTGTGGACGCCCGTCCGCCGCCGTGGCCTTAGTGAAAGTTGCTGAGCCGGTACTTTGGCCCATATAAAGTGTTACGCCGCGTCAGTGACGTGAACTACGAAGTGGTTCCGGACTCAACACCCCATGCACGGAGCAGGACACGGCTGAGGCCGGACGTCGTTCATGTGTTGCGCATGAAGCCATTTATTGCGCGTTGTTCGTAACTTTTCCTTTACCGTACAGCGTTCTTTGTGTTTTTTGTTTATTTTGTGAACTTACTTTCTCGTTCATTGACGTTTCCTATGTTGGCACGCTCTTCAATTTTTACTTTCACTTCATCCAAACTTCCATTTTTTTTCACGTGCCTATGTAGTAGCATCGCGGTGCTCCTATGTACTTCCCTTTCCTCTTTTTGGTACTTGTTTTTTTTTTCTTTTCGGAAGGGGGGATGATGCCGCCAGCACGTAGTGGGTCGACAGCAAGAGCGGCTCTAAATCTGGAGGAAAAAAGAAGATCGCGTTCTTCTTTGCTCGAGAGCCAGCCACGACTGACGCATCGTCCTAGTGCTAGCTACCTGGTGCTTTATTAAATCCCCCAGTACTTGTGACTCATCGTGACAATATGCACAGTCCGAGAGGTCTTGGGGCAGCCTCGTGGGATTGAAAGGAGGGTAGCGGAGGCCAATTGTGTGATCAAGGGTTTGGGCCAGCAACTCGGATACAGCATAATGGAAGTTAACCAAGACGTGTACGGTGCATTTATACATAAAAGAATGGGTTGGCAAAGAGTCAAGCAGGGATGCATGGAACATTTATGGTTAAGAGGGAAAGTACTGGGCAGATGACACTCCTTGGTTTGGTGTACTTGTGGACGGGAGCAAAGGCCAGAGAGGAAAACCAGGCAATTGTGGAGTGTATATCTAAGGACATTGAGGAATTAGGAGAAGAGTGCGAGATAATTATACTAGGATATATGAATGCACACATAGAAGATATAGATGGGTATACTGACTCAACAGGCAAAATGATCATGGATATGTGTGAAAGGCATGATTTGATCATTTGCAATAGTACCGAAAAGTGTGAAGGGCAAATAACATGGGAGGTAGGAAGGCTGCAGTCAACGATAGATTACGCACTGATGTCACATAGGATGTATGATAAGCTCAGGGGAATGCACATAGATGAAGGTGGCTCCAGAACTCTGGGTAGTGATCACAAACGTATCAACCTAAGTTTTGGAAGAGCAGTGAAAGTGGGAAGGATACAAGATGAGCAACTACAGGAAAATTTTCATTCAGAAAGGCAAATATAAATTGCTACTAAACAAATTGAGAAAGTAATCACTGAGGATAATAAAACTGTGTGGACATACACAAATCTAATTAGACTGCTTGGGCTAGAGCCTACTAAGGCACGTGAGAAGTCACCCCGGAAAAGAAGACACAAGCCCAAGAGTTGGTGGGATGAGGAAGTTAAGAGAGCCATAGCAAAACGTCAGGAAGCCTCTAGGGAACACAGACATGCTAAGCAACGGGGTGAACTGACAGATTATGTTGAAAGAAAGTGGGAAATCTTTCTAAGCTCTAGAAGGGAAGCATCCCTCCTGATCAATGAAAAGATTAAAAGAAAGGGTGCTCAGTGGCTGGCAGAAGTACATAAAAAGGACAGAAAGGCAGCTGCGAAATTTTGGAATAATCTAAACTCCCTAAGAAGTGAAACAAACCTAGAGCAGAGGTTTATAACTACAGCTCAAGGTGCTAGGCTAAAAGGGGACGAAGCTATTGAATATATAAGAACAAGGGTGACAGAAAAATTTCAACAAAGAAGTGCCTTATGCACCACAATAGACAAGGATGGATCAAGTGGCACAATGGCTCCATTTTCACAACGAGAGTGGAAAAGGGCTGAGAAGAGGGTTCTAAGTAGTACATCAACAAGCCCAGATGGCCTTCCAATTATGCTGATAAAGACATTGGGTCCGAACTCTAAACAGACTTTGAGAGAGGCATTGAGCAGAACAATAATCGATGGTGAAGTCCCTGATGGATGGAAACTTAGCAGGATGAGCATGATCTATAAAGGAAAGGGGGACAAAGATGACATAAACAACTACGTCCTATAACAGTGACATCAGTGGTCTACAGGCTGGCGATGCAGATTATAAAGGAAAGACTGCAGGCATGGATAGAGGATGAGGGGGTGCTGGGAGAACTGCAGAATGGGTTTCGGAAACACAGGAGGTTGGAAGACAATCTGTTCTCACTGACGCAGTGCATCGAAATAGCAGAAAAGGAACTCAGGTCCCTGTGGCTAGCATTTTTGGATATCAAGGGAGCGTACGATAGCGTGGTTCAAGAGGAATTGTAGGGAATGCTAGACACACTGGGTGTGGAAGATGGAGTCACTAATCTTTTAAAGGAAATCTATAAAAGTAACAAGGTAGTTATAAAGTGGGAAAAACAGGTATCTAAGCCCACAGAGGTGAAACGGGGGCTTAGGCAGGGGTGTCCTCTGCCACCCTTGTTATTCATGATGTACCTACAAGGATTAGAAGCCAAATTAGAGGGAAGTGGACTGGGCTTCAACCTCTCTTTCGTCAAACAAGGAAAACTGATTGAACAGGCACTGCCAGCATTGATGTACGCAGATGATATAGCGCTAATGGGTGACAACAAGGAAGATTTGCAGACATTTGTGGACATCTGTGGTATAATAAGGGAGATAGGTTAATTAATTAAATTTCAGATTCAGTAAGGAAAAATCAGCAGTCATGATTTTTAATGACAATGGAGTTAGTGAGTTTAGAATACAGGAGGTCACGCTAGAGATAACAGACAAATACAAATATCTGGGAGTATAGATAAGCAATGGGACCGAGTACCTGAGGGAACACGAAATATACGTGACGACTAAAGGTAACAGGAATGCAGCAGTGATGGAAAATAGGGCATTGTGGAATTACAATAGGTATGTTGTTGTGAGAGGAATATGGAAAGGGGTCATGGTTCCTGGGCTGACATTCGGCAATGCGGTCTTGTGCATGAGATCAGAAGTTCAAGCAAGGTTAGAAATTAAGCAACGTGAAATAGGTAGGCTTGCTTTAGGAGCTCACGGGAATACACCAAATCAGGGAGGAGAAGGTGATATGGGATGGACATCATTTGAGGGCAGGGAAGCTAGCAGCAAGATAAAATTTGAGACGAGATTGAGAGAAATGGGGGAGGAGCATTGGGCTAGGAAGGTTTTCAGCTACTTGTACATGAAGAATGTCGATACAAAATGGAGAAAGCAAACCAGGAAATTGACTGGTTAATACTTGGAAAACAGCAGGGGGCCAGACTAAAAAGAGCTATCGGTTAAGAAGAAAGTGAAGGAAACGGAAACTGACATGTGCAGAATTGGCATGATTTTGAAGTCCGCACTAGAGATCTATCGAACTTTTAAGCAGAAAAATACCAAAGAAAGGATCTATGATGATACTCGGAATATTTCTCTACTGTTTGAGGCCAGGACGGGAGTACTGCGAACCAAGACATATCGGGCAAAATACGAAGGGGTAGACACAGTATGCAGTGCGTGTGGAGAGGAAGAAGAAACTGCCGAACACTTGATAATGTTCTGTAAAGGGCTTCAACCTATAGTTCAGGATGATGGCGCAGAGTTTCTGAAAGCACTGGGGTTTAGGGACAGGGAGGGCAAAATAGACTTTAAGCGGGTAGAATTAACTAGAATGAGGTTATCTGATTGGTGGCTAAAGTCAAGGCACGAGTGAAAATTAAACCCTTCACTGCAAAGTACGAATCCTCAACCTCACTATTTAAAGAAAAAAATAGATAAATCCAATGGTTTGTTCACGAAGTATTACGGCTAGGTGGCGTTAGCCGCCGCCCGATCTAAAGGGTACAGCCACATCCATCCATTCATCCATCCATCTATCTATCCATCCATCCATCCATCCATTCTCATCAAATACGGAGCCGCTGCACGTGCCTGCACCCAAGGACGAGTGACGTCGCCACGCATTGCGTAATATAGCCTTACTGTTTATGTAAGTTTAGTCATCTCGATGGCAAGAATGTCCTGTCTTTGTTGAACAATTTTTGCATCGTACGTCACTGCATACACTATAAGTTCTTTCGCTGTATATAACAGCTTGCATTGTACATACGCATTGTTCACCATTGTCTATTTTTATGTGTGCACATAGGCTGTGTATGATATATCCGGAAATAAAATTTTCTTAAACCAAGAGTCGCCAGACAGGAAGGCGCCGCCACGTGATGACGCCGTTGAGTTGTTCGCGTCAGGCGGGCTCGCGTGCTGGCCTTGACACAGATAGCCTTTTTCAGAGGCACGGATAGATAGATATGTGGGGTTTAACGTCCCAAAACCACCATATGATTATGAGAGACGCCGTAGTGGAGGGCTCCGGAAATTTCGACCACCTGGGGTTCTTTAACGTGCACCCAAATCTGAGCACACGGGCCTACAACATTTCCGCCTCCATCAGAAATGCAGCCGCCGCTGCCGGGATTCGAACCCGCGACCTGCGGGTCAGCAGCCGAGTACCTTAGCCACTAGACCACCGCGGCGGGGCCAGAGGCACGGACGTTCGCTGCAGACTCGCAGGCATAACAGCACCCCCGCCGCCAGACAATGCGCCGGAAAGACGAGCTGCTTCCACGTGGCTCGGATGTCAGGCGCGCTCGTTCGCCATGTCCCTCCAGGTTCGCCTCCAGGGCCATGGGGGGTGGGGGGGGAGTCTCCTCGACAAAGGGTGGTCTCCGCTTGGTGTCTGGTCTACCGGTCACGCCGCTGCTGCTGCCGGTTTGAAATATATTTCATCCACAGCCTCGTCGATGCGGCGTCTCTCTTCCGTAACAATATTAACATATCAAAGCCACTTGATCTTTAAGTGGGTACCACCAGAAAAAGAGCATGTTTCCGCCATCTTGGCAGTGGAAAAAGCTGGCTTCACTTCTGCTGGCAAAGCGTTGCGGGAGCTTCTACTCCAGCAGTTTTTTCTTCAATATTCTTTGGTGCCGGCACACCTACCCCACCCAAGTGGAGCGTGAAAGAGCATCGCCAATTGGCTTATTTGTCCCCGCTTGCGTGCGGCAGGGGTCCCGCCACGTGCGGGGTGGCTGTGCGGATAGTGCGTGTACAGGTGTGTCAGTTGTGAGTGTTATCAGAAAGATATAACTTTTATGCGAACTGAAGTGACGTAGTGACTCACCGCCTCCAAGTTCCCGCACGAAGTTCGAAATCGGTAAATCCGATGGGAGCTCCTTGCCGTCATAAATTCCGACTAGCGACTATAATCTTTACAATGCGAAAGAATTATTTTTGCTTTGCGAACGAATCAATGAGTAAATTTTACATTGCATCGAAAAGTTCTTTTTATTTTGGTCCTCATTATTTTTTATGGTAGTAATTAAATAATACTTCCCCATAAAATTATTTGTAATGAAACACTGCTTGATGTTTCTTCCATCCTGTAGTCATTTACGACTGATTAAATTTATGTGTAGTGACGTGTCACGTGTGCATGCATACATTCTGTATTATTTACTACTTATCAAATATTAGGCCGGATAAACAGAAAAAAAATCTGGTGAAGTATGTACAGATCTACATATATTTGATAAGAGCGAGCCCTGGCGTGATGTGCGCGTCTACTATTCTGTAGTATCGTCAATTTTTAAGAGGCCCTACAACACTTTTTTAAGTAATCATCGAAAAGATTCATTAAAGGAGTTTATTGCATTGCGAATCAACCGCCACGAAAACTTTTTAGAATACGTCAATTACGAGTGGAGACTTGTCGCACGCTGTAAATTTCTTTCTCCGCTCTTCCTGACGAGCACGCGGCTTTACTTCAGTATAATCGCGAGCGTACGCACGTGGCGGCATCCCGCGACGACCGCGGAAACTTTGCATCGGACTGCGCTCAAATCAGTCGATGACCGTGAATTTGGGTATGTGGCGTGGTCATTCGTGTACATGACATCATTCGTAGAAAGAAGATGGAAGTTTTTTTTTTTTAGCTGACTGAGAATTAATTGTAAATTTCAGTCCGCGTGCTGCGCAATAATGTTTGGCTCGCGTGGTTTCCTAAGCCTCAACTATCGACTAATGATCGGCAGCGTCTTCCAACCATGCCAAAAAAGAGTTCATATGATTCGACCTTCGAAAAATTTTCGGCTTGCATTTTTTTTTCTTCAGCTCTACATAATTTCCAGGCAACAATCTTGTTCGCGGTCAACAAGCGTCGGCTTAAGCTAAAGATTTAATGCAAAATACGGCATATATTTTCCTACTTTCTGAATATGAGGGCGCGTTTGCAGAAGTGTGTACAATGCAAGGTATAGAAAATAAATCTTTGTTGCGATCTAAGAATGAAGGCTTATGTGTATAAGTACGTGCGCCTTCATGTACTGTCGATTTAATCACCGACACGTATGAATTTCTATTATTAGCCATTAAGTAATGCCTTCCTCATTACACAGCTGTCGCAGCTTGATAATTAACCGGCACGTAAATATAGCACCTCGGCACTCTGATTTCTGTTTTTCTCTTAATTTGTGTGAACAGTGCCTCGCAACTCCGATGCCAAAGCAGTGCGCGTCGTCGGCTCGGTGGGTCCGTACGACGCGTACTTGTACGACAGTTCCGAGTACAACAGGAGCTACGCGGACCGGATGTCGGTGAACGAGCTGCTCGACTGGCACCGGCCCCGCGTGCGGATCCTGGAGCGCGGCTCTGACCTGCTCGCCTTCGAGACGGGCGTTGGCCCTGGTGAAGCTGCTGCGTGAGTTTCCCGGCACCAGGGCGTGGCTCAGCTTCAGCTGCCAGAACGAGCGTCTCACGGTTAAGAGCGAGAACATCGTGGATGCCATGCGCGCATGCCTCGCCGAGGACTCGGCAAGACAGCTTGCGGCCATTGGCGTCAGCAGCTGCCAGGCACGTTGAGACAGACAGCGCTGTTTTTAGAACCGCGAGTGTTGCAAAGCACTTGCTATCATAATTATACACACGTGCGCTCATATATGCGAGCGCTGAATTCTCCATTAGGGGGGGGGGGGGCAGCGTTTCACTGCACTGTTCTCCCACCCCTTGGTTGAATCTGAGAGAAAACAATGGTTGCAAAAATTAAAATGAAGCGATGATGGAATTTTTACAAAGACCTACCATTGGTCCCCGGCATTCCTTGGGTAAAGGCGGGAGGAGGGGAAACATTTGTTTAGCACCATAGAAATAAATAAATAAATAAATAAATAAATAAATAAATAAATACGTTCAGCGTGCGAAAGTTCACTCTTGGTCAGGGGACCAAGCCTCCTTGGACCTTTGAGAGGTCCTCTTCCCATAAATGAAAAGTTATTTGAATGTCATACCATATCAAAAGTCCTTTAGCGCGGCTATATATAAAAAAAAAAACTCCTATAGCGTGACTCTGTGTATTAATAAAAAAGGTCCGTTATAGGGCAAAATTGTCGCCACCCTTTGACTAGGGAACGGCCACCTCCTCTTCTTGGTGCACACGCGCTATACAGAGAAGCACCGTAGTTGGTGGGGCAAGTGAGCTATCTGGTTTCCACAGCATAGTCGGCAAAGCTGTCTTCACCGCAGAGCAGTCCTAGTGCAGAGAAGCCAGTTTAACACAGTCGATGCGATTCTTATACAAGGTACTGTAACAAATGTAACCATGCACAGTGATTGTGCAATAATAATACGTAGATTACCTGCTTGCTCTGACAAAGACTCGTCGGTATGTAAATGTAGAATTCAGTAGCGGGACATCTAGACGCGGCGGCCTGGTTGAAACAAAATTAAGTGGCATGGATGTTTATGTTGATGTATTGTTACCATTCCTACATGTCTTGGTCCTGATCAGGATTGACAGTATCTGTAAATAAATATATAAATAAATTGAGAACTTCATTACTTCTTGGTCTGCTGGGCTTCTTTCATGAGGGATCGCTGTTTGTGTTTCGATTTCTTGGATTTCAGTTACATGAAGTGTCATTTATTACTAGGGTGCGAGGTATTGCCATGTTCAGCGTGCGAAATCACTCAGTCACTCATTTTTACCTATATGTTTTTTTTCTTTCTATTGCAGACATGTAGTCAGTCAGTAACGAAGTTTCGATCACGCATTTAGAAGAAATCTTCATTGACTTGTCTCAAGCAATAAGCGCGCGCTCTTTTTAATTTGTGCCTTGTGCGAGTAGCAACAAAGTGCACCAGCCATGCATGCAGTCCAACCTTTCTGAGCAAAAATGCAAACGCGTGAAAAGTACATCGAAATACGGGGCACCATACTACCGCGCATTGCGTGCAAATTTTGAATAGTTAATATTGTCCCCGATTTTCTCACGATAATTGCGTAACCATGTCGACTTTATATATCTACCTACAACTAGTGATATACACATATATATTAAACATGTGTCCAGATGACGGGTTCTCCTTCCTTGCAAGGCACTCTTGTACATCGGCGGTGGCAGCAATCAAACTTCGCGTGTGTACCCATATGTGTGTTGTACCATGTAACGCATACAAGCCGAACAACGTCGATGTGGTTTCGCATGCTCACCTTGATTTTCAAATTAACGTAGCTGCCGCCTGTCTACAACGTGATCACTTTCTTTCCCGGTTTACACACTATTCGCTTCTCCAAGAATGCGCGCTTCACCTACTGCAATACGAGACATAGTTCCGTGTATGTGGTTTCTCACGCGTGTCTCAATAACGTGTCGTCCAGGCGCACATGGTGGCGCCACTGCTGTCTGGTGTGTGGAAGAGCGGAAGGCCACCACTGGTCGCTCGGCCAGACGCCGAGTTCCACGAAGTTGGAGTATTCGGCCAGCCACCCAAAGACCGCGAGAAGCTGTAGTCGCAGATGGTCGAGTGATACGGGTTTGGCGTCAGATTCTTTGAAGGTTGCAGCGGCACAGGCATCGGCCACATGTGCATCGTTGTCGAGGCGCAATGAAGGCCCCGTTAAAAGCACTCATTAGGCGCACAGTTTCGAATTGGGAGTTCTCAAATAACATGTATTTAATAGTTTCAAGCTTATACTTTTGTAACGCGCGGCACGTCATTGCAGCGCAGCGCTCTCTGCTGACTATGACCTGTCGCAGCACATTATATACTGTTTCAAAAGTGTTGCCCGAGCGGATCTCCCTCAAGGGCGTTTACACATGCTTTCAAAACGAGATCAGGAAGAGAGATGGGCTGCTTGTTTTGGCGCGCTCAAAATATGTATTGTAGTGAAGAGGAATGCCCACTACTGCAGCGACATCGACACGTTGGCGCGAGCCAAGGCTGCCTGGTTGCTGCTGCGGTGCTGCCCGTATACTCGGCCTGCTCTTGCTGCTTCTGTACCAACGCTGCTACCGCTTTTGACCTTGCATTTACATTATAGTATATGTACGTCACGAAAACACGAATGCATACCATCCTCATTTTCATGCATACCATTTTCTTCTACAAATGCATACCATGCAAACCTCGGGCATACCGAATTTGTGAGCAATCCTAAATTTCCCGAATAAATGTTATCCAAGTTTAGCAGAATTATGTTTATTTATTTATTCAGGTTGCCCTACAGGCCTCAGAGGAGCATTGAGTAGGGGATAGGGGGGGGGACAGAATCATAATAAAGCATTAGAAGAAACTACATGAAGAAACGAAAATTATACAGTAGAAGGGAAAAGAACAAAGATAAGAAAATGCAGTAAAAAACGAAATAGAAATGTTGAAAGCACCTGGAAGTAGTTGAATAGTTAAGGAAAAACATTTGAAGTTATGAAAAGCTCTCAGTTTTTTGTTTGTCCATAGTATAATGTTATGAATAGAGTGTGTGAGCTTTCTTTTTTAATTATAATGCACTGAATGTTAAAAATAGTAATATTAAGCTAGACAGGCCTGCGAAAACTCAACTATTCATGTCGAACATGAATAGAATATCCAACTCCCAGCTACTCAAATACGGGCAATACTGTTGGCAGCAGCAAACACAGCAAAAGCTTGCAGATGTTTCCAACTGTGAAAGAAAGCTACAGTTTTGCTGCAAGAGCAAAGCAATGAATGTGACAGAAACAAGTTGGAATGTTAGACTAAGTAAGGCGAACTGTTAACTCCTTCAGCATCCAACCTGGGACAAGGGAACGCAGACTCTGCAGCGAGCAAAGCGGTCTTTGTGTTGTCTATTGCTCCAACGCACGGTGAGAACACAGCACGCATAAAGGTATAATGAGAGGCTGCTATAATCCTTCCCACGGCAGCTTAATGTATGCATTTTCTGTGTCGTTGAGTACCATCTTTGCGAAGAGCAAGGAAAATGCCTGACAAGGCATTTGCAATAGTGAATTTCAACTGGTCAGCATTATAATTACTGCTTTAACTGTTTAAACTGAAAGTGAACCTTATACTGGCATGCTTATTGGTGGCAAGCACCCACATACTTCTCCAACAGCCAGTGGCTAGTAATGCGGTAGAAGGAATGCAGACCACTCCTAGCAAAAAATCTAGGCTGATCTATCTGTACACTCAACATCGGTGCCATGACAGACGTCTTTGGCACAAAATAGTACCAAGGTATGCTGCTGCCAGCAACAGAAATACAGTGAGCAATACTTTAGCTGTATATAATAATACATCAAGCTCGGCGTTATCTTTTCCTGCGGAGGAACTTCAAAAGTAGAATTAGTTGTGGCCCACTGTACCACTTTGCAAATGCGACATATTATTATCAAGCTTATGAGGTTTGCAATGCCATCACTTGTGATGTGCAAAGTGCACCACGATACAACTACTCCAGGATGTGCACTGCTTTTATTTGCATCCACCAGCGCCACTGGGACATGACACATTGATTAGCACAAATTTTTACGAACTTAAGCACTTAAGCAAATCTATTTAAAAGCCCACACCGCTCCACAGACGCACGTACTGCTACCTCCGAGGTGCTTCTCTCCTTTTTTAGTCTGAGAGAATGCTTTTCATAAAGTGTGTTCTTTCACAGTGCATTACAAAATGTTATGACACACTGACATTATATAACAAAATTTGAAAGCAGAGGAAAAAAAGATCACACCAGCCATTTTTTTATCGATTGGCACAATACCACATAAAATTATAGGACATTGTAAGGGCATTAGCTTCGATAACACCCAACTGGCAACAGCTTATATAAAAGTCGCAAACAAATGCACTCTACAAGATATTTTGCTATAATCATTGAAGTGCCACAGAGTACACCAAACACAAACTACGAACTTCGGACATTTACCATCAACCCAATCGAATGGCAGCCCTAAATGTTGCTGAAACATGATATTAAAGACAAACAACATCAGTAGTTGCAAAACCAAAAGAGAACATGGGATCAGTAATGCTCCATATATGTGCCAACTTCAACACCAATTCATGTGCTACTGCATAAGATAGCAATTCGGACGGTCAGAAATGCGTGCAAAAAGATATTAATAGATTATTGCATATGCAGACAACTTTTCTTTAGAATATGCAAGAACTTTACAAGGGCCATAATTTTGACTAGACGGTTATTCACTTTCATTTAAAACGGCACATAAACGACAGATGAATACTTAAGGTGAGTCATAGCAGCAATGTACCGTATTTACACAATTGTAGGTCGGCACATCTTGCCTTAATTTGAAATCCGAAGTTGGGAGGTCGACCTGGAATCAAAAACTAGTTTCGATTGTTAAGTCATTCTAAAAACAATCTATGCGCCATTTTTGCAAAGCTCGCTTTTCTGCACAGCTTTCAAACACTGCCATGAAGCCACCCTGCAATTTCAAGGAGGTTGATTTATATTTGAGTTTATTTGCAATTGTGTAAATATGGTATGTCTTATATGTGTTCATCTGTTGGTTATGTGTTAAAATAGACGTACTATTGAAGTGATGGAGTAACTACAGGGCCTACGCTTCCTTGCTTTCATTCCAGCTTTTTCTCACAGAACTGCCACTGTCAAAGCAAGTGCAACGGTGATAGTATATTGCAAACTTTGGGAGAATAGTGAAAAATGTGCAGCATACACCAAACAGTGAGAATGAGCGAAATACGTTTCTCCATTGTGCTCCAACAATCGCTTCATGCCAAGATAGTACTTGGCTACATTAACAAACAACAGTGCTAAAGAGAAGTAAAAAAAAAATTGCTGCATGGAACTTTGGATTCTTCAACACGTAGATGTCTGCAGAAGCACACATTTCCAGGATGTTGCAGTGTTGTGATTCTATAATGAACATAGCAAGCCTCTTATAATACAGGCCATATTTTCAACCTGCAAACTAGATATGTTGACTATATTTGTTCAACTGCAACATTTAAAACCAACAGCAGAGGACATGCACTGCATTCAGTGTCCATCAATGCACTGCTCCATAAAACAGCGCTTCAAACATAGAGCTCAAAGTCTATCCGCCTTGAGCTGTAAAATGGACGATCTGTTTCGTGCGCTTTCCTGACCCAGACACCGTCTTGAAAGTATCCCTCCTGCACCCACTGCAGCATCTGTGCCGACGTGTGCAGCCCATACACTGGTGCGTCATCAGATTCCTCCCACTTGAACTCCCACATCACTTCGTCCTCTGCTACTGATGAGCTCACTGGTTCTGCGTCTGAAACCAGAAAAGTGACAATGATGTGAAACAAGAAGATTTTTAGAACATATAATACCCCTTCATAAGAGATATACCAGGAAGCTGTTCTTGGCCTTTATGTGAGGTGTCTTTTATAAGCAGCATACCAGCTTCCTATTTTCTCTTTAACCCTTCTTTTTATGTAGGCACACTGGTGTCTCTAATGCTCGATGGTTTGTTCAATCAGTGCCTCTTGTAAAATGGCTCAACTCTATAGGCTAAGGCAACTAAACAGCCTGCTTTAAAACACTAACGCCATTCTTTGAAGGTGATAAATTGTGTAGGCATGAAACCGGTGACTTTCCCCTTTAACTGCAATGGTGTGCTTTTGAAGCTAGAATGTTTATTCCTTAATTATGGGACAAGTTAATTTATGTCAGCAAATTTAGACACACATACTCTAATGCCAGTGCCTTTATTGATCTAGTTAGTCTGATGACAGTACAAGATTTTGTGTAACCACATCCATCAGGCCAATAGCCAGGGGGTGCCCTAAAGGGCCCCTTCCCCTCCCTTCCAAAAAAAACAAAGAAAAAGAATGAAAAAAAAATGTGTGAAGAGGAGGTATTTTACCAAGAATTAATAGTGAAAATAGGTGTTTTTCAATGCCTTCAACAAGTGCCCCCCCCCCCCCCCCCAAAATGCCTGGCTACGGGCCTGGCATGCATTTTTAAAATGACATTGTCCCTCTATGAGCAAAAACATGAGTCAAAGAAGGTAACTATGACCATATACCTTCACTCTTGCTCTCAGCTGCTGCTTTCTCATCTTGGGCGGGTGATGGCTCAGTAGCTTTAGTGCTGTCGGCATCATCTGCAAACATGTCAAAGGAAGACCCCTCTACAGCTGTAGTGGCTGCCTTGGCCTCTTTGGCCTGTTGTTTGTGTTCTCGCAAGAACTTGAGCCGCTCGTATGTCTGCTGGTAGATGTCCATGTCACCAGTTGACACCAGCCGGTCGGCTAACTCTGTCATCCGCAGAAGGGTCTCCTTAGGTGCCACATCCTTAGTGCTGTCTGAAGAGTACAGAGAAAGAAAAATGCAAGTATGCTTTGCTTAGTTTCTGAAAGCTGCAGCATGTTTTAACTTGAGCTGCACGTATGTGCTATGTAACCACAACTTGCTTCAGAACACATTGCAGTGACAGTTGCCGCTCTCCCTTCTGCACTTACAATGTAATTGATTCTGGAGTCTATCCAGCACTTCAGTGGATGAGAAACTTGCAGATAAGACCTCAACATGGATGTAGGTGGTTACTTGACTCTTTTGTTACCACGCCTATCCAAATCGATCACCGGTGATTGACGCTTTTGAATAATCGATTCTGGCATGTTAAATTTGTTTCTCGTGCACACAGCACTTTCTAGTAGTTAGTCAGGGCACTGAGCTTTCAGAATCAATTTGAATTTGCTCGTTTCGGCAACATAGTGATTTTCGACAGACCTTTGCGCGAACCAATGTGCGTGTATTATTGAAAAAATGCACTAGGCTGGCGAACTTGACAAAAGTGTGTACACCTCGTGATTATGGTACAGTAACATCGAAGTTCTGAAATGAAAAGAACCTTTGCAAGCCAAATATCAAATTATAGTGTCAGCCTCGCAATTTGACTATGTTGAGCAGTAATGATAGCCAGGAATTTATGCCATATATTCAATAGAAAGCTGTTCCTAGGAGTCAGGAAAAAACTTGTTCTACAAAAAATATTTGCGAAGGTCCGCCGTGTGTTTAAAGTGTTAAGGTGGCCTTCTATGACAATTTCCAGCAGCTTTGGTTTTCCTTGCATCGTTATATCAGACACAGGGTCTCATCTAGTGTCACTAGTCACTCCTACGATGTCGTCACGCACGCTTGGGGTGCGCATCAGTGCTGAAAAACACATGTCCTGCTCACCTGAATTGAGTGACGACGAGCTTAGCGTTCGAGGATGACAGCACCTCTGCTTCAAGCTTTAAGGTGACGATGTTCTGCGTCAGCCTTATACATCCATAGTTGTTCATGGGTTTGTTTTGTTTACATCCTCAAGTAGTTTGCCCCGCGGCAAGTGCGTATAGTTTCTGACCTTTGCGCACAATCTTATAGCTACTCTGGTTACGTGCATGATCTACACTTCGCTGGGGCGCAGTGTGCTGGCACTGGCTGCAGAGCTTCTCCTAACGACTAGAAGGCCTCCTGAGCACATCTTGGCCTCAACTACGAAGCAGTGCAAAACGTTTTAGAACTGCGGCGATATTGTCCTCTTTTTTAATACGATATGCACAAAAATCCAAAAAATATGCTTGGATGCATATATTGGAAAGCCAACCTATATGGTGAAAGGTGGCTCATGGAAAGAGGTGACACTTGATGAAATAGCGAAGTTTATTGGGCATCTCATTTATAGAGAGATTATTCACATCACGGGCATACATCTACCTCCATTGGAACACCAGGAGACTCTTATCCCAACGCAACAAAATATTACCGAAAAAAAGTGTACAAGTACACTTGCTTCACAAAAAAAAAACATGCAATGCTTCACCGCATGGCACGAGCAACGAAGCAGCACCTCGATTCTGATGTTCTTTGTCTATGTAAAGAGAAACATTTTTGTACAACATTCATTATTTTCATACTATTTCTGAGTCATTTATCTACATAATGTATATTCTAAATTTTCTTTGTTTTGAATATTTTTGCCTATATAGTGTTTTTTATTGCACTGTTTACTAGCTTGTGACCGAAAATTCTACACTTTTCACTTTTTATTTGTTTTAAAATATTTTTATTGCTCTACAACACACATTTTTTGGAAAACGCATTTCGTTGTGCAAAGTTCCGAATGCTGCAATGCGTGCTGAAGTACTTTTCCAACTGGCAAAAATCGATCTTTTAGAGACATATGAAAAACAACCATTTTTGCGCGGTAACGAAAGAGGACGGGCACTTGAACGACACCACTCCGGATTAGGGAACTGCACAGAAACTTGTGTAAAGCATACATCACTTGATAGCAATCATAACTAATCCTGGTTTGGGAATAGGAAAGAAAGTTGGGGGAAGCATACATCGCTTGATGTCGATTGTACCTGAAAAGTGTGAAATGCCTGCATGTCGTGCGGGGAAATCGTGCTTAGGGAAAGAATCATATGCATGCATACCTATATAACAGGTGCTATGCAGAATAAGTACAGTGCTAGCCCATGCTAGCCCAAGGCAAAGAGACAGTATGTCAGCTTAGGCAGTGAACCTTTTGCTCCTTCACTGCTCCTTAACCATGGCAGTAAACCATGGTTAAGGAGCAGTTAAATTCCTTGCGACCTTTAACAATGAACAAATAATTATTATTCAGTAGATACCCATCTAGATGGCATGTTACAACTTAGTGTGCATATAACCAAAATTTACAAGGCCAGCAGAGACCCCTCTGTGGACCTTGTTGACCAAGTCTACTGTAAAAGGCCAAGTTGTTACTTGGACATGGTTAGTTAAAAATTTATAGTACATTCTACCCAACCAACCTTTGTATAGCTTTCCGGCTTCTAAATGTATAATTTTCCTTTTAACAGTTTTTATATAGCAATGCAGACACATTAGTTGGTTAGTGGACACGACCTTTATCTCATCACACAACCTCCCAAATTTTGAATCTACTGTAGGCACCGTCCGATTTCAGAAGTTCTGCAAGTCCACTGCTAGCTCTATTCTGTCTCCTGCATTGCTCCTAATAAATTGTTACGTCAGCACGATTACAGTTTCTTAAGTTTTTTGTATTAGAAATGTACCCACATTTTGGAAGTTTTTCACGACACAATTGTAATTTCAAGGGTCAAACTTTGCATGGAGCCAACCTTACACCCACACCACCTGAAGCTAAGTACTGTACCCGTTCAAAAACGTTTTTACAGTTGGCTTTCCAGATGGACGTGAAAGCAAGCTAAACTGACAGATTGATATTCAGTAACGTACAATGTGTTGACTTTGCCAAAAACGGCAACTACAAGCGAGCTGACAATGGCATTAAAATGATGTCGGCGCATCAACCCTGCCGCCAAGGTGAAAGCGCAACTAACCTGGCTCAGTAGCCTCCTGCTTCTTTTTCTTCCAGCGGTTTATTGTTGAGTCCCGCTTGCCACCACCCAGGCGTTTGATGCACGACAGCACAGTCTCGCCAGGCTGCATGATCTCCAGCATGTCTCCGTAAAGTGCCAATGCGTCCACACGCTCCTCGTCTTCAGAATCTTCCGTGCCCCTGCTGTCCTCTACAACTTGCTTTGTCGGTCGCACCTGAAAGAGAGCAGGAGCATAGAAACACTTGTGCATCACTTACATGCACCATCGGCAGGATGTTCATTGTAGGCACATGCGAATGGCGATTTTTGAGAACAAATTGTACATGGATTCTAATGACGTAACATTCTAGTATTCACAATTTTTGTACCGAAAGCATGAATGGAGCGTCAGAAACAAACAAGCAAATTTTTCACACATACAAAACGAGAGTGATAATGATTACTGTAAGGCTGGCAAAGTGTGGCATCCCAAACGAAGTGGTCTGCTGTACTACATAAGGTTTCACATTTTACGACTATACCATGCTTGCGGGAACAAAATCTATCCTACTTTTATGCATATTCTGTGCTTATCTCAGTGCGTGCAATCAACATTTTGAAATGTTACCCAGGGTTACCAACACTCCATTTTTCTTATGTGTCTGAACATCTTGCCAGTAGCCACATTGTTGTGATATATGTAGAGGGGCCCTCAATATGATTCAGAGCCCCGAATCGGTGGCCGTCTGTCAGAAGAGTACACCCGCATATGGTCTGCGTGTGTGTAGAATAACTGGCAAGCAAGCCTTGTTTTTTAGTGTATTTAGATAGGTGTTGCCTTGCATTAAAGAACGTGGGCTTGGTCCCTCTGCCACAACACATATGGGAGTATCGGGACATTGCTTACAGCATGCTCATGCTCAATACAGCATAATATCTCAACGCGGCAATAATGCTTGTGCCACATGTTCTCTTCATTATTAATACTTGATTAACAAACTTTATTATTATTGAAATAAACTGAACTGTCAATTAGTCTTAATATGACATGCCTATTCTTATCACGGAGTCGCATATTGATGTGCAGTACTACCTATTGTATATGCAACCCTCACTTTTAGTTAACAGTAGTTACAAGCTTACTAATACATTATAGCATGCTCTAATAAATTAGTCATGTGATCTCCGTGTATGTAATTACTTTTAATTGGTTTTCTGACATTTGAATTACTCTTAGTTAATTGGTGCTTAATTCACTATCACATGCTTATTTAAACGGTATATGTGTATACACTTAAACCTCACAATAACAAAGTTTCATCTTGCACGACAATAAGTTCATTATATCCGAAAATTCATGATAAAGGTTTATTCCTAACACTATATCTGTTGCAAGACTACTAATTTACTTTGTTATAACCAATATTTCGTTATATCAAGGTTTCATTATATTCCAAAAAAGAATTAATTGTTGCACTAGTTCATCGTACACAACTGGCTCAAACATATTAACATCAAAAATAAAGCGCCTTATTTCATGAATTCACCCTTTTATTCCTTGCACTACAATGTCTCGGCTAGTTACGTAGGTGGTTTATTATGCCACTTTTTGATTCTGCTACCGCAAGTGGTGTCAATAACGAGTGACCAGATGCTCACATTTTTCAACTGAGCCACATGGTCCTTCTCTGAAAGCCACCAACGACGACTAATGTGCATGTCCAAGCATATAAGGTATGTTCCACTATGTGCACACTGAGCCTACTAAACACCACATCTGCAAAGTCCACCTGCAAAATGCTAAAATGCATCCAACTCTAGTATTTTCGAGCAAGGCAATACTGCTTTAGATGCTCCGGGGAGTGAAGCAAGTATGCTAGGGATACAGTGCATGTGCAGCAGACCCAGGTACTATTTTTTCACCAGTGCGCTCCACTGATGAGCAACCACCGTTTCACTGAACCGTGTCACACACACAAGACATGATGCGAAAAAGCAACACGAAAATCTTTGGTGGAAACCAAGCTCACCTTGACCCAGTCAATGTTGTCGAGCCAATTATCACGTATCTCTGGTTTGTCTCTATTGAAGATGAACATTCCATCTTTGTCAAAATGACCGTCCTCCATTTCATCTTCCATATTGAACGGAGTGATTTTGATGTTCCCATCATACTCGATTGTTTTGTCTTCTTGCCCTATACCAGGGATGAATAAGGTAATAGCATGTTGTGCACAACTTTAGGGATATGCTTCGGCCACACACTAAAATAAAATGACTGATGTAGCCCTCAGCTTTACCTTCTAACAACAGTAGTTGCAACAAGAAACTACTGCATAATCACTTAACATCTGTAAAGCACACAATACATTTAAAAAATAATTCTCAGGAAATAATTTTTGTTATTCATGAAATTTGGAACAACGGTGCTTCTCTTCAATTTTTACAAAGCTGTCACATTATTTTAGGTGGCTTAGCTTGTGTTGTTATCAATGGTAGACAATGAAAAAAAAAGAGACTCTATAAACAAGAATATATAACCTCTTGTTATAAAGTGCACTTTTCTATTAGTAGGCATTCTTAAAAAAGTTCCAAATGCAAACGCTCCAGACCTGCCCTGTGAAAAATTCTTTGAATCTCAGATACCTTGAAATTTTGAAGGGCACTATCTAACGCTCGGAAAAATTTTTCCAAGTGTGGCACAATTGAGAAGATTGTTCATCACATCGACAACAATAAGCATGGTTTTTACCCATAAAAAAACTAATAACTTTAACTTGATGTTGAAAATCGACAAAAATTGACCGCTAGCCTCAGCCAACCATGATATGGTTAATCTACTGGTAGGACAATAAATCCTTGCAGGTAGACTTATTTTGCTAAAAAACAAGCATGTATAGCTTGCGACAGTATTTTACATGCTCGAGGCAGCTTTAGATTTAGACAAAAAGTGATTTTTTTTTCTCTCACGCATTTAAATAAGCACCCAGTGGCACTGCTGGCAGTGTGTTAAGCTTGCCTGCATGCCTGCCTGCAAACGGTGGAAAAACGCGAGCACGGCGTCCGCCGCTGCTTATAAGAACGACAAAACAGTATGTGCGTGCCTTAAATGACCACTTAGATATTTAATAAACAAAGCTTTATGAAGCCTGCAAAAACTGCACCCGGTTTCAATTTTCAACTTTCTCCGGCAATATAAGTGTCATCGCCTCCCCCAACCAGTGTTGTGGACAATCATCCGACCGATGTAGAGAGACCGATAGCAGATGAAAAAGTTCTGTTTTAAAAATTTCTACACATTTTCCAGGGAAACCACAGCAAGGTGAGACACTTCAGATGGTACGTTTTTTATTTCAACACAAAACATAAAGGCAGTGAAAGACGGTAGACAGTCCCTTAAAGCATTTACTGAGTTGCTTTAATGAGATATGGAACATTACAAACATTGAGGAGTTATGGATGAACTTTCATCTCAACACAAAATTCTTGGGTACACAGAAAGTATGTTCAGCATGTCGATACTTGTGCACACATCCACGGAGTTTCCTAAAATTAACTAGAGGGGACTCTAGCACTGCAATCGTTCTGCGAGCATGGGAATGATGGGTAGCACAGGGATTTGCCTAGTCTTGTTACTTGCGAGTCGCGAACTGCCCTTGTGGCTTCGTTTATTGCTGTGTTTTGGTTTTGTTTCGCAGGAAAGAACGAACCCTTTTGAACTTCGCGACCCAATTTGAAATGGTAAGCCTAAAATATTAATGTGACGAAGCGCAACTGCTAAGCATTTGCTGATTGTTGTTTCCTGACAAAGCAGCTTCAAGCCATGTGAAGCCAAAAGGAACGTAAAGCACGAAGACTAGGCAAACTCGTGTACTACCCATAATTCCCATGCTCGCTGAAGTGCCATGCGTTGCGGCCCCTATAGAAACTAGCACCAGAGTTCCCTCTAGTGTATATATAGGAAACTCTATGCACACAGCAACATTGAAGTGAATGTAAATGAAAGCTGCTAATGATATCTTTAACGGAATAGAAACAATTATGTAGAATTAAGTGACAGAAAATAAAGATTACTTGGTTCATCTTCCTCTATAATCCTTAGTTGCGCATAGTGCCTGAGAATAAAATAACAGATGTCAAACTATGACAAAAGTTATTGTTTTAATGTAGTGTTGGATTAGGTTGAACTGTATGGTTCAAATTTTACTTCATATTGACAGACACAGAATATGCTGGCCTAATGATGCTTAGGAAATGAGGTCTTTAAAAAAATGATGACTTCTTGATAAAACAGCATAGCCACAGCCTGAAAATGTGCACAGGTCACTTGCAAAGTGTGTAATTTCTATCCTAGAAGCAGAATGATATGAGGTAGGTGTTGTTGGTTATCTGCAATTGTGCAGGAAAAAGATCATTAGCAAAAAGAGTATGACACTACCTTGAAATGTTTAGCATGCTACACATAGTCGGGTCGATTGATACCATCTGTACAAGCCACCGTGTTGACATTTTTGATGTGCTTAGAGGCAAGGATTTTGCTTCGCAGGACATTGCATCAGGGAAGCTTACCTTCCACATCATCTGGGTTAAGCAAGTTGTACTTTTTGTCTTCAACTTCATCATCCTCCTCATCACTGTCTAAGGAGTTTTTAAACTTTTTCTTTACGCCTTCATCCACTCCTTCCTTTCCAAGGAGCTCAGTCTTCCATCTCGTCAAACTGTACTCTTTTTGATGACGTGGTCATGATATGTCCCGCTGTATAGTAAAACAAATGGAAAAAATACATTCAGTTAGTACTGCAGTAACACATATATGTTCACACTACCCACTGTAACGATTCCGAAAAGCGTTCACAAGCCACGCGTGCCATGTATTAGAACTTCCATGATACATGCATATCTTTGTCGCAAAACAATATGCAAAAGTTATAATCCACAAACAGACATTTAGATAAGCTTCTAAAGAACACGTCACGTGAATATGTGTGACGGTTAACATTTGGCGTTAGTCGCTCTTGAGACACCAAGGTACACAGCGCTCTGCTCGCTCAGTTTATTTGCATAATGCCTTAAGACATTACGGCGCAAGCTAGACATGACAAAGGCAACACTTGCGATATACACCCTTCGTTAACGCCAGTTTCTTTAAAGGCAATCGGAGTAGATCATAACCACACGTTCCCATGCTAGGCATGCGGGTGGGTTCGCAGTTGGCGGCAACTGCTCGTTCGCCGGTACATGGTGTACGTCACGTACTGCAGCCTGATTGTTAGCACAAAAGAAAGTAATATAAGTAGGTGAGCAAAACGCACCGTCAGCGCTGTGAGAAAAGCATAAAGAACCCTGAAATTGTCATTTTGCGCACAAGATTGCGTGCGTTTGAAGTGGATCGTCACTGAGGGATATCGTAAACGTAAACAGAGAAGTTCTAGGGGGCCTCTAGGCTCGTTTGGGGATTTCCCTAGAGAAACCAACATCGCCGCCGATATCAGTTGTTTTTCTGAGGGCGGTGTTGTTTAGGCGCAACATGAAACATGTCCGAATTCTTATTTAAAACGACACATTATTGTAGAGCTGTAATTGAAACGTGTGCTTCATGTGTGCATTGAACGTCGATTTATTATAGCGGCCAAATGCTCTGGAAGCGCTCAGGAAGGCGAGCTCCTCTGTGTGTGGTTCCTCTGGTCATTGGGAAGCACAGAGCAGTGCAGCTGTTCATCAAAAGTACTTTATATTCTCATAACTTTTAGTTGTCAATTGTAAAGCAAAGTATTTTCTGTTAAGGCTAGACGCGTGCGTGTATTAATAGGCTACCACAGGTGACAAGTGTGCTTTCGAAGATAAACGCAACCAATGAAGCAAATGAAACTAATTTGTCATCAGAAAAGCTTTTCTGGTAAGTGCGATATACGCTCAATTGCCGTTTTAGCTCTACTGCGCGCGCGATTGGCGACGAAATACTACACGCGGTTGTACTTTCTCGATTTTGAGCAGATGACAGCCTGATAATCGGCGCCAAAGACTTTCCGGGTCTGCAGATTGGAGACATCGTCGAAATATACCTTCCCGATGACACTTTTAGGTAAGCCTGCGTAATAACAGTTTGGTCCATTCTGTCGCATTCGTAGCTTTGCTGGAACAAGTGCCGGTATCGCTGTTGGTATATATGTGCATACCACCTGTTGCACGGAAAGCAAGCTCCATCAAATCATGTGAGAATGATGAATCGTGTTGTTACATCTTACAGCCGCCTACTGCTACAAGTGACAATACTGAAAGAAGACTTTCAGAAAGGTTTGTTTCTATCTTGTTTCATAACTCACACTAACTTAGCAGTTTTTCATCCGTGACGGTCTCATGAGTGACGCTTATGGGAACTCCTTGGCATGTCTCAGTTACCATTCCCACATCACATTAATAATTGAAGATAAATTGCTAGTCCATGATGTATCACTTGAAAGATGAAACGTGGAATTAGGCCAATGCTGCGACTGTTCAGACACCTTGCTCTTTATGAGACTGTCATGCTGTGAAATTATTCAAAAAACGGCCGTAGGAATAGAAAATGGAAGCTTGCTATAAAAGATCCGTAAACAGGGCCTCTATCGAGCCAACGCTTCAACAAGCGGACTTGCCTTCCTCAAGGCTCCTGAGTATCTCGAAACGTTGACTCGACGTTGGCCCCTGTTTACGGATTTGTTATCATAATGAAATTATTGTAATTCGAGTTAGTAAGTGTAGTGAATGTCTATTTCATAAATGACTTTCTACGGGGCAGTAAATGAATGTTATTTCTGAAATTTGGTGTCTTGCTTAGAGTCGTGGCTAGCAAAACCAAAACCATTCGCACAACATTGCACTACTTGTTTTCAGTTATGGTAATTATGTATATCAGAGTTGATGCTGCTGTATTCGCTGCTCACGCTCAATCTTTTACTGCCTGTGCATGCCACCTAAGTTTCTAGATTTCCACGAGCATGCCATATTCTTAATCAGGTCTATCACCCACACTAAATTAAGGCTTCTTCTTTCTTCTAATTATCAGATGCAATCAGCGTGGAGCAAAGCCTTGCTAATGCCTTCCAGCTCAGGGTGTATGCTGATGTCATCGTTAACAAGGTGGATCCAAGGGTTTGTTGAATGATACTGTTGCTCCTTTCAGCTTCCTCAGTTTGTGGCTTATCGGCCGTATTTCGCGTTTCAGGACGTGGCTCTTGATTCAGTTGAGCTTGTGTTTAAAGACCACTATCTGGCTCGCAGTGACATGTGGCGCTGGAAGCAAGCTATGGTGAGTTTACCCACTGTACGTGATTCATTGCTTTTCTTTCTGTTGTGCCAAATATTATTAGTGAAATTATTCGTTTCGGTTGTCGTGAGTGTGTGTCCGTGAGTTGTCACAAGTCTCATCGGAGACATCAAAGAGAACATTGTACACTTATGATCGTTCTGTTATGCTTTTTCATTATTTAGATCAATACATGTGTTTACACCAAGAAACTCATCAAGATTCATTCAAGCATGTGAGTAGTACGCAGCATGAGCGTGTTTGTATTAATAGGCCTTCACAGGTTTCTTCTTTATTTTTATCCTTGTTATTCGTTAGATAATTGAGTCAGTGACATCCTAAGTGTAGTTTACGAAAAATGTGGTGTGATGTGCAAGAATTACTCGTCAGTCTCTCAACGTTTAGTGAAGTCTCAGTATGCAGTACGTTTCTTTACATTCCTCAATCTCTTGGAGCTACTGCCACTTTAAAGGACCTGGAATTCACAATAACTTCTCGGAGATTACTAAAAGTTGCTTTCTCTTCTCTTGACAAATGATGCTACAAGCTCAAAAAATCACTCATCACAGCCATCGTATCAGCCATTGGCTGATTTGAGCATGGCGCGCTCAGTTCTCCCTGGGACCACCGTAGGAGGTGGCGATTTGTTTACGTGTGTGCTTGTGATCGCATCAAAAAGCCGTGTATTCGAAGGGAAAAAAAAAGAGGAAAAGTGTTCAAGGTCATGAGACAGGCGGGATGTATTTTCTTTCCCGTGCGATCCCTCCGTGCTGAGCTTCCAGCACTTTAGTCGGGACGAGAGAATGCAATTGCAGCGTACGACAAATCTTTGTAACTTTACTTATACTGTGGGGACTCTAAGAATGTTTGCGGTGATGAATTCGCGAAGCAATTAGCTCCTATAGTGAATCCATTCCATGGCTACTTAAAAAAAGTGTTGCAGGGGCCCTTTAAGGTGAATCAGCCTCATGTTGCTCAGGAGCAAAACTGCTGGGCCATTGACAAAGAATGATGATTTCACTACTTTCATTCTGCATGCAAAAATTTATGTAGGCAGAGCTATACAGCCTTTGTAATGCTTGAACCTGTCGTCACACTTTTGGACATGCATTCAGGGAAAGGTACGCTCCGTTTAAGTGCAGACAGTACATTTGCTTGCGTGAATGCAGCAGCACGAACATCCTAGGAATCTGTTTACTGCTTCACAATAAATGTTTTTTCTTGTGAATACGCTGCAGCTGTGTTTCAGAGTGCTCAAACACTTTGTATTCTTGGTTGCTATATGCACTCATTAGAAAAACGAACTGGTGCTTGAAATGATCTGGCACAGGTGCCATATCATATTGACTAGTAGAGACTGGTACTGACTCGTACTTGACTGTTAGTAGAAACTCTAGCATAGGTTTGAAATAACCCTAGCATAGGTGGAATGTCATGCCTGCTGCCGTTACCTAAAGCACATGGTAGTAATGTAGTGTTACTAGTTTTGACATCCTGGTTTTTCTCGCATGGTAAAAACTGCTTGCATTTTTCCTAGTATTTAGATAAAGCACTAAAACAGGTGCCACTGGTTACTAATCTGAGATTAAGATCCCAACATGCCTGAAGGCAGCACCATTTCTTGCCTTTTTTGCTTTTTCCTTCTTTCAGTCCCCTTTGCTGTTTGTCATAGTTTAGCATCACCAAAAATAATCTGAACTCATATAGTCAATGTTCTGAGATAGTACCTCAGACCAGTTTTCGTGTGAAAGCGGAATCAGCATGAACAGGCCAACAAAGGCGCAAAACTATGGCGCTGCTGCTCGGTATGCAGGGACCTTTTTCCCATTTCACTTGCTTATTCCCGAACCTTTAAGCGTTTTGAGCAATCCTCCCCACTGTGCAGTGTTACATGTAAAAAAATGTCTCAATTCCCAATCAACATCACTTTGTGATCGATCTACACATGCTAATCTTACATGATGCAGGTCTCCGTGCCAGCCCTTTGAGGGGGGCAAGTGTACCGCAGTCTCAGGAAAGCCTTTGATGTGGTTAGCCACTTTTACTCTTAAAGAAGATTATGCTCTGTGATGTGCTACCTCTCCAGCTGTAGAGCCCTGATCCTCATGAAGCTTTTCTTTAAGGATATTCATTTCCTGGTGCTATTTTATGAGGCCATTGCTCATTCACTCAGTTTCCATTACTTGGTATTTTCTTCACTTGAGTTATTGTTGATGATATTTTGACTGTTGTGCGGTACACCCCTGTTCATCCTTCAGTTTTATGATAACTGCATGCAAGACTGTTTTTTACTGTAGTCTGGCTTGTTTGCTGTATGGTTTTCAGTACACAGTTTCACTCTGATTGGAAGTCAGTGACATGTTCTATGAAGGAAAGAATATTTTTCACTCCTGCTACACTTCACATCCGCCTATAGTTCAAGTAATCGGTTATAGTACTGTTTTTTTTTTTTTTTGACAGCATAAGAAATTTTGTGGTTGTGCTGACCAGGCAGCAATTCACAATTTCCAGAAAGCTTGGTGCCCCATTTTGTGTTTAAAGTTGGGCATGCATCTTTCTCTGTTCAGTATGTATTGGTGGCATGAAATTCCACATCAAGATGCAAAGGCATGCTGCAGAATGAAAGTATGTCCTTTTCCTGTTGGTTCATGAGCTGTCACGTGATTATGCAGAGCTCTTGTTTTGTATGGATTCTTTTTGGCAAGGTTGCTCGTACAAAGCTTTTCATTTGAATGTTAGTTTTGTCGAGAAAAAAATGTTTCACGATCCCCACATTCTGCAGCGAAAACTTGTATCGCTTCTGAGGAAACTTTTTGGGTAGTGTCAAGCATGAACTTCTAATGATGGCATTAACAATTTTCTATTGTGACTGCTCCGAAATTGTGCAAAGTCATGCTTGACACGGACAGTCACCTGTCCTATGGTAATAGGACTGCATACTCTGGCATTGTTTGAAACTGGGTATCGGAGCCTGTGCCTCTGGGTTCTAAAAACAATACTTGGATGACTGCGTCATGGGCTCATCAGAGCAACCATGTATTCAGATGGGCTGTAGAGTATTCAGTGCACTTTGGGGCAAGTTAGTAAGACCGGTTGAAAGTTGTTGTGTTATGTCTTTGAAGGTCATCTTAGTCGAAACCAAAAAGATATAGGCATGAGGAGGAGATGTAATGATAAGGTCTAGTGATCATGAAGAACTAAATACTAGAGCAGTGCAAATAGCAAAATTTTGAGTGCAAAGCAAATTGTAACATTAAAATTAGAGTTCGAATTGAATCTAGTATTTTTCAAATATGTTTAAAATATTTCTAAAATAGTTTTCTGATATTTGTAAAGTGAAATTATATGGAAAAATGTTGGAAAGGATTCCTGAGCATATTCTTACAAGAATACAGTAACATGAAAGTGTTTGTGTTTCTCTAGATTCATTAAGCGCTGGCGAGATGGTAATTCATAGCCTTATCAAGAATGAGGCAACGCAGAGGCCGAATCGTATTGGTACATGAATCGGTGCAACCAAAGTGTTACCGACAACACTTTACACCCGAAAGGCAAAGATGCTATTTCCTCAGCATCTCCTCCTATTTCAACTACTGTGGAAGCCCAACTGATGTGGCAGACAAGGTTGTGCTCCTTTCGAGTTAGGAGTTCCAAATCTGCCTCACAGATGTCTGCATGATTATTTCAAGTTTTGGATGACGAAAATTCTCGGCGTCCGATTTTCTGAACTTTCTGCCCTAATTTCAGGTCCAAAGGATCATTAATTGAGTCCCCCCACCTCTGCCACATCTATCATCTTTGTGTTGGAAGCAGCGTTTTCAGAATCAAAAAAATTTGCGACCGTAGCAGAGCCTGAAAGGTAGCTTTGCTGCAGTGTGAGAGTGTTATGAGGTGAGGCATATTTAAAGACCTAAGAGATAATTTTAATGGGACGTTGACTGCATTTGTCTTTGAGAAGTTTCGAATAGTAAATATTTCACTGCGAACCGAATAGAATAGCTAACACTAGGAAATGTCGTTTATTTGCACACCCCTAGTAAATGCCTAGAGAATACAAGTTTGGCACAGGGTGGCAGAAAGTTCGACGAGCAGATGGGAGTGAGAAGTTTGTCGGGACAATGTTGCTGCTGACAGCACAGGACCAGGTAGATTGGAGAAGCTTAGAGGAAGCCTTTGACCTGTAGGGAGTGTAATCATGCTGATGATGATGACCAAATAGGGATTACATACCTACAGGATAACTGTACATTATTGATGTGGTAAGAAGTGTATCATTCTCCTTACCTTTTTTTAGCTCTAGAATGGGTGGTCACTCTTTTCTTCGTTTTCATATCTTGACGCCACTGCTGCTATCACTCTTTTATTCCAAACTCTCTTGTGTTGTGTCTAAAGCTTCTTTCTTTTGGTAGATCTCTCTCGCAGTCCTCTCAGTATCATCACTCGTTGATATCGCTTCATGTGATAGTAAATGCATTGGTTTGCACTGCTTGCCTTGTTGTGTTAGGCATTTATATCCAACTTGTGTGCCTGTGCTGCATTTCTCTAATTGTTTATTCCTTTTGATGTTTACGATTATGTGTGTACTTTGTGTTTATATCTCTGCATGCTTTCTTGTTTCATTCTACCTATACAGTCAAACCTTCATATTTTGAACCCATATATAACAAATCATTGTGTATATCGAACATTTGTAACATCCCCTTGAATCTACTTTCGATATATCCCTTGAACATCCCCTTGAATTTACTTTTGATATAAATTATATTATATATCGAATTACCCATAGTATACAACCCTCTTGTGATCCCCTTCAGATTTGATATACCTGGGTTCAAGCGTATATGCTTATATGTGTGATGTGCATAGCTTGGTTGCCTGCAATGTTTATTATTTCGCATATTTTTTTCTTTTCTAACTTTTTATCCTCTCACCATAATCGGAGCGTGCTCTTTGTCTGTTAGTGGCTGTTAGTGCACCTGCATCTTAGCCTTTTTTGCTGCCTACATACACCAAAGTTCAGGTATTGTCACTTATCTTGAACACATAGAGTACAGTGAAACCTCCTTGATATGCTGCTGGCGCGTATGGTTTTCAGGTTCTTACGGTCACGGTCAAAAAGTATTGAAAGCACAGTTTAATGTCTTCACAGCAAATACCCCAATGTTGTGACCCGTTACAACCTATCACGAAAAGCGCAGTGTGACCTTCTCGGAATAATCATTTGCATATCTGCCTCCCTAATCAAATTATGTACACTGTCGTCTAATGTATAAACGCAGCTGTGCTTTCGCTTAGTTGTCTGACTTGGTGCTTGTGGAAGGCAAGCTACCCTATCCATCATGGCTACTTAGCGTGTCTCGCTTCACTTGCGCTTATGCAACCTAATTGTCAAATGAAAGGGGAGAAAACAGTCAGCTCAGGCTACATATAGCCCTGAGTAGTTCCAATTAGCTTTCAACAAATGTAGTAAATGAAGAAAAAATAAATTTGTTGAAGGGGACCCTGCAACACTTTTTGAGCAGGGTCAGAAAACCCTGCGGATCAGCAGTTGAAGCTCCCAAGAACATGTGAGCCAAACCAAAAGGAGCAGCACATGACCTGGAACTTACAAATAATTCTCGAAGTCAGCTAGAAAGCTCACCGTCTTCTGTCTTCATATGATGCTACATACTCAAATTACTGTGCCGTATAATAAATTCCATGGCTGTTGGCTGTTTTGAGCATCATGAGCTGTGTAGTTATCGTGGCTGTCGCGGGACGCAGCTGCATGCCCGCACATCCTCACAACCACACTGGAAGTAGCCGCGCAATCCGAGAAATCGCTCAAAGTCATGATGCACACTGACAAGGGGATGTATCTTGACCTCTTGTCATACCCCCTTGCGTAGCTTTCAGCACACTGGCTGGTACTTCTAAGGCACTTGAAGTGTGTGACAAGCCCTGTAACTGTGCTCGTGCATGATGGATTCTAGACAGTTTTGCAGCATGCGATTCGTGAAGCATCATGTACTAATGGTAAGACTATTTTACTACAACTCAGAAAAGTGTTGCAGGGCTCCTTTAAAAGAGTCTTATGTGTACTAGGCTAAGAGTAACATCTGTTTAACTATCCATGGTACTTCCATGGTTTGAGAAAGCCAGAGCGAAAACATCTTTAATGAAAGCTGAAGTGGTTTGCCTGAGGTCACTTCTTAGCATGCCACGCTAGGTGGATGCAGTGGTAAAGGCAATTCGCTGCCCAAGCTGAGTACTATGAACCTGCTCTTCTATTCTTCTTTTCTTTCTCTTCCCCGACCCACGATATGGAAAATTTCGCAATGACGTTTTTTTCTGGCAATTTTGTCATGCCACTTCTTCAAGCATCAAGTAAAAAGCTTACTTGCTGCTTTGGGACTAGGTTGTGGTCTTTGCTAAAAATACTTGGGAAGGCTTCGGAAGTGCAGACGAGCGATGTCATTGGTTACCCGCGTGTGTTCTCAATGAGTGCTGAAACATGAAAGACTAAACTTGTAGTGAGACGTATCCCGAAGGAGTACGGCCACTAGCGTGGGTCCGGTCTTAGCGAACCGCAGGGCACGCGTCAACCGTCGCCATGGCAAGAACACGATACTGCTCAAGGTCGCAACACTTTATTGTCTGTGGCAACACCAAAACGCAGTACAGCCCGTTGCAAAGGGGCGGCGAGAAAGCAAATGAGCTTATCTACGCCATGGGCGAAAAAAGTACTACACAGGGGTGCCACGAGCTCGTCTCCGTGGTAAAGGTGATTCACGGAGACACCGGGACCAAGGCCCTGTTGCTCGAACGAGGGCAAAGGCGCTCACATTGTCTTCGGAGAGAGACGGATCGGCGTAGCTTGGCCATGCCCTAGGACACCGTACCACCCTTCGGCCGAGCATACGCAAAGGGGCAACAAAAGGTGAGCGTTCGCCTCGGGCGCGAGGCGCCGTCAGTGAAGTCCGGCGAGCTCCGAGCAACGGGAGTCGACGGACAGAAGAGGGAATGCGTGGCTTAGCGTAAGCTGTCCTGGAGAATCTCTGACTTGCTCTCTATGCACGCGCGCAAAACCTCTCGGGAGACTCCGGGCGCGGCGCCACAGTTGACATCTGCTACCGGGTGAGAAGGGTTAAACGTCATTCCTCGATCTCCCAGCGCGGCAGACAGCGGAGGAGGGGAGTCATGTCGGGACATGAGAACGGCAGAAAAGGCGGTAAAGCCACCTGTAAAGGCAGCGGGCTAGCCTCAATTCCCACAAACTGAAAGTAAGTGGTGTAGAAACCTCCTTCCCGTAGTGGCAGAACTAGTCATTGGCAGCACTCAAAACATTGACGTGGCTTTAGATGGCATGACAAGGTGAACGAGGTTTAGTACACGAATGACATACGGCACTTAACACACTCAGAGTACAGCACAGACGATATAAAGTCTGCTGTTGTAAAAATGTGGGTGTGTTGTTTGTTGCCTTTGAATACGAAAGTAGTGTATGTAAATGCAAAGGCAGAGAGGAGAACATGAATCCTCCACGCTCATGTAACTTTTTTGAATCGCTTTACTCTTTTGCTCTACATTGGCATTTGTTGAGACTAGCTTGATGTGGGAAATGTAAAAAAGTTTCATAGTGCTTAATAAGCAGGTGGCAATAGTTGTACACTTAAACCTCATTGTGACAATGTTGAACCTTACATGAACATAAGTTCATTGTATTCCACAAATTTGCTACAAAGATGTATTCTAACACAATATATTTATTGCAAGACTATTTTTCATTTGCTTTACTATAACCAATATTTCGTTATATTCGTGTTTGTTTTATCGAGGTTTTTGAGTATATCAACTTTTCAGTTCACTGAATATTTTAGTTGTTGAACTGTTGTTGTTTATAATGGTTAATATGTATGATACTCTTTTTCTTCATCTTGTGCTTTTTTCAGAACGTATAAATGAGGTTCTTCCATAATTCATATAAATATTGTAATCAAAATTGATGTGTCCAAGTTTTTTTTTTTTTTTGGTATCTAGAATTGTGTTCAGTAATTGACTTGCCTAATTTTACAAATATTATGCTTGTTGTTCTTGTACTTCTTTTGCCTGACTGCATGGCAATTTTCTACAGGCTCCAGGTGTACGAAATGTGGGCTCACGGAGAGCAGGTAGCCTCGGGTGTTATCACTGCTGACACCAAGATTGTCTATCGCTCAGCAAGCAGCATGGTGTATCTCTTCATTCAGATGAGTTCTGAAATGTGGGACTTTGACACCAATGGTGACCTCTACTTTGAGAAGGCTGTTAATGGCTTCCTGTGTGATCTCATAGCGAAATGGAAGGCAAGTTGCTTTGTATTTTCTATATTGGTTCGCACCAATATCTAAACGTATTTGCTGGAAAAAAAAATTATGCCTGTGTGCGTACGTTACTACTTCAAATTTTGGTCACCTGCAGTTGAATGTTGAGTTGAGATGTCTAGCTTATGTAGACAGGTCTTTCACTACTTTCACCCATGTGAGTAGCGAAAATCGATGACTGCAAGTTTGTGAAGCATACAGTGTGTTGATAGAATTAACAAAATGTGGCCTCTCTAGTTGAATGTTATGTTGGCTTGACTGGTTCCTGATAAATACATTTATTCTATATATTAATCGCACCACCTTTATGACTGCCAGTGTTGCACTATTTTCATTTATCAGAACACCGTAATGTTTGGAATTAAATTAAGCACCTCACTGTTCATTAAGTATGGAATGTAGAGCCAATTTTCACATCTCCCTGCAACACATTCTTCAAAGAGGGCGCAAGTTAGGAAACTTCACAATCTCTTTGGTGAGTGTGGTGATAGAACAAAGTCAAGGTGATGCATTGCCACCTGTTCTTTGTGAATTATGAAATCACGATACATTTTGGTGCGGAAGTGATGAGGACTCTATGTATAAATTTGTGCATACGTCGTAGGCAGCAGCATCAAACCTTTTGTCTTCACCCACTTCTTGTACGATAGTAACCATGTGCAAAAAAAAATGTTTATCATCTGTTGCTCTCTTCATCTCTTCATCTGTTGCTCAGGATATGAAGTGCAATCATGACATCAACATTGTGCTCTTCTCGCGGGTCTTCTATGAAGCTAAAAGCAAGGAACAGTTTCCAGAACATATGGCCCATTGTGTGCAAGTGGATTACAAGGGGCGTTTCTACGAAGACTTCTATAGGTAACACTGCCTTTTTCACTACTGTCCTTGATTACTCTATGTATGAACCTATACCTTATAGATGTTGAGACTGTTGATTGATTGATATGTGAGGTTTAACGTCCCAAAACCACCATATGATTATGAGAGACACCGTAGTGGAGGGCTCTGAAAATTTTCACCACCCGGGGTTCTTCAGCATGCACCCAAATCTGAGCGCACAGGCCTACAGTACTTTCGCCTCCAGCGAAAATGCAGCTGCTGCAGCTGGGATTCGTTCCCGTGACTGGCGGGTCAGCAGCCAAGTACTTTAACCTCTGGACCACTGTTGCGGGGTGATGTTGAGACTGTGAAGAAGTTATTTCTCATGTGTTAGGATTCGTGACCATTGTAATGTCACCATGTGCCACAATTACGTATTTGTCAGGATGAAGCAGGCATTTATGAAACATATGTTTGTCATGTTTGTATTTCTTAAACGTCACTGATCACACACATCACACAATTGCTAACATATTTCAGGATGGAAATGTTGAGATTAAATGTAAAAATAAATTCATGGGTGGTATTCTAATCTAACTGTGAAGTGTACTTACACATCAGAGCGTGTCAACATAATTTGCATGCATTCATGAAAACCAGGCTTGTGCAAATATTCTAATGCTCTGACTATTTGAACAAATATCACAGTATTCAAATTCGCTTTGAATTGCATTTAAATGGAATTAGTGTTTATGATGGAATCTCTGATCACAAGCTGGTTTTACTTACCGCGAATTTCTGCCCTGGCAAAAAGAATTCTGCGAGCAAGAGTGTCTTTAATTTTTCTGCTGCGGATGACGAAGCTATTATAGATAAACTTGGTTTGTGCTTCGGTGACTTTGAGGCAGGAGGAGACGTATTAAGTCTGTGGAATACGTTTAAAAACGTTACTGCATCGTGTCTTGATAAATTCGTACCGAAATTTCAGAAAAAGAAACGGTGCAACCCCTGGATAACACGTGATATAATACAATTGAAGAGAACAATATCAAGAAAACGTAAAGCAGCGCGTAAAGATAACCAGGCCTTCTTCCCTCTCAGTAACACTGAAGCACAAAATACGGACCGCTCGAGATTATTTTTTTGGAACGACACTTGTTAACTTCATGGAAAACGCTCCGCAAAAGTTTTGGGGATACTTGTCCGGAAACAAAAAATCTGTTGAACAGCTTCGTGTTGACGGCTGCGCAGTTACTGATACTTACGCAATTGCTAATGAGCTAAACTGAACATTCCACAGTGTGTTCAGTCAACAGAGTTTAACCGATAATACGACGGAACCATCTCTTCTCTCGCCCAACGTAATGCCGGATATAGATTTAAATGTAAATGGTATTCGCCTTCTTCTTCTAAAACTTGATACCAAGAAGTCTTCTGGCCCTGACGGTATCCCTAATGCCTTTTTGAAGCATTATGCGGATATTATTTCACATTACTTATATATTTTGTTCAATAAATCTTTGGATGACGAATGCCTACCTACTGATTGGTTGTGTGGAAAAATTGTCCCAGTCCACAAGGATGGAAGCAAACTGCTCGCTTCGAACTTCAGGCCAATATCATTAATCAGTAGTTGCTGTAAACTACTTGAACACATCCTCTCCAGCCAGATAACTTCGTTCTTGGAATCAAAAAACATATTAGGCAGCTTCCAGCACGGGTTTAGAAAAAAGTTATCAACGACGACCCAGCTCGTATCAGTCATACACGACTTCGCTGATGCTATCAATGACAGAAAACAAATAGATGCAATATTTTTGGACCTATCAAACGCCTTTGATAGGGTACCACACTCTTTACTGATACGAAAAATGCAGCGTGTAGGGATTGCTCCCCGCCTCGTGGACTGGATTTCTGCATATCTGAAAAACAGAACGCTTTTTGTAGAAATTAGCGGCTGCCAATCACAAAACCTTGATGTATTGTCAGGAGTGCCCCAGGGGTCAGTCTTGGGACCACTCTTGTTCTTGATCTATGTGAATGATATTTGCAATGATATTGACGCGGGAGTGACTGTGAAAATGTTTGCAGATGACTGTGTTATTTATACAACTGTCAGTAGCCCCTTGCATCAATCATTGCTTAACGACAACTTGTGCAAAATTGCTGACTGGTGTGAGAGGTGGCAGATGGTTGTTAACTACTCAAAAACTTGCGCTCTTACAGTAACACACAAGAAAACTCCTCTTAAATATAAATACCATGTCCGTAACCAAAGTATTGAATTTTTTAATACTGTGAAATATTTGGAATTGACCATTAATACGAAACTTAGCTGGGACGCTCACATCGACAACGTTTGCGCCAAGGCCTACAAGAAGCTATGCTTATTAAGAAGGAAGCTGAGGTCATGTGATTGGAAAGTTAAACTTGCAGCCTATAAAACCCTAGTTCGACCAGTGCTAGAATACGCATCCCTTGCGTGGGACCCATATTTAAAGAAAGACATAGATAAAGTGGAAAGGATTCAGCGGCTAAGCGCACGGTTCATTTTTTCAGACTTTAGGCGCCTCTCCTCCGTTTCTGAAATGTCAAATAAATGTGAGCTGGAACCACTGGAATGTAGGCGAAGAATTGCAAGGTTAGTCTTCTTTTATAAACTATGCAACAATGAATCTGGTTTAAATAAAGAATTGTACATTCTGCCACCTCCTCAGCGCTCAGCAAGGTTGAATCATTTAAAAACTGTAAGACCATATGCTCCTAAAAATAACACATTCAAGTACTCCTTTTTTGTAAGAACCATTGAAGACTGGAATTCACTGCCCTCCGACTGCGTGCACGCTCCGACTTCTTCTAGTTTTGACCTCTGTGTTAAGAACCTTATGTAACCCTCTCCTGCTAGGATGGTGAAAAACTGTCTGCAGTATTTCTTAAATAAATAAATAAATAAATAAAATTGTCGAAAATTCAGAAGCATTCGAAATTGGCGAATAATTGTGATTGGTCTGAATGTAGTCTTCTGCAAAGGTGGTTTCACTGCAGTGTGTAATGCTAAGCCATGGAAACACTTTAATATAATCTGTATGTAACTTCTTGTAAAGGTGGTTTCACTACTCTAAAGGGATGCGAAGTCATAAAAACACCTACTACTCAGGAGAAATCTGCATTGTCATGAAGGCTCTATTCAAGGTTACTGTACATATTACAATTTCAAGATTGAGATGTGCTCATCATTCATTCGCTTGGTATGCATAGGTCTTCTTGGCCAAATTTGAATGGCATCCAACGCGTGAAAGTTATTTTAATTCGATGTCAAACAGCGTAGAAAAGCTAAAGAGAAAAAACTGAAAATAGACTGCCCTGCGACATCGACACTAGTGCTACCTGTTCGGTGTGATACATTCCACAAATTCCACCATCCCGAGTGATGATGCCTTAGTAGTGATGATGTGTACGATTCGAGTGTTCTTATCGTGGCGCCGAAGCGCAAAAACACACTCGCTCGTCGCGTCTGATCTTCGTCGCACCGTTTTGAATGATTTCGTAAAATTATCAAGGTGAAAACCACCTTTAAAAGAACGGCGAAAGAAAAGAGCACGATTAAACGTGTGCTTGTCAGTCAGCTTGTCGGGCAATCGTTGTGAGTCGCAGGTGAGTTGCAGTTGTCTAGATTGAAGCACGGAAAAAGCGCATGAAGGTGTCTTTTCATATTACGTATGTGATACACATCAACACGACCAAAAGCTATCAAAAGTGGAACAGCGAAAGTGGAACAGCGTAAAGTGGTAATACCATGTTAACCGCGAAAGGCTGGATAAGTGGGGCCATCTGGAGGCACAAAAAAAGAACCCGGCAAGCAGGAAACTCATTCTATTTCTCCGCTGATGCTCATTCGTGATAGCTATATTACATTGACCTCTCTGCGCATACCTGAATGTTTTGCACGCTAAGACACACCAATATAGCTAACTGAGACACACGAGCGAACATGGCTGAAGCGTGCATCCTTCGGCACCTCTGGAGTGCTGCTTGGAATGGTGTTCATTTCGGAATCACTGTTCTGCAAAAGGTCGATCAAACAAAAATAATTCGCGACAGTCGCGAATCGCGGGGATTCCAAGCTTCAGACTATCGTATTGAACCCTAGTCGACACTTTGTACGGCGACGACAGCAATGCAGGTGACAAAGCATGACTGAATGGGTTCGCTTAGCAGACGAAATGTTCGCGGAGCAGCTGAGCCTGACGTCACTCTTTTCTGTGGAGAAGTGGTCAGCTGTGGCGTGTAACTGGAGGTGACCGCGAGGTAGCGCCACTGCTGGTGCTCCCAGCGCTAAAAATGGCGGGATCGCCGACCGTTTTGAATAGGTAGCTAGATACCAGTGCATATAAATCAATAAAAGTGATAGTTATTCATCCCTCAGTTGCGTTTTAGGTCCCAAATTGCTGCTACGGGGTCTATAGCTACTTGCTGACGCAAAAATCTTGGCATGAGTAAATTTGATGTCAGTGCTCGTTTAAAAACCTGTTATGCTTTCCCTATATGTTCTTAGTACAGTAAATTTCAAAACGTAACATATTTTACAAGTTGTCATTGCATTCTATCAAAAGTCAAATCATGCTTCTATTCCAAGTAATTCCACTTCTTTTTAACAAAAAAATATATGGGGGGGGGGGGGAGTTGCACAAGGTTTGTTTCAACTAAAAAAAATATTGTGCAGGTTAGTTAGGTGATAACGAATATGCCCATTTGTCTTTACAATATTTGAAATATACTATCTGAATTCAATTCAAAATTATTAGACCAAAATCACTAATAGCTTTAGATTGGCTTCGAACCTAAAATTCACTATTCAGATAAGCCAGATGAAAACTTGTCAGCACTCTCTTCTCCAGGCTTTTCATGGCTTTCCCTCAGTTGAAAATGAACATTTAGCATGCTCACTCAAAATCAGAATCACAATTTATTATTATAAATGAGGTTATTATTAGAATATTGAGTTGGGACCATCTACTGAATGGATCCTCTACCTTACATTCATTTGATGTAAAGCAGATGTCCTAATGAAATGGGTAGCTTCTGCAAGCGCTTTAATGACTTGTTAGTCGTGAGAGTGTCAGTTGATGTCCAACATTCTTTATGGATGCCTGATGTATATGACTGTATGCACCTTGATTATATATGTTAATGATCAATGAATGTATCATTGATTTAGGTTGTTAAGACATACTCATTAGTTTTTTCAATAGTATTTTCACATTTTTGCACTCGTCACACTGTCAGAGGCATCTCGATTCGTTACTTGGAGCATATTACTACTGGCTTATGTATTCTGCATCGCTTTGCCTTCTGTCATTGAATGCTATTGTAGTGATTGCTAGTCGTGCTTGTTATGCAGAGCTACATTTTTTTGTGCATTAATTTTGAAGCTTCGCATGAATGAGCTATTTTCAATTCAGCGGCACAACTACCACCACACACTTCTTTACTTGGTTAGTTCAAATGAAAGACTGACTTCTGTGGCAGGTTTATTTAGAAAGCCATGAATAGGTAATAAAATAAGTAATGAGAGGGAATATAAATTTTAATACTGTCTTAAATTGAATGCAGAAAAAAGCTTTAGGTGCTGAAAGTGCACTTGCATAGAATGAGAAAAATCTTTGCATTTGTTGGTCCCATCTTGAACTGCTGTGACCGGTAATCAACAGTAATTCTAATTATGAATGCTTCCCTTTTGCACTTTTGTAGAGTTGCTGTCCAAAACGAGCGCATTGATGACTGGACGCAGACATTACGGCTGCTCAAAACGTATTTTAACGAATACCCAAAGCAAATTCTTGAGCACCATCACAGGCCGAATGTCAGGGTGCCCACAGCTGTGAACTCGACTGCATCTCAGGGGAACTTTCTCCAAGTGCTCAACATGTCTCTAAATGGTTGGTAGCCCGTCATCTCCAGAAATTTATCATATAATACATAGACGTTAGAGCATGAATACTGGTGCTCAATGATGTTCAGATCAAAACTAAAGTAAATGCTGGTGCTTCAAATGTCAAAACTGCGATATGATTATGAAGAAGGCAGTATTGAGTGACTTTGGATTACTTTTTACCAGTTGAGGTTCTTTAACCTTTATACCGTATTTACTCGCATATTCCTCGCACTTTTTTTTTGGTGGAAAAGCGATGCAAAGTTGGGGGGTGCGAGAGTTACGCGGGGAAAACTTTTCACGAAAACGTACAGAGTGAAAAAGAAAACGAAGTTGCTGCAAATCGGGATTCTCACACCAGCAACTAACAGCAAGCTTTGAGAAGTACTAATTAAAACTTACCTCAACAATAAATGTACAGGTTCAACACAAGGCAAGATTTATTTGAGAATCGTCCGCAGTTTCCTTCTGAAGAAATAAAGTTTACGATCAATCCCAGTTTTAGGCAGACGGCAGACCCAACGCGTCTTGGTGGCTTTCAGTTGCCGTCACCAGTGGCGAACACAAAACTCGTATGCTCCGAAGGGCCTACCGGCGGCCCTGTTGCCGTTGTTTAGTGCATGATCTATCAGTTTCAGCTTGAAAGCAGCCGTGTAGTTTCGGTATCGCCCCATAACGTGACAAGATTACCGACACAACATACTAAACACGTCCCGACACTCACTTGCCTCTTCGGCTTGGCTTGAATTAGATTGAATTTCCGTGCAATAATAGTACACTTGATGCTTAAGAGATGGCGCCAGATGGCACGCGCTATCATCATCAGTGGCTGGAACGAGCAGACGACATTATCGCGGCAGTTTTCGGGGGTGCGATAATTACTCGAGGAAAAAAAAAAATTCGTATTTTTGTTGGGCGATGTTGGGGGATGCGAAAATTATGCAAGAGCGAGAATTACGCTGAGTAAGTACAGTATATGCTCTTCATTAAACATCAGTACAACTGTTTGTTTGTTTGTTTTTGCTGTTTTTTTTTCATTAAAAGGCAGCCACCACGGATCTGCGTTTAACCTAAATTGGAACATGTGAAGTAGTGCAGCACCTTGGATGCTAATATATCATTGTAAATGACCTTGAGATCGATGAATTGACATTTTACATGTTTCATTGCGATTGATGATTCGTGGAATGTTGTCTCTTTGTCACCTAAAATCTTCAAGTCAAGAAGAAGCGATAAGTGGTTACGGAGAACTGAACATTGAATGGCAATGTTTCCTAGGACAGGAGTCGCCCGTCTTTTCGGGAACTGAAGCCAGTTGACGTCAAGTCTGGTCTTCAGCAGCTGCTAGCATTAAACATAAGTGCTTGGGACATCAAAAAAGTTCATTGCTCATGCGTTCTATTGTGGGACTGCAAATTGGTGTCATCAAGTTTTGCCCTGGTAACTGAACCTAATTAATCTATACATTTATATGCTATGTCTAAAGCATTGTTCTGGTTTCAAGAGTTGTTGAGTGAGTGATAGCGAGCTTGATGTGATATCCACACATACTAAGTAACGCTCATGTAATAAGTGTAACAGTTCATTATAGCCTAGCTTAATTTTCTGTCATGCTTGTTTTCATAACAGCATGAAAACAACGAGAGACAGAAAGAGGATAACTACACAGGACAAGCGCTGCATAGTTTCTCGTTTGTAAGTTGTATAGCTTGTACTGTGTAGTTATCTCTCTTTTGTCCCGGTTTTTCACCCTTAATTACCATTATGCATCCATACCAACTAGCTCAGGTCACCACCATTACGAACTTGTTTTTATATCTTTTACTGATGTAAAATATCAAACAACTTCAAATAATTAATTAAATAGTGAAGTTCTAATTAATTTGGTTAAACCCAGTCCAAGTGAAAATGTAGAATCAATGAAACCATGAAATTTTTGTTTTCCTTCTGTGCTTATTTAATACCGATAATTTTTTTTCAAAATCACTGTTGGGTTGTGTATTTCTCTCTCTTTCTTTCTCTCTGTAGTTTTTGAAAAGCATTTCATGGACCGGAGCTTTGACCGTACTGGTCAGCTTAGCGTTGTCATCACACCCGGTGTAGGTGTCTTCGAGGTTGACCGAGACCTCACCAACATCACTAAGCAGCGTATCATCGATAACGGTGAGAGCACGGTTACTTGTGTTTTGACGCGGTGGTCATCACGCGAATGGTAGACTGATTTCATGACAATGAAATGAACTTGTTGGGCCGTTATTTCTGCAGGAATTGGAAGTGATCTTGTGTGCCTTGGTGAACAACCCTTGCATGCGGTGCCACTATTCAAGGTGAATGCGCGTTGCCTCTCTTTCATATTCACCAAATAACCAGCTGTGTATATAGCAAAGTTTTTGTATTTATGTAGCTTGCACACATGCGGCTTTCATGCTTGTAGCTTGTATAGCATGCCATGTTATAATTTTTTTAATAGAAATTTTCAGGCATGTTATATTCTGCTCACTTTTGCGATATCATTTTAGCGAATATGCTTACTCAGTTCAGTTAGCAGGTAGAGCTATTGGAGCACTCTTTGTTACTCGTAGTATATTTACTCATAACAGAATGGCTTAAGTTAATTTTATTTCAAAAGCTTGTGTTTTAGAACATTTCTATACAGAAGGCTGCCTTGTATTTTCAAAGTTCTTCCTTATGCTGTTACATGTTATAACATCTGCTGAAAAAATAATGAACTAGTTCTGAAAGACAGTTATGCTTGATATGTACTCTTTGTAACTGTGAATGTTAGCTACTTTAAAGTAAAGGATGTAGATACCTTACACAAGTAAAGAATGTCGATACTTTACTTGTGTATAGTCAGCTCGGATTGAAGGTAAAGGACACAAAATCATTTCCTGGATGTATTGAACACTGCAGCACTCTCAGTAAGCGGTACTCATTTTTTTTTTTATTGAATGATCATTCTTTTTGTTTCACTTCCTATATCAGTTCCAATCGAAACATCCAACAGGCTTGGATATGAAGGATGACTACAACATGCCTCACTGGATAAATCTGAGGTACTGTTACTGCTTTTTGTTTTCTTCGTTTACTTACACCTCCTTGCATGTGAGCCTGCTGGCTTAAGTCTGACCATTGGCAACCCCTCCTTTCTGTACCAGCTAAGAATACCAGATTAGAAATGTCAAGCCTCACCTAGGCTAGCCTGTCTGCTACTTCTTAACATTTTCTGTCTCTCTCGCCATTGGTCGACGCAGAAGGCACATAGACAGTGCATGCAAGACTGCTGTTGGCCTGCCTTTCTTGAACTGCGAGTGACTCTTTCACTTAGGCAGTCCTAAAGTGCTGGCCATGCAAGGGTTGCAAGGATGATATTTCGTTGCATGCTTGCTTACTTCTAATCGAGAAGCAGTCACCTGCTATATTTTTATGTAAAGCAATATCTGCACCTGTTCGATTACAGTGATAAGGCTACTTTATGCACTTAAAATAAAAAAAAAATATTAAGACATTTTTTTGAAATTTGATCGGTGTCAATTATAACACTAAATATGTTAAATTTACACATTTAGAAGAGTGCAGTAAGAGCTTAGCTGCTTTGAAGTCCAGGCAAGAAGAAAAAAATATTGTTTCTGTAAGAACGACAAAGCTGCCTGTTCACTTTCTGAATCTTGTTTACCTTCCAGTGCTTGTCCGTTTTGTCTGCTTGCATTCTCTTTTCAGGATAAGCATGTAGCATACTCGAACAGGCATGTATGAATTATTTCAACGCATCCTCAATTGCTAGAGTGCGCATGTACCAGCTGAAGCTCCCTGTTTTCCTTGGTTGCAGTTTTTACTCAACGACACCTGCACAGTTTTACTCGAAGTTCGTGCCTCGAATCAAACTTCCCACTCCTCAGGTCAGTAGGGTGTGTACTGGGGCAACGCTACAGTAGTGTGCAGTGTTGTTTTTTCTCCACATGGTTCTCTAGCCAAAGCCTAGCCACGTGAAAGCACTCGGAACTGGTATGTATTTTAGCTGCCTCTCTTTTTCTACTTTACATCATTCTAACTTTGGCCTAAAGAGTGAATTGGTTTAGACTGGTAAAGTACATTTGTGAAACCCTGTAGTAGCTAATTTTGAGTCAATAAATTGATTGTTAGAAAAGTAATAAAGCTAAGTGTTACATTAAAAAAGTAACACGCATATCATATCTCGACTTCAGTGCATCAGTGTTTCGTTTGCGATGCAGGGAAAAAAATTAATTTGATACTGACTGCCATCTCTCCTCATCAGTCTTCATTGCACCTACCAGGAATGTATGCATGCCGTAGTCAGCCTCCTATACGGGCCTCTGACAGCATCTCCGTGGTGTACGACTATGATGAGTATGACGCCAACATCTTCAAGGGGTGCTCCCCGAGCCAGTCGGGGCCAAAGTGAGCAAAGTTACATGAACTAGATGTTTGCATGCTACATAGATATGCTACATAGTTGATGAACTAATAATTACTTCAGCTATAGTGCTTTAGCTATGCAAACGGCTAGATATGCAGTGGTTGACAACCTTGCTTTGAAGGCATTGAAGTCATTCGATAAATGGTATCAGGGAACCCCTAGGTACTACAAAGTCGCCGCTTTGCATCGTTACTTGCAGTGTGCTACGTGTGAGCTATGTTGACATGTCGTTGCTGAAATTATAAAAAGATTAAGACGGCTGAGGATCCATTGTACAGATTTTTGTATTAACATTTTCACTTCACTTTGCTTGCTCTTTAATATTTAGCCCACGTTCTAAAAAAACAAAAAAGCATCAGAGTTGATGATTGTCTCAAGTGCTTGGTGTAGGCCTGTCTGAATAGTGAATTTTAGGTTCGAAGCGAATAGTGATTTTTGTCAAATAATTTCAAATTGAATTTAAGTTGTATATATCTTATAAATTAAAATGTGTGTACTTGTCATGACCTAACTAACCTGCAAAATATTTTTTAAACTGAAACAAGACCTGTGCAAATGTCAATTTTTGCTTCAAAAGTAGGGGAAGCAGCCTTGAATAGTACCAGGATTTGAATTTCTGTAGAATGCAAGTGATGAACTGTAAAATGCGTTAATTTTAAAAATTTCCTGTACTTAGAGCATATAAGTCGGTATAACGAGATTTTAAACAAAAAAAATATGAATCTATATGAGGGCACTATCTTCATTTAACTTTGAAGTGGGGTTTCGCGGCAGTATGGACTTCCCCTGGGTTCATGTTTTCACGGTTTATCATTTTTTTACTGCAGTGAAACCACCTGTACAGAAGGTTACATGCATTTATTCGTTCGTGTTTCGAATACTTTAAGATTTTAAATAATTTAAATTTGATTTGAAGTGATTTCGAGTCCTGTATTATTCGTCCGAATATTGGAAGCATTCGAATATTTTCACTAGCCTAGCTTAGGGATATTGGGGGCGGAAATACTACTTGAGTGTATGGAATTGGTATGCTGTGTCAGAGTACTGCACAATCTTTTTGTTCCTTGACAATTTTGCAAATGTAACCACAGTTTCTCTGCACGTCATGTCTTACAGAATTTATTTTACCATCCGTGCGAGCACTTCCACATCTGTTATCAAACATAACTACAGGTCTCTGGAGGAAAGCTTGAAACAACTATAGAACATAACACAGCTGAAATTGCCTGCACATTATTCCCGTTGATGTAACAACATACGCAGTAGTGTCTCATTTTTTGGTTATTTAACCAATGGTTCATAGGGCATCTTATAATCCAGTTTGCCATTCACCACTGAATTATAACAGTGCATGTAATAAACAGTGCTATGCTTGTCCTGTATGCAGGAAACATCAAATATGAACTAACTAAACACCCAACCTTGTTGCTGTATATGCAGGGTTGTTTTGTCATACTTTGCCTGTAAATTATGCTTTATGCTTTTCCATACCTATGTTGATAACTTGGTGGCTTAGGCTTTACGCGTCTTAGCTCAATAGCCACCCATGGAAACTACATTTCGATGCTGGTAAAATGTGAAAACACTTACGTTGTGGGGGTGCTGACACCCCCTTCCCCTGTAAAGTTGTCTGCGCCGCGTGGCGCACGTGTCTCGCCCCAAGGCTTTGTTTCGGTGGTGACCACCGCCGGGCGATAGATGGCGTTGTGTTCGCTTTGAGTACCACTGTTGGTAGAGTGGTAGCGCCGGCGGTGGCCCCTGGCGGAAGGCAGGCCTTGGTGGTGGGCGAGCGTTGAGCGAGCCTCTTCTGCGCGTAGCGGCTGTCGCGAACGGTTGTCTGTAGCGCGGGTCCCCGGTGCTCGGCACTGCGGGCTTCGCGCCGGGGTTTCGCGTGGAAAGTCGGGCGTTGGCGACGCCGCCTTGGGTATGTGTTAGTGTGTTGGGTGTGTTAGTGTGTGTTTATCATGTTATTGTGTGTCTAGTGTGTCACTGCATTATTGTTTGTATGGTAGCGTGTTAATTGAAATTGATGTACCATTCGGCGGACGATATCGTCGTCTAAATTAGTTCATAAATCTATGTATGTGTTGTGCTTTGTACCGACCGCGTCTGCTGTGTCCGTTCACTCCAAGAGAGTGGCGTAGTGAGGCGCTCGTTCGCCTCGCCGAGACCCCACACTGGTGCCCAACGTGGGGCTCTTGGAGTATTGGACGACAGTTTTTGCGGTTCAATACAGGGATTTTGTTAGAGCCGGAGTAGAGCAGGCCTAGGGGGGACTTCTTTGCTAGCGTCGATGGTGTGCTTTGTTGAGAAGCGAGGAGATTGGTTTTGTAACGTGTTTGAATTTCTCGGCAGGTTGACTTTCTATTTATTTATTTTTTGCTCGCAAGTGTTGTTATTTTTTGTTGTTAGTTTTCAAAAACGTTGTTGAATTAGGACGAGAGCCATGCGGTCTGCATCCTGGGGTGAGCAAGGCCTAGAGCACGTGGTTTGTAGGCCAGGCTCAAAGCGAGTGAGTACGGATGCCTCGTAGGTGGTCCGATTTTCTGTAAATAGCTTCTTCTATATCTTTGGGCTCAGGGAGCCGGGCGTCGTTGCTGTCTGGTATTGCGGCTCGACGCCGAGGCGTCGTGACACCGCCCGGGGCGGTGGACGCCGATCGCTCGGTAAGCTGCTGTGTGCGGCGAGCGATAGGGCCAATTCACAGAGTGGGCGTCTCCTCGCGGCGAGCCTCTTCTGCGCCTAGGCTGGGTGCTGGGTGGATGCCGGTTGTTGCCGAGCGACTCATTAGGCCTAAGGCTCTGCGCAGCCGCCTGTCGCACGTGGCACAACTAGGTGGATCGTGGCGTTGAGGTGTTGTGCTCTGCTTCCCTCACTTTTTTTTTTCTTTTGAGCACGACTTAGGAAAAGTGATTTTTGTTTTATTTTGATGGGCGTCTCGGCCGCCACCGATGTATTAGCTAGCAGTACTGACCAACGTACCACGTGGGCGAAAAGCTCGAAGCTCCCTTCCCGAGGACCTGCTCGATTGTTTTCTTTCAAGTTTTTTGTTGTTGTTGTTATTGATGTATTCAGCGGGAGGAATGTCATCCACGGCCGGCTGGCCTGCACATCGTCAGCGTCGCTGGCCAGGAATGCGGTCGTGAGGTCGGGCGATGGAGATGCCTGGCACCTGCGCAACTGCCTGCAGTCCGGCGCCCTCGCGAGTGCTGGTCGCAACTGGAAGACGTGTCGGCGCTAGCGACGGATCGTCGCGCCGACGGCAACGTTGTTGTTGCGGGGCCGGTACTGAGGTTAAGTCGAGCCGGACAGTGCAGCAGTGTCGACCAGCGGCGGTGTCGTGGTGCAAGGACATTATGGTCGTGCGATATCATTTTTTTGTTAAAGCTTGTGTAGCTAATTTTTGATTTCGGGGTATGGTTTGATTTAAGGTTGAGGGAATATGGGGGTGCTGACACCCCCCCTTGTAAAGTTGTCTGCGCCGAGTGGCGCACGTGTCTCGCCCCAAGGCTTTGTTTCGGTGGTGACCACCGCCGGGCGATAGGTGGCGTTGTGTTCGCTTTGAGTACCACTGTTGGTAGAGTGGTAGCGCCGGCGGTGGCCTCTGGCGGAAGGCAGGCCTTGGTGGTGGGCGAGCGTTGAGCGAGCCTCTTCTGCGCGTGGCGGCTGCCGCGAACGGTTGTCTGTAGCGCGGGTCCCCGGTGCTCGGCACCGCGGGCTTCGCGCCGGGGTCCCGCGTGGAAAGTCGGGCGTTGGCGACGCCGCCTTGGGCATGTGTTAGTGTGTTGGGTGTGTTAGTGTGTGTTTATTATGTTATTGTGTGTTTAGTGTGTCACTGCGTTATTGTTGGTATGGTAGCGTGTTAATTGAAATTGATGTACCATTCGGCGGACGATATCGTCGTCTAAATTAGTTAATAAATCTATGTATGTGTTGTGCTTTGTACCGACCGCGTCTGCTGTGTCCGTTCACTCCAAGAGAGTGGCGTGGCGAGGCGCTCGTTTGCCTGGCCAAGACCCCACAACGTGCATAGATTTAGATACGTGTGGTCAAAAAACCACGGGTGATCAGAGTTCCCTATTTTCGCGGAGATCGTAATCGCCTCGTGGTATTGGCATGTTAATTTCCAAAATTCTATTCTTTTTCTATTCTTTTCTCTCACCTTGTAGGATGAGCACACTGCAAAGGGCCAATATGAGGCGACGTTCTCATTTGCCAACACCTCCGCGACCCCTGAACCAGGAGGACGACACCTCGTCGTCTCCGACCTACTCCAGTGGATCGTCCCATTCCCGTTCGGGCGCCATATCGATCCCTCGGCGAGGGGCTTCGTGTTACGCCAGATCTCAAGCGTCATCAACTCTTGGGAGTGATGGTGTGTGTCTAAGAATTTTTCTAGCCTGATAACATGATATAAACACAGAGAGCACAAGAACGCATGAAACTGCACCTATGTCCATGCACTATGGTGTGGCTAACATAAATACTCTTACTGTCCTTTTGAGATTTCCTGGTGCTGTTGCCTGTTTGAAGCTTGAAAGAGTGCTTCAAGGATATACAAAGTTACATGTGAAACCTTTTAATGAAAGTGCCCGACTGCACATACAAGGTTTTAGAAAGCTTTGAATTGTCACAAAACTTGGGGAAGCATTGTGATATGTTCTTGAAGTATTCAAAATGAATTTCTCAGTTTCATATATTGAAGCATTCAGAATGAATTGCTCAGTTTTATATGTGCATGACAAAAATAAATGCTTTCTGCAGTGTTTTCTATGCTAACTTTTTCCTAAGGATATGTTGGTTGCCCCTTCTCTTACTCATATTCGATGTGTACCAAATCCTTCATACAAACCACGTTTGTAAGTTCGAAGTACAACGTGTTAGTTCACATTGGTAAGGACAGCTCTGAATAAAGGGGCCCCACAACACTTTTACAAGTAGCCATGGAATGGCTTCACTAAAGAAGCTTATCGCCTCACAAATCAGCCACCACAAACATTTTAGAAATCGGTCACGTACGAGCGGAGTTGCAGAGATCTGTCACACGCTGTAATCGCTTTCTCCTTTCTCTTGTCCAAACAAAAGCCCTGGAAGCTAGGCAGGGAGGGATGGCATGGGAAAAGAAAGTATGCTGTATAAACCTCGTGACCTTGAGCACTTTTTTTGTTTTGTTTTTTGAACGCGCAACTTACTTTACTGTGATCACATGCGTGCAGGTACGCGTGGTAGCCTCCTGCGATGGCCACAGTAACTGCAGAGCCTGGCACACTCAAATCAGCCAATGGCATGAAACTTGAGTGTATGATGCAGTGTTTATAAATAGCATATAGCATCATTTGTCAAGAAAAGAGGGAGCGATTTTCAGCTGATTTTGAGAATTGTAAATTCCAGGCTGCATGCTGCGCTGTAACATTTTGCTTGCGTGCTCTCGGGAGTCTCGACTACCAATCGGCTGTGTTTTCTGACCACACTGAAAAAAATGTTGCTGGGATTCTATAAGTTAGTTGACCTGAAATATTTTCGCAGGTTCATTATACAGTAAAGCCTCGTTAATTTGAAGTCACTGGGGCCGCAAGAAATTTTCGAATTATGCGGGTTTTCGAATTAACAGAACCTACAAAAGTGGGATGCAAGCAACTTGGAAACTATTCAAAGTAGTCAGTGCTCGTCGTTTGCTGTGCCGGCTAGCTTGTGCCACTAACGGTTGGGTTTTCCAGCAATACCTCTTCTTAATTTTGCCGCAAATATGAAGGAACAGTTGGCCTCGCTGCTGTCACCAAGAAAAAAAAAACAAAAAACACTGTCGTGATCAACTGAAATGTGCGCCTGCAGAAAACAAGACATCTTCACTGCAACACAGTAGTGACACGCGGGCAGCATGTCGCCTGCTCCTCGCGGCGTCAGCACGTCATGTTGCGACCATTTGCACATTTTTTCTGATATAATTAGGAATTTAATGATGGCTAGTATTACGAAGCTCGCGATGTGTTTTGGCTGAAAAAAGTTATTTTTTAAACTGTTGACCTTAGCTTTCGAAGTAGGTGTTGCTGGCAAGTACTCCGCCAGCAGTGCAAAGGCACGAATTGCTGGAGCGACCGGCTATCGGAGGTTCGCATACATCGCAAATTCTGCCAAACTGTACTATATTAATTTTTTTGTAATCCCAGAAAGAATGGGTAAACCATGACCCGCTGACCTGGCGAGAAACATGCGATATGCTGCCCGCGCGTCATCACTATGTTGCAGTGAAGCATGTCTCGTTTTCTGCAGGTGCACGTTTCGATTGACCACAATACCGTTTTTTTTTTTTTTTTTTGCGCTGGAAGTCAAAAGGCTGGAGTGCTTCAGCTGCCACTCATTATTATCGCTGCATTCCATTGCCTTGTGGCTATTAAGGGTCGTCGTTTCTGCGGATTTGCGGCGAAATCGGGAACTGTCACATGGCACCGAAAGTTTTCGAATTAACCGAACTAGTGCAGGTTGCCACTCAAACTTACATTGCAAGATACGGGACGTGCGAAAATCCTTCAAGTTAAGTGGGATTTCGACATAACAAAGTACGAATTAATGAGGTTTTACTGTATATCTCTTTAAAAGTACAATCTATTATTGTGCCTATTACTTTATGTCTACAATATGTCTAGCTTGCAAATGTTTTCTTGGATATTTGTTTGACTCTTTTTGCGCTGTATAACGTGTGCAGTCTTTACGAAAAACTTTACATTACTGTGCAACAACAAAGGACGAAAAGTTGTCTAATGAAGAATGTCGGTGGTGCTAGCATTTCATCTGTGATGTCTTATCATATCGGATCATATTTTCTGAACTTCTTTCTTGTGTGGATTTCTGCAAAAATTCGATTCTGAACAGCATGCTTTTGAAGCCTTGTAATAATGAGTGCTTTTTCAATACTTTGAGCATGAGGTGTGCTGCACCGTTCAGTCTTTTTGGCTTTACAGAAACAGAAGGTCACTCTATCATTCTAACTCAATGCCTATGAGATTATAGTACCAGTATATAGTTTGAATAATAAAGCAATAATAGCGAAAGTTGAGCTAGTTGGTGGTTCATACTTGGGAAGTAAAAACAGCGCAAGAATATAGACAAGGACAGAGGAAGAGACTAAAGACTAAACTAATATTAAGATAATAATAAGAAGAATAAAGACTAAACTTTATTGGAAGATCGCAATAATAGCGAAAGTTGGGATAGTTGGTGTTTCATACTTGGGAAGTAATGCTTGATATATGTGTGTGTGTCTTCCAATAAAGTTTCGTTGCGAGTTCAGCGCAGTGTCGTCTCTTCCTCTGTCCTTGTCTGTATTTTTGCGCTGTTTTTACTTCCAAAGTGAGATTAATAAATCCCTAGATAAATAATGAGACTCAATTAAAACACGACTTTAAATGTTTTTAAATAGCCGGTGCCGAATATGCTGAGCCTGAACGTGTGCTTTTGCTGCAGCTTGGCTGAATACGAATAAAAACACGGCAACATGTTGCTTTGTAGGGACAGCTGTAGCTGTGTGTGACGTGGAGAAGCCGCGAGTGCTGGCATCTAAAGAGAACTTGGAGTTTGTAGTAGTCGCCGCCTCATCGAACAGTGGTCGGCAGTGCTGGTCAGGTTCCCGAGGCACTGCAGGAAAGGCAGAAGATGCCCCAGCAGCCCAGAGCCCTCATTAATCCCTTTGACCCCTCGCAGGTGAATAGCTAGTCAGTGGCATAGCCACGGGGTAGCACACTAGGCCTGTGCTCTCCCCCATCTTGACTCTTTTTTTTTCGCTGTGGCGTACTGAGTGAAAAATTACCATTCCATGATGTAGCCCCCCCCCCCCCCCCAAAGTCTGATTACGCCCCTGTGGCCAGTTCTGGCCAGCAGACATTCTAATCACCATTTATGAACCTTCCCCTATATCGAGAAACACAACTTAAAGTGGTTGACATCACTGTAATACCTCTTGTGAACTTGCCGAAGGAAACGCAATTACTATTTTGGACATGTTGATGTTAAATGTTCTTTATCTGAACTTGATCTAGTCAAATAAATGCCACTGTTAACAGGGCTGCCTTTGTTTTAACTTGCTGCTTCTACTGTTAACATATCACTCTAGAAATTAAAATTGTCTCAATTGCTCGTCTTGTACCTCACAGTATTGAAGCACAGATAGAAGCTCACAAGTCTCAATCTTTTGTTGCGGCAGTTTATGCTTTGCTTAGTGGCTAGATAGTTAGACTACTGTAGATAGCGTGATATTGAAATTCAACATTTTGCTAGGGCTATCTAAGTTACTTCAACAGTGAAAAACTTATGCTTAAGGTTTTGCTTGCAGGTGACAATCAAGCTGACGTCAAACCGCCGTCGGTGGACGCATGTGTTCCCACTGGGTACAGCTCTTGTTTACTCTTTTCTTGGTTTCTTTTTTCTTGTGTATTGCTCCAAAATCACAGTGTTCTCCTTTTAGGACCAACTGGGATTTTCATGCAACAGCATCACTACCAGGCCATACCACACAGTTCGAGTCGAATGATGATTCAGAACCAAGAGCTCTCTACACACCTAGAAAAACCTGCGATGGATGCTCCCGAACAAGAAGGCTGCCAAAGATGGTTGGTCCTGTCTTACACTCAAGATATTCCAGCATTGTAAAAATTATGTGCAGTTTTCAAAACATCCCCTCCTGGAACTCCATTGTTTGCATGGTACAAGTACTGCAGCAAGTCAACATTGGGAGGAAATGGAATTGTTCAGACATTTAACGCATAGACAAATACTAAGTGGTTTGTTACAGTTGCTGAACGATTGCCAAAGGAAGGAAGATTCAGTAGGGGGACAGCTAATGCTTATACGACGCACAAAAAGAGAAAATTTTCAAGTATAAGGTGCGGTCTGCCTACGCAAGACAAGGTTACTTAGAGGTCTCCTCTAGTTTTAGTGTCATAGTTTGTAGGTGCACTGACCATACTACGCTACATTTTATATATTGCAGTACATAAATTCCAATGTTTTTAAATTCCACATTGAGGCCAACGGTTTCTCTGTATTGAGTGTGATGGAACCTGTGTCAAGTACGGATAACTGCTCGCTCTATTAAAGAAATCAAAAAGTCAAGTTATTTATTCTTCTGCAATGCTGTAATACAACCAATGATATCAGCATAATATATATTGAGTGTAGGCTTGTGCGAGTAGTGAATTTTAGGTTCGAAGCGAATAGTAATTTTGGTTGAATAATTTCAAACCGAATTCAAATAGTGTATATGACATATAAAAAAATGGGCATATTTATCATGACCTACTAACCTGCACAATATTTTTTTTTAATTCAAATAAGGCCTCTATGCAAAGTACTTTTTTTTTTTCATTCAAAGGAAGTCGAAAAAATTTTTAGCAGCAAGATCAGACTTTCAGGTATGATGCGAGGGATAACCTGTATAACCTGTAAAATGCGTAAAATTAAAAAAATTATTATACTTGACAGCATATAAGCCATCATAACAAGCTTTTAAGTATAAAAAATGATGAATCGATTTTAAAGTAATATGTTTATTTCAAAAAGCCCTGCAACATTTTTTCAAGTAGTCATGGAATGGGTTCCCTAAGAAACCTTATTGCCTCACGAACTGCATCACCGCAAAAATTTTTAGAATCCATTCAGTACGAGTAGAGTTGCAAAAATTTATCACACGCTGCAATTGCATTCTCTTCTTCTCGCGTCCTGGCTAAAGCATTGTAAGCTAAGCAGGGAGGATGATATGGGAAAAGAAAATACGTCACGCACGTCTCGTGACCCTTCAGCACTTTCTTTCTCTTTTTTTCGTGCACGTACCTGTGTACAAGTGACGACCTCTCGTGGCGGACCGAGTAGTGCTATGCTGTATCTATGTTGTAATCAGCCATTGGCTGATACAACAGCTGTGATGCATTATTTTTGAGCTTGTGGTGTCATTTGCCCAGAGAAGAGAGCAATTTTTAGCTGACTGAGAATTTATTGTGAATTGCAGGCCATGTTCTGCGCCATAATATTTGGCTCACGTGTTCTCGGTAGCCACGACCACCGATCGGCAGCGTTTTCTGATCATACTCAAAAAGTGTTGCAAAGCCCCTTTAAATTTGAAGTGGGGCTCTTCGGCAGAACAGATTTTTTCCTGGACAGGTGCTTTCATGGCTTTAGCACCTGTACACTGCAGTGAAGCCATTTTTACAAGTGGTTACATGCGGTGGTTACGTACATCTATTCGTTCATTGCGAATACTTCGGAATTTTTAAGAATTCAAAATCAAATCGAAGTGAACTCAAATACTCTACTGATCATTCGAATATTTGGAGTATTCGAATATTCACACAAGTCTAATTGAGTGTCACGAATAAAAATTTCATTAATACGTAGTAGTGAATTGTGAATGTTGCTATGAAAGCTGTAGAAATAGTTTTTTTTTTTTTTTCAAGTGTGTGATGGCTATTTAAAAAGTGTTGTGAAGTAGCGCACATATCGTGCCTTGGGTGCTGTGCAAGCTCTGGTATCAGCTTGACTTCATGTTAATTCAACAGAAGCTGTAGGGACTGTTAAGAAGCAAGCGTTAGGGTGATGGTTCATGTCCATCATCGTTATCATGCCTGGATATGCTTTGGACTTGGTAACCTGTGGCTTAAGCCAAGTGGGTAAGCAGCTTCCAACATGTGAAGTCCTTAAAGAAAAGAGAGAGACATACACGTAGACTCTCGTTAAATGTCACCTGAAGAGACCGGGAAAATTTGTTTCATTTAACAGGAGTTATGCTTACAGAGGGATGAATATGGGTGCAGAATTCAAGCCCAAAACCAATTATATATCGTAAGTGACAGTTCTGTTTAAGCAGCAGTTTCATTTAACGAAGTTTCCAGGTTACTGAGTGTCTACTGTACATAGTTAGCAAATTTGGGACCTTAATTATCTGTGTCATCTTCGTCGACATGGGAAACTTCCTTCGCTGTGATTCGAATGACAAAAGTAACCTTTTGATATGAATAAACTATCCTACCATGGTTTTTCTTTGTCAAGCAAAGAATCTTGTTTGAAGGTAGTAACGAAAGAAAAGTGTAAAGCCAGCTGTCTTAATTTGGTTTTAATAAACAAAAACGAGTTTCTTGAATTTATGCCTCTGCTTTTTCTCAAATAATATTCCTTCTTTCCCACTCTTCATTGCAGTTCATATGAGACCACGAGTCGTGTTCCCGTCATCTCTGGGCAACGAGACACCCATTGCCAAGACAGGGCATAGCTGGTTATGGGGCACAACTGGTGAACAGGAGTGGACCCCAGCTCTAACTACAGGTGTACATTTTAATTGAAACTTATGCCATGGCTAAGCTGTGTTGGTTTCTTAATAGCAATGGTGATTGCCTCTGCAAAAGTGTGATTTTGGTTCGTAAGCGAGCAGCCATGTTCAACAGGTTGATTGAAACAGGTTCTAACTACTGAAAGCTGTCTTTCCAATGCTAGCTCGCATTTCATAAAAATATGCATCATACCTTAACACTTTTTTCACCATATTTTTTCATTTAATAATAATAATAATAATCAAACAATGTGGCGGTGCTTCAGGTGTCGACTGGAAAAGCTTGGTGATACCCGCCTGTCTACCCATCACTACGGATTTCTTCCCGGACAAGCACAGCCTACAGTACGACTATGTTGTTTCCGACTACAGCCTCCTACCGGAAGAGCACAACTCCGAGATTAACCAGATAAGGCATGTGCACCCTACAATTTGGTGCTGCTTGCATTTTTCTTTTACATAGCTATATAGTAAGAGGTGTGAAATGTGGGCAGAATACGGCCCCGTATCTCTTTGACTGCAGTGGTAGCACACTCTCATAGTGCAAAACGAGCTCTTGAATACTGTTCTCGAAGCTTTAATACTGTTCTCGATGGCCTTCTTGAAGAACCGTTTCACTACAGTGCAGGCTGTGCTGTCCTAGTACTGTAGATGTGCGCACAGACACTGCAGGACACCCTTTCCCGGTTACCAACTGTTGAAGTTCTGGGATAGCACAGCTTTTAGCCTCTGAATGGCACATTACTGTGAGAAATGATGTAGCTATGACAGACAGACTGTTTTTTTTTTTTTTTCACGTTCTTGTAAAAGGCTGATGTGACAACGTAGAAGCACAAAAATAATGATGGCTTCATGAAGAGCGTAGCTACAGGTGTGACGAAAAGGACAAACAGTTTTGGCATTGAATCATAGTTTGATACACTGCTTGCAGATGACTTTAATGCTACAAACACAAAGAAATGTTATATTTGGTTTTAGTATTTCGCGACTTCAGTACACCTGCACGTCTGTTATCAATAGAATAAATAACAAAGGCAATTTGTTCAATATTTGAAACATCGAATATTTTTACACTTAAATACTAACACGTGCATCTTCCTTTATGTAATGTTTGCCACCATACTCTATTCGGTTTATGCATACTGTTTAATGCCACGCACAGTGTGTCTTCTAACAGTGAAGTGATGGGAAAAGATTAGACGTCACCATGATTTAACTCAACAGTATCAAAGAGCTCGTTTTGCTGAGATTAGAGTGTCAGTGTCGGCCTTATTGATTGTAAGTTAAAATCATCATCTTGTGCGTGACCAAAAAATTGAGAATGATGCAAATAAAATGTATACAGTAAAAGATCGTTAATTCGAATTTCACGGGACCGAAAAAACTGTCCAAATTAACCGAATGCCGAATTAACGAATGAACAGGGAAAACAACATTTAAAATCAAGCTGCAGAAGCGTACCTTTATTTGCTGAAGTATTTTGTAATTGTCGTCTGCGTTTTCGCGCAGATTCCGGCTGACATCACAATTTTTCTTAACTGTTCCAAATGGCCAACATGGACAAATGGCCAACAAATGGCCAACAGTGTTCAGGCAAGCGTCCTCTCATATCAACAGCGCCTCCGAAACTTTCCGTGAGGTGCGATGAGGTCGCGGCTGTATCTTCTCGCATGATTCTTCGTCGGAATCGTGGTCTTCATGGGCGCCCGTGACATCATTAATAATCTCTTGATCGGTCAGGAGACCACTCGTGGCGACACCATGATCAATCGCGATGTAGTCCTGAAAGGTCACATCTGTGGGAAGGACAGCATCGAAAGTCGGGCAGTCATCGTCGGTGGACTCGGCTGACACCTCCTCGATGCCATCGTCAACTACTGCTGCATACTCAGGCCTCACAAAACCGCTGTGCCGAAAACAGTTGGCGATGACTTGCGGCGGAGTGTTTTTCCACACGTAGACGATGATGTGCACTGTGCCGAGTAAGTCCACTTGATACAACTTTCCAGCTTCTGAGCACAGGATCATTCGCTCTAGCAGGTGCTTGCGGTACTTCGACTTCTGTAGTGAATGATACCCTGGTCCATCGGCTGAAGAGCAGACGTAGTGTTGGGCGGCAAAAAAACTACTTTGATGCTCCTCAGTTCGACTGTACAGTTATGGGCACTGCAGTTGTCAACAACCATAATTATCTTGCGGTCCTTCGACGTGAAGTGCCGGTCCAACTGCTGCAGCCAGCCGCGAAAAATGTCCGATGTCATCATGCCTTCCTGGTTCGCTGTATACACGACAGGAAGGCTTTTGACGGTTCTTACAGGAAGGCTTTTGACGTGGCTTAAGCATCTTCCCGACGACAAGTAGTGGCAAGCCCTTCGTGCCAGTCATAGTGGCAGCAAGAAGCACAGTTATCCTTTGCTTGCACTTCTTGCCACCAATGCACGCGTTCCCTTTGAAAGTCACCGTCCTGTCGGGCAGAGCTCTGAAAAATAGAGCAGTTTCATCCTGCATTGAACACGTCACGTGGTTATATCGCGACGATGTGCTCCAGCAGCTTCACATTTCATCCACTCGGTGGTCACGCTTTCGTCAACACTGGCCTTTTCGCCGCACACACTCCTGAAGACAAGCTCGTGTCTCTCTCGAAACCTTGCAAACCACCCTTCCGACGCTTTGAACGATTCAATGTTCATCATTGCAGCGTACTTCTCACCTTGCGCCATGATGAGAGGTCCGCTCAAAGGCAGATGCGCGTTGCGACAGTCAGTAATCCACCGGAACAAAGCTTCTTCGAGCTGGGGATGAGCTGCGGTTCGCAACCGCTTTCTAGAGGCATGAAACTTTTCGCTTTCGAAGGCTTGTCGAGTCTGTTGTTCATTTTTTTCACGTACGTTCCCAACGTGCTCCACTTCACATTGTACTTGGTCATAACCTGCTGTCGCGATTCGCCGTTCTTCAGTGCTTGCTTCCAAAATTTCCACTTTAGGCGCCAAGTTTTTTGCGTCGTAGTTCTGCCGCTTTTTCGGCGTTGCCATCACTGTAGCACCGATGGTGGTGGCATGCAAATACGGTCACAATGAAAGAAAAAGAGAACTCCGCAAGAAGAGATGGTTCCGACACGACAACACAAGGAAAAATGGCGTCGAAGGCGCTGCGTGGAGAAGAACGAAGACGCCGACGTTCGGTGACGCTGCGATCGCCCCCCACTAGTTGATGATGATGGCGATGCCACTCAGGTTTCGGTCTCACTCCAGTGGTGCCAGCGCTGCTTTATCACACTTTTGTGTAGCAGCAGCCGTCAGAATTTGTCCGAGTTAAGCGGTGCGGAGCCGAATTCTGACGAAATAACGAAGGTTTAGTCCCATAGATTAACATGCACTTTGGCCGGGACCAATAGAGTCGTCCGAATTATCCGAATTTCCAAATTAACGGGTGTCGAATTAACGAGCTTTTACTGTATTAATAAAATTTCCTGGTCGGAGGGAGGATCGAACCCTGGTTGTTTACATGGCAAGCTGGTGTTTTACCACACAGCCACGCATCTGTTTGGAAATACAGTGAAAAAAACTTCCTCTGCTTGGAAGTGCAGTGAAAATTACTTTCATGCTTTACAAACGTACGCGTGCTGTAAAGAGGCTTCACAATACAACACGTAATGATATCACATGGCACTAGGGTACATTGCCATCAGGCGTCAGAACACGTGATTACTGTAACGACTTTGTGGTTTAAAGCCGGCCACCCGTTATAAAAGGTACGCACGTCACTGCATGTATTCCCTTAAGACCACGTAGTGGGTGCATAGCAAGTTCGAAAAGATTTTACAGGCATAGTTGCTCGAGCATGCTATCCATTACACAGAATGCAGCCATATGTGAAAGCTTCACTGACACAAGCCACTTTCAACTTTATGCAGTACATTGTAGTAAACTACAATTTAAGCACCTCGAGTAACATCATGAAGTAAAAAGTATGCACTAAGTGGTTGAAGTATGCACTGGAAGCAGTATATCGCTGTCACGTTCAACTCTTAAAGGCATAGCTTGAGGGTCCCCCAATTTTTGCAGGTGTTATCGAGGAGAGGAGGATTACAAGCACCACAAGCCACTAACTACACTTCAGGTTTACCAGGAGCTCATCTGTCAACGCTTGCAGCAGGTATATTAGCCGGATCATTGGCAGGGTTGAACCTATTATGTCCTTTGTTCATGTGAGGTAACAGCAAATAGAAAGTTGCAAATGTTCCTTTGCTAGTTTAATTCAAACTAAACATACTTTGATAATATAGCTGCCATTTCCAAATAATGATAAATAAGTTTGCAGAAACACACACTTGAATAATCGCCAAGTAGTGAAGCAAGACGTGACAGCTGCTGCATCACTTCAATCGTCAAATAAGGTGAAGTGCGTAAACAAAGACACAAGAGAAAAGCTCGAGGCAAAACAAGTGCTGCATCGTCTCTTTTCATGATGTAACATTCTAGTTCACGTATTCAAGGCAAATGTGCTTGTTGAAGGCAAATAGACCTTAAAACACTCGGAACGGGTTGACACGAGCTCTGATCGTTAGTGAACCTGATAAAAGTATTTAAAGTTAGGGTGACAGGTAAGTCAAGATTTTTCATGTGAACTGTTGTATCATTAGAGTCTTCGGGCGAGGCCGATTTCGGACAGGGTAATTGATCAATGCGTGTGCAACTCGACACTTTCACATTTGGTTATTATTCTTTTTATCATTCTTTTCTACTCTCTCTTCTGGAATCTTTTAGTCCCCTTCCCCAATATTACAGAGAGTAGCATGTCAGTGATACACAGATGCCGGCAAAAATCTGTTTTTCTAGTAAGGTATCTCTTTGTGGTCGTTTGCATGTACTGCTCGTTTGCTATTTTTCTTACCTTTTCTCTTGTCCAGTTCTATCTAATAATCCCGCTTTCCTCCTCCCCGCGTACAGGAGGGCCAACTGGGCACAACCTAAATTAACCTCCTTGCCTTTCCTTCTTTTCTTCTCACTTCATTTTCTCTCATTTATTGTCTTTTCTAAATGTGTAATATTGTGATGTGAAAAATTTTTTTTATCATTGCGCAGGGCTTCCAAATCATTACTCTTCCTAAGAGCCAGAACACTGTCAACGGTACGCAGCACTCGTCCGGCCACAGTGTTCTCAGAGGGCATGCACCCGTCAACGAGGAAAAGGTTCGTTAGAAATTTGTGGTGCACGCACCGCTGTTTACAACCTTTGAGCCATAATTTCCATTCTTAAGTGCCAAAAGCTGACCTGGGGCCTCCCTTTTCGCAGGAGGAGTGCCGAATGAGCATTGGACGCATCTTCCACACGATAGCCTTAAACGGGCCGGTGATAACCGTCACCCAGTACAGACCTCGGTATGGAAGCTGAGTTCTTCTTTTCTTTTTTTTTTTTTAATGTCAGCAAATATATGAGGTATATAGTTTTTTTTAATTTGTGGCAAGTTTCTAGCATAGCTCTTTCAATGATTTCGAGTTACGGCTGCAGTGTGTCTGAAAGCCTTAATGTTACCAATAATGCTTTATCGTTCGTCAGTTGTATGCATGATTAAATATTAGAACTAGTATTACAGTAATCAAACTAGCTTCCATACAAATTTAAGTATTCAAATTTCATGATAGATGCACACTTAACCACACGTAACCCACTTTGCGCCTTAAAGGTGGTTTCACTGCTGTGTGGGGCTACTATGCCGTGAAACCACTTGTTCAAGAGAAATCTGCATTGTCACGAAGCCACACCTCAAGGTTAAATGTACATATTATTTTTCACCTTCCATCAGTTGTTTTTTTGACACTTTAAAGGTGTAATATACAGGATTTTGTGCTCTACATATAGCAAATTTTAAAATTTTATAACATATTTAAATTTTTTTATAACTTGCACCCTACTTCTATTCAAAATTGCTCCCACTTCAATTGTAATAGAAAAAGTAACATTTGCACATGCCTAGTTCAGTTCTTAAAAATATTGTCCATGTTCGGTGGGCCATGACAAAAATGCTGACTTCTATATTAATTATAACTCACAGACAATGATGCCATGGCACCATTGCCGGATAGTTCTCATGACTGCTTGTGTCTAAAAAATAAAAAACGAGCCCTGCAATTTTCACTTCTTCACTTTTTGTATAAAATACGTGGTCAATGCTATTTGCACTATTCAATTTGAAATGATTTAGCTAAATCACTATTCGCTTTGAATTCGTATCGAAACTCCTCTTTACTCTTCACCTATCTATAATCATTTGTCCTTTCTTAGTGGATAAAACTTCATTGCAATGAAGTCATCATTTTTCTTCATAGAGTAGTACTAGTTGTTTTATACACACATTTTTCTCTTTCTTGCACAGAACAATAAACTCTGAGAGGTGTTTTATTTTTTTTTTGTGTGTGAATGAGTAAGCTTCCCAAACATGTGACTTGTTTTTTTTTTTTTTTCTGGCCCAATCATTTTTTTTAGGCATGCTTCACGAGAAGTTCAGCCCATTCAGTATGTGTACAACTTCCAGCCTCCGGGAAGCACCTTGTACGACATCTCGCGAGTGATCTTCTCGAGCGAGAAACTCGAGACATTCAACTGGAGCTACCTCGACCATTACATCTGCATTCGTGGTGAACGGGAGTACGGTCTCAAGGAGGTGCGTGCAATTCTTGAGAGGTTTGCAGCTGCGGTTGGGTGCGAAGTGAAGGACACAGTGAATACATGACTTCTTGCTTTCCATGTCTTTCGATGTTGAAAAAGTAGCAGGCCGCTTATGGTCCCTGCAGCGACTTGTTTGCGCATGCTGTATTTGTTGGTTAAATCACTGTGTGTAACTCTCTGACCCCTGTTTGTTTTTGTATATTGTGAAAAGTCATGTTAGTTACATATTGTGAAAGAAAATGTGGATCTCCAAGACTAAGTGCTTGTGTCACGTGTTATGTGAATGCTCATGTAGGAGATATGAGTCTGTTCATAACATAAAAATGGTTAAAAAATGATAGAAAAGTGAGTCGGCAAAACACACTTTGCCGTGGTTTGACTGTGACAGGCGCTATACTTGAAAACTGCCATAATTTTGACTAATATTATGAAGTCTTGGTTGGGCCGACGTTTTTTGGCTGTACGACCTGGGAGCTGAACAGGCATTGTGAAACCACAGTGATGATGATGATACACAAAGCAGACGAGGATGCATAATCAAACGCAATAATATGATAATAATAATGTACAGATGAAGATGTCTACAACAAATGCCCGCAATATATTTACTGAAATCTCGGTACATGAGCATTCTTCTGTTTTACCTGCATGGGAAGTTGCTGCCGTGGCCACAGATTGAAATTCTGACATTTTTTAACCTTGTCACATCAAAGAAAGATGCTCAGAAGTAACGCTATAAGTTTTCCCAATAACATCAATGTTTATGCAATACATGGTTGAAAATGAAGATGTTTGCCAAATTATGTACGACCTCATTACACCGAAAAAGCTTGTTAGCAACTATATACCAGCTCGCAAACCTAGTCATTAGAAGAGAAACTTGGGCTAGTTAGTGGTAATTCATTATGCAGGAGCAACAGCACTAAAAATGACAAAGTACAAAAGAGGACACGACACAGGTGCTAAAAAGGCACGACACAGCGCCTGTGTAATTTATTTTTCATTGTCCTTGCCCGTGTTTAGCACTGTTGTTCCTGCTTAACCTAGTCATGTTATGAATCCTAGGAAGAACAGTGACGAACAGTTCGCTGACAAGTACGTTCTGATAATGCCACTAGGTGTCCCGTGTGTACATGTTGCATCACTTTCCCCCCTATTCTCAGTTAGTTATGCTTACACAAATTATTTACATGTTCGTGTGCTAATGATGGAACCAAGCAGGCTCCCACTTGAGACGAGGATGGCTTCTTGGATTATCAACCGCTGCTACTTTCGTTTACGGACTCGCTCCCTCGTCTTCTTGCAGGCTCTCAAGTACTGGCGACTGCGCATGCTGTTGCTGCCCGGCTCTCAAGCAGCAACGCGCAAGATCATCGACAGCAAGGACGCCAAGTGCCGCTGCGACATCTACCCGGACTTCACTGCAACTGATGAGGCGATTCAGCGAGAGGCTTTTGTAAAGTTCCTCGAAATCATGAATCGGATCCGCTGGCCTGCCAATACAAGGCGTTCAAAGGTGACGTCTATAGTATTGTTTCAACTGCTGCCGTTATAGGTCAAGGGTCATGGCATAATAACAGCCTTTGATTTTCGCTGTTAAGAACCCGGCATGCCACTGCTAACCCTGCTTGGAAATTCTGCGATGTTATACTTGCATAGCTCTGTGAAGCTGGGGCAATAGGCACCTTTTGAGTGTCAGGAGCAACGTATTCTTTCTCTGAAAGTAAGGTACTGTGTTACGAGGACAGCCCAGTTGCATTGTTGTAAGATTTAGATGTGTGCTGCGCTACGGTACAGATTTCCAGCTTGTAGCACCTGTTCAGTTGTATTTCTGTGAGTCTAGAACAAAGTTGTTTTGAGTTCTCCTAGAATGTATAACATAAGTTTTCTGCTAGGTTGAGTACCTTCACAGTAATCTAGTGGCTGAGGTACTTGGCTGCTGACCCGCAGGTCACGGGATCAAATCCCGGCTGTGGCAGCTGCATTTCTGATGGAGGCGGAAATGTTGTAGGCCCAGTGTACTCTGTATTGGGTGCACGGTAAAGAACCCCAGGTGGTCGAAATTTCCGGAGGGCTCTACTACGGCGTCTCTCATAATCATATGGTGGTTTTGAGACATTAACCCCACAAATCAATCAACCATTGAGTACCTTCGCATTACTGCGTACTGAATGGGCTGAAGCCTTCACGTGTCAGATGTCACTCTGTGCTAAAATACACCTCATGATGGTTGTGAACAATCTCAAGTGTGCAAATATGTGTAAAATCATGTCTCCTACACAAATCTGCATGTTTTTTTTTTTTCTGGTTACCTTTACTGCCTTGTTTTTCTCAAATCAATGAAATAATTTTCATGAAGCTTCCTATGCCTCAAGGATTATTTCTGCACATGGGATTTGTTTATTCCGTATATTTTCACTGGCTCACTGAAAGATAAGTGTTTTCGTTGACTTGTGGTAGAGGTATGTTAAAGTGGGGAAAACAATGATAATTTCACATTATGTTTAGAATATGGTTGTGATTGTGTAGCTTGTGTACTCACTAAAGCTTGTAGTTATGAAGAACAAGACTGCATTTTATCAGTGCAATTACTGTACACATGCGGAGAAAAAAAATTATTAAAGAGAATTAAATAGTGACGTCCATATTTCTGTGCAAACTTGTCATAGGGCCGTAGTGACACGTATCCCGAAGGAGTACGGCCACTAGCATGGGTCCGGTCTGAGCAAGCCGCAGGGCACGCGTTAACCGTCGCCGTGGCGAGAACACGATACTGCTCAAGGTTGCAACACATTATTGTCTGTGGCAACACCAAAACGACAGTACAGCCTGCTGCAAAGGCGCGGCGAGAAAGCAAATGGGCTTATCCACGCTACTGGCGTAAAAGTACTACAAGGGGTGCCACGGGCACGTCTCCGTGGTAAAGGTGATTCACGGAGACACCGGGACCAAGGCCCAATCGCTCGAGCGAGGGCAAAGGCGCTCACGTTGGCTTCGGAGGGAGACGAGTCGGCGTAGCTTGGCCACACCCAAGGACACGTACCAGCCCTTCGGCCGAGCGTACGCAAAGGGGCAACAAGGTGAGCTTTCGCCTCGGGCGCGAGGCGCCGTCAACGAAGTTCGACAAGCCCCGAGCAAAGGGAGTCGACGGACGGAAAAGAGAATGCGTGGCTTAAGCTGTCCCGGAGAATCTCTGACCCGCTCCCGACGCATGCGCGCAAAACCTCTCGGGAGACTGCGTGCGGCGCCACAGTCGACATTCCGCTACCGGGTGAGAAGGGGTTAAACGTCACTCCTTGCTCTCCCAGCGCGGCAGACAGCGAAGGAGGGGAGTCACGTCGGGACATGAGAACAGCAGAAAAGGCGGCAACGCCAGCGCAAAGGCAGCGGGCTAGCCTGAATTCCCACAGGGCACACAATGCACAAGACCCAGAGCATTGTAATTCGATTGAAACTACTTTTTGAATCCTCTAATGCACGCATTTTATGCTGCTTATCAATTCAGGCTCGCTGTGTAACATGCCATTTTCGTAGTTAGCTATGTCGATAGAGTGGCTGCCCCAGATCATTGTTTCATACCGTAAATTGAGACCAATTCTTAATTTAGAAAAAAAAAAGGGGAAAAAAATACTTGTTTCTGAGAAAATTGTACAAGTTTGTATTGTACGTTTGTAATACCAGCCAGATAAATTTGTTGTTAAACAATTGAATTATGACTGCCACCAATAATATCTCTCATTTAATTCTTCCAACTGCAGTCTGTTGGAGCCTGGGTGCGGTCCTCGAGTAACCCTATGCGGTTGAGCATCAGCCACCAGGGGTCGCCGCTGACCACGTCTCCGCAGTCCGGTCCCGTGTCCGCGATTGCGGCCAGTGCGTTTCGGGACAGGGTGTCGAGCAACCGTATCCATGACCGACCACGCAGCCTCCACACCGAGCATCTACGTGCCGACGTGATGCCTGCCGGCCGTATGACTCCTGCAGCGGACTCTGACAGTAAGGTGAGGCTCGCTTTTCACCAAGCTTATGTTTTAAGTGTGCCTTTTGAGTTGACAGCTTGCCACCTCGCGCTGTGGTCGCCACACTGGTTGTCACCACATTTCATTGGTGGAAGTGGTGCGACCAGGAAAGAAAGCTGTTTGTTCCAACACACAATTAGTTTCTACTCTACCAATGTTTCTTTGTCGCTGTACTCCATTCCCCGGTTTTATCGTCATGCCAATCATTATTTTAAGCGGGGCTTCTATGCCTCACAAATTTGCATTCAAGTTTTGCGTTTTCTACCTGCCAAAGTACACAAGTGCAGGTGTATACAAATAAGGCCTTCAAATGTGCAGTGGTCACATTTCTGATCTAGAGTTTATCAAGGTGACCTGTCATTTCACGGTTACCACACTTCGTTGTTTCTAAGATAGGAACACATGACCATCCTCGTTGCCTGTGGCAGCTGAACTCTCGCATTGCTAAGCACACACATGAGGGTTCCATTCCAGGCATGGAGGAAGGAAACTGTTAGAAGTAAGCATTGCACAATGCGATAGAAGAAATATGGGTGGTCAGGTATACACATGCTAAGTTTCGCTTGCCTTCATTTTTTCAATAGGGGAAGTGCTTGTAATATTTTTTAGGTGAGACTTTTGAATTTTTTTTTAGGGGCGAAGCTCCTTAGGGCGTGGGCTGTGCGTCCCCTGTATGTAGCCACCTCTAGTTTAGTTCTTGCAGTGTTCACTAGATGGCGGTACCGTCGCCTGTATGTAGCCACCTCTAGTTTAGTTCTTGCAGTGTTCACTAGATGGCGGTACCGTCTCCTGTATGTAGCCACCTCTCGTTTAGTTCTTGTAGTGTTTACTAGATGGTGGTACTTGTAGCTGATGATGAAAAGATGCAAGATGTTATAAACTAGAAAGCGGTACTTGTAGTTGATGAAAGATGCGAGATCTTATAAAATAGGAATGATGTCACATATGGCGCATGTCATTGGTTGAAGGCAATCGTTCGATTTAGTGCGGCGACGTACGCTAGGGGGAGCGATGTAATAAAATCGAGTGGGCAAAATGTACAGAGGATTCATGGTTTACCAGGTTTACCTCCGGAGCTTCGCCCACTCATCATCATTCACTTCATGGATATGGCGGCACTTTTTTTTATAACACTGCATAGTTTTCTTTCCTAAAAGGACTTGAAGTTGCAAGTTGGTGTTTCTGGTAATGTTCTTAGTCTTTTTTTTTATGTTTCGGATTGCCTTTTGAAGAAATTATAAGTGCTGTTTCAGAAGGATGGCTCCAACTCCTCTCTAGAAGCCACACCAGAGTCTGTTGCAGGAGAATCTTCAGATGAGAAGTAAGCCTTTTTTTCTGTAGTCGTCATCCTACACATGTGTTTTCGGTTTTCGCTCTTCGGTTTTTGCTCATTTCGTCAGGTTTTGTATTATATGTGCTAAAGCGCTGTTAACTGCAATCCTCAACTGCAATCCATATTATCTACAGTCCTCACCTTGTGTCTGTCTTAGTAAGCATTTCATATGGTTGACGCTGTTTTAACCTCTGAGCATGTACCGACTAGCCCACACTTCTATGATAATGGGTGGTGCTTTCCAACAGAATTGAAAATTTAAGCATGTTTTAGACTGTAATCATTCTGTTTTTCTTTTCTCTTTCTCTCTATTTTTTTTACTAGTGGAATTGTAGAAATACATAATGTGCTCGGTATACAGGCAAGGTTAGTTGAAAGGGCATGTTGTGGTTGTAATGCATCCAAGGTTCATATTGTGACAAAAAAAAAAAAAAAGAAAAATAACTGAGAAGTGACAAGTTATCACTCTTTCCTTTCACTCTTCAGTCTTCCTTTTGTCAGTCGTCGTACTGTGGATCTAAGTCAAGACGTTAGGCTGCTTGATATTGAATCATTACGTTAGCACCAATTCCGTTTGTTCCAAGTGAAAACTGTCCGAATTGTAACAACCAAAAAGGCAGATCTTGCAAGCTGTTGCCAGATCTACAGGCCACGGGGTGACCGATATTTACAGCTATTTGGAGATGTTTCGAGGCACAGAAATGGGCTGCATGTAGGGGCTGCACGTACTTACAGTTTGGCATTTAGCAAGGAATTTAGAGACTTACTTTGCAGGTCTTCGTGCAACCAATACGGTACTTCTTGTAGCATCAAGTTCCATGCTTGTTCAGCCATGCCTCTGTGCTGAAGTTGCTGTGTTCCAAAAACTCCAGTATGCACTTGTGTGCCAGGGAGAGGCCTAAAACAGTAGCGCCCTTGCTTGATTTGCTTGCAGTGCTTGAGGAGCAAAGTTCTAATGAAAAAGGTCACCGTGTGCACAGTTTCTGCTCTATTAAGCACGAGCCTAACAGAAATCCCATATTAAAATATTCACTCTACTCAGCTCAATGAGGAACATGTGCATCTCTTAAATCATTGTGGATTACTTCACTGCTGGCTGTTTTCTTTTTCTTTATGGTGAGGGTCTGGAAGGCATTTGGTCTTATTCAATGTATGGCATATGTATTGCATTATATAGGTTGATGACACAACACAGAACTTATGCATACCTTTCACAGGCTCAACGCTGAAGTGAAATGCTTGACTGTGGTGACGCCGCCTGGGGAAATTGTGGAAACAATGAAAAATCCCAGGTAATTATCGCCAAGGTTCTTTTCCTTCTACAGTTTTAAACATGCTGTGTGATGTCAGGCTGCTTCACTTTTCAGCCTTATTTTTTTGAAATCTGACATATCAAAACCTATCATTGTAAGGTTTAAGTTGTGCATTATCTGATTTCTGAGACTAATTTCAGAGCAGTTAATCATGTTCATCAAGTTCTTTAGTAGCAGCGCCAATGAATGGCTGATTGATATCGGTGATGTTGATGTTCACGAGACAGAAACGCTCTGCTATCACAGTTAAAAGAGAAAATAAAAGCTTTACGGGATCTAGTTCAGTCAGTCAAGCAAGTTACACTTGCGGAATCATAGTAGGCTGACACACGGCAGAACAAGAAAAAAAAAAATAAATGAGCACCTTTGCTGCGTAGAACGATAAGATCGATTTTCATTTCACTGAGTGCCTGTGGTGGTCATGGGCGTCGGCAGTGGTTGCAAAGGGGTGCATGCCCCCTCAAACCTCACCAGCACTTTCGTTCACCCAAGCTACACCTTTGCTCTCCTCCTCTACAAGCCGCGATGCAACACTTGTCTGCATCCCCCCAAGGAAATTTCTTGCCGACGACCATGGTGGTGGTTGAAGGGTACTTCATAGCCTAGGTGATCATTGATGAAAGGCTTCATCTAGCAGAGAGCACACAGAAAAGTTTTGTTGCTTGCAGCTTACCTAATTACTAGAAGTGTGCTAATATTAGAAATTTTGACTATTTTTAAAATAGTGTTTGCTATTCGATTTGATTTGCATCGAAATTTTATTATTCGAACTTCCCGAAGACAAATACAGTCGACGTCAAATTGGCGATGACCCCCTTCAGAGTTTTAATGTGCTTCACCCCATTACACTCGTATTGTGGCAAGGCTGCCCTTCAGGCTTTGCTACGGTCACAATTGTATTGGCTCAAGAAAACGCTACTTCCAGTGGGGAGATGATAGATGCGGCAGAGCTGCGGGTTCAGTTAATTCTGTTTTGGATTTAAAATTTGGGCAGGAAGTCTGAAAAATTGAATGCGAAAAATTTTTTGCATCTGAAATTTCAGATGTTTTTATAGGAGTAGTTTCAAACTTCGTACTATCAAGGGGTGCGCCTTTGTCTGCCACATCAGTTGGGCTTCCATGGAAATGAAAGTAGAAGGAAGGATGAGGATATAGTATCTTTGCCCATCGCATGTAAAGTGTTGTCAGCAATACATTGGATGCACCAAATCATGTACATTAAAACTATTCAGATTTTGCATTGCCTTCTTCTTGATAAGACAACTATGAAACACCAACTCTGCCAGCGCGTCATCAATATAGGGAGAAGAAATTCTTTCATGTTGCTGCATCTCGCAAGAATACGCTTAGAAAACCTCTTCGACTTTTTTTTCCAGAATTTGGCTTCGAACTATTAGAAAAACATTCTAGAAGTATTCCAACTTTAATATTCCACTTTGCTTTGAACCCAAATTTTTTCGCTGTTTGCACAGCTCTTCTACTTACTGTATTTTTCATGTATTTTTCATATGGGCCCTAGTAAGAAAACATGCATTGGTTAGTGCCATTGGTTTCACATAGCTGTCTTGCCACGAAGGATATGAGGCAGCGGTATAAAACTAGTAGAGCTCATGACTTGGAAGCCGTTTCAAGAATTCAGTTTACCATTTCTTGAAACCCATTTAGGGCTTTCCGTACACAAGTCTCACCATTGGGTAGATTGATAAAACCTGAGTGTGCAATGTTCAGAAGGATCATTTAATGCAAATTATGTGAAACTGTACCCCCGTGACTTGATGCAAAGTTCTGTCCTGGCATGTGCAGTGATGGTATCTGCATACTGCCCAAGCAAGGGGGCATTCCTCAAAACTCTTTCATTAGTGTCGAAGCTACGACATGGGTTCGAGACCACGTGGAAGGCGTGCACTCCGACCAAGACGCCATTCAGCTGCTTCAGGTAACATTACGCATTTCTGATAGAAGTGAGTTTCAGCAGGGGCTCCAAATACAACCCCCCTTTTCTCGCCTTAGCAAAAACTAAGATATGTATTAACACTGTGTGTATGTGTGCGTGTGTATATATATATATATATATATATATATATATATATATATATATATATCCTGCCCACAAACGTCGCCCCCACATTTCAGATGTATTTCCGGAGCCCCAGAGTAGTGTCAGCGTCTGTAGTGATTTAGAACAGTGTAAGCTGTGGGCAAGAAGCTTAGCGGACCACACCTTCCCATACAATGACTTCAAGTGGCAGTCATATTGAAAATTTACTTTGCACCGTAACAGCCTGTAATGGGAGCCTGATCATTGGTTCTCTTACTTGGTACTGAGTGCATTTCACCTACTCATTATTATGGGCTCATTATAGATGAGGGAAGCTATGTACAAAAAGAGTTTTTTTAAGGAGTTTTTTAGCCCATTTTAGTTACTTCATAAAGGGCAGCTGACCTGTTCAAGATGGTGCATAACTTCAATTTGTGTAAGGAAAAGCAATGCCTATCAGTTGAAATCTTGCTCATTGTCTCCACAGAAACTTGTAGAAGAGACTTACATCTGCCATGCATCTGGAGATGTAAGGCACCCATTTGTCAATGGCTTCTACATTTACTATTTCCCAGAGAAGAATGCCAAAGGTGAGCATGCTGCTAAATGGTGTCTCAATTATGTATCTGCCATCATTCAAACTTCCACAGCTGCCTTCTTCGTCAATTTTTCCTTCTTAGCTTGCCATTTTTGTTCATATGTGCGTGACCCCGGCTCTACGTTTCAGTTTTAACTAAGGCAGTGCAAGAGGAAGGTCATACACATGTTCTACAAAAGCTTATCTTCAGTCTTGTTCATGGTAGTTGAAATGCAAGATATAAAAGATATTTTTGTGATTTAAAAAACTGTGACAAAGAAACAGTCACCATAACTGAACTGGTATTTAGTCGTTTGCTACAGCGGACGTAGACTGTTTTTTCTGTCTAATCTTTATCGCCCCTTGCCACTCCCTATGTGTTTCATTTTTCACAAAGGAAAAGTGCGCCTGCCATTTTTATTGAGACTCCATAAAAACAATATCAAACGATGGATTTTGATGAAGAAAATTTGACACTAATCTTCGCTGGTTTCAGAAAATTATGAAGTAGATCTAGAAGCCTACCAACACGAGTGGATGGAAGTAGAGCTGCTGCCTCAGAATGAACACACTGGAAGTGCGGGCGAGTTGGAAAGCACCGAAATTGATATCGGCAAGAGTAAGTCATACCATTGTTGTTCTTAGCATCTACAGCCCTGAACAATGCACACAATGCCGAAACATGTTCACATAGTATGTCACTTCTTTTTATTAAGGTTTATCTATTAATTAGCTTGAGATTTCTGTACACCTTGTGCACTTACTCTTAGCAATGTAATTCATGCTACTAAAGACTTGAGTTTCAAGTTTTGATCTTTTGCTCTCTCTATAAAGTGTGGGCTAGCTGCGATGGGATGACTTGATGGTGCACGAAACATTTATGCATTCTAGGAATTTTATCCTTAATTTTTTTGCACTGGAATGCATGCATGCTATCATAATTTTCTAAAACAAATTGCATGCACGTCACCCCACTGCTGTCATAAATATTTCTGGTTTTTTTATGTTAGAAGTTCAGTCAGCAGTGATTGTCGCTTGAATGCTGCTATTTTCCACAAATTTGGTGTATACAGCTGTCACATAAAACAAATGCTCTTTCGCACTGTGAAATTTTCAAGTATATAACAGCATTGCAGGAACTGGTATCTTTCTCTCTTGGAATATTACAGATCGGTGCATCTGGGTATGGTCGAAAAGAAATGTCAAATAGGAACATGACATATTGTATGGTGTGTTAGCGTCTGCGCAAGGCAACTTTATTGATGCCAGAAAACTTTCATTTGGTGTTGCATGTATGTATTTCAGTGTATAACATATGTATGCATGAAGGACAGTGAGCGTTGGGAAGGAAAATTATAGGCGTAATCTTAAGAGACAAGCAGAGAGCAGAGTGGGTCAGAGAATGAAGAGTTGTTAGTGACGTCTTAGTCGAAATCAGCAAAAACAAACGAGCATGGGCAGAGCAAGGTAACTGCTGGTCATTAAGAGTGTAACAGACTGGATTCCAAGAGATGACAACTGCGTGGGAGAGACAGAAAGGAGTTAGGCAGATGAGATTAAGGTGTTTGCAGGAATAACATGGTCAGAGCAACCACAGGACCAGGTGGATTAGCGAAACATGTGAAGGCCCCGCCTTCGAAGGCTCAGGGGGGTCAGTGAGCCAAAGTTCACAGTGTCGAGCCAGCAATGTTTTAATGCGTGACTCAAAATAATCACGAACAGCCTTCCTCACCGATTCAACACGGCACTGTCGCACACAGGAGGACCGAAAACCCGGAGGGAACAATCGCTGCACACCGGCAGTGAATCGAACTTACACAACGAAAGAACGACAGGAAAGCCAGCACAAAACCTAACAGCAAAAAATAAAACTCACACCCAACTCGCCGTAAAATATGGGCCATTGACTATACGCCCCCAAAACGGGCAAGGCTGTGCCGTTGCAGCATGCATGGAGAAAACCCCTCTCGCCTAGCGCGACCGACGCCGCATCTCATCGCTCGCCTGCCACCGAAAAACCACTGGGCTTGTCTCGCACCCCTTTTTATCTCCCTCGCCTTTCCGCCCCCTGTGGCTTTTTCGATGCTGACGCTCATCCCGCGCATGTGCAATGCGCCTGTGCTCTCGCCCTGCTTCCACTGTGCGTGCTACAGATAAGGGCCCATCGGTTCGACACATGGTACAGGCCTTTTCCCTGTCATGGATGCATAGTCGCACTGATGATGATGATGCAAAGGGGTGCTCATTTTAATTCAGCTCCCTTTCTTTATGTCTAATGTGAGCTGGTGTAGGTGCCTTGCTTCTATTTCTCGAAATCTAGATCGCTTATATGTGAAACCAGTGACATACAACTCAAGACAAGCTTTTATGTTTCAGATTTTGCTATAAACCAGGTCATGCTATCGATATTGCAAGTCCTGTTCTATGTTAGTCACTATGTCATCAGTTTGTTGGAACTGTGAAATTTATTGCTAGTTAGCTGCAAAATTCTGAAATTGCTCTTCTGAGGCAGTGCCATCTGGGCACGCACGATTAGCTGTTAAACAGCATGTATATTTTTGAGCGGGAACCTTAGCTTGATGACTTGAAAGCTGTGGTGTATGCTAAAAGCTGCCATGAAGGAGCCTGCTTAACTTTCCAGCTTCTGCTTAATTTTTCATTATCTTACTTGCTATTTGCCTGTTCAATGCAGGACTTCAGTTCCGGAACGTCAATGTTGACATCGATGTTGGCGGTCGCAGCGACCGTCCTGAATGGGGTCAGGCGCAGTACCACACCATATTCCAGCCAGGAGAAGCATTTGAGATCATTGTTGAGTGGATGGTTGCGACTGGTTACATAATTGCTGATCTGGTGAGTTAAAACTCTTCTTTTCTCTCCTGTTATTACACTCAAAGCTCGATATAATAAACCTGGATATAAAGAAATACTGGTTAGAATGAAGGACATGATGAAATAGTCTTGCTAATAGGTACAGTGCTAGGCACATACCTTTATAACAAATGTTTGTTATATCAACAGGGACTCTATTGATGAAGCTAATGGACAAAATCCAATTTTAGCTCTGAATTTAATTGAAGAGTTCTCTCTTTACCTCTAATTTGAACTATCTGCTATCGCAAAGTGCTTCTGTTTGTGATGTCTACAGGGCAATTATGAATTGAAAATAGCGTAATTTTTTTTACTAGTGATCCACTGACTTGCCACAAAACATTTAATTTATGACTTGCAAGTGAGATCACTGTATAGCTGCTACGCAAGAAAGTGACTACGTTTAGTGCAAGAAGTTTAAATACCTGTTACCCCTGCCCCAAGGGCAATGCTAGAAGAGCCAGGGTAGAAACCAGTTGGTTGTACCATTGTCTCCTTTATTAAGATGCCTGACAAATCGCCCGTGCTTCCAGCACAGTCAACCTGCCTTCAGTTTTCAGCAAGCACCGCGCGGTGGCGCTTGCGACCAACACTATCATAGTTTTTTTTACTTGTGTCCCATAGGGGCGCGTGAATTGAGAGTTATTCAAGATCTGCAACTATACACAACCATTTCGGAGGTTATGCAAAATGTCGAGTTGTGGCACCGTCTGCCACAAGTGGCGCTAGCGACTGACACTGATTAAGCTCCTTAGATGAAACAAGTTTCCAAGGTAGTGACACCTTTCCCTTTTCTCCTCGCCTATGTTCCTGAAGCGGCCCTAGAAAGTTCAAGATTTTCGTCAAAAAGCGAGTGTTTGGGTTCAGTTGCTGCGGTGAATAGATGTAAATGAAACAAAATGGAACGAAATGAGTCGTAGAATAAGCGGTTAACTTTATGAACGTAAACTGTACAACACAAAAGCAAGAGGGATTAGCGTTACTTGACTGGCAACAATGTGCAGTTCTATATTCTACACTACTAGCCATGGCGTCTCGCGTTGGACTCGTACATCGTAGTTCGTCCAGTTATAACTAGTCGAGTTCTCTGAATGCGTTTTGTTCGTGCTGTGACAAAGCGAACGCACTTCTTTCTGGATCCTGTCAGTGACCACAACGCATGACGTTGTGACGAGTGATTACAGCCGGCTTGTGCACACGCAAGGAAAAACCACGGCCAGACTGGTACGATCACTAACTAGCAGCACTGCGATGGCGTTTTTTTTTTTTTTTTAATGAGCCAATTTTGACAATCGTGATGCCAGTGGATTCTGGTGCGGCGCGCGGATCTTGCTGAAAAGTGAGAGTTCTAACGGTGAGGTGTCTCGGAGTACGTTTCGGCGCCCTTTATGCCGTGTTCTGGTCAACTGGTCAAGCGTGAAATGTTTCTGAAGGTGCGTTGATTACCCGCTCCAGCTGCTCTGTATACGTGCATATGCACAAGTATTTATTGTAATGGACTGGCATTCGCTAGACACGCATTAGACGCTCTCCTAACGTTTCAATAAAAACCGACAAATAAACTCGTTTCGCAGAACTGCGTTGACGTACATCGACGGAGTTGCACGAAAACGTTCACGTGAAATGTTTCATAGCGTGCTTCATTTCGGGTAGCACAAGGTAAGTTGAAGAGAGCGAAACCTATTTTTTGTTGTTTTACGGCAACCCAGCATTGTTGAAAAACTCGGAATATTGCATTGAACAAGCAGTGCGAAACAAGCTTTGCCAACTGGGCGCCACCTGAAATGCTCCTCCTCTTCAGTTAATTTCCTGGCTACGATTTCGTCTTTTGTCGCGGCCATAATCCGGCTGGAGCCATATGCACATGCGTACATACTCGTTTTGAACCTATTGCTTAATAATAAATAACACCACCAGCCATTTGCAAGATCACGTGCAAGGATTGCACCAATTACAGACGCGGATGGCAGAGAAAAGGAGGGGTAAGTGAGAGAGTGAGGAGGATGGCTCGAGAACAATGAGTGACGCTACCTTGGAAACTTGTTTCATATAGGGACCTTAACACGAATCAGAAAAGAAGGAGGGAAAGTGTGGCAGCTCGTTTCTTTCTCATGCGGCAGGCGTCTAGTCTAGGAGACATTGGTTGTACATACTGTAAACTTTTGTGTGCTACAGTGAAAGAAAATAAAAAAACAAATGGGACAGCAGAAGTGCACTTGTGTTGTCCCATTTCTTTCTTTCTTCAATTCTCTTCCATTGTAGTGCGCAAAACTTTACGCTACAGCTGGCTATCCTCACATGCTTGGGTGCATTGCAGCATGCTGGAATTGCCTGCAGAACTTTTGGCGTCCTGTCTTAAGAGTTGCCAATGTCACCTGGTCACAACCCTATGCCCGTCACCCTTATATATTTTTAGTAACCTGTGGTTAATTCCCAGGAGTCTCATACTATTTGATGATGTAATCAAACAATGCTATTCTGGTATATCTACTTATACCTGTAATCCTCATTACCTTTACCATGCGCTAGTAATCACCAGCCCTCTCTATCATTGGGTCCATCCTGGTCATGACATAGGCAACATGAACAGATTTTCATTCATACTAGATCTCTTGTTCAGGTGTCCATCTCATGCTAATGTCCTGGTTCCCACTTTCTGTGGCACATTCAGTGATTTTCGCAATTTGGTTTTCACATGTCCAGGTGCTGGGCTGGGCACGCAAGGCCAACAGCCAGGGTCTGCAGTTGGTGCCCATTCCAAGCGACCCATTCGTATTGCCGGAATCGCCCAAGTCGGATCCCTTGCGAGGTGCCATCTTTGTTCCCCTACAGATTGGCGTACTTGACAACCCCGCGTCCCAGCTGCTACGAGGTGAGCAGTCTGGACAAAGCAGTCACTGAGTGTGCCCCATATTTCGGGACCACCCAAATTCAGTAGGTCAAGCGGATGCTGTCTACCAGACTGGTGAAATAGGAGCATGTTAATCAAATTGGGGTATGATCAAATGACACTGAGGAATCCACAAAAGTCATCACTTCTGTACAGAGCACAAAATGTTCAATTGTGAGCTGCTGGACCACTACGAGTGTTGCTGTTGTACCAATCTCTACTAATCGTCTGAATGTGATGCACAACCTTCACAGGTGGGGGCCTGGAGCAGTTTCAAGAATATGTGGCGCATCGGTTTGGCTTCATCACGTTGAGGGACTTGCAGTCCACTGTAGAGCACCGCACTTACGTGCACACAACGGGTGGCATGTTCCTCATGATACCTCGGACGAGCAGCCACAGCCGCGAACCTAGTCCACCAGAGGAAGCTGACAAAACGCTAGGCTATGTGAGTCATAGCTGCTTACTTGTCGGAGTTTCACACTTGGATACAGTAAACATTCTTATGGTACTTTTGAGCCTGATTTTCCTTACAAGCAAAATAGGCCCAACCCCTTTCATAAAACGAGAAGCTTCTTACGGCTTACGCATGTACAGCGAAATCTCTTTTATTCAAAACTCGTAGGACTGGAAAAATGTGTCCTGAATTAAATGTATGTTGAATTATTGAGGGTATCAAGAAAACAATGAGCCAATTTTTACTACTAGATCAATCATGAATCTTGTTTTTTATTTCACATAAAAGCAGTGTGCGAGCTGCACTTGTCATTTCGCAACTTCCTTAACAGTGCTAGTGCAGCCCAAAACGCACGTGTTGAATCAAGTGATGCTGTTTACCTGCAATCTTACCACCACCACAATCGTGTTTTTTAGAAAGCTGGTCTGCAATAGGTCTTTAGTCCACTGCAATGTAACCAGCAGGTAGAATCGTTTTTCATTCTTGGCAGCTTTTATGTTTGTGACGTAGTGCACTTACTACACTGAGCCAAAACTACTGAGCACTTTAAATTAATAACCTTCTTACCTGTCCGCTTTGTTTGCTAGTGCCTTTGTCACCTTCTTTCTGCACTGCTAAAAACGCACCTTTATAGCACAAATCAACACTATCTCACGCCTGCTAGGTCCTACCAAATGTGTGGCTCGGCAGTTAATCCTATTACATAGGACAAATTCTCTGGCACTGCTACATCACCCGACCACTGCTTCTGTTCAGAAACCGAGATTTTCCGGCCACCCAGTGTCAAGTTGCTGATTCAAGCATCAGACACAAGTTTAGTGGTTTTTTGTTGTAGCCATTAAATTAGAACTGGTTAGCAAACTTTATAAAATGATGCCCTGGACTAACCGTGCATGGCAGTCTCATAAAATTGCAATAAGGCTTTGCCTCTCTCTGTTTGATAGTGCCATCTCTAACAAACCAACTGCACACAGAGGGCATCACGCTCCCTCAACTTAGCCATGTCAGAGAGTTGCATCAGTGAGCACTGTAGGGTGTATTACAGTTGAAATGGCTTAGCATGTGGACACTGTATTGCAACTTACTGAGCATTTATTGAATGATTCAGTTAACAGAATGACGTGAATGGCGCAAATGACTAGTATTCGCTGCTAATGTAACCAAACTGCAAGAATAATAATAAGTGTTGGCTTCTTACGGCTGTTGCACTGTTGCTTCATTTGTTAGATTGCTCTTATAAAAGCACGTGATTTTTTTTTTTTTTCAGATCTGCTGTGAAGCTGATGTGATGGAGCACTGTTTAAAACACTGTGAAGAACCGCCCGCACCTTATACAAATAGAAAAGTGAGTCACAGATTGTTTCAAAGTGAGACTGTTTCAAAATGGTAGAACTCAAAATCGTGTGAGTGTGTATGGACACAAACATCTATAAGAAAGAACGTTAATGATCCGATATAGATTTACCATGCAGGTAAGCTGGTACCACAAAGCGGTATCATGTCTCTGGAATGCTAGGCAAACAGCTCATGCAAAAGAGCAGTAAGCAAATATTTGGGGTAGGGTGCACTAATCAATTCGTTCGTTGCAAGATTATTTTCAACATGCTTGCTGCATATTGCTGCAAACACGGGCCACATGAAACCGCAAGGATATCACTTTCATATAAAAATGCACTGACTGCAAAGGCCAGAGCAGTGCTTGCTTGAAAACGTTTCATTTACAATCTTGGGTAATAATAATTGTAAAAAGTATCCACAAAGAATATTTATGAGAAGTATCTTCTGTGATTAGCCTGCCTTTGACTAAGCGACAATGTCATGTGATGATGTCACCACGTTAATTCACAAATTTGGCTGTGACATCATGATATCATATGGATGATTTCATCACATGTGATTTTCGCTTCAGTCATGTTGACATCATAGGACATCGATGGTCAATTTTCGCATTGGATGAGGCAACCTAGGCTCTTACAGATTTATAATATCATATTGAACATAAATGTTTCTTTAATTTGATATAGAGTAATGAGGACAATAGAGGTGAAGTGAGACACATGACCCGACTGTGTATATTTTAGCTGAAGTACTGTATAGGAAAACTGTGCCACTTGCAAACTGTCAAATCGTAATAGCTCTCCGAAATTTGTACTGTAGCAGACCATCGCACCTCACCTAATCAAGTCAAAGATCATTTGCCTCGCATAGGCTGTCGTCGTCCTACTATTCTCTGTATTTAGCACGATGAGGCACTATTATAGTAATTGAAAATGCATTAAATGCCATTTACCGACTCAGGTGGGCTTCCTCTGGTCCTACAACTACATGATCACCAAGCGTTGGAAGAACACCGCCACCATTGACGAGCAGTTCATGCGAGGCGTGATGCAGGACTTCCGTGCCCTCTGCAGCAACCAGGAGGGTCGGCTTGTCGAAGCCTTCGAAGCGTGGCTGTGCACGTGGTGCGCCGGCACCATGCAGGGAAACCAGGCAGCAGAGCTTTTCCCACAGATCGAACAATGAAGAAAGAGGCTGCACGCCAAGTCATGCTCAACTTGCTGCCTCGTGTACATAGCTAATGTATACAGTGTACAGATAAACTAGTGTTTGCAACTTGACTTATTAAGTTTGTAATAAAGATGTGAAATGCAGGCTCGTTGAGTCATCCTCAATTTAACTGTTTAACACTTTTTAAGCCTCCATGTTTCTGCCCTGTAGGTTTAACTTTGAGGGGCAAGAGAGCACAACGTCAAGAATCAAGAATAATGTGCATGGGCGGGGCACGTAGCACGAAGGCTAGGTAATCGCTGTGACCGGCCCCCTCTTTGAGTAAGCAACGACGTCATGTGATGATGTCATGCTACTTCACAAATTTGGCGTTCTACAACATCATGATGATGTCATATACTGACTTCAGACGCCACAAATAACTGTCTGGAACCAATCGAGGTGCTGCGAGACACTCTCTAAAATAGTGCTGTAGTATTTTAATTTATGTTGTAACTAATTTTAATTAAATTGTAAATCAATATCTATCTATCCTGACATCTATGAAATACCTGTCTGGCATAAATACAATGAAATCTCGGGCTGAAAACATAGTGCAAGTTCATTTTTGGTAATGTCCATTTTGAGCAAAGAAAAAGATACCTGTTACACTGCTCACAGGAAGCGGAACGTCGAGCATGGCGTACCTTCAGCAAAGTGATCACATGCAACAGTACACAACACATGTACTGTTGCAAATTGAAGACAAATTTATTATGCAGGAGGTTTGATTCATTCAGAGTTCAATATATCTTGCTTTTTCTTAGCCTGTAGTTGATACAAATATTAAAAAGAAAAGGTGTACACAATTGTGAGCATACAGTGACAAAGCGTTCAGAGTAACATACTGGGTTTCCGGTAGGAGGCAAGCACCCGATGATGAGGCACTACCATGCACTGCCACCAAGTGAGTTACGTGGAATCCCACTAACCTTGCCCTCCACTCATTAAAACACACAAGCAATATCATTGCTGCCATCATAGCTGTCACTTCCATGCAAGTATGGGCAAACATCTGCATCTTTAGCCCAGTCACTGCAACCAATTTTTGGCTTAAGCTGGCAAGTTCTGAAGCTCTGTAGACCTAGCATATTCTCTACAGCGGATTCTTCTGCACGCTTCTATGAATTTGGCCTGCTTGAAACATTACTGTCAGAATCAAGGAGGTTTAAATAAAACTTGGCAGATCCCAGGTGGTAATCGATGATATCCGAAGCACGAATGAGAAATATTGATATTTCACTTTAAAATCAGCACAATGTTGCGAAGTAAAGGTAAATGATGCCGTACATGACTTCCGTGTCATGATTATCATGTTTGCACCAGTCATAAATATCGTCATCCAACCACATCACGTAACACCAAATTAGGTATATGTGGACCTAGCAAAATGGCCATGAGCGCATCATGAAGGGTGCAATATACTCCAATGTAGTGATGACACGTGCGCACGCTGGGCACAGCGACGCTACGTTATCAAAATGCGAGCATGACGCCAGGCGCGACCGGCGTCCATCGGCGCAGCCCGACGGCAACCGGCGCGACATGCGACAGGGTGCATTTCGTGCCGATGCGTTACCCAGACAACACTGCGTCTCCCTCTTTTTGTGACAAAAGGACGCCGGACGCACTGAAACGCACATGCATCAAAGCAACGCAGTGCGGCGCGCGCCTGCAAGTGTATACCAGCACCGGCGCCTGGTGTGGCAATGCCGGCGTGATGCAACGAAATGAACGCCGGCGAGCACGCGCACCGCGTCACGTCGAAATGTATTGGCGCCTTGACTGTGGCATGTAGTCATGTTCTCATATGACATGCATCTCATGATTATCTTGTTTGCACCAGTCACATACCTTCGTCATCCATTGGCGTCACGTAATACCGAGTTTGGTACATGCGAAGCTAGCGAAACGGCCGCAAGCGCATCGTGAGCATAGCATGTAGTCATGTTGTTACATGACACGCATCTCATGTTTATCATGTTTGCACCAGTATCATACCTTCGTCATCCATTCACGTCCCGTAATACCAAATTTAGTATAAGTGAAGCTAGCGAAACCGCCGGGAGCGCATCATGAGTGTGGCATGTTATGTTATCATGAGTGTGGCATTTTTCATGTTAGGGTCTGTCGCTTGTGTTTGCCATGCAATCATGCCATACCATACTAGTTTTGCAAAATGCCATGTGAACGAAACCACCGCAAGAGCTGCAGGACCGTGAAATGTAAATCATGACATTCATGACATGTCATGATTTTCATGTTATGACTAGTCAAAAATGTTCTTCATACAGTCATGTAATGCCATACCAAGTTTGGTATCGATGCCATTATCTAAACGAACGGCCAGGAGAGCTAAAAGTCGTAGGCGGCTAGATAGATAGATACGCTCAAGGTCGCCAAAGTTCGCTAAGAAATGCTTTGCATTTAAAACTGCTGGAGTGGTAATTATGTTTGGAAAGTGAAGCCAGACAAACATCATCTCACTCCAGGCACGCCAAGACGTTTGCAAAGAGCAAAATGACAGCATCCAGCTTGCATTACCTCGGATAGATACTGCTCAACATGTGTTTTAGTGTTACTGGTTTTCTTAAGAAGCATCGAAGTCCTGGCAAATATTAGTAGAGAGCAAGCTACCTGTGCTAATCTATATTTATCTCTTTTATCAGGAGCAGCTATCTCTTATCCTATATTTAGGCTAGCATTAAATATAGCAGAACAAAAGCACTTTATCTAGCATTCGGTATCAAGCGAGAAAGCCATGTTTTGAGGTAGACTCCAGGCAAATGCTGGCTTCACATCTGCTGTCAAGTCATAGTGAATGCGTCCATTTGAGAATTTTTTTTTAAGCATCCTTGGTCAAGACTGATGATGCACACAGACCAAGCATAAGAACTCTTGCAGTGCATGCAGTTGGCTGCCAAGTTTATTCTAGGGAATTTTATCACTTTATAATAATACAAATGAAATAGATGTCACACAGAGGGTGGGCACATATTTTATGCATATAAGTTAGTGAAAGGTTGACGAATGATGCGGCTGTAACAGAGGTGTATTACAAGTGTAATTACCATAATGTTAACAGGATTGTGCTTACATTATATACTGGGGGCATGAGCAAGCCTGTCAGCATCTTGTACTAACTTTGCTCATAAATAGCAGTTAGCAACTTTCTCTGCCAGCAAAATGCCACTTACAACAATGGGAGCGGTACTGCATAGATGTAGCTCGGTGGTTTGAGCAACCAGATATGTATGTTTAGTTTATATGCTAGCTGCAACACTGCTTTAAAGGAACACACCAGCACTGAAGGCTGTTTCCAATTGTGCAGGCATTGAAAGCCAAAAGGCATCAAGTATAGAGCAGAACATATTGCAGACGCAGTTCTACGTGAAGGCTCACTGCTTGGCATTAAGTTTTTTTTTTTTTTTCAGACTGTTTTTTCAGTGCACCTATCTTTATTACATCACAAAAATAGTCTTGCTTCAGTTAGTATGTCTTTCAAGCTGCTCTCTACAATGACGATAGTTACAGCGTAAGAACAAAACGACGACACAGAGACAAGAAGGACACGAAAGACACGAAAGCAGGACACGAAAGCGCTCGTGTCTTTCGTGTCCTTCTTGTCTCTGTGTCACCGTTTTGTTCTTGCGCTATAACTATCCTCATGACATACCAACTAGCCCAAGCTGCCACACTGCTCTCTACAATTGCAGCTTGCCGTACAGGACACGTTACAAGTGTTATGACAACGCTGACAAGATGAAAGCAACTCGATTTTCACCTGACCCGAAGAATCATGTTACAAGTGCCTTTAACATTCCTGATGCAATGAATTCAGTCACCTCATCACTAGTGTGGCAAAATGATCTTTATTTTACAGCATGTGCAACACAAAAAACAATAACACTAAGCTAAAATTCTCCCTATAGTTATCTGGCAGTAGAAAAAAATGTGCACTTGCAGCTCTGCAAGCAAATATGCACATGTGTATGGCATTATATACAAAAATATGCCTCTCGCATAACTGTTTTGCGAAAGCTAACTTTGCATGATTAAAACACATCTTTTGGTTTCCCTTTGCTCTTTGAGAAGGGGTCGTGTGCAGCTGACTATGATTTGCCTTGAGTTTTGTGGTAAAATTTCATGGCCTTTTTTGAAGGAGTCACACTGTCTGACAAGCCCGGTCTCTTTTTCTTGTGCTTCTGAGAAGTCGCTTCACTTCCAACCTGGCAGGGTGCAGCGGCTGATGTCGCCACGACTTCTGGCTCGGCAGGCTCGGGGTCTTGCATGGAGCCCGATAGGCCCACAACATCGCTATCGTGGACGTACTTGCAGTTGTGGCCAAAGCGACATCGCCCCTTTCTGGAATGAAACATCACTAGTTACATTCGGCAGCAAGAATATACTAAGAAGCTAGTTTCATAGATGTAGTACAACCTCGGCACAAAATGCAGAGAGAGCTTGTTTGTTATGAGAGTAAATGCATCACGAAAGGCTTACTAAAGTCAATGTTGTTGTTACCGAGACAGATAAACAAATAATTCCACTATTGATGTGTTTTGGATGTAACACAACACACAGGTGACTCACAAACTTGTGTTGATTATGTGCCATCTGTAACCACACAGAAAAACCTTTGAGGCAACATGCTGCTGAATGTAAGATGCATGTGCTGTTCTGGCTAATCATAAGCTTATATAACAATCAGCTTTGATATCATTACTTCAGCACTAATACATTACAAAATTGGCCTAAACTCGTGGAAACTGAATAAAGCAGGCATACAGTGTAGACTAGTGTCACTGATTTTTTCAAAAATAATAACAGAAGCTCATGCCCACATCCAGCATACAAGAAGTCAATCTGGAGTTTCGGAAAAAGTAATGATGCCACTGAAGATGGCAGGTATGGACGGAATCAGACTTGTCTAGAGCACCCAGCTGGCCGCTACAGCTGTTGCTTTCTGCAGAAATATGCAAAAACTGCCATCGTATTGACACCCAACGTAGTCCTACCGCATGCTAGTTCCTTTAGTATAGACGCCAGACTCTGCACAGGTGACGCTGTGAAAAACGCCACCATCAGCGCCCCCATCGACGCGCCAGCCATAAATGGGTAGTACAAAGTAAGCAATCTTCAAGTAAACGTGCATAGGCCCTCCTCTTTCATTCGCCTTGAGGCGCGGTTTCCTGAAAATCAAGGACCTGGCAAGCTTCTTACTTCAATCCAAACTCGCTTCAGAAAAGTAGGAAGCTCATCAAAACAAACTGTGGCTACGATGTGAAAGATGTTTCAGTTAATTTGGCGTACTGCAACCGGCACATAAGAGCAAGCTAGCATCGCATGACATCGAGTTACAGGCAAGCACTTCGACGTTCGTTCTGAAATGCTTAAATGCATACACATGATGCCAAAGCGATGAAGTGCATAAACGAGCAATCTATCTTGCGATCAGTGGTATGAAGTTCACTTTATTCGGCACAAATAGCCCTGGTGATTTTCGTCGTTGCAGCAGTTGCATTCTCCTTCTGATCTCTCGCTTTCTGTGCGTTGAACTGCTTTATCACGCATGCTGGAATGTTCTGTTGATGGCTAACTGTCAGTCCATTTGTATGTACTGCAAACGGGGATGCATGCGTGTCCACCTTCTCGGTGTACAACAAATGTAAAACCGAGGCCTCCGAGATAGCTCCAGCAATCACAAAAACCAACGGCAAAAAAAAAAAAAAAAAAAAAAACTATTGTGGTCCCGATCATTTTGCGATTTATACCTGTATGATGTGCTTGTTCCCATTTCATAGCTAAAGCCGGAACTTAGAGCTTTGAAAACCTTCAGGCGTAATGCTGTGGAGCTTCAGGTTCCCGGCAGTCGCGGTGTGTGCGATGTTTAACGTCACCTGTCTACTGCTGCATGGTGCGCAGTGCGCTCTGAAGCGCTGTTAAGCTTCATAATCAAAGTTACTACGGTTCCCCTTGATATCAAAGCTACTCAAAACAATAACAGGAGACCTACGTTATCACACTTTCTCACGCGAACGGCTATAGACAACGCGAGTGTTTGCTTACCCAACACAACTGCCCATGTCTAGTGCTCTCCCCGTTCTGCTTCGTGGAAGCTGCGAAAAACAGTAAAATGAAGTCCTTAACGTCCGTAGCAATTCACATCACAACTGTAGCGTCGGCTAGGCTCTTTTTTCGTAGAGCGCAGAGCTGTTGCATCTGCTGCTGTTTTCGCCGTCTTTCTGGCGAGTGAACCAGCAAGCCCTTCACGGCGGTTTGGTGACCCGCCTGACTAGTGGATAAAAGCTCGTAGCTTTTTTTTGAAAAGTTCAATGCTCAAATACACCTAATATTTACCACAATCGCTCTTTTTTACGTTGTAGTTGCACCTGGTTGCGCTGCAAACTGTGCAAGGTACTCGGGCTTTGCACTACTCAAAACTGCGTCGACAAGTGGCGCTGCCTGTCGGCAAAACTCCAGTCAGACGTCTATAATTAAAGCCTGCAGCTAACATGAGGTAGTAGCTGCAGACAACAACAGCGTCCACAGCCACACGCCCCGCCATTGTAGACAGGTGTGATTCCGTCCATCCTTCCATACTGCTTGAGAACTGTAACCAATACGTACAGGAGACATCTATTTTCTTTCAAAGTTGGTCTTATCAATTGACAGAAAACAAAAAGTGTTACTAGCAGTGAAAACAAAGGCAAAAATTTTCGTTCTTTAATTCTGCACCATGACAGCGGTTACGTGATGGTACATCGACATGGCCTCGTTGATTTCATATTGTGTTCTGGCAAAGTTGTTCTGGACAATTTTAAAGGTTATCACGACGTGCCCTCAGTAACTGACTTTCTTAATAAATAATCAAACCTGATCAGATATTCAAATCCACTGAGTACACTTAATAATCAAGCATCGCAGCAAGCAAACTGGAGTGAAAACTTCTAAGACAACATTAATACCAGTTTCCCACTTTTTTTGTTTCAAGGATTAATACTTTTTATATTTAGTATTTACGAACAGCTACAAATTTTAGTTCAAAGCCTGCACACTCACATCTTAAAAAAAAAAAAAAAGCTCTGGGTAAATTGTCAACCACAAAATATATATCTATCACCATATGTCAATACTGTTGTACAAAATTATAAAACAGACCTCTTGGTCATATTAAGCAAATTAAACTGTTCAAATTTTCTACTCTACTTGAATAGAAGCACATTATCATCTAAAGCCATGCAGCTTTTGGGCGGCATCATTAAGGCGCTGAAAAAGTAGTTTATGATGTCCACAGCTCAACTACTGTCCTCGAGTCCGAAAGAGTGCACCACATAACCAACAAACCTGTAGTTCCAGCAAATCTGCTTTCCATTGACAGAAGTCTGCTGGCTCACAGGTGTCGTCATTTTGACGTGCCTTTCCAGGATCGACGACTGCGCGTCCTCCTCTTCACGGAAAGGATTACTGAAGACCGATGATGAACCCAGATTGGTGGACTGGAAGGACGGCCCTGGTAGCTTCGGCCGGTCGTTCTTGTCGGGCTGCTTCTTAACCTGGTTCGCATCACCATTCTCGTCAGAACTGTAAAAAGCGGCCCAAAGAACGCGAAACGCTGAACTGTACGTACATACACTGAGGCTGTACGAGCTCTTCGCAAGGCACAAAACAGCACCCCATTGTACAACGGCAAGGAACCCAGAGATCAGCGCTGAGCACGATACCTTTCGCTACTTTCAGCATTTTCTTCAGACTCGGAGGCCGAAGAACCGTAGTCGGCCACGAGTGAAGACATCATCGCTAGGGTATCGGACGCCACAGGTCGAACTTCCTGTTTATCTTTTCAGCGCATCGAACGAGCAAAGCGGACCGCGTAGATTCCTTAGCCAAACTTGGAACACATTCGCCAGAGATCACAGGCCACTTCCTCGGCCTGCTGCGGTTCTCGATCCCTAGTTTGTCCGGCTAATAAATATGTAGGGAATGAGTTGGGGAAAGTTTTACGCAATGTTTCCGTCATGGAGGAAGTGGTGGTTTCCGTAGTGGTGGCAGTAGTAGTAAGTGGATGGTAATCCCTTGACGCACAGTTACTGAAAAAATAAACTGGTTTAACTAAAGCGACCAAAGTCATTAATAATGTCAGAATGATTTTAGTCGTTCTTTTGCCTCTGACTTTGTTGCCGTTTTTTTTTTGTTTATCGTCATCGCCATCATTGCGTTTCTGCGCAAGTTTTTAAAAAGTTTAAAGACGTGTGAAATTTTTGAGAATGCCTTCAAGGTAAAATTTTAGGTTTTTGCGAGTTCGAACGCTCTCAGAATGTTGATAGTGGTAGGAAAAAAACACAAGGCGAGCTGCGATGCTTTGTGGTGCAACAACTCGGGAAGAAGCAGCGCAGCGAGAGTTTTCCGCTTCTCACGGGACGTCGACAGGTAAGCATACTCCGGTGCTTGAGTGTTCTTATTCACCTTTTAACTGTGGCGGCGGTTTAAGAATAGGTTAGGTGCTCCGCGCAAGGAGAGGGCCCGGGTGGTCTGTGGCGCGTTGAGTAACTATTGTCCTATTGTGTTCGCCGATGACTTTTGCGCTACTGTATGGGGCGCCATAGAGTAACAGTTACAGGGATTCGCTCAATGCGCCTCGAAATGGGCAAGTAGTGTTTTGTCCCAAATTGCAATTCGGGGTATCGGATTTGTTCGGAGCGTGTGTCGCTTTTCAAGGCTCCGCGTGAAACCGAGTGCTTGGATATGTGGCAACGGGCAATTCCAAAAGCTGAGCCTTGCAACCTACCGACCATTTGTGCGCGAGGCATTTCCTGGACAAGCGATCTCTGGCACATATAATGCAGAATACAAGGGAAACGACCTGTTGCATGCACTAAAGAAACCTACGCTCACTTTGGATGCTGAGCCTGCCATTTTACCGGGGCTGTCCAAAATACCTGAACGTGCAGCAAAAAAAAAAAAAAAACAGTAATGCTCAACAAGAACGGCTGGCTCTACTGCCGACATCTGGAAGCGACGGGGACCGCGAGATTCAGCGACATCTGAAGTGCCTGACACGACCGCTGAAAGAACGCAAAATTTATTGCGTGTAGAGACAGTTTTTCCACAGCATGGTGATGATCAATCAGCAGGCACGCATGCAAATGGTAGCACTTTGATTTCAACAGAGACGTGCCTCCTCCACGTAATAACAAGGATGCTTCTCAACACGACACTATAGAGTTGGCCTATGTGTTACCGACTCAGTTCTTCATCGTGCCAGAAAAGTAATTTCTTGTTTTATTAAATTCAGATGCCACATTTTTCAGCTGGCTCATCTATTTTGGACCAAGAAAAAAATTATGTTGTAGACCAGTGAACAGAAATCATTGTACATCGCGATTATAGTTTGCCGTGCTTAATGTCATCAAGCCAGATTTTCCCTTTTTTTATGTCTATAGCACTTCATTGTCAGCATCGTGCAACATTGCAGGCGCACTTCGGACTATGGTACTTACGACTCAACACGGTTTAATTATTAAGGCGAACGCCTTCGATATCCTAGCTTATATGTCTCATCAAACGCTAAATATGATTGTCGGCATCCTGCGTCGGTGGCTTGAGGATCGAGCTGCATAAAATATACTGCTTTAGGTAGTGCGCTCGCTCTCACTGTCTCACAAGCGCTTTGTCAAGTTGAAGTCCGCGCGGCCTAATAAAATAGTGCAAAATATGACTGATGGCACTGGCCTGACAGTCTCAACATGGGTGCAGTACAAGTTAACCGAGGGTCCACTTTTGAGACCCAATCAAGTTTTCCCACTTATACAATGCTGCTTACGCTGCCAGAGGCCAAAATCTGCATGATGCTAACAGCAAGACTGCCAAGGGCAGCGTGTGAATTTAAGTTCTTAATAGAATGCGTGCAAGTTTTGTGATACATTAGTTGAAAGTTTTCTGGTGAAGTTATTCGTTCATTTTGCTGAGCAACCAGAACAGGACAGTGATATATGCACGTACACACACACGCACACAGACTATCACCTTCCTAATAGCTAGCCTGCCTTTGCCTAGGGGCTGCTATCCTTATTGCAAACACCTCAAATTTTCTTTCACACACGACGCTGCCTTTTTGTTCTAAACCAAGGACGCCGACACCACAATTTCAGTGAAACAAGCTCTTTAGTGCTGTCGCGTCGAAATGCAACTGCTCTCCGCAAGGCAACGTTTGCTGATGTTGGTGAATTTATATTAAAAAAAAACACTGTTAGGAAATGAACTGCATATAGAATGAGGAAATCACTTTCCTTACAGCAGAGTCACAGTGTATTAATTTGACATCGATGTCAATGAATGTTCATAATGCAGCCTCGCTTAATAAAAACAGTCGCACTGGTTTATATTGAGCGTTATAAACCTGCAAGCTCCGCAGCAGTAACCTTCTACACATGGATCGAGTTGCTCCTCAGCGAGCGCCTTAACCCACCGTCCGCAAGCACCATCTGTCTCATAAAACCGAAACAGTCCATGCGGCAGACACAGTCTGGACGCACCGCCGGGTGCAGTGTCATCACCTAATTTATTTTTAAATTGTGACTGTGACGCATACCCACCATAATGGATTGGCTTGAGTGTGTGTGCGATTTTTTTTCTTTTACCATTTCTCTTTTCTTTTTCTCTCCCTATCATTCTATCCACTTCCCCGGTGCAGGGTAACTAACCAGAAATTATTTTCTGGTTAACCTCCCTGCCCATCATGAAGCCTTTCTCTATCTCTTTCTCTTCTGTCATTGCTTTACAGTGAACCTCCTTTCTTGGAGGAGGAGAGGAGGAGGAGGGGGGGCTGCCCAGTTGTCAGTAATGTTTTAGGCATGTAAAGGTACTTGTGGACAGTTTCTCGTGAGCCGATTGATGCCAGCTGGCAGGCAGACAAAAATTTCGCTTTATTATCGGTTTTGTTAGCGGTAGCTCGTAATATTTTGTTTTTTTCAAGACGAAATCTTGCAAGGCATGTTTGCCGAATATGCTTCTTCGGTGAACTGGTCGGTTTTAAAGCATTCCAACGACCAATTGGCTGTAGTGACATAGCCACATTTCACTGTTGAAGGAAGAACCCACATAATTTATTTATGTAGCAGTGACTGCTTGCATTCAGTGTTACGAGAAGTTAGTTACCTGAGCTAAGGTCGAGCTGCGCTTCGCTTTTGAACCTGTCAAACATTGTTTTCGCCCCTTTTTAGCATTCTCTATATTCGGATCACTTTTATATGTTGTTTACCGATATCCATACTGTTATTTATTTCATTTTCTACGTGTGATGTATGGCGGAATTACAGCAAAAGGGCAGACCTCGAGGGACTTTCACGGGAGCAAAGGATACATCTACCGCCTCTACACAGACCACTTCGCCGAAAATTCCTTCGCAAACCCTGCCAAAACCGGCTCTTGTGGATGGCTGTTCCCATTGTTGCAGCGGAAGCAAGATTCCTGATCGACGAAGGTGATAAAAATTTATTACTGCTTGCAAATATGTGTGCTTTCCTAGTTTGTTTTTGTGCACCTTATTGCCTGATGCATAATTAACGTTCCATGTTACCACCTATTTACTTTGATGTTTCAATAATGATGTTTCAAAGACGGGAGTCTCAAACATATGAAGCACATACCTTTCACTAGTAGCCTACAGCTTCACACGGAATTAAGTTTTGTGGCTTTGCTAAATAATACTGTTATTTTTCTCACATCAATTGCGATTAATAATGCTTTGTTTGGGTAAGCTACAGAGACGGGACTAGTCGAGAGTTTCTTTTTTTTCTTTCAGTGAGGCACGCTATGCAGTTGATATGAGATGAAAAGTCAAGAAAGCTCTACACTTCAGAATGGGCATTTAATTTTGGTAGTTGTGGAGATCATTATTGATATGCTAATTGCTTGGAAGGTAACGTGAAATCCTCTTCATAATGGCTCATATACAATATATAGAAAAGGCATTCTTTGAAATGGCAAATTTAGTGAAAATATGCTCAACCTCCCACCTTCCAACTCTGCTTTAACGGTATTCTCTGTTTTTGTCCTTGGGGGACTATATATCGTGACTGACCATCTGGCTTAGGCACATTTGAGACCCCTGATCTAAGATGATACTGAGAAACCGTGCTTAATCTGAAGTCTCGTATAATGTAATCGTCTATACGAGCGTCAGTTGATGGAGAACGCCTATTGAATTTCGTTTGGCATGGAATACCGCAGGTATTGTTTTAGTTGGCATTGAGATTAAAGCAGAGCGTTGAAACTGATTTACAGCATGTAAAGATGCTCATGTTGTCACCGTGCACGCTTGGTCTTAAAAGAGCCGTGCAGCACTTGAAAATGGTTATGAAAATGGTCAAGGCTCCTGGAAACATCCAAGCCAAATATCATAGCATGGCACACGGCAAAGAACTTACAATTATCTTTCAGGAACAGCCAGAATTTGCTCGCTCTTCTCTCAACAAATTGCATTATTGGAGGGACCAACTATGTCGAAGGAGTAAAGGATGGCCATGGGCTCAATAGAACGTTTTGCATAGTTACCACGACTAGTGCGGATTATTGCAGTGTGCCTTCAGCAGTGATGGAAGTGCTGCTCCAATTGCTCCAAACTGCTCCAAAAGAGAAATGTTGCTCCATGCTGCTTCAAACAGCAATTTTTCTTAGTAATTGCTCCAAAGCTGCTCCAAAATGACACTGAGAGAATGAGAGTGACGAACTTTTACTCTTAATTGCACTACTAGTGTGCAGTATTATTAGCTCTGATCCCATTTGTGCGACAGAACTGTCATATTAACCATATAGGCCATATGGCTGATTTTTCTCTTTTTTTTCTCAGCTGAACATGCAGGCTAGTGTGGCTGAAATGCTGGGTTGCTTTTATCTCATACCTATTATCTACTGCTCGTTTGGCAACATTTATATGGGGCTGTGGTTACTTCTAAAATGTGGCACTTTGCTTTTCCAGTTTAATCCGAGTTCTGCCCCAAATACTAATATTTCAAATTGTAGCTCATTTCACAGCACATTTTTGACAACCTTCCCTTGTTTGCATCATGAAATTTACTTTGATTGTTGTCTGGTAAATACATTTCATAATAAAAATATTTACGAGATGCTTCGACAATGCTCTGAACTTCAATTAATGCACGGCGAATTTAATATCTGCTCACTGGTGGCTGCTGTAAACTTGCATTTTTTTCTGCTCTGAAAACTCGAATGGCTGCTCCAAAGTATGCTCCAAAAAGTAAAAAGTCGCTTCTATCACTGCTACAGTAGTTATGCTAGTGTACTTGTGACCGCACCAATGTGTTAAAAAAAAAAACAAGTGGTCAAAGTCGCCACGTGTTCCAACATAGCTTGTCACCACTTCTTTATCTGACCATGTGTAGGTTTGAGTGTGCTCGTCATAACTATAGAAGGGAAAAATTCTTTAATGTGCACAAGAAATCTGTGCCACTATGCTTGCACTTGACGGCTTTGTATTTGTTTTAGATAAATCGATTTGAGAGGCATTGAACTCGAATAGCGATGTCATCTGATGATTACAGTAGACTTGTTCAAATAGAACTTCAGAAGACCAGGAATATGTATTCCAATGTAACAAGAGTTCCACTTATGAAAAGATGGACGGGGGTGCAGAATGCAAGTACGAAATCAATCATAACAAATTTCATATATTCACATATTTCAATGTACCGATAGTCTACTGTCCTTGTAAAATCGTTGCTGCAGAGCCCCTTTAACAGCAGTAGTAGATAGGTCATCAACAAACATCAAAAAGTGTGGCCAAACTTGTTCCTGGGGGACAGCTTCTTTAATTAGCTTGGACAATGAGAGATGCTGTACCAAGCAAAGAATTGAGATCCATTAAACATTAACAACGCCGTTTACTTTTTTTTCTTGTGCACACCAGCCTTGTTCCAAGGTAGCCGCGAAACAATGTATCTGCAAAACGAGAGGAATGCATTGTTACTGGTGGTTGAAATTCATATACACAGACATGCATGAATTTTGGCAGTATAGCAGCATATTTTCACCAATACAGTGTGAATTTGCCTTCGTGGTAGCAAATTCGTACGACCTTAGATTAATTTACTCTCATACTTACAGTGCCGTTCAGGCATTATAGTGGAGGGAAGGCACACAGAGAATTTATGCACCATTCATTTCAAGAAGAGAACGAAAATAAGAAACAAAAGTACAACCATTATTACTAAGGAGAAATAGCGTATTGTTACGGTGAGAGATGTTTATTGTACAGACATATAGGCGGATCAGATATATAGGTATGACAACGCTACTGTACCGCTGTCCTTGAGTTGACAAAGCCCACAGCATTGATAGACTGCAGGTGCGGGGGGGGGGGGGGGGGGGCTGCATGGCGTATAAGATCCGTGGCCATAGGCTATCGACGGCACAGCAGCGCCCCACCGATCAAGTTTTTCGCGCACTATTAGTCATATTGTTGACTGCCAGATCGCTGGGTGGAGGGACCACGTAGATGCTTCCGACCGTTGTGACGTTGGGGAGTCTACCAAACTTTGCCAAAATGCACCGAGCTTTAAGGGCCTCAAATGTTCGGCAATGTCGGATGATGTCAGTTGGCCGACTGCAAGTCATCCTGTCCTTATAAGGTAGTGATATAAATTCTCCGCAATGCCCTTAAGGAGATGCCCGATCTTATCCTCATCAGTCATTAGGAAGTTCACTCTAGCAAAGCTTGAGAACTTCTTCAATATACATTGTACATGTCTTCCCAGGGACTTTAGCATGTTGGCTCAAGGTCTGCTCAACCCGCTTCTTTATCAGTGGTCAGATCTCCAAAACACTTTTTGATTTCGTCTACGAAGTTCGCCCATGTTCAAATTCTCCTCATGGTTCTCGTACCACATCAACGCGGTTTCCTCAAGAAGAAGTGGTACGTAGTTGCGCTGGCCGGTAGTGTCCCAGTGGTTATACAGACTCACCCGCTGATAGCGCTTTGAGCCATTCGTTGACTGTCCTCTCCAGGTTTCCCAGAGAACAGGCGTGGATCCCCTGTAATGGTGTCCATAGGTGTTAGAACGTAGCTAGTTGGATTTCTCTGTCAGGGTTCATGATGACTGGTAGCGGCAGAAGTACTGCAAGTCTGCAGCTCTGGCGAAGCTCCAGGGATGTGTCTTGCACCGTACTTGTCCAGTGCTCCAAGGTATTACCCAGCACCTCCACCAATTATGTTACGGTGAGAAATGTTTATTGTACAGGTGGGATGATGGATGGTTGCAGAAGGCAGGCCTGGCACAGAACACAGTCACTTCTTTTTCTTCTACCCCACTTCAATGAAGCCCTGTATCAATATATTGTCAATGTACATCAGCGGACGAAAAGATCAGCTAACGTTGACAAAGAGAGATAAGAAACAAAACTTTACTGTATAAACATGCAAACACTATGTGATAAGAACTAAACATTGCATAAAATTCAAATGTAGCCGAAGATAGAACAAGATGTCAAGAGTGGCCGCAAAAGCTTCATTATCCAGTATGCTGATCGTGTCAGCAGGCAGACGATTCCATTCAGAAATTGTTTTGGGGAAAAAAGTTATTACTTGGAAGAAGTAAAAGCGGCATTGAGAAAACATGGACGGACAAACACTGTATATTCGATCGGCTTTCACCTTATGTAATTTCAGTACATTGTGTTTAATATTAGATAACTGGCACGGAGCGAAGCCAGCGCTAGACACACTACACCTTACGAGAGATTACGTAACTGAACCGTCTCAGTGAATGTACAGTGCTGAGACTTACAGAAGTCTGGATAATGCTTAAGGTTACATCAATTTGTGCCATATTGCACCACTTACTAGCAACGAGCGAGCTAAGCGTAGACAGGTGGGCCAAATTGACAATTTGTAGGTTATTATTGAACAAATATTGGGCTGAATCTTTTCTATATCTGTAGTACCTTTGCTGGGATTACTGTGAAGTTGTACATTGCATGTCAATCATGTGAGGTCAATATATCTGCACGAGGTTAGGTTGTTAAGAATACCATGGTCACAACAAAATGGAGACACATGACAAAGATGCGTTTGCATCTTTCCCATTTGGCCAGCCTTTTTCTAGCAACATTTGCATGAACCGTTAATTAAAATACTACCTGTACTGAAACAGAAGTTGAGGCTGCCAGCCACTCCAAAAAAGCTCTTATGTTTTGGTTATCACATATGCGATTTCCTTAATATATATACACAAGCATATTGTCGACAACACTCGTTTCAAAGCACAACAAAGCAGTAAATAACACAAACAGGACACCTTTAAACATTGAAATTCAACTGCCACAACTGGAAAGTGAGTAGACTGTTATAGCCACAGCATTAACTATGCTAAATACAGTGGACTCTCAACAAGTGAAACCTGAAGGGACCGAGAAAATTTGTTCCGTTTAAAAAAAGTTCCATTTAGTGAGAGGTGAACTAGGGTGCAGTATGCAGCGACTGAAACTCAGAGGCAGTTGTTCTATTTAAACAGTAGTTCCTATTTAACAGATTTCCTTTTACTAAGAGTCCACTGTACATGGGAACATTGACATACTTATGCAGCATGGTTAACATCTTCTCACCTCAGTGATGAACTCAATAAGGTCATTCATTTACTTAACATGTCCTCTCAATGTTCGTAATTTGTCCATTCGCCTTTATGCTGGATGGCTGGCTCTCAGTATTCCAACCATCGTATGGAGTGTGGTAGAGCAAAAAGTGTAACTTGTAGGTACGTCTCCATAGCCTACATGTAAAATCCCTTCATTGGGGCCTTTTAGGTATTGTAATTAAATAAATAAAACAAATAAATAAAGCACACCACAATGGAACAGATCATATTGATGAAGTGACAGTAGCATGTGTCATGCAGCCCTTGATTGCCTCGCACGCTTGTGTACTTGAACAGAACTATCTTTTGTTCTTGCCGATTATTTTTTGTGCACGCTGTACGACTGTTTTCTTGTAGAGCTCGTAATTTTGTACTACTGACCAAAGCTGTCAATTAACGATCAGTGCTCGTCCTGTGGATTTCATCTTGTTCCACTGTCCTTTGCCCAGAGAATGATGCATTATGCAATAGTTCTCTAAGTACACTGTCCTATTTCAGAGCATGTCTATTGTGCAAAGCCAGAAAATGTTAGACCAGTCCAATCATCACCACTAGCTGTGCAATATTATAACATCAGTGTGCCTTGAAAAGAAGCATCTGCTTAGTGAACTCTTAATAGAGTACACACTTATTTGTTACTTCCTGCAGGTTGCTTAGTAATTCCTATTATAACTGAAGATTATGGAACCCCTTCTTGTAGCTGGCTATCACCCAAATCTTATATTAAAATAATAAAATCCTTCCAAATATTCATAAGAAAAAAGCTTTACCTTTGATAGATGCCGGGTACGTACTGGTTCCAGTAGAAGAGCACCAGGACAGGGTTTTCACAGATCCAGACAGTATTAAGTTTGTTTGCGATTGCCACAGACATCAGCTCGGCACAACGGTCTGGAAGTAACACGCCAGCTACCTTCTGTGCTGGTTCATCCTGCGAAGAAATTGCATCGATATTAGTGGACACATGTGTCGATCTAGTGCGACTTGACTCGGTACCACCTTGTGCTTGCATCAAGGAAATTATGGCTATTTTATGACTAGATTCAAAGGCCCCAAAAGTTAGGATCGAATAGAGGAACGGCTTCGCTTCACATTAGGAATCGGGAACATTTTAATACCCACATAGATTAAGAAGCTTCTTCACTTCCACTTTCATTTCTATTCCAATGATCTTTAACTTTTTCCTTGTTTCACAGAGTGGAGTGCACATCACACGAAGCTGTTCATGCCTTTATGGCATTGAAGGGTTGTAATAAGCACCAGCAGGGGATGTAACATATTGCAAGTGATCTAGGATAATGTTGATGTTTTGCTGCGCAGGTGCTACAAAACATCCACTTTTGAACGCAAAGGTGACAAGAATATTTGACGACTAGATTTTTTTTATCATATTTAAATAAACAAATGTCTAACAAAAGGATCACACCATGCCTGCTAGTAGCATTAAATTCACTGCAGCCTTCACAATAGCTGGGTGATAAATTATTGACATCATAGGCGATTGTTTTCTTTAGTGGCATTAGCTGTTGCCGACATGTTGAAGCTCAGTAATGAAGAGAATCATCTCACTCGCCACAGCATGCCCACTGACTAATGGCTTTTGATGGCATAGGCCTTAGTGTTAAAGCCATCTGCCGACATTTATGGACATTCTTCCGTTACTGTACCACAGGCAAAGTTCTTGTGAGTAGGGGCAGTAGTGCAACAGCTTATGATGTCATCCTCTTATGTAAATATACTGCTTTAGGGTGTTGTGCACTCAGCACGGTAAAAAGATGTGCGACTGTAAAACTGGAGGCCATGCAACAAAGTATGTTTCTGGCCAATCGCGCATTGTACGCATGTTCCTTACCTTAAATTTTAACACTTACAAGCAGTCATCTTTACTCAAATTTGTTTAGGCCCTTAGATAACGAACATTTATCAACTCTCTCAATGCACCCAACACTTTACCGATATCGAGCCCTGGGCGTTATCCATTAGTGATGTCAGCACTGGTCCTGGGCACACAATTGTCACATCGATCATACCGGTCACCTGCCCTTGCACCATGACACTCTCGAAGTAACCCTGGAAAGATATGCACACATTTCATTACGCTGTCATTTAGTGGCCATATCATTTTCAAATACACGAGCAGATTTGAACTACCTAGAAAAGCTTAACACAAGTGAGAAGAATTACTCTTCCGCATGTTATAACTTTTCGGAGCTACACCGAAATTTCCAGCAATGTACCACAATCACTAGAGTTGGTCATGCACAATAACTGTTGCGCTGAATTAAACCAAGACATGTAAAGAAGGGGTTTAGGTGGACGATGATACACTGTGTATACAATGACATAATGTAAAGCAATTATGAATTCACCTGAATCGCATGCTTGGTTGCAGCATACACTGGAGCCACACAACTGCCTGAAAAAAAAAAAAAGTGGGGATAAATTTAAGGTTTTATGCATTTGCTCATGGCAAATAGTTTCAAGTTTTGTTGTGTGCTCTCTTATACTTCACTATAGTTAAATAAGACCACTGCTTCAAGTATTTTGAACATGGTAAATTGTTGCAGTTGTTATATTATAAAACTTGTATTATTGTTATATTAATGAAATCAAAGTTGGCTAAAATATTGCTGCATTATTAGCTTATTTAGCTATAAATGACACTGAAGGCAATGCTTATATAAGAAGACTTGCCATCAGTGCACTTGTCTGTAAAATTTCCATTGTCAAAAAGTTGGCTGTTGCAACTTTCGGTCTTATCCAAGCACGGTTGATCACTTCAAGCCTTTGTCTACTTGTGAAGATCTGTTGAGCCAGAACATCACTTTAATATACTAAATGAACTGCAGTGCGTGATCAGGTGTAAGGGCGTAGCAACGCAGAAAAACGATTCATTCTTTAGGTGCTATTCCACCTCCCTCAAAGTCATTGGAAAATGGGCTTTAATATTGTATTCTTGCCTTGTAAATCTCATGCCACAGAAAAGAAAGAATGCATCAAGTATAACTGGAGCTATAAAACAAGCTGTGCTACACTTTCTGTCCTTTTAGTTGCTATACTGCACTTTCTCGTCGTACGTCATAAGAATTCTTTTTACTTTTTTTCCTTGACCATGTTGGCCGCTACTTCTAATTCAAACACACATGGATGCAGCACGTGAGAAGCCATGGTACCTACGCAATACAAGGCGTCGCCTCCGAGATCCAATATTGTCCGCCAGCACTCGGTCTTTTTGCATCATAGCGTTTCATACAATAATACTTGGAGAAAAATCTGGCACTGCGATCGTGTGCCCCTGTAGGAATTATGGGAAGTGCAAACTTTGAATTGGATTGCATTAGCTATCGAACTGTCTAAAGAACTTTTTCTACAGTTTCAGTTTCGTTCTTCGCGCAGCGTGAGTAGTGGGGCGCGGTGCAAAGCACTGAAGCAGCACCTGTGTTGTTAAACGAGGCTGAAGACCACTAGGTCACTTGATTTGCGGCAGCATTGAAGCTTTACAAGTTGTATTTGAGAGTTCAAGTGATGCGTCGTCCACTAACCAATGCGCATAGATGTAGCTTCTTATGCCAGTGCAGAATATTGCATCTAGTTCACATGTTTTATAATCGCTTTTTGCCAAAACTCATTTACATCGACAGCAGAATGACAGCGAAACTAAGTAGATGCACCGTCACGCTCCTCTGACTTGACTTCGCAATAAAACAAGAGGTGCGTTGGTAGCACAATTTGCGTACCTACGCACCCAGCATCGCACATACGAAACGTAAAGTGTTTCTCACTTAATACTGTACTGTTATTCTCATAAATAGATAATGCGTACTTTTTGGGGAAAAACAAGAATGTGTTTCCAAGTGTTATAAAAAATAATTTATTATTATATTTTGATGCCACATTTGGAACACAATGGCAGGGTAATGCATAACCTGGTGGTTAAATTTCTCCGAGTTCTACTTCTACCTCATAGTCACAAGAACCTTCTGCAATAAGATTTACGTACAAAAGAATGAAGCAAACTTCAATTAGATATAACTTTTTATCGCTTTGTTTCACACTTGGCAAACAAGCGTTGCGAGTTTCAAGAACGTGATTTGTTCAAAGCAGATTCGAAGCAAATTTGAAGCCTGTACTTCCCCATAATTCCCATGGGAGTAAAAGTGCTGCTGAAAGAGCACGCGTACACACTAGCGCCAGGTTCCCCTCTTATTAATAGATATGTGGGGTCTAATGTCCCAAAATCACCATACGATTATGAGAGACGCCATTGTTGAGGGCTCCAGAAATTTCGACTACCTGGGGTTCCTTAACGTGCACCCAAATCTGAGCACAACGGCTTACAACATTTTCGCCTCCATCGATAATGCAACTGCCGCAGCCGGGATTCAATCCCGCGACCTGCGAGTCAGCAGCCGAGTACCTTAGCCACTAGACCACGGCGGCTCGGCCAGATTCCCCTCTAGGAGTTATTGTATTAAACTATCTTTTGCATAGTTTTGCAAACAAGAGAGCAAATAGTACTGGTTCGTTTTTAACTCGAAATTGTAAACTCTTGGCTGCATGCAGTTCAATAATGCTCGATGCACAAAGCTCGATATTGTTACGCACAAGGAGGACCAGGACGTATACAGCTGAAGGGGGCCGTTTATTTTGGTCGCGAAGAGAAGCGCCGGAGCGGCCAACAGGTTGATGATCGCAGTGTCGTCCTCTTCTTTCTTCCTCCAGCTTGGGGCAGCCAACATGTTCAGCCATCTTCGTTTTCTTCCCAGGCATGCGTAACATTCCTCCCCTCGCAGACGAAGCCCGCCGGGCGAGGTAACCGATTCACCTTGGTGTGTACAACATCAATCGAGCGACATGGACTGCTTGGGTTTCAGCGGCTCTTCTACCACTTCTCGTGAGGCGAGCTATTGTGTATGTGACTTCCGTGATTTTGTCGAGAACAACAAACGGTCCGTCGTATGTGGCCAAGAACTTTTGGCATAACCCGCGTCTTCGTACCGGAGTCCACAGCCACACTAAGTCGCCTGGATGGTAAGTTACAGGGCGGTGGCGGACGTCATAGCGTACCTTCGATTTTTCCTGTGATGCCAAAGTGCGTAGACGAGCAATACAACACGCCTCTTTTGCAAGGCAGAGGATTTCGGTGACTGAGAGGTTCTCGTGCGCCGAGAATGGCAAAACTGTGTCAACTGTGTTCCGTGGCGGTCGTGCGTACATCAAGAAAAAGGGACTATAGCCTGTTGTCTCGTTCTTAGCGGTGTTGAACTGACGTTATAAATGGTAGCACGTCGTCCCAGTTCTTGTGGTCGGATGCCACATACATAGAGAGCACGTTTACAATTGTTCGGTTGGTGCGCTCCGTGAGCCCATTTGTTTGCGGATGGTATGGCGACGAGTGACGAAGGCAGGACTCACTCAATCGAAGCAGCTCTTCTACTATATCTGCCGTAAATTGTCACCCACGATCACTGATGATCACGTGAGGTGGGCCATGTCGGAGGATAACGTGCTGCAGCAGGAACAGAGACGTCGCTGGCAGTTGCGGTCGGTATGGCCGCCGTCTCGCAGTAGCGCGTGAGGTAATCGACACATACAATTATCAAGCGATTGCCCTTAGCCGACTTTGGAAAAGGGCCCACGAGGTCAATGCCCACTTGTTGGAAAGGTGTGCTTGGAGGTGGAAAGGGCTGTAGAAGACCAGCCGGAGCAGTAGATGGGCGTTTGTGGTGTTGACACTGTGTGCAGCTGGCCACATACGCCTCGACTGACTGTCGCATTCCTGGCCAATAAAAGCGTTCCTTAGCACGGTAAAGCGTCCGCGCAGAACCTAAATGTCCGGACGTAGGATCGTCGTGCATAGCACCTAAAATCGCTGTCCGAAGGCTTTCTGGCACTACCAGGAGGAAACGTGCGCCAGTGCTGGAAAAGTTCTTTTTATATAGGAGTCCGTTGCGTACACAGAAATGGCATGCCGTAGGAGCTGTGCAAAGCGATGATAGCCTGGTGTCCTTTCGCTGTTCATCTTTGAAAGTACTGAGGTCGGGAAACTTTGGTGACACAGAAGCTACGAGGTGATCGAGGTCATCGGCGTCACACTCTGTAGTGCTCAGTGGCATGCGCGCAGGGCAATCTGCGTCGGCGTGTCGTCGACCACATTTGTACGAGACTATGAAGTTATACTCTTGGAGCCGAAGTGCCCAGTGCGCTAGATGGCCGCAAGGATCCCGAAGGTTGACGAGCCAACACAATGAGTGGTGGTCGGTGACGACTGTAAAAGGGCGTCCATTTAGGTAAGACTGAAACCGCTGAATCGCAAATACTACCGCGAGGCATTCTTGTTCTGTGACAGTGTAATTCTGCTCGGGCCTACTCAAGGAGCGCCTTGCGTATGCAATCACGTGCTCGCGGTTACCACAGCATTGAACTAGGACGGCACCAATTCCTATGCCGCTGGCATCTGTGTGCAGTTCGGTTGGAGCTGATGGGTTGAAGTGTTGAAGAACAGGCCGCGACGTCAGGAGGAACTTCAGTTGACGAAAAGAGGAGTTGCACTCCGGAGTCCACTCAAAGGGAATATTCTTCCGTAGCAAACATGTCAGCGGATACGCGACATCGGCAAATTTAGGTATAAAGCGGCGAAAATAGGACCAAAGCCCCAAAAAACTGCGGAGCTCCTTTACAGAGCACGGCACATTGAACGTTTCAACGGCTGCTGTCTTCTGGGGATCTGGACGGATGCCCTCCTCATCGACTAGGTGTCCGAGAACAAGGGTTTGTCGGTCCCCGAAGTGGCATTTATTTGAGTTAAGAACAAGGCCAGCGTTTCTTATGCAAGTCAGTACAGTATACAGACGTGAATTGTATTCGCTGAAGGTGCTGACAAACATGACGTCGTCGTCGAGATAGCACATGCAAATGCTCTACTTCAAGCCACGAAGAACAGTGTCCATAAATCGCTCGAACGTCGCCGGCTGTCACAGAACGAGCGCTAAAAAAAGGGCACGACGCCAAATTCTTGCGATAACGCGCGAAAGAGACGCCGCGAGGTCAAAAGAAAAAAAAGGAAAGAAAAAGAAAACAAACGGCCAAGGCTCCCCGGGCGCGCGCTCTCCCCGCAGAAGCGTGGCTTCATCGACGAACCTCCTCACCCCACATCGGCGGCCAGGATAGCCCGCGATGTTTCTAGAACGAAGGAGGCGTGGCCACGCCGAGTTGACTCATCCGACGCGGAGGGCAGTCGAACCGTCTCGCGCCTCTCCCCAGCCTTCGCTGCGCATCGCGCCGACGAAATGAGGAGAACTTTCTGGAAAGTGCCGCGGAAGGTATTTAATCGAGCAGCCGAGACGAGAAAGCAGGAGGAGACGGAAGTGAGCGCCAGAGCGCGTAGGGATACCGCCGTGTAGTCGGCGAAGGTTTTGGTCCGTAGGGACGAAGCCGGAGATGAAGAGGATTTCCACCTGAGAGGTGAAGGCTCGGGCTACAGGCAAGAGCATGTGTTTACCGCTATCGAGCGAAGACCCGTGGCAACCGCTGCGAGTGTGAAGCCGACGTGTTCCGGCGAAGAAGTTGAAGTTTGAAGAGTGGCCAATTGAAGACGGGAGGTTTCCTGGAAGAGAAACTTCGAGGGCTGCGGAACGACAACAACGCTGGACTTTGAGTGAGTGATTCTCGGAAGAGTATCATCTCGACTTTGGTTCCAAGAACTTTGGTGAATAGGTTTTCTGTCTCTTTAGTCTTAAGTGTCTTGGTTGTTCAATGCATGCGACTGCATTGTAGTGCGTATTGTTGTCCGTGTCCGTTGTTTCAAGTGTGGCTGATTGTATTGTGTAGTACGTTGATTGATTGGTTTGATTGGTGACATATTGTATGCAACTATTGTGGAGTGAACATATTGGTGTATTGTTTTTCTGATCTGCCATTATTGAGAATATAATTTTGTTTGTTTATCAACTCTCGGATCTGACTTGTTCTTTGGGCCACAGCCGGCGTCTGCTGGCGCGCCAATAAGGACCACTCCTAAATTGTCCACGCTTTCGTGGTGCGGTTCGGAGGGCCGATACTTCGGCTCTTAGAATTAGCCCGGCGATCGCCTCCCTAAGTAACGGGACAGGTGTGACACCGGCACGTCGCACAGTCCAAATGGCATCACGTTGAATTCAAAAAGGCCGTCAGGGGTTACAAAGGCTGTCTTTTCTTTATCTTCAGGATGCATGGGAATTTGTCAGTAGCCCGATCTTAAGTCTACAGAGGAAAAGTAAGAGGCCGAATGCAGACAGTCTATGGCATCATCAATACGTGGAATATGATGAACCCGGATATAACGAAATATAGGTTATAATGAAGTAATTGAAAACTAGTATTTCAATAGATTTGTGGTCATAATAGACCTTTATAACAAATTTTTTGTTTAATCAACTTATTTATGTATAAAATGCAACTTTGTTGTAATGTGGTTTGAGCGTATCTAGCTCACAACTAGCTTATGTTTTCAGACCAGGTTATAGTGTACAACTCCTGTAGAATAGCCATACCTTGTGTTCCACTGATGCTGCTTGTGGCCACAATGTGCACCTTTCTTCCCGCCTCCGTTGCGTTGACAAGAACGAGTCGGGTGAGCGACACATGTCCAAACACGTTGACCTCAAACATAGCCTTGTCCTCTTCGATTGTGCACTCTTCGAAGTGTTTCAAAGTGCATATTCCGGCATTGTTGACCAATACGTCTACCTGCAGTTATACATAATACTGGCAATGCAGGAACACAAAGACAAAGTGAAAAAAAAAAAAATAGAGGGAGACAATTGTCTCAGCTGTGTATTTCTGTACCTTGATTGCCCAAGCATTGAATCAGAACATTTATTATCAGATTTTATTGGCACATTAGAGCATGAAATGGATATCAGTGGCATTATTATCCATTTTAAAATGACCTATTGGTACATCATTACTATAGGTCAAAGCTATCAGCACATTTAATAGCATAAAATTTCAGGGAAGTAAGTTCAGTGCTATGCCATGAAGTAGCACAGTGATGCAGTTACTCCAAGCACTCTGCGTGTCGAACATTGCGAGACAGCGCACATGCTCTAAGTGTTCTATAAAAAAAAATGATAAACTGCAGGAAACAGCAATTTTTCCTCTAGGGTGTATAGATAAAAAATGCCTTACTTGAAAGCTCTATGCCTTTGACCTTTTAACATTCTTCAAATAATTCACGAGTTTCAATTACTCATACTGCACCCTATACGAAAGAGAGAAAGAAAGATTTTCGAAAGCTTACAGCTCCATAACAGTCCAAGACCTTCTTGAATTGATCAGCATGACACGAAATGTCAGCCAAATTGAATGGCAAGACCAGTACTTCACAGTGACTGTTAAGTTCTGAAAACCAATCATAAGTAAAGAATAAGACGTTAGCACCACATCATGCTCATGTAAACCAAGTGCTGTCTGTCATGTGTCACAGAATGACCCATGAAAACTTTAACAGCAGTTGCCAATCATACAATTTTTTAGAACTGCTTTTACACTCGTGTTCAATGTACCCTTTTCATAATTCACAAGTGCGCTTCTCTGCATTGAATATTTGCCCTAGTAATGGCGGCACCAGTCGCGCTTCAAATGGAGATGCGGTCCTTGTTGAACTTGCTGCAGCTTGTCTACTGTGCATGTTTATATCAAGAAAGCCGACTCTACATTCACGTCATAGCATAAGCGCTCCGCGCTTGAACAGGCTGTTTGCCGTAAGGGGCAAGTCACCATTAATTGTTCATACTGCATAGCAGGAAATCTAGCTTTACAATAGTGAAAAGGGTCTATTCGACACTAGTTCTAGGCTATTGATGCCTTTTGTCAGCTAGAGCATTCAAATCTTAGGAGCAGCACACATGACCACTACGGCACTGCAAGAAACTTTTGCGCTGGCCCACAATATTCATTATCATTGTAGAGCCCTACAATGTACATTTGATGGGAGGAACCAAATTGCATGTTTCTAGATTACTGGAGGGCCTTGCCATGCACATTTAATAGCTGGAACTTAATTGCATTTCAAAACACACACAGCACAATGATGACATTTTTATGGGCGAATATTGGAATGCTTCGAATATTTGAATGAATAATGCAGTATTTGAATTTGCTTCGAATCGAATTTAAATGATTGAAAATTTCAAAATATTCAAGACAAACTAATAAATGCATTTTAATTTGACACCCTGTAAAGGTGGTTTCACTGCAGTGTAGAAATAATAAACAGTGAAAACATTTACTCAAGCACATTAATTCACATGCAACTTTTTGTAAAAGTGGCTTCACTGCTGTGAAGTGATGCTGAACCGTGAAAACACAATCAGAAGAAATTCGCACTGCCGCGAAGCCCCATTCCAAGGTTATATGAATATATCACCCTCACATCAATTTTTTTTTTTCAGTTGAAAAGCTTGTTATATCGACTTTTATACTCTAGGTATAGCAATTTTTAAAATGTAATATATTTTATAGACTATCATTTACATTCTATGGAAAGTGAAATCTTGCTGCTACTGAAATTAAGTTGTTTCCTCTTCCTTTGATGAAAAAAAGGCATTCTCACAGGTCTTGTATGAATTAAAAAAATATTGTGCAGGTTAGTTTTCTCATGAAAAATATGCACCCCTTTCTTCATAATACATGATGTATACAGTATTAAAATTAGATTAAAACTTATTTGACCAAAATCACTATTCGCTTCAAATTCACTTCGAAACTAAAATTCACTATTCGGCCAAGCCTACATTTTTACTATGCCGCAAAATTTGGCCAGTAAATTTCATATAAAGATGATTGCAGGCCACACAGTGGCTTATTCTATGTAAAGCAGCATAACTTTAAATCCACATGCTTTTACAAGGCTCAAAAACTCGACCTGTCATGCCTTGTATTACAGAAATAGGCATGTGCAATGTCCCGCATTAAGGCAGGGATCATATAGCTCGATGGCACAAAGCCATTAACATTTTGTCTTAAATCAGCAACAAGAAAATGTCAAATGCAGAACATATATCTTTCTCATCATTTTATCTGTCATGCACTAAACTTCCTGTGCTGCTTGAAAGATAGTAAAGGATACATACGATTTTCCTCTGCTGTACACTCAAACCTCATCATAAAAAAGTTGCATCTAACACAAAAATAAATTCATTATATCCAAAGATCTGCTATAAAGGTGTATTTCTAACACTATAATTATGGCAAGACTATTTTTCATTAATTTTATTAGAATCAATATTTCGTTATATCAGGGTTCGTTATATCAAGGTATGAGTGCTACACATCGTGTGAATAACTAAGACTTTACCCCAAATTGTATTACGCTAAATTATAGCCAGTGATTGCTGTTTGCATCTGCAGGATAGTTATCGTGTATAATGTAATGCTCACCCAAACATCTGTCATGAACCGCTTGCAGCCTTTGCCGATTTGTGCCAGAAATAACGAGCTTGGCACCCACTTTAGCCAGCTTGTATGAAAGCCACTCCCCAATGCCACTGGATGCACCTGTAATCCATATCACCTTGCCTTGCAGGGAAGCTGGGTGAGCAGTAGAGAGAATTTAAATGCAGAAAACAGGTCAGATCAGTAACTGAAGAATCAATGTCGGAAAAATTTCAGCAAATGCAACCGCTTCTCGTCGCAAGTTGCTTTTTCTGTACTTTCAATAAAACACCAACCTTCTCCCGAAACACCCGAAATCATCATTATTTGGGGGGGGAGGGAAGGGCTAACGTTCCAAAACTGATATGATCCACTGAAACCACCGAAATCATCATCTAAAGCAACCTGCACGCAGTGAGATACTGTAATGTGTACTTGATTTTAATGGTGTTTTGGCTTTCATACCTGCACAAAAAGGAATATCCTTGCATTTTGGCATCACCACTGAAGGGAGGCCAAGAACTAAAGTCAGCAAGCTTGTGATCTGCAATGCTCCGACCCTTGAGACAATATTTCTTGATCACGGGATGTATGGGGCTCACGGATTTAAACGTGACAATTTAGGGTTAAGATACATACTTTCATTTTCGCCATTGTGAGTTGTGAAATAATTTTGAGTCAGCATTACCTTTTATTTGTCACAATATGAGAAAGGTATTTATAGCTAGGACTCTATGTTTTCAGATAAATCCGATATACACTTGCTGGTAAAAGCTTTGACGATATGAATTTATCCAGTAAGCTCCTATTTTAAAAAAGTGTTTCCAACGTTCGAAGAGCATTTTCAGAGCTGCCAATCGTCAATCAAAAGGAACGCATCCTCATTAGCGGCAGCAACCTTGTAAAGTAAGCTTGCATCTATTACACCAGGCTTTAATGTTGTAGTTTAAACAAACATAGGTGTTTTGTCCATATATCTGTGTTTGCATGTTCAAACCTTCAGATAAAATACGCTTAGTGTGTTCACATGTTTTCGTATTCAGATATCATTTCATCTAAAATCTTGGAGTATTGAGATTAACACTAATAATAAGTCTTTTATTTTTTATCAAAATGATAAAGGGTGGGAGGAAAAGCTGAGAGGCAGCTTGACTAGCTCGTGCTTCCCCAAAGGCGCACTTTGAAGAGTTTACAGCAATGCACTTAAATAGTCTTTGTTATAGGATAAACAAGCAGAAAGTGAGAAATACAAATTAAAAAATGCCTTACAAGAGAAAGGGGTTGCAGTCGAAGCGGCAGCAGTTGACAAGAAAACAACTGCAGAGTTGCACAGAGAGCTTAATGCTCTAAATCAATACAGCAGAACATAAGACATGAAAATTCATGGTTTGGCTGAAACCGAACGCGAAGATCTGATAAAAAAGTGAATCAGCTGGCTATAAAACTTGATATGTGGGATCTTACAAGGAGTAATGTAGATGGGCTGCATCACATTCCCTCAAGGTCAGACAAAACTTCAGTGGTGCTCGTCAGGTTTTGTAAACAGTCCACAAAAGCGCCGTGGATTGCCATACTCTGCAGCAATGCATCAGGGAATGTTAAGATTCTTGACAGCTTAACTGTGCAATATAAGAGGCTGTTGTGGCACGCAAAGGCAATGGCTGTGGAAACGCGCTACCGATTTGTCTGGACCAGGGAAGACAAGATATTTGCCCTAAAAGAGCCAACTGCTCAGGCCATCTACATCAACAATGAAAGCAACTTAGACAAGATTGTATAAAACAGACTGTCTTTTTGAAATTAAGTTAGTGAAATGTGGCCTTTGTTTCTGCTGATTCATTCCGAGAATAGCTAAAAACACCTGGATACAGTATGAAAAATAGCCTGTCCTTTGATCACTTAAATGTGCAAATTTAGCTTAAGACACAATGCAGAGGAAGCCGAGGCTGAAATGAAACAGAGGAACTTTGACTTGTTTATTAATTTCAATTAATAGTTCTTTACCTACTTTATTCATAGGTAGCCTTATGATTGGCCAATTTTAGATTCCCTAGATGACTGAGTAATTATTTTTCATCAAAACTTGAGATACATTAATGGCCAGTTTAATAGCCAATAACCCGTAGTGGGTACGAGCCACAACATAGGTTACAAGCTAGCAAGCAAGATGAACTTCACTTTTTATTTCTTTTTTTTTTCCGAGACATGGCTCCGCTCAGAGGAAGACGTCATGCAAGTCACAGGTTACGAACATATAAATAAATTTAGGAAAGAAAAACAAGGTGGTGGTGTGACCATATACTTGTGCCAAAGTTTATCTTTTATCTCTTGATATCTGGACTGACTACACCGATAACTTTGTTGATTATGAATATGTTAGCAGTAAATTGCTATTCAAGATTTGACAATGTGTATGATTATAGGTGCTTCAGTCCATCTTGAATATTCGGAAAACTTCCTTTTCATGCGTGGGCGGCCCTGAATACACGTTTTTTGCGGAGACCCTTGGGCAGTGGCATAGCCAGGGGTAGCCACACCGGGCCCGTGCCCCTTCCCCCCGAAATTTTTTTTTCGCCATGGCATGCAGTGAGAAAAATGACCACTGCAAAAATTTGCCCTCCCCGACCCCCCTCTCCCGGAAAAACATTTCTTTCTATGCCACTGGTCTTGGGGTGTGGTTGCACAGCCGCACCTGCAACCGGGCATGTGTGAACAGCGCGCGTGGAGCATTGCAACGGCACGAACAGCCATTAATTATGCTATCAGAAAACCACCAACAACGTTAGTATAGTGATAACATCTCAGTTCTTGCGACGTCAGAAGATTGCGAACGCAGTAGTGCTTTGAACTACGCGCCGAAGAGTTGTCAGCCAATGTGGTACAGGCACTACGGGTGCTAAATTATTGGTCGCAGCATTGGAACCATGGGAGTTATAGAATAGTTGGGACATCTTTGGGACGTTCTGCAAAGGGTGTGGGTTGTGTGCATGGTGAGCACGGGGTGATGACAGTTATGTCAGTTTTATTCAATCCCAACTGCAAAACTGCTTCAGATTGCACCTTTTTATTAAAAGCGACATTCGCTTCGATCTAACCGCCGTTAGCTCTCGCCCGTGGTCATAAAGATGTGGGAACATTTTTCTTACCTGGAGAAACTCCCGAACTTTTCACAGAATAGCAGTGTCAAGTCGCCGTCGGCGCGTTTCAACCACACAGCAAAAAGTGCGATGGCCGCACATACCAAAAGGAGCGGTAATGAAAGCGCGGCAATAATCATTTTCCGTCGGATGGCGTTCTGGACCCTCCGTACGTTTGTGCGGAACGGGTGTCTCTTATCGGAATGCGACGACTATCCGGACACCTAGGGCGTCTCTGGCGTTGCGCAGACGTTTTCAAACCCGGCCGCTTCTAATCACACCAATCAAGAAAGAGCACGCGTGTGCGTACAGCCAAGAAAGCGTGCCTGTCAGATGAAGATAGCGATACACATGTGTGTTCTCGAATTCCGTGAAGGCGTGGCCTTTCAGTCTCAATCAGTTGTTAGATAAAAGAGTGTTCTCCGATAAAAAGTTCGCGCGAGCGAATGTCTAATGCGTATCTTTCCGAGCTGGCACCGCGATTAATCAGCAGTTACCGCGCCGGTAAGGGCGCACTGTCCATAGAGTGCAGTCTGCAGAACCGACAGAATGCCAACCCGTTTTTACTGTTTTTACTTCATAGATTACGATTTGCGATCTATCTCACTAAAACCCTTCAGCCCAAACATCCCCTGTTTAGGTCTCGTGGGACACCTCTGAATACACTTGTCGATCTTGAGTAACTTCTACTTTACTAGGAAAAATGAAAGCATTGATGAACACCACAATGCCACAAGCATGACCTACTACACTCCTGACCTGTTCAGATAGCGGGGGTTCCTATGGGAGCGCGTGTCCCCGCTCTCGTTCAATCGCTCGCCGTAGGTGGCGCTACCTATAACCTGTTCGTCTGCTTCTTTACGGTTGTTTTGTAGGCGCTGGTATAAGAATGCCTGCTTTCTGTGGTGAACTGTCGGCATATATGTGACTATTTCTTCCCATACATTGCTGGTCAAGTAAGCTGTTCAGTGCGCTTAAGAATTTATAGCACACTGGTTGACAAACGTGGAAACCCGTGGATTTACATGATTTTGGACAGCCTATGCGTTGTCGCGTGCATTTTATTGCAAAAAAAATTCTGAATGTCTTTTAGTATTATTATTTCTGGATATTTCTAAATTGTGGATCATAAATTCGCACTACGAGTGCTTTGTTGGTTAAAATTTGACTACAAAGAGTGAAGGTGACGTCAGCGAACAGGTGCTGCCTAGCGCCACGCCGCTCGTAGGTGACGGCCCTAGCGGCAGAAGGTATGAACTAGAACGTGGGCGCTGGAAGAGGTGCTCTCTGGGCAGGTCAGGAGTGTAGTAGGTCATGGCCACAAGAAGGTCGTGATCGCAACCATGACCTACTACACTCCTGACCTGCCCAGAGAGCACCTCTTCCAGCGCCCACGTTCTAGTTCATACCTTCTGCCGCTAGGGCCGTCACCTACGAGCGGCGTGGCGCTAGGCAGCACCTGTTCGCTGACGTCACCTTCACTCTTTGTAGTCAAATTTTAACCAACAAAGCACTCGTAGTGCGAATTTATGATCCACAATTTAGAAATATCCAGAAATAATAATACTAAAAGACATTCAGAATTTTTTTTGCAATAAAATGCACGCGACAACGCATAGGCTGTCCAAAATCATGTAAATCCACGGGTTTCCACGTTTGTCAACCAGTGTGCTATAAATTCTTAAGCGCACTGAACAGCTTACTTGACCAGCAATGTATGGGAAGAAATAGTCACATATATGCCGACAGTTCACCACAGAAAGCAGGCATTCTTATACCAGCGCCTACAAAACAACCGTAAAGAAGCAGACGAACAGGTTATAGGTAGCGCCACCTACGGCGAGCGATTGAACGAGAGCGGGGACACGCGCTCCCATAGGAACCCCGCTATCTGAACAGGTCAGGAGTGTAGTAGGTCATGATCGCAACCCTGTTGAGACATCCCCAAGCCAAAACAAGCCGCGACAAGCCACAGTCGCTGTAGCCGCGCATTTGTTGATGCGTGCGCGCTCTCACGTGTGTTCGCGTACAAGGACTTGGCGTTTTGATGTGCGTTTCTCTGTCGTTTCTCGTGAGTTTTCTTGCGTCTTTCTGTATCTGTTTACCGGTTAACAAATTCATTCACTCTTGCAATCCTGATTTCCTATTTAAATTTCAGTTACGTCGATGCAGAGCTTCGCAGCGGTCGTTTCACAAACGTTTGCCAGTGCGTCAACTTGCGCGTTTCTTTCCTATTTGGTAATTTGTTAAAATGAAGAACAGAGCGATATAGCTTAATTGGTATGTGCTTATTTTTTGTCTTCGTGTCGGAAGAGGCCACGTAATCTCAGTTACACACTTCTTGTTTTCTTCCAGTTGGTTGAGTCTGAGCCAACGTTACTGGATGAGGACAGTTGGAAAACTCGCGCGAGGAGGCGGCCGCAAATCGTCGCCCATTCCAGGTGTCGCTGGCATCGCTTTGCGACCACGTCACGTGACCTCTCCGCCGCGCAGCCGGCATCGCGCGGAGCAGACGGAGCAGCGACGCGGCTAGCAGGGCCTGCGCTTGCAGACGATTTTTTCCCTGCTGGTAATAATGGTGAGTACTCATCGTTAAGTAACCTAAATATAAAAAAAAGGCTGGCTCGTTGTTTCGTAACAGACCTTATGCATTAAATTTCAACCATGACAGAGCAGACGATAATGTTTACGCTGTTCTGCTTTCTGGAGAGAAGCGGACGGTGACTCTGAGCAAGCAATTGTTCGCGGTTGAATTTTGCTCCCTTCGGGAGAACGGTCGGCATGCCGAGGTGTGCTGTGCCAGGCTGTCGAAGTGGATATTCATCGGCAACGTCAAATGAAGTGCCCTTCGTGCAGCGACACTTTTTCAAGCCACCGAAAGACCCCAATGTGCTGAGGGAGTGGAACAATGCGGCAGGCCGTGCAAACTTCGAAGTTACTCAAAGATCATACATATGTGATCGTCACTTTGATGAAGCGGACATTTGCACCTCCTTCCAGCATGTTGTGAATGGCGAAACAGTCTCGATTCCGCGAGGACGCTGGGAACTGAAGAAAGGTGCGGTACCGCGGCATTTTGCTAATTGCGCTGAGCTTGATTTGAAGCTTTGTGTAGAAAATGTTGGCACAAATGCAGCAAGCGTGCTAGTGGCCGAAGATGACATTACCCCAGTTCTTCAGAGTGAAAGTGAGACGTGCACTGAAATGCTTGAACACGAAAACAGGGCTGCCTCAAATGCTGAAAGCATGGAAGTCATCATGAAAGAAAGCTCCACAGGTGAACATTGGTTTGGTGGCATAGAAGACTTGCCCGTGTATGGAGCATGGTGTGTGCAACACACGGATGAGCGTGTTGGTTTTTACAAACTTCAAGAAATTGGTGGCGTAGTTTTTATTGAAAGAGCTGTCGTTATAAACAAAAACTCGACCGTTGTTGTCAGCGCTAAAGGGAAACTTGTGCCGGAATCGTCTTACACCTTTATTAACAGTGACAAGCTCAATTTTACCACCTTGAAAGACGCAGCGCCCTTTCTTCATCTCATTGAGAGCCTGGGTATCTGCAATGGTTTTGATTCTCGTTTATGTCCTTTAATATCAACTTCTAAGACGGCTGAAAGGTCTGGGAGAACATGGAGAAGCAAGCGATGTGCAGTGCTGTCGGCGAAAGCCTTATGCGTTCAGTGCAGGAAAGCAAAAAAGAACTTGCAGTGCAGGCAGAAACGACGTTCAAGAAAGAGCAAGTACGTGCCTTTGCCATCTGCGCTGTTGAGAAATTTAAGAAAGAAGACTATAAGAGCAACAGTGCTGCGGGAGAAATACAAGAGGGACCTGCTAAGCTTGAAAAAAAAGTTGTCATCAGATCCAAGCAATGCACTGTTGAGCGAGGTTTTAGCTGAACTTCCACCACTGCAGCAACTTGCATTTCGGACAGCACTGCAGTCGATGAAAGCGAAATCTTCAAGAGGTGTGCGGTATGACTGTGGGTGGCTGCTGAGTTGCCTTCTCTTGAAGATTTCAAGCCCACGTGTGTACCGCTTGATGTCAAGAATGAAAATCCTCCCTCTTCCAACTTCGACTAGGCTCCGACAAATAATAAGAGGAATGCCTTGTGAGTTTGGCTTTAATAAGCTCTCCCTTTCCAGCATAGGGGCTTTCATGAAGACTATGAAAGGAGTCCAGTGTTACGGCACACTAGTAATAGATGAAATGAAGGTACGCCAAGCCGTAGCTTTCAACCGTCAAACATACAAGATTGATGGGTTCGTAAATTACGGAGACGGTGAAGTTTCAGCAGCTACTGCTGATCATGCATTGGTTGCAATGTTTGTGCCTCTATTCCACTCATGGGTTCAACCGATTGCAAGTTTTGCAACAAAAAACGCAGCCCCCGGACACGTGCTCGCCAAAATAGTTCTTGATGCAATCGTGCAGCTACGCAAACACAACGCCATAGTCGTCGCAGTAATCAGTGATGGCGCCAGCACGAACAAAGCAATGTGGTCCAACTTTGGCATATCAGGAAAGCTTCACACAGCAAACCACAAAGTTCAGCACCCATGCGAGCCAAATCAAAGCCTCTACTTCCTTTGCGATGTACCCCACATTGTCAAATGCATTAGAAACCATCTTCTTCGACACAAATATGGCATGGTAAGTACCACGTACAGTACAATATCGCAATAAATAGTGTCGCGGTGCCAATCAAAATACATTTTCTTCGCAGCACTACATACGACTGACGGACTTTTTTTTCCCTCTCTTCTTCTTGCTCATAGATTGGTGAACATCGCATAAACTATGACCACTACCGAGTTTTGCAAGAAGTAGACGGCAAAGAGCAACTCCGCATTGTTCCGAAGCTTACCGCTGAACACGTCTGCCCTGACAACATGAGAAAAATGAGTGTGAAGCTCGCAGTACAGGTAAGATTACGAAAAGCTGCTTTTGAAAGAACTTATAGCTTACCTGATTATTTAGGCAAATTCTTCACATGTGAAACACAAACTTAACTGGTACTGTGAAGTGTTCTCCTTAAGTCTTTTTGCGATTAATAAAATGCCCCTATACGTTTTCTGTCCCCTAGCTGCTCAGCCGAAGTACGGCTATCGGCCTTGATGTGTACCGGAGACTCAAGCAAGATGGCCTGGAAGACTGCGAGGGGACAGCCGCGTTTACCCGCATCATAAATGACCTTTTTGATGCCCTGAACATCAAGCTTCCTCGTTTTGGGATAAGGAGCACATCCAAGGAAATTAAGGCAAGGGCGATAAAATGTGCTACTTTTGAAGAACATTCGCAATAGGTAATGTTAATCAAGAACTGAGGCACTGGGCATATAAATAAAATACAAAACGCCGACAAACATTTACACCAACAAAAGCCTAGTTTAAGTAGACATTTATTTTGTAATTGAAGGAAGGTATTATTGAAAGAAAGACGACGAAATAATGTCTTGGAACTTAGAACTTCTCCTTCCAGATAACTGAAATAAACGTCGATGAGAAGGCGACACGCCGCAAGCGTGATTTCAAGTATTACCAGCTTCCATTTTCATTCAGTGGCACACATGTTTCATTAAAAAATCAGGTTAAAAATAACTTTATGCCTTTCTTCAAAGGTCCCTTTTTTTATAGGCGTCGACGTTTGCATGTAAGAGCTAGCTTGCACAAAAAAGTAATGTCTAACATAAACTTTTCCCTTTTCTAGATCATCCAAGATTTCATGATTATCTTGGACTTGACAGAGAGAAACCACGTTGAGAAAGGAACAGCCATGTTCGCATCTCAAGTAACAATGGAGTCTCTAAGGGTGACTTTGTCATCTATCTTGGAACTAACAAATGACCTCCTTGCTAAAGGTGCACGCTACGTGCTCACAGGCAAGCTTATCAAGACCCCTTGGAGGTGAGATTAGCATAATTCCATAAAACTGCGCACTTACTTCATTGCATGGAAAATAAACAAAACGGTTATGAGGAAGCATAGCGTGGTTTTAAACAGTCGTCATATCTCTATGTGAGATGTGCAATTCCCGCCTGAGACTTGCACTCTATAAATCCTCTTTATGCATTCCATACGCCATGCGTACTTTGACTTCTGAAAGAGATACATACGGTGAACTGACGTACGCTTTATTACTACCATTACAGAGGTTCTTCGGAATCACCAGGAGCTTTGGAGGTGACGAAGACCATCCGAACGATCCTGAGCTTTTCCCATATCTACAGGTTGCTGAGCCTGTACACACCTGTCAAGGCTTCGATTGCAGGCAATGTCCAAGAGGAGCCAACCTTAATACTAGCCACAGTGCAAGAGACGATGAAGCAAGGGAAGAAGCAGCAGCTGGCAACGTATGAAAAGTTGCGTGAGACAATCAGCGCAAAGATTTCCGAGGTTTGCTTGCCTGGAATAAGTTCAGCATCCCACTCGGGACCGACACCGCTTCCGGACCACGGATATGCTTTGCCAGCAGTACAGGAGTGCGTCGTATATTACCTCTGCGGCTACATTGTACATTCTTTTCTGAAGCACGTCAACTGCGCTGCTTGCATAAGCAGCATCCAGTCAACAAACACTAAATTCCCCGCTTCACTACTGACATTGGCAAGAGAATTCAGGAACGGAAGCCTCAAGCATCCCTCTACAGAACTTTACACAATGTTGAAACGCGTCGAAGAAAAACTGTCTCTCGTGCTAGGAGAAAACCATCTGTGCGCCGACATGTTTTGGGATGCGCTGGATGTCATCAAAGACTGCGATGTTCCAAGCGTTGGTTGTTCAGTTCATAAGGACATCCTGACATCGGAGATTGTACACTCATACGTTGTTTTGAGAATGCACTTTTTTACGAGAGATGTTTGTAAGAAGCTGAGTGCTTCTGGCAGGGTGTCTTCTACAAAAAAGAAAGCCAAACTTCTCTAGACTACGCACCAATAAACTACGCAGTGATTTAACACAGAAATGTTGCCAAGTAAAAAAAAAAAACAGGAACTTGAACAAATGTGTTTGGTGGCTTTTCTTACAGTTATTGCACAGCAACATGCACAGATCTCAGTGAATTAAGGGCTGTAATGAGGACACGGGAACATCGGAACAGCATTAAATAACCTAGCAGGAGTCCCACGTAGAACACAGCCAGCTTACCGGCGACGCATGTCATTGGTTCGAAATTTGGGTATTCGAGTGTCAAACTAAAATGACGCTGTTCTTTTTAATTCGATTGCATTCCTCCCTTCATGAAGAGGTGACGAAGAGATGAAGGAGCTTCTCCAAGCTCCTTAATTCATATCCACTCGATTGGCATTCCGTGTTCCTAGTCATGCACATTCGATACATTTAATTGTCAATCGGAAAAACAATCTTTACACTTAATAAAACTTCTAGGCGCGTAAAACTTTTTTTTCGCCTTTTGATTTTTTTTTTTTTTTTTTTTTTTTTTTTTTTAAGCAAGTGATCTTATCTTCTTTCTAACATATATATGTGTGTCGTAGTAGTAATAAATCAGTTGAAAGTCTGCGCTCGTCCTCGTCTCTTGTGTTAGTTGTCTGAAGTTTTACGCGCCTAGAAGTTTTATATGGATTACCAACTAGCCCAATCCCACACTTTACTTAAGTACACTTAATAAAATAGTTGAATTTGCACAATTTAAAAACTGTATCTACTTACAAACGGTATGCATTTAAAAAATACAAGCCGACTGTTACGAACCATTCTGTTAAAATTTGTTTGTAACTACGTGTTTCTTCTGCAAAAGATTGCTGTGCTGGGAACCAAAAAAAAAAAAAGTGAGTTGTCTCGTAAGATATACATCATCGTATTATTCTCCCTGACAAGCCACACAGATAACGCACCGCAGCGTAAATGCAGCGGCATTGTATACAATAAAAACATGCGCAAGTTTTCAGAACTCGCGACTGTTTCATTTAGAACGCTTACTGTCGCTTTCAAATAAGAGCATGCTTTTATAGAAAACGCTCAATGTAAGGACTGCACGAGCAATGCGATCTCAAAAAAATTTTCAGGAAATTTCAGTTTATGCTCTCGGAGGCACCTATTCATTAGGCAAGCACAAGCTCATCACATCGAAACACCTGCGGAATGCAGTCAGCACCATCAGCACGTGGCAAAAAGAACCACTCAGACTTCGTTCAGAGCTCCAAGCTGTGTCCACCTTCATCTATGCAGTGGTTGTAGCAGGAAGCTCTCAATATGCATCCGCTAACAAGATTCCTTGAGATATGAAGTGCTCCAAAAACGCTGCGCCGTCCTTCGGAGACGGGGCGCGGAACAGACGACGAGCAGACGACGCACGAAGCTCGTCACATGACCAGGTCGCAAAGCGATCGCAGCGCCCCCGCGTTTTGGGAGACTGTGAGCGGCCACGCCGCTTCCGTGGCGAGCCCATGCAGTTTCCCAACTGGCTCCATCCAGTAACGTTGGTCTGAGCTGACTTGCGTTGAATAAGCGTGTACTTGACAAAAGTGTGCATTGCACTACTGTTTCCGCAGGACATATAGCTACCTGGATTAGCCATGGCCAGTGGCAGTGGAGAGCCCCAGAATGACGGGCCATTGCCAACCTGTGTCATTGTGCTTGGAATGGCAGGGTCTGGCAAAACGACGTGGGTACAGGTGCGCGATATCATTTTGGTGGTTATTACGATTATTGCGTCAGATTTTTCGCTGTTCTTTTCAATGTTTTTTTAAACGAGAAAACTCTATCCCAGTTCTACTGGCATAAGTTATTCTGCCTGTAATTCTCGTTCTCGTGCTGGAAAAGAGTCACTTGTGAATAATTTCAGACCACTCGCACATTCTTAGTATTCAGCATAAACATCACCTGCTTTCATTACGATATGTCACCTTTGTCGGGGCACAAGCGCCATGAACGACCTGCAAGATTTCAGAGGTATTCCTAGTTTTCAGGGCAGCTATACTTGAACGAAACCGCGGGGGTGTAAACGATGTACTCGGAAAACCCACAACTACTGTCATGTTTTGTTTTGTTCTACGCCTCTGTAGCACACCGCATTTACGCTCTAGCCAGAAGTCGTGTGGGCTGTAAAGCATTGGGCAGAGAGCGCAGGTTATCCGTCGATTTCGTATTGGAATAGAAAGTAAATGTGTGTTTACTAGGCTGACTTCCCGGTTGTTGTGCAGATTGTGCAGTATTGTTGCTGAACTTATTGCAGCGGTTGACAGCTCATCTGCACACTGTCAAAAGACCGCCGTACGTTGTGAACCTGGACCCAGCTTGCAGCCGTGTTCCGTATCCTGCCAATGTGGGTGCGTACATTGGTTTCGAAGTCCTTGTTTACGTAGCGAAAGTGCAGTGTAGATACACCGGTGAGCAGAAGTATGCGTACCACTGCAGCATGTGCTATAATCATCATCTGCATCATCTAGTAACAAATCATCTGCTGCCGAGAGCACAGGTGTGGCAGCACGCTCCTGACAGCAGGCAGCGCAGACGGCAATTAGGCTGTGGGCTCCCGTTGTCTGTATACTTTTGTTCACGAGTGTACAGTTGTCAGCATGCTTAACACGAACGCTCCGCAGCACGGCATCGACTGTGTGGCGAAACGGGTCGGTGCCGCTTTTGCACCTGCGCCTCGCGGTGATGCCTCCAAACACGGGCGAAGGCGATAAGAACACTCTCGCCCGAAAGAAGCAAGAAAACTGTGTGTGTGCCCCGATTCAGGGGCAGTCGTTGAAAAACCTTCAGTGCGGTAACATTAAAGCTATGTTATCCCACAACTGGTTTGACAGATGCCAACCACAAAATGCTGGGCGCTCTTGCCGAAATAATCTCGGCATGCTTGGATAGTATGTTGGCATATATGGGTAACATCTCGGCAACTGAACCCAAAGCTTCGTGGCAGGCGTAAGTCCAGCCGTTTCAAGCCAAGTTGCAGAGAGTTCGTGTTAATTGTGCTGACAGCTGTACATAAGGGGCTGCTGTAGTGATAGTAAACTAGTGACAGTTCCTTTGGGAACCAAGTTTCTTGTCATGTCACTGTCATGTACTGCTTTCAATTGTATCTCCTTTGAGATTTGCCAACTCTTTGAGCTCTTCGATTTTTGACAGCTTCTGTGCACGTGGTGCCCGGTTTTGGCTCCAAAAGTGTATAAGACTTTTTTTTCATGCTACTACTACTAATTTGTACTAAGCAGAATACTAGGTCACATGAGAAATCTTGCTCAAAATAATGGTGTGTTTAACAGAACAGAACAGAAGGTTTTATTATGCTAAATGAAGAAGAGTACATGTGCATAATATACAGAAAGAGGTCCCATAGTCAGAGACTGCAAGGGGACCTCTTGTACAATGTAGAATTGAGAATGATTGTGATGTACATAGCAGGGAGACAGAGCTACAGTAAAATGCAATTGAAACAAATAAAGTAAGAATATACCCTTGTAATCTCACAGAAACAATTTAAAAGCAAGAATAACGCGCTAACTTCAATGACAAGTGATTACAGAACACAACTCACAATGAACAGGAATCAATTAAGAAACAGCAAAACAGGCTAGTTAGTTGACATGATACGATTTTTTAACTTCGATTTAAATACCTTCAGGGAACGGCATACTTTTAATGTCGGAAGGTAAACTATTCCAAAAAAGAAATTCTGGAAAAATGAATGGTTTGTTTGCCATAATTGGTGCGAACTTTTGGCAGTAGAAAGTTATTGTTAAGGGCAAACCTTGTGACGTTGTTATTTGAGAGAATGGTAGTAAAGTGTGGAAGTTGGTTATTTATAGTTCTATACATGTAAATACCCAGGTTATATTTAACTAGCTCAGATACAGTTAATATATTGTTTTCGTGAAGTAGTGACTTAGCGTTAGAGAGATATGGGCTTGACGTGAGAATTTTTATCGCTTGGTTTTGAATTGTCTGAACTGAAGTAAGATGAGTGGTGTATGTGTTACCCCATGAAGTAATACAGTAAGAAATGTGCGAATGAACAAAAGAAAAATACAGTGACATAAGTATTGATGGATTGAAATAAAGATGAGATTTAATCAGTAGTCGAACGCGATACATCATTTTTTTTCCTAATATATGTAACATGTCGGTGGTATTTCAAGTTACTGTCGAGTTAGCTTTGCACTACGTAGCTATCTCCCCAAACCAATGGAGCGACTGCACAATAACACTAGAAGCAGTGAGTGAGCATCTCAGCAAAGCAGTGTGCTCACCGTGTGCCAAGTAAATGCCTCTCCTGAATTCTTTAAGTTTTGCTGAAATGCAGCATTACTCTGAAATTAAAGCGGAACTCAGAATGGAAGCATGAGCGAGTTGGTGTGCGTTCATCTTGGTTGATACAACAGTGCACATGAGACAATGACAAAGAATAAAAGCATCCGGGTCCTGTGTTTCTTATTCTTTTCATCGTCTGATGTGCACTGTATCAACGAAGATGAAAAACTGGAGTCTCTTAATTATTTTTTTGTTGATGTGCAACATCTATGCCTTATCTTTTTCCTCACATATAAAACTAATTTCCATTTGCAGATATCAGGGACACTGTGAAGTACAAGGAAGTCATGAAACAGTATCCTTTGACTTGAAATGATAATGGCAACAGGCCGCTCTGACTGATGCTCTCAGGTTTAAGTGCACATACATGCCCCCATAGAATGGAAGGAGGGATAGCCGCCAAGGTAGCTCAGTTGGCTGATTATGGGACACGTTATTCGAAGGTCGCGGGTTCGGTTTCTGTCTACGGCAAGTAATCTTTTAGTCCACTTTTCTTTCTTCATAATTATATTACAATTACTTCCAATAATATCCCCTATACTTTCCTTGGCATAATAGTCTTTCAGTTCTTGTTAATATTGCACATGTGTGTATTTTAAAATTTTTTTGAAGGATATATTGCTTCACAACTTGGGAATTCATTGCAAAAAAATTTTTTAATGCGCTGGAAGATGAGCAACCAAATAAGGTGACTTGCATTGTAATGCTAAGGTGCTAGTCAACTTTATAAAGACGAGATGTCAGTGAGCATATAAAAACTTTTTGTCTGAAAAGCAGGTGTCTAACATGTGTAATGTGTGTAACGAAAACTCCATTTGGGCTGCACAAGGCAGGAACAGGTTATCTGAAAGATCATTGTGAGTAACCTCCCAGCTTGTGAGATGTTTTGGTTCCCTAACAGAGGGTTCTCTAGTTTTTCTACTCCATCTCCTCTTTTAAGATAAACAAAGCACTCATATGGTCATCTTATTACCTCTTGTTGCTTATTTCTGACACTTCTTTATTTGGCAGCTTGTCTATTTTTAATTTTACTGTGTAGATTATATGTTGCATATAAACCATCTGTATGTACTTGTGCATTTGTATTTTGACTCCCAGGTATTTGATATAAAAGTGAGCTGAAATGCAATCTTTATTCATGTAGGTATATATGAATGCACTCAGTTTTGCCCAACACTGATGCACTCAGTTCTATTGCTTGCATAGATTATATGGGGGTTTGCAAGGTGTTTCTGCAATTACGAGGCCTTTGTTTTAGTCAGGAAGCACGCAATTTATTTGCTTCCTTAGCTGTTTATAGGTATGGCTTAGGCCCGAATGGTGCCATCGTCACATCACTCAACCTTTTCTCTACTCGCTTCTACCAGGTAAGTTTTCTGTGACGAGCTTCTTGATAACTGGCACTTTCTTTCGTTATAGTTATTCTCCATAAAAGCCGCAAGCTCACAGTATGCTAGCAGCTTCGAACTGACAGACTGAGTTGTTTGTTCAAAACTTGTCGCTTGGAGCCACTGTTCAGACAAGATGCTTGCCTTGACAGAGAAAATTACTGCTTTACTTTTCTGGTTCCAGCGGCATATGTTGTTCAATAACTTCTCTCTCTTTTTTTGAGTGTTAGTTCAGTCTTTGCATGAGCGTAAGTCATGAGTGAGCAGTTCTCAAGTGTGAAGCGCTGCAGCCAAGCAGACAATAAATCCAACCTGACCTTGCTGGCTGACTAGGAACAATGAATTTTCCAGTGTTTGGATACTCCTCTGTTGGTTCTACCTTCTTGTTTTTCCATTATTAGGCTTTAATATTGGTGCGTAAAACTTTTCACATTTCTTTTTCTTCATGCTGATTGTTCATTCTACTCTTATTTCACAAACTGAGGCACTACACAGAACGATGTTGATCTTGCATTTGTGATGGGCACACTCCTGCAGTCTATTCCAAATTTGTCGTAGTTCGTCCAAAATTGGTCCTTTTGTAAGATAATATGAACAATTTATTTGTAAATTAAGGTAAATGTTTTAAAAGTGTTGAATGATGGGTTGACCAAGACTCAAGAAATAAAAAAAATGCATGAGAGAATTCACAGTGGTAGTTGCATAGCCCCCCCCCTTTTTTTTTTAGTATTGCACAGAGCTAAATATAGGGCAACTTGCTCCAAGCTAGTTTTCGTATCTACCTGTAGTGGACATCGTCCGGGAAGCTGTGTTGCTGAAAAGAACGAAAAAACTCTCCGAGCTTTCTGCTTCTTGAAAGCCATTTGTGAAAGTAACTACATTGTGTACGTGTCCCGCCGAAGGTGCATTCAGGACAGCATGAGCAAAAATGCTTGCAGCTGTCTTCTGCATGCTATCGACTCCCTTTCACTGCCGCTTTCATGAGTATATTTACATGTTTTATATATAAAGTGCTTAGGTTTTCAAATGTGTAAGCTCGTTTCAGCATGTTATGAGATGATGAGCAGGATGCAGTCAGCTTGGCTGCAAAACAACGAACCTAGTGGACCCATTGTTGCAGTTCTTTACTCAGTTGGCATGCCCAGGAACAAGGACATCGTTCTGTATTTTGTTAGTGGCAGGCATAGTGTACATACAGTACTAATTTCCTGCCTATGTATCGATGCACAGATTCTTACTATATACCTGCCCTAGTGTAGTGGATTACCAGTTGGACATTAGCTGGGAACAATTTTTTTTTGTCATGTCACAATTTAAATGTATGTGTGCATTGCGGGGAACTTCTTGCCTACTACCGTGTAAATTTATTGTTGAAGCAACGCACATGGTTCCAAAAGAGCAATTACACAGTAAGCAGAGTTTAGGTGCTGTCTAAATTCACTGTTGGTTCTTAAGGGGCCGTAAACCACCTCCGATATTCTTTCAAACATTTCAAGTAAACACATGCATCGTGTGAAGAATGCCATCGCGATCAACAATTCTACACGTGGCAGCGCTACGAGCCAGCCACCAGCGCACCACAAATTCCAAAAAGAATCTCTCCTACATTTCGGGCCTTTTGTGCCTCCTTGTGACGCATCGTTTCAATATCTCTAATGCACCGATCCAAATAGGCTGTGATTGGTCGAGCGAGAGCCTACGACTGCCGGTCAGTCATCAAGCAGCTAGCTGTCCACGCTGCTTGTTGTTGTTTGTCGTGTTGCCTGTGTGCGTGCGCCCGCTAACGAATCAGCTGTAGAGGTTGTCTGGCACGACGTGTCTCCGTATGGGTCAATCGTGTTGGCGATCTTTTAAAGGTGTGTGCGCATTGCAGGGTCCATGCCGACATGGTTCGTATAGACACGGCAGTCACGGTTCGCCAACAAGCACACAGCTACAACGCAACTGATGGAGTTGCCGCGACCAAAAGTAGACGGTGTTTCAAGCAGCGCGTCAGCGATCATGTATGCCCATGCGAAATTCGCAGGGGCGTTCGGCAAGAGGGAAAAGTGGCTTGGGAAAGGATACCATGGTGGGTAGCGCAGGAGAGAGTGAAAGGAGTGATCTTTGCTGTTTCTGTCAAATGCGTCTAACGCTGCTATTACGGCACGGTTTCGAAAAATTCTCACGGCTCCGTGCTCGTTGTATACTCGTGCACAATTTCCCCTCCACAACTGAATTTTGACCTCTGAGTGGTTTACGGGCTCTTTAATGTGGTTCTGGTTTGCCATCTCGCAGGTTGTGCAGTTGATACACAAAAGGAAGTCTGAGCTTGAGTAAGTAATGAGCCCCTCTTGTTTTAGCAGATGGCTGGCGGCACCAGCTTATGCGAATTTTTCAATTGCATGTCACCTCATTTCTTGCAGGTATGTCATCTTTGACACACCGGGACAGATCGAAGTCTTCACATGGTCTGCATCTGGGAATATCATCACAGAAACTCTGGTTTGTGCATAGTCCTTATTTGCAGCTATTGCATACACAGACACAAAGGCAGGGGCAAACAGAGACAATATGCCTAGTCTGTGTGTTGAGAACAAAAGTTCAGTGGGTGATAAAGGCATGAAATGATAAGAGAGTCCGATGAATGGGTACTGCTGAAGCTAACATTTAGGTATAGCTACACTCAAACCTCGTTATAACAGAGTTGCATCTTACACGAAAATGAGGTTGTTATATCAAAAAATTTGTTCCTAACACTATATCTATTGTAAGGGTGTATCTCGTGTACTTCTTTATAACCAATATTTTGTTATATCAGGGTATGAGTGTGCTTGCTTTGAAGGTAACTCCCCTTGCTGAAATATTGACTCCAGTAAAATGTCTTTTGTTAACAAGTTCTGTGTTTGTGTTTCACTTTCATCCACTACTTCACATAATCATAATGACAAAAATTTAGTTGCACTAGCACCAAGTGTACTCGCACAACAAGAGGCACCATGAAGGAACAAAGCTGTAGTGTGTGTGATGGACTTGGCCAAATGGCTACCCCCTTGGGTTTGTCGTATTTCAAACTTTGACATGAAAATATTCTCCAGTAGACAGCTTCTAGACAGAGTCTCATTATTATTAATTTTTTCAAGCAGTATCTTGTGTGCAGCTTATTCCTTCATATTGGGAGTAAAGTTTTGAATAAGATGCGCTGACAATGATGCAGGAAGAAAAGCAACACACCACAGGTCTTTCCTTTGGGTGTGTTTTGCGGGGAACCCTACTCGCGATGTGCAATTGACTAGCTTGGGCAAGCTCAATCCTCATTTACTTCATAGCCTTGTGTGACCTGCCCAATGTTCTCCAACACGAGGTAGCAGCATTGCTTGGTGCTCTTTCATTTCAGGCATCTGAATTTCCCACAGTGGTAGTGTACGTGATGGACATGGTTCGCAGCACAAACCCAGTCACATTCATGTCCAACATGCTTTACGCATGCAGTATTCTCTACAGGACAAAGCTGCCTTTTATTATTGCCATGAACAAGGTAAGCTGCATCATGATCACCTACCGTTGCAGGCAACTGTGTTTCTGAAGGGCAAAGACTTACAATCGGGTTCTACTTTTTGGGTGTATCATAGTCGGTATAGAATGTCATATACTTGTTGGCATAAGTTTAAACCTGCTGCATAGTGTGCAAACATGACAGTACTCTTATGTCAGTGCACATTATGCAATGCTGCACACATCTTGAACCATTAGATCACGTCTCCGCGGTAAAGGTAATCCACGGAGACACCGGGACAAAGGGGCCCGGTTGCTCGAGCGAGGGCAAAGGCGCTCGCGTTGGCTTCGAAGGGAGACGGGTCGGCGTAGCTAGGCCACGCACTAGGACACCGTACTGCCCTTCGGCCGTGAGTACGCAGCGGGGCAACAAAAGGTGAGCGTTCGCATCGGGCGCGAGGCGCCGTCAGCGAAGTCCGACGAGCCCCGAGCGACGGGACTCGACGGACGGAAAAGAATACGTGGCTCACCGTTTGAAGTCCCGGACTGTACTCGCCGCTCCCGACGCAACGCGCGAAAACCTCTCGGGAGGCTCCCCGCGCGGCGCCACAGTCAACATCCGCTACCGGGTGAGGGAGTTAAACGTCACTCCGCCCTTCCCAGCGCGGCAGACAGCAAAGGAGGGCAGACATGTCGGGACATGAGAATGGCAGAAAGGCGGGAAAGCCCGCGCAAAGGCAGCGGGCCAGCCTCAATTCCCACAAGTTATAGTTTAAAGGGGTGGTGCCCTCAAATTTCGAGTATAAAACAAGCCTCTTGTGGGTTTCCTCTCATTTCTAGGACACTCCGCACGTATGGTCGGACACAGCAAACGTTTAGAACATGTTTTAGTTCACCTCCAAAGTGTACCTAAATGCTCCGACCGAAGCCCATCGCAAGCGCGTCTAGAACTGTCGGAGCTCTGTAGGCAGGGCTACGAAAGTTGCAGTGACGTCACACCAGATCTGTAGAGGGCGTAGGCGCATGCAGGTTTCCCCTTCAGGGGGAAGGAAGCTTCATCGCAGCTCACCCCCTTCCTATTATATCAGTGTATGAGGCTGACTCGCGCCTACTTTTTATTATGTCGATGTGTGGGGGGTGTGTTTGCACATACCCCCCTCGTAGGTGACTACGGGAGTGGCTGCCCCCTTACCCCCCTCCAGTGCGTACCGGCAAAGGATCGCGGCTTCTACACGTATGTTTTGCTGGTGCTTGTGTGGCATGTGTGTGCAAGAAAACAAGCGAGAGCAGACAATAATCAGCACGGCGTGCGTAAGTGCCTTGTGTGGCCCCATGACCAAGCCAGCTAGACTGCTATATCACAACCCAATTCGGCGCTCAGATACCGAAACTGAAGATTGTCCACATAAAAAGGCGATATTCATTTATTTAGCGAGAATAAATGAATCTTTGTGTGTGCAAAGAACGCGCAAGCCGCAGAAATGGTGACGCCCCCCTCCCTATAAACGTAATAAAAGAAGGGCGTGGGAGCCTTTATTTATCTGTAACTGTTTTCTTGTGCTGTTGGAAGCTACATTTTATTGCCTTAAATATGAGAAATAAATGCAATGGTTTTTGTAGTGATGCCTTTTTCAATGCTAATGCCTTTTCATTCTTCTTGTGCTTGGTCATTGGTCAGGGTGACACTGCACGCCGCTCTGACCAATGACCAAGTGCGGCTGCATTTCCGTTGGAGGCGGAAATGCTGTAGGCCCGTGTTAAAGAACCCCGGGTGGTCGAAATTTCCGCAGTCCTCCACTACAGCGGCTCTCATAATCATATGGTGGTTTTGGGATGTTAAACCTTACAAATAAATCGATCAAAGAAAGTCAAATCAAAATCGAAGGCATTAGCATCAGAACAGGTGCAATTTCTCTAATCAAGCTCTCATTTTCAGAATGAAGCTGACTACAAATGACTGCCACTACTTGTCTGCTTATGTCGTCGTTAGCTCAGATGAAAAGCAATCATCTAGGAAATGTGTTGGCCTTTGTTTTGAGTCATTGATGGGGACAAATTTTTCATCAGCCTCGTTGCAAGAAAGCTGTTTTTCTGAAAAATATGTTAAGGGTATGCTTGGTAGTGTCATGCTAATTATATGTGGATCACAACATACTTCTTTTATTTTATTGCCTTATACAGGCTATTCGCTGTTGTAAACAAACTGCATATAATGGTGAACATAAAGAAATAATGGGCAGTGTGCCATCAATTTATTTTGGTTCTTTCGTTCATAATTGGTTAGAGCAGAAACAATTAGAATTGGTTAGGTTTACTGGAGCTTCTTTTTTTCTTTCTCCCTGAAATCAATTTGTCCCTGAGTGGGGTTTGATGAGTGCCCCATGCGTCTCGCGCAGGTTGATGTGGTGGACCACCAGTTTGCGGTGCAGTGGATGCAAGACTTTGAGGTCTTTCAGGATGCGCTGCAGGGCGAGACGTCGCACGTCTCCAACCTCAGTCGTTCGCTCAGCTACGTGCTGGACGAGTTCTACGCCAACCTGAACGCCGTTGGCGTGTCTGCCGTGACAGGAAAGGGTGTGCTCGAGTTCATCGAGGCCCTGCAGAAAGCTCGTCACGAATACGACACGTGAGTAGCTGCAATTGTGGCATTGACTACCGTCTTTGCGGCAGCGTGAACAAGGAGGATTGAAAGAGGAAGGACAGGGAGGCTAGCCAGTTCTCAGACCGGCTGGCTACCGTGTAGCGTGGAGAAAGTGCTAGTGATCTTATTAGGGGTGTTTGAACGTATTAACAATTTCGAAAAACGAATCAAATAGCACATATTTGTACTACCGAATATTTTTGTAATAACCTTCGAATAATCAGCATTGACGGGGAATTCCCACAGGAACCATACGTTGAAAGAGTGAAGGATTGTTTTTGTTTTAATTGGTGAAATACAAAGATGCATGCAGGTAAAGTTTTTACGAGACTATCAAAACTATACTCATCATTGGATGAAGGAATTTCTGCTTTGAGCTCCAGTGTTGCTAAAGTGAATGTGTCCTCAACCCACTGTCATTATCCTGAGATTCATTATGTTCATTCATAAAGTGTTATGAAATGTTGTTTAACCTTTTGATCTTAGTGTTAAGCTGGTGACAAAGTGCCGCCTCAAATACAACATAACTGCTGTATTCAGCCTATAGTTAAAAATACCTTTAAGATTCTAGTTTTTACTGTATAAGGGCTTACCTCAGTTTACATAATTGTGGCATGTTTTACTGGCTAAACGTAATGGTAGTGTTGATTTCTTACAGTTTTTGTATACTTGTTTGAGATAACTTTGCCTTTCTTTAAAATGGCTGCCTTACTCTTCAATGGCTATTGTATTCGATATGTGCAGTCAAACCCCTTACAAGAGACACTAACATAAGAGGCAAGTGGGTATAGGCGACACCAGTGTGCCTACAGCATAACAAGGATTGATAGAAAATGCATACGTGGTACTTATATTCTTGCTTGTCAACAATCGCTAGAGTTTATTGCTTGCTTCCATTCCTGGGTACCAGCACTTATTCATATATGTCAACTAACGCTTGTCTAGCTCTGACACACATTTTAAGTATCAGTCAGTGCACAAGTGGGTAAAGCGTCCTTGTTTATCCAAAGCCCCATACTCTCCTTGAACTCTTGTTTTGTACTCCCTTCTTATTCTCTTTTGCACATTCCTTTGTACACATTTATTTGCATCTTTCCTTTGACCAGAAGTATGTACTTCATAAATGTCAGTGTGCAAATCCTGTGTACCCGTAATGCCAGGCAACTGAAGTACAAAGAGTATAGTTCATCAGTGAAACATGCCAAGAAATTGGCAGTCCTCTGACTCACCAGATAGGAATACTGAGCTAGTGTTCACCCAAAGTGGAACATTACTCACAGTCTTGCGAACCAAAGTGGGTGCGAGTGCCAGTGCCCCAATGTCAAGGATATGGAGCCACTTCCTCATGCACCTCGGCTATCCATGCCGTCTGGTGGCAGTAACAGAGAAGAATTCGGATTTGTAGCTCTGGTATAGGTGTACCCCTTATAAGAGGCATGCACCGAGGAGCCATTTTTGTCTTTAATAAGCAGGCTAGCATGTTCAAATTTTCCAATCAAGCCTTATTTCAATGTAGGCACACTGGTGTCTCGTGTATCCAATTGTCTCTTACATCAGTGTCTCTGGTAAAGGGAATAAACTGTATTGGAATTTCAGCTCTAGTATTGGAGTTATAGGTGCGTAATTATGTCTCCGTACGAGACCTCCCCGACTATTCAGTTGGCAAGCAGGAAAGCTGAACGCCTAGAACTCAGCGGTTTATGCATAAGGGGAAGACGGAATGTCGATGTTTATGAAAAGGATACTATATATTATGTATACACAGCACTAGCAAGTCATAACATTTCAGCTTACGTAAGCTCCTAAATTCGATAGCCGAGACGTGTCGGTGCGCAAAAGCTATAGCCCTGTGATCATCTGTGCACTTGTCGTAGCAACATCATCTTAGTGCGTCGTTAACTTCCATTTGAGAAGGAGACTCTGTACTACTTATGTTGATCATTCCAAGAAAAATGGACCTCTCAGTTCACTTACTTTGCCTAATTTTAATGCTCAGCTTTGAGAGGGACAAAGTGTGAGTGCAAAAATGCTTATGTAATAAAAAAAAATTATTCTGGGCCAGCAAGGAGACTGAGAACAATTATGTCCAAATTTACACATTATGAATTTTCCTTCACAAATTTCAATTGCAACAGGATAAGAACAGTATGTTTGCATAATACTAAGTAGAAATTTAGTTATCTTTTCTATGTTTCTTGCTATAGTATTATGTAATAATCTTAAGAGCGTGGATGGCTTGACAAACCTTGTTGGGCTGACTTCTGGGCGGATCAACAAATTATTCATAATATTTCATATATGTGTGCATCTTGCATTTTGTGAAGCAGAAATTTTTATAAGGCACACATATTATTTCATGGATCTCTGCAGAAATCTGTACAGCTTAGATAATAGTACCCCTGTCACATGGCCACCACCAAACTCCAAAACTCTGTCAACGTAAATCTCCCCTAGGAAAGTCGATCGAGTTGTGGCAGTGTCACAACATGGCAATTACAAGGTTCTAATAGTTGCTGCAAGGGGCTCAGTTGGCGCTGTTTGATTTTCGCAGAAATATCCTAATTTTATCTCTAGTTACATTTTTTGTGAATCTTCTTTATGTGGTTTTTACAAAAACTCACTACTAAGTAGGTCTGAAGTGAACAAAGCATTAAAAGTTATTTTAAATGAAAATGCATTCACTAAATATAGTGATACTGGCCACCTTATGCCTAACGCTATGTTTGTTTACAATTGCACCATGGTCAGGAACTAGTTGTTTTGTTGCCCGAAAGTTCTTGTGTTTCCTTGCCTTGTGAGTGCAAATTTTGTCTTCTGCATAGTGTGCTGTGTCTTCAGCTGGTGACAATGATGCAGCAGTGTCGGTCATTCCTCTCATGGGCAAACGCCAACACGGTGATGACCACTGCATGCACGGACGAAATATCGACCCGACTCACAAGGCACGTCGCGTTGGACACCGGTGTGGAGAGTAGCCACACTCTGGCAGGCGTATGTGGGTGAAGAAACGCACATTATGAATGAGCACTGCAAAGGAGGAACATTTAATATTTTCAAAATATGTTATTGTTTTCACTGCGGCAATTTAGCACTCGAAATTTTTTTTGACTTGCAGACTACTGGAGACGAGAGTACCTCGTTTCGCGGCAAAGGGAGATCGCCGAAGTTTTTTTGCGAAATGCTTCGTTTACGTCCGTTTGCACAGGGGTGGCCATGTGACACGGATTGCATCTCCCTTATTATAAGGACGAGGGAGTTAAACAGTGTTTGCGGGTGCCCATGTGACTGGGGTGTAAAAGACCTGCTTTCATCGACACTCAAAATTCTATCAGCCTAGCTTAAATTCTCTGATCGCTTAGAATAATTTATTTTTCATAACTCAGATATTTTTCATATCTATAATAACAAGTGGATAAGTGGCCGTGTCTTACGCAAGTCTTTTTACTACTTTTCACAGCGTATATAGACCGGAGTATGAGCAGCTCAAGAAGAAAAAGGTGAGTGATTCTGATTTTCATTTTTTTTTCTACTACCGTATATACTCGTGTAAGGGCCGCACTTTTTTTTCGAAAATTTTGCTAGGTGCGGCCCTTACACGAATCAGGCCGATTTAGTACAGGCCAAAGGTCTGTACTGTTTATGCAACAGTAGCAGAGTGCAAGAGTCACAAATGACATGCCAGAAATGTTTTTATTCGGATTCCATTTCGCTGTCCTCGTTCTCGGAGGAGCTCGCCTCGGCGTCCGCGTCTTCCCAGAGACGGTCATCTTCGGTGCCGTTCATGGAGTTCGAAATTCCCGTTACCTTGAAGCTTTTAGCAACTACTTCTACTGACATGGCACGCCACGCATTCAAAATCCATTCACACACCTGTTGGAGCGACGCCCGCTTCAGCCGTCCTGTAGGGGTCTTCTCGTGGACGCCTCCAGCCATCCATTCAGAGTAACATCGGCGAAATTCCACTTTGAATGGTCTGTTGACGCATACGTCGAGCGGCTGCAGCACACTCGTCAGGCCACCGGGAATGACGGCCAAGTCCGTACGAGTTGCGGCAACTCGGTTCTTGACGCGGTCGGTCAAGTGGCCCCTAAAGCTGTCCAAAACAAGGAGGGCTTTCCGTTGTAACAGCCCTCCAGGTCTGTTTGCCCAGACGGTCTTAATCCAGTCAACGACCAGTTCCTCGGACATCCAGCCCTTCTCTTGCGCACGTACGACGATTCCCTGAGGGAACTTCTCTTTTGGGAGAGTCTTCCTTTTAAATACGACGTACGGCGGAAGCCTCCTGCCGTCTGCCGTGATGCACAACATCACAGTGCACCTTTGGCGTTCTGCACCAGTCGTGCGCACAGACACACTTTTCGCACCTTTTAAATCCACTGTGGTGCTTTCCGGTGCATCGAACCACACAGGTGTCTGGTCCGCATTCCCAATTTGGGACAGGTCGTATTCATGCTCCCTCCTGAGAGCATTCACGAAGCGATGAAACTTAATGACGTGGTCTTCGTACTCGCGCGGCAGTTTTTGGCAAATCGTCGTTCGGCGCCGAATAGAAAGCTGGGTACGGTTCATAAACCGCGTAGCCCAGCCCCGACTTGCCTTGAATTGTGCCGGGGGTATTTCCATGTGGCGAGCGATGCTGAGGGCTTTGACGCGTATCATGTCAGTCGATACGGCGTAGCCGTCCCTTCGTGTGTCGACGACGTAGTTGACGAGCTCGCTTTCGAGTTGCGGGTACTTGCACTTTTTCCCGCGAAACGCCTTTCGGCTCCTGTTAGTAGCGGCGAGGGCATCTTTCTGATTCATCCAGTAACGCACGCGCTTCTCATCGACGTCGTACTTTCGTCCAGCTTCCCGCTTCCCGTGCTCCTCGGCATAGTCAATCACTTGCAGCTTAAATGCTGCAGTGAATGATCTCAGATGCCGGCCCATCGTCCGTCACGTGCGCTGGCTTCTGCAGGGTTCACTACAACCAACAAAGTGACACCGACGACACCGATCTGAAGTCGCGCTGCCAACGTATCGACACGATGCTAGGAACGATGCCAACAAAGAGGCCGCACAAGGCAAATATGGCGGCGCGCTGTCAACAGCGTGGTCGGCGCGTCGGCGGAAGTAGAATAAAAGCGGAAAAGCGTGCAGCGCCATCTGGCTGTAAATGAACTAACTACACTTTTCTGGCGGGACATTTTGAACTTTTGTTTTTTTTTTTTCGAAATATCCGCTTTCAAAGTTGGGGTGCGGCCCTTACACGAGGGCGGCCCTTACACGAGTATATACGGTAAACTTCAGAACTACTGTCATGTCATAATTTTTTATATTTATTGAATTTTATACTGTTATTATTATTTTTCATCTCTTGAATTCTTCATATTTATTACGTGTCCGTACTTTCTCGCAGCCTACATTTGAGCTAGTGTTTCAGGCCACATTTAGAAGAAGCAGTTTCATCCATGGATACAACCAGTGAGATCACTTCAGCTGTAGGCGCTGTTTCCATCTGCCATCGACAGCTTTACTTGTTCCATATATTGAAAAAGAGGGATGTGACTGTCATCGCCAGTATACAACGATGAAAACTGTGTGCATCTTGAAGTAGTTAGTACTGGTTTTATGCTTCCAAAGCTGCTACTTACCTTTAAATTGAGGATATGCGGAATAGCGCGGGTGGTATTGAAAAATGCTTTTGTGCGTCGTATACCGCACTTTACGGCAGTGCATTGAAGTGCCGAGCATTTGCCTACTGCGGGCTGTGCGTGTTGTACGGAGGTTGAGGCTCCCCATCTGTGCTTTTAGGAAGATGCGTCATTGGCCGACCAGAGGAAGCAGCTGGAGCGGTTAAAACTGGATGTTGCCGAAGGGGACAGTGTTCCTCTGATGGGTGAGCTGCTGAAGCCAGGAAACGTTTGTTCCAAACTAATACTTGAGTTTTTCTACGCTACCAATAAAGTGTGAAGCTTGCTGTGCTTTTGAATTGCTCACGTCACAGTCGATTCTCATGTTGTAGGTAGTCTTACGTCGAAGTGCAAAAGTATAAGAGCCTGTATACATAATAGAGAAGTTTCAGAGCTGTGTATGTTCTAATTCATGCAAAATGGACTTGTGAGCTCAAAGCTACAGAAGTGGTAAAAATCGGCTGTTTTTTTTTTTTTTTTTTTTTTTTTTTTCCAAGGCATTGCACACTGCAATTCAAATATTGCAAAAGAGTTGTACATTTCAAGTTCACTACTCCTACTTCTGCTCTTCGCAAGAAATTGTAAAGGGGTTTTCGTGAACAACTGCATGCAATTCAACCATTTCTCTTCTTGCAGAATGGTAGTTTCATATGAAAATCGTGGATAAATGCTTCGTTATGTTGAAGATGAAAATATCTGGCACCTCATGAACATAAAAGTAAGAAGCTAACGACTTTGTTATATTAAAGAGTAGCTTATTAGCAGGGCACAAATGCATTTTGGTGGTTGCTAAAACTGACCATAGTTAGTGTTTACGTTAAATATGATGAAGCATAACTTCTAATACCTGTCCTGCAAACAATGTGAGCTATATTCTGCAGCTGCTATGTTTAGTACTGTTTTAGTGCTTCACACCTTGAAAAAAGATTAAAACTAACTGAATATTGATGTATAGTGAGCGGAACTTCAAAAACCATGGCATGTGCGTTTGTGTGCGTCTGATTTTTTATACTTCTACTATATTATAAGAGTTCTTGAACTGATATTGTGTGAAAGGGTTCGAAGAGGTTTAACATAATGCCACAACAGTCAACTTGACTACATCAAACGGGGCAGGAATTTGCTTGATTACATCAAATTGAACGGCCACAACAGCCCATGTAGGGTTGTAAAATGGTACTTTGTTATGACCATCAACACACCTTACAATACCAAAATTTTTTTAATACATCTTATGCTTTAGAACAGTTGTGTTAAGCTACCCGGGTGCACATAGCAATGTTGTTTCATAGTGAGATTCAACTGTAGGTTTGTCAATGCAGATATATCTTATTTTTAAGGCAGCTTGCTTGACGTTGTTTACAATGCTGCGAACTCCCGATTTGACCAGGAGTATCCTGATTGCTGGCCAGTCCTCCCGGTTATATAGTCCTAGTTATATACAGCTTGGCATGTTACCTTTCTTTCAATTATGAACTCACGATAGCTTCACTCCAGTGCTTGCCAAGTAAGCTTCGCTGTCGTAGAATGTTATGTGGTTGAGTGTGCTAAGTGTGGGAAAAGACTGCTGTATTTCTGGGTCGTTGCAGATTTTGCTCTGTGGTGCGTAATCACACATGCGTGCTGCAATTACCAGCACTGCTACAATTGTAGCTGTGTAGGAACCTTACTGCAACCATTTGAAGCTGTAAAATGTTACGGGGGGGGGGGGGGGGGGGGGAAGAGGAATGACAGAAAAGGGCGTATTTACAATATTTACAGTCCACATTAGTGGGGGCAAAAACAACCAAGATGACGAGAGCAGGCAACAGCTGGTCCTTTTCTTCTTCGTCGTCCTTTAGGTGAGCGGCACATAACATTACCCTCCGGTGGCGAAGGCACCGACTCGGTTCAGCCGGAGAAAGACAGGAGTGAAAGTGGTCACTATACATGTGTGTTGAGGGAGCCCGGTGTAAGATAAGGCTTCAGACGGACAATGTCAACGATTTCCGTGTGGGGTGTCGAGGATGAAGACAATTGTTCGATTTCATATGTGAGGTCGGTCACTTGGTGGCGCACACGGTATGGTCCGGAGTACAGGAACAGTAGCTTCTCAAAAAGGCCAATATGGTGTGCTGGGGACCACAGGAGGACAAGAGATTTTAGAGAAGGAGGAAGATACAACCTTATTTGAAAACAAAAAATCAAAATAAATATAGTTGGGCACCTAGACGTCCGGGAGCCCCCTGGCCGACATCTCTAGGCAGGCCCGGTGCACCAGCCACAACTGGTCGTCCGAGCCAGTGGCCCGAAGAGCGGCCAGCCTCCCACTAGGAAAGGGAAGGGTTAGGGATAGGGTCTACTGCCACAGGCTTTGGGCAGTTCCACAAGCAGTGGAAAAGATCAGCCCGGGGTGCCCCGCAGGTGGTGCAATATGGTTGGTGAAGAGTGGAGTAAAATAGGGAGAAATCAATGCTTTTGTCTGCAACTGGCGCCAAACTGAACTCTGATTAGGGGTGAGGGAGAAGTGTGGAGCAGGGAAATCTCGTCTGTCGTTTCGGTAATACCTCATAATCTCATGGTAGGTGCAGATTCCCTCTAGTGGTTTTCTCACGGGTTCGGGTGAGCGAGCCCCCAGGGTCCGGATGGAAAGACCTCGGACATGCGCATGAACGCGCTCATTCCCGGGGATACACCCATGGCCAGGCACACACGTAATAGTCACCGGATGGAGAAGTGAAGGAATGTTGCTCAGTATGTGCGAGACTGTCTTTGGTGCTATGCCCTGACGGAAGTATCGATAATCGCTCTAGGAATCAGTGCAAATATCTGCAATGTTAGAATCCGCGGCTGCATGCACCACTGCTAGTGCAACCCCCTCAGCCACGTCGGGGCGTGTCGTTTTAATGGACGCGGAAATGCTAATGCGCCCGTCTTCTGTCATGGCAGCAGCCATGGCCGTTCCTTCAAGTGGCCCTACTACAGCGTCGACATAGAGGACGTCTTCACGATTTTTGTACCATCATATGTAATAATCGGCGCGTACCTTGCATCAGCCCGGATAGTGTTGTGGATTCATGTTGCGCGGCAATGGTTTGAGTTGCATGTGTGCCGCGACCCTTATTGGAATAGGCGACCGTGCTTCTTCGTTACGCATCGTGTCGCTTGATTCGAGCCCCAGGGTTCGGAGCAGGTTCTGCCCTGTAGGTGTCCAAGAAAAGCGCAGGAGCTGATTGCTTCTCTGTGCCTCTACTATTTCTTGCACTGTACTATACAGACCAGTCTCTAGGGGGAGAGAAGTTTTGGTGCGCATCGGCAACCTCAATGCGGTTTTACCGTATTTACTCCTCGTAATCGATGAATCGGTACTCCGCGTAATCTTCGCACTCGCATAATTCTCGCACTCCCCACATCACCAAACAAAAATACATTTTTTTTTCCTTGAGTAATTGCCGCAATAATGTCGTCGGCTTGTTCCAGGAGGGATGGATAAATGTGGCTGTATCCTTTAGATCGGGAGGCGGCTAACGCCACCTAGCCGTAATACTTGGTGAACTAACCACAAGATTTATCTTTTTTTTTCCTTTAAATAGTGAGGTTGAGGATCCGTACTCTGCAGTGAAGGGTTTAATTTTCACTCGTGCCTTGACTTTAGCCACCAATCAGATAACCTCCTTCTAGTTAATTCTACCCGCTTAAAGTCCATTTTGCCCTCCCTGTTCCTAAACCCCAGTGCTTTGAAAAACTCTGCGCCATCATCCTGATCTAAAGGGTGAAGCCCTTTACAGAACATTATCAAGTGTTCGGCAGTTTCTTCTTCCTCTCCACACTCACTGCATACTGTGTCTACCCTTTCGTATTTGGCCCGATATGTATTGGTTCACAATACTCCCGTCCTGGCCTCAAACAGTAGTGAACTACCCCGAGTATTATCATAGATCCTTTCTTTGGCAATTTCCTGCTTAAAAGTTCGATAGATCTCTAGTGCGGACTTCTAAATCATGCCAATTCTCCACATGTCAGTTTCCGTTTCCTTCACTTTCTTCTTAACCGATAGCTCTTTTTAGTCTGTCCCCCTGCTGTTTTCCATGTATTAACCAGTCAATTTCCTGGTTCGCTTCCTCCATTTTGTATCGACATTCTTTATGTACAAGTAGCTGAAAACCTTCCTAGCCCAACGCTCCTCCCCCATTTCTCTCAATCCCTTCTCAAATTTTATCTTGCTGCTAGCTTCCCTGCCCTCAAATGATGTCCATCCCATATCACCTTGTACTCCTTGATTTGGTGTATTCCCGTGAGCTCCTAAAGCAAGCCTACCTATTCCACGTTGCTTAATTTCTAATCTTGCTTGAACTTCTGATCTCATGCACAAGACCGCATTGCCGAACGTCAGCCCAGGAACCATGACCCCTTTCCATATTCCTCTCACAACATCATACCTATTGTAATTCCACAGTGCTCCGTTTTTCATCACTGCTGCATTCCTGTTACCTTTAGTCGTCCCGTATATTTCGTGTTCCCTGAGGTACTCGGTCCTTGTCTATTGTGGTGCATAAAGCACTTCTTTGTTAAAATTTTTCTGTCACCGTTGTTCTTATATATTCAATAGCTTCGTCCCCTTCTAGCCTAGCACCTTGAGCTGTAGTTATAAACCTCTGCTCTAGGTTTGTTTCATTTCTTAGGGAATTTAGATGGTTCCGAAATTTCGCAGCTGTCTTTCTGCCCTTTTTATGTACTTCTGCCAGCCACTGAGCACCCTTTCTTCTAATCTTTTCATTGATCAGGAGGGATGCTTCCCTTCTAGAGCTTAGAAAGATGTCCCATTTTCTTTCAACCTCATCTGTCGGTTCACCCCGCTGTTTAGCATGTCTGTTTTCCCAAGAGGCTTCCTGACGTTTTGCCATGGCTCTCTTAGCTTTTTCCTCCCACCAACTCTTGGGCTTGTGCCTTCTTTTCCGGGGTAACTTGTCACGTGCCTTAGCAAGCTCTAGCCCAAACAGTCTAATTAGATTTGTGTATGTCCACACAGTTTTATTATCCTCAGTGATTACTTTCTCAACTTGTTTAGTAGCAATTTCTATTTGCCTTTCTGAATGAAAATTTTCCTGTAGTTGCTCATCTTGTCTCCTTCCCACTTTCACTGCACTTCCAAAACTTAGCTTGATACGTTTGTGATCACTACCCAGACTTCTGGAGCCACCTTCATCTATGTGCATTCCCCTGAGCTTATCATACATCCTATGTGACATCAGAGCGTAATCTATCGTTGACTGCAGCCTTCCTACCTTCCATGTTATTTGCCCTTCACACTTCTCGGTACTGTTGCAAATGATCAAATCGTGCCTTTCACACATATCCATGATCATTTTGCCTGTTGAGTCAGTATACCCATCTATATCTTCTATGTGCGCATTCATATCTCCTAGTATAATTATCTCGCACTCTTCTCCTAATTCCTCAATGTCCTTCGATATACACTCCACCATTGCCTGGTTTTCCTCTCTGGCCTTTGCTCCCATCCACAAGTTCACCAAACCAAGGTGTGTCATCTGCCCAGCTACTTTCCCTCTTAACCATAAATGTTCCATGCATCCCTGCTTGACTCTTTGCCAACCCATGCTTTTATGTATAAATGCACCAATTCCACCCCCCTTTTCGATGCCTTCTTTTCTATTGCATTATTCCCATACCTAGTCCGGATTGCAGGGTGGTTGCTCCATGTCCCGAAGATGTGTCTCCACAACCTCATATACCATCAGCTCCTCCTGCCTCAACTGCTCTTCAATCTCTTCCCACTTTAACCTATTCCTGCCACCCTGCATGTTAATGTAGCCTACGTCTGACTTAGCTCGGCCCTTGTGCTTACGCCGATTTCTTCTCCCACGAACTTTGTGTGGCTTGAATATTTGTGCCCCTTTAGGTCCGTCGTTGGCTACACTGTTGGCCTCGGGGCTCTGGGTCCCCCTAAAAAAGCTATGGCTTGGTGACCCTTTCTGTTACCGACCCTCCTGCCCATCGCACCACTGTAGTGAATGCCATCCTGTGCAAAGGGGCGAGCGCCGAGCTCGTACACGTCTTGGTTAACTTCCATTACGCTGTATCCGAGTTGCCGGCTCAAACCCTTGATCACACAATTGGCCTCCACTAGCCTCCTTTAAATCCCACGAGGCTGCCCCCAGACCTCTGGGACTGTGCATATGGTCACATGCACACTCCCAGAGGCTTCTCGGAGCTTACACATCCCATCCTCTAACTTTCTCTGAAGGTTCTGATCCTTGGTGAAAAGGGTTAACAGAATTATGATAGCATGCGCTATCTGGCGCCATCTCTTAAGCATCAAGCATACTATTATTGCACAGAGATTTAATCTAATCCAAGCCAAGCCAAAGTGGCATGTGCGTGTTGAGGCGTGTTTTGTATGTTGTGTCGGTAATCTTGACATTATGAGGTAATACTGAAGCTACACGGCTGCTTTCAAGTTGAAAGTGGTTGATCATGTACCAAAAAAATGGCAACAGGGCCGCCGGTAGGCCCTTCAGAGTCGACGAGTTTTGTGTTCGCTACTGGTGACGGCAGCTAAAAGCCACCAAGACGCGTTGGGCCTGCCGTGTGCCTAAGACTGAAATTAATGGTAAACTTTATTTCTTCAGAAGGAAACTGCAAACGATTCTGTTAAATAGCCATCAGCCCAATACTGACATCCCACGCTTATTTTTTGAGGGCTCTTGTTGAGTGACAAACGCTACCGCAACGCCCACAAGCTTTGCGTATGGTATTCTAAATCTCGACAATTTGCTTGCACTTTTTGTGTCTCAAATAAATCTTGCCTTGCGTTGAGCCTCTGCTTTTATTGTTCAGGTAAATTTTAATTAGTACTTCTCAAAGCTTGCTGTTAGTTGCTGGTGTGAGAATACCGATTTGCGGCCACTTTGTTTTATTTTTCGCTCTGTACGTTTTCGTGGAAAGTTTTCGCTGCATAATTCTCTCACCCCCCCAACTTTGCATCGGTTTTCCGCCAAAAAAAGTGCGAGGATTATGCGAGTAAATACGGTAACTGCCCACCTGATTAGACTGTTAGCCCGTTCAATTTGCTTTTGAGTGAGGATGTGATAGGGAAGATGATAGGCGAGGCAACTTACCACCAAAGCTTCAACAATTCGCATGGTGTCCTTTTCAGATAGACCATGATCGCGCGACGCAATTCAGTGGATCAGTCCTGAAATTTGGTTTATCTGCTTATCAAGAATGTTCAAGGTGTAGTTTGCAATGGTGTTGTTTGCATTGGTGTAGTTTGATTGTATGTTGTAAGGAAAGGACTTAAAGACGCCGAGGAACGTCAAACCAGAACTGAAGAAGACGAACGGCAGGTGGCGCGAAGGCGACAACAAGAAATGAAGAAGAGGAGAAGGCACGTGCAATTACGAGGCAACTGTGCGCCAATCGGCTGATGACCAGTGGTGACCCATAGAGGTGGCGTGCCACGATTGGGCCACGTGCGACCATTACGTGGCAGTAGGCTGTGTGGCTCGGGACGAGCCGGAGCAGCGGCAGACGGGAGACAGCGAGCCGAAGCGTCGGACGCAGGCGATCCAGGTTCCGGCCAGGGAACGCGGCTGTCCACGCTACTGTCGTCCAACTACCAGCTGGGGCGGCATTGCCGGCATGAGTACTGCATCTCGGGGCGCGGCCTGGCCTGCTGTTCTCTTCCTTGCCGAGGGCATCGCGGATCTCGGCGAGGGGTCTCCACGGGCAGCCGTTCAACACAGCGATGAACGTGGCCTGGCTAATGGTCACGGTTGCGTCGAGCACCGCGTCTCGGCGCACGCTCTTCGCTGGACGGGCTGGCCATTCCCCGCATGGAGCATCGCGTCTCCGATGCGGGTTGACTGCTCAGTAGTCGCACCCATGTTATCAAGCGCCGGTGTCACCAGAGCGTCGCACTTCGGCAAGGGACGAGCGAGATGTTTTGCCGGGCGAGATGCGGGCGTGTGTACGGAGGACCATGGAGCCGGGCGAGGATTCAGGGTGGCCGAGGATTCAGATGCCAGGGGAGTTGCTGGCTGAATCGAGGATCTCCGAGCGGTGCCAAGCCGTACCGAGCGACGCGCCAGCCTCGGAAGTGGGCCGCGAGCTCACGAGCTGTGCACCCGAGGGTACCTGGCTGTGCCCTGGCCAAGGCGAGGAACGCCAGTGAGTGAGCTGCCGCTCCGCAGCTGTAGCGAGCAGCATTTCAGCACGGCACAGACGGTGCTGTGCTGGCCAGAACCCGCACATGGAACCGCTACGCCCGGGCGGTGATCAAGAGCTTGAAAACGAGGTCCGAGGTCGCGCTGGTCCAGGCATCTCCGCCACCGCAGCTGGAGGGTTGAGGCTAGGAAGGCAGAGGAAGCAGTGCGCCGCTCGCGAGGACGAGTTCCTGGCAGCGTTCCTGAGCCGGACGTGGGACCCGTACGTGTCGGCCAGGTCGAGCTCCGGTGTGTCGGTTCGAGGTCGAGTCCGTCGGCCTGTACAAGGTCCAAGGACGGGGCCTGCTGAACGGCTCCTGCCTGGGTGCAGTGGCCGCGAGCAGGTTCGTGGGCGAGGCCTACCGGGTGTGGTCCTCGTGAGCCGTGGCCTGATCCTGGACCTCGGGAGTTGCGACCCAGGCTGCTGGGTTGGTCGCGACGTCCGATTCAACGGCGCTGCACACGGTAGCGCATCCGTGTGCGGTCAGCCGTTCCAGCCGTGCCACCTTTGCCCTCGCGCACGTCGACGACCGCATCATGTCGGGACGACGGGGACCCAAACTGCGACGTTCCCATTCCTGGACCAGGAAGTGCACAAGACTGAGAAGAACAAGGTGTGCCTGTACAAGTAGGTGTTTCCGCCGCACCTGCCGCACCCGACGCTGGCCTTCATCGGGCTACTGCAGCCGCTTGGGGGCGTGTTCCCCGCGCAGGAGGCGCAGAGCCATTGGTTCGCGCAGCTCATCAACAAGAAAGTGTCACTTCCTTTTATAGTGTGCAATATAAAGCTTCTTTTATTCGCATCAATTGTTGATGTTAATCCTTTCTCGTCCGCTATAAACAGACATAGTGACGAACGTCCTTAACCATCACATATGTGTTGACCCAGTACTCTGATTTTATGTACTCTTGGCACAGGTTGACCATGCACGTGCAGGTCAATGCCTGGGTCATGCATGCGGGGTTTAATTGTAAGTAACTCCGACTTTTCTGGTGAACAATGGAGGCCCATTCTACTAATATGCCTCTCGATGACATTGATGGCAGTTTGTAGAACGTCTTGTGCCTCCCCAATAGAGCCATGGCACACCCACAGAGTCATATCATCGGCGTAAAATGCATGCTGTAATTTAAGAATATCAGCGAGCTCTTTGACCAATGGGGCCAAGGATACATTGAATAAGAGTGGCGATAGGACAGCTCCCTGGGGTGTGCCCCTGTTCGGGAGGGAAAAAGTGGTGGATGTGAGTGTACTTAATCTAACCTCGGTGGTGCGCTTTTCCAAAAAACTTTGACATAATGCCAGGTCCTACGACAACAGCCAGTTGTGGCCAATGTCCTGAGAATGTGTTCAAGACCTACATTGTCGAAAGCCTTTTTTATGTCTAATGCGAGAATGGCTCTGGTTCGGGCTGCCTGCCGTTTGGGATGAAATAGTCTCTTTAACATTCCGGAGGACATCCCGTGCTGATAGGTTGAGGCGAAAGCCAAACTGGGTGTTGGAAAAGAAATTGCTAGCTTCTAAATGTGGCTGTAGTCAGCGGAGAACAACATGCTCAAAATGTTTACCTACACAGCTCGTGAAACGAGATGGGTCGGAAAGTGGGTGTTTTGGTGACGCCTGTCGTAACGAGTGTTTTGGCTCGCTTGCGAGTCAGTTAGCCGAACGCGCGCAAGTTGACGTGCATGGTCGGCGCGAGCTATAGCTTCTTGAGCGTATTCAATGGGTGAGTACGTCGAAGGAGGCATCATTGTGTCCATAGGCAAAGTTGTATTTCGGCCAAATAAAAGAAAGAAAGGCGAATAGCTCGCCGTCTCGTGCCGCGACGTATTGTAGGTGGTAGCGACAAAAGGCAACGCTGCATCCGAATCTTGGTCGTCGGCAGATACGTACATTGCCAGTATGTCGGTAATGGTTTGGTTCATCCGCTTCGTCAAGTTATTTGTCTGTGGATGGTAGGCCGTGGCTAGCTTATGTTTGGTCGAGCAAGACATTACAATATCATTGATGACCCGAGATAGAAACAGCCTTCCACCCTCCGTCAGAAGCCGCCGCGGTGGTCAGTGCTGAAGGACAACGTTGTGGAGCAAGAAGTCCGCTACGTCGGTCGCGCAGCTGGTGGGAAGTGCGCGAGTAATTGGGAACCATGCAGCATAGTCCGTGGCAATGGCAATCCATCGATTTCCTGAAACAGACCTAGGGAACGGACCAAGCAAGTCGAGGCCGACAGGATGAAATGGTTCATATGGGATGTCGAGTGATTAAAGACAGCCGGCAAGCGGGAGTGTTGACTTCTTCCGGCGCTGACAAAAATCGCACGAGGTCACGTAACGACATACTGACCTATACATTCCTGGCCAGTAATACCGACGGCGTGCACGATTGCCGGTGCGGGAAAGGCTGAGATGCCCCGCCGCCGGCACGTCGTGAAGCTGGGCCAGAACAGTCAAACGAAGGTGTGCAGGAATCACGAGTAAGAGATCAGGACCATCGGGTATCAGACTGTGACGTAGCAAGGTGCCGTCGCGTAGCACGAAGAGACGAAGGGATAAATGGGGAGCTGTAGAGTTGAGGCGGTCGATAATATTGCGAAGAGTCTGGTCACGGCGTTGCTCAGCAGAAATGTTGAACAGGCCAGTTATAGCAAGCACAGACGGAATGATATTGTTTGCCGAAGAGTCTGGTAGGTCGGCGGCATAACGGGACAGGCAGTCGGCATCTTGATGCAAGCGGTCAGACTTGTGTACAACAGTGAACATGTACTCTTGAAATCGTAGTGCCCAACGACCAAGTCAACCAGACGGATCCTTGGGTGAAGACAGCCAGCATACGGCGTGGTGATCACTTACCACGCTGTTGTAAAGATAGGGACGACATTTCTACACAGCTTAAACAAGAGCAAGGCACTCTTTCTCGGTTATAGAATAGTTCCACTCAGCTGCAAAGAGGAGGCGGCTGGCGTAAACAATGACGCAGTCGTGACGACGTTAATTTCGGCCAAGGACATTGCCGATACCATGACCACTGGCATCTGTGCGTACTTCAGTAGGCGCAGAGTCGTCAAAATGGGCCAACACAGGTGGTTTTGTGAGTCGGTCGACGAGATGAGAAAAAGCCGACGCTTGGTCCGGTCTCCTAGAGAAAGGGACGTCCTTTTTCAGAAGACATGTGAGAGGCTGCGCAATGGCTGCGAAATCTTTAACAAAGCAGCGAAAATACGTACACAGGTCGAAAAACAAGCGATCGTCCTTGGAAGAACGTGGAATAGGGAAGTTGGTCACAGCGCGTATTTTTGCTGGATCAGGTCGTATACTGGCAGCATCAACAAGATGGCAAAGCACGGTGATTTCTTGGCGGCCAAAGCGGCATCTTGAAGAGTTGAGTTGAAGACCGGCCGAGTGAAAGACTTGCATAATAGCTGACAAGCTTTTCAGGTGACTGGTAAACGTCGGGGAGAAAACTACATCATCCAGGTAACACAGGCATATGGACCACTTGAAACCCCTCAATAGCGAGTCCATGCGCTCAAATGTTGCTGGCGCGTTGCACAACCCAAATGATACGACTTTAAACTGGTGTAGACCATTGGGTGTAATGAAGGCGGTATTCTCCCGATCATTTTCATCGACAGCTATTTGCCAATACCCCGAACAAATTTTTATAGAAGAAAAGTACCGTGCACCATGTTCAGCGCAAAGGGTAGACGTCATTCTTGGTGATTTTGTTGAGGTGCCGGAAACCGCCAGGCGTTATCTTTCTTTTTTACAAGTACCACGGGCGATGCTCAAGAACTCGAAGATGCCTCGAAGACGTCCTTAGCGAGCATCTTGTCAGCTTCCTTTTGAATGACGCTGCGCTTGGTCGCGGAGACATGTTAAGGGCATTGGTGAATAGGTCTTGCGGCCGCGGTGTCAATTCGATAAGTGTGGGGCGCTGACACCTCTTGTGAAGTTGTTTGCGCTGTGTGGCGCACGTGTCTCGCACAGAAGCCGTATTTTGGGGTCATGGCTATTGAGTGACAGGTGGCGTTGTGTACGCGAGCGGTGATCACCTCTATCATCATCATCATGGTATAGCGCCGGCGGCGACAAGCCTTAGTAGCGGCGAGCGAGAAATAAGCTGGTCTCTTCTGCACGTGGCAGTTGTCACGAATGGCTGTCTCTAGCGTGGGTCTCCGGTGCATGGCACCATGGGTTGCGCGTCGGGGGCCCTCGTGGTAAGTCGAGCGTTGGCGACACCGCCTTGGGTGTGTTATCTTTGCTGGCACCGAAGACCAGGACGTCGAGGACTGGCTGTCGTCATACGAGAAAGTCGGTTGACACAACAGGTGGGATGACGCTGCTAAGTTCGGCACTGTCAATTTTTATCTCACCGACGTGGCCAAGCTGTGGTATACGAACCACGAAACCGAGTTCGCGAATTGGTCCGTCTTCAAGGAGGCGATACGTGCCGTTTTTGGTCGTCCTGCCTTACAGAAGCTACGCGCCGAACGTCTGCGCACACAGGCACAGGAGCCAGGTGAAACTTTCACATCATATATAGAAAATGTGAGCGATCTCTGCCGGCGCGTCGATGCTTCCATGAGCGAGAGTGCAAAGATACAGCACATTATGAAGGGGGTCGACGATGACGTTTTTCAGATGCTTCTCGCGAAGTCTCCTAGCACTGTGGCAGAAGTAGTGACTTTGTGCCAAACCTATGATGAATTGCGGAGGCAACGAGCTCAGACGCGACGCTCATTCCAGACAATCTAACCAGTGACCGCACTGGACGTTATGACTGATCAGACAAACCTTCTCGCACAAATGAAAGACCTCGTTCGAGAGGAAGTGGCTCGGCAGCTTTCTCTGCTGCCTTTTGCTCAACGCCAGGAGCTCTCGCAGCAACAGCCACTGCGACACCCACCACCATTGGCTCCCATGCTCCGACATGTGGTCCAGCAGCAGATTTTCGAGGCTATGCCGGTGCCCTTGCAGCAACCCCCCGTCACCGCGCCTCCTACTTACGCTGAGGCATTAAAGCGGCAGCAGCCACACCACCCCCGCCGTTCCAGGGACTGCCGTATACCTCAGCCCCGACTCAGCCGTCCACCGCCTGGGTTCCTCCCATTGCCACCACAGCCTCAACTCACCCGACTGCCGCACGGGCTGCTCCCCTCGTCGCCAATACTTGGAGAATGCGCGATAAACGGCCCATCTGTTTTGCGTGCGGTGGCCCTGGCCATATCACCCGTTACTGCCGTCGTCGCGTGCCGGGATACACTGACGCCCGGACACAGAACAGCTTCATGGACCTTCCTCCATCTCGTCTGGAAAATTCTGACCCTCAGTTAAGCTCGTCTTCATGGGAATGTCTGCGTACTATGTCTGTTCGCTAACCTTCACCCCGTCGTCGCTCCCTGTCACCCATGCGTCGTCGGCCAGCTCCTGAACACAAGGGAAACTAACCGCCGCAGTTCAGGAGGCAAGAACTGCGCTGTCAAAATGCTCAAGTCCTCGGACATTGCCGTCGAATATTGTTGAAGTTTTTGTAGAAGGTACTCGAGCATATTCTCTAATGGATACCGGTGCTGCCGTTTCCGTGATAGACGCTAAACTTTGCCGCAAGCTCCGAAAAGTGACGACTCCTCTTAATATGATGTCCTTGAAAACAGCGAATGGGGACCCGGTTCAGCCTGTAGCCGCCTGTACTGTCCGACTGATGATCGCGAAGGACCACTACACTGTTGAGTTTATTGTCCTTTCGTCATGCTCACACGACATCATACTTGGATGGGATTTTTTATCGCGCAACCATGCCGTTATTGATTGTGCAAGATCGGAGCTTGAAGTTTTCTCGTTTTACGGCCAACCAACCAGCCGCATACAGCCCGCCGTACACACTCGTCGTCAAAGAAGGCACTGAAATTCTTCCGACAACAGCTTTGTTGCTCCCCGTGTTCTGTGACGGCATTAGGAACGAAGCTGCATTCTTTGAACCATCAAGCCTCTTCCTTAGCCGAAGATCACTTCTTCTGCCTCATTCAACCCTCTCTATTTCTGAAGGAAACAATGCTCTTTGCCTCATCAATCCCCTTCCCTGTTGAACTGTTTCAAGGTGAATCTCTTGGACACGTGCATGTCATTGATAAAGAACAAATCTTTACCATGCCACCAGATTGATCCGGTGACTACGACGCCATCAGTGCCCTCAACCCTTCCAATATACCACCTTCCAAGCCTTTCGATTCATCGATTACCGACGGACTATCGTCATCTGAACGCTCTGAGCTCCTTCAGCTGTTCTACCAGTTTCGTGAATCCTTTGACGTTGCACAACCTACCCTTGGCCGAACTCCCAGTTTTTTTCACTGCATCGGCACAGGTTCCAACGCGCCAGTACGACAGCGAACATACCGTCTTTCTGCCACAGAACGTCAGGTTATCACCAAACAGGTTGACAATATGCTCAAGCGCGACGTTATCCGACCTTCCCGAAGTCCATGGGCATCACCTGTCGTTCTTGTTAAGAAGGATGGTACAATTCGCTTTTCTGTTGATTACAGGCGCTTAAATAAGATCACTCGCAAAGACGTATACCCTTTGCCCAGGATTGATGACGCCCTTGATTGATTACAAGGTGCCGAGTTTTTTCGTCGTTAGATTTGCGCTCGGGGTATTGGCAGGTGCCCTTAGCAGATGGTGATCGTCCAAAAACAGCCTTCGTGACACCGGACGGGCTATATGAGTTCCTTGTCATGCCCTTCGGCCTCTGCAATGCGCCAGCCACATTCGAGCGCATGATGGACTCGGTTCTGCGGGTTTGAAATGGAACATATGCCTCTGCTACCTCGACGATATCGTCTTCTTTGCACCCGATTTCGCAATACATCTTGTACGCCTGAAACATGTCCTCACGTGTCTGAAGAATGCGCAGCTCCAACTGAATCTTAAGAAATGCCACTTCACTGCTCGGACGCTCACCATTCTCGGTCATGTTGTATCAAAGGATGGCGTTCTCCCTGACACGGCTAAACTACGCGCTGTCGCTGAATTCCCCAAACCGACGACTGTAAAACAGTTGCGCAACTTCCTAGGATTGTGCTCCTACTTTCGTCGGTTTGTGCGCAACTTTGCCTCCATAATTGCCCCTCTGACCCAACTTTTAAGCATGGCCAACGACATCTCATCATGGTCTTCCGAATGTGATCATGCATTTACCACTCTTCGCCGTCTCCTGACATCACCGCCTATATTGCGCCACTATGATCCCACGGCTGCAACTGAAATCCATACAGACGCCAGCGGTGTCGGTCTCGGTGCAGTTCTCGCTCAACGCAAGCCTAGATCCCCTGAGTATGTCGTCGCCTACGCCAGCAGAACGCTCAACAAGGCTGAAGTAAGCTACAGTGTTACCGAAAAAGAGTGCTTAGCCATACTTTGGGCGATTGTGAAATTTCGCCCATACTTATATGGCCGCACCTTTGCTGTAGTTACAGACCATCATGCCTTATGTTGGTTGTCGTCGCTGAAGGATCCATCAGGTAGTCTTGCTCGTTGGGCTCCGCGACTTCAAGAGTATGACATCCGCGTCGTGTACCGTTCCGGCTGCCAACATACCAATGCTGATGCGCTCTCACGATCACCACTGTCCGCTGAGGTTGCCTCTATATCTTTTATAGAACACGCGCTGTCTGCTCTTGACATCGACACAATGACCTCTGCACAGCGCGACGATCCATGGATAACTTCGCTTCTGGACATCTTATCTGGGGTACCGACACTTTCCACCACTCGAGCAATGCGACGCCAGGCTTCGCACTTCACCATTCGAGGTGGCCTCTTGTACCGGCGCAATTACTCACCAGACGGCAGGAAGTGGCTGCTCGTTATTCCCCGAAAGCTGCGCTCTACAATCTGTGCATCATTTCACTCCGACCCGCAATGCGCTCACGCCGGTGTCTTCAAGACCAATGAACGTTTAAGGAAGCGGTACTACTGGCTTGGGATGTTTAGTTTTGTTCGACAGTTTATTCGCGGCTGCCACGAGTGTCAGCGACGAAAACAGCCACCGAATGCAGGAGCAGCTCCACTACAGCCGCTTGCGTACCCTGACCGCCCATTCGATCGCGTCGGAATCGACCTTTATGGACCACTGCCATTGACCACAGCAGGTAACCGGTGGGCTATCATTGCTGTAGATCACCTGACACGGTACGTCGAAACCACTGCTCTTCCTACGGCGACCGCTCAGGACGTTGCATCTTTCATCCTTCATCGGTTTGTGTTGTGTCACGGCCCTCCTCGCGAGCTTTTCAGTGACCGAGGCCATGTATTTCTATCCGACGTAATCCAAGCACTTCTCCGTCAGTGCCATATTGTACACCGAATGAGTACTGCTTACAACCCTCAGACGAACGGCCAGGCTGAGCGGTTTAATCGGAGCCTGGGTGACATGCTCGCGACGCATGTGGCATCTGACCAAACGAACTGGGACCTGGTTCTTCCGTTTGCGACCTACGCGTACAACACCGCTACCCAAGTCACCACCGGCTTTTCCCCATTCTACCTTCTATACGGACGTCAACCATCACACACAAATGACACTTTGCTGCCATACGCACCAGATGTATCTGAGTGCACGACCGTGTCTGAAGCCGCCCGTCACGCTGAAGAATGCCGCCAACTAGCGAAGCAGTTTACTACGGCTGACCAGCAATGCCAGAAAAAGGCCCGCGATGACGACCACCCTCCTGCCGCAAAGTTCGCCCCTGGAACCCTTGTATGGCTGTATGTACCACACTGTGCACCTGGTTTGTCTACCAAGCTACTTTCAAATTACCATGGTCCATACCGCGTGGTAGAGCGCACATCGCCCGTCAATTACGCCATTGAACCGCTTACGCCACTCGGTGACCATCGTTGGCGTGGACACGATATTGTTCACGTGGACCGCTTGAAGCCGTACTTCGACCCGCTCGTTCCCACCTGTTAGATCGCCAGGATGGCTTCATCTTTCTCGACTGGGGCAATTATGATGAAGGAATGATGACAACAACAGGGAACAACAAGCATCATCGCAGAGTAAGGCTCCACGAAATCGGCGCTCGAGCTCCTCCATCTTCCTCGTCCTGTCGCTATCTCGAATCTTCCACCTGCCCGTTTGGTTCGCCCAATAAACCTCTTTACATTAGAAACAGTCGCAAGAGAGCGAGGCAGAGCTACTCGTGGTGTCAGAACAACGTCCAAAGAGGGAGTAGTCAAGTAGTCACCATCACGTGCCGCTGGGTCTGCGTTAAATAAGACTTAAGTTGCGGTAACTGGGCGCAAGCGAACAAACTGGACGACACATAAACGTGGTGGCAACGCGATAGGGGGGTCAGGTATAGCAGGAAGCTCTAACTGTAACAAACCATAAGAACAGTCGATCAGGGCAGAATGCGTGTCTAAAAAGTCGTGGCCGAGGATTAAGTCATTAGGGCACTCGTCCAGAACAGCAAAAAGGGGACTGAAGTCTTGTGGTCATCGAAGCTCACACGCTCAGAACACATTCCTAAGACGGTAGGTGTACGGCCATCGGCTACGCGACCAACAGGTGATGAGGCGGGTGTAACGACCTTACAAAGACTGCGAGAAAGGTGAGCGCTCATGACTGATAATGGGGCACCTGTGTCGATGAGCGTTGAAACAGGCACGCCATCTACGTCAACATCTAAAAGGTTTCGCCGAGTTGCCAGAGTTAACAGAGGATTTCTGGGTCGATAAGTCAATGCAGCATCACCTCTGGGAGCTGTACTGGTCAGTTTTCCGAAAAGGGATGGCGCGGGAAAGGTGAAGGTGAGCGACGGGGGCATAGGTGACCGAGAACGTCGCTCGGTCAGGGGGGGCGGCGAGCGGTCGTAACGTGAGGTCGATGTTCGGGCATTAGGGTTCGATGGGTCCTCATGGCTGTGAAAAGGGGAGGATCTGGTGTCGTCTGGATGGTACGATGAACCAGGGGACGATGGCCGATGGCAGCGACAATTGCGGGAAATGTAGCCGACGCCATTGCAGTTGAAACATACCGGCCTGTCATCACGCGTACGCCACTGGTTCGGATCACAGTACCTGGAATACATCTGTTGTGGCCGGTAGTATGAAGCAGGGCTGACTGCGGGATGACTTAGGGCACATACTGGCAGGATGCTTGCATTTGCCAGTTCTTCGTGCAGGACGGCCTGGATTAGTGACACTGTCAGGCAGGCATCCTCGTGAAAACGAGCCTGGGGAGCAGATGGACTTGCTGCCTCGATTTCTCAGCGCACAAGACGCAGGAAGTTTTCAGTACTGGGTGGCGACTGAACCTGGACGTCTTCGCATGACGATGTGGCAGCAGTGTTAGGGAGCCGAACAAATTGCTGCGTGACTAGTCGGCTCTTTGCTTCTTCGAACCGCCGGCACTCCGTAATAATATCGTCAGTGGTGGAGCAGTCTTTATACACAAGCAAGTGAAAGGTGTCGTCAGTGATGCCTTTGAGAATGTGGCTGACTTTGTCGGCTTCGGGCATTTGGCTATGAACTTGTTAGCACAAGGCTAAGACATCTTGTATGTACACCGTGCACGGCTCCGTCGAGGTTTAGGCCTGGCACAAGAGTTCCTTGTGAGCGGCTCGTAGGAGTGTAATGGGCTTTCTGAAAAGGTCTTTCATTTTTTGTTTGCATACGTCCCAGCTGGTCAGCTCCTCCTCATGCGTGTCGAACCACACACTGGCCGTACCCCTGAGGTAGTAGCTGACATTTTCGAGCATTAAAGTGGATCCCAGCGATTGGTCTTGCTGGGGTGCTCGTAGTCGGCCAGCCACTTCTCCACATGCACGTTATTAGTTCGCAAAAGAGGCCAGAGTCTCGGAGGGTGGGTCGCAACAACATGGCTTGGTGAATTCGGCATAGCGCGGGCTGGATTGATGCATTGTCTGTCGACATGATGATCTGTCCAAGAAGACACCCGCTGCAAAGTTTCGTCTTGCGTGAAGTGGGTACCCCGCACCTTCCACCAATGATGTTATGGGGGGATGACAGAAATGGGCGCATTTACAATATTTACAGTCCACAGTAGTGCGGGCAAAAACAACCAAGATGGCTTGCTTGCTTGCTTGTTCTTTTCTTTTGTGGCTCTCACTCACTAAGGGGGATTGGCCAAGAAGCCGGTGGTTAATGCAAGTCAATACCTTTAGGTTTTCTAGACTAGGGGAATATGATTACTGTGTTTTGACTGTGAAATTATTTTGGCGCAATGTAAAAAAAAAAATGGCGAGAGCAGGCACCACCCAGTCCTTTTCTTCTTCGTCCTCTAGATGAGCGGCACATAACAATATGATGATACTATGCTACTATGGCCCTTAGAAGCAAAAAATAAAAATATGTGCGGTTTTTGTTTCTTTTTGTCAGCACCCTCCCCTTTAGTATTTTTGAGATCCCTAGGTTGGCAGGTACCTGTTTATTACACTATAGACGGTTTAGCCTGAGCCTACCAGTCTCCGGCAGCTTTGTGCAATCACCGGAAAACCACTCATGGAAACTTCTGGTTAAGCTTGTTTCTGCATGGTTTTAGTTCTTTTTGCTGGCCGCGTCTGCGTGTTCCCCTTTGTGCTGGCCGCGTCTGCGTGTGTTCCGATGTTTTATGCAGATAAAATTATTCCGATGAAGCGCTCGCAACTAGGGCACAGCTGTGTCAAGACAGGAGGCAGTCTGCAAGCCTGAACTAATTTTATATGCTAGTCAAACCGTTCTGTTTTTCGACCGATGACGTTCGAAAGAGCGCCTGCATTCAACGATCACGCGAGAAAACTGTATTTCCACTAAGAACGCGTAGGTTTGTTCTGCCCACTTCATTAAAGGCAATGTAAAGCTCAGCGCAGACTTGTGGCACAGAGGCGATAGATACTTGGACGTTAGACTAGTCGTAGGCCCCCAGTTACCGGAACCACATCAGGCGCTGTCGCATTCCACCCGTGGCAGATGAGTGTCCTGACGCCTGACATCGGTGGCAAAACGTGGAAGATAACACTGAAAATCCGTCGCAAAGGTATTTATTTTACAGTTTGAGCAACATCAATGATGTGTACTGTCCGATGGAACAATGGACACAAAGTAGCCGCGCTCAACATGAATCGCTGCACAGTGAGCGTCATGGTGTTCACGTTTCGTTGTCGTTTCATTTGATTTTTTTGCAAGCGACGCCGGCGAGTGGGCTCTCATATGTTCCAGCAAATTACTTATCGCCTGTCTTTCTGCCGTTAGTGAAAAACGCCGCATTATAGCTAATTTATCTTTCGGTGTGAACATGGACTGTAGGTTTAGGTGGGTTCAACTTGAAAGTTTGATTAATGAATAGTTTACACGTGAGGAAACCATAATAGTTCGCGTGACCCAGCCGCAGTTTACGTCATCACATAATCAGTACATTTTATATTTTTTCGGTCACACAAACACTTCGGATCGCGAGCGATTCTGATCGCCCCTGATCTCTATAATAAGTGCCCGGTGTGACACAGGCACAGAAATAAGCGTTTTACCCATGGTTGTGTGTTAGACAAAAACACCTATAAGTTCGTGGTTTGACAGAAGTCAGGTTTCCAGTTCTAGTCGAGAAGCTGAATTGAACAACTTCACTGTGGATCAGGCAACTCTGCTTCCGCATGTAGACGATGTGGGTGTGCTTTACAGACACGGACAGGGAGGAGACGAATGTGCGCTGTCGATTCTCTGACCGCGTCTTCAAAGCGCATACACATCGTCAACATGCAGAACTAACTGGCCCAATTAAGTTCGCTGACAAACTTTACTGCAGTTGATGCATTTTCTGTTTCTATAGTCGCGGCCACTGTCAGAAGTAACGCGGAGCAGGGAGCCGCGTTCATCGGAACGCCACGATGGATATTTTGCGTGGCACCCATCAGCCACATGAGCCGTGTTACCTGCAGCAGTGGCCGCGCCTGTACCTCCCGTGCGCTTCGAACCCCTTCATGTAGCTGCTAGACCTTGCTCCAAACACTTCATAAGGAATGGGCCAGAATTAATAGAGCAGCAAATTCAAACACACCACGAAAACACCACCGTGACCATTCAAAAAGCATTACTGGAAGTGCCGCACCGAAGTCTGTTAGGGTAGGCCGTTCGGCGCGAGCCAGTTTGTTTACAAACACCGAAACCGTCTATACCATATATTGCCTCATGTTTAGCAAGCCTCCGCATGTAATTCTTTTTATATTCATTGTATTCTCTAGTTTTGTATTATTATTTGTGTGTGTGTGTGTTATCTAAGCACTGCCTCCAAGTGCTTTGTTGATGTTCTGTGTAGATGTGCTGTATATTCTTTGTGTGTTTGCTTTTGTGGATATATCCATGGACTGCCGTGCATAGAAGCCTTGTTTAAAAAATATCTTGAACAAATGGATCAGTTGTTGTTGTCTGCACTTCAACACTTTCAGGCAAAGTGCATGGAGGTGAAGATAGTGTGGATGTCCAACCTGGATTGAGCGATGAGGAAGATTCTGAAGAGGAACACCCAATGGATGATGAAGGTACTGCGTTAGCATATCGTTACTCCTACAACCTTCTCAAAATACTTCTAAAAAAAATGCTTGCTTAGTGAGCTTCTTGAAAAGCTGAAATTACCATGAAGGGGTTGATATCTTTGTTGCAGGAAGTGCTATAAGGTGATTACAAGAGACCAATTACAGTAGACTCTCTGTGAACGAAAATCTGTTAAACAAAACTGCTGCTTAAAACTGTCTAACTGGTTTCGCACTTGTATTCTGAACCCCATTCATTTGTGAGTAAACGGAACTCCTGTTAAGTAGAATGTATTTTCCCGGTCCCTACAGGTTCCATTCTGTAGTTCAGCTGAAGGTGCGCAACCAGGGGTGGGCTGAGTGTGCAAGTGTAGTTCTTGCTGGCAAGATTAAACATTTCTTCTTTTCCTTATTCAGACGACGAAAAGGAAGAACTCGAGTCATTCAGGACCTGGCTTGAAAGGGAGAAAACGAAGCGTGCAAAGAAGTACCAAGCACAAGCTGATGAAAATACATGATTGACCTCACGAGGGACAAAGACCAAATGCTACAATGTACAGTACATAAATAATGTTAGTAACTAAAGTTATTTCAGCCTGTCATATTTTCTTGATACTACGCTGGTAGCTGTCAAGGATCTGCACTGCATGCAATTTTTTGGCAGAACATAAAGGAAGGCAAAACAGCACTGTCCCAGCTTTTCTTACTTACTTGACCTTTTTTTATTGCTGTGATGCATGATATGTGTTCATACTACAGTTAATCCTGCATATAAATAAATTGACGAATTCCCAGAAAAATTTGTTGTGAAGAGGATTTTGTTATATGCAGGTTCGGTATGAAAATTTGAAAAATAAATGCACAAATAAAACAGAAAAAGGAACAGAAAGCATAGCTAACCCAAAACACACTTCAGTAAGGAACTGCGTGATTATTGTGAGAGAAATTGTAGGACACTCTCGACGGGTTTTTGCCGCCACAGGTATTTTATTTTCAGTAAAAAGTCCAAATTATTGACATGCCCATGCGCATCGTAACTTTTACAAGCGGTTAAAAGCACTCGAGCACTGCTGAGGCATAGATAAAACAAGCACAAGATAACATAACCCTGCGTGTTACTCCTGCTGTTAAAACTGTCGTCGAATACTCAAACGGCAAGAAAACTACCAGTCATGAACGAGCATGAAAATACGCAAGGGGGGGTTCGCTCGAGTAGCAACGATGAACTATAATTTTAAGGGTGCGTTGGCGATCGCTGGTGCGCGCGCTGTCTCGCCAAGCATCAGTGCTCTTTAAACATGAAAAGACTGAAAAGAGCACTTCTCTCTGAAGCCGCTGTATTTGCTTACACCAGCATTTTGTAGACGCTCTACAATTTTGAATCCAAAAGAGTTGGCTGCCAGACTTATGCCATATAACATTACAATTTGTTGCTATCACATCCATTGCATTGCCATTCAACATGCCGTTGCGTTGTCGCCAGACCTAATCTGCTAATCGCGAAGGCACGCGAACTCGCGGTAAAAGAGAGTTGACCTCCGAAGATCCGTCCTGGCCTTGGTGGTCTCGGAGGGTTTCCATCTGTGCCTGATCTGATATCCCCTCGGTAGTGACATGGTTGTCTGCATTAAAAAAAAGGGGAAAAAAATAGAAGCTGGATGTTGTCGAGGGCCACACTATGTGCGCGCAGTGATACTAAGCACAGCATCGATAACGAGGAGCGAACGACAAGCATACAGGTAAAAATTATTCAGTAAAGAGCCCTCCTTAAGCAGTGCGGCCTCACATATCACATAAGCAGTGGTGGAAGTGCTGCTCCAGTTGCTTCAAAAGACAAATACTGCTCCGAACAGCAATCTTTGTTAGTAATTGCTCTAAACTTGTTCTGAAATAACACTGAGAGAATGAGAATGACTAACTTTTACTGGCCACTTAAAGAAACTGAAAAGAATCTATACTATCGTCCCGTTATGCTACTAGTGTGTCGCATTATCAGCTCTGACCTCATTTGTGTGACAAGAACCGGCATATTAAACATGTAGCTCATTTGGCAGTTTATTTTTCCAGCTGGACTTACAGGCTAGTGAGGTGAAATGTGAAAATCAGGAGGATTGCTTTTATCTCAAATTGATTATCTACTGCTTATTTGGAAACAGTTATGTGGGTCTGTGGTTACATTTAAACTGTGGTTCTCAGCTTTACCAGTATGATTTAATTTCTGCTACAAATTCTAGTATTTTAATTTTATAGCTCATTTCACAGCTTATTTTTGATAACAAGCCATCTTTGTTTTGATTTTTGAAATTTACATTGGTTGTTGTCTATGAAATATATTTTATAATGAATATTAATATTTATGAGATGCTTGGACGATGCTTTGAATTCCAATGGGTGTATGAAAAATTTATCCCCTCCTTAAACACCAATAACTGCTCTAAAATAACATTTCTTCCTCCCGAAAAAACATATGGCCACTCCAAAAAGAAGTAAAAGGTCACTTCCATCACTGCATATGTGACAATAACTAAAGGTGTGGCACTGCCAATGCAAAAGTAGTTTTCTTTTTGTGTGTGTGTGTGTGGGCGGTTTGGTTTAGAAGGAGGGGGAGGGCACATTCGCCCACGGCAGGAACGCCTGCTTTTAAGGCGCACTACCGCCTGCTCGCCTCGCACACACCCGCGCTCCTCTCCCCTGGTAGTCGTTGCGTGGACAGTGAGGCAACCGTGGAAGATGCATGCTCGTGACAAAATGACTAAATCCGGGGCGAAATTCCTAGATTGTCCTTGGTGAAAATTCGTTATATCGAGGATGTCTCGCTGCTGTTACTTTGTTAGCTAGAGGTCGGAAATACATGTGCTTCTATGGAGTAACGGTGTGGAATAGAAAAACTTTGTTATATGGAGGAATTCGTTCTAAGCAGCTTTAACTGTACTGGTGTTATCGGGGTTGCTAGCATCTTGTAACGCACTGTGCATATGTGTCTCTACTGTGGGGGGGTCAAGGGAAGTGCTGCTATTTTGCTTTGTGTTAGTTGTACTGCATATTTCTGTGGGCATGTTAATCTGAAATGTTTAAAAGTAGACATTAGAGTTGGAGCAAAAAAAATTTAAGGCGAGCTGATAAAGGGACCAGCAACTAGCCAGAATGTGTAATTAGATCCTGAAGTAACTGAAAAGACCATGCATTATAGTGACATTCAAGCACCCCTTTTTGTGATCCCCCAGAGTAGGATTTCACAAAGCCTAGCAGAATAGCCTTGAAGCTGGACTGTGGAGTAGTTCAGTATGCTTCACAGTATGCTGTTTATATTTGCACCATCTTTCGTCCTAAAAATGAGAGTATGTATATTTCCGTTCCCACTCTATTCTGTGCTCCTTATAAGGTACAAAAAAAAGTAGCACATGGAAAAGCAGCACCTTTTAGCAGCAGTTGGCGGAACATGTCGAGCCGCGGAGTGCATTCATGTGCAGCAAATCGCCGTGCACAAGCACGAACAGCTCTTGCCTTCACCTCTTAATGTTTGCAACATATTTTGCGTGCATATTACTTCATATTTCTCCGCTTGAAAAAGTTTGATTGTGAATGGTTCATTGTGTTTTCCATGTTACCATTCTGCGGTTCAACACTTTGACCCGCAAGCTTTCCTCTTGTGCTAAAGAAAACTGGTAACATAAAAATTGGTTTAGTCCCAGGTATGGTAGGCATTAATAATTGTTTTACGTCACGTGAATTAGTTACTATTGTATTCTAAAGCTTGCCCTTAGGTAATAAAAAAGATACACAGATAATTTGATTTGTACAAAAAGTTTAGAATGATGAAAGGTTCGTGAATGTAACAATCAGAGCCGGGTGGTTGGGCAAGTCTATTGCATTGAGGTGGTGAACACGGTCTGTGCTCAAGTTTAAAGCAAATGTGTCACGTGTCCCATTGCAGTTTGTGGTGCCAAAATTAACATGATGCATCGTGGGGGTTGTGGTACTGTCGTAGCCAGAGAACGGTTGTAGACTAGGTGAGCGCAGCCCCCGACAGAAAACCTATTTTGGCAGCTTAAGCCACCAGTGTGATTTGACCTATTGATGAGTTGCCATATTGTATCTGACAAGTTTGCAAAGCATATCAACGTAATACAAATTTAGATGGTGATGCCAGTTTTCAAATGTTTGTTTCTGAAGTATGCTGTGGAGTATGTGATGTTCTAGTTACTTCTGTACTTCAAAGCGAAAGCTAGCGTTTTGTTTAGAGAAAAATGTTTTAATGAAAAGCTGAAGATGTTGGCCTGGCTATTTACCTAACATGCTACTTCAGGCACTGGGTGATGGTTGATATAGTATACACTGATGATTGGATAGCGCATACAGCCCCGCCCACTCTCGTAGACATGCCCCGCCGCGGTGGTCTAGTGGCTAAGATACTCGGCTGCTGACCCGCAGGTCGCGGGTTCAAATCCCGGCTGTGGCGGCTGCATTTCCGATGGAGGCGAAAATGTTGTAGGCCCGTGTGCTCAGATTTGAGCGCACGTTAAAGAACCCCAGGTGGTCGAAATTTCCGGAGCCCTCCACTACGGCATCTCTCATAATCATATGGTGGTTTTGGGACATTAAACCCGACATATCATCATCAAATTAACTCTTGTAGACACACATAGACTACACTGTTTGAAAAGTTTCATTAAGACTTTGGCCCGCAAGAATGTCAACAGCGCTCTTGTGATGTGTAACTGGAACAACTGTGCACCTCACTGTAAGTCTGATAGATATGCCAAGCCAATTTGTAGTTTGTTTTGCAATGCATGTCGTGATGGGATTAAAAATAGTTTATTTAATTAACCCTTAATAAGCATGTTTTTTATAGTTTATGGACACCTGTAGTCCTGTAGACCCTATAGTTTAGCAGAAATTTTCTTTTCATTAGTAACCAAATTTTATGAAATTTTCTTATGCTGAGAAGGCCACCGACCTCAGACAAAGAACACTTTATTTATGTTTCCACAATAAACGTATATCCCTCCTTCTTTAGTTCTTCATAGAAACGCCTGGCAACTTCACCGATGCAGCTTCACCATAAGAACTTGACTTCTCACAGGTATGTCTACTCGTTGGTCTTTGTTACTGGGAATATGAAGCAACACTTTACTGCGTCCCTTCCACATAAGAAAGAATCATTTCTGGTATAATAAAGAACGAAGACAGTCAAAACTGTTATCCGAGACCAGGTAGGAGCGTTGGCCTAGCTAGCAAAATCAGCGACAGTCCGGGCCGAGCATCTCATGCTCAGCACTGAGAATGTGTTTGCCGAGATTTGCATGACCCACTACATTCATCATTACATATTTCCCCCTCGCTGAAGATGGTGCCAAGTAAGTGTTCTATGGTGTCGTGAGGACAAGTGGTTCGTGATATGGTTTGAGGCGATCCACATGTACGACTTCGCGGCCTCGGCGACGCAGGTCCACAGTGGCCGTGAGGGGTTTGATGAGGTAGTTAACAGCGGAAGTTTGTTCTATGACGCGATAAGGTCCATGGTACCTGCTGACAAACTTTGTAGCGGTACCAGGAGCAGCACTGGGGGGCACCCACAGCCAAACAAGAGAGTTGGGCGAAAATTGGTAGTTGGACCGTCCATCGTCGTGACAAAATTTCTGTAGCCCTTGTTCTTGTGTTGTAAGGGTGCGAGCTAATTGCCGACATTCTTCCGCATACCGCGCGGCTTTGGAAACTGGTGTGCCTTCGGATGAGTCGGGTCGGTAGGGGAGAATGGTGTCAATTGGAGATGATGGTTCTCGACCATAAAGTAAAAAGAATGGAGAAAAGCCTGTCATCGCTTGAGGTGCCGTGTTGTAAGCGTACGTTACGTAAGGAAGGATAAGATCCCAGTTGGTGTGGTCGGAGGCGACATACATAGAAAGCATGTCGCCAAGAGTACGGTTGAAACGCTCGGTCGAGCCATTTGTTTGTGGGCGATATGCGGTAGTACAGCGGTGAATCACATGGCATTCTGCAAGTTCTCGAATAACATCCGCGAGAAAGACGCGGCCTCGGTCGCTCAAAAGTTCACGTGGAGCGCCGTGACGCAGAACAAAACGTTGCAGCAGGAAAGACGCAACGTCACGTGCCGTCGCGGCTGGTTGAGCGGCCCTTTCTGCATATCTCGTGAGATGGTCGATCGCTACAATAATCCAGCGATTCCCAGCTGATGTATATGGTAGAGGACCATAAAGGTCGATTCCAACCCGGTCGAATGGTCGCACTGGGCACGGTAACGGCTGCATTGGTGCAGTAGGACGGCTAGGATCGTGCTTGCGGCGTTGGCACTCTGTGCAAGATCGAATGTACTTTTGAACGAATGTGTACATGCCGCGCCAATAAAACCGAAAACGTAGCCTGGCGTAGGTTTTAAACAAACCAGCGTGCGCACACTGCGGATCGGCATGGAAAGCAGCACATATGCTGGCGCGGAGATGCCTGGGTATGACGAATAGCCATTTGCGACCGTCAGGGTGGTAGTTGCGGCGATAAAGTATTCCATCACGGATGGCGAAGTGAGAGGCTTGTCGGTGTAGCGCTCGAGATAGCGGGTGGGCGAGTGTTTCAGATAGGTAATCCATCCGAGACGCAATCCACGAATCTTTGCGCTGCTCCGCAGCCATGTTGATGGGTCCTGATAGTGGAAGGAAGTTGTCTTGGATGGAGACACTCGCAATATCAGTAGAAACAGGCGAACGCGAAAGAGCGTCGGCATCGGCGTGCTTCTGGCCTGAGCGATACATGACGCGGATGTCGTACTCTTGGAGCCCGCACCTCCACCAATTATAATAAAGAACGAAGACAGTCAAAACTGTTATCCGAGACCAGGTAGGAGCGTAGGCCTAGCTAGCGAAATCAGCGACAGTCCAGGCCGAGCGTCTCGTGCTTAGCACTGACAATGTGTTTGCCGAGATTTGCATGACCCACTACATGCATCATTACACTGGACATGATGTCACGAGTTTGCTTCTTTTATTAAATGTGCTTGAATTTGTATGTTAGGCAGTACAAAAGTGCATGCAACATTTGTGCAAAGAAAGTTCATGTAATCCACATATACCATTACTAATGATTATCCTTTAGACTTCTCTGCGTTAGATTTCTCTTCCCACTGTGTAGGTGTCATGGTCTTCATTGAGAATGCATGAATGTCTTTCAACTCTACAGCAAGGACAGAGTTGACCATCCTGAAAGGAAAAAAAATTGGCAATATTATGTTTGTACTAGCATACATCATAGAGTAATAAACTCAAAGCAGAAGGGGAGTGGGAAGCAAAGGCACATAATTTCTTTCTGGCAATTTATAGGGCATTTATAGGGACGCAGCTGTGCAGTTTCGGCTGTTAGGTCCTGTACAAGGGCTGCTATTCTTAATACTGTCAAATTACCCTGTGTTAGTTGTAGAATGGGGCACACAGAGTTTTGCGCTAGGTTTCGTTGCCACTGTGCATGCATTATATGCTGACATGATGGGCACGCACATTATACTAGGAAAAATAGTGCACATACCCAAACAACACAATGGCTACAAACCCTATTATAATGCTCTCTATGATCAAATTTCGCAATGGTGGAATTTTAAGCCAATCAGAGGGGTCATAGCAGCCCTCTTGGCCAACCAGAGTTGACAAAATGGTTAATTTGACAACAGAGCTACCAAACCCCTTTTGGTAGCTCTGACCAACGTACTGCAGTGTTGAGCACAAGGTCTGCTCATCAACGTTGCCACAGTGGCAGCATTTTGATGGATGCAAAATGCCCCGTGTTGTTAGATTTAGATTGACTTTAAAGAATGCCAGGTGGTCAAGATCAAACCAGAGTAGATAGGTTCAAATTGTGGTGCTCTGGGCTGCACCCACTTTCTGCAGGAATGCACCAATGCGGCTGTCGTACCTCTGAGTCCTCAAGGGCATCAATGCAGGAAGACTTGTGCATTGTTGATTCTAAACATTCTCTATCCCCAAAACTAGTATGTGTTAGTGTCATTTTTCAGAGCAAGAACCACAAACGTATCATTTGCGTAGCATGTGAAGAACATATGATTGTAGGCGATGCCATAAATATGCATCCAATAGCATTCTAAGGCACTGAATGTTTTTCCACTGCTATAATGTGCGATCACAGAAACATGAAGCATCAAACATGTCTGTTTACAGACTTTCATTAGAGGTGATTGCCTTCTGCCGTGTTGTTCCACTAATGATGGAATCGGCTGTGTTTTTGGGTATGCATGCTACCAAAAAAAAAAAAAAACATGAGACAGAATAGAGGCCAGAATGCTCCTTCGTGACAGACAAAAAACTAAACGACAAGCATATTCTCCAACGTAATATCGGCGAGTTTCGATAGCTGTTTACCAGTGCTGTGGATATCTTCGGTAGTAGTCAGCAGCACTACATTACACGCATTTTATATCAGAAGCTCCATGACTATCTTTCTTTAACGGTAAAACAAGCTTCAAATACGGCTAAATTTTGAGGCACTTACCTGTGTCGTTCCAACAGCGCCTTTCCCTCGAACTTGGGAGAAACGATGATAGCGTTGAACTTGGCGCCGCACCCGTCAGAAATGTCTTGCATGTCCTGCAGCGATACACGCGTAATTTATTCTATTTTGAATAAAGCCGCGCATACATTCATCCTTCAGCATTGTTACAAGAGTGTTGTTTCGCGACAGTTGCTACTTCCTGCCTTGAGTTTATTCGCACAAACGGAAGGGATACCACGCGCTCAAGCGCTTCTCGAGTGCAATTTGCGCGTGTGCGAAATCACCAGCCACGTTTTCCATTCCATTCTGACTAGCTAGGACATAAATAGACCGCATTTATTGCACTCAGCGGTTCATTCATCGATCACGTTGCGCAAAAGCCAGCGTGCAGCTCAGCCGACGCCCTGCCGAGCCATCACTCACCACGTAAGTAGCTTCAAGTTCCTTTTTCAGCTTCTCCTGTATGTGTTCCTTCGTATGAACAGGCATTTTGTTTGTTTGTTTTTTTCCGTAAAGCAACGCGTATGCTGTCACATTCACTTATGCGGAAGAGAAGCTGTGAAAGCGTTTTCGCTCACGCTTGTGCGCCTTTGCCTGCCTTTGCGGGAAGTCGATCAGCGCCCCCTGCTAGGTTCTTGAACTCTGCGGCCTTGCTCCCTCATCACCACTCTATTGCTCCTTCTAATCTCTAATCCTTCGGCAATGCTTCGGCACATCGCGCGCAACGTCGGCAATGCTCGAGAAGCCTGTAGTGCACCGGACCGGATAATAGTATTCGAACCATTCGAACTCGCATGTTTGAGAGACCCAATGCGCTGCAAGCTTCTCCTCGCCCGCCGCTAGGCTCTACGCTGGCTAGAGTAGAAACCATTGCCAACTGGACACTGCTGTGCTGCCAAGTGCTTACTTCGCGTCATCCAACGCCCTCAACTCTGTGGACGCCTCATGCAAGAATCAAATATATAAGGATGTGCTTTTCTTCGTCTGCAACACGGCGCGGCCGGCTGCGGCAAGGCCCGTAGGCCGAGGGCACTGCGCCGCGTCTGCAGCGCAATGGTCGAGCTGGCGCTTTCGTAGCGCGTGCCGTGTTTCTAGTGCCACGAGCTATTCGAGACGACAGATGACGTTCCAGGTTTCCTTGCGCACAGGACGCAAGTTTAGGTGGCCACGGTCCTGGCTGTAGCTGTTCTGTCGTGGTAGTAATGTCGGACTCGAAAGAGCGAAAAGCCATGGAGCCGGCGTTGAGCGTGAACCAGGACAAGCTGCAGCACGCCCTGGCCGATGCTCTGACGAGGATATTTGGACACAAAGCTTATCGCAGCGGCCTGCAGAAGAAGGCGATCGAAGCGGTGGCGCAGTGCGGCCAAGATGTTTTCGTGTCCATGCCGACCGGAGCTGGCAAGTCGCTGTGCTTTCAACTACCCGCCGTAGTGACCCCGAAGGACAGCGTTACCGTGGTGGTGTCACCGCTTATCGCGCTCATGACTGACCAGCTGCAGAAACTCAAGTCCCTGCACGTCCGTGCCGAGACCATCAACTCTACCATGAGCTCTCTGGAACGGCAGCGTGTTAGGCGAGACCTGATGAGCATGAGCCCGGAGACCCGGCTGCTGTACGTGACGCCAGAGCAAGTGGCCAGCGAAAAGTTTCAGGCTGTCCTCAGCGCGCTTTACAAGATCGATAAGCTGGCTCGTTTTGTGGTCGATGAGGCGCACTGCGTCTCCGAGTGGGGTCACGATTTCAGGCCGGATTACCTCAAGCTCGGCAAAGTGCGCGACATGTTTCCCGACGTTCCCATGGTCGCCCTCACTGCCACCGCCTCTGCCAAGGTATTCGACGATATTCTGGTACAGTTGAGGCTAAGGCAGCCTGTGGCGATATTTAAGACTTCTAGCTTCCGATCTAACCTTTACTACGATGTCGAGTTCAAGGAGGCTCTTGACGAGCCCTTTGAGAACTTGAAGAACTTCTCGATCCGTGCGCTTGGCAAAGGTTGGGAGGAAGAGGACCCAAAAAAGAGGGGAAGTGGCATAGTGTACTGCAGAACTCGGGACGCCTGTGAGGAAGTCAGCATGAAGCTGACGTCCCTTGGCCTGCTCACGAAACCATATCACGGAGGTATGAAGGCCGCAGAACGAAAAGAGAACCAGGACGAATGGACCAAAGGGCAAGTGCCCATAATTGCCGCCACAGTAAGCTTTGGAATGGGTGTTGACCGTGCCATGGTTAGGTTTGTAGCGCACTGGTCAGTTCCACAGTCTATTCCGGCTTACTACCAGGAATCTGGCAGGGCTGGTCGTGATGGAAGGCCGTCTTACTGCCGAATTTATTACTCCAGGAAGGACAGAAAATCTATAACCTACCTCCTGAAAAGAGACGAACAAGGGGCGAAAACAAAAAGGGCCAAGACTGTCGCAGAGATGGCCACCAAAGCATTTGAGAAGATGGCCAGCTACTGCGAAGGGATGACTTGTCGCCACAAAGTGCTTTGCAGTGAATTCGGAGATGATCTGAAAGGCTGTGAAAAAAACTGTGATGCTTGTACGAAGCCAAAACAGCTAGAAGGTAGGCTTTCATCATTCCAGGCTACTCTGCTCACTGGAACGATTAAGAAGGAAAGCAACAATGGTTTCGATAATGAACTTTATGGCGGTGGAAGGCATGGTCAGAAAATGGACAGCGAGTATTATGATGTTGACAGCGGGAGTGATGGTGAAAGCAATAGCAAAGCAGCCGCTGCTCTTTCACAAGTAATTCAAGATGAATTTGAGAAGCGTCGTGGATCAAAGTCTGAGCAGCCAAAGAAGAGAACTATTCCCAAAAACTGCTCTGTTCTAGAGCCCAAATGCTCAGCCATTAAAGAAGTTTCTGTCGAGATGCGACAAGATTACTTAACGAAGTTGAAAGGGGAGATGGAGATGAATTTCGCTGCGTACGAAACCTTCAACGACGAGCCACAGCTGACCCCTCGAGAGATCAGAAACTGTGCCGCCGAGCACGAACTCCACATATTCAAAACAAAGAAAAATGTGCACCTGTACAGGAAGGAGCTGGTGGACTTGTTTGTAGCACTAAGGGAAGCTACTCGTGCAGTCAAGCTTCACGACCTTCTTTTGAAGTGTAAAGAACCCAAGGATGCAGCCAAAGAGAAGGCAAAGCCACCTGAGAGGTTGCACACCTTATTGGATTTCCTTTCAAAGGCCGAGCTTGAGAAGCCCTCACCACCTGAGCCAAGCAAGCAAGACAGCAGTACTAACAGGGCCCTGGTGCAGGATGTTGAGAAGGCTGCTGCTGACAACTTGAAATCAGTGGACATGGAATGTTCGGATGATTCATTGCACAGTGAAAGCAGTGGTTTCCATGCTTCAAAGCTGGCCAAGCAGGCCCAAACAAGTTCTCCGGTCAGCAAAGGATCCAGCGGTGCTGCTTCACGCACACCAACCCCTCCATACATGAGTTCTAGCCCAAAGCAAGAGTACGAGGGGGCGTCGGCTTCGAAGATCCGATATTTTTTCGAAAGCTCTCCCATAAAAAAGAAGAGGAAATTAGACTTTGGCAAGGCAGAGGATTCTCCTCGTCGCAAAAAAACCAATTCTGACCCTGCGCAGGAGAATTCAGAATCGCACGATACATCTGGGAACTCTGACGTTGCGAAGGAGTCGTCAAAACATCATGGCAAAAAACGTGGTGAAAGGGGCGAGGGAGCAAGCTTGGAAAAGTCGAAAGAGTCTAGTCCGAAGAAGCAAAACATCAAAGAAGAGCTGAACCAAGCTGCACGAAACATCAACAGGTGCCTCTACCCAAAGTACAAAGACAACAGGCTTTCAAAGGATCTGTTCAAGAAGATATGCAAGCTGCTGTCGCACAAGTTGGTTGCTGAACAGACGCTGAGCAAGAGGGCCGCTGCAAAAGCAGTCGACAAGCTGTTTGAAGGCAAGGATGTTGTGACTGAAAGCGACTTGGATGAGCTGTGCCTCTAAGGACCGCTCAGCACAGTGCAGCTTGTGCTCCAGTCTGGCTCTCTAGTAACGCCAGTGGGAGCCCAAATTTAATGGTTGTTGCTGATATTGCAGTCTGTTTCTTTGAGATCGAATTACTATTATGCAAGATCTGCTTTTGATGGGGTTTATCACCATTCGATCGTTGTGGAGAATTTTTCTTTTTTTTCTATTATACAAATATGCATTGATCACTCACTTTTGAAGTAGGCTCGATGCTGTACAGTTTTCCGCATGTTCCTGAAAGCTAGAACTATATTATGGCATTAAAGGGGTGTTATCGAATAAGTATAATTGCTTCAGTTACATGGTTCAAATGGAGTGTTTGGAGAACTTTGGTTACAGCTTGCTGTTACTTGTTTGTTGATCATGCGGAGGACATTGGTTTGAGTGTTATTTTGTTATTGAAACTTTTTCGTTTAAAATGTGCTTCATTGGTATGAATATCAAAATGACTAAGCTGGTGCAGGAAGGTTTGTAATGCAAATTATTTCTTGCAATGATATGCCCAAAAGACTTCTGTTTAGTCTGAATAATCTTCACGATTACCACTCCTACATTTGAAGTTGGGTGCAGTTCACAAATGTTCACCGTACACTCTATGCATTTTCGAGGCTGATTGTTAAGTGCTATGATGGGTCGTTACACAGGTGAGTGCAGAGCGGTGCTTCTGGCAACATTTTATGCAGTCGGCTTCGTTTCTCTTTTCAACCTTATCTACCGGCCTCTGGAAACTTTGCAAGGTGCACTTGCTGAGACAGTTGTTTTGCTAAAGTACAAGAAGGAGCACAAAGTAGTATCTCAGTAGTAAAAAGTAAATGTTCATTTGGAAAAGCACATAAACAGGTACATTGGTGAAAAAAATATTTTATTTTACATATAAGCATTCTCTTCAAGCAGAATTAAAATGTGTAGAACAGGCTGCCCAGATAATGTGTTTAATATATATTTTTGCTTCGGGTCATTGAAAATGTTTCTAAGCAAGGACGAATGCCATTTGCTAAAAGAATATTAGCCTTTGTATGAATGCGGCCGACAACACGCAAGCTCTGTTGTTTCCATTCTAGCTCTACCTTGCAACTCCCCCAAAGTGTTTACTGTGTTGCTTCCTTATTAGTGTTGTGCTGTCAATTTTAAGTGCACCATTTACAATTTATTATCAAACTGCGGTTGAACACGGACATAACTTTTGTGTTTTGCATTGTTAAACTTGTGTGCCACACCCATCTAGAAATTCTTACTAATGAAACGCAACAGTATCAGCTGCATCTTGTTAAGAGAATGCGATTTGAAATGTCTACTGCCAAGCCATACGAACTATCACACTTGAAAAACTATGCAAACACTGTTTGGCTGGGCACATAAAACAAGTTATTGGTTAAAATACAAAAAAAAAAAGCCTGCTCCCAAATCATAAGCGCTTCAGAGTTTCGCACATTCACTTTATGAGAGTAGAGAAAATGTGATCGCTTTGGGGTCCACCAACGTTTGACGTTTTCCACCAGAAATAACTGAGACAACAGACAAAAAATGCGTGGTGTTTCGGGATTATTCTACAGTAAGGGTGGGGCAGAAACAAATGCATTTCCTTGCATCAAATGTAATGCCGGAAAGTCTCTTCTCATATGCAGTTTGAAAACGCTGTCTCGAAGTTTTCCCTAACTGCTGGCACTGGCAGTACGCAGTCATGCTTGACTTAAAAATCTCTGTTACAAATACTCCATCATTGCGAATGTAGATTCCAGTACAAAATTTACATTCATCTTGTGTAAGCTATCTTGCAGGACAGTGCACTGGCATGCCTAAATCGCTGTCAGATGTTGGTGTCATGTGGTGCCAAGCTGATAAGTGATTAAGCTTGGTCGGGACCAAATTCTCTACTGTGATTGGCTTTCTTCTGCAGCTTGTGTATAGGAACCAACCACAGCTAAAAAATTCGATTCGGATAAGATGTGATCGCGATCTATGTAGCGGTGCGGCACCAGTATCACTTCTGACCTTGAATTTAATTGGTGTAGCTCACCACTGGCTGATTGTGTGTTACGTTATACTGCGAGGCGATACAAGACAATCCTAATCAGCCGCTTATAAACTGTGTTTAAACCTTATGCAAAAGAATGTAAGCGTGAGCACGTTTTATCAGCGTAAATGAGCAAGTTGTGTTAGAGCCCAGGCACTATACTGACCAATTACAAGGCTCAAATTAATGTTGCCTTTTTTCGAAGCAGTATTAACCGTGATCTTGTATCATCAACTCAAGTCTGTAGCACTATTCGAATGTTTAGGTATTATTGCGAGGAGTTAACGTGAATGCTTTTACCACCTTTTTGTTTCTCCTGCCGTCACAGCTAGGAGCACCTTGTATATGCTGGCTAGCTTATTGTAAAATATTGTCTATTGCTCTTTGCCCATGTGTTACAATTAAGCTACTTGAAGCACCTAAGGTGTGTTTGCATTTATGATGTAAAGCAGCTGCACCTGCGATCAAAGTTAAAAATAACGTCAGGGGCTTCTCTGCCAAGTTTTAAAGGAGCCGTGCATTGAGGGTTGTTTGTAAAAAACCCTGCCATAAAAGAGCCGAAACTTGCAACAAATACTAGTCAACATGGCCATTAAGGAGCACCTGGCTTAAATTCTTGTGACACTAAAAAGTGCAGCACGAAATGTGACCTCCATTCACAAAGTTACGACAATGAATGAAGCATGAGGTAAGCTGCGCATAAATGATTAAAAACAACGCTGTACTAGAGCAGCTCAATAGAAAAAAAAATGTTTCAGCCTGGTTCTCTTTGGCTTGTCAAGACAAAACAATTGCTTAAAATATGCAAACTGAAATGTAAATACTAAATTAACCTTTCTTTTTCGTACTTTAAAATTTAATGCCTTTAAAACACAGAAAACTTCGTAAATGTACAGGATCACAAGACTGAACTTGCACAAAAGTTGCATTGAATTCGTGCTCGCCGTGCAATGTGCATTCAAACTGCATGCTAAAAAGTCGTAAAACTAACATATAGTAATAGTTGGTTAGCAACCACCCTGGTAACCCAAGTTTGGATAATAAAGCCTGTGCAAGTTGACATTCCACAGGAGTTGTCACAGACATTTGTCAATGCATAGGTGATGGCGATATACATGCTAGTTGCAGCAGTCTGAAGATTGTGAAAAATTTGATTCGTTGTGTCGGAGCTTAACTTTAAGTGCTCTTCTGGCTGACTACATTAAAGATGGGACAAGGTGCATACATCATTATAGTCAGTGCAAAATTAATGTTTATGGGGAAGGGAATAAAACCTTTTCCAAGCCTTGCACAGTTCACAATGCATTAGCAGTAATAACTGCCGTAAAAACAACCTGCGTGTTTTCTATCTCGTCTTGTACTCTTTGCCTTCCACCTAGCGAAGGTCTAGTCAATTCAGCTGCCTGAAAAATTTTCTGTGTTGTCTTATGTTCTTTGCCTTCCACATAGGAAACGTTTGTTCAATGCAGATATGCTTCGCTGTTTTGCATAGCACGTTCTAAGGCAGCTTGCAAATGCAAAACCGAGCATGCCACCGACTCTCTGTAAATTACAGTATAATCTTGTTAAATGGAACCTCAAGACCAAGAGAACTTGTTGCATTTAACCGGGACCTTCGCTTGCCGACGAGTATGTGTACGGATGGAACACTGTACATCACACAAGCTCATACGATTGTTTGCCGAACTCTTAAAGTGACAGAGTTAATTTCCAAATAATAGTAGATGTCTGAGCACATATCGCACATAAAAATATACTCCCTTTCTTTTAGCTGGAGCATTAAAATTTATCGTTTTACACAGGAAACCAAATCCGAAAGGATTTCAAAGTGTGGCTCTTTCTGAAAAAAAAATGTTTAAATTGGGGTTTCGAATTGTGCTCCTTGAATGGTCGTAACATTAAAAGCAATTCAATTTACAGGTAGATGAAGGGATTTTCTTTGCACTGCCCAGTACAAAAAAAAATCTGAGGCTGTTGTTCTATTTCAGAGGTTGTCATTTATCAAGATTATACTGTAATCCAAGTGAAAAAAAAAATTGCAGTAACTGAAGTTTGCGAGTTTGCAGCATTACCAGGGCTGTCTGACGCACTGTAACTCTCATTTCACCGAGCAGCAGTAATGGCATGGATGATGTCCAAAATATGAATCGCACTGATGAACTGTACAGCTGTACACATCGTTACACTGAAGCCGTTTGTAGTCATAAGGTAAATGTCCGACGATTGGGATTGTTTTCGTTCCATCGGCTTCCACCATCGGCTTCGGAACTTTGCATGTTGAGCACTAGCCAGTCGTTCGGAGCGCCTTTCCTCCAGTTCCGCATGGTCCAGCCACTCCTAAGTGCACAGAAGGACAGGTCAAGCATCATTTGTGCATATATTTCTGGCACTTCACGTTGTGCAAATATTTTCCTTTCATTTGGCACCTTATGCCAGGTGGGCAGTCTTAGAGTAAAAGAGAGTTGATCTAGGTATGTATTCATGTTAAAGAAACGGTGTGCAAACATAGACTCGAGAAAGAAGTCGGGACGGCATTTGTGGTGTCTTCTTTCTTGAGTCCCCGTTTGCAGTGCCCGTTCTTTTCACATGGGCAATCTTGTTAAGAAAAATATGCTACACCTTGCAGAAGTCATGTGATTGAGCTTGAAAAAACAAAATAGATGGGAGAAGGTGTGCGTTGCGGGATACTAAATGCCGTGTTCAACAGAGCCGTGATCAATACCACAAGTTGCGTAAGATGAGCAGGCAATCATTCAGATTGGTAATACAGCTACGAAATTAGTACCGTGGTGCAGCCTGAAGTCCTTGCATGCGTTTTGGCTGGCTAGGTTAGAGCAGACTCAATGGAGAAGCTTTAGCGTAGCCAGGTGGTTGGAAGAAGGCTCAATCCCCTCCCCCCTTTTCCGCAAACTTTCAGTCTTAGACTTGTATATATACAGGCACACATACATACGTATACAGGCACACATACATACGACTTGCACAAGTATGATTGCATCTATCTCCCCCAACAATACTTAATTATACCCAGAAACTGGTGATAAACAATTACTCGTAATGCTGTCTCTATTACAAAGCTATTCTTCACTTTGTTATAAATGATAATTTATTAAATCCAAATTCGTTATATCGAGATTCAACTGTAACTGCATATGATGGGCATGCACTCATTTTGCACTCTGCACAACTGCAAAATGTGCAAGAGGAAATTGTGCTGTAGAGAATGCAGATGTTATGCAGACTCCACAGAATTAATCTGTTCCATCATTCTGCATTTTACAAATGTTAGATGGTCTCACATAAGTGTGCATCCTGGGCTTGCTTTCATTAGAATGCCATTGCAACTATTTCTCAAGCTTTGTTGTTTCTGTGCGCGTTATCTTGAAGCAGTTAAGCACTCAGATACAGCAGTAACTTGTATACCAATTGTATTCGAAGTAAGGTTCAGTAACTAGCCAGCTCTCGATATGAAGCTTGGCATTTGGCCATTTGCAAGTATCTAATAAAAACAAAACAAGGCAAGTGGTAAGCATCCTTTCTTCACAGGTTATGTTGTGCGAGACATTGCATAATTCGAGGACAAGATTACCACTGATCACTGTGAAAATGCAGAATCAGTTCTGTTATGTAACAATTCTTTTTATAATTGGAAACTAAGTATCAGCCACCATAAATGAAGCTGAAATTAAGTGTGACCAGGTTAAGTTTTCTACAAAAGAAATTTGTGCTATGTTATGCTATTTGAGTGATAGTGGCACCTTTTCCGTCTGGCCCTCTCATCTGTCTTGGTTTTAGCAGCTGGCAACTTCCAAGATGGCTTATCATCCATATATTACAAATCAACTGGTGCACCTTCACTAAAGTTTTTAGGGCCAAGATGTGATTTTGTCAGGTGGCTTTTTTTTTAAGTTGTTGGCAGATATGCTTGGGACATTAATCTATTATCTGACTAAATATTTACCTTTATCTATTTGTTTTCAATAAATAGTCTTCAAAATAAAAGATACCTGCTGGAGCTGGTAATAGTGTCACTGTGCCACTTAAACATAATGCTATGCATGTGTTTGGTATATATTACAGGAGCGACAAACGGTCCATGTCTAGGATGTCGATAACAGAAAACATTCTCACTTTAGGACTTGTTTAACAGTACTAATGTCGATGATAGGAATCGTTCTCACTTTAGGACTTGTTTAACAGTACTAACAAGTCGTAAACTATCCAGGGTTTTCATAAACATCTTTCATGGCTTATGCATCTGCCTCAGTGGCTAGTGGCATTGTGCTGATGTACACAAGGTCATGGTTTCGATGCCCGGCTGCACATTATAATGATTGCTTGAAATCGCAATGCTCATCTATCATGCTTTAGGTGTGCTTGGACTAAAAAGCCATGGGCAGTAAAAATTAACTTGGAGCCCTCTAGTTATGGCATTGAGGCATCTTTTCAAAGTAAACTATATAATCAATTTGTTAATTTGTAATCCACCTTTGCTTCGTCGGCATACATCTTGAGGCAGAAGGAGAACTTCGTTTTCCAGCGCACTCCTCGAAATACAAGTTTCTGCGAACCACTGTCCACATCGTAAACCAGCGGCTGTGGGTTTCTGGACAACTCGGGAGGCACGCTGCAGTACTGCAGCTCCATTCGCGACATTGTCGTCTCGACTCTCACGAGGTTGTCCTCTGTGAGGAACAGAAAAAAAAAGGGTGTAAGGGATATGTATTTTGCCTATGCCGTAACAGTGGAGTCAAAAGTAAATGAAGCACTCTGCTCTGGTGGACAATCCTAAAGCCAACAGTTATGCAGTGCTCTCGACCTATCGTGTGAAATATTTTGCGATAGAGACTGCCAGGGTTTGCGTGCATGTAAATACCCCAAAAAGTAAATGAGGCGACGACCACCCAGTGTATCTCAATCGGTATGAGCATCAAGCATGTAATTCATAGGCTGAAGATTCAGTTCCAGTCCCTTCCGGTGGCATGTTTCCTTTAGGCCTCTTTACTTCTTTCACGTTTATATCACAATCACTAATATGCTCACAAAACAATACAATTAACGTCCCCTATACTTTCCTGGGCTTCATTATCTGCTGATTTTCACTAACACCGTGTTAAACAAAGAAACAAGTCCTCAAAATTCTCTTCATTTTGCAATGCAGTCACTCGACTCAATTTTCCAGACGCTACAGCAGGCAAGCATTCCACATGGTCTACGCTGACAGTTCTCCACAAGCAGGTCAAAAAATGTTGCGCACCTCTGTTATTCAAAACAACCTCACCACTGCCTATTGCTCACTCAACGAGCCGAGGTGCCATCTAAGCCTGATAATAATCATGCGATTGGTTGGTGGTTGCCACTCACCTTTGCTCTCTTTGCCTATCTTCATTTTGTACTGTATCCTGAATATGAATGCCTCGAGCACGAAGGCCACAACAATTTGAAGGACGATCTGAGCAGCGGGGTATGAAAAAAAAAAAAAAGACAGATAATGGCATTACTGCTCATAGCTGTATGCCTTTACAAAGTAATTACGTTCTGCTTCATGCATGCTTCCCAACAAGTTTCTTGTAGTGATCAGCTAATTTCTAAAAAGGGAGTATTCGCACTTGTAGCCCTCGTGACGGGAACAATGAGATAGGGCATTAAATAATGTCTGCCTTTTTGTCAAACTGAGTAGAATGCAATGCTTGCATCCACATTATGTAGCTCTCAATCTGACAATAACCGTGATGAAGGTTCATTAGCAATGTTAACGGTTTTGCTACAGTAAGAAAAGAAAAATGTGCCAAAATATTTTTTGCCCCCTCGGTTTGTAAAGCTTTCCTTCTGAATACAATAGTTTTATTTTTATTTTGCTAATCGTGTAAAAAAAAAGACTTTAAGGTGGCTCCACTGAATCAATATGCAATGAAATAAAAAATGACAATAAAATGAAAGCTAGGACGCAAATGGCTCAAAATGGAGAGGTGCACCCAACTGGCATCAAGAAACACAAGTATGATGAGCTTAGTCTTCATTGGTTCTACGTAGGGCCAATTTTTGTTGATGACAAGAATCTTTGTCATCGGTCATTTCCTTATCCATAACTATGCTTGCCAACAGTAGCAAAAGGGTTAATATATGCAGTTTTCTTGAGTCTCTAGAAGTGCAAACACTCAAGCTGAACAGACCAGAAGAGGAGCTAAAGCACTCTACTAGTCAACTGATAGCCAACCCACCATGGTGATAAGATAAAAGGACATGAAGAACAGGCGGCTGAACTCGGATGTGACAGCAGCGTATCCGTCCATGATGATGAACCAATTGTTGACAGCCATCAGGGCAAATAGGGTCACTTTAGGTGAGGGGAGGAGGGGGGGTTCGAGAAAGAAAGGATAATTTTGATTTTGCATTACATTTCACTTAGCAATGCTTTTGGTGTGGTAAAAGTAATGCAGAAATGCCTTCAGCCTTCACACTTGGGCCAGCACTACTTGCATAAGCACGTGATCTTCTCCTATGCCAAATTAGATGTACTTGAGTGGGTACAATGTGTGCAACTGCCCTATGGTCGAGTTAATAAAGAGAAACACGACATAATTTTTTTAAAACTAAATTTATGTATATGTATAGTGTGTACAATTTCAAACAGACAATAAATTTGTATGGAAACAAAAAAGAGGGAATTAAAAATGATGTGTAAGACTATGTTTTATTTATTCTTAATTTCATACAAATAGCTGCGGCATCTTGCAAGTGCTAAACGTGGTATTTGACCCAGTGCAAACACAGTTACCTTATCATGCGTTTGAATGTTAAATGCCCCATTTTGTCTTGTTTTGAAGCAAAACGTAAAACAATATCAAGTGTTACATACCATAACTGTTGGCCATGTTGTGAAAGTTCATCAAGTAGAAATAGCCCGGCCCGGATGATGTATTCGTGGCAAAGTAGAGTTCAACTGTTGTGTTCCTAGAGTAAAAAACAAAAACAAGGTAGTGTTATGAACTAATATAAAAATATTACTAGTACTGCCACTATATATGATATCATTCTATATCTGCAAATCTTGTCCAAAGGTTGTGCAATTCATGCATAATAACGAGCGAGAAAAGCTGACTAACAACTATGATCAAATATAAGCTGCCTGCAGTGCTTGTTACAAAGTGTACAACTAGGCAAAGCCAGCTGTCCTCACCGTAACAGTGTTTACAGCCCTTTTTCTGTTCATTGAATCTGTGACAGGTTATAAGAAGACGAGCATAGAGTACGATGGTGTCTAAATTTTCTAAACTTTTCTACACTTTTATAGAAAAGAAAATATATTTGAACCAGAATATTCTTTTTTATTCTTGTGTGGCTGTAACCTTGGGGGGTAACCTACATTTGCACACTAATGAACACGTAAATAAACGTGTCAGTGCAATGAGCGTGCTTACTTGCAACAGTCCTCCATGACGTACTGTGAAAAAACTTCGATTCCAATGATGGCGAAGAAGTAGTAGACAATAATGAGGACGACACCAACGCTGGCGAATCGAGGCATCAGGATGAACACTGTGCCTAAGACGTCGTGGTAGCTCTTCTTCAACTGAAACAACCTGCAAAGCATCAATTGTAACTTCAGAAAAACCTGCGTCACAGAAATGCCATTGTAATATATAATATCTGGGGTTTTATGTCCCAAAACCACGATGATTACAAGAAACGCTATAGTGGAAGGCTCTGTAAATTTAAATGTCATTGTAATAAGCTTTTAATTGAAGTAGTATATTATATAATATGAAATAGAAAACTATGCACTTTTAATGAAATCCTTGTACCACCTGTTTGACAGAAGTTCTGACAGTGCAATACATTTTTGCCCAGCATTGTCAGCATGTTATTGTCATTAGGTACCACGCAGCGTAGCTCATAACTTAAAAAATTCAGAAAGCAAAATTAAGCATCAAGTTATGAACACTGTCCTTGCTGTCAAACGTGGCATTATTGTAGGTAGAAAATCATTGGAAGCTCACTTGAGAAGACGCAGTGATCGAAAAATGAGTATTCTGAGCAGGTTGGCGTCCAGGAAGGCTCCTATAGACCCAAACACAACAGCAGCTGCAATGACCACAAAGTCAAACCTAAAAGAAAAAGTAACAAGAGGCCAGTAAGAAAACGAAACTGTACAGCATAGCTAGTTAGGGATGTTAAAATGATGTGAAATCATTGGCTCATATGGACGATATGATCCCATCTTTTAAAAAAATTTGGTAGGTGCGATACACATGTCAAAGCCATGCGAATGTGATGTTTCTGAGGTGTTTGCAAAAACGTTGTTGATTGATGTTGTCCTTTGGCTTTCTGCTTTAAACATCTGCCCAAGTTTCTTTAATCATATTCACTCACTCAGATTTGTGTTCCAACAAAACTGCCCACAAACACTTCCGCAAGGACATGTCGCTCACTGTGGGCGTGAGCCGATTGTGTTTGACCTAGTTATTTTGTGCAATGTGCGTGTTGTATTCCGTGTACTTGAGAAGTGCCGGCGTTTCATGCAAAGGTGTCACCTGGTGTGATTGTAGCATGTGTGCTCATGTTTCATGTGCGCACTGTGTTCTATAAACACGTGCCTTCCACGCCAACTCGTTGCGCTGTGACTGTTGTGCCCCCATGCATCGGACAACTTAACCTAAGTAAAACTTTGCTTAAAAAAAACGATCGACTTTTTGCAAGAACGCCCCATAGCTGCATGCAGTGCTAATAAGTCATGAGATTCACAAACACCAGATTTAACTACACTTTCCACATATTTCCGCTGTAATTACACACTTTTCAATATGCATTTAAAAACCACATCAGCAGGACACTGCACTGTGTGACAGGTCCGCTTCCAGTCGCACATTCACCAAAGTCTGTAACCGCTAAAATTCTACATTTGTGTTAAAATGGGGTGAAACAGAAAGCAGTTCATGTAGTATACAAAAGGCAAAATGTTCATCTTCGAAAAGAAGCAAACAGGAAGAGGGTCAAGGAACATATGACGACACAGACTGACACTGTATTAGAGACATTGCATAATTATGAGAGACAAGCTGAAGTTTAGGAATTTTGTATAAACAGCTATAATATGCAAGCTACAGTATGAAAAACTACTTTGCTTTGAACTCTATCAAATGTGTCAAATTTACTGCTCTAATTCACCTTTGGAGACTTTTGCGACGTGATGAAAAGATGCAATTCCTACACAAATAACCACACCACTCACTTGTTCCAGCCCTGGTGGAAGTAGTCGGCCACCCCAAAGGCTGCTATCTTCAAAAGCATCTCGGCGAGGTAAACTGTGAAGAATCAAAAAGAAAGCAAAGATATTGCAAAACTTTTCTAGTGGTACGCTGTTTTGTCCCAGCTAAGGAAAAAAATTAAAGCCTATGTGCACAACGAGAAGTTCACACTCACATACGAGCAGCCCAACTAGAATCCATGCTGAAAGTCCAGTCTTTCCATCCCCTATGATTGATGAGGAGTCACCTGTGCAGACAGGAAATGCGCTATGGTTTCACAAAAGAATTTCTTTTTGCCGCAACAAAACCAATTTTGTGGCAGTGTTCAGTTAACGCGAGTTTGCAATAAAATTAAAGCACTTTTAGCCTTGCCTGTGAACTGCGTGATTTCCACTATGTGCCACAGAAAGCTTGTTGCAATCACAAGGTCTGAAAATGAAAAAGAGAGATAATTGTGTTGAGCCACAGATGGTCCACCTATCTTTCTTCCAATCAACTAATTTACTGATTAACTTGAGTGCCTCCGTATTGGCCGTTAACCATTGTGTTTTGTATCGTTAAGAACTAAACGCACAGTGTTACATAGGCGCATACACATGAAAACAGTTTGACTGGTGCATCCGACGTTTCATGATGTCATTGATTGTCATTGATTTACGTTGCAATGTACAAGAACGGGAAGACGTTGGCTTGACTGCCCAAAATGGCAGCGCCCACATGTCTTAAGTAAAATATTCTATGCAGGAAGCTTCAACAAAACAATAGTTACTAGAGCATACATACTTTGACCTTTTGCGGTCCGTTGTCGGTTAGCGCCCAACAACGCAACACGGCCTCAGCGGTCCGCTGTTGGGCACCACCCGACAAGAATGTTTGTGGTTTATATGTCACGGTTTTTTCACTGGAAATTGCAGGTATTTGTAAAATGCATGAAGTTCCATCTCTTGAAAAATAAGGGAGTTTACTTTGTTGGAGTTTACTTGTCTTTACAGTAGGGTGCTTCACTATGTTCAGCACAGAGCCTAGAGCGTACCCACTCGGGCGTGGTTTGCTGAAAAGCATAGTCACGCTCTTAGCGCGTACGATTTACGGTGCTTTTAGCAAAAGCGAGGACGACTTTATTGAGGGAGAGAATTATGGGCCTCCACCAGACATTGATGACAGTGATCCGACAGAAATGAGTGACGACAATGGCAGTGGAGAAAACACCTTTGTTCTTTTGCAAAACCTGAAGTAACAACCCCAGCCTGTACCCAGAGAATGCTTTGAGTGGTATCATACACTGCTCAAATATCGCTAAAGGAGTTGCGTGCTGAATGCAGGAGCGAAAATGAATATCCGGTCAGTTTTTCTTCCACAGTTTGTGTTACTCTTTGTGATGCCAGCAACTGGCGAAATAGTTTCAAACAGGAAGAGGCGGAAAATGGGTAAAAGTTTTGGACCGCGAAGGGTTAAAGAGCTCTTGCACGCATTCACTCTAAACTGCTCTTTACATGCAAAATCGACCCACCACAGCTAAGACGGCTGAATATGTGGCCCATCCCAATTTGCATTCTCACTATGTTGTAACTCTTTTGAGCTGTGTCAACTATTGAGTACTTGCAATTGAAACAAAGTTCTTAATAAAATGCACTCGGGGATACTGGGTTCAGTGCATGCTGACTGGGAAAATTCAGAAGCAGATGCTGCATAAAGGCACACAACTCCAAAATGTGTTTATTTTTTCATCAAGTTGTCTTTTGTCACAATGACAAAGTTCTGGCCACTTCAGATTCTTCTTAATTTACTTCGTTATAGCCAATATTTTGGTATATCCAAAATTCGTTATATCGAGGTTTGGGTTAGCTGAGCTAGAGGAAATTTACTGTCGACTTAGGTCAGACTTAGATCAATAACAACCCCGAAAAAACGGATCGCTCAGAACAGCATACCCCGAAACAAATGGGCAACAAGCTTAGTGAGTTGAAGTCTGAGAAACGAAGTACAACGCCTATATGAGTATAGAGTGCATAGAGAAATGAAAGACAAAACTCACAAGCAAGACTTGGGCAGTGGCAGGAAAGATTCAAAGGAAGCGCAGGAAAATAAGAGCAACAGGAACAAGCTTAGGTCCCTGTTTAGAAAAAGGCAGGAAGATTACAGCACAGACAGTTACACGACAATATTGCAATCGGCAAACGTTTTTTCACTCGCATAAGAAACCGGCCAGATCTTGGACATCATACTTACATATGATAACATTGCTCCATTTCCAAGTTATCACTTTGTAGGCACCTTCAACGATATGAATAATGAAAGAAACAGAGCAAAAGGTTACCACTCAAATACTGAAAAGATTGGCAAGGCTATATTTAATCAATCAAATTAGCGCTAGCTGAAATGGAATGTGACACGACCATGCTTGACCAGTTAGCAAGGGCATCAAAATGAATTGCGTCCAGTGTTTCACTGAAGCACACTTCTGAATTGGATTGAACTACGCGTAACAAAGGTGCAGCTGCCGTACCTTCAAAAAGTTTTCTCTCAAATGGTCTTTTCAGCTCATTGAACCAAGGGTAGTCCGACCATTTCCGCTAAAAGAGAGAAACATAATACTCAGCATAAGGGAATCTTTGTTGCAGAGTATGCCTCAGGTTTAATTAGTTAACATTAGACATACCTTCCTAATAGCTTATAAGAAATTATCAATAAAGGAGCCGCAGTCTTTTCCAGTAATCATTTCCTCTTCAAAATATTATATACCAAGATTACAGATGACATAACATTACTTACCAATTAATTTTTACAAATATCATGCAACATGCTCCGTATGTAACTATTGCCACTTTCTTTAGCAAGTCAGAGGCTTCGGAACGATACAGAGGCACCAAACTTATCTGTTATCATTTTTTTACGTGAAGCAAAAGAAATTCTGCAATAACACATTTGCTAACAAAACACACCTGGCAAAAGGGATGTTCTTTCAAGTACTACTTCCTTTTTCTTACAACAAGAATGCATTTCCATTGGAGATTTTTCTGGCTGCTTCGTCAGAGGAGGCACGACAGCTTTAAAATTCTCACATGGTATCAGCAAATGATCATGAGATCCTGCACAATTTGTGAAGCGTGCACCTTGAAGAAGCAATCTGCATTGCTTTAATGGAATAACACCATTAGTTGTGTTCCCTTATATCAGCCATATGAGGCAATCATTCTAACTTCACACACCTCCCACGTGAGCTTGCTGGCTTCATACACCTGAAGGAACTCTTCTTGGCTTAAAAATCCATTCTGTGCCGTGTCCATGGTCTTGAACATCAGGTAGACATCTCTTCGCTCTGTAGAGAAATGTGTTGCACATTTGTACTACCTTAATTAGCATGTGTCAGAAAAGACAGAGTAAAACACTTAAAAGCCGAAGTAAAACACTCAGCCCTCGGCACGATCAATGCACAGAGGTGCTAACAGGGCATTCAAGGTAAATAACGTAGATTAAACTTAAAGCTAAAACTTCTTCAATAGTTTATTTTGAAATTATTAAACAAATTATTTCTGTGAGAAAACCATGGTCTCATTACTGGGCATGCTGTAGTTGGGGACTATCGATTACTTTCAACCACCTGCAGTCCTTGAAACTATACAAGCAGGCATTTTTGCTCATTCAAATGGGGCTGCTGCAGACAAGCACTGGACTCTCATTCTCAGATATAGCTGTGCAATGCTACAGCCACAAATCAGATAAGAAGCTGCCAGCCAGTTCAGACTGTGTTCGCTTTTTTTACTTGTAATTTCATGTCGTAATTTATGGCGGTTTGCTTTATCTCGTTTCTTTGCACTCTTTATTTGCTGGCTGTATGCGGCTGTAAAAAATTACCGTTATTCAATTATTTTTTATTCTTTCATTTCACTGTTGAGAAAAATATTTAACTGAGACACATATTATACTCAAACCTCAATATAACTAACCTGGATATAACGAAATATCGATTACAACGAACTAAATGAAGAATGGTCTAGTAAAATATATATAGATTTAGGAGTATACCTTTATAACAAATTTTTAAACATAACAATCTCTTGTTTGTGTAAGATGCAACTATGTTAAAATGAGGTTTCAGTGTATGTAGCAATCTGTCTGCATGCAACTACGATGAAAGTAAATACCTCAATTTAGTTGCATACTGCATTTCCAGTGTGCTCGGATACAATTTTCTGGCGAATACAGTACTTCTCTATAAAATTTCACGTGTGGTCAGTCTTTTAACACCAGTGAATTGATAAAATAGGCGAAGAAGGCAGCTGGACAGTGAGCTCACTCGCACGTGGCTTGTAGTACTTCATGAGTCCCTCAAAGTGGCAGAAGTAGAGGCACGACGGGGAGGACCGATTAACGAGCAGGCGAAAGGCCTGGTGGCAGGCTTTCCTGCGATGAAGCAGCAGCTTGCGGAACTTGTCCTTCTCCAGGGATGAGAAACGCTCGTACACTACCGCCAACACCTGCGTTTCCGATGTGCACGGTGATTCCCACCATCAACGAAGCTCGGCTTTTAGTTTCCTCCATTATTCCGTGTATCGAAACAGTGATTACACCAATTACTTCTTTGCGAAATGCACCTGCTAACAGCTCGGTGAAAAGCTTATGCTCATTGCTGAAATGTTCTCAGTCTGTAGCTTGATCTTATGATCGATGTCTTTATTGAAAATTGGCTATCGCTATAGGTTTCATGCAAGAACAGGCGCAAACAACTGCTCCTCTAACAAAAAGTAACTGGAGGGCAAATTACTCGTCGAAGTACCAATACCTGAGTTTCTTTTTGTAAAAGGTGATAGAGTCATAATTATCCAATGATCTGTGGTTACTGTGGTAGCTGAATGATAATTCAACAGGCCATAAATATTTATGGTGCACATAAAAAGACATGCTGGAGAGCAAGTAAAAAAATAGTAATTAGGGCAGACTAAATGGTGAGGAAAATTACCACATTAATTAGCAAAGCTTTAAACGAGCTGTGACAACTAAAAAACAGAGATAGTGCTAGCTTCAAATGTTACCTCTTTTGAAATGTTTCTCTCTACCCAATCTAGTAATGGTAGATGACAACTAAAGATTGAGATAGATTATCATCCTTGTACAGCACAGTAAAGCACTTATCTTTCTTATTTTTCATTTAGAAACAATGAGAGCAAAGTGAAGGTAACCAGTGCTCATAACATACTTCTCACTGTTATTTTTCACTAATTGTAATGTTGCTAAATTTGTACTGCCCACATGCCGTTCCTACCTGTATTGCCATCAAATTTTTTACTACTATGTTTATCTTTCTCAGGAGTCTTGAAAAAACATTGTTGCAGTGGGGCTCTGGTTTAGTTCATTTTCCTCATTCGTGTGCAGCGTTACTCCAATGAAGAAGGCCAAGGTGATCAGAGATGACTTGCCACCGCTCGACATTGCCAAGGTAAAAGAGCACTGGCTAAAATCAAACAAGATTTTCATGCTGGACTACGATGGAACGCTCAATCCGGTCCAAAAGATACCTCACCATGCACGTCCCAACGGTCAGCTTATCGACCTGTTGATCAGGTTCAACAAAACGGCTAAGGCTGTGATATGCACTGGCAGGCAAAAGGAGCAGGTCGACGGCTGGTTTCCTGCTGAGATAGAAATCTTTTGCCGAGCACGGTGCTTACTGCAGGAGGGACGGTTCGTGGAAGAGGGAAGGAGAGCCACTGGACTTGACGGACTGCATTGCAATTATGGAGGAATACAAAAAGGCGTGGCCGGACATGGTATTGGAGATCAAAAGCACCGCTCTAGCATTACACTACCATTGCGTTGAGAGCTTCAACCCGAGAGAGATGGTCACGAGACTCCGGCATCACGTGGGCGATGCAGTGATCGAGGCAAGGGGATAGTAGACGTGCGCTCCGTGAGCAAGGATGTGCCCTGTCTCCAAGTCAATCCCGCAATGTGTGCCGGTGACGATGTGACCGATGAAGACATGTTCAATGTGTGCAAGGGTCTGTCAATTCGTGTGGGCAGGGTCCCCTCCAAGGCGGATTATTATGTCGACAGCGTGGCCAACATTCACAGTTTGCTGGAAGAGCTCATTAAGACCTGTTAAGCACTACTGTCCTCCTCATATTTTTGATGTTGAGGAGCGGCAAGTGTTCATGTGCCAGAATGCTGTGATAGCAGCAAGTGCTTGTAGTAGTTAGAGAATTGCTAGTCCTCAGTTTATAATAGCAATAAACGTGATAAATGCCAGCTCTATTACTACGCATCACTCACCAAATTCATCAGGAAGTAGAGGTGGACGAGCAGAAACACAACAAAAAACAGCGCAGCCCATTTGGAGTTGGCGTAGTACGGTATCATCACATCAGGGAAGCTAAGGAAAGAGAAACTGTGATCAGAGGCAGTCATGGCATGATGCATGTGACATTTTTGTCTAACACTCAACACAGCAGATGGGGCAGCTTCTTTCTAATCTCTTGTGTCTCTCGACCTGTAAACTATAGGGAATTGCACGTGCAAGTGTAAGTTAAATAACAAACCATATATGCAGTGACGCAACATTTACAACACATCTGTCAAGTATGTAAAAATTCCTGCTTTTTGTATCGCACATTTACATTGTTTTTCTTTGCAATTGCTGCTAACACAGCTTACTATTTGAGAATCAGGTTTATAAATATACTAGCTCAAATGAGTGATTAACGCATAAATGCCAATGCTTTATTATGTACCAAAACACACCAACATTTAATTATGCAAAATTACTGCAAAGACAAAGAAAAACCACGATTGTGCACAGTAAAAAGACAGTACTCACTTGGATGTTGTCAACAGTACAAAGAGATTCACGAGGCTGTCATAGAGTGTACTGAAGTACTGCAAGCAAAATGAAGCATTTCTCATTAACAAATCTTCTATATAAACCACACGCTCAAGATATACTTACGGGCTGGTTGTCAACAAATGAGAAGATGTGATATCCTGCAATAAAAAGTCAGGTTTAATACACACACATGATATGATAGGACTGAAGAGAGAAAAAAAGTAAGCTATGCTTTTGCGATAAGCTGATACGTAGAATGCCATAGGCAGGATTTTCCATTTGCCTGTTGCTCTACAAGATGGCTGAACTGTTTTGCAACTAGCATTACTGAAACTGAGATACCAATTATGAAAGCTGATAGGCACAGAGGGCAACCTATTTTGCATAACACTAGGCACACTCAAGGCATCATTTATAAAACCTCTAGCCATCTATTCACAATGTCTGTTGCAGGTCAGGCAACATATATGAAAAAGCTTATGGTTAACTTATGGTAAAGCACAAGGGGACAAACTCGGAAGAAAGAGAACACGCAAACAGGATGGGGGCTGGCACCTATAGTTCAGCTACCACCAACTGGCCCGAATTCCTGAGTTGAATAGCTTATGGTGCTATATAATTAGGCAACAAGTTGAATTACCTAAGGTAAAATTAATGGGAGTTAACTGTCCTTTACAAACAACCTTGGAGCTTTATAACAGAGCTATAGATGTATAGCTAGACATGGTCAAGACTGACGGCTCTTACAAATCAAGGTCTAATCCACAGCTGCAGTAAGTTCTTTCCGCTCTTGTATTTACTCAGCTGGGTTGTGGTATGAGAGAGCACAGTGTACAAGCTTGCCTGATCGCAAGAAAACTTGTAGCTGGAACACAACACGAGAGCCGCACTCACCTAGAATGGCAAACACAGTCATGAAGAAAAACAATATGACCAACATATCAAACACAGGTGGAAGAGACTGCAGGATCTGTCGAGTCAATCTGCATGATATGAAAGAAAAAGCAAACCAGTTATAACTGTTATGATGAGTTATTCAAGTTGAAACATAATGTAAACCAAAGGTTATCTTTACTGGGTGCTCAGTGACCATACTCTTCATCGACATAACAGCCTAGGTATGGTATCGTATGGTAAACTTTATTGAAATCCTGAAGATCAACGCTTAGGGTGACACAACAGCCCAGGTGAAGAAAATATTTGAAATGTGTACCATGAATGTTCTGAAATTTATGCAAATTTTGGCAGAATGTAAGTGAAAAGAATATAGCGATAAAAACAAGAACAAGAAATGTGTGCACACTGCATATACACTGTGAACATGCAGAGAGAGAGAAGTTGAGAGGTTGAGAGTGTATAAATGCAGCCCCTGAGTGAACATTGGTAATGCCTGTTGGTAATCCCTGTTGATGCCACTATTAGAGAAGCAAACTTACATTCCTTATTTCAGCCCAGTGGGAAGTACAGCGACACAGTATTTCAACTTTTTATTTTGCTTGTTGTGGACATGAGTAGACTGCTAATTATCAGTTGAGTCAAAACCAATTGGCGTCAAAAGACCTTATTGTATTCTGTGTCTAAGGGTAGAGAAACTACATCATAGCAATAATCAGAAGAAAAAAACAAGCATACATTTGCAAGAAGTGCGTCAAGAATGGTCATGCTCAGTACCTCCGAACGCCGCCCAAGTAGTGGTTGTCGATTAGAAAGATGGGCCTGAGGGCACGGAGGATGCGAAAGTGTGTGGCCTGCCGAGCAGCAACCACAAGTGCCTCTATGAGCATTAACAGCAGGATCGACAGCTGAAGCGAAAAAAACAATTAAAATAAAACAAAGATGATGAGCATAAGAAGTTTCCGAAAATCGAACGAAACAAAGAAACAAAAAACAAGCATACTTACTTTAAAGACAGTTCTCTTGTGAGTAAAGAACGGTTTGAGCCCCATCCATCGAAGTTTCATGCACAGTTCAACAGCAACTACTGAGAGGGCCAGTAGTTCAACGGAAACATGAAGCTGAAAATGACAAAAAAAAAAAAAGATTAAGAACTATGTTGTGTTAAACTCAAAACAGGTGATACGTCAACAGCTAATATGATCTATATACATCACACAGTAGACACTACAATGCCAGAATTCAGCTCTTAAGAAAGCAGCCATTATAATGGCTAACATAACGGGAACCATAATGACGTAAGCATACTTTTAGCACAATTTCATGCAGTGGTCAAACCTTCTTATTACGTGGTGTGATAGTTACTGTACTCATTGCTTAAGTGTGCTGAATTCATCACACACAAATGGCATAATGTAAATAGGTGCAAAATATGTTTCATTCAGATGTCATGTGAGACTATACAGACAGATATACGATCCCTATGATGACTAACAGCATGCAATAATCAATATTTCTTAAATTACCTTGTGTTTGCAACGTATCTGAAAGGTGTGAACTGAACATGTATTACAAGTAAATAGTATCTTCAGTGAGAATGTTAATTGTAAACAAGTAAACAGACAATGCAGGTTTTACATTTTTCACACAAGAGCACTATAGTGACATGTGCTGCTGTTGTAGTATTCAGCCCTGCTTCCAAGCTTGCTTCACTATCATTATTCGCTAACCCAATTGTTATTTTTAATATCATAAACTGTGAATGCAGCATAAGTTATTCATTATCTTATTCATGTTTAGTTTGAGATTTTGGTAAACATGAAGGACCCAGCAGAAAACAACAAGATGGATGACGACATTTCTTTTTATGGCAGTGACAAAGGCAATGGAATGGCACCGATTAACCACGATCATCTTTGCAAGTGATGTGCTGGAGCTGCAGATGCGCCGACTAACATCTCTGTTTTCTGTGGAATTCCAAATGAAACAGTCAAATATACCTACGCATCCTATCTGCAACAAATTTAAGTCTTCGTACGCGTCATTCCTATATTATCGCCACTCGCTTTCTTGGAGTCTTTTGGCTTCTCGCCCATGTCGAAAAATCATCTATGATTTCTAAAGCACAATGTTTTTTTTCACTCCCTCCCTACCCACCGCTGTGGTCTATTTGGTATGGTTTTTGACTGTTGACCATAAGGTCACATTATTGAATCCCGACTACAATGCTGAAGGCAAAATGCTGAAGATAAGATTTAGGTGCACGTTAATGAAGTGCAGGTAATTGAAATTTTCAGTCCTCCACTACATTGTCTCTCATAACCATATTGTGGTTTTGGGGTGTAAAACCTCAGCAATTATTACACTCTCTATCTAGCTAGTGGCACGCCACGTGTTTTATTCCGGGTGTCCGTGCATCATAACAAGTGAACAGCAATTTGGCATGGTACGTTTTAAAGTGCTGTGTTTGGTACTAAAATATGGAATGACTTTTTGGTCTTCCCCAACTGCAAGCCATGACAGCCGCAGCTCATCCGCAAATCTCATACTTAGGAAAACGTGCTCACAGCCACAGGAACACTGAGGCCTGGTACAGCAGGGGCCTCCATAAGGGCCAGTGCCATAAGCACAGTGGCTGAAAGCAGGTCGAGGCAGTAGAAGAGCACATTATGGACGACCAGGTAGGCTGGTAGTGCTTCGCGGCTGCACGGGTGGAAGTCGAGCTTGTCATTGTTTTCTCCTTCCTGCACATTGCACACGAGTGATCAGTCGAAAATGGGGTAGTCTCATGAAATTGTTGCAGACAAAATGACAAGATATTCGAACAGGAATGGTTTTGCTTCCCCACGACCGTCAGTGCATGTGACTTTTCAATGTTTCTCACTCCTAGGCATGAAGTTTCGGTTGCTGTAGCAAGTTTGTCCAACACCATCACTTTTCAACAACTATGCAGCGACGACATAGCATTTCTGGATAATTATGTGTGAGGTGCTGTAATTTGTCCTCTGCTTGTAGTTTAGCTTGCATTAGTTCAGCTATGAATGAAGGAAAGAAGTGCACACTTAAGGGCTCGTTTTCTTTTGTTAAACACAATATTAAATTATATCTAACAATCATGCCAAGGAAAGTATAGGGAATGTTATATGAGATAATTTTAATGTAAATTTGCAGAAATAAAAGCGGATGAAAGGATTACTTGCCGTGGGCAGGGACCAAACCCACGACCTTTGAATAATGTGTTCGATGCTTTACTGACTGAGCTGCTACGGTGGCCATCCCCCATCCACTTTATTTAGTATACATGTGAATTAAACGTGGGAGCGTCAGTCAGCGCCTCCTGTAGCCATAACGGCGAGTGCGGCACACTTTTTCTGCCTGTATTGGCGTCACGTAGCACGTGATCTTATTACGAGCTGTAAGCTGACCAATAATCTCTCGTATACTACCTAAAGGCACCAAGTCTGCCAGAATGAGGCCCCCGCTATGAATTTGACAAGTTAGAAGTTTCACCTTCTAACTTGTCACATCATCTTTGATTAGTACTGCTGTATTAATTGAAATTATTTCATGTTGCCCAGCTTTGCATGAGGTACTCTGAAATTTTGAATATAGGAAGAAAACAATTCAGACATTAATTTCATTTATTTAGATGTATATCTTTTTGTGTCCATTTGTGCCCACACAAGAACAACAACACAGCGTGCATATCAGAATTTTAGAATATTTAGCTTTGAGTTCTGCATGCCCTTACATAGCCTTAAATATTATCCACTACTACTTCATAAAATATTCAATTGTTATACATATCCATTGTTTAAATATCACTGAGCCTATCAATAATGACATGGTATCAGATAGCATTCTGATTACAGAGCCATGTGTAGGCCTGCACAACTACCTAACATGAATGTGTTGTCATTCTGCAAACATGCATAGAAGCATACAATATTATCATGGTGCTGCCTCGCAATTGAGCGGTGGCCATGGAGCCCACTCGGGTATTCGCACAAATTCTGGCATTATGCATTGCACATGCATAACCAAGAGAAGAGTTATATAATAAGTAGCTTTGCCATTGCACATGGTTTTCTTTAGAAACATTCTAAGGAATGCTTGCGAAAATTCTGTGTTCTCTGCACAGCTCGAAGCGATATAATGCAGTTCCCGAATACATGTCACACACTTTGCTTCAGTGACGGCGAGAACTCAAAATGCCAGCGTCTCGAATAAAGAAATCTACGATACCTCCAGAAATATTGCCGCCTCGTGGTAGTTTGACTGCCAGCACTTTGCCAGCCGTTCCCCCTGTATCTCACCACTGGGGAAACTTAGTTCAGTGTGCCCCGAATGACTGGTTTCCACGGAGTTGGTGAGATCTAACGGGATGTCGGCATCTGAAAAGGATGCATGCATTCTCAAATTTAACACAAAAATAGGAGCAAAGAGTTTCAGGCAGCCTGCAAGCCTACTATTCATTAAAAATATATGTACAAGGCATTGTCAGCTCGCATCATGCGATGACTAGCCCACCCCCCTTCCCCCTTTTTTTTAAGTAAGGTTTAACATCTAAAACCACCATATGATTATAAGAGGCGCCGTTGCGGAGGACTCCGGAAATTTCGACCTCCTGTGGTTCTTTAACGTGCGCCCAAATATGAGCACACGGGCCTACAGCATTTCCACCTCCAAAATGCAGCCGCCGCAGCCGGAATTCGATCCCACAACCTGCAGGTCAGCAGCTGAGTACCTTAGCCACTAGACCACCGCAGCTGAGCCCCCTTTTCTTTATTTAGTGGACCTGTACTGGTGTTTGTTTATCTTTAATAATGTTATCTTTCTCTCTCCCTCCATAAGGTACATGCATAACATGAAAAACTTGAAATTAAGCTGAATATCTACAAAGCAACATATCCTACCAATTTTAGTTTTGTTGCAAAGAAACTAACCTCAATGCATGTAATATGTTACTGAAAATGTGACACATTCCTCTACAGTCCTCTATAATTTTCACATGTAGGGGAATTTAAGCCACACGTGGCACCACATATGCCACACCTGTCATGCAGTGAAAGCAGGTACAGCAGCCATGATGGCTTACTGGCTACGATATGTGCATTTATGGCATGCTATCGCTCTTGCATTTACACTGTTGACAGCAGAGCTGTTTTTGACTTGTTGGCAGTTGCATGGGGGACCCCCTAATTAGCTGTACATTTTGAGTGCTATACTTATCCACTTTTTGTCCTGAACACACATCTGTCTTCTATTTTATCCCATTATCATTAACCAGTGTGTAAATAATAATGGACATTTGTTTCATTAAATATCGAGCTATAAATCAGTGTTGAGCATGTATGTTCTAATCTAGGCCTTAATGAATACCTACATTGTGTGAGAAATAATATTAAGCATGTTTTAAAAAGTCAGCACGGTACCATTGCTTTTACATATATATATATATATATATGAGATATGGCACAACGGGAGCGTTGTCAACAAGGATAAATATATTTATTTCCCAACAGTTTCGGGAGGGGTCCTCCCTTCATCAGGGGATGAGTTATATATATATATATATATATATATATATATATATATATATATATATATATATATATATATATATATATATATATATATATATATATATATATATATATATATGATGAGTTATATATATAGGGGATATATGATATGATATATATGATGATGATATGATATATGGATATATATGATGAGTTATATATATAGGGGATGAGTTATATATATATATATATATATATATATATATATATATATATATATATATATATATATATATATATATATATATATATATATATATATATATATATATATATATATATATATATATATAAAGGCATGTACGGGGGAGCGATAAAGAGTTCACAGGCTGCCATATAGGAATACATGGGATAGTGGCCTGGAAACTTTTGACCAGTCTAGTACGTGCCGCGCGCCAAGGAGGTCGCGCGTGACGTCACGTACGCGCAGCCGCTATCGACGCACAAGAAAATTTAGCAACGTCGTTTCAAGCAGAATCGCAGGGCTTTATAATAAACTAATATATGCACTGTAAGAATTCAGAAGAACGAAATGGCTACAGTTCATAACTTAGATTGACTGCATGGTGATCGCTCCAGCCTAATTAAGCGAAATTTAAGTTCATGAAATCACGCACACAATTACGAACACACAGATATAATGACAGTTGTTGAATTTGGCGACAGCGCAGCGCAAACTGCTGCGCCACAAAGGCGCAAAGCTAGCTTACACTGAATACGCGATCGGGAAGCAGGAAACTATACGGCGATCAACGCGAAAACTCGATCTTGCAGCGGCGGTTTCGTGACGTCGCACGCAGAGCACACAGCAGCTGCACATGCAGCGTACAAAGAGGCTCCGCAGAGAGTATTTATGGGCCGCTCAGTCTTTCATAAACGCGCGATTGCGAAAAACTACTACAAAGCACGAAGAAACGAGGCCAAAAAAGCGCGTCTGCTACAAGTGTAGCGGACGCTCGCATCTCTTACGGGAAGCAGTGGCCCAAGAAGTGGTGGCATCGATGCGCTCCGTGCTCTCGTACGATGCGAATCTGTCAGCTCTCACGAGAATGTTGCGGTCGCTGTCGTCGCTATCGCTAATTTGCAAGCGATGAATACCGAAGTTCGCCATCCCTTGGCCATCCCACAAGGTTACGGCACAGACAAGCGCTCCATCTACAACGCAACAGGCAGCCGCCCCCGAACAGTGTTGACAACTCTTGTCCTTCCGATCTCGTCAAATTACGTGAAACTGTGAGCCGGGGAATGGTTAATGCGGTGGTACAGGGCTGTGGTTGTACTAAGAGCACTCTAGTTGTACGCTGCGACAGCTTGTAATTAGTTCGAACGCGTGTTTTTGCACTTCTAAATAGTCGAAATGGCGGCGTTGGTACAAAAAGTTGGGAGTGCGCGGCTTTCAAAATGTTGAGGCAAATATTTTGTCATAACGATCTCGCTACGAAGCGATGAGTCATTAATTTAAGATTTTAGTACGTTAAAACATCCTGAAAAGAAGTTACTCAATTTTGAGCGGAAAAAAGGCGTCCCGAATAATTTTTTCGGTAATGCGTTCTACGAAAATCTTGCGACGGGTGAGCAGCTCACGGCTAAGTACACCCGAAGTTGATTTTTGTCCGTAGAATAGCTTTCGCGGTGTGTCAAAATTCCAGTCAAGACGCGTCATAAATGTGAAAAGTGTTTGTGTTGCATCGCGTGTGTGTTGCAACGTTTTTTTTTTTTTTTCTGGACATCCAGCCGCTTATATGAAGAACAAGTCGTGTAGACTTTCAACCAGCGCGTGTGTAATACAGCTAGTCTGTCACCCAGGTCCAGTTGCCAAAAGGAGCTGCCCTAGCTTCCCTCCCCTCTTCCCTAAATTTGGACGTAAGGGGCTTACCGAGGAACAATAATAAAAATAGGTGTTTTTCAAGACTGAGCTTCAACAAAGGCTCCCTCCACCCCACACCTCCCCAACCCTCGAAAGAAAATTAAAAAAAAAGAATTCCTGGCTACGGGCCTGCTGTCACCCAAGCTATGTCGGTGTATGGCACAAGTTAAAGAGGAAGAAGAAGAACTCTGGCATGGACTTGTTCCTATCTAATTTCTCTTTATTTTTTAGTAAGCGTTGTAAAAAATGATTTATTATGAGGTACAGCGTGGACAATCCCCCATGTGGGTATGAACCAAGATCTCCTAGGAGACAAGACAAGACAAGACTGGCAAGGTTAACGCGCAGCTGTAATTGTGTCGTTGTACACAGATATCTATCGCGACCATGCAGCAACCACTCGATCGTGCAAAAACCGCAGCAGCAGTGCATGAAGCTACAGAAAAGGGGAACGTGCACAACTCATCAGGGCACCATGCAGCCGCGGATGTGCACCGCTCATCGGGACACCATGCAACTGCTGCAGCACAACCAGCTCAAGGAGAAGAGTCTCGCTACTGTTCTCAACAGACGCAGCACATGGCGTCATCCCGGACGAAACATGGTGGTTTGATCAGCACCAATTGCTCGGGCAACGCAATCATCATGGATCCAGCCTAAACCAAAGCCTCGGCGCAAGGGCAGGTGGATAGGGGTGGAGCCGGCCGTGGAGTCCATCGTGCACTCGGCAATCAACTCGCCTTCCCCGACCAGGTCGACTGTGGTGATTCAACGCATCACGCAGAAGGAAGCATGGAACAATCGGCAGCTGGTCGCCTGCGGGATCCTCATTGCCACCCTTGTACTAGCTGCTGCTAGGTGGTCTGGTGTGGCTGGTTCGCGCCGAACTTGAAAAGAAGCGAAATAGCCATTTTGCTAGCGGGACTACCACTGCATCATCCCCAGCTGCAGCGCTTAGGCGATATGAACAATGCGAGCGACGTAATTTTATTCGCGTGTGAACAACGCGCTGTCATTCAACTGCCGTCTTGTTTTACCACAATAAAGATCGTATTTAATTATCCTGAATCGTAGTCGGTATCTATCAGAGGCGTAGCCAGTTATGCACGTGGTTTTAGAGGCTCAAACTGCCCGCCTCCCGCCCATGCGCAAAATTTTTACATTTTGAATGCGTGTATATTCACGCACACATATATGCAAATGCGCACGAACATGCATAGGAACGTTCAGAGCACCCCTAGAAATGTTTAGCGACGCTCCTGGCATCTACACATCACGCAAGTGCGTCCTTATTGCGAATATGCATGTGTAACTTCATATAAACAGACCCCATTATATATTTGCATATAAATATGTAATAATAATAATAATAGTTTCTTAGAGGCATCATTATAAAGCGTCATAAAGGCGCGCTAACACGCGCGTGACTTTTGCGTTATGAAGGTAGAGAACCTGAACAATAAAAATATTACAAAAGTGACGAGCCTACCTACCATAGCAGCCCGCGGAAGATAACCGGACATTAGCCACCGCGCAGCATTTTTACTGTGAAGTAAGTAACTCTGCATGTCGTAAAATGTTCGGGCCGTCTGTTATCTACATCTTGGAGGGACAATTTAATGCTAATTCTCTACAAACAAAAAGTGGTCAAAGTTTGATTTTAAAATTTCGCGCCTCCGTTAGTGTGATGTCACAAATTTCAATGATTGGCTTATGAAAATTGGCTCCTCGGAAACTCCCAAATCTTGTTATATTCAATCTATATAGTTTATTTCGAATAAATTGCAGACACTTTTACAGCGTATGCATACCCTATGAAGATCTTGCGATGCCACTGCGAAATGTTGCGACAACTTCAGGTCGTTTTTGCTCACGAAATGAGCCACGCAGTTACGGAACATAGAATCAATGAGTTTGCGAGTTTATTTCGGACATTACGCACTCAGCTCTCAGCGGACGCTTTCAGCAGCAAACGTCGGCTGCTAGTTATTCTGGCTACGCAACTTTGCTTTAGCCGGCTATGCGGCCAATTTAGGTTCGCAAACGATAGTCGTCGGGCAACCGTGGGCTCTTCCTCCTTCCTTTTTCATACCGCTGTTGAGGTGAGTGCAAGTTCGATGTTTGTAGTTGACAAAATCTAAAAATCTGTGGTTATATTTCGGCCATCTAAACCTGTAAGCTGCATCAGGCGACTGCTCTGTGCTTCTTAATTACGTTTAGGGCGTTAGTTTCATGTCTACGCTTTTTTGTAAGTGCACAATGCGGTAGCGAAATCACGTTAGCCGCTGTAGCACTCGTGAACTTTCTAAATGTATTGAGAACTACAGCTTTACGTTGTTTTCTTTTTGCCGCTGTTGTGTACAGGGAAATTGGAACGCCCATTTGCAGTCACTTTCCATACCCCACTGTGCTACAATAAATCGTTGATGCATGCATAGTCGTTAACTCGGCGATCTGCGGCACCGCTTGCTTAGCCTTCACTTCGTAGACCGCGTCACGCGGCCACTCGGAGACTATTAAAAGCTGCGCGTTTGTAACATGCGATAGGAGCGTCACTTACTGTTAAAGCTGTCAAGTGCCGAATATTCCACGCGTGTGCTCGTTGGCGTAAGAACGGCAGCGGTGTCTGTAGAAGTGGCTTCGCGTGGAGCTCTCTCAGCTGACATGCTCGTTGTGGCTAGTAACCGGCGTTATTTGGGACCGTTCCCAAATAGCAGGTTAGTTCGCTTGTGCAATGCGACGTATATATAGCTAACTGCGGTCGCTTCACTACAAGCTGGAACGTAGATTTGGAGATGTGATTGCGGTAGTCGGGTGCGTCACAGCACATAAAAGTGTGCAAGCCTCGTGTTTGATGTGCCAGTATACTGGTGCGAAGGAACTGTGTCCGATTGCTCACTATGTTTAAGAACAATGTAGTTGTGTGCCGCGTTTCTACAGGTAGCACGAGCTCGTTAAGTTCCTTGCTAGCCGTTGCCTTGTCACTACCGTGCGTCTCTTCTGTGCAAAACCGGTCTCTAGCGCAATAAGTACGAGGTGCTTGTGCTATTTCACTTTGTACTTCTGACACTAAAAGCGAAAGTGTGGGCTGATGCCTCATCTTGTGAACGTATCGATTGTGAGTGTTTTAAGTGGCGTCATTTCAGTGCAACTGTTGTTTCGTAAAGCTGTGGTTCATAACTGAAAGCTTGGTGACCATGGGAGGGATGGAAAAGAGCGGCTTTTGTGATCTACGTATCCACAATGTTTATACGAAGTGGTTAATATTTCTTTTGCCAGTTTAGACACTTGTTTCTGCTACCCAACATGCCTGATCTCTCACTTTCTCTATACTTGGTGCAGTCTAAGGCGGTGAAAGTATGTCTGGGAAGCCAGATCCAAAGGCGAAGAAGGCGCCTGCGGCGGCAAAGACTGCTGCCAAGGGCGCCTCCGCTGTTGCAAAGGGTGATGCGGCAGTCCCCAAGAAGGCGCATGCCCCGCGGAACCAGAAGCTCCCCGGTGGCGTGTGGCTCTTCTCCCGCTCCAAGATGTTCCACAAGCGGGGCCTCTTCAAGGTGAAGCACGCGCCAGTCCCCAAGGAGAAGCGAAAGCGCAAGAAGCGTGTCCACGTCAAGAAGATCAACGGCGATAACAATGGCGGCAAGCGCGTTGTTCACATCAAGAAGGAGGTAAGTGTTAAAGCCGGTGCATTGCAGTCAGTATATTCTGGAATCTTCTGAAATCAGAACTGCGTACAATGAAAAAAAAAGTGTCATCCACCTGTCATATGTTGAACATTAATTAAAATTTAAAGAAATCTAAGCTTGGAATCGACTCGCTTGGAAATGTTCAACATACCGTAACTTGCCTTCAAATAGGCTTAAAACATTCATTTCTATATTAGACTGCACGCAGTTGTTGTGATGTGCTGATTTACTTTGTAACTCTTTCTATATAAAGTTTAGCCCCAAACGGTGCATGAAATGTTTTACCTTTCGAAACTGTGCATATGCAAAAAGAGTTATTGCATATTTGATATCAGCACACAAATATCCTAAGTGCACACTTTCATCAAAATTGATCAAGAAATATAGAAAGTTGAAATGTGTCCCCCTTAATATCGATGTGTAGCTGTATGCATGGATAGTGCATACAGTGCAACCTATGTCTGGAAACGCTATTATCTTGGCTGCCTCATGGCATTGCTGTTTTTTGTTTTCATTGTAGCGCCGCTCCTACCCTACGGAGGACAGCCCCAAGCATAAGAGGACCACCCACATGAAGCCTTCCTCGCTGCGAATTGCTAAGCTCCGCAAGAGGATCACCCCTGGCACCATCCTCATCCTTCTGGCTGGACCCCACCGTGGCAAGGTGAGCTGGTGGGCAGAAAAGCTCCTGTCTAAGAGCATTTTTTTTTCCATCCTTGTGGGCGTGTCCTGTGCAAGGACAATCTCAAGTGCAAGAAGGAGGAGGGTGTTTTACTTTGCTATGAGCAGCTGAAGCCAAAACTGGTGCAATTCTCAAACGGCCAATGTATGAGTGAAGTCAACTTGTTCAGTGTACTGAAGTTATGGTGTTGTGCTGGCTGACTTGCTTATAACAAACCCAGACATAATGAAGAATCGGTTATAATGGCGTAAATGAATAGTCCTAAAATAAATATAGTGTTAGGAATATACTATTATAACAAATTTTTGGATAGAACAAACCTATTTTCGTGCAAGATGCAACTTTTTCTATAATGAAGTTTGAGTGTTTATAAGCAAAGATTTCAATCTGTAGGGGAAATCCTGCTCTAGTTTAGCTGTTATATTATGGTGTCAGTGGGAGAAAAAAAAGAAAGTTCAGTATTGCACAATTCACGCTTCATTCAAAGTGATAGTTTCATACCTGATCGTGCAAACATGTCTCGTGTTTACGAACAGCCGGAACAAAGCAGCATGTTTGTGTTCTTGACACCTATTGGCCCTAAAATTGTGTACTTATGCTCGGTTTTTTCTGTTTCAGACACTGTCACTACATAAAATATCCTGCACCTTGAAATTTAAATTTAGTTGCACCTCTTTCAAGGCATGTCCTGTTTTTGCAGTGGTGCACAATTTTCAGCTCTTCACTCTGATGCCAAATATTTGCACCAGGAACATTGTTAGGATAAATTTTCAATGCCTGAACATAATTGGCATCTTTTGTGACTTCAGAGGCAATTCAAAATGTTGCTTCAACTAACCAGTGAAAAGTGTAGTACTTATACACATCATTAGAATTTTAGATGTGGGTACTGTATTTACTCTCATAATCCTCGCAGTTTTTTCGGCGGAAAACCGATGTAAAGTTAGGGAATGCGAGATTTACGCAAGAAAAACTTTCCACGAAAACTGTATATACACAGCGAAAAAGAAAACGAAGTGGCCGCAAATCGGCAACTAACAGCAAGCTTCGAGAAATACTAATCAAACCTTATGTCAACAATAAAAGCACAGGTTCAACACAAGGCAAGATTTATTTGAGTCTGGAATTAGAATACCATACGCAAAGCTTGTGGGCGTTGCGGGCGTAGCGGTAGTGTATGTCTCTCAACAGGAGCCCTCAAAAAGTAAACATAGGATGTCAGTATTGGGCTGATGGCTATTTAACAGAATTGTCCGCAGTTTTCTTCTAAACAAATAACATTTACCATCAATCCCAGTCTTAGGCACACTGCAGGCCCAAACGTCTCTTGGTGGCTTTCAGCTGCCGCCACCAGTAGCGAACACAAAACTCGTAGACTCCAAAGGGCCTACCGGCAAACCTGTTGCCGTTGTTTAGTGTATGATCAATAACTTTCAGCTTTAAAGCAGCCGTGCAGCTTCAGTATCGCCCCATAAAGTGACAAGATTACCGACACAACATACTAAACACGCCGCACGCGCACTTGATGCTTAAGAGATGGCACACGTTATCATCAACGGCTGGAACGAGCAGACGACATTATTGCGGTAATTTTTGGGGTGTGATAATTACTCTAGGAAAAAAATGCGTTTTTGTTGGCCGATGTGGGGGGTGCGAGAATTATGCTAGTGTGAGGATTACGCGAGTAAATACGGTAGTTGCTTTAGTTAAGGGGAGATTCTACTCTGAAAACGATATTCTTTAATAAGAGTTTGAATTGAACACAAATGGGCATGTCAATAGATTTTTCTCCTCTTTTGAAATATGTCATTTATTTTCATGTAGCTTGTTTGGTTTTATTTGTGCTGCTGAGATACTGTGAAATTATGGCCATTGTTATGCAATAATGTTGACCTATAAAACTTTTGAGATAAAGCATGCAGATATAGCTCACTATGATCCTTTGGAACTGTAGAGTGCAAAAAACTATAACAAGTTTCATGTGTAAAAAGTAGGGGTGTGCGAATCTCAAAATTTTCGAATACGAACCGAATATCGAATAATGCAGAGGTGCAATTTTTTTCCGCCAGTAATACTTTACTCTATCGTATATTTAGATTAGAAACGGTACAGCTGTTGTTATAGTCAGTATTGCACACAAAACTTAAAAATATTTCAAAAAAAATTTGTACTTGCCAGAAAGCAAATATTTCAAAAAAAATTTGTACTTGCCAGAAAGCATAAGACTAATAGTTGAGCTAGTGACTGTGACGTTGGGTTCAATTCACCTGATGAACAATTCTCTTGTATCTTTTTTTATGTGGTAGCACTTTATTACAAAAAAAAGAAAGAAAAGCTTTGTACTTGCCTTGATGACTTCTGAGCATGAGGCCATTGGTTTGATTTTGTAAAAATTAATATACTCGAGTGTAAGCGATTATTAAAACAGTCTAGGTCGTCACAATTCATCCAGTTATGGCTCAAAAGACCTCGATTTTATAGTTTTCTTGTCCCCTGTTCTCATACCCGGGCAAGTCACAAAGGAAAATAGGAGTACTTAGGGGCGTTCAACTACACGGCAATACTCGTTATCTCGCTTGCTTCTGTTGCCTTCTCGAGGACCGCGTTCGCCATTTCGCGATCAAGAATGCTGTGCTGTGCTGGTAGCTGCACGGTCGTGACCGAGGTGTACTGCGCGCGCAGCAGTAACGCGAGGTAAGTGCACGAGATAGATGATTACTAATGTGTGATAAAAAGACGCCCCAAATACGCTTTTTTGTTGATGGAGCTACAACTCTCGGCGGCTAGGGCACTATTTTGCCGCATCGCGACCCCTTCGGCAGTAAACTGACGTTGGCAAAAGAGCAATATCATAGCAATGGTGTAACGGAGGGTGATTGCCGGAGACCTTGCCCCGCGAGCTCGATGCGCGTCCGACAAATTTTTAAAGGTGCAGTCGGAAACACAGCGGAACTACGCAGTATTCCGTTTGTCACCTTACCTACGTTACAGTTAGCAATGGAGAACTATATGTGGTGACGCCATTGTAACGGTATCAAAAGTGCATGGCCTTTTATATGTTGGCCATTGTGCGTAAAAACACTTCAGCTCATTTGCATGACCATATTCGCTATCATGACATCATTCTGAAACTATGAAGAGGGCATACATGCTGAAGTAACGACACAGCTGACGGACCACTTGTCAGCCTTCGACATGTGCGCGTACGTTTCTACGGTGATTCATTGGCTAAAAGTGGCATGGCTATACATGCAACCATCATACGTCAAGCTGAGCGCGCCCTTAGCTAGTTGCACGCGGTGCATCGCCTACAAATCTCAGTCCATCAGTGCCGTGCCCTGTAACGTACACGTGTGCATTTGTCCTTGCGTAGAGATTTTTTTTCTTCGTGCTCGCTCAGCACGAGACCGAGCAAACTTTGTAAAGTTAATTCTGTTGAACCAATGTGGCAGCGACGAGTTGCCTTCGTTTCCATGAGCGATGTGAACATGTGGTCCAGCGTGCAGCAGATGGCGTGGTCAGTACGCTTGCATGAACCCTAACAGCGCTACACCGCTAAGCCACACGTACTGCCGCGCAGGCAGTACATGATTTAGATTGATTGAGATATTTATCATTGGTAGGTTTGTCGCGATGACTTGCCGCCACATTTGTTGGTAGCTGTCATCACGCTCCCATGAATTTCCACGCAAGCATCACCGCACTTGCGCTGAAGTCATCATAATAACTGCGTGATCTAATGAGGCTTTTATGGCAAATGTGCAAAATACTAAGTTCTTCACAGTGACATATGCGAACGAATAGTCTTGTGTGAATAGTGATTTTCAGGTTTGAAGCGAATGGGGATTTTGGTCGAATAATTTCGTATCGAATTCGAATAGTATATATGACATAAAGAAAAATGGGTATATTTATCATCACCTAACTAACCTGCACAATATTTTTTTTTAATAAATGAAGCCTCTATGCAGATGCCGTTTTTTTTATTAAAAAAAACATTCTGAAGAACTTTGAGTAGTAGCAGGATTTCGCTTTCAGCAGGATTTGTCATAACCCTTGTAATACGTAACATTTTAAGGTTTAGTATACTTAGAGCATACAAGCCATCATAACAAGCTTTTAAGCTTAATAAAATGAATTGATTTGAGAGTAATATTTTCACTTAAAGGGGCCGTGCTGCACTTTTTTAAGTAGCCATGGAATTAATTCACTAAGGAAGCTTATTTATTGCCTCATGAATTCACCGCTGCAAATATTTTTAGAATCCGTCCTGTACTCGCGGAGTTGCAAAGATTTCTCGCGTGCTGCTAGTGCTTTCTCTCATCTCATACCGACGAAACCACTGTCTCTCATCTCATACCGACGAAACCACTGGAAGCTAAGCAGGGAGGGATGGCATGGGAAAAAAATACGTCGCACGTGCTTTCTGAGCTTGTGAAGTCATTTGCCAAGCCCTGCCGCGGTGGTCTAGTGGCTAAGGTACTCGGTTACTGACCCGCAGGTCGCGGGTTCGAATCCCGGCTGCGGCGGCTGCATTTCTGATGGAGGCGGAAATGTTGTAGGCCCGTGTGCTCAGATTTGGGTGCACGTTAAAGAACCCCAGGTGGTCGAAATTTCCGGAGCCCTCCACTACGGCATCTCTCATAATCATATGGTGGTTTTGGGACGTTAAACTCCACATATCAATCGAAGTCATTTGCCAAGAGAAGAGGGCAATTTTTAGCTGACTGAGAATTTAGTGTGAATCGCAGGTAGCATGCTGCGCTATAATATTTGACTTGCGTGTTCTCAGTAGCCTCGACTACCGATCGGCAGCGTTTTCTGACAATGCTCAAAAAGTGTTGCAGGGCCCCTTTAAATTCGAAGGGGGGTGGGGAGTGGGGGCTTCGCGGCAGAGCGGATTTCTCCTGGATAGGTGCTTTCACAGATCAGCCACCCTTACACTGCAGTGAAACCACAGATTGATATGCACCTATTCGTTTCTTGCGAATACTTCAAAATTTTCAATAATTTAAATTCAAACAGAAGAGAATTCGAATACCTTAATATTCGAAGCATTCAAATAATCGCACAAGCCTACGAATGAATATTTGTAAACGTAGAATATTTGAGGAATATTCGAGTTACTTCAAATATTTGAAATTTTCGAATATGTGGTTATCGAAACGAATACAAATATTACAAATGCAATATTCGTCGAATATTTGAAACTTTCGGATATTCGCACACCCCTAGTAAAAAGGTGAAATACAATAATAAAATAAACTCTACCATGGCTCTAGTTGCCAAGGGCTTTCAATGTTATGTAACATTTGGAAAAACATAACTAAGCAGCATTGGAAATAATAGATACTTGTGCTCTACAGGCCTTCATCATGCTATGTGCAAAATTTCGTAGAGTTGTGAGAATTCTAAGTATACTAACTGGCGTGCATAAGCAGCACAGATCACAAAACTGAAAAAAGAGAAAAATGCATTTGAAAGTTTTAAACCTTTCTTTTTTCTCACAGAATTGTCAAAATGCATATTCTTTGGCCATAATGTTCAAGAGAACTTTGAGAAGCACTGCAAGTTATTAGAACTGTCCAACAGCATAAGTTGTGCCGTCACGGTCCTTCCAAGCAAGCTCACTCCTCGAGCCGTGTCCTTTTTACTCCACGACGACGGTGGGCCGTTGCTTCTGCTGTCAAACGCCCGGACATCCTCTTGATGTGCTTCGCATCGCAGGAATCGCTGAAAGCAACTAGATCCCTAGATGGGAGTATGTTCAGCTTTTCCAGGATGTGCTCGAAACTAGCATGACCCTTATTGAACCACAGGATTGCGATAGCGGCGGCATTTTCGACAACTGTTCAGGGAGGCAAACTTGGTCTTGGGGCAAAGTAGCCACATCTTGCTGTGCAGTTATTCTGATGCATTTCGGGTTTTCCCTTGAATGCATCGAGCAAGGAGCTTCTCACCTGTTAGTCGCTTATAAATCGGCAGAACAGCCAATCCCTGGGCTTTTGTCAGAAGAGGTGTGGGGCGTGAAGGTTCGCGAAGTGCTTCAGCTTGTTTGTTTGCACCATGAGTGTTCCTGCAGGGCAGAAGTTGGGACTGCCAGCATTGTCCGTAGAGCATGAGTGATTGATAGTATGAAGCCCATACTGCGGTGTACATATCTCGTAGGCTCCCCCTGTTGCTTGTTATGGCAATGTGGTAATACGTTTGAACCTTCTGAATGTCCGGCTCTCTCATTTTCTGCCCTCTTGGTAATAGCACGTGAAGCTTCCGTAGCGCAGTGCTAAGTCTTTGGCCACGTGGTTAGTGCAGTCTTCTTTTTCTATATTGAGAGCCCCATAGACTTTTGACTAGTCAACTGCGCTAAATGCTTTGCTGTCACCGTCACTCAAGAACTTCATGAAATGCAGTGGAGTTTCGTAACTCTACGTTTCCGCCAAATGCGCATTGCAGCCTCTGTTTCCATGGCATCGGAGGAACTGTGCATTTTTTCACAGACTGGTCCAAGGAACGCCTGCCACACTTCCTCAGGGCCCATATCCTTGTGTCCACTGCATGTCAGGCAGAAATTTTAACTGACCTCAAAGTCCAAGCAGAGGCTAGTATCTAGGAGATAGCTGTGCCAATACCGTATTGGCTTTTGTGGCCCCTCTTCTGCCAAGTCTCATCAAACATGACAGCCACATCAGTTTCGCCTGCTGCGTCTTTTGTCAGTTGTCTCGATTGGAGCAAGTTTTCACTAGCAGCTTCCATGGCAGCGGTGTGCACTTTCGTAGCTATGGAAAAAAAATCCTTGATGTTGCCTTGGCTTTGCGAGTCCCAATGATGGAGCAAAATCTCCACAGTTGCTCATGCCCGATGCCAACAGTGTGTGCAGCCACCACCGCCTTCACATTTACTGGCGAAACCATCTCATTCCCCTTGTCGTACTGTTGGCTCGCTCGGCTGCTGCCATCTGCCGTAACACGCGGTGACGTATAAGAGCACGAAAGTACAGTCGCTAAGCATTTGCTGTTTGCACAAGAAAGTTCGAGGAGCGACGAAAGTCCCTTGCGCTTTTCTGCCGGCTCCCGAACTGCAAGTTGTTTATTACCGCAAACCGGGCATGCCGCACCCGCCACAAGTGCCGTCATCAAGAATGTCGCACAACACTGTCATCGTACAAACCTCATCGCACAGTCTCTTGTCCTTATCGAAGAAGCCGATCTTTTTCTGAGGCACTGACGAAAGAAAGCACAGCATCGATCCCTTCATCGCAACCACTGTCGCTCCCGCACCCTTTGATGCCGCTGCTAGGCCTAGCACACGTAGGCTGGTTCTTTCATCGCCGTCATTTGACGCGCTTTACGCCGCTTTCCCTTGAACTTTTGCTTCGTTCGAAACTTCTGTGGTCTCTCGTTGCACTTTTTCGGGCTTGTCATTGCGGTTGCGAGAATATGCGTAGACGCGCAGATAAGTAGACGGACCAATCCCAATGGCCGTCACCGCACCGCCGACACTGACTCGGTAGCCAATGGCGATGCGGCTGACAGTGCCGCGTGTTTCAAGCCGCTCAAACCGCGCGGTAAAAAAGCCATGTTTTATTTATTTTTTTGTGCTCACGTACGAAACTGGCATTGGAGCTGTAAGAAGGCCGAACGCAACTTTCCTAACTGGTCGCTACGGCGGGCGGCGCTGCGATGCAGAGCAGCACTCATTCAAAGGTGGTCAATATTAGCGGAAATTCGCAAAGTTTAGAGCCACTGCGACGGCTTTATACACATATTTTGCATTTTGCTGTTCGAATTCTGTTTTGAAAGTTTCACAGATGATAGAAGAAAGGTTGAGGATTACAATTCAATAAAAACCAGAAATACGAGAAGTGTCGCTAAAAACTCGGTTTTTCTATTCTCATCTCCCCTTAAAAATGTGTATCTTGTGTGTGTGAACCTGTATCAGTTGAACATGCGTCTAGGTCTTATAACATAGTTCTGCTTGTCTAGGCAGTGAGAAAAGACAGCCTTTTCCCATTTCCGTATCTATGTATGACTAGTAAGCTGGCAAATCTATCTGTAGGGGCATTCCCTTATAATGGGGTGCCGGGGCATGATTTGCCAAACATAAACAGGGTGCATATATCCTTCTGCCCAGACCCAACTTCTGTCTGGTCGGACCGGAAAGTGCTCCGACATGTTTGCTCCTATTGGAGACGATGCATTTAGCAGTTACAGTAAGTAAACACATTAAAATGGTAGCATGTTTTCATCAATTGTGCTTGCTTATTCATTGGTGTGCAAATAGGTTGATTATTATAAGGGAATGCAAAAATGAAACAAACTCACGTTTATTTATAGTGAGACGTTAACAATCCTGTGTCAGTGTGGGTGTCCAGATGTCAGAGCATTCTCATTTCAGGGGCTGTAGTGTCGTAAAAATTCCCAAGACATCCCCTGCGGAGACTTTATTTAAAATAATGTGTGGTGCTGCTTTATTTACATATTTTTCGAGTGAAGGCTTTCAAAATGTGCTACAGTGAGCTGTTGTGATAAGAAGAGAAGCATGGCAGGTGTTGTGGCAGTATGACCTGTGGGAGGAGAATTGTCCTCTTGACACCCTTGGTTGTGCCGCTGTTTTCCCTGCAGAGGGTAGTTTTCCTGAAGCAGCTCAAGACGGGCCTGCTCATGGTGACCGGCCCCTACGGCATCAACGGCTGCCCTCTGAGACGCATCAACCAGATCTACGTGATCGCCACCAGCACCAAGATTGACATCTCGTCAGTCAAGCTGCCCGAAAACCTCGACGACCGCTTCTTCAATCGACCAAAGTCGGCCAAGAGGCGAAGCCGCAAGGACGAGGGCGAGATCTTTGACACCAAGCCACAGGTGCGTCTTCTCCCTTTCTTAAAAAAGTTTGCTTCTCCTCATGTTCAGCCATCTTGTTACTTCGTCTTTTTTAATTTGATATTCTTGTTTTGCATTGAAAACAGTCATATGTTGCATTTATCTAATAAGCACAACTGATAGTTTGCCAGGTCTGTGGGTAGTTTTCTTGAGAGGTCTTAAAGAAACACTGGGTTAAACATTACTGTTCAAAATTCTTCCCAGTTAACTTTTACTCATTGTTTGGAATAGGCCACAAATTGAGGATGTGCACGAAAGGCCCATTTGGACATTGTGATTTCAAGTCGAAACTCGCTTTGGAACTTCCGAGTCAGAGAGCCGTTTCAACAATGTAATTTTGGTGTATAGAAGTTGTCACGTATACACCGCTGGAATCTTCAGTTGCTTGGTTGGAAATTTGCTGTTTCGAGTTATATATGAGCATGCTGGCTGATCTGCTTACAAGGGACATGCCCTTACTAATGGGGTGTCCCTCCATAGACTGCCAAACATAAACAGGGTGCATATATCCTTCTGCCCAGATTCAACCTCTGTCTGGTCGGACCGGAAAGTGCTCCAACATGTTTTTTCTTTTTTATCGTAAACTATCTATGAAGAGACAAAAGTAACGTTGAGTATATTTTTGAGAATAATGTTTTAACTATGCTGTGTTTACGTTGGTTTGGCCAGGAAATGTATTACCGTATAAACGCGTGTAAGGGCCGCACTTTTTTTTCAGGAAGTGTGTGCTAATTTTCAGGTTGCGGCCCATACACGGAACTTTTTTTGTGGTGAACTAAAAACAACGTACCAGTTAGTGAACGAAGAGCGTTTATTGCAGTATGCCGCGTGTGCGCTTAATCGTCGTCACTCGACGAGTCCTCTGACTCGGAGTCCGAGATAGTGTGTTGCGGAGCACCATCATTCCACAAACAGTCATCTTCGGTGCCATCCAGGCTGTTGGATATCCCAGTAACCTTAAAACTTCGGGACACAATGTCCGTCGACACCGAGCTCCACGCCGACAATATCCAACCGAGAACAGTAGCAAGCGGTGCCCTCTTCAGCCGTCCAATCGGCGTGTGCTCATGGTTGCCGGTTGCCATCCATTCCGTGTAGAGTCTTCGGAATTCAACTTTGAATGGTCGATTCACGCTCACATCCAATGGTTGCAACATTCCTGTGAGGCCGCCTGGAATCACGGCCATGTCTGTGCCGACACGGCGCAGCTGCTCCTTCACCTTATCGGTAAGGTGGCCGCGGAAACTATCCAATACTAAAAGTGAATGTTTGGCCAACAAAGCTCCCGGTCTGTTCTGCCAAACACTTTTCATCCAGTCTAGCACCAAATCATCGTTCATCCATCCCTTCTCTTGGGCTCTAACTATGATGCCCTTGGGGAAAACTTCGTTGGGAATTCTTTTCCTTTTCAAAACAACATACGGGGGTAGCTTCCGCCCGTCCGCGGTCACACAACGCATCACGGTGCAGCGTTGGCGCTCAGCGCCGGTGGTCCGCACGGCGACACTCTTCTTGCCTTTTACTTCAACTGTGTAGTTCTCGGGAGAGTCAAACCACACAGGAGTTTGATCAGCGTTCGCTATTTGCGACAACAAATAACTGTGCTGATGGCGCAGGCCGATGACATGCTTGTGAAAACTAAGCACCTTGTCGGTATAGTCTTCTGGCAGCCGCTGGCACAGCGTGGTCCTTCGCCGAAAAGAGAGTCCCTTTCTTTTCATAAACCTTCGCACCCAGCCAGCACTAGCCTTGAAATCCCCGGCCGGTATATTTTTCGCACGTGCCAAGGCTAGTGCCTTCATGCGCAGCATGTCTGTAGTGAGCGCAAAACCATCGTTCCGCACCTCAGTCATATAGCGGAGCAACTCCTCTTCCAAATCGGGATACTTGCACTGTTTTCCTCGGAAAGCGCGCTTTTTGATATTGGTGTTCTGCAAGGCTTTCTTCTGGGCGCACCAACGTCGAACACACTTCTCGTCAACGTCGAATTTTCTGCCGGCGGCCCGTTTCCCGTGCTCGAGGGCAAACTCGATCACCTTCAACTTAAGGGGAGACGCTCCTCGAAAGCACTTTTTTTTTTGTTATTCAACTTAGAGCTTCAGAAATTGGACCACTGATGCAGTTTTTCCTCCTGATTCCAAATCTGTAATCAGTTTTTACATAAGTGCAATAGTTTGGGAGTTGTGTTTCAAGTAATGGTGAAACTTGATAAGTTTTCCGGGAACTTTCGCGCATACTAAATGTTCATGCAGAGAGTTGTTCAATGGCTCCTTTTGCTCCCTATTAGCCATAGAGTGCCGATATCTAGCTAGAAATTGTGCTCCAACTTTGAAACTATGAAAAAAACATCTGTGTAGCAAACTACCCTTTTTTTTCCACTCGACCACCATTAAATTTATTAATAGATATTTACAGCTGATAGGTTGTGCTGATTCAAGTAGATATCGGCACCCTACGCACTCTCCTCAATGTGTGTGCCAAATTTCGTCGTCGTATGACCATTCTAAGTGCCCGAAACACTTCCCGCAAAAAATGCAAATTGGCCAAAATTGCGAAATGAGAAAAACGCGTTTGAAAGTTTGAAAGTCTGTATTTACAAAAATGAAAAACGCAGTAGCACGAAACTTGTGCTGAACACATACACACATGTCCAGAGGGAATATCAGTTGTCTAAAACTCTCCAGCACCGTAGGTTTTCCCTTCCCGGCTGGTGCGGCAGGACTCTTCCACCCGGGCCCTCTTGGCTGCACTGCGACGGTGTGCCCTCGCCTCAGCGGTCTGACGCACATTCATCTTGTGCATGCGCATGCTGTCTCGGCGGTCGCTGAGGGTAACCAGGGCCTCCGAAGGAAGCACCCCAAGCTCTTCCAGCACCTTTTCAAAGCTCGCGTGGCCCCGGTTGAACCACAGGACTGCAATGGCTGTGGCTGTTTCCACAGCAGTCCGGGAAGCAAACCGGGTCTTTGGACACAGCAGCCATATTTTGCTGTTCAGGGACTCGGCCGCGTTCTGTGTCTTGCCGTGGAGGCACCGGGCAAGCAGCTTCGCATCTGTGAGACGCTTGTAGATTGGGAGGACTGCCAAACCCTGGGCCTTGGTCAGGAGGGGGGTGTGGCACGGTGCAGGCTGGCCCTGCGCCTCAGCACGTCGGTGCTTGCACCACGAGTCTGGGCCTGCAGGACAGAACTTGTGACTTCCAGCACCGTCTGTTGAGCACGAGTGCAAACATGAGGCCCATATGGCAGTGTACATCTTGTGGACATTTCCCCGATTGTTCACAATGGCCACCTGAAAGTAAGTTTGAAGCTTCTGGATGGTGGTCTCCTTCAGCTTCTCCCCTCGTGGAAGTGGCGTTGGCAGCTTCCGCAGGCCGGTGCCCAGACGTTTCGCCACGTGGTTGGTGCACTCCTCTTTTTCAATTGGAGTGTCAGGGTACACGTTGGCATCACAGACCCCGTTGTAGGCCTTGCTGTCTCCATCGCTTAGGAAGATGGTGAACCGCAGGGGTGTCTCATAGTCCACAGTCCTCTGCCAAATGCGCACTGCAGCTTCGGCCTCCATGGCATGCGAAGAACAGTCGCAATTCTTCTCACAAACGGGATGATGAAACGCCTGCCATGTTTCTTCATCGCCTCCCATGTCGTTATGCAAACTGCACGCCAGGCAGAAGTTGGAAAGCACTTCATAGTCCAGGCACAAACCAGTGTCCAAGGACACTACAGTTCCCACACCATTGTGGCTTTTGTGGCCTCTTTTTTGCCATGTGCCGTCAAACATGACTGGCACGTCACTGTTACCAGCCACCTCTTTGGTGACGCTGCGTGCCCTTTGCATGTTTTCACAGACAGCCTTCACTGCCGCACTGTGAATCTTTTTGCCGATAGCATGGAAGGTCTTATGGTGCATAGGGTTTGGCAATCCAACTACTGCACAAAATCGTGAAAGTTGCTCATGCCCGATACCGACGGCACGCGCTGCAAGCACCACTTTCAGGTTCACGGCAAAGGCGTCACGCGAACTCCCGCTGTCGTAGCTTCTGCTTGCACCGCGGCCGCCATCTGACGCGACCCGCTTCGACGAGTACGCGGACGAAAGGATGCTCTCCGAGCACTCCGCATTCTCGCAGTGTAGCTCCAGAAACGCCGAAAGGCCTTTCCGCTTTTTATTCGGTGCCCGAACTGCGAGTTTACTCTCGTGACAAACGGGGCATGCCGCGCCTGCGACGACGGCCGTCAATGCACCCAACTCGCACAGCACTACGCTTTCGGCACGATCGGCGTTCGGCCTGACGTCGTTTTCGAATAACGCGATCTTTTTCTGCGATGCACTCACAAAATTCACTGCAGCGTTGATCTCGTCGTCGCAGTTGCCATGGTCGACGTTGCCGTGGTCGATGTTAGGCCTACCGGCCGCTGGCCCGTCGCGGACATTTTCGTTGGCGGTGGCTTTCTTGTACGTCCTCCGCCGCTTCCCTCTGAACTTGTTCTTACTTCTGTATTTCCGATGGTCGGCAACGGCCTTTTTCGGGCTTGCCATCGCACGAAAACAGCGAAAAATAACTCCGGAAAACAGTGAAGCGAACTACGGCAAGAAAACACGGGTGCTGTCAGCCAATGGCGGCCCTGCGTTAGTGGCGCGCGGTTTGAAACGGCGGGAAAAGACTGTTTTGTTGCTTTTTTTTTAGATTTTTCGTGAACGTACGAGACTTCAAGAACCGGGATCGTGGAGAGTAAGGACAACTCTACACGAGCCAGCGGCCGCAATATGGCGGACAGCTCTCTTCGCGGCCCCGCGAGCACGCGAACAGCAGCCCGTTTTGTGTAAATTTCGTGATGCCGCGCGTCACTGCCGCTCACTCAGACGCGTTTTTCACTGACTTCTGATGCTTATTTCGCTGTGATATTTTCAGATGTCAAAATATAATGTATAAAGATGATAAAGCAACAAAAAACAGAAAAGGTGAAATTTGGAAAAAAAACGCGACTTTTCGACCCGCGTCTCCCCTTAAAGGCAGCTGTATAGCTATTCAGCTGCTTGCCCATCGTGCGAAAACGTAAACGTCCCGCAGAAAACTAGCTGGAGTCCCAGAGTCATTCAACGGTGCGCAAAACTCGAGCACATGGCAGGCTGAACAGCACAATGACCGAACAACGCACAAATACCAAAGTTGGTGATGCTAATGCCGATATGGATAGTGCGTTTGTATAGAAGTGTCAGAAGTTAGATAAAATCCTGCTTTAACCTTTAGTTGGCGGGTGTATGAACACTACTGAAAAAACTAAAAAATTTTAGCCAACTTCATGAACATATTAGCATGAAGAAAACCAACAAATTAGTCTAATGATGTACTATATGGTGATGTTGAAAAATTGCATTCCCTAACGCCATCTACTGACAACGCCTAATAGCTCACACACGCGCGCGCATTTTGAATACGCATGGGTCAAGGAAAGTGCGGATGCGGCCCTTACACACAACTTTTTTTTTTTTTAATATGTGCTTCTTAAAAACGGGATGCGGCCCTTACACGGGTGCGGCCCTTACACGCGTGTATACGGTATCTAGTGCAGAGAGAGAGAGATAAAAAAAAACCCAGTCTGGTCGGACCGGAAAGTGCTCCAAGATGTTCTCTTATGTTGAATTCCAATGGCGGAGTCGGTGCAGCCGACCGACTTCGCGAGCGAGCGCTCGACTCTGGCGTAGAGCAAATCCTCAAAATCCGCCATCGGAACACAACCCGCCCTGCTGGAGCAAGGCAGAAGCTGCCGCGTTACCCAGGATACCTTGCGCGTGGTCTTTTCCGCTGTCTATTTCCCACGTGGTTTACCAGCATCGTTCGTTTTGCTTGTTCCGCGCTATTCACCTGTGTGGAATGGATATCACGCCAAGCGTGCAACAGCTATTGTCCACGATGTCTGCTGTCGCTATCGAGTAGCAGAAGCATTGCCGCACGCTTTGCCGAGGTAGCCGAGCCGTCCATGCCATCTGCCATTATCAACACAACTTGCGCCGCGCCAGCCACGCCCCCAAGCAGGCACGTCACTGTTCCACGGAGGGACTCCCGCTCTGAATCCCCTCCGGCTCTCTCATTGGAACTTTTGACTCTCGCTCTCACTCTGTCATTGGAACACACTTGCTCTGAAAGGAGCAGAAAAACTTGCTCCGACTCCGCCATTGGAATTCAACATTAAATCGTAACTAGCGATGAACACAGATGTTGAGCGTGAACAGGCAATGAAAGAAAAGTTGAGTATTTTTGGGAATATTGTTTTAACTCTACAGTATTTTTGTTGCTTTGGCCAGAAAAGTTTAATATCTAGCGCAGAGCAAGAGAAAGAAACGAAAATAAAAACTTTCTTGCTTCTTGAACTTTTTGCTGAGGGCCTTGTTTTTTAAATTCAACTTTACTTGTGTTGGGTGGTTATGCTATGGAAGCATCAGATACTTGCTGTTCAGAGACTGGTTTCTGCACCAAAGTGAGTTAGCCTCAAACATTACTCAAATTTGTTGATGCTGTAGTGCCACCCATTTGTATTGTTTTTTTCTGTCAGACATATATTTGTAGAGTAACTCTATTGTTATTGAAGAAGTGAACTGTGTATCGTGAGAGTGTGAAAATTGGGCAAAAAGAAAGGTGGACTAAGCAGGGTCTGTGTATCTGTAGTCTGATCCAATTTCAGTGAGCTACTGCGTAGCTACAGTGGCATCATTGCAGTATCGTCAACTGTGCTGCTTAGCTGCATCATACTTTCAGGCGCATTCTGCTCGAGACAACATTAAATCTTTTTGCAGTGTGAACAATTCATTTTTAATTGCCATGCGCAAAAAAATTGCAGATGCACAGGTTAAGCTAGGCAGGAAGTTAGTATTAAAGTGATATGGCAAGCTGCTTCAGAGTAGTTCCGATGAAGCCGCTAGTCGGACAAAGCAAGCAGCGGAAGCAGGTGCACAACTGTAAAAAACTGTTCAACAGACTGCCAGTCACTGCATTGTTCTACTTGGAGGTCCAAGCAGTTTTAGGCTTTAAGTCGGTAGCCTTAGTGCCTCTTGGGGGAAGTATCGAGGGTGGGGGAGACTGAGAAAAAAAAAGATATTGTAGTGCTGCCTTTGGTATTGCATATTACTGTACCGAGCAGGAAGCAACTATTCAGGAGGTGGTAAGACACCATCCCAATGAATTAATGCTAAGCATGGTTTACATGCTCTATGTTGAAGCTCACTTGTTCAAGGCATCAGAGTAAGTCGTCTGCTTTGGTACCACGGCTGATAGCTTGTCTTAGAGATGGTACACCATGTAATTATGGTGGTATTCAGCAACTATTGCCACTGAAACGCGTCACCTTTGTTTCTTGATCTTACCTAATCAAGTTATCCTGGGAAAACTCGCAATACAGGGACAACATTGAAATTTTTGTGTGTCACATGTAAGGGCTGCGAAAGAGAGACACAGACTGGATGCTCCATTTGCCATGCTGTAACAAAACCTGCATCTCCATTTTGCCCATTCCTGATGATGTTGCACCGTCTGCACTTGCTGTTGTGGTCCGTCGAGATCATAGAGTTTCATGCAATAATACCTAGAGGGGAATCTAGCGCTTGTGTCTATGCGGGCTCCTTCAGCGGCTCTTGTACCCCCATGAGAATTATGGGAAGTACAGGTTTCAGATCTGCTTCAGATGGATACGTTCTTGAGATTCGCGATGCTTTTCTCGGAGTGTAAAGCAAAGTGATATGAACTTGGATTTAATTCAAACTTGCTTCAATCATTAATACGCAAACTTTATTGCAAAAAGTTTTCGTGATCAGACGGCGAAAGTGAAACCTGAGCAAATTCAACCATCAGGGTATGCATCGCTCTGCCATTGCGTTCCAGATTTGGCATCAAGATTTAATTAATTATTTTTTACAACACTTTAAAACAAACATGCTTGTTTTTTTTTTTCTCAACAGTATGTGTTATCATTTAGTATTGTATTAAGTTAGAAGCACTTACCGTTTCGTCTTCTGCGACGCTAGGTGCGTCTGTCCCAGTGGTCTGCCTCCAACGCACTATCTGGTTTTGATATGGTCGAGTCTACGGAGCATGATGGCGCGTCTACTTAGCTTCGTCATCACTTTGCAGTCGATTTAAAACAAGTTTAGGCAAGACGCGCTCATGAAAAACATGAACTCGGAGCAATATCCTGCACTGGCATGAGACGCTACATCTATGCGCAGCAGTGAGTTGACGACGTTTTGTTTAAATTGTCCTATACGACTCGAAAAGCTCCTAAGTCGCAGCAAATCGGGAGATTTAGTGGTCATCCGCCTCTTTGAACAACAAAGGCACTGCTTCAGCCTTTTGCACCGCACCCCATCACCCGCGCTGCACAAGAATGAAACTGAGATTGCAGACAAAAGTCCGTAAACAGTTCACTAGCTAACCCTGTCCAATCCGAAGCCTGTACTTCCCATAACTCATGTAGAGGTACACAATCGCAGCGCCAGATTCCTCTTTAGGTATTATTCTATGAAACTCTATGGTCAGGATTCTCTACTCAAACGCCATCTTCTGTACCTCTGTGCAAGAGTGCATGTTTGCATCACTTCAATGAAAGCTTGAGATTCTTGTTCCTTGTGTCATGCAGGAGCGAACGGTGAGTGACGAGCACCGGAAGGTCCAGAAGGAGGTCGACAAGCAGGTGCTGGAGGCCATGAAGAAGCACCCCGAAAAGAGGGCTCTGGTGCACTACCTGGCTGCCAGCTTCTCGCTGCGCAACCGTATGTACCCACACAGAATGAAGTTCTGAGGGATCCTGTACACAAATAAAAAAACTCCTGGCCTCTGGCAAACCTTTTTTTTTTATCACACCAGTGTGGGGATCTTTGCATCCCCTGAGAAGTTGTTTTCACTATACGGCACCCACGTGGGCTGTATACTGGCTTTCTCGCGAAATGCTGGCCAAGCCAAAGTCATTTGCCGCTAAACACCAAAATACCCCCAGTGTCCTTGCGGTGGCACCACCCAACTGTGAAGCAATGCAAAACGAGGATGGGTCTTTGGTGGGCATCGTCCTGCAGTAGAGAGTACAGTTGGAACAATCCTGCAGACTCCTTCCCGTTGCCAAGACATGACTCGCGCAGATTTGGAACAGCTGTGCCTTTCGCACCATTGTTCACGAAACTCTTTATCAGCATTGCATTGCACTTCCACACCAGAACTTACCCGCAATGTGCTGCAGCGCTCAAGCTCAGTGCCTGACAATGTGGCTGAAACATAGTTTTTGGTTTCACTGATTCTGTTATAGTTTGTTTCATCAAGGCTGTGGTTGGCTATAGAGGCTGTTCAGCAGGCATTACGTGTCTCAGAATTAAAAAGAGAGAGAGAAAGGAGAGTGGTTTCAAAAGTGTTAAGATCAAGCTCAGTCCTTTTTTTTGTTTGTTTTGCGCGTACAAGTTTAGCTCACATGCTTTAGGGTTGTCCCCTGGCACCGTGGGCCAGGATCACTAAGGAAGAGTGGGACTGAGCTCTACGCAGCTCAGACCTTGGCATCACAACTCTGGGCTGTGCATTGGGCCCGCGACGCGGCGGAGGGCAAGGTCTGTCTTGACTGTGGGAGCGGCCCACTGTGCGCTAAACGCATGCACCGAAGGACCATAATAAAATTATTCATCCATCCACACACAAGCATCTTGTATGAAAAACTCGAATTGATAATTTTTTTTTTTTTTTTCGGTTCAACGCAGTGAAAGCTTGGTGCCCCGCCGCGGTGGTCTAGTGGTTAAGGTACTCTGCTGCTGACCTCGCAGGACGCGGGTTCCGAATCCGGCTGCGGCGGCTGCATTTCTGATGGAGGCCGAAATGTTGTTGGCCCGTGTGCTCAGATTTGCGTGCACGTTTAAGAACCCCGGTGGTCTAAATTTCCGGAGCCCTCCACTATGGCCTCTCTCATAATCATGTGGTGATTTTGGGACGTTAAACCCCACATATCAATCGATCAGTGAAAGCTTGGTAATACAAATCTTGCATGGTTACCAAAATATTCATATTTCTAGAAAACTTTATTAATTTGAATGTAATAAAAGAAAAGCGGCATACATTTTCATTTATTTTTCAGGGACACAATAATGTCATGAGATCTGAATTATTGCCAGTAAAGTTCCTAGATGCCAACAATTGTACTTTTACTTGTAAATATATGGCACATGCGTAATTAATGAACCCTATGTGATGTTACCGTTATCAGCTAGTTTTCCTTGATAATTTTAGTAAGCGTTTCTTCCTGACATTGTTGCGGTGAAAGCGAGCTAAGGAAAATTTCACATGTGATGGATGAAAAGCAAAAAAGTTTCAAACCACTGCCTTTTAAAATTAATTTCTGATTGCAGTGCTGTTGGTGATGTTTTTTCGGGAGATTTACTGCAGTGCCCACACTATCCGGAGGTTTGTCGAAAATTCGGGAGTCCTTGTGAAAGTTGTAGAGTTGACAGGTGTGTGAGTCTTGAACTTTTGTGCATGTTGACGTTGAGAGGCCTAGACCCTTCGCCAAGATAATCCGCTTCCTCTTTAGTTCCTAGTCCACCTTACATAGGATGTCTAAGTGCAACGATAGGGCTTGCATCGATGCGGCAGTCGTGTGTGCAGATTAATGCACACAAAAAGAAACTCGTCATCGCCATTTGTCATCTAAATGCAGAGGCACATTAACTTGCCTCCCTCTTTACAAAGAAAAAATGAAGAATTTTCTGAGAACTCCTTTCATTTAATGCCCACGAGTCCGGTTCTCATACAACAACTCAAGGCTGTCCAGAAGGCCCACGATGCGGCGGTGAGGCTGGGCCTCCCCGTCCCAACGTGGGAGCGGCCCGCGATCCTACCCCTATAAAACGGGGGTGGAATCCTTCAGGACCCCAATAAAAGTTTTTCATCCATCCTTGATCGTGCACACTCTCTGGAGGCAATGATGCGCTGCTGATGGGCAATTGGTGGTGCGGCACAAATGCGCGCACTTGAGTTCCCACACCCGTAAGTGCCTGCTTCAGCTTTGTACTAGTGCAGCAGCTTATGTTCTTATCAAATGTTGTGGGGTGGAAATCTGCTCGCTACAATTGTACAATATTACACTGCAGGCCAACTAAGGTTCCTTGGCTGGGACCACAGAAAAAGCCATATTGCCCTGAAATTTGTTAGAGCTAGAGCTGTGATCATATCTTAGTGGTTTAACTCTATTGCATAGGACCGAAATAACAAAATGTCATAATTATTTTACTGTTCGGGAGAACTTTAAACTTAGCAGGAAATTTCCAGAATACGCACATATTGCTGCAGGCGTTTCACTATACCTAGCACGACTGGCCATCGGGAGACACTATGTCAAGCAACGTAAAAGGCGAACATGTGTACATAGCTAAATAAGACTTGCACAATTTAGCCTAGTGTTTGCGAAAAGCAACTTTGGACAAATGCTGCTTCACAACTGATTTGAAACTGTGCTACGTCTGTTTTGAACAGTCTTTATGACTGCTCTAAACTTGCTCGAAAACGTTTCGTGCCTGCTCCAAAACGTCTTTCTGGATGCTCCAAGCCTGCTACAAAATGCACATTTGCCCTCTCCCGGGGCTGCTCTCAAACCCTTGTACCATGTTCCAAAAGTGCCTACAAGCATAGGCTTGGGTTTCTGGCAGGGGAAACTTGATATTCACCCATTAACATGGCATGGCGAGTTCTACCACAATAGTCTCCCGCCCCAGACCATATGTAGCCTGTCCGTGTCGTTTCTTGGAAGGCAGACATTTGATAAAGGGGTGGAGTTCTTGTAAAGGTGTTCTGGCTTGATTGGTGCTTGCTTAATTGAACACCCAATACTCTCTCAACTTATTGCATGTTGAGAGTATGGGTTAGCATTTTAAAGGGCCTATAAACTACCCAGAGGTTGAAATTTAGTTGTGTTGCTGTTGTGCATGAGTCTACGACGAACTCTAGCCGTGAGAATTTTCCGGAACGGTGCAATAATAGCGGAGTTGCACGTGTTTGATGTTACAAAAGACTCCCTTGCTTGTTTCACTCTTTCCGATGCTCGTCTCCCCCCTTAGCCGAGTGTTCCTCCTTGTACGGTTAAGCACTGCGCCGTGCTCCCAATCGGGCTGCAGAAATTAGGTGCTTTCTTCCTCTTCTAACCACTACCACGGTAAGCAGCAAGTGCACATACCTTTGACTGGACAAACAGGTGTTCTGGGTGACGAAGTAAACGACATGTGGACATCACAGCAAATGCCAAGGGGATGAGGAATGCCAAGAGGCACGAAGAGGAGAAGCGATCTTATTGCAATTCATGGGGTGCCCGCGGCTCTTAGCATTACCGCATTTGGCTTTGATAAAGTGTGCTTGGCGAGCTATACTGTCAGTAAGTTTGCCATCACAGGTTTATTAATAAAAAAAAAAGTTTCGTTTTGAAATGTTGCGCCGAAATCTACAAGCAAAACGCCACAGATTTAAAGTTGCATTTTTTTCATATTTTAGAGACATTGGTGCAATGACATATATAGCAAGTCCGTCTACCTCTGAGAGGACAGTGTATTTCATTGATACTAATTGGGAAATGCGTAAAGCTTAGTAGACGCCATCGAAATCCACAATGCTGCTGCATTTAGTGCCGGGACATGAAGGTGGCCTTGCTACCTGCGTCTTCAATCTGCAGGTGTTCTTGTAGCGATGGTGGCGATTATAGAACTGCGAAAGAGTAGTTTACTAATGTGAGAAAAGCCTTTTATACCCCAGTGCCATTTTAAACTATCTTCATAGGTATATTCAATATGACAACTTGCTACGCAATTGTAGGCTTTGGTTTCCCTCTTCAGTTCCTTATTATATTGTGTTAAAGTGCCAAGACGTGTTCACAGTATGTGCTGTATAACAGAGTTCTCAAAATTGTATTTAGGCTGCTGCTTTAACAATCCATTGGCTTAAGCTGGCAAAACTCCTCTGTGTGCTTTGGATACAGGTTCAGGTTTATTGAAGAAGAGTGGCCACCTTCAAGATTGTGGTAATGCATGCTTACAATTGACAATTGCAATCTGTCTCAGGCGAACGTTGGTGTGCGATTGTGGCCTGTCATGCTACTGTGACCATAATGTGCTTAAGCCTCCATGGCTGTTTCAGCACAATCATTTTCACTTTACGGTTGAGATTCTATTGACCAGGTTAATGAATAGTCATAAATCATTCCATTGTAGTTTTGTGTGGGATATTGTCGCGGTTCAACGTAAGCAGTGCACCGAGACGTTGAGTCCGAGAACCAACGGCGCGTGTTTTTATGCAGGAGCCGAGAGCAGGCGAGCAAAACAAAAACACGTCGTCTTCTTCAGTCCCCCTTTTCACGAGCTGTTGGTGCGCACATCGTCTTCGTTCTTTGTTTCGGGCGCGGAATTTGCCTCCCCTTAATAGAGCATTGCCCCGATGCTATAGCTGAGACAGTAATTCGTGCATGAAGTCACTTTGTAGAAGCGACGGAGCCTCGCAGAGTCACTCGCTGACGTATGGCTTAATGCGCACTACGTGCACAAGCTCAGGTCGGTGCTGGTGATGCCTTGAACAGTTGGGCTATCCGGGACGACTTCATAGGTAACGTCACTTAGTCGTCGCAGCACTCGATAAGGTCCGAAGTACCTTCTGAGCAATTTTTTGGATAGTCCCCGTCTTCGTACAGGCGTCCACACCCACACCCTGTCCCCAGTTTCGTACGTTACAGGTGTATGATGTTGGTTATAGCGGCCTGCGTCGTACTCTTGCTGTTGGTATATTCGCAGACGTGCGAGCTGCCTGGCTTCCTCTGCGCGTTGAGTAAACGCGTGAGCAGTCGTTTCGTTGTCATTGCATTCGTGTGGCAGCATCGCGTCTAACATAATTCTTACTTCTCGTCCGTGAACAAGGCTGAATGGGGTCATCCGAGTGGTTTCTTGTTTCGCAGTATTGTATGCGAACGTTATATAAGGGAGAATCTCGTCTCAGTTTTTGTGTTCGATGTCCATATACATTGAAAGCATGTCTTCCAGAGTTTTGTTAAGTCGCTCGGTCAACTCGTTGGTTTGTGGGTGGTAAGCTGTCGACTTGCGATGAATAGTACCACTGAGCAACAACGCATGATCTAAAAGCGCGACCGTGAATGCGGTTCCGCGATCTGTTATAACGATCGATGGCGCACCGTGTCTCAGCACAATGTTTTCTATGAAGAACCGGGCTACCTCGTCTGCTGTGCCTCTCTGGATGGCTTTTGTCTCGGCGTAGCGAGTAAGGTAGTCGGTCGCCACTATAACCCACCGGTTACCAACACTAGAGGTGGGAAGTGGGCCCAAAAGGTCCACTCCAATCTGGTCAAATGGCGTTGTCGGGATCTGGACAGGGTGTAGCAAACCGGCTCGTTTCGTTGGAGATGACTTGCACCGCTGGCAATCGAGGCAGGTCCGAACATGATGCTTCACGGCAGCGGTGAGTCTATGCCAGTAATATCTCCCTCGAACTCTGCTCAGTGTGCGCGTGTAGCGTAATGTCCAGATGTTACCTCGTTGTGGCACGCTTGCAACACCTCAGAACGAAGAGTGGTAGGGACTGACAAGCAGGTAGGTGGACCCTGTCTGACGAGAAGTTCATTTTGTAAAGGACATTGTTTCGCAGACAGAACGACGATAGTCCTCTTGTAAAGGCTTTGGGTGCATTCTGGCTTCATCCTTCTAAATAATTAATCAAGCCAAGTAGCTCAGGATCGTCATGCTGGTGATCTGCGATGGTTGACGTGTCGAGGATTCCGAGGAACGCTGTCTCTTCATCAAAAGCAGCAGCCGACTCTATTGGTGATTGAGATAGGCAGTCGGCGTCCGTGTGTCGTTTTCCCGATTTATACACCATTGTTATATCAAACTCCTGTAGTCTAAGGCTCCAGCGTGCCAATCGCCCGGAAGGATCTTTCAGACTTGTTAACGAACACAACGAATGGTGGTCACTGATAACCTTGAATGGGCGGCCGTACAGGTATGGGCGAAATTTCATAACTGCCCCCACCACGGCGAGGCATTCCTTTTCAGTGGTCGAGTAATTTGCTTCTGTGCGTGACAGAGTTCTGCTTGCGTAAGCGATCACTCTTTCCTCGTTTGTCCTGGCGCTGCACAAGTACAGCTCCGAGGCCAACATTGCTGGCGTCAGTATGGAGCACTGTAGGGGCTGTGTCATCAAAATAGGCAAGCACGGGGGTCGTCTGTAGACGTTGCCGCAAGTCATTGAAAGCATCTTCCTGTTCGTCGCCCCAAACAAATGCAACGTCATTCCTCGTGAGACGAGTTAAAGGTGACGCGATGCGCGCAAAATCTGGAATCGCCTCACTGCCTTTTTTATTCTGATGGAATAAATCTGGAAACGCCTCACAGCCTTTTTATCTGATGGTGTTGGAAACTGTGCGACGGCGGCAACTTTTTCGGGGTCTGGACGAACTCCTGCGTAACTGACGACATGGCCAAGAAACTGTAGTTCCTCAAAGCAGAAGTGACATTTCTCCGGCTTGAGCGTCAGGCCTGCGGCTCGTATGGCCTGCAAGACCATTTGCAATCGTTCAAGGTGTTCGTCAAACGTTGTAGAAAACACAATGACGTCGTCAAGGTATACTAGGCAGGTTCTCCATTTAAGCCCAGAGAGAACGGTATCCATGAGACGCTGGAAAGTAGCAGGCGCGGAGCACAAGCCAAATGGTAAAACCTTAAACTCATACAGTCCGTCTGGCGTCACGAAAGCGGTTTTTTCACGATCCCTGGGGTCTACTTCAATTTGCCAATATCCGCTCTTTAAGTCCATGGAAGAGAAGTAACGTGCGTTTCGAAGCCTGGCAATCGAATCATCTATGCGGGGAAGCGGGTACACGTCCTTTTTTGTAACCTGATTTAGCTTTCGATAGTCCACACAGAAACGCAGGCTGCCGTCCTTCTTTTTCACTAGAACAGCAGGTGATGCCCAGGGGCTTTTCAACGGTTGAATGACGTCGTCTTCAAGCATTTTTGTTACCTGCTGTTCTATCGCTTCTCGTTCTTTTGAAGCCACACGGTACGGATTTTGATGGATTGGTCTAGCCGTGTCCTCTGTGATGATTCGGTGCTTGGTCAAGGACGTCCGGCCAACTTTCGAGGTCGACGCAAAACAGTCGTGGAACTCGTCTAGCAGCACAAGCAGGCGTTCCCGCTGTTGCTGAGTTAAAGTAGGGCTGACGTCAAGCTTAGGTGCTAGGTCACGTGGGTCTCGTGCAGGTGTTGCTTCGAGTGCTGAAAAGCAGTCACAAACATCTGCGGTCTCGTCGAAATGTGCCAACGTTGTGCCTTTTGGAAGGTGCCGTCGCTCGGAGGTGAAATTGGTCAACAGTAAGTTTGTTCGGCCGTCGCTGACATTGACTATTCCTCGTGCTACGGAAATCCCGTGTGTGAAAAGCAGCGAGGTTAGTTGGTCGGCGACTCCTTCACCGTCGAACGGTACGTCACATGCTACTGAAATGAGGATACATGATCGAGGCGGCACGACTATATTGTGGTCTTTGAGACAAAAAGATTTGTGCTCTGGTGATGTAGGATCAGTCAGACGAGCACTCTCGTAAAATGAAACCACGCGGTCCGGGATGTTGATTATTGCGCCATGCTCCCTGAGAAAGTCCATTCCTATAATTAAATCTTTGCAGCACTCTGGGAGAACAATGAAAGTCGCGACGAAAGAAGAATCTCCTATGCCGATTCTTGCTGTGCATCTTTCAGTAGGGAGCAGCAATTGACCACCTGCTGTTCTTATATGTGGTCCTGTCCATGGCGTTTTTACTTTTCTAAGATGATCAGCCAGCTTGTGACTTATTATGGAAAAATCAGCACACGTATCGACTAAGGCCGTCACTTGCTCTCCATCAATAATTACATTGAGGTCGGCACTCACCATTTCATCGTTGTTATATTCGTCGGCGTCGAGTCGTTCTGTAGCGGCAGTACTGGGGACTTTTTTTATCGTCTTGTGGTCGGGCTGCGACCTTACCCCGAGAGGTCGCCGCCTTTAGTTTCCCCGGTAAGGGCTGGGCGACATTGTTCCCCGAAGGTCAGCAAAAGTATGTCGATTCGGTGACGATGTCTGAGCAGGGGATCGAGAGCGTGACCTGTGGGCGGAATTGGGCTGGCGATTAGGAGGCGACTCGTGATAGGGAGACCACGTTGTTGAAGTTCCTCGAAAACCAGGGTCGTCATGGCGAACAATGTAGTCGTCGTTGGCACGGCGACCGTCGTACCCTGGCCGAGACGGGCGAAGCGATGTGTCGTGGCCGGTACCACCACAGTTGAAACAGAGAGGGCGCCGATCGACGGTGCGCCAAGCGTCCGTTCTGCGAAATTGTGGGCGTCTTATGTCCTCTCGTGGTGGTGAGTAAGGCGCGGCAAGTGGTGGGTGGTGGCATGGAGACATCGGAGACATGGGCCGACGTCTGAAAGCCTCCTGCAATGGTTGCGACGAAGGTGCGGCTGTAGGCGGCTGGTAGTATGATGTAATAGGCGGGACGGGTGGTGGACAGCGTCGGCGTAACTCAGTTGACGGTGATCGCGGCCGAGATCAGCTGCTGAAAAAGCGTGCCTAAGTTCGTCACGAACGACTGCGGCAACGGCGGTCGCTGGTGTATCCACTGGAGGGGTCCAAAGCTTCTGAATTTCTTCTCAGACAATATCTCTGATCAGGTCACGTAGGGAACCCTGATTGTCCAGAGTCACTGAAGCGGCGTTGATTGGGGTGGTAGTGGACGAGCGATCATATTGCCTCGATATTTGGTGTAGAGCACGCTCAATGGCAGTGGCTTCTCTTATAAAATCGGCCTCGGTAGTTGGGGCGTTGCGCACAAGTCCAGCGAACAGTTATTCTTTCACGCCGCGCATAAGGTAGCGCAACTTCTCCTCGGACATGTTGGGATCAGCCCGACGACAGAGGCGCGTCACGTCTTCAGCAAACATTGCCACAGTTTCGTTAGGTTTTTGAAGCCTTAACTCGAGCAACTGCTGAGCCCGCTCTCGACGGTCGACGCTAGCAAAGGTGTCAATCAGCTGCTGATGAAACTCATCCCATGTGGATATACGGCCTTCTCGATTCTCAAGCCACGTGTGAGCGCTGTCATCGAGAGTGAAGTACGTGCAGGCGAGCTTCTGTTGAGCATTCCACTGGTTGATGTCGGCAACGCGTTCGTAATGCTCAAGCCAATCTTCAACATCTTTATGTGGGGCACCACTGAAGCCATCAGGCACAAGCGGCTGAAGAAGTGTTACCTGGGCTGGATTGGAAACGAGGCTGCCTTGTATCCCTTGGACCAACTGTGGCTGGCTAGCGGAGGCCATTAGTAAAGGTACGTAATGCCTGGTAGAATGTTCGTCGAAGGAGGTCAGCTCAGGAGATAGGCCTAGCAACCACCGACTGAAGCGGTGCACTGGTGTCGTAACAGGTGGCTGCGTGTCGGGACTTGATGAACGGCTCCCAGATGGGGTGTTGAGCATCGGCAGGCTTGCTACCCAGCACCTCCACCAGTGTCGCGGTTCAACGTAAGCAGTGCACCGAGACGTTGAGTCCGAGAACCAACAGTGTGTGTTTTTATGCAGGAGCCAAGAGCAGGCGAGCAAAACAAAAACACGTCGTCTTCTTCAGTCCGCCTTTTCACGAGCTATTGGTGCGCACATCGTCTTTGTTCTTTGTTCCGGGCGCGGCAATATGCTTACGTTTCACCACCCCAAGCTTGGGTCGAGGAAGACCTTTCTTGCTGGTGTGTCCAATGTACTTGTCTGTACATCTGCAAACGGTTGCCAGAACAATTGACCCAGCACAATTTTCAGTTTCTGTTGCAGGGTGCTTTACTGCATGCAAGTTCCTCTGTATGGGTAGCTTGGTTGCATACAAATATTTCCAAGTGCCAGAAATGAAAGCGCATTCCAGATGAGAGAGCTAAATACATGTACCTTGTAGGTGGTGTTATAGACTGATAAATGCGTGCTTACCCAACTGGCGTAGCACTGAAAATAATGCTCCTTTAGTGTAAAGTTACGATCAGGTGAACTAAACCAGCTAAAGACAATACTGCCAAATTTTATGGTCTTATGTACCTACAAATTCAGAACTTCATAGTGTCTGCATGACCCAAGCAAGTCTTGTCATCAAAAAGGCTTTCATTTTCCACCAGAGACTTGTAGGCTTGCTTGAGGGGGGCATTTTGTATGTTCACACACACAGGCCATGTACACACGCTTAGATTCCCACTCCCTACATGTAGTCGCCACACTACTGACCTTTATGTCAGAAGTTGCTTATGGTATGCAACCAGCCTTCCTGCAATTGTCCCGTCTTGCTGTAATTCCTTGGCAGCTATAAGGCAACCATGGCGGCTCCATGATGATGGTCATAATTAGTGGTTAAGTGAGAATGGATATCCCAAGAAAGTGCTACTGATACTCCATGCCCTCTTTTTTGATTCTGTGAGATATAACTGGTTAATGTGGCCCAACCCTTGGCTTGAAATCTGACTAAGTGCAGCTGTTGGTGAAGCTTACCAAAAACTGGCAGCAGGTATACATTTTTTTTGTTATCTTTTATAATGCCTCTTTCATCTGCATTTCTGCCTTCCGAGACATCTTGTGCAGTGTCAAATTGAATTGGGAGTTTCTAACTCTTGGCAGAGTTTACAAATGTACACAGATGTGTGAGCTATGATGTGCACTATACAGTATATAAAGCTAATCATAAGCAGTATAATTTACTTGTTCCTCAGCTTTGCTTACCAATGGAGAGTGAAAGCGGTTCACCGGGATAGCTCGTATTGTGTCTTGCAAAGAAAAACAGGGCGAGGAATGAGACATACACAACATGACCACAGGGACACAATTCAGCATATTTATTTCGAAGTTCATGTGCTAGCACAGCAGCTACATGACACTGGATTGTGTAGCAAATGTACTCTATGTGTTTCAGACTGCATGCATGAAAGTGCTAGCATCACTCCGTGGCAAGCTCTCATATTTTATCCAGAGCTATGCTGCTAATACTTGATAAATTTTGTTATCAAGTAAAAATTATTACAATGAAAAAATAAAGCTAAAATTTTAGATGCTCATTGGTAAGCTGCGCTAGCTGTAACAGAAACAGCACAAAAAAGTGAAATAATAAAAAAAGATGGTGCAATGAAATATACGTAAAGCACATCCTCCCTGTATATATATTTCTGACAGGTTTACATGCTGAGACTGAGATGATGGTAGCAATTATGATGCGTGAACGGGCATGGCTGGGCGAAGCGCCGGAATTTGTGAGCCTTTAGATGACCCTTTGGGAACCATTGGGAAGTGCTGGGTTGCCAGGGTTGGCCGGTGTGGCTTCAGGACTGTGCTTCTGCAGAGCAAAGATAGACAGGCAAGATGTCGGTTACAGTGATCTTGGCGAAGATAGTGCATATGTCTTATACATAGATTAGAGCATTATCTATCTGAATAGATATTGCAGCCAATATACTGGTACATTGGACTCCAGAGGAATAGCAATGTTTGAAAAACAGGGTTGCCTTCACAAAGACTAATGCATGCCTCTTTTTACAGTCAAGATCAGAAATTGATTGCCACAGCCATACCTGAAATAGCTGTCAAGTACTGCCTAGTGCACTTAGTAAGCACCTCAGTACCCCTTTTTTAGTGGGAGATATTGGCTAAATGTGTGTACAGTCAAGTCCACTTATAATGATATCGTAACACTATCGAATATAATGATGAACAATGATAGCACTGTCCACTTTTGTATGCTCTTTATGGTAAAATAAACAACTTATTAAGACACTCTAGCGCCGCGATATTGGACATAGCAATTGAATCCGGCTAAAGCACGTGCCTAAAAGGCCCTCCATGCCGACCGTGTTGTGCTGTAGACAGCGGAGTGAGTGAAGACGACGCGGCTGAGCAGGCTACCCAAGTACTGTCATTGCAGAAGGCCCAATGGATGATACAATCCCTCTGGGACTTTGTTTTTGCAAAGGGTCTCCCGCTCAGCTACGTGGAGCACCTAGATGCTCCAGGGAAATGTGTGCGCTAACTTCATGGGAAGCAATCAAAGCTGACAGGCTATGGATTTTCTGCAAAGAAGTAGTATATACTTGCATGCAAAGAAAAGTTTGTCTTTTTATTGTTAGCCCACTAATAACAATGTCACAATGTCACTTCCCAGGCACTTGGATATCGTTATAAGAGGACTGTACTGTGTGCAATTAAGCGGAGGAGGTTAGTAGGTTGGTGCACGCTGCAATCACATTCTCTCTTCTCGACGAAAGCGCTGGAAGCTAAGCAGGGAGGGATGGCATGGGCGAAAATGCGTCATGTGTGTCTTGTGACATTGAGGATTTTTTTTCTTTTTTCTTCAAATATGCGGCTTTTTCTGTGTGATTGCGCACTCACGCGTGGACAACTCGAGGCCTCTCATGGCAATCCCTGTAACGACCAGCACGCCATGCTCAAATCAGCCATTGGCTGATAGAAGACCTTTTACGAGGATTTTGGAGCTTCTTCCGTCATTTTTCGAGAAAAGAAAAAGCAATTTTTAGCTGACTGTGATAATTTACTGTGAATTCCACACCGTGTGCTTTGCTATAATATTTGGCTCGCCTGTTCTCGGCAGCATTTTCTGCCCATGCTCAAAAAGTGTTGCAGGGACCCCTTGAAGTGGCCACCTGTACATTCTTGGTATGCTTCACTGTAATACCTCAGGCACGCTTGGCCACATAAAAAGTGCATTGCGACTGAGCAAACCATAAGAAAGTGTTACAGCTGCTGGTGGATAGGCTCACAAGAGCATCAGTTTAAGGTTGCGATATACCTAAACAACACAAGTGATGGTGGCTGCAGCTAATGCTGCTTACAGCCTGCAATGTGCAAGGAGTTTATAACATGGGTGGCAAAAGGTTACACCACCCAAAATTTCGAAAATCATTACGTTAGCTCTACAGGGTGAAAGGCGGTGCTGTGAAAGCGTCTGAATTACAGGTGTGTCAGAAAATCGGTCATAGAATTGCATTCACAAAACCTGGGTGTTTTACTATTACTGCAGCAATGTGTTGCCATAATCTATTTGTGATAATGCACCACGACCGTGGCACATGTATTTTGCTGCGATGTGGTACAAGTTAAACATTTGGAACGAGATTTTAATTTTCGCAAGCCAGCAATGCCAGATATCGAAAAAACACACAGTATGTCATCTAATTAGATAAGTATCGAATTTGATCTTCTTGTTCCTAGCAACTTCACTGTATATGTTGTAGAACTGAAGGCTGTTCGTGCTTCATTTATTTCCTAGTGATAAAGAAAAAAAATTCAGCGCTACAGGATAACATGTTGAGAACAAACCCACGACACTAATTTCATAATTTTCTTCAGCACGTTCACAAGCGGCATTACCATGACATCAAGCGTTCAAGTGAAGTCATTGCTTCATGTTAAATTGCATCCCTGAATACAAAGACTACTCCCCCACATTTTGCTGTGAATGCTTGGCACATTGGTGTGTTTCAAGGACACTTGGCTGCGGCGGACCGAGTCGTGCATGCCACCTAAAATCTCTCATGTATTTGCAAGTGGCATAAATTTCAACATACTTTTTTCTTTTTCTTCTCCTTCTTCTTTTTCTTCCTTTCTTTCTCTTCGTCGTGCCGCTTCTGCTTCTTGTGCTTCTTCTCATGGGAGGCGTCAGAGGCATTTTCTAAAAATGTAATATTATAATATGAGCACCGTGCACAGCAGTTGGGGTATATTTTGTTGTGGCACAGTTGAAACCGTTTTGTCATAATGACGCTAAATTTTCCATGTCTAGGTTTACTCAAAATAATTGCAGTGTAGTCACTAGAGCACTATTTGTGCATATATAAGTTCTCAGAAAACAATAGTTGTTATTTTATTTTTAAAGTTAAACAAGACTTGGACAACCCGAAGTGTGAGTACAAGCAAGAACTTTTTAATTTTAACCATGGCCAGCAATGCCACTAAAATTCAAAAAAGTAGATTCTGGCATCCTGCAAGCCAAAACTGCAACATCATTATTAGGCATGCTGTAGTAGGGAATTCCGCATTTATTTCGACCACCTGAGGTTCTTTTAACATGGAATTAAGCCTAAGTAAGCACTACATGTTTCTTATTTTAAGCTTTTGTATCTATTGAAAGGCAGCCGCGGCAGCTGAAGATCGAACCGCAAGCTTGGCAGCACCGCAACTGAACCACAAGGCTGCCACTGCAGATATTGCAACAAGCTATGACGTAACTACACAACTTAAGGAAACTGTCTATCACGATTACCAGCATCAAAAAAAGCTACCGAAGTCTGAGGCATAACACAACAACCCCAACAGATGAGCAGTGCTGAAAAATCGGATCGTGTGTCACTCACCCTGCTGCTGAGATTCGTGATTCGGTGTGTCACCCATTTTGTGTTTGTGCTTTTTGTGCTTGTGTTTCTTTCGTTGTGGCTGCTGGCTCATCATTCGGTACTGTTCGGGCAGCTGGAAAAGCGTCGATAAGTGGCAGTAGATGAAGATGGACAAGCTCGTCGCAAGCACACATGTGCTACAATCTGCGTGTGCAACTCTCGCAACATCTCTAAAGCCCACCTCCATGATCCAAGCCCAACAAGCTTTTAAACTAGCTTTCTGTACCCATTGAAACAATACAACAGCAAAGATTAAACTTTTTCATAACGGCAGAGACAAATTGCGGTAACAATCTGGAAATGCGACACTCTAACAACCAAATTTGATTTAGTCGTCATTTGGGTCTTCACGGCAATTACTAAGCTTGTCAATGTCATGAACGTGAATAATGCACATAAAAAAAAATCGCAAGTCAGGCAATGGTTATAGTAAAACTTCTTATTGGCAACTTCTGTAGGCAAAAGCATGCCTTTGTGCAACAATAAATGCAAGCACGGCAATTGAAGTTAACAGCTGTGATTAAAACAAAAAGTCAAGTTCATAAATGTATGCCTTTGTTTTCAAATTGGACACACTGCTCATCTATTTCAGAATTTTTTTCAGTAATTTTGAACTTAGGATTTTGTATATTATTGTATATAGTATCTTGTATTCCCAATCCCTTTCATAAGTTTTGGTAAGACATAACACAATGATCACTGGACAACAGCGTAGGACAACAATCACTGGTAGAAAGCACACATAGTTTTTACAATTGTCTCTGTCCCATTTTACACATGCTCGCACAAGTTTTGTTAGTATGACTAGGACTCCTGAGACACATCTGATCATCCAAATAACTGGCGTGTTTTTCTCGTCTGGCTTTTTCCATCTTCTCGTTGCACGTTACAATGCCAACAGGGAGATGGCCAAAACATCACCAGTAACAAGCTTCCAATTTACACACGAGATACATCAGTTATGATTACACATGACATATGAAGTCAGTGGACAGGAGGAAAGAGCATCTGCAGAGAGCAAAGCAAAGGCAAGACAGAAATTGTTAACTCAAGAGCTAAGGATGGTTCAGGTGTCCCTTTTAATTCAGCTACAATTTTGAAAACGCCTCACATATTAGATAACTTTTGACTTGAGCTACAGCATAGTGTTACTGGGGCTAAGAAAAAGAATACTTTAGAGAATACATGGCACACTATTGTGTACTGAGAAATAAGTAAGCTCTAGTCCAAGCAAAAGGGCAATGACCTCACAAAATAGAGAAACGAATGTGCACCATAACATGTGACACAGTAATAGGTCCCGACGTTGCACAACACAGAACAAATGCAATCACAAAAGAGAAGACGGGAGAAACAGCTGTCACTCAATACTGTGACAGAACTTCTGATGTTTTTATGTACTGAATCTACTTTATACTTCTAGAACTAATCTATGTTAGACACCATGCTGCTTCTAAAGCACAGAGTCAAGCTGTGCCTGTCTTTTTTTCCTTTGTTTGTCTTGATAACCACGATCCATCAAATGTGTCTGTTTCGCGTCTACTAGACTGATGAGAGAGAGCAGGTCGATGCCCTTCCATGCAATAGTTTTTGTATTACGCGTCTCCTGTCTTCTCTTTTCCTTCGGCTGCATGTATCTCGGTAGCATAGATTAATAAAGCTTGCTGTCGCATGTTACTACTCATACTAACCGGTCCAGGATGAAGCCTAAACCCGACCAGTTGGGCGGCAGTAAGGGCCAATAGCTCCTTTCCACCGACGGGTGGCTTTTCGATGATAGAACGTAGTGAACTGCGAGTGATTAAAAAAAAAAAAAGGTAAATGTAAGACGATAGTTATAGCGCGAGAACAAAACGACGACACAGAGACAAGAAGGACACGAGCGCTTTTTGTCTCTGTGTCGTCGTTTTGTTCTCGCGCTACAACTATCGTCATGCCATACCAACTAGCTCAAGCTGCCGCACTTCTAAGTAAACGTAAGCCTTCACCAGCCGATTCAACCACATCGACGCGTGGCGAAGCGCTGCAGATCGTTTCACCATGCCCAACAATTACAAAAGGACGCCGAAAGTATCACCCACCTGTTGTCTTGATCGCCGGGTGCATCGATGTTGCCTGGCAGGTTGGGCAAAAAAGCACTGAGCTGGTCCTTGACCTTACGGCCGCTGAATTTGTTATAGGAGTGCTCCAAGTTATACGATCCCATCAGACTTGTGGCGCCGGTGAGCTCACTCTCTGGAAAAGAGAAATCAACACAAATTAGCCGATGGCGCACGATTCACTCGAAAATGAAACTTGCACGGCACAATCGCTCTTAGTTACGAACGCCGAAGCGATTACGTTTGACAAGTCGAACATCTGTCGAGAAAACGCCACAAAGAAGCATCTGCGCGTTAGGATTGCGGCAAGGGCACCGAAGTAAGCAGGCATACGGGCAATTATGGACGTTCGCTTCATTTTCTATCGGCATGATGCGATCAGAAAGCTGGGTAGCGTTTTTGGAAGCGACGAGCGAAACGTAGGAGGTTCGCTTACTTGGGGGTTCTTTCATGAGATAGAAAGGACCGCTGTGAACAATGGCTGGAGTCTTGCCGAGAGAAATTGTCGTCTTAAGCGTTCCGGTTGTGTCCTGACGAGACACAACCGGCGAGCGGGAGCCGCGAGGGCTCGATTTTGGAGAATATTGGTCCGCCCGCCGTACCACCTCAGCCATTGTCGTCTGCCATGTTGTTTCCTGCACATTTTCCTTCCCATCATGCAATTCGTGGAAGTGCGGCGTAAATAGTTACAACGCCTCCTAAACTTCTTGTGCCTGCCAGATAAGCGCGAAACGCCGGTCATTTATGGCGGCGTTGCCTACGTAGGAATAAGGGTTGTTGTATTCGGCCTTTGAGATTGGCAATTTTAGGCGTTTGCTACTAATTTCAGAGGATGCCTTGTTTTTAAATAGTTGTTTGCTGAATAACGGCGTCACTTACGTATGGATAATTATAACTTACGTTTAGGTTTTTTAAAGCTGTTTTACGTTATTTTTGTTGCATGTAATCTCCAAAAACGTAAAAACCCTATTTGAAAACACCCCTACTTGAGTGGCGCCACCACCGTAGTTCCGACGACCGCCGCTTTCCAAGTGACCACCAATAATCCGGCAGGCAAGAGAAATCTAGGAGACGTTGTAAATAGTCACCAAAAGCTCTAAATGCAATATTAAACGTTTTTAAACGCGTTTTTCTATTTTTTATTCTAATTTACTACACCATTTCTACTAATAAGATGTTTTTAAATGCTTTTGCAGCGTAAGCTATCCAATACGCACTAAACTACCTAACGTTTTAGCTGATTGCCATCTCAAAGTCTTATCTACTTATCTCAAAGGCTATGCTTTTGTGCTTAGCGACGATGAATTTGTGAAACCTTTTACCCATGGTGCTTGGTAGTGCACTCTACCGGGGTGCCCACATTGGTGTCCATGTCACTCCTCCCCCCCTCCCCTTCGCATAATTTCCCGCGCAACTTTCAGCGGACTTGGTTGTCGCACATGTCTTGGGCTGGCGCGGGATTTGTTGTTTTGATTGCGCTCAGAAATGATTTCCACCGAGGACATCCTCTCTCTCAGTTCGTGCAAATCACTAAACGATGTGAAGGAGCTAGAGTAAGTTGTCACGAAAATGGGGGACGTATGATGCACAAAGCCGGTGACCAGTAGTGAAAGTAATTGCGGTTGGATAACGGTTGCTTGTGTAGCTGAATTACGCTGTGCTGCTGCACGTGTTGTTATAACTGCATGAAACATGGGGGAGCTACTCTTCGGTGTTGCACGTGCAGAAAAACAAAACAAAAATACAAGTTACTTTATTTTTTTTGGCTTGCCTTCGATAGTTTCATTTGGCTCACACACCGACTAGTTTAGCACTGGCGTATCTTCGACTGATTGAGCGGTTTGTAAATATGGGTTGCCTTTCTTGATTTTCATTTCACGTCCTTCCCGCAGCCTGAGCCATAGAGACCTCAAGGTATTGGACCCATGCTGCTTTAAAGGACTGAAAAACTTGGAGAGTCCTCGATGTCTCGAGGAATTCGCTGAGGGACGTCCCCAGTCTTGGCCTTCCGAAACTTCGGTGCCTGAATGTGGAGGAGAACTTGATCAATGACTTGACCTTCCTGAAAGACTACGGCGAATTGACGGAGCTGATGGTTGCTGGCAATCCCATTCTTGTGAGTGGTGCAATTTCGACTGTATATTTTCGAACACGTACAATCCATTCGACTTTACTGAAGCGAATTTCGCATACTTATAATGATAGCGCGCTGTTCGCTTCCAGTGTATTATTACAACCTTGGCTTAATGACGCTCGGTGTTTTAATTCGGACGGGCTGCTTGGCCTGGCTGAGTGGTGCTATAACAATGTTCTCTCCATGCGAAAATGCTGATGTTAAAAAAGTAGAGAGAGAGAGAGAGAGAAACGAAAGCATGGAAAAGAGGTACATGAAGGGTACGAAACAATTAAAGTTGTGAACTCATCACGATCAGTGCAAAAAAAGGAACACGAAAACGCAAGGAAGTGCACATCCTTGTGTTTCCGTGTTCCCCTTATTTTTTTGCTCTGATCATGATGAGTGAGTTCTAACTCGCCAGATTTGCTACTTTACCAAAGTTGTGTAGTTCTGCAGTTGTTTGTGTTGACACAAGCACACTAATCGCTCATGCATTCATTGCAGCATGCGACTAACAGAGAAGGTTTCCTTTTCAGAAGGCTGTTTCTGCATTATTGGCCAATGTTAGGATGCACCACTCAAGATGCAAGTTTCAGTTACATAAATCCAATGGTGGCAGGTCGCATTTCTAGCGCACACCATTCATGGGAACAGTGACAGTGTGCTAAGGCTATGTTAATGTGCCAGGAAAAGTGCACGTTGATAGGAATAAGTTGTCTTATATGGCGCACGTGACACATGACATCGCGAAAGAATGCAAATAGTGAAATTACTGCTGCTGGTGTGTACTTTCCTTCTCTTACCAATGAGGAAATAGCGCGTGAAACATGTTTTGGCTCACTTCAAGTGTAACGAAATGTAAAGCTACACACAACTGCTAATGTAAAATGTCACTGTGCTATGCAAGGAAATGCACTCTGCTGCTTTCTCAGTGCAGTTTCAGATCTATCTGGTAGCAATTTCGTCACTGTGCCATTGGTCAAGCACAGAGTGTTTACATGAGGTATGTCATTAATACAGGCCTTTAATGTTAAATTTCATTTTGAAGTTTGTGTAGGCCGTTCGCACAAGATCTAAGCACATTTATGGCATTATGCCTGCATATCCGTATGAATGTTGAAATGCTCTTTAAAGGAAGGCCTCAGAAGTTTCTTTTTTCATTGTGAATTTTTATGTGCTTACAGTGACTCAATGTCTTGTGTAGTCTGCTATTTCGAGGTGTTGTATTATCTTTAATTTTGTACTGAGGTTTCGTTATATTCATCAGGCTTATATATGTAGTGTGATTCATTTATGCAATTTTTTTAATAGGTAAACTTTATTTCAGATGTGTCCTGTCTTCAGCACTTTTCTTGGCTTTGTGAAGTGCTGAGCTTTGTTGCATTGATGATCATCTTAACTCATTAAAGGCGTGCCGTCGTCACAAATGACGTGCTGTGCTTTGCTTTTCTGACTCCTGCTTGGATTTTCTTTTCTCAAGAACAGTCAGCTGACAAGAACATCGCTGTGTCCCTGCTTCCCAAGTTGACTCTGTTGGACGGAGCTGACTGCCAGCCTTTTAGGAAACTTGAAGCACTCGGCGACAAGAAGCTGTTGCCTCAGGTGCAGTTATATGCAATTTGTCTAACGACTTACAAAGCAGGGAGGTTGTTCCATTGTCAAGAAAGTACCTGGAGGAAAAAAGGAACATGCAAATCCAACTCAGTATTCGAATCCCTATGATGTTAGGCATGTTTCACTTAACAGGGTGACAACAGTAGGTGGAACCCGCCATGACGGTCCAGTGGTCATGGCGCTCAGCTGGTGACCTGCAGTTCACATTGCGATTCGCAACCTGCAGTTTGTGGTTGTGATTCGTGGCAACGGCATTTTTATGGAGGCGAAAATGCTTGAGGCCCGTGTACTTTGACTTAGGTGTACACTAAGGAACCCCAGGTGGACTAAATTTCTTGAGCCCTCGGCTACGAAGTCGTCATGATCACATGGCGTTTTATTTAGAATGTTAAACCCTAACAGTTATTATTATATTAACAGTAGGGGGTGACAAGTGAATGAAGGTCATTTCTGGTGTTTCTACAGCAGTTCGTTATGTGTCCCCTTCTTTGATGCCTTCTGTTTTTTTTGCTTTGTTTTTAATGATTTGCATACATTTGTATCCTTCATTCCTGGCCAACGTTGATCTTGCCTAGTTTTCATTCCTTTTACTTCTTGATCACAATGCTGTATCATTCGTGATTTTGCTCGAATTGTCCTTGTTCCCTAGAATTTGTGCTAATATTAAAACATTAGTTGGTGAGCAAAATGCAAATGTACTGGATTAAGCAAGTTTTCAAAGTCCTGACTTTGGGCATGTCTCTAAAGATCAGGTGGGCATTCTGAAGCCGATCTTGTCCTTGTATTTTTGAATTCAGTTGAAGTACCGAACATCTCATTTATTAATATAGCATCCTGCAGCCCATTTTCGGAGAGGTGTGCTTCATGTATGCCGCTTTTTCTACTTCAAAATCACCTCAGATCTGTCTGTCTGCTCTCAAAGTTCTGGTGAAATGTCCTGCGCTTTTCATCTTCAGATTTCTCGAGTCTGGGAATCCACGTTCAAGGACAATCTTCTTCCTGGAGCCAGTGATGAAGAGGTCAGCAGCGTGAAGAAGGATTTTTTGAGGCACTTGAGGAGAACGCATTTCGAATGCAATGAATTTTCCGTCAAGTTCAAGAAATTTAAGGTCTGTGTGTTGAACTTCATTTAGCTTGTCACTAAATGTGTGGTTTATGCTAGGTTGGCAATGCTTAAGGCTTTATTGGACTCAATTCCTGCTGTGGTTTTTAGGAATCATTCCTCTTGCTCAATTCAACAGTGTGGCCTGCACATACCAAAGCAGTTAAGCTTTGACTAGCATGAAAGTTGTGGTGGGGAAGGAAGGTATTGTGGAAGTAAGGTACTAATTAATATTTCTGGAAGTGTAAACTATACATTAAGATCATTTGAAAACGAATACATTGCATAAGTTTACAGGTCCCACTTGTGCATCAGGTGTGCAAAGAGATTGCAGTTTGACTGCTCCATTGCATATTGGTCAAAGACATCAAGAGACTCATCAGGGCATGAAATGAGGTGGCACTTTGCCAAAAAATTGATGCACAAGTGGCAGCGCTTTCACTTCATCGGTTCATGTGGTTATGTCATAACCACCTGAAACGAAACCTGGAGGGACCGGGATAATATGTTCCGTTTAACAGGTGTTTCGTTTACTGAGAGATGAACAAGGGCGTAGAATACAAGAACAAAACCAATCTTGCCAGAAGCACCTGTTTCGTTTAAGCAGCAGTTTCATTCAACAGATTTCTGTTTACTGAGAGCGTACTGTACCTCTCTTCTTTCAGAGGGCATGGCAAAGACGTGTGCTCATCTCGCAGAATACAGCATAGCGTACTATTTGATAAATTTCCAGCATTCCATTTCAGCATTAGAAGAGCTGAGTGTTTAAATGTCTCACAGAAGTACCAGATGTCATAAAACAGGAGGCCTGTGCTGAAAGGCATAATATAGATTACAATTTTCCCTTTTTTTTTCGTTTTCAGAGTGCAGAAAACTTCTTTCCCAGCTGATTTGGCATGCATTTACACATGGCGCAACTCCCATTAATTTGTTTCAGGTGGAAGCTCTTGGTGGAGAGTTGTTTGAAGAGGAAGTTCAAAGGATTCGCGCAAGAACCTCCTCGAACACCCCAAAAAAGAAGAACAATGTCAAGCCCTCAGAAGAATGCAGCTCTCCTTCCAAGCGCGTCACATCTCCAAGGAGAGAGCGCCTCAGTGATTACGAGCTTCTCAGCAGCAGACCTGTCATACGCGGGTCTGGCGTGAAAGTAAACTCTCCACGACACGAGGCACGGAGTCTAAAAATATCAGCTGATGTCAATGCATTGAATGGCTCCCCCCGCAAAATGTCAACTGAATTCAATGCATCGAATGGCTCCCCCCGCAAGCGAGTTGCATCGCCTAAAAAAATTATCAATCTAAAAGATGGGAAGCAAGGCGTACCCAGCTTTCATAAACAGGACAAAACAGCAAGCCTGCTTGACGGTGGTACTCATGAATTGAAGGGCTCGGCAAACAATGTCTCATCAAGCGATGCGCAACGGTCATGTACACCGAGGAAAAAGCTGAAATATGAAGTTGCTCCTTCAAGAGAAAGAAAAGGTGTGTATCTTTCATGTGTACAGTCCACCACAAAATTATATGGGCCGCACGAGCGCGTGGCGGAATCGCCGTCTACGCTGTCTAGTGGCGAGCCTGGCGGAACAGCCATGTAGACGAAATTTCCCTATACACTTGTGTCGTCTACATTATTTTGTGGCTGGCTGCACCTCCTTAGCCCTTTTGTTTTGTAAGAATCAAGGGCTTGTCCCGTGTAAAGATGGGCTCGCTCTCCTTTTAGCTGAATCCTGATAATTTTTTTCAAGTTTCTGTGTTTCAATCTGTGTTTCACAGAAAATTTCTCCAAGGAATGCATTGAATCCTTAAGGGATGAAGTTGTTTCAAATAAATAGCTTGCATGAAAGTTGTGTGGTTTTGTAAAATAATAATAATTTCTGATCAATACATTTGATGGATAGCTGTAGGTAAAAGCTGCTATCCGAAAGAGGCTGCTTGACAAGGGCCCACATCCGCCTTTGAACACAACCGCAGTGGCAACCAGTTCAGCAGTACAAACTCAAATAACAGGAAACAAAACAAATGAATGCCAAATTCCAAAAAATAAAAATACCCCTAATAACAATATAGCAACTGCAGAGATAAAGTAAAAACTGAACTTGTGTATTTTGCGCAATTGGGTCTGTGTAGTGTAAGAAATCTATGCCAGCTTTAATGTATTACTTTAAGTAACCTAGAAACTATGTAGGATAACTTATCTTTGGAGTAGATTTTTTTTGGAAGTTTTTATTTTTCGTGTTTATTTCATGTATCATACAATTTAATATTTGGCTGTAGTTTTGAGATGTCGTGCAAGAAATGTCGACTTTGTTTGGATTCACGCCTGATGGCCAATGCTAATTTAAAATCGTAGAGGTGATGGACGGGTAGGATTCCAGCCTGTTGAAACAATTCGGTGGTGGTAGCATCATACGGTAAGTTAAAAATGTTTCTAATATACTTCTTTTGCATCAGGTATAGTTTTTACAAGTTCGTGTTAGTTGTAGACCCCCATACCAAAAAACAATAGGTAAGATGCAAATAGAAAAGTGATGTATAAAGTAAGAGATTTATTCTGTATGGTAGCACCATTTTGTATCTGTACACCATACCCACTAGGTGCGATAACTGACCCAGCACACTGTCAACATGTTCGTTCTAAAACATATTGATAGAAAATGTAACTCCAAGAATTTTCATACGTTATACTAGCTCAATATAAGTATTGCCATAACTAAGATACAGTTTCCGTTCACAGGCTTATTTTTGGGTCAAAATAGCACTGCTTTTGTTTGTGGCTGGCTGCTATTAATTAGTTTAAGATATTTTCACTGCACACACTTGGTGCACGTTCTTGTTAGAATGGTTTTCCTTGATCTGCTGAATTCGCTGCCCTTAATACATGGATGAGCAGTTTGATGTTACCCCTGCGGTGGTACCTAAGGGTGACTACGTTCTCGCAGAGATCAGGCGTGATTTATGAAATGAACTCTGTAGTATCACTGTTGAGTGTCACTAATTTGAGTGTTCCTTTATTGTTGTCAAGCTTCTGAGCAAATTTGTAACTCGATAATTGCTCTGTGCATTCCAAGCCGGTTGCTAGTGGCACTGGTTGAGATTTGCTGCTTATTTATGTTGTCATGGGTCATTTGTGTGCTATAGGACTGTAGAAAGGCTTTTTCCTTTGTATTTAATATTTGTTGTGCTTTTGGTTGTGAGAATTATATTGCGTTATTTAGGTCTTTATCTCGATTGTATGTGCTCAGCAGCTTGGTAGAAAAGAATGATATCAATTCTCAGTTTTTTTACTAGCTGACACCATGACTTGATTGTGAGGTGTGATGTTGTGGAGCACTCCAATATAATTTTGACGCTCGAAATTCCTTAACATGCATTTATATATAAATGCAAACGAGCAATTTCGCATTTTGCTTCTCTTAAAAAGCACCAACCATGTCTCTGATTGATTTGACAGAATTCAGATTAATACTGTAGTTTTTGTACTGTAGTACTGTACTGTACTGTAGTGCCACGCCTACTGAGCTACTGCGGAAGATACATTTGATTGTACATTTGTGTGCTTTAGTGAGAAAATGGAGAGTTGGTAATACAGCTCGCATGTTCATATTTCTTTTTTATATTTGCAAAAAAAACGTGTTTTCAATTTGTCGCAATCGCAATGTCTCACAGGGAAGTGTAAAAGGGGCTGAAGCGTGCATATTTCTTCGTGCCCATTCTCAAGATCCCGCTGATTCTGTAACTCAAGTATGGCAGGCTGCCTTTCAACCAAAATGTGAAGAAAATGGTATGCACACTTTAACATTTGCTGGTTTCTCTATGTGCATTCACACATTTCGTGTCAAAATTTTATTTTCTTGCCCCCCCCCCACCCAAAAAAAAAACAAACTTCCAGGCCATATTGTAATAATGCAAGTTCTTTTGCATGCCTCAGGTCACTGTGTTTGCTTAATTTTCAAATTTATTATGATTCATAATCATATATTCTGTGCAATTGTCATGGAACATTCAAACTATAATAACAATATGTTAAAGGTTATTAAAAATTTTTAAAAGACGAATGAAAAAAACAATGTGTATTTTAGAAAATGCATGCTTATTAGAAATGTTTCAATAACATGTAGTAAGGCTTCCGAAAATTTCTGTCTTGTGTTTATCCTGATGCCTTTTTGCACTTCTGTCAGCCTTGCGAGTCACAGCAAGTGAACTAGTGCCAACAATATGTTCTGACTGAATCTTAGATGACATCTGTAGCCATTGTTGGAGCCTTCTTTTATTGTTGATGTTTATATATCATGTCAGTGCTGACATCTTGACTAATCCACACAACATTCCTGTTTCTGTCACCTTCTGAAGCAACTCCATTTCCCCTATTTAGGATGCTGAAATTTTCTAATGTAATTAAGTATGCACATAATTTCAACACCATTGTTTCATAAGGAGCTATAGCATAGATCAGGGGTCTTGAACTCGTCTCAGCAAGTAGGTCGCAGTCATGGCATTTCGTCTCCCGCAAAGGCCAGCACAATGACGAAAGTTGGAGCAAGGAAAAGAAGATATCAATACTGACACATCCTGTTGAATGACTGAAATGTAAAAGCACTTCTAAAATATGGAGGTTTTGTCCCACAGGTTATGTTTTATTGCAAGGTGTGGAGTGCCTCACGAAAAAAAACAAAGAAAGATCCTTGAGACCAGTCATGTCTGTGTGGCATGTGAACACACTTGTTAAGAGGAGAATAATAATAATATTAATATTAATAAGCTATGTGATCGAGACAGTCGTTTGCGAGCTGAGGCCCATGTGTTCTATACCTCAGTTGTAGATAATATGTGCAGTTGACTCATGCTGTGTCGGTTCAACTTTCAGATCTGTCGCCCAACATTTTTGCAACATGCGGTGGTAGAATTGTCAACTTCATTGACGCCAGCACAGGAACTGTTCTGAAACGCTACAGGAGTGCCAACATGAAGGAGGTAAGGAGACACACACACTTTTACTTGTTTATATTTGTTGCCTGGACATTCAATACAATATCTGCTGCTGTGTGAAAGTGAGGGTCTCTTGTCGCGTCGGTGCATATTGGTGGGTTCCTTGGAAATGAGAGAGTGTAGAGTGTAGAGCAGTTGTTGTGCAAGAAAGAAAATTAGGGTGCATAAAAAATTCGACAAAGCATACGTTGGCAAGCTCGTTCATAAGTCGACTCACTCGGACTCGCTCAGACTTGGATTGAGGTGCGAGTTTAAGTCTGAGTGAGCCCAAGTGAACAATAATTTGGTGAGTTTGAGTCCCAGTGAGCCCGGTCTGAAAAAATTTCCATGATTCCAAGTCCAAGTGAGTTCTTCGTGCAAGATATACTTCCTGAATGAGTTTCACAATTTTTCTCTACCTATGTTTCACAGAGCAATTGTGTTTTCGTACTTGTAGATTGTGGAAGCATTCTCTTCTAAGGGATATTAGTGCTTGAACTTGGATAACTACAACAAGTTAAGTGGTCTACGTATATATAAAAAAATACCTGATTGAAGAACTGCCAAGCTTCGCACGTGGTAATAGTAGTACATAACTGCATTTAGCGTGACTCATTCCTTTATGCTTGGCTGTTATACACAGCAACATGCTTGTGGCAGAATTTATGCTTTTGAAAAGATGCAGGTTTAAGCTGGGGGATTAGAATAAATGGTCTTGATGTAGTCATTGACTGCTGTTCAGCATAATTTCCTTGACAAGACTTTGAGTTTTGTCAAGGAAGTTATGCCCTGCAGCACTTCTTCATAATGGTAAGAAAATGCAGAAAATGCGATAGGAAGTTAAGGTTCTTGAAAACACGCGAGCCAAACATTACTGCACAACACATGGCCTGGAATTTGCATTCAGTTCTCAAAGTCAGCTAGAAATCCCTCGCTCTTCTCTCTATTCACTATGCCCTAAATCGAAGTCCGTGTTCACTGACTGATTGGAGCATCATAAGCAGTATAGACTGTATAGTTATCATGGCCGGTGCAGGATGCCGCCATGTCCCCACGTGTGTATTCACAATCACACTGGAAGTTAGTTGCGCATTTAAAGAAAGAAAGTTGGCCCCGTATCTGTGTGTTTCGTTGCATAGATGTCGAAAGACGATAGTCCTTTGTCTAGAAATGCTGCATGATATATGGATGCCATCTGGCAGCAATGCCAAAGGACTAGTTTTCTAGAATGCAGAGCAGATGGTAGGTGGCTGCGCCGTGTTGTTTTAGCGAAGTGTAAGAAACACTTGCTTTTTCATTGAATGGGCTCTTATTATCTGGATACACATTCACTGCAATATAATAAGGGCCCCAACCATCATCACTGTCACCAAAGTCATGACAGCGAGCGTAGAGCAGCAAAGAATAATAGCTACCACCAGTGGTATCTGTCTCCCAGGTTGACTCCATTGCTACTTGCATACTTGAGATGGTGTTGCAGGGCCCTGTAAAACTAGGGGCCTGCCTCAAGGAGAAAGTGCTTGAAGTGTGCGGCAAGTTTCTGTTATTTATTCTCGAAGGATTTTAAACTTTTTGTGGCAGTCAATTCATGAGGAAATAAGCTATTTTAATGAAGCCATTCGGTGCATTCTTGAAACAAGTGTTCCAAGTGATGATAATATTGGAGGGGTGGGGGGTTGTCGGGTGATGAGGATATTACTCTGTTCTTATGGCATCTACATCGAAAACCTTCTTATTCTTGGTGAGGGCTTCATGGGTTTAACATTTCTGAGTATTAGCTACTATGTGCTTCCTGTCTTGTCTATCCTGTCGTGCTTACTCCCTCACACACTGTGACACAAAGCACATAGGTAAAATGAGGCTTTACCGAAGCAGCGTTGGCTTCCCTGAAATTTCTTGAAACGTATTTTTGCAGTTTCAGAGTAAAACGAGTTTTCGCGAACCAAGATATACCGCATTGCTCCAAGAACACCCTCTGTTAAATTGCTCTGGTATTTCTTTTTGGTGTCCATTTGAGCTGCGTTCTAAAAACAGTGGCACCCAATGGGACTTATCTCTGTTGAAATTACACTCAAACCTCATTATAACAAACACAGATATAATGAAATATTAGTTATAACAAAATAAATAAGAAATGGTCTTGCAGTAGATAAGTGTTAGAGATAGCTTTTATAATGAGGTTTTGGATATAACGAGCTTAAGTTCTTGCAAGATGCAACTTTGTTATTATGAGGTTTGAGTGTATCATTATCTATGTTGTGTGGCTTGTCTTGCTGTAATGCCGCATGCACAGGGCTTCCAGGCAATAAACAGTGTGCACACACAATTGGCATTCTTTATGGATGAGTAGTAGCAAGTGCCGAGTTTTTTCTGAAAGGAAACGCAAGGAAGGTTTTTGTTGTTTGATTGATAGACACCTTAAGATGTGTAGTCTAGGAATGAGTAAATAGTAAATTTCAGGGTTGAAGCAAATAGTGACTTGATGTACTTATTTTGTATTGAATAGTTCCAATAGATATATGACATATAAAAAGAAATGACCATTTTTTGATGACCCAACCAGCACAGTATTTTCAAGAACTAGGCTCTTTGTTAGTTAGTGACACTTTGTTAGTTTGAAGTGAAGGGGAAGCAAGAAGTGAATAGTAAACTCAAAGTCATAAGTGGTAAGATATGTTACGCTTTAAGATTTACCATGCTTAGCTGATAAAAGTTTGTATAATGAGCTTTCAAGCTTTAAAAATTATTTTATTGAGGTGATGGTAGTATGTTAATTTAACTTGAGGTATACCTACATGGCTATGTTTATTTCTCCTGGAGAGGTGGTTTTTAGCATATCACCATCTTACTACAGTGAAATCTTCTTTACAAGGTAAGGGAGGGGGTTACTTGTGGTTGAATATATGATATAACCTCATTATAACGAAGTAACGTCTGACATGAAAATAAGTTGGTTATGTCCAAGAATACAATATCTGTGTCTGCATGTGCATTCACTTATTCCTTGTCAGAATTTCCTTACCCCTTTAAAAATAAAACAAAAAAAGAAACTTGCAAGTCAGTAGCGCAAGTTCCTTCACATGCCTCAGATCACTTGCAAATTTATATTTGCGAATATGTGTCTATGACAAAACTATTCTCCACTTATTTTGTTATAACCGATAATTGCCATGAAATGCTAAGTAACCTCTCTCTCTCTCCCCCCCCCGACAGTGAAGGATAATCTGGCCAAATATGGGGTGCTTGCTCGGCCCCGGTCTGATCATTGGAGCTTGATTGGCGTTTATTTCAGATCTCGCTAAAAACTGAGGGGTTCGCTTGCTCCGCATTTTATGGTAGTTATATCCATGCTTGTTATATTGCGGTTTGAGCGTACATCTATTCATTCATTTCGAATACTGTGTTATTTGCTTTAATATTCGCCCATGTATGGCGTAACCGTTTTCAAAGTGCTCTTATTAACAGATGCGGAAACGCGCTTTCCTGTTTAGGAATTCTTTTGCCTGGCATGGACGGTGCTACCCATTGGCGGGCACCCGAGCGCAGTGCTTGCTGTGGCAGGCAAAGCACGCGAGGTGAGCCTCGTCCACCCTGTGCAGCTCGTCTGCTACAAGTCGTTCCAGGCGCATACCAAGTACATCAACTGCCTGCACTTCTGCCCAAGCCAGCCCACTTGGCTGCTCAGTAGGTGGCCCCGTTCTAACCTCCCAGTTGGCTTCACTTTGGACGGTACCACATTGATTCGCGTAATGATCACACCATGATCGCACCGAGGGTGGGACCGATCACGGCCTGCATTCGACCAAGCAACAATGTCATGTGATGACGTGAACATGTGACATCATAGTGATGTCATGGTGACATTGGATTTTAAGGATTTGTGACTCATGACGTCATATGATGGTTTCACCATCTTTTTGCATCATTTGTGTTGACGCCAGTTATCAATTTCGGCCATCAATGAGAAGCCTCCGCCTTTAAAATGTGTGAGATCAGGGGATGCGATCGTTATGAGTGATAAAATGTTCTCCAAGAAGAACTGAGTTGTGCAGCTTGGAATTTATATTTTTTTATCATTCAAGACACCAGTAACCAAGTACACCCTGAACTCAATTTCACAATCTGTTTGTGATTTTCTTGCTATTTTTGTTTTTTTGTATTAATGTATTGGAACTCTAGATTGTTCTTTCAAATCTTTTCCATTCGTGACTGGGTTCCGAGAGTAGGAAGCTGGATGAGAATGAATGGTTTACATGGCCAATATGACATCTTTGATAAGTTGGGCTTACTGGCTCAAGTTGCCTAAGCATCTTCAGCAACACTTTTTCTTTCCTTCCTGTGCGTTAACTACAAGTCCAGTGTGCTTTATTTTCTCCAGGTGGTGGCAATGACGACAACATTCACCTTTGGGACATTGGCGTTCCCAAAGCACCTGGTTATCAAACAAAAATTGTGTACGTTACTTTGCATTTATTTTCCTTCTTAAGTTTGCCTTATGTTTTGCTTCTGTTCTGCTTCTGTTTTCTCCTGCCTGTTCTCTATTTTTGTAGCAAACTCGATGATCAGATACTAATAAGCTTAGCAGCATCGGTATTGTTTTTGTCTAGTCGATTAAGAAAGTACTCTTTCTCCAGTTTATTTGGTATTATAGCTATCATTCAAACAAAACTGTACTGCAAAGTGCACTATTTTTTTACTTCAGGTGGCAGATTGGCTTTGCATTCTTTGCTGCAGAGCATAAGCGGTGATAATATATTACTTCATATTATTTGTAGACCGCCCGCAACATAGAATCTGAGTACATATTGTTACACACAAGGAGGACCAGGGCGTATGCGGCTGAAGGGGCCGTTTATCTTGGTCGCGAAGAGAAGCGCTGGAGCGGCCAACAGGTTGACGATCGCAGTGTCGTCTTCTTCCTTCTTTTTCCAGCTTGGGGCTGCCAGCATGTTCACCCATCTTCGTTTTCTTCCCAGGCATGCGCAACATTCCTTCCCTCGCAAACGAAGCCCGCCGGGCGAGGTAATTGATTCACCTTGGTGTGTACAACTTCAGTCGAGCGACATGGACTGCTTGGGTTTTAGCGGCTCTTCTACCACTTCTCGTGAGGCGAGCTATTGTGTACGTGACTTCAGTGATTTTGTCGAGAACAACAAACGGTCCGTCATATGTGGCCAAGAACATTTAGCATAACCCGCGTCTTCGTACCGGAGTCCAGAGCCACACTGTCGCCTAGATGATAAGTTACAGGCCGGTGGCGGACGTCGTAGCGTGCCTTCGATTTTTCCTGTGATGCCAAAGTGCGTAGACGAGCGATACGACGCACCTCTTCTGCAAGGCAGAGGATTTCAGCGACTGAGAGGTTCTCGTGCGCCGAGAATAGCAAAACTGTCTCGAGTGTGTGCCGTTGCGGTTGTGCATACATCAAGAAAAAGGGGCTATAGCCTGTTGTCTCATGCTTAGCGGTGTTGAACACTGTACGTTATAAATGGTAGCACATCATCCCAGTTCTTGTGGTCGGATGCCACATACATAGAGATTATGTTTACGATTTTGCGGTTGGCGCGCTCCGTGAGCCCATTTGTTTGCGGATGGTATGGCGACGAGTGACGAAAGCGGGACTCGCTCAATCGAAGCAGCTCTTCTACTATATCTGCCGTGAATTGTCGTCCACGATCACTGATGATCACGTGAGGTGGGCCATGTCGGAGGATAACGTGCTGCAGCAGGAACACAAAAACGTCGCTGGCAGTTGTGGTTGATATGGCCGCTGTCTCGCAGCAGCGTGTGAGGTAATCGACGCATACAATTAATTATCCAGCGATTGCCCTTAGCCGACTTTGGAAAAGGGCCCACGAGGTCAATGCCCACCTGTTGAAAATGTGTGCTTGGAGGTGGCAAGGGCTGTAGAAGACCAGCCGGAGCAGTAGATGGGCGTTTGTGGCGTTGACACTGCGTGCAGCTGGCCACATACGTCCTCGACTGACTGTCGCATTCCCGGCCAATAAAAACGTTCCTTAGCACGGTAAAGCGTCCGCGCAGAACCTAAATGTCCGGACGTAGGATCATCGTGCATAGTACTTAAAATTGCTGTCCGAAGGCTTTCCGGCACTACCAGGAGGAAACGTGCGCTAGTGCTGGAAAAGTTCTTATACAGGAGTCCGTCGCGTACACAGAAATGGCATGTCGTAGGAGCTGTGCAGAGCAATGATAGCCTGGTGTCCTTTTACTGTTCATCTTTGAAAGTACTGAGGTCGGGAAACTTTGGTGACACAGAAGCTACGAGGGGGTCGAGGTTATCGGCGTCACACTCTGTAGTGCTCAGTGGCATGCGGGAAAGGCAATCTGCGTCGGCGTGTCGTCGACCACTTTTGTACGAGACTATAAAGTTATACTCTTGGAGCCGGAGTGCCCAGCGCGCTAGGCGGCCGCAAGGGTCCCGAAGGTTGACGAGCCAACACAATGAGTGGTGGTCGGTGACGACTGTAAAAGGGCATCCATATAGGTAAGACCGAAACCGCTGAATCGCAAATACTACCACGAGGCATTCTTGCTCTGTGACAGTGTAATTCTGCTCGGGCCTACTCAAGGAGCGACTTGCGTATGCGATCACATGCTCGCGGTTACCATAGCGTTGAACTAGGACGGCACCAATTCCTATGCCACTTTGGCATCCGCGTGTAGTTCTGTTGGAGCTGATGGGTTGAAGTGTTGCAGAACAGGCCGCGTCGTCAGGAGGAACTTCAGTTGTCAAAAAGAGGAGTCGCACTCCGGAGTCCACTCGAAGGGAATAATGTTCCGTAGCAAACATGTCAGCGGATATGCGACATCGGTAAATTTAGGTATAAAGCGGCGAAAATAGGAGCAAAGCCCAAGAAAACTGCGGAGCTCCTTAACAGAGCGCGGTGCACTGAACGTTTCAACGGCGGCTGTCTTCTGGGGATGTGGACGGATGCCATCCTGATCGACTAGGTGTCCGAGAACAAGGGTCTGTCGGTCTCCGAAGTGGCATTTATTTGAGTTAAGAACAAGGCCAGTGCTTCTTATGCAAGTCAGCACAGTATCCAGACGTGAATTGTGTTCGCTGAAGATGCAGCCAAAGATGACGACGTCGTCGAGATAGCACATGCAAATGCTCCACTTCAAGCCATGAAGAACAGTGTCCATAAATCGCTCGAACGTCGCCGGTGCGTTGCACAGTCCAAATGGCATCACGTTGAATTCGAAGAGGTCGTCAGGGGTTACAAAGGCTGTCTTTTCTTTATCTTCAGGATGCATGGGAATTTGCCAGTAGCCCGATCTTAAGTCTACAGAGAAAAAGTAATAGGCCGAATGTAGACAGTCTATGGCATCATCAATACGTGAAAGTGAATACACGTCTTTTTTTGTTACAGCATTCAGTCGGCAATAATCGACGCAAAATCTCCAGGATCCGTCATTCTTTTTAACGAGAGTTACTGGGGCTGCCTATGGACTCGCTGACTCTTGAATGACTCCGTTTTGAATCATTTCATTCACCTGCTCATTTATTAATCCTTCGCTCGAATGGCGAAACACGGTATGGCTTTTGTCTAATCGGATTGGCCAAACCAGTGTTGATGGTGTAACATGTCCGAGAAAGCAGGGATTAATGGCGCTTTGTCTTTCTGCGCAAAGTCGAATGTAGAAACGTGCTTCGAAAGTACATTCACCAATGTTCGGCGTTCACTTGTGGTCAGCAACTTATCAACCATAGACATAAGAGCCATTTCCAAACTGTGACTACGATGCTCTTCCGGCGCATCTCTAAGCTCGGTCACCAGTAAGGCCTCGTGTTGTCCACTGACGACGGCTAACTTTAGACCATTTGGTAACACCACGGGTTCTGTGGAGCAATCGACAGTCCATAAATCAGTGCATCCACATCTGATCGACACCACACAATGTGGGATCAACACATTCTTTTTCGTGCAGTTGGTGTACACTGGTTCAACGTTGGCATCAAAGTTGGCAGAATAGCTGTCGCTGCAACACGAACGGTTGATAACGGTGGTATGATAGTGTCGCCACAGACACACAATGCCGGCTCACCATCTACAGGGTTTTCCAAGAGTGCTGGTGGAACCTGATCACTCAAGAATATTGTCCCTGTGCGACAGTCGACAGTCGCACCACACTCCCTCAAAAAGTTCATACCCAAGATAACATCATGTGTTGCCTGTGGAATAATCGCGAACTTCCTTGGGATAACGTGGCCTCCGAGAAACACGGCAGCTTGACACACACCAACAGGATGCAGTGGCTCACCACTCACTCCGCAAAACATCGAAGCTTGATTTCACTTAAATAAAACCTTCCGTTCCAAGGTATCTTTAAAACATGCACTCATGACAGAAATTGTTGCCCCCATGTCCACCAAAGCCATCACAGGCACATCGTCAACAAAAACACATACTTTGTACTTGAGCATAAACACAGGAGGTATTTCTGGTATTAGCACGTCTTCGGCGACCTCACCTCCATCGGCCGCGCTTCCTAGTTTTCCTGTGGCAAAGGAGACGTGTTGCGACGCCAGTGGTGAAGGAGAACGGGGAACGCGAGGCAGTGGAGGCGTCAACTCCTGGCAGGTGTAGGGGAGTGGTTCCGGAAGCTGCGTGTCCAGTAGTCTTGCGGGGCAGCAGGTTTGTTGCCCTAGGGTCGTCGTGCGGTCAATCAAATGATCGTGTGGAGTGTTGTGGTGGGCCATAGTACGTTGCTCGGGGGTCATCGCGAAGTCGTTCGGAAGGCCGTGCAAAGTGTGGTGGGTGGCCATACCAGTGGGGCTACACGTCGACGGTTGCAAAATCGCGAAATATGTCCTAATACACCACAGGAGTAGTAAACTGTGAGAGGTCGAAACTCTGTTCGTCAATGAACCGAACATCGTCTTCCCTGGCGTAGTGGGTCGTTTCGTCCCGTATATCATAGGGATAGACCGTGCGTCGCAAAGAAGGCGGATGCTAGGGGGCGCCGGTCATGGCGAAGGAGCTGGCAACCGTGGTGCTCTCCTTGGCTGTGGAGGTGCGCTGTACTCAACAGTTGCTGCACTAACCATCGATTGCCAAGGGGTCGTAGAAGGTGGTGGCGCAATCACAGCCTCACGTGGCACATATAACGAATGTTGGTTGTTTACAGAATGGTGATCAACTGCTGAATGTGTCTGTTCTCTATAGCGAAAAAGTTTTTCGCGAACAATCTCTCGAAGTCGTCGAGGACAGATCTGGGCAGGTGCTCGTGTCGATGCTGGCAACTGTTGTAACATTTGTGAGCCGGCCGAACTTTGGAGCAATCCTGCGCATTTTCAGCTGTTCGAAAGTTCGGCAATGCCGAATGACGTCGGACACCGAGCTCAGATGCTCTTTTCCGATGAGAAAATTATAGACATCCTCGGCTATGCCTTTCAGCAAATGTCCTACTTTGTCTTCTTCTGACATCTGATCATTGACCACCTTGCAGAGCTTCAGCACATTCTCCTATATACGTGGTACATGTCTCACCTGGAAGCTGCGCGCGTTCAGACAATGTCTGCTCTGCCCGCTTCCTTTTGACGCTCGAGCCGCCGAAACACGCTTTCAGCTCTGCAACAAAAACGTCCCACGTCGTCAGTGTGTTCTCGTGGTTTTTGTACCACACGAGCGCAGTATCCGTAAGGCAAAAGACCGCATTGCTGAGCTGAGCGGCGGCATCCCAGCCGTTGGACTTGCTGACTCGCTTGTACTGGACGAGCCACGCGTCGACATCCTCTCCCGATTTTCCTCCGAAGGTTGGCGGGACTCGGTAGTAGGGCACTGAACCCATTGGAGTTGGCCTTGAAGCGTTAGATGGCTGATCTTGGGCTATTACGATCGGCGCAGGCGGGAGTCCGGCAAGCCAGCGGCTGCGGCGTAGTCCTGGTAGTGAAGCTCCCATCGTTGGGCATGTCTTACCCAGCACGCTTCCACCAATCTGTTACGCACAAGGAGGACCAGGACATATACGGCTGAAGGGGCCGTTTATTTTGGTCACGAAGAGAAGCGACGGAGCGGCCAACAGGTTGACGATCGCAGTGTCGTCGTCTTCCTTCTTTTTCCAGCTTGAGGCAGCCAGCATGTTCACCCATCTTCGTTTTCTTCCCAGGCATGCGCAACAATATTATTTGTAGACTGCCCACTATATGAAATCTGGGCTTGGTCGCTCTTTCTACACCTGAAGGGCAATGTTTAGTTGTCTCTGTGTGTTAGTTAACTTATTATACCTTTGCAATGGCTTTTACCTCCATAAGAGCAACATGCACATACTAACGTTGCTTGCTTTTCTTGTAGGAACCTGCTCACCCTGAAACCAAAGTGCGAGATCTTGCAGCTATGTGTCAGCACTCGGAATGAAATGCTTCTGGCTGCATGCCATGGTGGGCTGTTTGGCTGGAAGTTTGACCAAAAGTCTCTCGTGAAAGTAGACAGGTTTGTACCTGGATCGTTAATTTGCTTTGCTTTGGCTAAAGAAATGCACTCAAACGCCTTTATAAGAGGCATTGATGCAAGAGACAAATGGGTATATTATAAGACACCAGTGTGCTTACACTGAAATAGGGTTTGAGAAGAAAATTGCCTACGTGGTACCCTGCTTATAAGAAACACCTCATAAACCTTTTTGCTGTGCAGCTTTAGCAGTGAGTGTCTAAATTCTATGACATGTGCTCCTGTTGTTTATTTCAATCACTGTAACCATTCTCCACTTGTGATCATCTTGAATGTGGTGCTCATTTCTCTATATGTTCTTATGCCGGTTTATTACAAACCACTGTTCTTCAACAAATCACTGTTTTTTCCTTCTGAAAGTGTGTAAATGCCTCACCTGTTTTATATTTATTTGTTTGCCGATTTGTAAATTTATCCAATGTATATCCACCCTGCCAAAACCCTATGTTAGGGTTGCAGTATTCGTAAATAAATAAATAAATAAATACGGGTAAAGAATTGCTACCCAATCCATGTCTCTTATAAAGGGGCTCAACTGTACACATAGAGAATATCAGATATATGGATTGAGTAGACCAGAGGACAGTGGCTTTTTTATTGTTGCTTACGCGTGCGAATAGATCTTGTGTCCATTTGTCACATTTTCCGGATTCAGCATTATTGCGTGAAATGCTAGTGGAGTAGGGAAGGGGACATAGACATGCCGGCTTGTTGAGGAAACCCTGGTATTACGTATAGCAATAGTAACAGAAGGAATGTTGTTACTATTCTTGTTTCTATTGTATATTATAATAAAGATAGAAATTTCTGATGGATGACTGAATGGCTAGGCCTGTTTTTCTATTTATGAAATAATGTAATTTCAAGCTGACGCGAATGGGCAGTGGTGTTGGTGCACATTTGTTTGCTAATTTGTGTGTTCAGTTATTTACCATCGAGGTCAAGAGAATTGTAGAGGCGGAGAGCCTATAAATACCAACAGAAAGATGACAAAAAAAACAAGTAAAAAGAGTCATGAATAAACTTGTAACTAGGCTTAAACTTATACACTGATTTGTATGTAAAAACAACAATAAATACATTTTTAACAGGCTAGTACCTGTACATTGCTGGTTGTGCCTCGCAGAAAAGGGTTGCCACTTATAGATGCTGTGACAAACGGAAGGTGGTTTCGCTGAGTTGCTGTGCATGGTAGAAAATACTAGGAAAATGTTTCATTTTTACAAAAGTCAATACACTTCAAACATCGATATAATAAATTAGGATATAACAAATTATTGGCTATAACGAAGTTAGTGACCAATAGTTTTGCCACAGATAGTGTTACAAATATTCATTTATAATGAATTTTTGGATATAACGAAGTATTTTTGTGGCAGATGTGAGTTTGCAATAATCAGGTTTTAGTGTACCCACCTTATAGGCAATGATAAATGGTATAGGCCATAATTTGCGGTGATAAAATAAAGGTGTTATGAAGCATGCTGAGACAGTGAATCAGCCATATTTAGACATCATACTTCTCACCGTGCAGTCTGCAATGTTACTTTACATACTTACTTTGCATTGGGCTGAGATTAGAGTAGGTTCAACTGAAATTTTACAGTGGGCTTCGTTTACTTGCAATTGGGGACACGTAGGTCGAGTGCTGCTGACGTCTGAAGTGCGCATTTGCAGGTCACCAAACGTTGAGTTCCGCTTGCCAGGCAAAGATGGATCTTCCATAGAAAAGGAAGCCTGTTGTCGACGGCTTGGTGCTGGTTGATGATGACACGATTGGTACGTGGCAGCCCTGTGGAGCACGCTCAAGGGAGCATTTAAAGTTTGTATAGAGAGAGAGAATCTTTTATTAAGGTAGGCTGAAAGGGTTGTCCTCCTTGGGTGGAGCCCTTGGTTCAGGGCCCCATGGGCTCGCGCCACACCACGTGCCCGCTGGACCAGCCGACGCTGCTCCTGCGGCTCTGAGCTGGTCAGCGCAGTCGTAGAGATTTCTTTTTTTAAATGGTTCTATTGCAAGTTTCTCTTGTACTAAGAGGGTTGCGGGTGTGAAGAAAGCCTCTGCTTGGTGTAGACAAAAAACATTTAATCTTTAAAAAGAGCTGTCAATGTCTATATTTAGAGTTTCCTAGGCTTGTGCAAATATTCGAACAAATAGTGTGGTATTCGAATTCACTTTGCATCTAATTTATAGAAAATTTCGAAATATTCGAGACGAACGAATTATTATTAGAACAAATAGTCCACATGCAACTTTCTGCAAATGTGGTTTCACTGCAATGGAGCAGTGCTAAGCCGTGAAAACACCTATTCAAGTGTATATTAGTTGGCTTTCATTGCAGTGAAGTAATGCTGAGTCGTGAAAACATATGTCCTGAAAATATCTGCACTGCCACCAAGCCCCGTTTCAAGGTTAAATGAACATAATACCCTCACATCGCTTCATCATTTTCAAAGTTTTGGTAGTTTTTACACTTATTATACTGTCTTACATGCTCAAAATGTAAATTTTATAGCATAACGTATATTACAGGCTATTACTTGCATTCCACCGAAAGTCAAATTCTGCTACTGTTCAAAGTTGTTTCCTGCTTTGTGTAACACAAAAAAAAAGGCACTTGCACTAGTTTTGTTTCAATTTTTAAAAAGTATTGTGCAGGTTAGTTTCGTCACGACAAATATACCTTTTTTTCTTTATAATATGCAATATGTATGCTATTCGATTCGAAGTTATTTGACCAACATCACTATTCACTTTGAACCTAAAACTCACTATTTGCTCAATAATGAATTTTAAAATTCCTATTTAGTTTCTTAAAATTAACTACAGGGGACTTTGGCGCTGCGATCGTTCAGCCACAGTGGGAATAAGGGTAGTAGTACGCAAATTAGCCTAGTTTTTCAAGCTTGTGGGCTTCAAATGCACTTGTTGATTTGTTTATTGCTGTTTTGGTTTTGTTTCGAATAAAAGACCAGGTCATTGTGAACTTCGTGACCTGATTTGAATTGGTGCGCCTAAAAATTTAAAGCGGTGAAGTGCAACTACTGAACATTTGTTAATTGTCATTCTGTGACAAAGCAGCTCCGAGCCACGCGAAGCCAGATGGAGCCTAAAGTATGAAGATTAGACAAATTTGTGTACTGCCCATCATTCCCATGCTCACTGAAGCACCGGGTGTTGCAGCTTCCAGACAATAGCACCAGAGCTCCCTTCATTGTCTTTAAGGGAAACTCTGTGGCCTCTATGCTATTTGAGCATCTGTATCTCATGTACAGTATAACCTCGTTAATTCGAAGTGACTGGGGTTGCGATAAATCTTCGAATTAAGCGGGTTTTCGAATTAACAGAACATCAAAAAAGTGTGATGCCAGGAACTTAGAACTGTTCAAAGTAATTGGTGCTCGTCGTTTACTGTGCGGGCTAACTAGCGGCTCCAAGGGTTATGTTTTCCAGCAATACTAGGTCTTAATTTTGCTGCAAACACGGAGGAACAGTGGGCCTCGTGCTGCCAATGAAAAAAAAAAAAAAAATGCTGTCCGTGATCAACTGAAATGCGCGCCTTCAAGAAACAGGACATCTTCACTTCAAAACAGTAGTGACAAGCGGGCAGCATGTCGCCTGCACCTCGCTGCGTCGGCACGTCATGATGCGACCATTCGCACATTCTTTCTGGTATAATTAGGACTTTATTAATGGCCAGTATGACGATACTCTCGCAATGTGTTCTGGCTGAGAAAAATGATCTTTAAAACTTTCGAACTTAGTTTGCGAAGTAGGTGTTGCTGGCCCGAACTCCGCCAACAGTGCAAAGGGGCGAATTGCTGGAGAAGCCGGCAATCGGACGTTCGCATACATCGCGAATTCCACCAAGTTGTTCTTTATTAATTGTTTTACGGTCCCAGAAAGAATGAGTGAACCATGACCCGCTGACGTTGTTAGAAACATGCAATATGCTGCCAGCGCGTCACTGCTGTGTTGTAGTGAAGCACATCCAGTTTTCCGCAGGCACGTTTTGGTTGACCACGAGACCGTTTCCTTTTTTTTTTTTTTTTTTGTGCTGGAAGTAGCGAAGCTGGGATGCTTCAACTACCACTAATTAGTATCGCTACGTTGCATTGCCTTGTGGCTATTAAGGGCTGTCGTTTCAGCGAAACCGGGATCTGAACCTTGCACATTGCACCCAAAATTTTCGAATCAACCGGACTGGTGCTGGCCGCCCTTTCAAATTATCCACTCAAACTTGCATTGCCAAATACGGGACTGCGGAAATCCTTCGAATTAAGCGAGATTTCGAAATAATGAGGTTTTACTATATATTTTTTTGTCCTTACAGTTTTCTAGTTAATGCCAATTCTGGTTATAGTATTATCAAGGCTTGTTGGTTCTGTTGTGTTGCGAGTCGGTGCTCATGTGTGTGCCCCTTGTCTAATTGCACTTTTTTTTATCGTTACATTGGTTCAGATTGCTATTGACCCTTCATTGTATACGAGCTGCTCTTGTGGCTGTAGCAGGCAGTAGCACCATGTGTAATGTTTTGGCAAATCCTCTGTACTTATAACCGTGCTTGATCTAGGTCACATATAAATTTTAACTTGTATTTTTTTGAAGGACGACGACTTGACTTACATATGATTTGTCGAATGCACGCTTTTTGCAGTCAGCAAGTGTTCCAACAGCGGCATGATTGGCATGTGGGAGTTGTCCACTCACGTGGCCCCTATTAGAAAGTTCTCCCAGAAATTGCAAAAAGTGAAAGTGGAGTACAGGAGCACATTTCTTTGGAGTGACACCAAGGTCGACTACTTTTACCCTTCAGCCACCGCAGGTGAGGCCAGTTTATAGATTGGACAGCTAGCTTAGTTTACTGCACTAACCACCAATGTCATCTGTTCCGTGTTAAAACATCGAGAAACCTGCTTGATGCGTCATGATACTATGCAGTGCAGCAATGACCGAGCAAGAAAAGCCAAAAAAGCCTATGGCAAGAATAGGCAAACAGCACCAAATCGGTGATCCTAACTGGCTGTGATACGCAAATATTTTAGCACACATGTGCTGCTAGATAACATGGTTTGAAAGCATGCAGTAGATTAAGATTTCAAATGTAATAATAGAGCTGTCTCATTTGGTTGCAAATGTGAAATAGTTAGGTTTATGGCACAAATTAGGAGATGGTCAATGCTGTGACGATCTCGTTAAGGAAATGCAACTGCAGTTAGTTTTGCACTCATGAAATTTAATGGGTGAAATGTGTAGAGCTACACTTCCAACACAGTTTTATTTGTTATAAAGTAGGTCTGCTATTTCATCCATCTTGGTTTGAGAGTCCGTGTACATAATATGTTTGGAGAAAACGGAGAGCCTTAGTTGCCACTATTCCATGTTCAAGCTGGGTGAACCTCTACACTCGTATAGAGCCTGTACAGCTACAGTTCATTGCTGCAGTAAAATGCCGCATTTTTTAAAAGACTGTGCTGTCTTTTTCAAAGCAACATGGCTTTTCTTTCTCACTTCTCAAGATGTTATGGCTTGCGGCGATGACGCTGGGACTGTCTGGCTGTACAGCATTGGAAAAAAGAGGGCAACTCTGGCGAAGCCCATAGCCATGCTGACGTGGCCCGATAAACTTTCATGCAGTGACCAAGTGTCCGTGACGAAAAAGGATGGAAAGGTATATCTATGGTGTTATTCAACGACAGAAGTGTTCCACTTATAGCAGCCAAGCTCAACCTAAATCTACTCTGCAGAGTACTTTTTCTAAAACAATATGCTAACATGATAACATATGGAAATGCAAGTCTTTTAAAGTCTAGAAGAAAAAAAAATGCTTTTAGTATGTCCTAGATAATTTAGCTTAGTCCTAGATACAATCTTCGTTGAGGTAACTGAATAAACAAACCGTTTGTTGGTATTGGTATTCTTTTCATTGCTGAACAACCGTTTTTGTAAAATCTATTCAGTGGCTTCAGCGTTCGGCTCTTGTCATAAAGGTTGTGGGCAAAGACGTTTGACGTGAAAAATTTGACAAATATATTGCTCTGCCGATATTTCTTGCAGGTGAACGCAAATTCAGTTAGACTGAGTCCTGATGGAGACTACATGGTAGTGTGCATAGATGTTAACATCGTGTGCATATGGAGGATCACGCGGTAGAACACCAGGTGAGGTCAATTTTTCATGTCGCGCTATTTGCATTGACAAGCCTTGCATTTCAGATTTTAGCAGGAAGACATCACTATCATCAGATCATGAAATCGAGCTTTTTTATCCAGCACGGCAGGCATGTTTCTGTCAAATCATTGTCATTAAATGGAATGACCCACACACTTTGGCTTGCTTGTTTTATTTTTCTGAACAAAGAACAATACTTTGCGAAGGAGAAATATTGCACATGCTATGCGCAGAGAAATAACCATTTGTACCGCATCGAATACACGTTCTCCGTTAAATCGTGGAATGAATAAATTCAAAGAGATCAAGTATCCATACATTAAGCAGACAGTCTACAGGTAAGCCCTATGCTTCCTTAGTACTTTCAGCCATGAAAAACCCAACTGTTGCGGCTTGCTTTGCAACCCGTGCTCAAAGGCACAACAGAGTGAGCTCAATAAATATCACAAAGACTGTTGGGATTGGCATCACAAAAACTCCCGAGTGACGACACTATTACTAACAACAAAATGATCAACCGAAAAAGTTGGTCGTTCGATACGTCAACGATATTACATACACGCTGTGCACATGGCTCGCATTTAAGATTTCTAGCATGCGGGTGTCTACAAACAACGGTTCACAAAAGGCCTCAAGATCCAACACCGCACATTGACAATAATAGCATAATATAACAGCGCTCGAGGAGTACACAGCTGTGGTGTAAGAAAATATAACTTTTTCTGTCCGAGCGGCTCTCATAAAAGAAAAGTTGAGTGGGATAATGCACGTCCACGTTACAGTAGGGAGTATTGAACGAGATGCATATGTGGCCTCCCAATGCATGCCGATATCTGCGCGTGATCTCATTGGAGGCTAGCGCAGCCGTTGCAAAATACCGTACGCGAATCCCGACGTGAAACGTAGGTTTCGCGAGATGCAAGATTTTAGGCGGACCTGTCCTCCGCTAGGCGTTGCCAAAAAAGTTGGCATTTTCTGCGCATTATATTTGACAATTGTGAACATTAACATACACTAATTCTACCGCAATCAGTCTATTGCTAATCCTATTTACATCAGGAGCGGCAGCTGCCCTTGCAGGGTCTTCAGCTCACAGCTGCCTTAATCTGTGGAAGAAACAAAAAAGAAGATATGCAAGGGATAAGACACAGCCTCAAGCACAAGAAAATGTTCAGGTATGGACACTTGAAATATGCATGCAAATGTTCAGTGGTACAGCTTGCTACTTGTGTACAGCATTGGGGTGGGGCCTCGCTCATGCAACATACCTGTTACCGAAAAACCAGTAGTAGCATTCAATTTCAGAGACACTACCATGTCCGCCAGATTTCTTGAGCACTTTTCTTTGGAAAGGGGGCAAGGGAGCACACGTGGCTGACGGTGTTTTTGGTACCGTGGCAACCTATTCTCACAGAGTTCAAGGAATGACATCTGGATGTGCATGCTTCAATCGGTAGTGCATTCTCAGTTTATTCTGTGTCTCGAATTACAAGCGAAAGGTAGAAAAATTTATGATGTCTTTTACTAGCATGCATGCTTTTCTTGACATTGCAGTGCCAAGATAGACTCTCACTAATAGGAGTTGCATTTATTCTATCCACGCTCAATAGCGTTACAGTCACAGCACTAAGTTCCTACTGAACTTCCAAGTGATGCATCTCAAAGGAGCTTAGATGTTTTGTACAGTGGTTAGGCAGGGCATGCTGAAGCAGGCAACCATTTGTACTCACTCTTATGTACAGTGTCAATGTCAACATTGTTTATGAACTGTACAGCCAGTGCAGCATGAACAGAACAAAAGAAAAGTGTCAAAGGAAGGCAAAAGCTAAAAAGAAGGAAAATTTCAGTATTTCAGTGGGACTGCCATGACAAGAGCAGTTCTAAAAGTTCATGGTGACAGAGGCATGAACAACTTTAAAGTTTAAAGTTTTTTATTGCAAAAACCACAGTCAGATTACAAAGGGTTGTTGGAGTTCTACAGGAACTCTAGTTAATGCTGTCTGCCTGGTAGGGACTCTGTGTGTAAGAATGTTTCTTTATATACGGCTGGAATAGCCCGGACTGAACTCGAATCATCAAGCTCAGCAGAGTAACATTACAGCAACAGCTACCGCAGAAATATGTGCAAAAGCAACCAAGCGCCAGTATCAGCCTTTGCTCTTACTGGCCCTGTTGGCGACTCACTGTGTTTAGGTGATATGAAATGAGCAAAATGAAGAAAAAGGGATGCTAACAGAAGCGGCCTGTCGAGCAAAGGGTGTGTGCACTACTATGTGCACACAAAACATGAATTGCAAGTGAGCTTTCAAAGCATGATGAGCTGGTGCTTGCAAACACTAAAGTAAGGGTTCTCAAACTGGATTACTCCAGACCCAGGGGTTCCGAGAAGGACACCTTGGGATTCCGCAAGTGGCTTGAACGAGTGCAGCTCGCTCCCATTTTACTCCTATGAGCAACTAATTCACTCATCTTAGACAAGTAAACTTGCATTGCATTTTGCACATCAGGTGTCTGCAAGTTATAGCAATAAACATGCGTTGTAGCGGCACGTAAGGTTCGTCGTCAAGTGCACATCATGAAACTTGTGCACAAAAAAAGCGTTCAAAAAACACTATTGGGCACCTTGGTGCTTTATTCGTGTCTCATGGAAAATTGGGGATCTTGTAGCATGGCTTTTATAGCGGTTTGTCACTGTTCTAAGTGAGTTTTGTAGTTAAAGCACACGAACACTACGATATGTGTAAGACGTGTTGCTTCGTGCCGGCTGTCGCCTGTGTATCAGTCGATGGCCATTTCGCAGTGTGAGTGGCATGCCTCCTATTTTTGTCTTGCGAATAATAAAACTGGCCCCTGTACGTCCGGCGCTTTGTTTGTGCGAACACACTGCTTACGCTGCGCGGTGCCTGACACATGTGACATGTGGTTGGTTGGCGCTTTATGTGACTCGCAGAGTGGTGCTGGGAGGAATCGCAAGTCTTTGTATTAACGACAATTCTACATAAACAGCAATGGCGTTCGGAAATAAAAGAAACGGCACCGTAACCTGTCCCCCCCTTTCTTTTAGAGAGGGGGGAGGGTTAGGGGAAAGATGTTCTGCAAGGCCAGAAAGTTTGAGAGCCTCTGGTCTAAACCACTATGCCGGGCTCTTAGCATAAAATCAGCACACAGTAATATGGATGTGCCTGCCCATAGCACATGTGTATTAACCTTGCCAATGTGACAAAGGCTGACAAAAAAAGCAAACAAAACAAGCAATTGTTTGACCCTCTTCTTTGTTCAGATGTAGCTTGTCTAATCTGTAATAGTGTGCAATTGGCATCGCAGCAACGGTCCATAGTTATATCCAAGCTGTTGTGACGAAATCGAAGAGGCACATGCACTGCAATATCAGCGCATATTAAAGGACATATGGTAGAAATTTCTGGAGCCCTCTCCTGTCGAATTCCTCATAATTATATCATGATTTTGGGACATAAAGCCCTAGGTATTATTATTGACATTGCGGCACCTACACCTCCTCAGTTGACAAACTAAAATGCCTACTATTAACGCACAGTCATGCATTAAAATCCACCTTACTGATAAAAATCAACATTAATGTGCTAAATATAATTTTTCTGATAAATAAATTATCGCAATTAAAGAGTTATGTTATTAGAAAACTGAAGACTTTCTAAGTCACTAAATTTCTTTAGAGATGTCGAACATCAGGCCATCACACTAGTAGAAAACCAGTTAGCTTTCCATTACACCCGTGCTCACCTTAAAAGGCTCACTCATGCCGAGCACGTCGGACTGGCCTCGTAGGTAGACCAGCCGGTACCTGCCCGACACCAGCAGCGTCTGGTCGCCAAAGAGCACCCTATAGAAGACGCGCTCGGATGATGAAGGCGGACGCTTTTGCTGCTGGCCATCTTGTCCCGTGCCGCTGTCTGTGCGACCGGCCTGGGCCACCGCTTCTCCCACAGATGGACGCCGACTGGGATCGTCGGTGGCGTCGTCACCCTGATCCGAGCAGCTCTTTCCTTCCACCGGCGTCGCATTGCCAGTGTCGGGAGGTGTGTCGGCATGCACGCTGGTGCCCTCGACCATGCTGTCGCTGGGCGACGCGCGCGGTGGGGACGGCTGCTGGCTGGTCGGAGGCCTCCAGCTGACCGTAGCCTCCCCGCGCTTCTTGGCGGCACTGCTGCCCTGCCTCGACTGTTCGGCAGTGCTGTCGCCAGGCGGGGTCACAGCGGGCACGGCAGAGGCAGACCTCAATGGCCGCTGCCCTTCTACGTTAGGCTCGGGGTCGCCTGCAATCCACAATGCACCGCACTGCGACTTTCTTGTGTTCTTGCGAGTCAGCTGCCTTATTTATGTATTCATTTAGCCCTTTGTGGTCCATGCTTCGGCACTTTTCAACAAGTTCTTTCATTGTTGAATCATGCATGTGTTCTCTCATTGCACTATGCACCATCTCGAATTGAGTAAAAAGAATAAAACAGCTAGCAATTAAGATGAGACGAGAGTAAGACACAGTCATCTTGAGCGGTGTTATATTCTTCATCTACTATGCATCAACCAGCCCAATCAAGAACACTGTTGCAAATGAGCAAGTAATTTTTTTTACAAGAGCTCCAATTTTGTTAGTTTCAAATGGAATGGATAAAGGAATGGAATGGAGGGTAAAGGTTTCAGTGACAATAGGTTAAAAGTACCTTAAGGCCCCTAGAAGCATTGTGCAAGGGGGATAATACAATAAAGTGTTTAAAACATGTACAATAATTAGAAAACATAAAAATGGGGTGGAAGTATATATATATATAGATGCAACAGAATAAGATAAAAATGATGTAACAGTGGCGTATGTGGAAATGTAAATTGGTATTGCATTAGATGATGTATAACAAGGCAAACCAAAGAGGCAAGAAAAATCTGCTATTGACGACAGCAAAAAAGTTTGCCGACATAAAATGTGAACCTAATCACAGAACAAAATAATTAAGGATTAACCACACACAGCCAAACAAGGACATATAAAGAGAAAAAAAGCACTTTATCTCTGTTAGTCGACACACTTTCCTAAGCTAGCCAGCCCATGACTAATGCACACCACCAAAAGTACAAGCACAAGGAGCACTTTCCTTCCAGGTACTATGAATTTGAAATATTTTGGGATTGTTGCTCTAAATAAGAACGTAAGAACCCTAAAGAAGTGTTCGGCGCTACCTGAGACTGCATTGCATATATTTTCAATACCACTACTTTAAAAAGCCAGTTTCGATTTCAATATCGCAAGGGCGACTTCTCTGTGACATGCCATGTGAATGTGACGTCAGCCGAAGGCAGCAATTCGCAACGTATTAGCGGCAGACTGGCCATCTGCTTGTTATACACGCAAACGAGTGCACAGTCCGCAGCGACACCGACAGCGATTTCTGCGATTCAGGTCGCATGCAGGATGCAGAGTTCGCAAATCCAGTGGAACCGAGTGTACTCATCATGATAATGTTCATTGAGGCGTGGATGGCTTGCTGATACTCAGCAACGAAAACTTTAAAATCAAAGAAAATATTTTATACGTTCTGGCAGACTCCAAAGACACTCACAAAATACTAGCACCAGCTCTGCCGTTTGCCAGCAGTCGCATGTGGTTCATGTTAACAATGATGAGTGAGCTGTTGCCTATTGACTCCGACAGCGGTTTCTCTGATATAGGTTGCAGGCAGGATGCGGACTTTTAAAGCCTAGTGAGCTGTGTTGACTTCTCATGGCCAACCTGTCGCAGCAATAATGTCTATTGCAGCGGGGCTGGCATGCAGACGCTGGGTGACAAAAATTTTTAACATCTAAGTCAAAGCAAAATATTTTATTCATATATCATCTGGCTACGACGAGTGGAAAAGCTTTGATAGTGCATATCTTGGAAATGAAAAATGTCCCTTTTGGGGTGCCTTAAAATCATGTCAGTACTCTTTTAGGAACAAAGATGAATGTCAAAGGTGCACTGAATTTTACCTGGCTCGTCTGCCGAGTTGCGTGGCCAAGAGAGGGACCGTGCTGCATTTTCTGTTTCGGCCGGGGACCTGTTGGCGCGACGAGAGGGCACACTTGGGGTGCCCCCAGCAGAGTTGGTGGCCGTGTCAGAGGCCACAGCAGAGGCTCCACTGGGAGCTGTGACGGAGGCTCCACTGGGAGTTGCACCAGGAGCCGCACTGGTGGCTGCACCAGAGGCCGCAGAGCTGGGTCGCGAATGACTGCCTCGAGAAGAGCGTGACCGGCTACGCCGTGTTCGCAGGTGGGTGGGATAGACATCGGTGGGACGTGTTGATGCCCAGACATAGCCCAAGTGGTCCTCCAGGCTACTGAAGTTTTCCTGCAGAAGTTAAAAGGTTCTATTTAGTTAAGGCTGTAGCCAATGCTCGATTTTTTTTGTTTGATGAATGGACAGAACGAATGAATAGAATGGATGGATAGATGAATTGGTTTAAATGGGATGCTGCAGCCTCAAAGAGATTATACTAGGTGTAAACAAAAGAACTTGGTTTGACAAAGATGACACTATAAAGTGTGCACAAAGAGCATGTGAGGTGAAATATGATAGATGTAAGTATAGGAACAATAAATGCAAAGAAAATTAAAAAAAAAAAAACACCAAATAGTAGATTTAAAATGCAAAATACTGGAATGAGCCCTGAAAAAAAAAAAACTTGCTTTTCAGAGAGCAGATTCTGTCATATCGATATGCAAAATTTACGAGATCGAACTGCAAAAGGGGAACAAATAAAAGCATAAATGTAATCAGGTCTATTAAAGTACTACAAGCATTTCTTAAACAAAGAAAATGAGCATAGTGTTGCAATATTATCAGCTAAATTATTCAAACCAACACTAGTTCTAAGGGAAAAAACACTATTTAATGCAGCTAGGAATTTCATGGAAATAAAGGAGTTAGTTATTGTGAAAGACCACTGCAGTGCACAAAGCAGCAAGAAGTAGTGAAACCACCGACGCCCTTACTGACCCAGAACGTGGCACAGACTTCAAGTGATAACAATGCAGATGCCCAAGTAAAATGGTTACCATAAAGCCAACACGTGAAACCAAAGACTTGTTACCGTGGCAAAAAAAAAAAAAAGAAAGTTTCTTAGATCAGAATCCTTGCTTGGTGCACATGGCTCCACTGTTGGCTCGTTGTAGTGCATAATGATATTACTCCTAATAAGCCAGACCAAAAATGCTGAGATGGCTTCAACTCTGAAGCGTTGTGGGTACTTGCAGAACAACTTGTTTTGAAAATGGTATGCCCATATTATGTTAAACTATAAACAATTGCTGCTTCTATCTCGAAACAGCCTTCCATCGCTTCAGACCAAACATCTAGAGTGGAATCTAGCGAAGCTTAAAGAATATTCATGAGCTTTCACTGGAAGCAGGTGAATGTAGTTTAATGAAACTGCCACTTGCTTTTAATAAACTAGGTAATATAAAGCCTTGTTTGGTGGTCACTAGGCCACAGATGAGTGGTGCATCCACAGGGACATTACATTGCTCAAGCAAAGGCAGTACGAAAAGAACAACCTCTTACATGGTGCGCAGAATACACGACATAGCTTTGGAGATACGAGTCACACATCCATTTAGCTTTCAGGAAAGGACATTACATTGCTCAAGCAAAGGCAGTACGAAAAGAACAACCACTTACATGGTGCGCAGAATACACGACATAGCTTTGGAGATACGAGTCACACATGCATTTAGCTTTCAGGAAAGTAAACGCCAGCAAGACAGGCGACCGATTGTTCGGGCACAAGGTACGTCCCCAGGGAGCGCAAACTTTTTTATGTGAGTGTACTGATGTACTACTTGCCCTGTAGAGACCGATCCAATCCCAGGACTTGAGTTCGGTGTCTGCACTTGCGTAGTACCAGGCAAAGCTGTCCTGATTGATGATCCAAGTACCCACAGGAAGAAAGTAGATGACTGGCTGCTCAGGCTTGGCAAACACCTGGATGGAAATCGAACGCAGCAATTAGTGCTGGTGCACATTGCTACATAATGAATCCCCATACTTGCTCTCAGCAGCAATTTCATGATAAAACATACGATAGCTCTGCACAGTGTGTTTGTTCTCACTTAGTCTGCCTATAATGAAGAAACTATTAAGCAAGCGATATATTGCAGATGCAGTTTGCTGAGCACTTCTAATGGCGACTGCCATTGCAGGCGTGATGGGAATCATCTAGGAGGCTTTTACCCTCGCAAGGGCTTCAATCCTTTTACCTCTCTTCAGATAAACCTAGTGCGCCTGCACATTTTGCGTGCCAATGTCCCAATTTACATACTCAGAGGCTCTTTTAGCAAATCCATGCCCTTTCGTTTAGTTTTTTCACACACGGATGGTGCTTCAATTCCTTTACCTCCCTTCAGATAAACCCAGCGTGTGTGCACATTTTGCATGCCACTAGCTGAGGTCGTCATAATAAAAATGCCCGATTCACCTACAATTATAAGCTAACTTTCAATGTTGAAAACATTTCTTTGTTCTCCGATTAAAATAAAGGTATTGCTCTTAGTGCAATTTCTGATAATGTAGATTGCTTCCAAAAAATGGTAATTTGCAATATCTTTTCAGTAGTCTTTTCAAAGGTAAAGAATTAATGCTGAGAAAGGCTTGGAATAAGGAGCAACCACACTGAGGAGAAGCTGTACCCAGAAAAACAAACATTTTGCCACCACGACCTTACGAAAAATTCCTTGTTTACAGGTTCTGTAGGATATAAGAATTATTTAGTAACTGCTGCACTACTTCTACTAACAATATTTACTGAAAACTGAAAAGCTTCTTCGAGTTCATCTATGCAAAGCAGCAATAAATCGACAATTTTATGTTGGTCACGTAGCAGTACCTTCAGAGTGAAGAAAGCAGACACGGGCTTGTGGTCACTCTGGATGTACAGGTCGTGGCTGACGTACTGGTGCTGTTTTAGATCAAGGGTCACATTGTCGTAAGCATTCTTGGTGAAGCGGTAGAGGATCCTGTCAGTCCAGGCTGGCTTGCGCTGGCTACACAAGCCAAAGAATAGTTTGTTTACAAGTCTTCCCATGAGCGTACGATATCTCTAGTAATGTATTTACTCGTGTAATGATCGCACCCCTAAATTTTGTTGTTTAAATTAGACTTTTTTTTTCCCGCGTAATTATTGCACCCTGAACTTGCCGCATCGACATGTCATGCCTATCATTGCCTATCATTGTTTCTGTGATGTGAAAGCGGGCATCACTATGATAATGCCATAAATTTACTGATTTAAATGAAAGCATTCCTTATTTAGATGGAAGAAACTGTTTTCACGCGTGTGACGTACTCACAACCTCCATAACTGACGCAAAGAAGAAAAAGAATGCGGTGGCTTCGCTCCACGGAGTGCTTCGCTCCGTCAGCCGCCATGTTTGTTTTGACATCCCGCACTGTTACAGCGGCGGCCGCCTGTTGGTCGACCTGTGTTCATCCCGCAGCAATGTTTTTTTTTTCCTCAGACCACTTTTTTTGGTGTGGTTTGTGATCGTCTGTTGAAGCACCGTTTCACTATGGGGCGGTATGCGAGCTTTACTGCCGCGTTCAACCAAAAGGCACTTGACCGCACGCTAAAGCACAGCAACCGCGCTGCCGGCAGACATTTCGGCGTCGACGAAATCCGGATCCGATATTGGAAAAAACAGCGTGACATGCTCATGGCTGCTAACAGCACGCGATGGGCTTACCGTGGACCCAAATCTGGCAAGTTCCCTGACATTGAAAAGGCAGTCCTTGAATACGTGAAGCACATGCGCAAGTACGGTTATGCAGTGTCATTAGACATGATACGGGCGCAGGCGTGCAGTTTCCCGGAGGCTGGGAATAGCCACAAAGGACATCCTCCGCGCCAGTTCCAGCTGGACGACACGCTTCATGCAGCGGAATTGACTGTCGCTGGCATTTTCAACGCGCTCGACGGAATAGAAGATGACCCTCTGTGGGACAGTGAAGACACTGCCAGTTCCGACAGGTAATCGTGCGGAGACGACACTGACGCCAGTGATGCTTCGGAGTCTGAATGAACGTTAGGGGGTCATAGAGGCAAAAACTAAAAGGGCAGTGTGCCATGCATGTAGCTCCTGCGTAATGCGTGCATTTTATTACAAAGGTAAGTCTTAATTTACTTTTATTTTTGGTTATGCTCATGATAGCTACTGTAAGAATTCTGATTAGCGATTTTTTTGCGTTTCCGGTGCTCAGAATATATTTTCACGGAAAATTTACCCCGCGTAATGATCGCATATCATAGTTGGAGTCACTTTTCTGAAAAAAAAAAAAAAAGTGCGATCATTATGCGAGTATATACGGTAATTGTTTAGTTTTTTTTAAGGCTTTGTGGCCTCCAACATTGTGTGGCATTATTTCCCGTTATTGGTTGATGCCACAGGTCACCAGCCCTGAAGACCAAGATGCACACGGCAGCTCACATTGACACTCTAATGGTCTAACCCATGTCATTTTTTTTGCATCTTATACTACTACTATCTTATCCATCTTTTTCTCTACAGTGATCATTACATGTCTTCAGTTTTTGGAGTACTGGTTTACCTGTAATTGTAGCCGACGTGGTCAATCTGGAACTTGTAGGTTGGTGCGAAGGTAATGTCATTTTCGCAGAACTCGTGGAAGGCTTCACCTTTGCTGCGCACACGGTTCAACTAAAAAATTAAGAATGCAGCAAGACATGTAGGTCAGCCAATGGCTCGAAAGACTTATCAAGTAAGCAGCAGCTAAATATTTAAGTGATAGCACATAGATAAGTTGAACTATTTATACTCATAGACCACAATAACGAATAACCATACCCTTTTGACCGACTGATAACCATGTACGAGTACGTTTCATTTAACGGGATATCAGTTCGTTGAGAGATTAACGGGTGCAGAAAACAAATATCAAATGAATCACACCTGGGCCAGTTGTTTTACTGAAAGTCTACTTACTACACCACTTCGTGCATTTACAGTTTTCTCGTAAACAGCCAAATTTTGCTTGCTCGCTTTTCCACTATGCTGAACTATGCAGCAGACGGGAGCAAGCCGGTATAACACGTACCAACTGAATTCATAAACATTGCTCAAGTGAATAATTTTGGGGCCCATGTGCAGACTCTTGAAGGTACTGTGGCCTTCATGGGGTGTTGTTCTCATGGGTTGTTGTTCTCATGGGACTCATGGGGTGTTGTTCTCACTTTGAATGTTACCTATATTCACACTTGATTAATGTGAAAGACATTTGCAACAGGAGACTCGCGAGGCAACAAGATCCATAAGAGGGAAAAAACAGTGCAAAATCTAGAAGGGACACACAAGATGAAGGCACAACAACTTCTTGTTTGTCCCGTCTGTATCTTGTACTGTTTTTCCATCTTATAAGCATTAACCCACTTGCACGTCCCATGTGACCACCTAGCCCAAGCCTCAACCCTAGCAAACAGAGTCCGATATTAATATATGATAACATAAAGGGGTGTAGTAGTCCCTCGTTAAAACTGAACAAAGGTGTCAAACACAAATATACAATACACAAATAGTAGTCAAATAGACTGCAGTAGGCTTTTGTTAAGCGGAAACTGAAGGAACCTGGAAAATATGCTCGATTTACAGGAGTTCTGTTTACTGGCTTGTTCGATCACATCTGCGGCACCACGACCGGTGCCCTAAACTAACCTAATTTAATGAACAGGGTTGAAAAGTTCAAATGTAAAATTATTCATATCAGAAGTGCAGTTGTTCTTTTAAAAAAACAGCGATGTCAACATGTAGTAATCAATCTCCTAGTAATGATTACAAACTAATAATGCAACAGAGGGACGAATTAATATATGTAGTATCAAAAATTATGACCATTGTCAAAGCCAATTCAAAACGGGTGCCAAGCCCGCCAATTTTAATGCTGCCAAGCGGCCACCTCCTGCGTCCCACCTCATCAGACCACGTGGCCACACGAAATGGCGACGCGAGTGTCAGTTGAGATTTCATCAGCTCTGCCCACATGTGTCGCTGTCTGTCTCCTTCTTTTCTTGTCCTTCGTTATTGGCGCTGTTTTTTATGTGAATTATGTCTTACCAACTCGCCCAAGCAACCACGTTAGCATGTGTAAAGGCATGTCTTCGCCACCTTCACTGTTGCCGCGGTCATCAGCGTCCACAGTCGACAATGAAAACACCGAGGAATATGGTATCGCAGCGGTTTGTAGTGTGGCGAATCATCTTCGGTTCAATCCTCTTCTGAGCAGGGATTCTGAAATCAACGCCGGACCGAGCAGCGACGAGCAGCTGGAGATGCACGCTTGGGCTATGCTGGCTCGTAAGACATGTGAACGCTGCATGCGTGTTACTTGTTCGCGATGGTCGTAGATTCAAATAATCACATTCGCACTCATGACTCCACGACAAACCACCCAAAGCTTCACAACGAAAACACAGTATTCACACAAACTAAGCAAAACAAAGCAAGTGAAGCTGTTTCTAAACAGCCAGGCGTCGCTGCCAGACGGTACCACATGGAGACACCGCGATGACATTAAAATTGTCGACATCGTTACGGCTTGCTCATCATCACACAGCACTTGAGGCGTGGACTAGGAACTTGCCGACTGCGCCAAAATACTGTCGACGTCTCATGGCCAGGAATGTACCGTTGAGCCTTTAGACGCTCTTTGCGCTCGAAATAGAGTAACTTCTACGCAACAGGCCCAATCCATACTTTGCTAAAAAAACTAGTGCATACTAAGTAATGGAATGAACACATATCTAGAGTTTGAAATTAGGTGTCACTGCTCCTTTAAGCAGATTTCTGTCCACTGGGTGTGCTATATATGGTAGCGCACAGGGGATAAGAAAAACCTATCTGTGGCAACAGTGATGAAACAATGCTTTTCACCAGTCCAAGTGACTTAAACTGCAGACAAGCAGAAACTCAAGGTATTGGTTAAACCCGGATTTACACTACTACATGACCATGATTATCTGGCAGCAATGTACCATTCGGTAAAATCCCGCAGATGTGTTACTACATCGGTTTTCTTACTTGATCTTTTGACAGCATCTGGCTATAGGTGTTGTTCTCAATAGCAGCCCTCATTTCCTCCAATGTGCAGTCATCCACACGGAAATTCAGGTCGCCGAACCAAAACGTGTAACTGTTTGCAAAGAGCACAGGCAAAGGGTAAGCATAAGAACAAAAACAACTGCCATCTAGACAACATGAAACAATGGAAGTTCACTTACTCGTGCGTCAAAATGTTTGTTGCCTGGGTGTCAAAAAACCTTTGCTTCTCAATTATTGTGTTATACTCCTGCAAGTACAGAGGAGGTAGTCACTTCACGCAGACAAAAGTGCTTCATTTGGTTGTTTTATGACCGTTTCCTTGGATGCAAAAATTACAACTATGTGAGCACGTTCGCGCATGTTCAATATAATAGGGGTCGTCATTTGTCCAAATGTATAGTTGAATATTACAGTCATGTTTGTGTTCAAAGGATTACAGCAATATTCACTAGTTATGGCACTATTCATAGTTTAACGTAACTGGTGACCACTGCAATACTCACATTTATCCGTTGGAATGTTTCACTCTCGTGAGCAGCCAAATGGCTGTTGACAAAACAAATGGAGCAACCGTACACGCAAAGCCGTATGGTCACTCCACCTTTGTTGCCCTTCAAAACAGAGAAAAAGAAGGCAATATTTAGTTGCTTCACTTCAGAACAACTACCACACCATCAGATTGGGTATTAACAATCAGTGCTAATAAAGATGAGCCCAATATTAGTCATAAAAGTCCTGTTGTCAAAACTTCGACTGCCCTCCATTTATCATTTTTGTGGGTGCCGATGGTGACCACATAACAGCAAAAATGCACATTCCAGTACAAAATTACAGCAAGGAATTCATCAATTAGTTTCAGCTATCCATTTGGCTTGCTGAGAAGTTCATTAATCTAACATAACACTTGAATGGTAAACAGCACATTTGTGATCCCTAAACAGGTGCACATTATGGCAGAATTTTATTAAAGGGAACCGAAAGGCAAAAGAAAATTTTGTTCCCCTTAGCAAGAGCTCCTTTCGCTGAGAATGTTGCATAGGGATGCAGTATTCGAATAAAAAGTACTAATTAAAGTCAGTTCTGCTAGGCAACACTTTCGTTCAAGCAATTTCTGTTTGCAGTGATTCTGCTGTACACGCATAGAACTGAAATTAGACTAAGTTTGTAGTGATTACTTAATGGTGCACATCGCAACTTGCAAATTTCACCAAATGACTTTGCACGGTACATCAACCTGGAACAAATTCAAAGCATTGACATGTACAGCTGCAGCCACGTCTTGTAGAGCTCGTGGTTACCTGGTTTTCGCTCTGTGGGGCGAAACCCTGCGACAGCTGTGGGCTCTGAAGAGGTGTATCAGGAGCCTGGAGCATGAGCGGCCCAGTTATTATGTTGACCAAATCAGAACCGGATACTGCTTCGAGGTTTTGCCTCACAGGGAGAAAACCGGCTACTCGTGCTCTCAGTGTCATACACTAATAGAAAACGTACAAACTCATGCCACGCACTTTTGAGGCGGTTTGACAGTAATGATTCGACACTAATGCTACGATTAACGGTATTGCACAACAAAATAAAGCAAAACAGCAGCCAGCCTCACCCAGACACCCCCGAGACCTGTCCGGGTGTACGTAGACTGAATGCCCCGCAGCTGTATCAGGTGCTCGCGCTTGGTAAAGATGGTCAAGATGAGGCCCTGTAGACGCACATGCTTTACCTGCCAATCAGAGAAGAACCCTGTTCTTGATCATCCCGTGCCTTGCATTCAGGCGAGTGCAAGTATTTTTAAAATGCTCTTAGTTTAAAACAAATGTCAGAGGTATATGGCTAATCTTTCATATGTAAACATGCATTCAGAAGACAGCATGGCCTCATGGGACAGCAGTGTATTAGTTGTTGCAAAAAAGAAACAATATCTACGCTCACGCCACTGAAACGGACATTGTTACCAGAATTTTGAGAGCTGTGCTACAGTTATCCATTGTAACCTACACAGTTGGAGAGTGATGTAGCAGTATTAGAAGCGATTCCTGAACTAGCTCTAAAATACTTATAATGCAATTACAGCTTAGTTTTCCCTTGTTACCAGAAAAACTGTGGAAGCATAAGAGTGAATGTTCATTAGGGCTATTTGATTCACATTTCACATTGAGGGGTGACATTCACCTTCATCATCCTATTGCGTTGTGTTACTATTAACAGTATCAAACACCTACCATTTGTTATTAAAGTGAGCAAAGGCTGCTGTCATGGTTACTTGCCTACCAACTATAATCAAGAGTGCAAACAGAAATTGACTGCCATTTTTGAAAGCATGCTGACAACTGATGTCCTACAGGTCACAGGCTGTACACAAGACTTGCTTGACAGCAGTTCTGTATGCCAGTCTGTACGTGAAGAAAAACTGCTCTACAGCCTCAAGCCATTTTATTTACTAAAGGTCAGCCTGTCAAGTTTTGCATAGCTTTTTTAATGAAATATAGATGAAACACATTCAACACCACATTTGCGACATTGCAATACTTCTTTTATGGCACAGTGGCCACGTAAAGTCTGGAGGATATTACAATTTCAGTCTAGCTGTTTTCGGAGAATAAAATTATGAGAAGATTTCTGCTGATCAGTTCATGGTTCTTTCACTATCCCTGTTGAGCATTTATTTGGGGAACCTTAGGTGAAATATGTGCACGTGTTTAAACTGTGGTAGTGCAGGATCAATGAGACTGGTGCCGGCTTTGCTCGGAGGAGCTAGAATTTGGGACATCTAATACGCAGACTTGCCTTGACATAACTGTACTTGTGCAGGGCATTCCTGATGGCTTGAATCCAGGGCTCTTCAAAAAAGGCTTGGGACAGGAGGTGCTGAGGTCTCGCACTCACTTCCTGGAACCTGTACATTGTTTTTTTTTTTCCATATAAGTTTTTACACTGTATGAATGCCAATTGTTATCTGCCTCGTGTTGGCATCATCATCGACCGCCCTCTTTTGGTGCATCTTGAAGCAAGTTAAAAATATAATGATAAAACAAGCACAAAAATACACACACTCAGAGAGGACACAGACAAGCGCTTGTCTGTGTCCTCTCTGAGTGTGTGTATTTTTGCGCTTGTTTCATCATGAACCTTTACCAACACGCCCAACTGACAGTCATATTGAAAATATAATAAAACAGCAAGTTGCGCATTTTGGGCAATTGAGACTATACTGGCTGATTAGGTATTCACAATCATTTTGGACCACCTAGAGTACTTTGTACACCATGATAGCTTGGCAGGAAAAGTTGTTGAGTCTGGAAACATCCTTTGATATTGCCACGAGCCATGCCTTTCCTTATGTGTTTAGTTTCCAACATCTGGCCAAGCCAGGTTGTCTTATTAATTTTCAAAGCTAAGCCCGACCTTCGCTCTTTCTCTCTCGCATGTGGCACAGGATATCTGATCTGATAGGGACAGAGATCTGATAGGCACTGTTGTCAGCGTCACGGGATGAATGTTATGTTTACCCGGTGACTGCCCTCATGAGGTGTCTCTCATCATAAGGAGACTGTTTTGTCCACCCAATGGTTCCCCTAGGACTGACGTGGATGTAAAAATGCTCTCAGAAGCGTACGGGCGACTTTTTTCCTCCACCGACGCTCACCTGTGCATGCTTGGTCAGCTGTTACTTCATCGTTTGCATTTTACCTTGAGTCTTTTGCAGAGCACAAGTTCACCCCGATAAACTTTGCTAAACGAACTCTATACAATTTATGGCTACGTGACAATATTCCTGGGACCTTTTTTTTGCTAGGGCTCTGAAGAAAGCTCATGAAATAATGGGGAAAGGCATTACGTGTACGCTCGCACATATGATTTGCAGTGCTTGCAGCCTTGTTTCCAGACAATGCATGCATGAGCATTGCAAAAGAAGTAGACGAGTGTGCCTAAATCTGTTTTCAGTGCCACCCTATCGATGACAATATCGAACAGTAGTGCACTTTAGCACCACTGTTCACTTTACGTTGCATACACGGCACTTGTTTTTTGGAAATGCAATTGATAGTGCTGTAATATAGACATACGTCAGTGGCATATATTACTCTTTTTTCTTTTCATATTTCGTAGGTTTCCATAGTAGCCCTAAAAAAACACATTGCAGAAACATCCCTGTGTGTTTTGAGCATACTCAATTATTTTTCAACCCAACTGAATTTTCTGAAGTGAATATTTTAAATATTTCACACTTAATATTTGCTGATTAGCTAACTAATCAAACTTAAAAAAAAGAATGGGGATAGCTCAGTCAACTGCAAATAGTAAGCTAATGGTCATGTTTGCCTAAACTGTTCCTTTTTTCGCAGCTTTGTTTGAATTCGTGTAACATTCAGTCCCACGTGGATGAACACAAGCACATGTGTGCAGAATGCTGTCCCACATTCCAGTAGCATTTCTTTCTGCTTCTGCAGACTTATTACCTAGCTTTGCGGAAATAATCAAATGTCAAACTTTTTTAATGCTTTAAAATGAAAAAAAGTTGACTGCATCAGTTTTTTTTTTTTTATGACACACTCTGACCTACACTGTTTCACACCTGACAGAGTACTCTATATTCTTTGATACACTTATGTGCTTGTCTTTCAATCCATGGGCACAATGCAGGATCATTTTTTACTGACCTCACAAAAATTGATCTTCAAGGTGTTTAAATCATAATTTGCATTTGTTGCATGCCGTTGTGCACCATCAGATACAGTTGCATCACAGATTGAGTCCTTAGAGTCGGGTGAACATAAAGAAATCTCAATGGTCTAAATGAAAGAAACGTCACATTCCTCTCAAGATTCAAAAACATTGAATAATTGTCCAGATTATCCATAAATGTCAGTACATGTCACTATGAGGTTGGTGGACAGCATAGCATGCTTCACCTGTGTGAAGACTCACCCAATGGCGTACATGTCTGGCAGCGCCTCTGGAATTATGGGAGGCTCGAGGCCCAAGGCACTGCGAAGGTCTGCAATCGGTGCTCGACAGACTACATTCCATGTCAGGATGTACACCCTGCGGACATAGATGCGCAAGCTAAAACCACAAAGGTGTTTTTGCAGAATTTCTCATTCAAGGTGGAAAAAACAAAGGATTTTTAGTTAAACTTTGATTTGGGCGAGTTGGTACATTGTTAGCAGGTAAACAACAACACAAAAAGGACGAAGACACAGAAGCACAGTACACATATGGGCGTTGAACTTACAACTGACATCGTTATTGCACCGACCACTCTTTTTACAGCGCTACGAACCGTGCACACCATTTCTATCAAGCAGCCAAACAGAAGCATCAGGTAGGTAAATTTCGTGTACACGTGATGGCTTCCAGTGACCACATAGTTTGCCTACCTGATGCTTTTGTTTGGCGGCTTGATAGGAATGGTGTGCGCGTTTGGTGCGCCGTAAAAAGAGTGGTCGGTGCAATACAGATGTCAGTTGTAAGGTCAGCGTTCGAATGTGAACTCCGTTTCTGTGTCCTCGTTCTTTTTTCGATGTTGTTTCAAAGCTAGCATTTCTAGTTAGAATTTAAGAAAGAATAGCTTATCAAAAAATTAATCCTGAAACAAACAAAAACAGGGAGGCATGCTGCGTCACAATCGCTGTCCTTTACCACGAATGCTTGATTTTAAACGGTCAATGGCGAACCACGTGTCCCAATCAGGAATCAAAGTATATAGAAAAAAAGATATTGGACAAAATAAAAAGGGCAGCTGTATTACATAACATTTAATTTGCTTTTTTATTCTATTGCATTATTTAGTACACTCATCTCATTCATTTTGTCAAAACACAATGTTGAGTTCTAGAATGAGTTAAAAACACGGTGACATCATACAGTGCTACAGTTCATTTCTTTGCTATGGCATATAAGTTGTATGTACAGGCTGTTTCACGCTTGGGGGAAATCTCTGAATACGTTGCAATGCGCTCAAGGTTTTTCTTGAAGTATGAAACAGCCTGTACATAATTGGGGGTTAGACGAATGAAATGCTTGGGTTTTGCGGGTAGAATGTCAGATTGCAAGGAAAGAAACGCATATAATGTTCAAGAAAACTTTGCCGAGGGTATATCGTTATTCACTTATGCGTATGCAGTGTTTAGAAGTTTGTAACAGAACAGGCTTTACGAGTGTTTATTGTAGGCTCATTTTTTACCCTTGCACGATGGATGGCTTAACAAAAAAAAAACATACGGCAGCTCCACTAGATGAGGAAGTGTGTCCGTCCCATGGGCGCCCAGCGGTTCCCATTCGTAAAGCATTGCTGGCCCTGTAATAGTCTGTACCGAGTGCTTTATAGTGAGCGTGATCATGCCACATGAAATTGATGGTCCCTGAAGTGCTTCGCACAAAATAAATGTGCAACGAATATGTGCATGCAAGGTCACTCACTGGAAGTCTCGGAGCATTTTGTTGGCTGGAGCGCTTTCTGGAGGCATGGTAGACGCTGTTCTGATCACGCTTGATATGCAGAGGCGAAGAAAACTGGAAAATAAAAAGAGAAAAACACAGTGTACAATCATTGTACTATTTAAAAGGTCACATTACCGCGGTGCACGCTAGCTTCCTCTTTCCCGTGCAGTGTGCCCAAAATTGTCTTTCAGGTTATGTGAAAAAACACGATGCACCTCCGCTTGCCATATGTTCAGACAGCCGAAATCACACAGCGCGCATCTTTCGCGGTCTAGTGGCGCGGCACCACATATGCGGAAAATGCTGCAGTATTCAACAGGTTAGGCGCACAGCTTCACAGATCCAGTTTACATATTCGCGTGTGTGGAGCCGGAGGATTTGTTATATTATCACACCACCTTTCCACGGCACCCTGTTGGTCGAGCTTGTAATCTCGTTAGTTACTATATCTTCCTCTTCTTTTTTTCCTCAAGGCCATCGTATTATCTGCAAATCATCAGTTGCGATGCAGCGCCCGAAAACCCGACAGAAACTTGACGCACCACGTCCGATAGCTTTTCTTTTCCTTGTCCCTTTTCTTTTGTTAAAAAGAATCCGCATACAGGCTCCGTTCTCGAAGACCACACCAAAGCAACATGACCACTTGCTCACCGAATTTCGCAATCGCCGTCCAGCCAATAGCATAGATTAGTGAGTGAAGATTATGCGATTTCGATTGGTGCGGGCTTCAAGACGACGGTCAGAGAGCGGTCCCAGCTCCGTCACGTCCGGGAAAGTTTCTCATGTTCTCCGGATTGTCGTTTGAATGTCTGCTACATAAGCAACAAGGAACGTGTTGTGCGGCTGCACAGCGGTAGAACGCTGCAAATGCGTGCGACGAATCTCGTCCAGCATGACACATACGCGCACCAAGTCAGCAGCAGCTGCTTAAGAAACGGGAGCCCATCGCGCCAGGCGCAACACGATCGCTCCGACTTTTCCTAGCCGACAACCCCAGCCGAGAACGAAACTAAAACAAAAACGCAGTAATTGCGACGTCACTTCTGCGTCACATGACAGTTTGATGGAGAAATGATTGTCGCCACATTGCTTGAATCAAAATGTTTGTTGGCCCGTGCGGCGTCTAACCACAGAACATCTATACAACATGTGGTCTAACTATTTGGTGCCTTGAAAAACAATTGTAGTTTGATGCTTAAATTGACCTAGCTTTTACTCGCGATAATTCAAGCAACTTTTTTTATTCGCAATAGTTTGGTTAGTGCGCAAGCTATGCGTTATCGTGTGCGCTGGCAGATGACTAAACTTAGTAGCGTCTGTCTATGCTTCAAAAAACGCATTTACTAAAGCTACTGCCACACAGCGACGCTGCAAGCGTTAGTTGCGCCTTTTAATACTAAAACATTTACTTGTAGAGTTGGTAGCGACTCAAGCACCCCTGACGGCGTAAACGTCGTGCACTCAATTTTATGTTTACTTTTGCAAGATTGTTGTTACACTAGCAGATACGTTGGAAACGCCGAGTGCACCCGTCTCTCTCGCCGTCATCTCATCGTAAGCGTGTGGTATCCGAAAGGGAGGCGGTGTTTGGTGTTCGGCCGTTCGCTGACCACCGGGTGGGGATAAATTAACCAGCCGCAGGGTAACGATAATCCAGGCGCATTCGTCGCAACCGTTCTTCCACAGTGCCAGCAGCCGGCTTCGAAAAACGGATCATGCTGGTCCTCGTACTGGGCGATTTGCACGTCCCTCATCGCTGCCACAGCCTGCCAGCTAAGTTCAAGAAGTTGCTGGTGCCCGGCCGCATCCAGCACATCCTGTGCACGGGAAACCTGTGCACCAAGGAGTCGTACGACTACCTAAAGACCCTGGCGAGCGACGTTCACGTCGTGCGAGGCGACTTCGACGAGAACCTCAACTACCCCGAGCAGAAGGTGGTCACCGTGGGCCAGTTTCGCATCGGTCTCTGCCACGGCCACCAGGTCGTGCCGTGGGGCAATCCGGACAGCCTGGCCTTGCTTCAGAGACAACTGGACGTTGACGTGCTCATATCGGGCCACACGCACCGATTCGAAGCGTACGAGCACGAGAACAAGTTCTACATCAACCCGGGATCGGCAACGGGTGCCTACAACGCGCTCGAGAGCAACGTCATCCCATCGTTCGTGCTCATGGACATCCAGTCGACCACTGTGGTTACCTACGTCTACCAGCTGATAGGGGATGAGGTCAAAGTGGAACGGATCGAGTATAAGAAGTCCTAAGTCTTTTCGTCACCCGATTGAGCGTTGCGCCGTTACGTTCGACATTCCTACGGACTTCTCTTCTGGAACCAACTCGTTCCCTGATGACGCCACCGTACCGAAAGGCAAGAGAAAGACAAGAAAGGAAGAAAAAGGCAGTCAGTGTGTGTGTGTGTTTGGGCGCGCGTGCGGCTGCCGTCACGTTTTTCGATAGTGCTCGAAGAGTCTTAGCTTTTTGCCGGTTTGATTGCGCCACTGCTGCAACCAAAATTAAAGAGCTGGCAGACCCGTATGTGTGTCCTACTCGAAGTTTATAGTAAGTACTGAAAAAACAAAAATCACGTCAAAAACAGCTATTTGCTTACGTATGCCAGCCTTTCTTTTTAATGTGCAGTTTTATTGTTATAGAAAATGCATGCTCAAGCAAATATGCCTGCAATCAGGATAATTAGTGATAACAATAACAATGTATTCAGTTTTCTTTCTCAGTGCTTCTGTATGTATATATGCAAATGTTCATTGATTTCCTATACCTTTTGTTCCCTTCAGTTGCTGTCACTTTGTTAGATGTGTACATTGAGATTTCCGCTTTAATAAAGGAAATTCCGGTTTATTAGCTACTCGTCTGAAATCTTGACTCCATTTAATCAGCACTGTTGGGCTTAAATTATACTGCTCAGAATGTCAATAGTAGCCGACTGATTCCCATCAAGCCATCTTTTAAGGTAGGTCTTACAACAAAAAAAGATCACAGAAAACTAGAGAATTCAAACACTTGCTGCAAAGACTTCAGCAATCCCGAGGTAATGTGCTCTCACATTGAACATTCAGGACATGGTATAATAAGGGCGTCACAAAGCGCTTCTTATTGGGATCAAATTATGATTACCTCCCTTCCAAATCTTGCACAAGCAAGCCAATCTTGATAGAGCATCATCCCGAATGAATGTTACCACGTGAGATTCGTTTTGGTACCGTTGTATTCAACAGTGTGTCTATAGACTGCTATTGCAGAAAAATGGTGGTGTTTGGGCTAACAGTGCGACATGATTGATACATCGTGCATAATAACTATCGCAGCTTAAACGGAGACATTGCTGTTTACTTCATCTTTCTCCTTTCTGCGGCAGCCGCCGAGCTTGTGCCATCACCTAAGTGCCGTAGTCGGTAGGGATGCCTTATATATAAATGATGAGAGGGATAGCTAGTGCATTTCAGCGCAGGAGCCTCATAGTGTCTTGATGGTGTTATTTGGATAAAACTGTGTAGTGTAAAACGTGGAAGGATAGGCATTGTAGAATCTCTCCTTTTTGACAATGCCAAGTGATAGCTTCATTTCATTACTTTCCCTTCATTTTTGTTTTTGAAATTATGTGTACTGCAGGAAGTACCATGACCACTGCCTTGCGAGGCAATGCATCTTTTGGCGTGATGTTGCCTTGGTCAAGCTATGAAATTTTCACGTTGAAAATGGAATGAGAAATGTATTACTTAGAACAATAGCATTGAAGAATAGAAATGTATTATTAGAACAATAGCATTGAAGAATAGAAATGTATTATTAGAACAATAGCATTGAAGAGAAATATACTAAGCAGCTCACAGTGACGTAATTGGGAATGCATTAGTGGCGAAAATACTTGTGTAAATGGGGAAACATTGAAGTCGGAGTACAATGTTTGCTTGAAGGTTTAATGTAATTTTAGAAAGTAAAGCTAAGCTGTGAAGGATACCACTGTACACAACGGTGGTCATTCTGAAAGTGGAGCGGTGAAATGTTGACACACCAAACTTTAGCCTTCACCACATAGTCTCCATTTATTGAGAAATATGTGGGGCTGCTTGCAATTTGTACAGGATTCAACTGACTCTCCTGAAAGTACAATAGTGAGGCCCGCACAGGGCTAGGTGATTTGCTGGACATTTAATACCCATATGTATTGACGTGCTGGAAGATGGAAAACAACATGAATTTCCTGTCACGTAAGTTTTACCACTACAAGTTCAACCACTGTTAAATACATGTTACTATGTTCTTGGAGAATAGAATCAGTCAGACCAATGCTAACTTAGAAAAATTTAGAGGAGTAATATGCTGATGTAACCGCCCACCACCTCCTTTCAAGCTTGACCACTTCCAAAGCCTCTATATTGTATCCATCATCCACGAAGTTTTGCTATAGAGGGAAAAAATTTGGGCAACAAGCAGAGCAGCCAGACATTTCCAAGTTTAAATGTTAATGAAAGGTTATCGCACATTCTTCCACACACAAAAAGTATGATCCTACCTTCACAGAAAAGATAAAAATGTAGAGGACTGGAGTGCCGAAATTTAGTGCTGTTTGACAGTGCTTGAAAAAAGTGAGCTGTGTGCCGGGGAGGAGGTCTTCCTTCAGCATTTGCCTCTGATGCGAATATACATTGCATCGTCGAATAAACGCAATGACGCAAACGTACATCAATGCGTTATTAGGAAAAGAACGTGCTGATGAGAAGATTACCTGCAGTTCAGACGGCCGGTACTGAAGTGCTTCGTAGCGAGATCATTTTGCGCCCATCCGGTTCCGCGGCATCCAACGCGCACACGCGAAAACATTGCGCGTGACGGCGGCTGATCTTCGTCTTTTATGCGTACATGATACATTTCTCTATTTGGAAAATAAGTGAGGAGAACTAGTACAAATGCTGCCGGAATTAACCTCCCTACTTCCATGCTGCCGTGGTCGTGCCACGCGAAATTCAGCTAGCGAACACTCAGCAGCGCAAAATCTGTCATCGGTGAATATTTGTCAGAATGGACGCCGTGCACGTGGCTTAGCCACGTGATCCGCTGCAGCGCCTAAGCTCACTTGTACTGCCTTAAAGATCACCTGCGCCGTATTACAACGAACGTTATTATTGCTACAGACGCATCGCAATCATTTTGCTGCGCTACCTCCGTGCCTTCCCATGACCCTCGGCTAAGCTTTGTTTTGTGCTCCGCAGCACTGGGTTAGATGAGTTTCAGCGAACCCCACCAGCCTCCCAAACCACTTACTGAAAGCTTCCCTGAAACCAACCACGTACGTAAACAAAATAAAATAAAAAAGTTCGAATGCACCTTTTTTGAGTAAGAACAGAAAACTCCAACGAAATAGCCGATCGTCCAACGACTAATCGTCCACGCAGCGGCGGAAGGAAGGGCGAATATAATCCGTGACCTCGGCACCAAAGGCTAAACAAAGGCGTTTATTCGCAGAGTTCTCTGGAGGAAAGACGGAGAAAGCGTGACACGACGGCGACGTTTGTTGATTCCCTGCATCGCGGGCGCCAGCAAAGCAATAGAAGGGCGGGGGTCAACGTTTCCCACATGCCATCCACCGCCATGGGCAGGTTCATCCTTTGGCCCAAAGAACACGCACCTGCGAAAAAAGCGCAGAGCGTAGTGTACCCGACAGCATGTGCCGACTGCCCCGCTTCGTACGTTGGAGAAACCAAGAACTTCCCTGAAAGAATGCGGCCGCACAAGGATGACCTCCATCAATGGAACAGCGAACGGAGCGAAACGGCAGAACACTCCGACCAGTTTAACCCCCATACCAGACCCGAGGGCGCGGTGTCTAGCTGGTTGCTTTGTTTTGTACTCACCCTGCATTCCTTGGGATGCACAAATAGCGCGAAAGCTTAGGTACGAGAAACTTGGGCCTGGGAAGCGCCCGTGCCGTCAAGATTTTTGCAGTGTGGACTGGAAGAGAACAATGACGGGTAAGGGACTTCCGGAAGTTTGAATAAAAAAAGAAAAATACTATACAAAAACGCGGGCGTAGCTCATCGAAATCAGAACTGGTGGCCCTTGGCCTCCGAAATGGCCCGCCGCGCGCCAGTAGGCAATCGCGGAAGCCTACATTAGCGCTTTTAATGGGGGGGGGGGGGCGCGGAAATTATCACGGGCATAATGAGGGGCGCGGAAATATATTTGCCCTGGGCGCCGTCCTATCTAGTTACGCCACTGTACCTGTGCATTTGAGAAAAGTGCGATTAGTTTGGGTGCCTGGATGTAAAGGTTTGTTTCTGAATGAAATAGCCGATTCCTTAGCTAAGTCGTCAATCAGCGAACCAATTCTACCGCTCTGTCCATCATCCGCTTATGTGACTGCTGCTCGATTCCGCAGACGTACGCTTATGCAAGTCTTTAAAGGTTCAGCACTAACAAACTCTACAGAATATCGCCATTTATTATATCCCTGGCGAAGAGACTTTTGCCGCACTCGAAAACAAGAAGTAGCTATCACAAGGCTGCGTTGCCGGGTACCAAATCTAAATTTCTATAAACACAGGTCTGCTCAGGCACCTTCGCCACTGTGCGCATTCTGTGATGAACTGGAAACAATAGACCATTTCTTTTTGACCTGCAGGCGGTTTAACACATTACGAAAAACCCTATTAGAAATACCTTTGCGTGGCATTGGTATGGACTTATCTCTGCCTTTCATTTTGTCTTTTGGAGCTTCCATTTCTGGTTTCTCTAATGGCACAGTATGCGCGGCCGTCCGGGACTATATTGATGAAACTAATAGGTTGACTAATTAACCAGTTTCATTATCTTAACATGCCCACATAATTACATACGTATAAAATCAGATTATTGGTCTATTCTAAGAATAAATTTGTTTATGTAAATATTTGTATGCATTACATTAAGCACCGCACTTGCCTATAGGCTATCGGTAATCTTTCTGTTATGCCTCCATCATTCTAAATCTGAACAGTAAATTTTAAAGCCACTCGATTCTTGGCCAATCCCCCACAGTGGGTATGCGCCACTAACAATAGGAGAACAACAACAACAACCAAGAGCTGCACCTTCATTTCAAGGCCGGGGTACAGGTAACAGCGCCGTCATGCAAAGTTTGGACATAGAAGAAGCGTCCATGGTCGACAGCATACCTGACGTGGTGACTGTCCAAGACAAACGTCCACCGCCAATCATTCCCGACTACGTGGTGAACATTTTCACTGTGGTGGTGGTTCTGTTTGTGTCCATCGCATTGGTCGTCATAGGCGTGTCCTTCGGACAAGATGTCGACCGTGCCGTCAAAGGTATCTTCAAGGACATTGAGAACCCGGACCTGCGGCTCAAAGGCAATCACGTGATACCACTCGCTGTGTTGAACGATTGAAGATGCGCACACGTGGTATTACACACCCCGGATTGTGTCGCTGTTGTGCTGCTTCGGCGTCATGGTTTGACGGACAGCGTATTGTGCCGTGTATAGTACAACGCCGAACGCAAGCCTCTGGGACTTCTTTACAGAACGGTTCTATTACCGAAGGTCGACACGCACCCTGAAGCGGCCCGATTGTTTACAGGAAAGAAAGTTGCGGCTGGCCACGAAACAAAAAAAACACGATAATATTTTGTCTTTATTTAAGTCTTCGACTCTTATCTTCATTAAAGGACGCCGTACTCACGTAACTGCGCATGTTATCAGCAAAATGTGGCAATACTGCGGAACATCTAAGGAGCATCTAAACGTTAGCGGTACTTATTTCATAAGTACATGAATATTTACCGATGACAATCATTGGTTCGTGGTGCTCTAATTTTACTCAAGCGAAGTTAAACAAGTTACACCACTCAAAACACACGAATTTCCCGCCAATGTCTTATGCCAAGTCAATTAAAGTGCTTGTCAACTACCAACGCTCATCTGTGCTATTCAGACTATATAGCATAAAATAATCACACTAGTATTTACAATTATGATGATTTGCATTAAACATTAGTGAAAACTTGTTTTTCGCTTCAAAGTGATCATCGTCTCATTTTAGTCAATATCTATTGTTTATGTTAGCAACGTTGAGCAGACAGTTTTTTGTATATATTTTGTTTTCCTACTTTCCTTCTTTCACTTGTAGCTCCGTTGCCGTGTTTTACGTGTGTTAAGCCTGTCTCTGAGTTTGTGAGCTTTCTTACGAGTGCGAAAGTAAGTATTCTTCTCATTAGTAACGCTTAGTTGACTTTGTCACTAGTGATCAACGGCGATGATGAGTTAACCGGCGGCAGCTGCTTGATTCACGGCGTTTCGTCGCTCTCATCGGCGGCATGGAAGCCGGCGTGACCGCTAATCACTGGTGTTATTTCAACGTTGGCGAAGTGGTCACGCTGGCATTTTCGTCATTGTAAACACATGCGAATCGTAGTATTTGTGCAAAAAAGGTTCGAGACCCGTTTAGCGCAGCTTAGCGTTGTGGACTTACTAGTAGCCACTCGGACGTTTCGAGTGCGATCGCCGAAGTGACTCGCTTGCTAGCCGTATGTCAGTGGAATTCTTTAAAATCGGCGCTGTAGTTATGGACAGTTATGCATGCGAGTAGGTTCACGTCCATTACGAAACTTCAGCGAGCTGCTTACTTATGCATTGTAAGCGCGTGAACAGCGCTGACGCAATATGGTATCGATGTATGCAAGTTCCATTGCCGGGTTGTCAAAACTAGGGTAGGCATGTAAAAGATAGCAGATTCGTTTGTCCTTCACTTGTAGCAGCTGACTAAGGCGTGCATAATATGAGCCGCCAGGCTGAGGCCGGCCGTGTTGATGTTTGACCGTTTCTTTTCAGGTAACCGCTAGCCATGAGCAGATTTTTCGCCACCGGATCGGACTCTGAGTCCGAATCTGAGTCATCGGAGGAGGAGCAGATCCCGCAGAAGGCAACAGCCATCACATCGTAAGTAGTCCGTCGTGCATGAGATAATGATATTCTCTTTCTCCCGGTGACTAGTTGGCCAACTCGAGTTGTAACGCGCCTTACTTTCGCTGCTTAAGCTTGTGATGCCAACCGTTGTGTGTTGCTGTGGCAGAGCCGACTGTCACACTCGGCAGTGTGTTTTTACCGTTAGCATTTCTGTATGCCTTCGTGGCATTCATTTAGAATATTTATATTGAAAGATGTTGCTAATTCACAGCACTGTCGGGCCACGGCACATATGCAGCTTGAACCATGATAGGCAGAGGGCAGCGTCATTGGTAAACAGCTTGCCCGACATCCCACGCCCTTCCTCCCATTTTGTATGCCTCAAATATGTTGCATTGATTCTACATTGACATACATAAGCTGCATGAATTGGTAGAGTCTTTGGTTTAGTCTGACTTGGCTAGCAGCAAATGAAGTGCCCACTTGAAGTGATGTAATGTACCCTGCATGTTTCCCAATCCCGGGTCATTTGTTAGCGTTGAACACAGCTAAAATAGCATTTGTAGTTTGTAGGGTACAGAGCACAATGGGCAGTGAAATTACGATGAGACAGGAATCTACTTATCCGTACGACTGACTTTGCATCAGCCACAGAGGAGGGGGTAGACTGATACTGTTTGCAGTGCTAAAAACGTCTTGGAGTTATCTCTGAAGAGCTCTGTTATGTGTCTATCTTTTTGTGTTGAATGGGAGGCTCACTTGTGTCTTTTTTCCCCACAGGGCATATGCCTTCAGCGATGATGAGGAAGAAGCCAAGCGTGTTGTTCGCAGCACGCGAGAGAAAAGGTAAAGAAAATTAGATGTGAAGCTTAACAAGGCTCTTTCACATAATCGTGCTCATGCCTGCATTTTCTAAAGCACCTGCTCAAGGTGTTCTTCAGGTTGCAATTGTACATGAAAGGATGTGGTGCAATCACATTTGTGCTACTAATGGGATAGCTGCCATGTTTGCTTTGCAGGTTTGAGGAGCTGACTGACATCATCAAACAGATCAAGAACCACAAAAAGATCAAGGATATGAGTAAACTTTTAACAAGTGAGTTTTTTTTTTTACTGAAACATGTTTCACATTCAAAGTTTCGTTGATTCATACTGCTGAAACGGCGCCACAAAGTAAGACGAAAGCACGAGCAAGGACCACAATGAGTTGTGGTCCTTTCTCATGTGTTTCGTAGTAATATGAACACGCGTGTTTCGTGGTAGTAGCAGACCAACTTGCCCAGTCGTCAGTCCTTCTAAGCGGTTGGGCCCTGGCATTCACTGGTTTCAATATGTTGTCATTATTTCGAAAAACTCAAAACTGACCTACTCGTAGCATCGATTCACTGGCAAGATGGATGCCATGGTTATATATCTTATTTAAAAAATCTGTTTCAAATTTTAAGCAACTATAGACAGCCTTGTCATCATACAGTGACTGTAATAAAATTGATATATGCAGAAATTTTGCTTCAGGGAATAATAATCTGAGAATAGGATGCAGCCAATATTCTGGGAGAAGATTCAAGCCAATATTCAATACATTCAAGCCAATATTCTATGCTGCTTTGAAAAAGACAAGGCCACTTGAATGTTGGCTGCAGTGACAGCCCATGTTCAGGGATATTAGTTCAGGAAATTACTTATGTTCGCTATCCCTAGCAGGTCCGTCTAGTTGCTATTTGGTTTTCAGTAAATTTTATTGAGCAATTGTTTTTGTGGTTTGTCTTCCGCTTGGTGATTATCTGAACGTTTACTTTTCCAGGTTTTGAAAACTTGACAAAGGCCTTTCAGAAAGCCAAAGTGGTCATTGATAAGGAAGAAGGGGGCAACATTCCCAAGTTCTTCATTCGGAGCCTTGTCGAGCTCGAAGACTTCGTGACGGAGGTACGAAGTCAGATAGCACATGTTGGCACTTGTTGGGCTTTTTGCAATTCTTCTGCAGCATGTTCTGCCTTGATAATTGGCTTATACCGTGATAGCATAGCACTTTACTCTGAAGATTTTGCTAGCTTAACGGCTAGTTTAGCTGTTGGCTACATTAGGCAGTTTAAATCATTTGTCATCTACGGAGTGTTTATGTGGAACACTTTCTGCGTGAACAGAAACTTCGTCTTGTGTTCGGATATTATACCGGAAAGTGAGACAAGTACTTCATTAGTTGATAATGGAAAACAGGTTGACAGTGTAAACATAACATAGCACACTCATACAATGCTAACGAGTGGACTTTTAGAAATGTTGCTACTGATGAAGTGCTGTTGAGAAGTTCTTTTCAGACTGAAGGAAGAGTTTGTTCAATTGTCAATCCTTTCCTAGAATTTTCTATTGCTTTTGTGTGTTGGCCAGTTGTTGACTGTTTTCAGAATTGGTGTGTTTCTCTGTTGGTGTGGCTACAGCGAGAATAGAGATGGGGCAGGTGGCCTCATGTTTGTTTTTTCCCCGTCTTATTCAAACTGAAGTGCTGGGAGGACCGTGAGGGGCGCAAGAACATGTCCAAGAACAACTCCAAGTCGCTGGCCACCCTGCGGCAGAAGTTGCGTAAGTACAACAAGGACCACGAGGCTGACATCGCCAAATATCGTGAGAATCCAGAAGAAGAGGACGAAGAGCGTGAGGATGACGAAGACAAGGGTGTGTTAAAACCCTTTCTGTTTATTCATTCTATGTAAGAATACAAAGAGATAAATAAGCTCACATAAGTAATTTGAACCCTGCAATTCCAAATAAAGCTGCTCTAACCCCAGGGAGAGGCTTCGTAAATTGGAAAAAGTGCAGAAACACAGTGCTGGTTGATGCCACTGGGCTAATGTTCCTGCATCGGCTTGCTGTAATGTTGTGGATTTTGATGACTTGTTGTCATGCCTAGCTGATTTTTTCAGAGATAAAGATCTACTACTTTGCATTCTGAAAGATTCGGTCTATGAGATTACAAGTTTAGAGGCATTTAGGCTGTAAGGTTACCTAATTAGAGGCATATTCTCGTCCTTAGGACACTTTAAGCAGTTGAAAGTTCATGAAACTAGTTAAATTTTTGCTCCTTTAGAGTGGGGTGTTCTTACGTTTGACAAGAAATTGTTTAGGTGTGAGGTAGTTGAGTCGAAATACTCATCACAACAAGCTGGTGCGGGAACTTGAGTGTGACATTGGCGCCTGTCTTTTATTTCGATATAATTAGCTATGTTCTTGTTCGTGCTAACTGTGAGGTGCGGTTGTTTTTGCCATTAATTCTCTTTAAAGTGGCAGCACGATGTTTTACCATTTGCAAAGTGGTAGATTATTTGTTTCACCCTGTGTTAATTTCACTGTGTAGTATACTTCTATAGTGTCGCTACAGTATTGGTCCAATGATCTTTGACGCTTTTGCCGCTGTGGCTCATTGGCTTGTTTTATAACGTGACAGTTTAGGTTTTTCAGAAGTGCCTGCCACCATGCCACCATAGGTGGTCCTAACTGCATATTTCTGTGTTGCATTCAGACTCTGATGTCGACGACGAGATGAGCTTCAAAAAGAAGGTGTCCTCGAAAGCTGATAAAGACGATGCGAAATCCAAGTTCGTCAAGGGTGGCTCTGATGACGAGGTAAAGTGTTTCTTGCAGATTCATTATTTTTGAAGGTCACTTCTTTTTTTTCCATTTGCATTATGTATTCAGATGCTGTCTTGTCGAACTTCAACTTTGCTCTGTGTAAGATTCCTTTTTATCTTACAGTCGGATGACGATTCAATGGATTGGGGATCATCGGATGAGAGTGAAAGCTCTTCGTCGAGCGACGACGAAAAGTATGGCGGAAACCTGGCCAACAAGTTCTTGAAGAAGTGAGTGTCTTTAGTTTTACGCTGCTTTATGGTTTTGTGTAGTGTGGATGTTGTAAAACCTGAAATACTGCTGTCTTTCAACTTCTCACTTTGATGCGAGAAGTCTTTTTTGGTGGATTTGATGAAAAAGGCTTCATAAGCAGTTTGATGATTCTTGCTTAAAACAGTGACCTTGTGTGACAAAATATATGTGTTTCAAAGGTTTCTTTGGCGAAATAAGGATATGCAGCATCAGTGATGTGCTTTGCCTTATGAACAGTGTCGGTGTGTGATGTTTCGTTGACTTTATATTCTTATTTTTAGACCTCAATGATTGAGCCATTAATTTTTTCTTTACTGATTACTTTTCTTTATAATATAAATTTTTTTTTCCGTTACCTCTGTAAATAACATAGCTATCATGATTAATTAGTATTTTGCCTTTGTAATTGTACATTTTGGCCTTCAATTATTTTTTTAATGTATGATAAATCAAATTTAATGTGAAATAACTTAGTCACATCAATTATGAGAAACCACATATTTACAGCTTCCTGAGATGGGCAAAAAACATTCTAGGTCTACTTTGTGACATCTGTTGCTATTGTATCGAGGTTGATCTTTATGCAGGAGAAGTTAAATAGCAGTAACAATAACGAAAATCTCAATTTTTCTCATGCCATGCGGTAACGGTTCCTATTTTCATTACCGCTTTTGTATATGTGCCCGTGACAGCAAGTGAAAATGCGAGGCATCTTTTCAGATGTGACTTTGTCTCGGCCTATGTAGTGGACCATGACCATCGTGTTGAACAGTTTGTTAAAAAATTTTTAATGGGTTAGCATATGCGGCTAACCGGAAAACCCCAATCCTACTTTGGTTTCGCATGGGACTCTCCTGTCTTGAATACATCTTGAAAGTAAAGGTAGAGTTAAAATTACAGCGCCGAAAAGAGTGTGCCTGACCAACTTGCAATAACTCGCGCCACTCTGAGCATTGTGCCTCGTCAAAATAATATTGCAAATAGTGGCAGCTTTAGTCCATCTGTGATAATCCTCGTAGCGAGTTTTGTATGCTGCCCCACACATTTTTCGTTAGGGCCCACCAGCCCTCATTAATGGCATTAGTGGCTTGCCTGTGCAAATCGTTCGTGTTGGCATGTTAATTGAATCTTGAATTTGGCCTACCCCAACAGCCGAGCTGGTGGTGAGAAGGACGAGCAGAAGGAACAGCGTCGTCGTGAGAAGAAGCGAGAGCAAAAGGACAAGCGCCGTGAGGATGACGAGGAAGGATGGGAGGAAGTCAAGGGTGGCGTGCCGCTCATCATGGTTGGTGTTCGTTTCTTGCTTTGCTTCTTCGCTCCTGTCGTTTCCTCGTACACTGATTTAGTGCAGAGATCTGTCCAAGTACGTGCACTTGTATTGCCTTCAATGTTTACCAACAACGCTTGATCTACGAGACAAGGGACGAAGCGCTGAAGCAAAGTGCCCATCCTTCCACCACAGAGGTAGCAGCGTCGTCTGCAAGCTGTGTGAACAAAACGAGAATGGTGTTAGGAAAGGCTAGCCTGTTTATTGAACGCTGTTATTTGGGTTGGACCATGGGGCGATTAGCGACACAAATTTGGCAAGCACTCCTCTTTTCATTTGACGTAACGTGGATGGTAGAACCACCTCGTATTGCAGTTGGCTGTGAGAAGCGCACATCGTGATAAGATTGTGGGTTTCACTCTTGCTGGGTGCTAGTTATTGTACCTGAAGTTCATCTTTTCTTAGGCTATCAGTATGCTTTAATTGAAACTGCAAATAAAATTTTTTGTGCTTTTCTTGGCTGCATTATTTGCGGATGTAGCAGGTAAGGGAGTTAACTTTAGTAGACTAACAAGTTACTGTTTATACTATGTACTGTCATGCTAAGTGTGACTTGGAATATGCAGGGTTTTGCTATCTAATCCACTCAGAGGTTGAAATTTAATTGTGTTGTTGTGGCTGTGTGTAAGTCTGCAATGAATACGTAGTTATGAGAATTTTTTGAAAGGGTGCCATAATAGCTGAGCTACATGCATTTCAAGATCTATAAAAGTTCCTCCCTTGTTTCGCTCTTTTCTTCGCTAGGCTCCATTTGTGTAAGGAGGAAGAGCAGCAAGTGCTCATACCCGTGTGCAGACAAACAGGTTCATCATGTGGATCGCATGGGCAGATTAGAATGTTGATGGCACGATGAACACTGAAGATTACGGAAAGGCACCGAGAGGAAAAGGGACTGCTTCTAGGAATTTGTGGGGTGCTCGCAGCGTAGTGTTGCCACGCTTGGCATTGTTGATCGTGACTAGGTTCTGAACTTGGTGTGTGCATTTGCTTGAAGCATTAAAAATTTATCGGATATGGTTTAGGAGCCCTTTAGGATCACCCACAGCTTCCACAAGCCTTCACATCCACATCGAAATGCTGTTCTCTCACTTTGGAATATAGCCAAGTAAGGAAATATACTGTATTTACTCACATAATAGGTGCACCCCCAGTTTTGTCACAAGAAATCAGATTTTTTTATTACTGCGCATAATAGGCGCTCCTCGAGCTTGCCCGTGATCAGTATTTCTGTACTATATTTGCATGGTTGCAATTGGACGCCCTCTTACGTTAACTGAAGTGAGAAAAAAAAAAAAGAGAAAAGGATTGCGCCAGCTCCGTGGGCTTGTCGAGTGAGAAAGTAGGGTGGTTGCCTGGGTGTCGGAGTAACTTCTGCACTGGCGCCGGCGTGGTTCCGGCTGCTAGCTGGTTAGCAAGCTACGCATGGAATGCGTGCGTCCGGCTACGGTATATGATGTAGTAGTAGGAAACAAACTTTTGAGAAATTTTATTCTGCGTAATAAGCGCATCTTAACTTGGAGTCGGATTTTCTGGAAAAAAAAAAACGATGCCTATTATGCAAGTAAATAGGGTAGTTTAGTTGGGTGAATGAGGGCATGGCTAAAGCTACGCGCAGTCACAAGGCCATGCACTCCCGTGTTGCAAGATGTATGGAATGTGACTGTACATATAGCCATCGGAAATCGAAAGCGTTGGGGGTGGTGAGAACGAGCGGGCATCTTTGTTTTTGTTTTTTGTGTTTGTTAATGCAATGCATCTACAAAGTTTCCGGACAGCACCCGTAGTGTGAGGCAGTGGTTCCGGCTGCTGTGTTGTAGCTGCATGGTACATCTGAAATCTACTGTGGCTTCATAAAAATTTGTCTCGCAAAGTTCCGCAAGCACTTTCCAATGCCAAAACATTGGATGCGCAGGAGAAACCCAAGATGTTTGCCAAGGACGCTGAGATCAACCACCAAGTTGTGCTGAAGAAGCTGAATGAAATCATGGCCGCTCGAGGCAAGAAGGGCACCGACCGTTCGGAGCAGATTGAGCTGCTTAGCGAGCTGCTGGCCATCTCGCAAGCCCACAACCTGGGTCCCGGCTTTCAGCTGAAAATCGTCTTTGCTGTCGTGTCGGCCATCTTCGACTACAACCCCAACATAGCAACCTGCATGAAGCTCGACATGTGGCACAAGTGAGTTGAAAGGAACCCACATTTCTTGGGAAGTCATGCGTGCCGAGTGCTGCAGTGGTTAAATGGAAACATTACATTTTTAAAAATTTGTGAGAGAGACGCAAGAAAACAAGCTCTATTTTTACCTTTGAAAAGTGTATCTTTCAAGATTTAGTTGAATAGCAGTCAATTTAATAAGTGCAGCATAGTCTGTTCCTGGAAAGTGTCCTAGAAGTTTAGCTGCCACTGATTTTTTCAATTCCTAATTGAATTAATAGCCTGTGGCAGTAATTATGAATAGTACAGTGATGCTGTGTGTCAAAGTGAGTTTTCATTGATGTGCACAGGTGCCTGGAGTTCATCAACATGCTTCTCGACATTTTGATCGAGAACAGCAACATCTCGGTTGGCGAGCATGTTGCGGAGGAGTCTGAGAGTCTGGTGACACCACCGTACAAAGTTAAGGGATGCATCCTCACTGTGGTTGAACGTATGGACGAGGAATTCACCAAAATTCTTCAGGTGAAATATCGCTTCCACTGAGTGATACATCTAGCCGTGTTTTACGTGTAGTGAGCTTGCAAGTGGGACTTGGCTACTATCTTTGTCCACTTGTGGCTTAATGCTAAGGTCTTCCCTTTATGGAAGTCCTAGCTCATACTATGTGTAAGCATGCCATATTATGAAAGGTTTTGTTTTGTTAGGTAGCTTTTCACAATCTTGCGGATTCACTGCTTTCACGAAGTTTAGTTAACGTCCGATTTCCTAGAACCTTAAGAACGATTTGCGAAAAGTATGAAGCTCGCATGGATGAAAACAATTGCGAAGGCAGTTGCTCGTGAAAGGCAGTTGCTTAACTGCCTTTCACGAGTCTGTAAGCATGTCGACAGCAGACCTCAGGTTAACAGCTTATCTTTTCTCATTGTCGGAGCACAGCACCATGTGGCTGTGGCCACAGGTTTGACTAAAGTGCGGCTGGCAATGGATTCGCGTGCGCTAGCTTGCAGCATTTGCGGTTTCGAAGGTATGACCACAGCAGCCGCATCGCGGTGTTGCTGGCCGCATCTGGGATGCGAGTATGGTGGGTTTGAGGGTACACGAACGACCAAAATGGTGGCAATAATAGCTGGAGTGTGCGATTAGTGGTAAAAAGTCCGGAAAATCGAATGGCAAAAGCTGTAAACCTCCGAAATTTTGTGATACATTGTCTCTGCGGGGAACTTGCCCTGTCGTGGTAGTCTAGTGGCTAATGTACTCGGCTGCTGTCCCGCAGGTCGCGGGATCAAATCCAGGCTGTGGTGGCTGCATTTACGAAGAAGGCGGAAATGTTGTAGGCCCGTGTGCTCAGACATGGGTGCAGGTTAAAGAACCCCAGGTGGTCTAAATTTCCGGAGTCCTCCACTATACGGCGTCTCTCATAATCATATGGTGGTTTTGGGACGTTAAACACCACATATCTATCTATCTGTTCATGGGGAACTTGATGTTGCCGCAGATGAGTCCGAGAAATCGTGCATGTCCGGAATTTCAGGCGTTTGAGAAATCGAACGATGACTGTAGATGTTAATTGTTACTTAGCAGAAAAAGCATTAGCCCGTGAAGCCCTTCGTATTTTTGCTAGTGTTGTTGAGCAGAATGCACGCCAACACTAGCATATTGAGGTCTCCTTTAACTTTGGAACGAAGCTTTGTCCCAATGGCTACATTGTCGATGCTGATAAAATTTGTATACTGATACATTACCAAGCACAAAAACAGAAGTTCTCAGCTGTGGATATGTTTGCGAGCTCTCGTAGATTAGAGAAGACAATGAAATTCCCAAATTTAATATGAGAGTGAAGAAAGCTTCATTTGGGGATTATTTTTGTGGTAGTTTTTAAGTGTCACAAATGCTTTATGTTCTTCGTTCCCAGTCTGTTAGATGAGAGTACTTGCCCTTATGTTTTCTTTTTTTTGTATCCTGCAACCAGGGTTGTGATGCCCACTCGCCAGAATATGTGGAACGCCTGAAAGATGAGAAGAATGTGTGCGACATCATAGAGCGACTGCAGGGTTACCTGGAAGGCAGGGGTTCTGCTTCAGAACTCTGCCACATCTACCTTCGTCGCATCGAGCACCTCTATTACAAGGTGAGGAAACTTGCAGAGTTGTGAGGGCTCTCTAGAACGTTTTCTGTTTCGGAAGTGGTGTGTGCCGATTTCACTAGGGTATAGAAGACCTTAAAGGCGTGTGTAGCTTTAGCTAGCGTTTACGAGGACTTCAAAGGAGTGCTAACATTGCGTGCTTGATTTTTGTTTTTCAAAGGACCCCTGACAGCAAAACCTTTGTTCGTAACTTTTTGTATTGTAATTTGTAGCCTTGTGTCCAGTAATGCCAAAATTGAATGGTAAATGCTTTAACATATCATATAATTAATCCTAGTGTCATTAAATATGACCAATTTTAGTGTCGTTTCAAAATGCCCGCCTAAGTTCATAAGAAACTAGCACCGCACAGTGGGCGGGTGCCCAAGACCATGTGCACTCAAGCTTTGGTGACTCTGAATGCGCAGTTTTCAAATGTTGGACCCGCATGTGGTGAAGAATGAATTGACATGGGTGCTTTGAGCGTGTCCTCTTCAAGGAAAAGCATTCCTGGCGTAAGCAGCCAAAACCAAGCCAAAACCACCTTGGTAGCAGCCTGCAATCGAGTGAGAGAGACGAGGACCATTAGCATCGCTGGGTGCCAGTCATGGTTTTACCGTATATACTCGCATAATGAGCGCACTTTTTTTTTTTTTTCAAAAACATTGACTCCAACTTCGCGATGCGATCAATACATGGGGTAAATTTTCCGTGAAAAAATATTCTGAGCATTGGAAATGCAAGAAAGTCACTAATCAGAATTCTTACGATAGCTATCATGAAAGTAACCAAAAATAAAAATAAATAATGCTTACGTTGGTAATAAAATGCATGCATTACGCAGGAGCTACATGCATGGCACACTGCCCTTTTATTTTTTACCTCTCTTACCCCCAACGTTCATTCAGACTCCGAAGCATCACTGGCGTCAGTGTTGTTGCCGCACGATTCCCTGTCGGAACCGGCAGTGTCTTCACTGTCCCACAGAGGGTCATCTTCCATTCCGTCGAGCGCATTGGAAATGCCAGCGACAGTTCATTCCGCCGCATGAAGCGTGTCGTCCAGCCGGAACTGGCGCAGAAGTCCTTTGTGGCTATTCCCAGCCTCTGGGAAACTGTGCACGCCTGCGTCCGTATAATGTCTAATGATACTGCATAACCATCCTTGCGCATGTCCTTCGCGAATTTGAGGACTGCCTTTTAAATGTCGGGGAACTTGCCAGATTTGGGTCCGTGGAAAGCCCATCGCGTGCTGTTAGTAGCCATGAGCATGTTGCGCTGTTTTTTCAAATATCGGATCCAGATTTCGTCCACGCCGAAATGTCTGCCGGCAGCGCGGTTGCCGTGCTCTAGCGCGTAGTCAAGTGCCTTCAACTTGACGTATAACGCCCCATGGTGAAACGGCGCTTCAACAGACAATCACAAAGCACACAAAAAAAATGTGGTCTAGGGAAAAAAAAAAAAAACATTGCTGCGGGATGAACACAGGTCGACCAACAGGCGGCCGCCGCTGTAACAGTGCGGGATGTCAAAACAAACATGGCGGCTGACGGAGCGAAGCCCTCTGTGGAGCGAAGCCACCGCATTTTATTTCTTCATTGCGTCGGTTATGGAGGTTGTGAGTACGTCACGCGCGCCAGAACAGTTTCTTCCATCTAAATAAGAATGCTTTAATTTAAATCGATAAATATACAGCATTAGCATAGTGATGCCTGCCTTCAGATCACAGAAACAATGATAGGCGCGGCGCCTTCAGCTAGACTTGGCACATGACATGTTGATGTGGCAAGTTCAGGGTGCGATCATTACGCGGGGAAAAGGAAAGTCGAATGCTGACGACAAAATTTAGGGGTGCGATCATTATGCGAGTGCGATCATTACGCGAGTAAATACGGTATGTGTGCCCCATATGTTTGTGAAGTCGACAGCACTTGCTTTCTTTTGGAATGCCACTAAGGGCTGTTGTCTACGTCATTTTAGTGGTAAAGTCACAAGGTGCTCAAAACCCTGTGTGCTCATGCTTACAGTAAAACCAAATTAAAATACCTTTAGGGCAACGTTTGTTCATCACAATGATCAGAAGTGTCACTCATGCAGGCTGATCAAGCAGTAAAATCATCTAGAGTTCCCAATTTAGCGTCGGGGGTGGGGGTTGGGGGTGCGAGCATGTAGAATAATTTAGTACGATACATGGCACGACTCATGAGCATCATTGGTTTGATTTATTGCCATGGCAACCCCATTTTTTGGGGGTGAAATACAGTGACATCCTTCGACTTACTGAATTAGGTGCTCATTGGAGACCGTCAGGTGGTCAGAATAAATTTGTAGACACTCACCATGGCCTGCAGACCTACCATTAGCAACTCTGGCTGCATGTGACTGCATTTGTCCTGTCCTATATTAAAGAAGAAAGTTCACGTTTGTTCATGAGCTGTACAGACATGACTGGCCTGAGGCATTTTCTTTTTCTTTTTGTAGTACACCTCACGCAGCCACCATGTGTTTAAATACAACCCTAAAACAGAAAATACATTTCTGAAGTACTGGCTGTTGGGCTAGTTAGTGCAGTTGTAAGTATCAATAGTCAATTTTATGCAGAAAATTACATTTAATTGTGAATATTTAATCCTAATTTGCCCCACGGCAGTTCGACCCTACTGTCCTTGCTCAACGCACCAAAGGGAAAGGTGGCGATGCCACCACCGAAAAGCAAGACACAGACACCGAAAAAGCGCCGGCTATGCCCGAGAAGGCCCCCGAAACAAAATCAGCGGAGGCTCCGGTTATGAACGAGGCCGGCGGCGATCAGCCTGCCGCAGTGCCCGAAAGCGAGCAGAAGCCACTCCCGCAGCCACCAGCCAAGAACAGCCTGGAGCAGATGGAGCAGCTGTGCAAGTTCATCTATGCCAAGGACAGCACGGACCGCATCCGTACGCAGGCCATCCTCTGCCACATCTACCACCATGCACTGCACGACAACTGGTATCAGGCGCGAGACCTCATGCTCATGTCTCATCTACAGGAGAGCATCCAGCATGCAGACGTGCCCACCCAGGTACGTGTGGTGCTGACACGTGTCGTGGAATTTCTTGAACCTTTCCGTGTAATCAAAGAGCCGGTTTCAACCGCTTGTTTTGGGTTGAAATGCCTTGTCATAGTGCTTTAACATGCCTCTTGCAAAATCCTTGCCTCTTTCAAATTGCTGCAAAATCCCGTTGCATCGGGAGTGCAGCAGGGATTTAATTCGTGTGGAAGTATTGATCAACATACTGGTGCGAGAGGTTCACAAAAGGGTGGCTCTTGGTCGAGTTCGAGATAACAGCATGGCTTGGAAGGAATTGGGTTTTCGGGTCTGTCAGAATACAAAGGTCTTTAAAGTTCATTACTCTGCGAGTTTGATGCTGAAAGCTAGCAGCTGTTTTTAATTTATGGGCTTATTTATATTTTGTATGAACTAATTTTGGGCATGTACCGTAATTACTCGAATCTAACGCGCACCTTTTTTCCGGTTAAGCGAGTTCATAAATCGCATGCGCGTTAGAATCGAGTACGAACAAAAAAATTACGGTCAATCTATTGCCATCGGCAAAACCAAAATGGCCGCCCCCTACGTGCGTCGGCATGGCGCTTCAGCCATTTCTGCCTATGTGTTTCCCACGTGCGGCACTTCGTACGTGTGCTGAGGAGTTCGTCATCTAGTAGTGCATTAGCATCAACGGCGTGGAAGGGCCGACTTTAAAACTCGAGTGCACCACGATGCCGCTTTTAAAAGAAAAGTCATCGCGTGTGCAGAAACGAACGGAAATCGGGCCGCATCGCGGTCGTTCGGAGTTCCCGAAATGTGCGTGCGAGACCGGCGGAAACAAAAGCAGAAGATTGTCGACAGCAAAGCTTCACGCAAAGGCTTCAGTGAACCACAGCAGGGTCGGTTTCCGCAAATTAAAGAGCTGCTCGGCGAGTATGTGCTTGAGCAGCGAGCGGCATAGCGGCCCGTGACGACAGAACTGCTGCAAGTGCGGGCTATGCAATTAGTCTTAGAAAAAGGTCTAATGCGGAGCCACTTTAAAGTGAGCAGGTGCTGGCTAGCTAACTTTATGAAGAGGAAAGGCTTTTCCCTCCGAAGGGGAACATGCATATGCGAAAAGTTTTGTGAAATACGATGAAAAGCTTCACAGTGTTCAGAGGTTCGTCCTAAACTTGCGGCGCAACAACGGCTACCTGCTTGGGCAAATCGGGAATGCCGATCAGACGCCTCTTTACTTCGACATGCCTGGCACCACAACCGTCGAGAAGAAAGGGGCGAAGCAAGTTCGCGTGCTGACATCGATCCACGGTAAAACTACAGTGACGGCAATTCTCTGTTACACGTCAGATGGGCACAAGCTTCGCCCGTACCTCATATTTAAATGGAAGACGCTACCGAAAGGAGTCGTTTTTTCGAGTGGTGTGATCGTGCAGGCCAGCGAGAAAAATGGGTGCGCGTTGCAATCGATGTCTTACATTTTTTTTTTTCTTTCGCGGTGAAAATCGGGTGCGCGTTACAATCGAGGGCGCGGTAGAATCGAGTAAATACGGTAATAGTTTAAGATTGCTTCATTAAAGGGGTACTGGCACAAAATTTCTCACTTATTGTTTTTTTTTTTTCATCAAATGATAGGCCAAGCACTTGAGAGTGTAGAAAATGTACCGGTAAGTGTGAGTGCGCCATGAAAAATTATTTACAACGTGCTTTTAAAAGCTAGTTTCTGTTCCTACTGTACGCTGACGTCACCACAGGTTATGAGTAGCGCCAGCAGGCGGTAATATGTGTGCGTACAAGTTATGTACCCTCGTCAGCACGTGGCATCTTCGATTGTCGATTGTCTGCTTCGTCTGCTGTGCACCTTACATGTGGAAACTGTTGTGGCAGGGAGGCTCTACGTTTGGATGGCATCATTTTAGTGCGGGACACATGGTGCAAATTCAGATGTGATTTGCCGTACGGCTGTTTGTGCCAACAGCCGCATCCGCGCAGGATCATGACATGCAGCGCCACTGGTGGGCGCCCGCTGCAGGTTTGTTTCTTGACACCCCGATAGCCCCGATCACCCTGGAATTTGTGGCTATTGCCATTGCTGGTGGCATAAAAATATTGGATAAACTGTTTGTGACATGAAATAACTCATGATTGAATAAAGTGGAGCTTGAAGTGGGCTATTTCTCCTTAGCAACACCCTTTTTCGAACTATCAACGAGATATCAAGCGATGATGGTAGGCTATTTCGCAGATAAACAAACAGTGGCACTGACCGTCAAAATGTTGGCGCCACGATGACAAATTCAACATAAAATAATTCCTTTGCCCTCTGATTGGCATATATATCGTATTTGCGTGCACGTACGCTATATTACAGACTCCTCTAGCTCGCTTCACAGGTACGATGAATTAGAGCACTGCACAGGCCTGGGTCGGCCCGAAAGCCCAGGTCCGGCCCGGCCCAGGCCCGAGTCAGGTCCGTATCAGGCCTGGCTCTCATAAATGGGGTGTTTCAAGAAATGAGTCTAACATTTTTGAAAAACTACAAAAAGGAGGCATCTGCATTCTGCGTGCGTTGTTCCTTTTACTTTGGCAGAAGGCATCTTCAGATGTATACAAATTATTACGGCAGTAATTAGGTAAATTAATACAATTGACTTCACACAATTTAAAACAATTGACTTTTCATTGAGGGTGTTTTCGAAGTGGATGGTTTGGTGCATCGGTTCCGGTTTCCCCAGCTAAATTAGCCAGATTTCATCGCTCAGCGGTCATTACAACTTGCTGCCTTTCCCAAATTTCAAAATGGCTATAGACTATTCGTAGGAAGAACTTAGGAAGAACGTAGGAAGTCTCCCATTTGACTCGACTAGTGATCTCGACTGGTAAAAAGGTAATTATTTTAATTTCTGTATTTACTGCCAAATTATTGTTTTTACACATCTGAAAATGCATTCTGGCAAAGTAAAGAGAATATAGCAGGTAGAATGCAGATGCCTCCTTTTTGTAGTTTTCAAATTATATTAGACCAATTCCTTGAAACACCTCGTATATCAATATAACGGCATGTCTACGCTGCTTGGCTTTGTTGTGTTGTGGGGTTTAACATCCTGAAGCGGTCCAGGTTACGTAAGATTCCATAGCTGAGGGCTTCGGCTAATTTATACCAGCTGAAGTGCGTTAGCATCTACTGAAATCGGAACATACATGATAATGTCTGGCATTTGGATCCATTGGTATGCTGCACGTTTTTTCAAGAAACACGTAATATATGTTTGCGGTAATATTTGCATACCGTAAGTAAAGATTTGCCAGGTAAAGTAAAGATTTGCCCATAAGTAAAGATTTGCCAACAGCAACGGTACACTGATAATGTCATAATAGTGTATATAATACGTGCACGCTGCTATCTAGGGAAAAATTTCGAGTATGCAGATACACACGCACGCTCGCCAAGCCTTTCTCCGCCTGCGTATACTACGCGACTCGCGAGTCACAAATAACTCTGGAGCTGTTGTTGGTGCTTTTTAACTGCGAGATGCGAAGTGACTTATCACGGGCGCGCCAAGCGATGGAAATGTTCCGAATTCTTTGTGCTAGCAAGGCAGTTGCAAATATTCAGCACTTGGCAGTTACCCGAAAATGTTAAGAATTTAACTGGAATGTTCATCATATAGAACAAGTTTTTGCTTGTTTTTACGGACACCGTGCTTTCCATAATTCGACAGTAATTCATAAGCGTCCTCATATGTCGAAGCGCAAGTGTTCTCATGGCACTAAATAATGTGCAAGCATTCCCGCAGGGGAAGCAAGAGTTTTATACAAGGAAGTTCATGATTAAGATTTTGATTTGCTGCTGTACACCTTGAAACAGAGGGGCGTGGTGTATAGGCATGGGTGCATTGACACCTTTTACCGGATGAATGTGCGACGGCTGCTGTGGCACCCGGAGTTCAAGAATATTGCATCCCTTCAGACTATTTCCCCCCAATTTCTGCCATTTGTTTGGGTATTAACGGATAAGTAAGACACATCAAAACTGGAAACATGAGCTCCTACTCCTGTGATAAATTGAATGTACACAGGTCGCACGCACTAAGTTTATCTTTCCTTGGTGTCTGCAGAGGACCAAGCTGCTTGTGTCATACAGTCTTGCAAGCTGCATAGTTGCAAGGAAACTATGTGCGCTGTCATAACAAGAGTGAATTGAGTCAAATACGATGTGTTGTACTCGCGATTGTTGATATTGTAGAGAAGCCTCCGAACACTCAAATGGGTCGAACTCTCGAGTGCTTTCTAGTTGGTCTACCCAAAAAGGACGCCGCTCGCGCGGAGAGCCCGTGCTTGGCCTTTACTGTCGCCGTTGTGTATACTTGCTGTGTGCTGGCTAATAAACTGCCCCAACAATATGTAGTTTTCTCATTGGTACAGGATTCTGGGTTCAACGTTTGCTCGTCATGTCCGTATTTAAGTTGTAAATTGAAGCTTATTTTATAGATCGACACTTTTGCACTAAGTGGGTCTGTTCTTTCTATACAAATGTGCAATTAAAAAGTTCATTTTGTTTGTGCCGTTCATCTTACCGAGAAATCAGTCAGCTTAACTTTCGCCTCTTCAGAAAACACGAACAAAATTTAAAAATAAGATTAACAAAATTTTATGGCCACATTGGCTAAGCGGCCAGCGGACTTGAACAAAAAGGTACGAGCGCATTGCGCATGCATGCAAAGTGGGAAAGTAGGGATTCGGCATGCAAAGTGGGAAAGTAGGGCAACCCTCCTTCTCCCAATTTTCGTCCTTTCCCTATGTCTAGGGACCTCACCAGTAACGTCATGAAAGAAATTTTCTGTTCAACATTTATGTTTAGTAGGCTGCCCGGCAACCGCCAGTGGTATAAAAGTGGCTCTGCCACTGCCGAGAGGGAATACATAGGAGGTATAGGCAGTTTTCGCCCCCCGGTAGTCCTCTCAGAATTATCTAAAGCTGTTTTTTTTTAATTGCTTGGTGTAATAAATTACGCTTGTAGGAGACTTATTACATTTACCGTACTCGACAAACTTGGTTTGCATGCAAACTATGTAGACTCAAACTATAAATGTCTGCCATTTCTTTTTCCAATTTATGGGTGCAGTATATTTTGTAGTCATTCTCTGAAATTAAAAAAACAACAAGATTTTCTGGGGCACCACTTATATAATACAGCCAAACTATATTTTAATTACCCTGCAATTATTTCCCATTATGTTACGGGCATAATTACCTGAAAGTATGCATAATATACCAGTTAAATTCATTACACTCAAAGAAGTTCTAAAGACAGTCTAGAAAATATCTTGTAAGCGGCAAGTATCATGACAGTTACTGAATATAAAACAGTGCCTCGATTATGCTCCTGGCAGAATTGGCTGAAACGAGCTGGGCTGGGTATGGGCTGTATTTAAAAACACCGGGCCGGGCTCGGGCAGGCCGGAGCATGAAGTTTTCGGGCCGGAAAAGTCGCCCCGTGCAGTGCTCTACGCTGGATGACAGTGACAGCACGACTGCACGGCTCGAGCAGGCAATCGAGAGGGCGACACGCAAGTGCCATTTTTGTGTTTTGGTGCTTGAGGTTATCACAACTTGCCAGACTGCTGCTTGAAGTCACCAGGATTAGTACTGTAGACTGTTGCCAAGTTAGTGTCGATGTCGGTAGGTGCGCTGCAAGAAATTTGATTTTAATATCGAAATAAAACATCTTGTCAGCATTTCCCGAGCGTCGCACTTGTTGAGAGCCGTCTCTGTTTACAGGAGATTTGTATGGCAGAGCACAATCTCTTACGAAAACAGGTGTCGGCACACCTTTAAGGATGGATTACTCAAACTAGACTCCTTTTTACAACCTATGGTTTCCATCGCGTATATTTTTGTGAAGGGTTTATGCTGCTGTGTTATTGCAGTTTCTTCTTTTTTTTGGTACTTTTTTCTGTTTAGATCATGTACAACCGAGCGCTGGTTCAGCTGGGTCTTTGTGCATTCCGTCACGGAAACATTCGTGACGCTCACAACGCCCTGCTGGACATCCAGAGTGGTGGCCGTGCAAAGGAAATGTTAGCCCAAGTAAGCTTTCCAGGATCTCCCGTTTAGTGCATTGGTAATGTGACGAAATGTATCCTCTTTAAACCTTAATGCATATCGCTGGCTTTCTCAAGTGATCTTTAGTTCCATTTACAACTGGAGGAGTGCTAACAAAAGAACTTGATGCCGGAATCAAGCAGCAACCTTGTGCTGACACAAAAGGCTTGGAAAAGCTCATCATTGGTGGTTAAAGCATTTTTTTTTTGTTTCGAAAGCAAGCTCTTAGGCATAGCACAATATGGTGCTATATTCACTTCATGTAGACTCGTGAAGCGAGTGCCGACACTGTCCATACATCTAGTGATCAAAGGTTGGGTGGTCAGCGAGGTCATGGGCCTGTTGCATGGATTTGGTGAAGGCTGGGCAAGCCCATATCCAAGTGTGTTGACTTCACATAGATGAGCTGTCAATTGCTTATAGCATTCCATGGCACTTGCTCATGTTGCTTGGTTCTCTGTGCATTTCTTATGTGATAAAGTGACATTACCGACAACAGGGGCAAGTTCACTGGAACTACAGTTATGCATGGCTGTCAAGCTTGCGCATTGCAATTTCAATGCATGACGTTTGCCATATTTTGTGGTCTATGTGGATTACTCATGAGGCTACTAGTTATGAGTGGAGCATTTTATTCAAAAAGGTTTACAAACGAATGGGGCAGTATTCTACCTTGATGTTGTAGCTACTACATTGGGGCACTATCGTGGCGGGAAGGACAGGCTTTGACCTTCAGTCTCTGACGTACTTGCTACTGCTGCCCCATATCGCAGGGTCTTCTGCCTCAGCGTAAGGAAGAGCGTACGAACGAGCAGGAGAAGATTGAGAAACGGCGTCAGATGCCCTTCCACAAGCACATCAACCTGGAACTGCTCGAATGTGTCTACCTAGTGTCTGCTATGCTTCTTGAGATTCCCCAAATGGCTGGTAAAGTTGGTCTTGCTGACAACCAGTTCTTTCTAAAAAGGTTTCCTTGAGCACGTCTTGTCAAGTGGGCAAACCATGGCTAGTCCCATAGCCATAGGTCTAATGAGATTTCAACAAATTGTGATAAAAGACAGCATAAAGTATGTGAGTGATCAAATTTAGTTTTTATGCTTTGAGAGATCATAAATACACACAAAGAAACAAAGTGTTAATTGTAGAACATAAACAATAAATTTAAAAAAGTAAATGAAAGAGAGATGCTTGCTAATAGCTCACATACACAAAAAGAAATCAACAGAGGGAATCATGAAAGTGTGTTCATGAGACTTATTGCAAGGCAATAAAAAAATTCAAACACCTTCTGCAAGATGAATTGTAGAAGACATCAGAATTCAACCTACTATCTTCTGCAAGTAGTAGTGTTATAATGTTTGCAGAAATGTCAAAAGGAGACTGCATGCTCATTCATTTGGAGACTGCTTGCCAACTGTGAAAAAGAGCTCAGACTATGGGGCTTACTTTGGAAATCTGTTTTGGGATTTGCAGACTTTGTTTCTGGACGCTTTCTTTCTTTAATGCCTCATTCGCTTTCTAGCATAAGATTCTATGCCTTCGACAATGTGGGGTCTCAATATGAGAGAGCGCCACGCTCTTGGTGTGAACGGACGCAGTTGACATGGTTGGAACGAACCAAACAGCAGACATTTATTTAACTACTTTTAGAACGACGATATCGCCAGCCGAATTATAACATTCATAGTGATCAAAACACTAAATAGCCTTACACAATATTGCACAACACTCGCCAACATAACAAACACATGAACACACACAAGGCGGCTTCGCCAACGCTTGACATATTCGAGGGCCTGTGGCAGACGACCGGCGGTGCCGTCCACTGCAGACTCGCCTGTAGACAACCGTTCGAGGTGAACCGCCACCGGCCAAAGAAACCCGCTCTTTTTCTCCCGTGCCGCCACCAAGGCCTCCGCCAGGCTTCGCTGCCGGCACCATCGTTCTAACCATGATGATGATGGTGGTGGTAAACGCTCGCGAGAACAACGCCACCTACCACTCCATAGTTGTGACCTCTGAATGTGGCCTATGCGCGAGACACGTACGCCACGAGGCGGAAACAACTTTACAGGAAGGTTTTAGCACCCTTACAATGAGAAGCATGTTTTGGCAAGGTTTTCCAACAGTTTGGTTGTGTGCTTGTTTCTGATAAGTTAACGCCTTGTGGACAAGTTCCTAATGGATCCTGGTAGATGAGGTTAATAACATAAGAATGTGCTGCTGCTGCTGCTGTTATCAGTGACCGTTTGATAATCTTGATGTCATTTGCTTTTGGCTTGCAGCTCACGAACTGGATGGCAGGAAAAGAATGATCAGCAAGTCGTTCCACTACCAGCTTCGCAACACAGAACGACAGCCGCTTGTTGGTGAGTGGTATAAAAGGAATTCCTGGTTCATGTAGGCAGTCATTGTTCATTTAACTGCTATATTACTATAGGTTCTCTGAAAACTGTGTAATAAAGCAGCTACTCCTTAGTTTGACTGCTTGCTTGCATGTGGCCAGCGAGAAGATTCAGTAGCCTGACTTGTGCAGCATTACAAAAAATTGGCTTGTGCATTGAAGTGTCATACCGACATTGTAAAGTGTAAGTAAACATGGGTGGTTACAGCGGTAATGAAATGTAGACATGAGTGTTTAACAAATCAATTTTGTTTTAGCTTTATCACCATGGGTTAGATTGTTCTTATAAGAGTATTATTAATTGTTCGGTCATTTCAGTATACTAGAACTAGTGTAATAAGCTAAACCTGCTTATAACAAACCTCTATATATAGCAAATTCATCGATATAATGAAATTTTTCTATTCCCCGTTGTCACTCCATAGCAGCACATGTATTTGTGTCCTTTATGTAACAAAGTAACGAAAAGAGACATCCTCGATATAAAGCCTCGGATTTTGTCATTTGCATAGCCCGCACTTGGAGTTCTGCCGTCACGGGCCGCTGTGCCGCTCGCTCCTCAAGCACATACTCGCGGAGCAGCTCTTTAATTTGCGGAAACCGACCCTGCTGTGGCTCACTGAAGCCTTTGCGTGAAGCTTTGCTGTCGACAATCTTCTGCTTTTGTTTCCGCCGCTCCCGCACGCACGTTTCGGGAACGACCGCGATGCGGCCCGACTTCCGTCTGTTTCTGCACACGCGATGACTTTTCTTTTAAAAGCGGCATCGTGGTGCACTTGAGTTTTTGGAGTCGGCCCTTTCACGTCGTCGATGCTAATGCACTACTAGATGACGAACTCCTCAGCACACGTACGAAGTGCCGCACATGGTAAACACATAGGCAGAAATAGCCGACGCACCATGCCGACGCACGTAAGGGGCGGCCATTTTGGATTTGCGATGGCAATAGATTGACCGTAATTTTTTGTTCGCACTCGATTCTAACGCGCATGCGATTTATGAACTCGCTTAACCGGAAAAAAGGTGCGCGTTAGATTCGAGTAATTACGGTATGTTTTTTTTTCTTCTTTTTCAAACGTGGGCAAGCATCTCGTCACTGCCAAGGGGATGTCAGATTAGGCGCTGGTGGAAACTCTCCGAGACCACGGTTATCGGCTTTTGGTCATACAATCACCTTTGTAAGATTTCACCCGTGTTGCAGTGCACATTTTGAGCACTATGGGCAACAGCGTTCACGGCAGTGTGCCATAAATGATGCAACATCATAGGTGCTAGTGCATTATGTGATAGTTACCAGCACTCAGTGTGACCTCATCTGCAAAGGGCAAGGAAGAAGGGTATTTCTTTAGGTTTGGTGTGCTGCGTGAGATGCAGTTGTGGGGGGTTGCTTTGGTGCTGGGTGCATCGGGGTGGGGGGGGAAGTTTTGCATAGGTCTAGGTGGAATCTTCATGATAACTTGGTGGTTACGGCACATGACTGCTTATTCTTCATTCAGGTTGTGGGTTTGATCCCAGCTGTGGTGGCTACATATTGACACAGACGGAATGCGAAAATTCTTGCGTACTTAAATTTAGGTAAAGATACATTGGAGTAGGTGCAATTAATGTGGATACCCTTCAGATTATGGCAAGGCTCGTATTTGTATTGTGCTTTCGGTGCATGAATTTCTTGAATCGAAAATTTTTTGGGGGGGTCTATACTACTGCACTTTTCCAGAACTGGCGGTTGAGATATTGTAAGTAGAGGGATATGGCCAGCTCGAAACTGCCCTTACATTTTTGGTGGGTCGGTTATTAGCCATCAGAAGATATTGTCGCAGCCGCTCTCGCCTTGCTGCTGATGTCTGGTGTCGTAGCAGAGGCACAAGCTAAAGGCAGTGCAATCCCCGACTTCCTAACGGGACGACGCATTGCGCTCACCTGTTGCTACCTAGGTCCCCCCGAGAGCATGCGGGAGCACGTGGTGGCAGCCTCCAAGGCAATGCGGGTGGGCCGCTGGCGCGACTGCTTCAACTACATCATCAACACCAAAATGAACGCCAAGGTGTGGGACCTGTTCCACCAGGCGGACACTGTGCGTGCCATGATCGCCCAGAAGATCAAGGAGGAATCCCTGCGCACTTTCCTATTCACCTACAGTAGCGTCTACGACTCGCTCTCCATCGAAACGCTAGCCGAAATGTACGAGCTCAACAAGTCGGTCGTCCACTCCATCATCAGCAAGATGATCATTGGAGAGGAGCTCATGGTGAGTGTGCCTTTGTGTTCATGGCTCTTTCTCTCTCTCTGCAATGTGTCTTGTGCGATCTTTTCCTTCTTTAATTGACCCCAATAGTGCGTGCCAAAAAGTGTGCAGGTTGCAGGAATGTACCGAGGGTTAGGGGGTCAAAAGTTCTCAGGCCATTACCTCGTGTATTCTTGTGGCAGCGTGGCCTGGAAACTTTTGGCCTCCACTGTACCTTATTCGTTGATTTTTCTTTCACTCTGAAACATATTTTGTGTGTTTTTTCATTTGATTGACCCCAGCAGTGTGTGACGAAAAGTCTGCGTGTTGCAGCTGCTAACATTTCTGGGTTCTGAAATGATTGACATTAAGATGAAAAGAAAAAAAAAAGCATTTGCTTGATTTACATCCACAGTGATAGTTTTGAACACATTACTGGTCTGCACCTATAAGGGAGCTGGTAGTTAGTTAGGGCCATTTATATAGTTTATGGTAGTGATTCTTTATTAAAGTGTACATATGTGAAAAAGTACTGAAACTCTAGTAAAAATGATTAGAATTGCTGATTGAGGAAGCAGCTCATTGTTTGTTTTGTGCTGCTGAAATGCTGCAACCCACCTGCATCCTTACGGCAGTTGCTAAGCTACGACAACCAGGTTGTGGTAATTGCATGTATGCTGGTGAAAGCTCTTAACGCTTGTTGCTGTTGTGTGCAGGCGTCTCTGGATGAGCCCAACCTCATGGTGGTATTACACAAAACGGAGCCCTCGCGTATCCAGGCTCTGGCCTTGCAGCTCTGCGACAAGGTGACAAACCTGGTCGACCACAACGATCGCCTGCTCGAGATCAAGCTCGGCTCCTTCTTTGGTCGGGGTGCAGGTATGCATAAATTAATGTAATCTTCCTTACACCTATCCCTTGAATGGGCTAGCACTTCAATTCGTTACCATTTATTCATTGTCTTACCAAGTACAGTGTGTTGAGAAATGTGAAAAACTATTGTTGCAGGCCTTCAAGGATTCAGGGACTCTGGTTACCAAAAGGATGGCTATGGCCAGCGGGAGCGCAACTGGGGTATGTGTTTAATTTTCACACTTTGCTGTCTTCATTGCTGTCTTCACTCTTGTATAGAGCTGCTAATGTTGTGCGTAAATAGTAAATTGGCCTTGCAATGTTTTTTGTCTGCATTCTGCAGTGATTGAGTGCTCAGTAGTGTTGGATACTGAGATCAACTGAAAAAGAATTATAAAAACTGGTGCATGGGAAAGTAAAAGTTTTTATTCCTCAAAGTTCAAAACCCCGCATACGAGGACAAAAAAACGCATTCTCTTTCACATTTCATTGTGCGGCTGATGTCCATGGATGGTTGCAATTACCTACTGGGTGTTTCTAACAGAGACGTACCGGAAGTCTCGCCTTATGGTGGCCATTGTACAGTGCACCTAGTGTTGTTTTTATATTGTTTTTAAAATTTCATATTTAAAGCATTGTGTATCTGGGGAAATATAAGAAGTGCTTTTATAACTTTTAGTGCACGGCAGTGTGGCTTAGCTGTGACCATCTGAATATTACTGTAAAATCCCAAGCGATCGCTTCCCCTCCCCCTCCCTCTTACAGTCAAAGATAATTTGACAAGATGTTGGGGGTGCTCAGGCATAGATTGAAATTGAAGATGGCAAAAGAGCCGCTAAGAATAACACGGGCACACCCACGCTCCTGATGAAATGCTTTATTGAATATGCACGCATTCAGTGTTTTCGTTTGCTCTCGTCGGGCAAATAAAAGGAGTAATGAAACTGAAAATTTTGGTAGGGGAGAAGAGGCCGCACGTTTGAAATTTCCCGAAGAAGGAAGGGGGCTCTTGCTTGAGATTTTATAGTTGATTCAACTCGTGTCAAACCAATCGGAATGCCATGTCATTGCTGTCACTTCCACGTGAGGGAAAAGTCTCTTCTGATCCCAGCAATGGTGCCCATGTGCTGCTGCAGTCCAAAGTCAAAATGGTTTCCTTGTTTGAGTAAAATTATAAGCTTCGTTTTGGTGCTGCCATTTGCGTTACAATATCGGTGCATTTCGCAATTCCTGAAGCGGCGGCTAACATGCTTCATTTGTGTCACTGGGTCCGTTTAAATGAAATACTTGGTTAATTATGTTCTGCTATGTGTGATATGCTATTTACCTACATGCAAACATTGATAGTTCCGGACATGCTGCAGGGCCAGTTCGTCATTACGTGCAAACGATGCCAAGATTGAATGACGCACATAGACACACGACAGTCGCAAGGTTTTGCGATATCTCTGTCATCTCTCATTAGCGCTCTGGTACATTGGAAGCCATGCAAGTTAAATATTGCACGATAATAGTTAAAAACCTAAAAAACGCTGAAAGCTGAAATCTCATTTCTACTCTTTTACAGGCCGAAGACAGAACCAAAGGAACTATTGAAGAGGTGGTTCTTATAATTATTGTTTGCTAAATAAACTAAAAGGTCCGGCCTGATCAGTGCATTGCGTCATTTCTTTACGTGCTCTAAAGACGTCTCGTGAAGCTTCTCAAATGTAGTAGTCACCTGCTAATGATGAAAATGCTATCTATAATTTATCATGGTACTTCTATCCAGTTAACTACAGTAACTTCAGCTACAGCGTCTAACTACAGCAGCCTCCAAATAATTCAAGCATAAAGGAACCCCAGGTTTTCAGGTTTTTGTTAGAATTATCCGACAGATATGACTTGGGACAACATATCGATTCGTGTTGTGATGGAACATATTGTATACATTCTGGAGGCCTTGAAATGTGGAGACGCCCCGCCACGGTGGTCTAGTGGCTAAGGTACTCGGCTGCTGACTCGCAGGTCGCAGAATAAAATCCTGGCTGTGGCGGCTGCATTTTCGATGGAGGCGAAAATGTTGTAGGCCCGTGTACTCAGATTTGGGTGCACGTTAAAGAACCCCAGGTGGTCAAAATTTCCGGAGCCCTCCACTACGGCGTCTCTCATAATCATATGGTGGTTTTGGGACGTTAAACCTCACAAATCAATCAATTGAAATGTGGAGATTTATGCAGTGAGAGAGGACAGAAGTGGCATGTGTTTTAATTGTTGTTTGTCAAAGATAGCAGCAACGTATTAGGTCTGATTTCCACTAAAGCTTTAGAGAGTGAGTGCAGTGAAGGATAAATAGGTGGAGAGAAATACAAACGGAGAAATAGATAGAAGGAAAACAACAGAGGAAAAAAAACAGGTGAGAGAGCATTATAGACAGAGAAAAGACGTGGAAGAAAAATAATGGGAGAAAAAGATTGAAAGACAGAAAAGGAAATAGACAGAGAAAAAGAAATAGACACATGAAAAGAAAGAGAAAAAAAAAAAGAGCGAGCATAGCCATACACAGTACACTGGAACCTCGTTATAACAAAATTTAATCTTACATGAAAATCAGTTTATCAAGAAATATGTTACAAAGGTATATTCCTAACACTGTTTTTTGCAAGACTATTTTTAATTTACTTCATTATAACCTAATATTTCGTTATATCTAGATTCGTTATATTGAGGTTGGAGAGTGTAGTATAGCAAAGGGCGGAAAAGAGAGAGGTGAGAGTGTAAAAGCCTAGAGGAGCCAAGACTGGCTAGGTGCCCACCAGCTTCTGCCGTGTCGCAGCCTCCCGCGCTAATTTTTTTGCCCTTACTTCTTCCTTCTCAAAGTACCAGGGCAGCTAGTTCAGCCACTTTAGTCACATTTAGGTTGGCAGTCAGCTTCATCTGCAGCTGTTAGTAATATAAGCACAGATGTGTTCGATGAGAAGTGCAAATTCAACTGATACAGACAGCGAGCAAAAATTTTTTCTGCATGTAAGATTAATGATTATCGATGATTGTAAATTGGTGAGCAGGGCAGTACATATTTTTGGGCATGGACAAGCGAAAGAGTTGACCTAATTTACACAATAGAGCATTAGTGAAAACGTAGTGGGTCAACCAAAAATTTGAAATTTGTTTGAATTAACTGAAAGTTTGGGTTGTCACGAGGGCTACTGTAAAGGCTTGCTGGAGAATTGTGTGAAATGCCGATCGATTTCGCCATCGCCATCGCAGCATTGTCGGAACTCGAGGTCGATTAATCATTTCTAGCTTGAGCAACGACGGGCCTCAATTTTACAATTCCAGCATGTGAGCTGCTGAAGTTGAGTGCATAGACTTGTGCAGGGTTTCCCATTAGGGGCGGTGAGGGATTGAAGCCTAACCGCATCCCGCCCATGCCCGTGCTTCAAAGTTCGGAAGAAAACAAGCTTTGGCAGTGGATGCAAAAATGAAATTAATGCTATGTCAGTGGCCCTCGGTCGCATTATACATGTCCGTTGTCCCTAGGTATGTGGGGTCTGCCGAATTTTTCATTCCAAAAGTCTGGGCGTGCAAACATGGACACATGAGAGAATACACCACAAATGCCTTAGTTTCCTGGTGTCGTTGATGGTTTCTTGGCTTCTCTTTTGTGTTTGTGTGCTAAGACTTTGAAAACTTGTTTATTTGGTAATTGGATGAATAATATAAGATTTAATGCACTTAATCAGCTTTTTTTGCAGATGATAGGTCATTAAGTAGATTTCAAATAACTGCATTAGAACAAAATGTATGAGATTCTTAAACATATTAACTTATTTTCTAGAAATGTTTGGCAAATTTGCTTTACGAAGCACAAAAACAATGTATATGGCAAGATTGCTGGAAAGGTGGTCCAGCCAAAGATGTGATTTATTTTGTTATAATGTTGTTCACCAATTTATATTTCTCGATAATCATTAATAGTCCACAGGACAAAAATCTTTTACTCCTGAATGTATGCATTTATTTTGCATTCGAGGTTTATTGAAAACAGTCATTAGCATCACCAGCTATAGACCAACTCTGACAGTTCTTCCCCTTGATTTACAGTAGGTTTGCCTCCTACTGGAGATAAATGGCTTTGCTATATTACTTTGTTTTTACGCAATAGCGCTAAATAGCTCGTTTTGCAGAAATTCTAGTGTCGGCGTCGTCGGTTGAGAGTGAAAAATCATATTTACGTGACCGAAAAATCATCATCTTTGCGTGATCGAAAAATCTAGGAAGATGCAAATAAAATAAGTAATAAAAAAATTCTGGGTCCAAGTGGTGATCGAACTGGGTCGTTGGGGTGGCAAGCGGGTGTTCTGCCACACAGCCACGGCTCTCTTTTTTTTCTTAGTAGTTACATGATACGTACACCAGGGATTTTTTTTTTCTGGTGGCTGCCCTTTTTTACTCTCAATGTGAAGCTCTCGAATTGTGAAGTCGTCATCAGGTTGGCAGATGTGCTGTTGGACTATTTTGAGTACCATAAAATAGTTGTATGATTTCAATAGACCGAATCGCCGGCACAGATATTGTCGGCATCAGGAAGGGGGCAAACTGTCCAGGCGTTTTATGCGAGCAATTGTATTTGTACTAGTACCTTCGTCTCTGACAAGATGGCTTTCTTCATTACAGCTTAAATGCCCTTCTAATGTAGCTCTTGCTGAGTTTGACGGATGTACTTGATTCGCTTCCTTGCCACAGAGCTATGCAGAGCTACACCATGTCGCTATATTGTAAAAGCGATAGGTAAGTTGTAGATGAACCCGTCTGTAAATTGAAAGAGTAGTGTTGTAGCATGATTTAATGGACAATTTTGCAGACAAGGAAGCGGCTTCTTTGGTTGGGAGAGGGCTTGGTCGTGGCTGTCGTGCAGTGGTAGCTCTTTGGGAAGAGAGCCAGGCTTTGCTTTTCATAGTTGTCCTCTTTAGTATTCAGAATCTGAAAAGAAAGGACAAAGGTGCAAGCGATTGGTGTTATCTCCCGGTAAGAAGTTTACTTATTGGTTGGTTAATAAACGTTACTGGTGATTTTCCTGTCTTAAATGAATAAAGCAGTACCAGAACAAAATCTTTTACCTCGTCCCCCCCCCCCACCCTTCCCATTTTTTTGTTGTAAGTAAAGGCTTGGCGTATCAAATGCAGTAAAGGTACTGCGTAAGATCACAGTGTATATAATAAGTCATTGCAGCAGCTTTGCTGCAGCTAGTTTTCTTCTTGTTTTCAAAGCATCAGAGTACATCGAACTAAATTAATGCAGCAGCTTTGTTACAAATAGTTCCAGGATTGTTTTCCAGAGGTTATACTGTGCCCTGATGTTGTGAGGCAGGTAGTAATCAAGTGGACCACTCTATACTGCTACTTGTAAAGACAAGCGAGCCGGTGCGAGCGGCTGAACGTTGGTTGCATTATGTATATCACAGGTGATCACAGTTTAATTGCATAGCTCAAATTGGTTTCAAAAGCAGCGTATGTTATGGCGCTAAAGATAAACGTGTGTCAAATGTGTCAATACTGCCGGTGCTCTGTTGCCCGCCGAACTGAACCGTCATGCTTGTCGTAAAGGGTCGTCGATAGCGTGCATGGCTGCATACTGTTATTCGGCAACTATTTGCGACAGTGCAGGGGAGTTCAGGGTTAGCTGGGCGGCGTGCCACGCGATGGCTACAACGCTTCAACGGTGGAGAGGAAGAAACGGGTGGCTGATTCGAGGCATGCTGGACAGTTGGCGCGCACTATTCTACTGTCTCTAGGCGGCGTAGTTCTGTATTCTGTATCGTGCGTGCCTGTACTTTAGCGTCGACGAGGTGTTGTATTGCGATAACGGTTATATAAACACTCTCAGCATGTTTTTGCGTCACCGTGATGTTGCGCATAAAGTCCACATTGATGACAGCCACACGCATCGTATGTCCAATGTGCGAGTGAAAGCAGCGTTAGTGCAGGCGATGAACGCTTGTCTAGCGAAAGCACGGCGGCCGTATTTCGTCATTTGAAAGACCCACGGGACAACCAAATAGGCTCCGCACTTTACCATGTGTGGTCGCGCTTGCTTACAGGCATTGCCAGGCGGCTTATATTTTAGCGCGAGCTGCGTGGTCTTGCCGCTCGGTTTGCGACTAAGTGATAGCACGAAGGTCGCTTTGCTCGCTGCAGCTGTGGCCCTGCCTCGGTAGTTTAGTGGCTAAGGTCGCGGGACCGAATCTTGGCTATGGCGGCTGCATCTTCGATGGAGCCGAAAACGCTGTATGGCCCGTGTGCTCAGATTCGGGTGCATGTTAAAGAACCTCAGGTGGTCGAAATTTCCGGAGCCCTCCCCTACGGCGTCTCTCATAATCATGTGGTGGTTTCGGGACGTTAAACCGCACATATCACTCTATCAATTGCTGCTGCTGTCGTATTTCCTTACGCTGCTATTTTGTTGAGTTATGCCACATTGCATGCTACGGGAGTTAGCTGCAAGCGTTGCTTCGTATGAAATTCCAAGTCTCTCGACCGCTCCAAAGGACGAGGGGAGCAATGCTGAGTAGCACCCTTCCCCCGAAGCCGCAGCCATACAAAGTGCTGCTACGTTTAGGCGGCCTTACACCGTCCCGCTATATGCAAATTGCCTTCGTAGAAACCGCATGCTGCTTGACTATATGCCCACTGGCCCCAGTAGAAGGTTCAGTATAGCGCCTCGGTCATCCTTTGCGGCAGCTGGGAAACTTTGTTATATTGGTGTCTGAGAACTGGCTAACACCTCCCTGTCCTTCCTATTTTAATCCTACTTTGTTATATTGGAATCACGGTCGTTTTAATGAGGTTCAGCATATTTAATAACTGTAATAGTTCGTTATATCGGGAATGAGTTGTAAGTTTGCCACATTGATTAACGACCTTTGTTATAACGAAATTGACGATTTAACGAAGTTTCAGGACATATAATCTATACGTCCACAGAACAAAATGTGTCTTTGATATCAATGCAAACAAGCACATTTATCCGTGATTTCAATACATTGAGGTTTCACTGCCACCTTGAGGAATCCAGGACAGTGCTTTGAAAGTTCTGCTGATGCCAGTGGTCGTATGGTTGACTTGCTCGCGCTTTTTGTGAACTCGTCTTACAATTCGTGCGCCGTGAGATGGAGAGACGACTGATGAAGCGGCGTGTTTGCTAGCAGCGGCTTCGCGGAACTGATGCTATACTGAATTATCTATTTGTCTTCAGAGAGATGGAGAGCGAAAGCGGCGGGGGTGGTGGCAGTGGAAAGGCGACCTTCCGATTCTCGCCTGTCACCTCTCTGTCACTCACCCCAACATTACTAGAGTAGATTCAGTTTTCAAACCGCCACTGCACTTGCTAGGTGCTGGCGCTGTAGTCGGAACGAGCTTCAGGACGCGGCGCACCTGACTCGCTGCTGTAGCAGACATGTTGATGCTTTCTGGCAATGCGCCGTTGTCCTTATCGCCCTTCCGCAGCTATCGTGCCGCTGTTTGGTATTGTTGTCTGATCACGTGTCGTCTATTCATTCGGGTGTGACTGCTGTGATATTTGTGTGCGAACCATGCCAACTTGCTGCGTGCCTTGTGCACTAGCAGATGTCCGCAAGAATGCAAGCAGTTAGGACGAACATTAAATAAATGCGGAGCATTTCTCAGTCATACGATGTCGCGCTTTGGCGTCGGCGTCGGCGTCCACGACCCTACTGCCCATGCTCGGCTCGTGCCGGACCAGGAAGACGCTCGCAAAACTGTCGCTTCAGGTGGGTGTTCAGCAAGCAACGCATGCGCAGTTGGGGTGCGGACCTCTCCCCCGTACTCCTCTCCCGCGAACGTGGGCGGTGTGTATATAAGCGGCGGAGCGCGCGTTCGTAATTCAGTCAAGGGCGTCTTGGCTTTTGCTTGACTTGACGCTTTGCTTGACTCTATCAGCAAGCCGAGCATGGAGTTGCGGACCTCTGCCTCGAACGCAGGTGTTGTGTATATAAGCTGCAGAGCGTGCGTTCGGAACTCGGTCAAGGGCGTCATTACTTGGCTTTCCAATACGACGACCAATCAATAAATACACGCTTTAACCTTACACTCCTTGCTTTCGCTTCTCCTTCTTTCAACAAATAAGAATAACAAAGAGGGAACAGTAACATTTAAGCATTCCCAAACCATACCCAATCATGCAACATTCACGCAATATCCCCCCCCCCACTCTGCGAAGCATTTTTTAGGCTCTGTCAGACATGAGCATTTCCTTAACGTTGAAATCAGTTCTATGTGCGGACAAGGAACTAACAACGAAGTCGAGAGTGTGCGACCTTCGCTTTGATTAACAGGCCATTAAAAATGTACGTTTTGGATATTAACATTCACGTAATCGATGAAAAAGTGGTCAAAATCTCACGAGATACGCTTTTGCGTGCGTGTGTGTGTGTGTGTGTGTGTGAGTGTGCGTGCCTGGTGTACGGCACCACCCATCAGACACTATAAAAACTATGCTTAGCAGCACTTCACGTGTCAATAAAGAACTAGACATGCTCGGCGGAGCATTGTTCTGGACTATTACGGCCTGTCTGTATGTTTCCTGACTCGCATAAGATGTACTTAATTACACCTGGTGTTACTGAACTTAAGGATAACTTGGGGCAGAATTTATTGAGTAGACGTAGACAAACCAAGAAGTGAGAAATTCTTTCCAATTTTTGTTTCTGATATGTGTAAAAATAGGTTTTTTCACCTCCTTACTGCATATTTTATAGAAGTGACCACTCATTAAAAACAAGGGAAAATATTTGTAGAACAAACGTATTGCAGAACTCTTTTTTCTCACACAGGCTTACCCCGTGGAATCAGCGACCGCAGAAAACTGTGCAGTGCCGCACCGAAATATTGTTTAGAGAATTACTGTTAGGTATATCCACTACGGCATCGTCATATGGTGGTTTTTGGACATTAGACCCCACATATCAATGAATACTGTTAGATATACAATGTTTAAATGAGTGAAGTGGTACCTTTTGTTCTGCTTGGAAATCCAGTGAATGGGCACTTAAAAGTTTATTAGATGTCACCGTTAATAATAACTGTGTGTGGGGTCTTACATCCCGAAACCGCGATATGATTATGAGAGACAGGGAGTAGTGAAGGGCTCTGGAAATATTGACCATCTAGTGGTCCTTACCGCGCACTGACATCGCAGCAGTGCACGGGCCTATAAGCGTGTCAGCCTTGGTTACTGCAGTAAAGCATACTGTTTTTGTGCCCAGCAATGCATATAAGTGTCTAAAAATACGTTTAAGAATGCTGAGATAGCACTATCAAGTGAACAAATGCTTGTGCGCTGAGCAGACCACGCCGCGCGGGCTAGAACCCGATGCGACGGTTTCCACCATCAGGCAGGATGGATGGATGGATTGATTGATTGATTGATATGGCTGTACCCTTTAGATCGGGCGGTGGCTAACGCCACCAAGCCGTAATACTTAGTGAACCAATAACTAGATTTATTTTTTTTCCTTTAAATAGTGAGGTTGGTTAAGGACTATTACTTTGCAGTGAAGGGTTTTCACTCGTGCCTTGACTTTACCCACCAATCAGATAACTTCCTTCTAGTTAATTCTACCCGCTTAAAGTCTATTTTGCCCTCCCTGTCCCTAAAGCCCAGTGCAGCAAGCACAGAAAAGGCGCCATCTACGGAGCACGGTGGGAGTGGACAGCTTGCCAACTGAATCTATTCGAACTCGCCCCGAAAATGGCAAAAAAAAAAAAAAAACCTGGCCCAAGGTTAGCAGTACACCCCATCCTGCTCCATTGAAGGATATTGCTTTCCGTCAAGTAAAAACGGAACTATAATGCATGAAGCAAGCACCTCCCTTCATCGTTTGTTGCCAGAAGCATAAGCGGACAGTTCTTTGTCGCAGCAGATCGATCCGTGCACACGGATAACGTGTCTCGGAAATGCTTTGCTTCATATCGGGAAAATCACAATGCCTTAACAGCTACGCCCACTTGTCGCATTACGGAGCGTCCTAATCGTCGCAAAGATTTCATGTGTTGGCTGTAGCTTCTAGTACAGGCATGCGCAAAGTGCTGGCGCATGCTGGTAACGACACAGTGCCCATACCACGCTATCATGCCGTGCGATGGAAGAAGCGGCACTGCAACTGTACCGCTGATTCTTGAGGGCGAGTTGTTGCGCTACGGGTCGGGCGAGCTACGCAAGTGTCCGGTGGGGGACCGGCCTTCATCCTCGCTAACTTGATGAGCGGGTTAAGCCAAAGCCGATTTACGCATATTGAATATGCTGCTGTTGCAGCGCCTTTCACACGGCTGAATGCGACTGGGGTCTATGCTTCTGCGTCTAGCTCGCAAGACACGAAGTTACGTTAGCGCGCTGTGCAAGCGCATACCGTTGAGTTCTTTTGGAGACGACGAAAATGGCGCTGAGCCATGCTCTCGCAAGGATTGCAGAAGAAGGTGCTTTGTTTTCTACTTTCTCCAGAACCACAACAGATGACGACGAAATGCATTGCGGTAAGTGTGTACTGTCGTGTGCTCACTAACAAGTGTCCGAGTGAAATACACATTTTATTTGAAAAAAAAAAGATATATATATATATATATATATATATATATGCATGTGGTATAAGCCTATAGATGACAACCTCGCCGGTCGAGGCCGGAAAAGCTAATACAAATCATTTATCGGTCTTTTTGACATCTCAGGTTTACACTTCTCATTTGTTTAAGTAAGTATAAGCGATAATGTCATTGCTAATGAAATCGGCCGTTACATTTTGGACCCACTTGAAGCGTAGTTGTAGACACAGAGAAGGAGAGAACAAGTGGTTTTTTGCATGTTTTTCGACACGAGATAGAGATGCCAGTGGCATTCACTGCCGTGATACTTGGCTGCCATGTTGACAGGAGGCTCATCTACAGATTGGGAACAATTTTTATGCTTAAAGAGTGTTGGTCTCACGACAGTTATCCGTAGTTAAAAAAGAAAACTTTGAGTGTAGTTAACACCCACTAATCAATCCAAAGGCACAATGCACGTGATGAATATTTAATAAAGCATGCAAGTTATACCTATTATAAAACCAGCTTTCCATTTAGTGGGCAGCGGCTCCTCCCTCTTAGAAACTGTGCCTTTAAGGAAAACTGCGTCTTGGAGACAATTGGCAGCCGATTCACGAAGTGAATTCTGATGATAGACCAAAGCCAAGTCCTAAGGTTCATAATGTCTACGTTGAGCTCGCCGATAAAGGACGGACGGATGGACCGAGGGACGGACAAACACATTCATGGATGGACGCACTGATGGGCGCATATATTATATTATAAAACATATACACAGAATAATGGACAGATGCATGGACGGTCGGACAGACTGTTGGACGGTCTAATACTTAAACTGTATGCGTGTCAGGAACCCTCTACGTACGGCATATGTAACACCTGCGTTTCGGTTGGACGGGAAGCTACGACAACGACGGCAGTCAACGGACATCGTACGAGCCCAAGGCGCTTCGCCACTAAAGAAAAAAAAAAACATGGCCCGGATTTGCAGTTCGAATGCTGGCAAGGCGACGCTGTACTCACGGCAAAAGTTCGTTTAGATGGTTGTGCCGAAGTTGCGAAAATAAGATCTAGAGCCCTTGTACTGAGGCGAAGAGCAACACACCTACATACCTTGAACCACGGAAGATAACAGGATGGCCGCCGCAGCCACGAAGGCCACCAGGGCGAACGACAACGCCAGCACGGGAGCAGTCGAGTCCAGGGTGGTGCCGTGATCTAGGGGAAGAGGCCTCGGTGGTCTGCACAAACGAGTTCAAATTTTAAAACTTGATTGGGAAAGAACAGTGGATGCTGCTTGTAATGAAATACCTCAGCGTTTTTGAAGTGACAGCTTCTGCGACACTGTAAAGAAAGATTAAGAGCTCGGCAGAAATATCTTTTTAAGAACTTGTTGGGGCATCAACTATGCAATGCTGTCCGGTGCAAAAGTTTGGGGGGGGGGGGGGGGCTTGACTTCAACTCCCTGCCTAGATGTTCTCATTCCCTCTTCTCACAATCGTGCTCGGACGGTCGATGAAAATGTTCGTTCCACTGCACTATTTCCGCAGGCGACTGAGAGGTCGCCTTGGTTTAACTGGGCAGATTGTTGCGCTTCCATATAGTGAGCAGGTCGTACTCAAAATCGTCAAACATTTGTTCTAAACACACATTTGTCTTTGGCTTTTCGCTCAAGGTAACCTTCAAGGTGACTTGAAGGCAGTCGAAAACATGGGCTGAAATTATTTTATGCTTAATGTAAACTACTAGGAGCAGAGTCATGACGCCCCCACACTGTCTTGCCAGAGTTTCAAGAAGCACACGCATTTGGCACCGTCAGATGTTCTGCAGGCATCACCTTCATGTGTAAGGTAGTGGGTGAGCCTATACTACTTAATAAAATGAAAAAGTGGAGTTTAGACGCTACGGTGAAATTTCGCTTCCTCTAGAACTTTGTGCATGCCTATGCTCCTGCTGACTACAGAAATGCCATCGTTCCCCCTCGCCTAAAGGCAGCAATGGCTGACCTTGTGCTTCCGGAAGCTTTTCAATCTCGCTATCTCGAGCTTTCAGCGCGCGCTTCGGAAGTTTCCCGGTGGTTCTGTTAAACGATAATCATCGCATTTAGCATCGAAGTCTGGCTTCTAGTGAAAAAAAAAATACAAGGAAGCCTTGTTCTGCCTAGTGAGTTTAATGTCCTGAGGACCAAGGTGCGCTGTTCAATCGCTGATACAGGAATCACGATTCAGTGAGTCTCGATGAGGGAACGTCGTTGAACTACATCGCAAACTGCTTGGATTGAGGCGTCCTACACTAATAAATAATGAATACGTGCATTTTGCACTCACCTCTTAGTCTTCTTTTCTCTCTTACTCCTGCCCGGTTCCTCGCCCATCGAGCTTTCCACCCTGGCTGGGACACCGAGCTGGGAAATCTCTATTGGTGGTGTCGAAGGTCCCGGAAATGCTTCCACCACTGGCCAGTCTATGCGGGTCACGACGGGCGGACTGTCTTCTCGCATTTGAGTCGAATGCTCCGGCGGCTGCGCTTCGGTGACCATAGTGGCACTGAATTCCATCGGCACAACGGCCACTAGCGTATCCGGAGAGAAGTCGATGGTCAGCGCGTGGAGTTCCGCGTGGATTGAGGCCAGCGGTGTAAGAAAGTCGATTTCGCCGACGGTGGTGAAAAAGTCGGGGTCGTCTGAATACGAGAACGCAGAGTACGCGACGCCATCTTGCACCGCGACCACTGGGCTGTCCCACGTCGGTCGTCACCAGAAGTACCCATGTCGGAGGGACAGCTGTCGCTGAAAGCGGAGCGGCGTGTTCCACAGAATGCGCTAAGTCTGGTGCCACTACGGCTTCGATGACGGGACCGTGATCCAGCGAGTGTAGTTCCGATAGCTCGATGCTGACCGCATCCTCGGTTCGCGCTTTCGGCGCCTTCGAAGACGGCACATTGGTGAAGTGCGACTTGGTGTGACTCTCGTAAGGGAGCAACGCGGATTGTTCGCTCTTCGTCGCGGTTTGAGTGATTGCTGTAGGTGACGTATCACGCCGAGCGTCGTTTTCTTTTGGGGCCACATCGGCACTTTGCTCTGAGCGGGGCTTCTTTGGCGGAGGTTCGAGTTCTTCTGGCGACACCCTCAATGTATCGCCGAGATTCGACCTGGACTGGATCGTCGTTTCTTTCGTAGGTTGTGCGCCTTGCTCTGCAGTTGACGCAAAGGTGCCTCCGAGCGTTCCTTCAGGCGTCCTCTGGCCATGCACTTCCGGCATTAATTCCGATTCTCGTTGCTGCACTTCCTTGGATTCTTGGGGTATTTTTTCAGGAATCAAGGAAACCCTGTCGCTGTGCTCTGGTTGTATTGTAGCTCGCATTTCACTGTCAGACGCGCTTTGTCCGTGTTTAGCACCACGAGACACTTTTTCGTATGATATTACTCCAGCGAACTCTTTTGGAACACCATCTACCAACGTTTTCACACTCGGCCCTGTTGAATGTGCTTCAGGTGTGGCGACAACTTCACCAGATGAAGCTTCAGTTAGTTGCACAGTTGATGGTTTCAATATAATCGCGACTTCAGATTGTTGTTCCTCACACTGGCTGGCACGACGTCCTTGTGGCTAGTACTGGGGCTTTCTTGGTCTCGGCCGATTGACTGACATCTGGTAAGTGCGTTTGTTTTACACTGCCATCACTTGCATATTTAGTGGCAAGACTTTCTATGGAAGTTGCTCCCACTGGCCCTTCCGATGATCGTTTCATGCTTGTCTCGGACCCAACTCTTTCGGGCAACTCAATCATCAGCTCAGATGAGGCTGATATTTCTTCTAGTTCAACCGATTGTTCAGGCATATGGTGACCTTGTGGGCTAGTTCTGAGAGGGGAAATGTACTGTTTCGATTTAGGAATGAGGGCTTCTTCAGATGTCAAGTCAGTCGACTCTTCATCTTGTGGCTTCGTGACGACCTCGACCTGTGCTTGCAGTTCCTCGCGTTTTTTATGCGGTACTCGTGAAGTAGGCACAGACGCCTCTTCACTTTTCACCGAAGGCAGCGTAAGCGTTTCCTGTTCTTGAAGTAGTTGAGGAACCCGTTCATGTCTTTCTGTGGTGGCAGAGCTCGACGTTTTCCAAGACTTTTCGACCGCTTCTTCGGTTGGTGCTTTTGACGATGAGTCGAACTCGATACCCTGAAATGTACTTTCGGATCGTTGGCTCGCTAGTTCCTGTGAATGTTGAGAGGTTTCAAGATCACTTGACCCAGCAAGCTTTCGGTGTTGCGCAGCCATGGCCTCATCACTGCTACGTGCAGATATTTCTCGAAATGTCCCTTCTGCTAACCCCGAGGCTGGAGCTTTTGTGATCTTGTTTACATCCGAACACGCTCCTTTCTGATAAGCTGTTTCCAATGAAAATTCTTCCGTTCCTCGGGATGGCTCCGCGGTGCTACGATAATCCGCGCGGCTACGACATTCCACTTCAATTAGGATGTTTGCTTCTTGATATGCCGTTTCTGCTAATGATGTAGCAGATGGGGGTGCTGCAGTTTCGAACTCTGATTCGACTTTCTTGGACCACTGGCGTTCTGAGCTTGGTAATGAGAACTCGTCGGTCGTCGTTGCAGATGGTTCCGCAGCAGCCTGATTTCGCGTACTATCGTGTTCTCTCGCTGCAGAAAGAAACACGTCATCTGACGTCACTTCACTTGACCCCAAGCCTCGTGGCTGCGGCAGAGGCCTTAAATGCTTGTACGGTGCTGTGGCCGATTCTGCGGTTACCGCATCAGTGGGCCGAATATCTGTCATTGCGGAGGAGAACGCGTCGTCAGACGAAACATCAGTCCAACCCTCGCCATGCCGTTTCGTGACGCCCTGAAAGCTCGCTTCCTTTCTGTCTTGTTCCACGACCAGAGCGGCAGGTAACGTTCCATATTGCTCTTGTTGCGGCCTTGCGTTAGGTTCGATTTCTAGAGCCGTCTCTTCAGTATGGTCAGAGGTCCCTTTCTTCGATTGATTGAAGACCGTCTTTGCGTGGTGACGGTCTACGATCTCGCGATGTTTCGTGTCTTCGCAAAATTAGCTCCGTTTCCTCAGACGTTGCTTGCGACTGTTCAGTCAGTTTTGACGATTTTGTAGCGTGCTCGTAGTCCGTAGACATGACGGTGGCTAGACTGTGTGCGGCTGTGGCAAATAATTCTGTAGACGTTGCGTCTGCTAATTCGTCGTAATGTTGTTGCACGGGTGCGCTCGCGCTAGGGCGTGTTCCGGTAGTAAGGGCAGGGCCATTCCGACGTGTCCTGCGATGCCCCCGCGGTGGTGGTTTTATCAAATGTACCGGCGGCATTCTACACTACTCTCATGCGCGAAGGAATAGTCCGGAAAAGTTAAGGACGACTCGGTGGCAAGCGTATCTTGAGCCTGTAGATGCAGATTTATTGTTTTCCGGTTCCAGTTCGTGTTCTTCCTGGAGCAAGCCGTCTGAATTCTGACGCGCGAACGTGACCTGCCAATGATTCAGCTGCATAGAACCCAGACCCGTAATTTGTTGTTTGTTCGTTAGCGGCAGCAGACGTTCTTGTGGCTCCTTGTCTAGTTAGGTTTTTACTGGTTTCAGGCTGCGCTACGGTAAATGATTGTTGATCGTACAACGGCGACAGGTCAGGAGTGACGCTAGTCGGGTGAATTGGGGCCGGCGCAGATTTGACAGTCGTTCCAGTTTCTATGGATTGAGGCTCATAAAGATAGTCTAATTTGTACTCTGATGGACGAACGTCATTTGCGTTGGCAGGCATTACTCGGTGCACTCGCTGCTTCTTTTTGTTGATCCGTTATTCTACCCACAGACTTTGAAGTTTCGCGACGAGCTTCTGACCTAAAAAATTCCGGTACGTACATGTATTCTAGAAAATATTTTGGAGGCTGTTCGCATTCCGGTGTTGCGACTGGCAAATTAGACTCCTCAGCCGGTCCAGCTGTTGACAAATCATCGGCTGTGTACGCGTGTGTCAAAGCAGCGGTCGCAGCTTGCCCGGCTTTTTCCTTCATAAAATCAGGTATATACAAGCACTCTAGTTCGTACCGTGGTGACGGCGCCACATGAACTTCGCCAGGCAGCGGTTTTGAGACACCTGCGTCGGCCTGGCCCAGAAGCTTTTCATGTTTCATATCTGAGCTAGATAACTTTACTTCAGGTTTGTCGAATATGTGCAGTTCTTGTGGTGGGTTGTCCTCCGAATCAACCTTATCCTTGTCAAATTTATCCAGCGGGATACTCTCGTTGATATCTTGGTATGCCGATTTGCCTTTAGACGCCTCTTCGGTCACCACGTCCTGTTCGATAGCAGCGAGTGGTTCCAGCGCGGAACTTTCGCCGGAATACATTTGGTAGCTGGAACTACCGCGATGAATAGGGACTGGCTCGAGCACTATCTTCTTGTAAGCGCGGTGCGGCTCTGGCGAGCTTGACTTACTACGAGACACTGGTTCGGGACTCAACAGAAGGCACAGTATGTTTGAAGTCGGGTGTCGAAGCATCGTCAAGGAGTTTGTACGTCAAGGAACAAGGATGCACAATGAACGGCCCTTCAGGAACTTCGGGATTCTACCTGCAGTGGACTCTCCTTCGCTAGCTGTGATTTCCTTGAAGCTGTGCTTTAGCGAAGACAATTGTTCGTCGGAAGAAGCGTGCTTTCTGGAAGACTCGATGTGACCCTTTTCTTCAAGTGCACTGCCTTGATCGTGTTGCTTAAGGGACTCCTTCTCGTAGTTCTGCTGACGCTTGTGTTCCGTAGTTTCTTTCAATGTGGGCTGAGGTGCCGTGTATAGTGTTGAACCTGAAGCGGCTCTATCCTCAGCGGAAGCCTGAGCAGTCGATTCCGTCGGCCGTTGGGTCCCGCACTTGCTAGCAGTGACTGAGGCTGGTGAATTTCCGTCCTCGTGATCTAGCTGGTCTTCGCGCCTCGACTGCTGCATTCCACGACGGCTTCGCCTTTTCCGACTGACGCTTCTGGGTAGTCATCCCATCGGTGCGATGCCGCTGCGCTTCCTCTCCGGAAGACTGTGGACTTATAGGAAAGTCAGCTTCTTCCACAGATGGTGCGTCTGAAACTGAGCGCAGCACCGTCATCTCAACAACATTCCTTGGGCGGGGAGCGGCGCCTTTCGCACCGAAGGTGTAGCGGGTGGTCACGACCTCGGTCTCCTCGGCAGACGGAATGTCTGCCATGTCAGCCGCCTTCATAACGGTTCTAGCATCAATCTTCCGCGGTGGCGATCCGATGCCCATCGGTGGGTGGAAACCCAACTCTAATTCGTCGACTGAAGGTAGTTCATCCACGAAGTCTCTCTCTACAGGCCGCGAGCAAGGACTGCGCGTTCGCTTCTGGCGACCTGCTTGAGGCTGCTCTTGGTCCGTTGCAAGTGGAACAAGCTTTCCTGCTTCTTCCTCGGTAGCGGTGGGCTCGGGCCGCAACGAGGCAATCATTTCGGCCTCGACAACCTCTAATCTCCGGCGTTCAGTCTCGCTCAAAACCTGCTTCAGGATTACGTCATTTCGGATAGAACTTCTGACAAGCTTCTTTGACTGTGGGTCTCCGTCAGTAGACTCCCCCTCTTGGCTGGCTTCGAGGGCTTCAAGATTTGAAAGGTCTCCTTGACGCACGTCTCCTTTTTGACGTGGGTCGTGACGAACCGATCGTCGTCCATGCCCGACCCCTTTTTCTTTTCTTCCTGGGAGCGCGATTCATCGATGCTTGTCGCAGAATACGTACTGCCTTCCACGTTTGAACAAGCAAGAGGGCACGGACTCGCCGTACTGCATCTCTTCGTCCCTCTCGCTTCGAAGTACAATCGTCCTTGTTATAAATTCGGCAGACTTGTTTTCGTCGTCCGAGTTTTGACGAGAAGCAGCTGATGAAAAGTCTTCCGACGCTATGGGTTCGATGTATTCAAGTTTCTCTTTCATATGAGTAATCTTCTCCGTTGTTAAGACGTCGAGGCTATCTTTGGAAGTATTCGTCTTCCGTCCCACAGCAGAAGTCTTTGACGAAGTTTCGTCGTATGCCCCGTTCTCTTTCGTCGACGATAGAAGTCTCTGAAAAAGCTCGACCGTTGTGACATCGCGAAGGATTCTTCTCGTGATGGCGTCAGCGGGAATTGAGAATGAGCTAACGTCGGATGACGATGAGCTACGCCGCACCTTTCCGGCCGAACCTTTCCCTGCTCCCGACAGCTGTTGCTCTGGAGGAAAAGGCAGCCGGTCAAATTCCAGCTTTATTCTTTCGAGGTCGGCATCGCAGGGAATTTCAGTTTGCCCGAAAGCCTCAGTGAATCGAGAAAGTAGAAAAGTCCGTTTGTGATATCATCTTGTAGCAAGCTCGGCTGACCTTTTATCGATTCGGCAGTGACCGGTATCTGAACAAGCGAAGTATTCACAGTTTCCTCCGTGCTTGACTTCTCGGCAATTTCCTTTCTCTCTGCCCTGCTTGCAGCAACCGACAAGCTAGACTTCGAATACCCTGCGTCGCCGGGGACCTCTGCGGTGGTAGGCATTTGCTTCGCTGTTTCCATGTCAATATACTCAGTGCTTTCGATCACAGGTGTTTTTTCGTCACTTGAAGATATGTGCGGAGCACTACTACTTCCAGAAACAATGTGATCTGGAATGCTGGAATCTCTTAAGTATGAGCCATGTGTCCTAGATACCTGATCAACGCTTCCCTTTGTGGCTCGTTCCAAATGGGTGCCGTATTCTGCCTGATCTTCTCGTGTTCTTGGACATTCGTTCAGTGGTTCCTGTACAATGAAATCGGCAGCAGTGGACCATTCTGCTTCATACCCTCGACAAGGAAGTACGTGCTTTACAGCCGGCATGGCACTTTTAGTATAACATGGCTTCACTTCTAGAGTAGCAGGCAGTTCTCGCTTCATCAAGTCTGGCACGTAAAGGTACTCTGGTTCGTAAGGTGGAGGCTCTACATAAAGCACCCCGGCAGGCCTCACAGCCTGTAACGCTCCTTGTGCTACTTGAGCTGTAGCTGCTTCCGATGGTTCTCGTGTCATAAAGTCGGGTGTATACCTGTATTCCATATCGTAGTTTGGCGGTAGCACTTTCGCATGCTCAGCCATTTCCGGCGTGCAAACTTGATGATGTTGTGCCCTCTCCCTCTCAATTGGTTTTACACGAGGTTTCCTGTAAGCTGGATCTGGTACGTAGGAGAACTCAAGTTCATAATCAATAGGTATTGTATGCTTTATTGCCGTCACCGCAGCTTCTATAGCGACTGGTTCCTTTTCTTTTGCAACACTACTGGGCCTCTCTCGAGAAAAGAATTCTGGCACGTAGAGGTACTCTAGTTCGTAAGGTGGAGGCTCTACGTAAAGCACACCGGCTGGTCTCACAGCCTGGAGAGCTCCCTCCTGCGCTAGTTGAAGTGGAGCTGCTTTCGACGGTTCTCGTGTCATAAAATCTGGTATATATCTGTATTCCAATTGGTAGCTGGGATGTCGGACTTTCGCATATTTAGTCACTTCCGGCTTAGAGACTTCAGAAGGTTTGGTCTTCTCCCTCTCAAGTGATTCTACATGAGGTTTCCTGTAAGTTAGATCTGGTACGTAGGGGAACTCAAGTTCATAATCAGTAGGTATTGTATGCTTTATTGCCGTCACCGCAGCTTCTATAGCGACTGGTTCCTTTTCTTTTGCAACAGTAGTAGGCCTCTCTCGAGCCAGGAATTCTGGCACATAGAGGTACTCTAGTTCGTAAGGTGGAGGCTCTACATTACGCACACCGGCTGGTCTCACAGCCTGGAGAGCTCCCTCTTGTTCTACTTGAAGTGTAGCTGCTTTCGACGGTTCTCGTGCCATAAAATCGGGTATATATCTGTATTCCAATTGGTAGCTCGGAGGTCGGACTTTCAAATATTCAGCCACTTCCGGCTTGGAGACTTCAGGAGGCTTGGTCGTCTTCTCCTCAAGTGCTTCGGCATGAGGTGTCCTGTAAGTTAGATCTGGTACGTAGGGGTACTCAAGTTCATAATCAGTAGGTATTGTATGCTTTATTGCCATCACCGCAGCTTCTATAACGACTGGTCCCTTTTCTCTCACAACAGTAGTAGGCTTCTCTCTAGCAAGGAATTCTGGCACGTAGAGGTACTCTAGTTCGTAAGGTGGAGGCTCTACATAAAGCACACCAGGTGGTCTCACAGCTTGGAGAGCTCCCGCTTGTGCTACTTGAAGTGTAGCTGCTTTCGACGGTTTTCGTGTCATAGAATCGGGTATATATCTGTATTCCAATTGGTAGCTCGGAGGTCGGACTTTCAAATATTCAGCCACTTCCGGCTTGGAGACTTCAGGAGGCTTGGTCGTCTTCTCCTCAAGTGCTTCTGCATGAGGTGTCCTGTAAGTTAGACCTGGTACGTAGGGGTACTCAAGTTCATAATCAGTTGGTATTGTATGCTTTATTGCCATCACCGCAGCTTCTATAGCGACTGGTCCATCTTCTATAGCGACTGGTCCTGTTTCTCTCACAACAGTAGTAGGCTTCTCTCTAGCCAGGAATTCTGGCACGTAGAGGTACTCTAGTTCGTAAGGTGGAGGCTCTACATAACGCACACCGGCTGGTCTCACAGCCTGGAGAGCTTCTTGTTTAGCTATTAAAGAAATAACTTCTCCCGATTGTTCACGTGTCATAAACTCTGGTACATACATGTATTCCAATTGATAAGTTGGAGTATATACATTGGCATGTTCAGACACTTCAAATGAGAAAACCTCAGTTCTTTCTGCTTTCTCTTTCACGCCATGTTCTACGTGAAGTCTACGTGAAATATCTCTTGCATCTGGTGATTCAACTTGATAACCAACAGGAAGCGTTGGATGTTGTGTGGTTAACACAGTGGCTTCTTCAGTGGCTACTTCCTTTTCTTTTACACGAATGGTAGTTGGTCTCTCTCTCGCCATAAATTGTGGCACGTAGACGTACTCTAGTTGGTAAGGTGGAGGCTCAACATAAAGCACCCCGGCTGGTCTCACTGCCTGGAGTGCTCCTTCTTGCGCTACTTGAGGTGTAGCGGCTCCCGATAGTTCAGGTATCATAAAGCTAGGTATATACCTATATTCCAATTCGTATCTTGGAGGTTGTGTTTTGGCACATTCGGGGACTCCCTTTATCGAAATTTCCAGAGGATGCGTCTTCTCCCTCTCAAGAGATTCTATATAAGGTTTTCCGTGGGCCTGATCTTCTACGTAGGGTAACTCAACTTGATAACCAGGTGGAGTTGGGTGCTTTACGACCGTAACCGCCGCTTCTATAGTGACTGGTTCCTTTTTTCTTACAGGCACAGTAGTAGGCTCCTCTCTAGCCATAAATTCAGGCACGTAGGGATACTCCAGTTCGTAGGGTGAAGGCTGAGCATAAAATGCACCGACAGGTTTCACAGCCTGGAGTGGTCGCTTCTGCACTACTTCAGGTACAGCTGCACCCGACGGTTCACGCGTCATAAAGTCGGGTATATACCCGTATTCCAATTCGTAGCTTGGAGGTTGGGCTTTGGCATATTCAGCTAGTTCCGCCTTAGAAATTTCGGGAGGTTGTCTCTTCTTCTCTGGTGCTTCTTCATGAAGTTTCTTGTAAGTTAGATCTGGTATGCAGGGGAACTCATCCTCATAACCAGGTGGTATTGCACGCTTTATTGCTGTCACTGCAGCTTCTATTAGCGACTTGTTCATTTTCTCTTAAATTGGCAGTGGGAGGCTCCAATTGTGCTATAAATTCAGGCACGTAGATGTACTCGAGCTGGTAAGATGGAGGCTCAACATAAACCACACCGGCTGCTCTTGCAGCCTGGAGAACTCCTTCTTGCGCTGCTTGAGCTGTAGCTGCTCCCGACGGCTCTCGTGTCATAAAGTCGGGTATATACTTGTATTCCAATTCGTAGCTTGGTGGTAAGGCTTTCGCATACTCAGCCACTTCAGGCTTGGAAACTAGAGGATGCTGTTCCTTCTCCATCTCATGTGCTTCTACATGAGGTTTCCCGTAAGTTAGGTCTTGTTCGTAGGGCAACTCAACATCATAAGCAGGTGGTGTTGTATGCTTTATGACCGTCCCCGCAGCTTCTATAGGGACTGGTTCTTTTTGTTTTAAATGGACAGATGGAGGTTCCACTTTTGCTGTAAATTCAGGCACGTAGAGGTACTCAAGTTCATAAGGTGGAGGTTCTACATAAGGCACGCCGGCAGGTCTCACAGCCTGTAGCGCTCCTTGTTGTGCTACTTGAGCTGTAGCTGCTCCCGATGGCTCTCGTGCCATAAAGTCGGGTATATTTATGTATTCTAATTCGTAGCTTGGCGGTAGCAATTTCGCATACCCAGCCACTTCTGGCTTGGAAACTTGAGGGTGTTGTGCCTTGTCAATTTCATGTACTTCTACATGAGGTTTCCCGTAAGTTAGGTCTTGTTCGTAGGGCAACTCAACTTCATAAGCAGGTGGCGTTATACGCTTTATGACCGTCACCGTGGCTTCTATAGGGACTGGTTCTTTTTCTTTTAAATGGACAGTTGGAGGCTCCACTTTTGCCTTAAATTCAGGCACGTAGAGGTACTCAAGTTCGTAAGGTGGAGGCTCCACATAAACGACACCGGCAGGTCTCACAGCCTGTAGCGCCTCTTCTTGTGGTACTTGAGCTGTAGCTGATCCCGATGGCTCTCGTGTCATAAAGTCGGGTACATACCTGTATTCCAATTCGTAGCTTGGTGGTAGCACTTTCGCATACTCTGCCACTTCTGGCTTGGAAACTTCCGGAGGTTGTGTCTTCTCCATCTCATGTGCTTCTACATGAGGTTTCCTGTAAGTTAGGTCTTGTTCGTAGGGCAACTCAACTTCATAAGCAGGTGGTGTTGTACGCTTTATGACTGTCAATGCGGCTTCTATAGGGACTGGTTCTTTTTCTTTTAAATGGACAGATGGAGGCTCCATTTTTGCCTTAAATTCAGGCACGTAGAGGTACTCAAGTTCGTAAGGTGGAGGCTCTACATAAACGACACCGGCAGGTCTCGCAGCCTGTAGTGCTCCTTGTTGTGCTACTTGAGCTGTAGCTGCTCCCGATGGCTCTCGTGCCATAAAGTCGGGTATATTTATGTATTCTAATTCGTAGCTTGGCGGTAGCAATTTCGCATACTCTGCCACTTCTGGCTTGGAAACTTCCGGAGGTTGTGTCTTCTCCATCTCATGTGCTTCTACATGAGGTTTCTCGTAAGTTGGATGTTGTACATAGGGTGACTCAACTTCATAAGCAGGTGGTGTTGTACGCTTCATGACAGTCACCGCGGCTTCTATACGAACTGGTTCTTTTTCTTTTAAATGGACAGTTGGAGGCTCCACTTTTGTTTTAAATTCAGGCACGTAGAGGTACTCAAGTTCGTAAGGTGGAGGCTCCACATAAATGACACCGGCAGGTCTCACAGCCTGTAGCGCTCCTTCTTGTGCTACTTGAGCTGTAGCTGCTCCCGATGGCTCTTGTGTCATAAAGTCGGGTATAAACCTGTATTCCAATTCGTAGCTTGGCGGTTGCACTTTGGTATACTCAGCCACTTTAGGCTTGGAAACTTTCTGAGGTTGTGTCTTCTCCATCTCATGTGCTTCTACATGAGGTTTCCCGTAAGTTAGATGTTGTACATAGGGCGACTCAACTTCATAAGCAGGTGGTGTTGTACGCTTTATGACAGTCACCGCGGCTTCTATACGAACTGGTTCTTTTTCTTTTAAATGGACAGTTGGAGGCTCCACTTTTTTCTTAAATTCAGGCACGTAGAGGTACTCAAGTTCGTAAGGTGGAGGCTCCACATAAATGACACCGGCAGGTCTCACAGCCTGTAGCGCTCCTTCTTGTGCTACTTGAGCTGTAGCTGCTCCCGATGGCTCTTCGTGTCATAAAGTCGGGTATAAACCTGTATTTCAATTCGTAGCTTGGCGGTAGCACTTTCGCATACTCAGCCACTTCTGGCTTGGAAACTTGAGGATGTTGTGCCTTGTCAATTTCATGTGCTTCTACATGAGGTTTCCCGTAAGTTAGGTCTTGTTCGTAGGGCAACTCAACTTCATAAGCAGGTGGCGTTGTACGCTTTATGACCGTCACCGTGGCTTCTATAGGGACTGGTTCTTTTTCTTTTAAATGGACAGTTGGAGGCTCCACTTTTGCCTTAAATTCAGGCACGTAGAGGTACTCAAGTTCGTAAGGTGGAGGCTCTACATAAACCACACCGGCAGGTCTCACAGCCTGTAGCGCCCCTTCTTGTGGTACTTGAGCTGTAGCTGATCCCGATGGCTCTCGTGTCATAAAGTCGGGTACATACCTGTATTCCAATTCGTAGCTTGGTGGTAGCACTTTCGCATACTCAGCCACTTTAGGCTTGGAAACTTCCGAAGGTTGTGTCTTCTCCATCTCATGTGCTTCTACACAAGGTTTCCCGTAAGTTAGGTCTTGTTCGTAGGGCAACTCAACTTCATAAGCAGGTGGCGTTGTACGCTTTATGACCGTCACCGCGGCTTCTATAGGGACTGGTTCTTTTTCTTTTAAATGGACAGTTGGAGGCTCCACTTTTGCCTTAAATTCAGGCACGTAGAGGTACTCAAGTTCGTAAGGTGGAGGCTCCACATAAACGACACCGGCAGGTCTCACAGCCTGTAGCGCCTCTTCTTGTGGTACTTGAGCTGTAGCTGATCCCGATGGCTCTCGTGTCATAAAGTCGTGTACATACCTGTATTTCAATTCGTAGCTTGGTGGTAGCACTTTCGCATACTCAGCCACTTCTGGCTTGGAAACTTGGGGATGTTGTGCCTTCTCCATCTCATGTGCTTCTACATGAGGTTTCCCGTAAGTTAGGTCTTGTTCGTAGGGCAACTCAACTTCATAAGCAGGTGGTGTTGTACGCTTTATGACTGTCACCGCGGCTTCTATAGGGACTGGTTCTTTTTCTTTTAAATGGACAGCTGGAGGCTCCACTTTTGCCTTAAATTCAGGCACGTAGAGGTACTCAAGTTCGTAAGGTGGAGGCTCTACATAAACCACACCGGCAGGTCTCACAGCCTGTAGCGCTCCTTCTTGTGGTACTTCAGCTGTAGCTGATCCCGATGGCTCTCGTGTCATAAAGTCGTGTACATACCTGTATTTCCAATTCGTAGCTTGGTGGTAGCACTTTCGCATACTCAGCCACTTCTGGCTTGGAAACTTGCGGGATGTTGTGCCTTCTCCATCTCATGTGCTTCTACATGAGGTTTCCCGTAAGTTAGGTCTTGTTGGTAGGGCAACTCGAGCTTCATAAGCAGGTGGCTGTTGTACGCTTTATGACCGTCACCGCGGCTTCTATAGGAACTGGTTCTTTTTCTTTTAAATGGACAGTTGGAGGCTCCACTTTTGCCTTAAATTCAGGCACGTAGAGGTACTCAAGTTCGTAAGGTGGAGGCTCTACATAAACGACACCGGCAGGTCTCACAGCCTGTAGCGCCTCTTCATGTGGTACTTGAGCTGTAGCTGATCCCGATGGCTCTCGTGTCATAAGGTCGTGTACATACCTGTATTCAATTCGTAGCTTGGTGGTAGCACTTTCGCATACTCAGCCACTTCTGGCTTGGAAACTTCGGGAGGTTGTGCCTTCTCCATCTCATGTGCTTCTACATAAGGTTTCCCGTAAGTTAGGTCTTGTTCGTAGGGCAACTCAACTTCATAAGCAGGTGGCGTTGTACGCTTTATGACCGTCACCGTGGCTTCTATAGGGACTGGTTCTTTTTCTTTTAAATGGACAGTTGGAGGCTCCACTTTTGCCTTAAATTCAGGCACGTAGAGGTACTCAAGTTCGTAAGGTGGAGGCTCTACATAAACGACACCGGCAGGTCTCACAGCCTGTAGCGCCTCTTCATGTGGTACTTCAGCTGTAGCTGATCCCGATGGCTCTCGTGTCATAAAGTCGTGTACATACCTGTATTTCAATTCGTAGCTTGGTGGTAGCACTTTCGCATACTCAGCCACTTCTGGCTTGGAAACTTGGGGATGTTGTGCCTTCTCCATCTCATGTGCTTCTACATAAGGTTTCCCGTAAGTTAGGTCTTGTTCGTAGGGCAACTCAACTTCATAAGCAGGTGGCGTTGTACGCTTTATGACCGTCACCGTGGCTTCTATAGGGACTGGTTCTTTTTCTTTTAAATGGACAAGTTGGAGGCTCCACTTTTGCCTTAAATTCAGGCACGTAGAGGTACTCAAGTTCGTAAGGTGGAGGCTCTACATAAACGACACCGGCAGGTCTCACAGCCTGTAGCGCCTCTTCATGTGGTACTTCAGCTGTAGCTGATCCCGATGGCTCTCGTGTCATAAAGTCGTGTACATACCTGTATTCTAATTCGTAGCTTGGTGGTAGCACTTTCGCATACTCAGCCACTTCTGGCTTGGAAACTTGGGGATGTTGTGCCTTCTCCATCTCATGTGCTTCTACATGAGGTTTCCCGTAAGTTAGGTCTTGTTGGTAGGGCAACTGAGCTTCATAAGCAGGTGGTGTTGTACGCTTTATGACCGTCACCGCGGCTTCTATAGGACTGGTTCTTTTTCTTTCAAAGGGACAGCTGGAGGCTCCACTTTTGCCTTGAATTCAGGCACGTAGAGGTACTCAAGTTCGTAAGGTGGAGGCTCTACATAAACCACACCTGGCAGGTCTCACAGCCTGCAGCGCTCCTTCTTGCGCTACTTGAGCTGTAGCTGCTCCCGACGATTCTCGCGTCATAAAGTTGGGTATATATCTGTATTCCAATTCGTAGCTTGGCGGTTGCACTTCGGTATACTCAGCCACTTTAGGCTTGGAAACTTCCGGAGGTTGTGTCTTCTCTATCTCAAGTGCTTCTGCATGACGTTTCTCGCATGTTAGATCTTGTACGTAGGGTAACTCCACTTCATAACCAGGTGATGTTATACGTTTTACGACCGTCACCGTGGATTCTACAGCGATTGGTTCCTTTTCTTTTACATCCACAGAAGTAGGCTCCTCTTTCGCAATAAATTCAGGCACGTAGAGGTACTCTAGTTGGTAAGGTGGAGGCTGAGGATAAAGCACCCCGGCAGGTGGCACAGTCTGCAGCGCTTGCTTTTGTGCTACTTGCGGTATAGCTGCTCCCGATGGTTCATGTGTCATAAAATCGGGTATATACATGTATTCCAATTCGTTGTTTTGAGGTTGGATTTTCGCATATTCAACCACTTCCGTCTTGGAAACTTGAGGATGTTGTGCCTTCTCCATCTCATGTGCTTCTACATGAGGTTTCCTGTAAGTTATTTCAGGTGTGTAGAGGAACTCAACTTCATAACCAGGAGTTCTTGTATCTTTTATGGCCGGCGCCGCTGCTTCTAGAGCGAGTGGTTCCTTTTCTCTTACAGGGCTTTCTCTCGCCATAAATTCTGGGACGTAGAGGTACTCTAGTTCGTATGATGGAGGCTCAACATGAAGCACTCCGGCAGGTCTCACAGCCTTTAGAGCTCCCGTTTTCTCCACCTGAAGTTGTACCAGTGCCGATGATGATTTACCACGTGTGATGAATTGTCTGATATATTTGTATTTCATTTCGTAGCTTGGTGCGTTTACTATGGCATGCTGAGTGGTTTCGAATTGAAAACTTCAGTATCCCCGGTTTTTTCATCACACGTGTTTCCACATGAGGTAGGCATGAAATATTTGGTGCATCGGAAAATTCATAACCAAACGGAGGGATTAGATGAACGGTTGACACAAAAGCTTCCTCATTGACTGCTTCCTTTTCTCTTACAGGCACAGCAGAGGGACCCTCTCTCGTCATAAATTCTGGGACGTAGAGCCACTCTTGTTGGTACGGTGGAGGCTCCACGTAAAGCACACCGGCAGGTCTCACAGCCTGGAGAGCTCCCTCTTTCAATACTTGAGGCATCGATATTTCCGATAGTTCCGGTGTCATAAAGTCGGGTATATATTTGCATTCCATTTCGTAGATAGGAGGTTGAGCTTTGACATATTTAACCACTCCCGCCTTTGTTACACCGGGAGGTTGTCTCTTCTTCTCTAGTCCTTCATTTAGTGTCCTGTAAGTTATTTCTGGTATGCAGGGGAACTCAACTTCATAACCATGTGGTGTTGTATGCTTTATGACCTTCACATCGCCTTCTATAGCAATTGGTTCTATTTCTATAACAGGCAAATCAGTAGGCCTCTCTGTCGCTAGAAAGTCTGGCACGTAAATGTATTCTAGTTCGTAAAGTGGAGGCTCTACATAAAGCACACCGGCTGGTCTTACAGACTGAAGAGCTCCCTGTTTCACGAATGGAGGAATAGCTGCTGCCGATGGTTCACGTGTCATGAACTCTGGTACATACATGTATTCCAATTCATAGCTCGGACGTCGAACTTGGGCATATTCAGGCACTTCCGTCATCGAAACTTGCTGATGATGAGTCTTCTCCCTCTCAAGTGTTTTTACTTGAGGTTCCTTGTAAGCCTGACCTTCTACATAGGGTAGCTCAGCTTCATAACCAGGTGGAGTTGTATGCTCTTTTGCCTTCACCGCGGCTTTTATAGCGATTGGTTCTTTTGCTCTTAGAGGTACATCAGTAGGCTCATCTCTCGCCATAAATTCAGGAACGTCAAGATACTCTACTTCGTAAAGAGGAGGCTCTACGTAAAGTACACCGGCTGGTCTGACGGCCTGGAGAACTCTCTCTTGCGCTAGTTGAGGTACAGCAGCACCCGATGGTTCACGTGTCATAAAGTCGGGTATATACCTGTATTCCAGTTCATAGCTTGTAGGTTGGACTTTCACATACTCAACCGATTTCGGCTTGGAAACTTGAGGATGTCGTGCCTTCTCCATCTCAAGTGCTTTTACATGAGGTTTGCCGTAAGGTACATCTTCTATGTAGGGTAACTCATTTTCATAGCCATGTGGTGTTGTACGCTTTATGACCGTGACTGTGGCTTCAAGAGCGATTGGTTCCTCTTCTCTTACAGGTAAAGCAGTAGCCTCCTGCCTCGCCATAAATTCAGGCACGTAGATGTACTCCAGTTCGTAAGCTGGAGGCTCTACATAAAGCACACCGGCTGGTCTGACAGCTGGGAGAGCTCCCTCTTGAGCTACTTGGCGTATAACTGCACTTGATGGTTCACGTGCCATGAAGTCGGGTATATACCTGTATTCCAATTCGTAGCTTGTAGGTCTGACTTTCGCATACTCAGCCACCTCCGGCTTGGAACCGTGAGGGGGTCGTGCCTTCTCCATCTCAAGTGCTTCTACATGAGATTTCTTGTAAGTTAGATCTGGTAAGTAGGGTAACTCAACTTCATAATCAGGTGGTGCTGTATGCTGTATCACGGTCGCCGTAGCGCCTGCAGCAACTGGTTCCTTTTCTTGTACAGGCACAGTAGTAGGCTCCTTTCTGACCATAAATTCAGGTACGTAGCGGTACTCTGGTTCGTAAGATGGTGGCTCAACATGAAGCACACTGGCTGGTTCGACACCTTGGAGCACTCCCTCTTGGGCTACTTGAATTGTAGCTGCTTCCGACAGTTCACGTGTCACAAAACCGTGTATATACCTGTATTCCAATTCGTAGCTCGGAGGTTGGACACTCGCATATTCAGCCATTTCAGGCTTGGAAACTTGAGGAGGTTTTGCCTTCTCCACCTCATGCGACTCTGGTTTGCCGTAAGTTAGATCTTGTACGTAGGGTACCTTAGCCTCATGATCAGGTGGTGCTGTATGCTTTATGACCGTCACCGCAACTCTTGTAGCGACTGGTCCATTCTCTTGTTCAGCCACAGTTGTAGGCTCCTCTCTGGTCATAAATTCAGGCACGTAGAGATACTCCAGTTTGTAAGGCGGAGTCTCAACATGAAGCACACCGGCTGGTCTGACAGCGTGAACAGCTCCCTCTTGTGCTGCGTAAAGTTTGCTTGCTCCAGGCAGTTCACGCGTCATAAATTTGTGTATGTACTTATATTCCAAATCTGAGCTTGGAGGCTCGACTATCGCATATTCAGCCACTTCCATCTTGGTGAGTTTAGGAGGCTTGGTCTTCTCCAGTGCTTGTACATGACGTTTTCTGTAAGTTGGATCTGTTACGCAAGGAAACTCTTTTTCATAACCAGTAGGTTCTATATGCTTTGTTACCTGTCGCTGCACCTGCTATAGTGACTGGTTCCCTTTGTCTTCCAACAGTAGTAGACCAATCTCCCGCCAGGAACTCTGGCACGTAGAGGTACTCTAATTCGTAAGGCGGAGGCTCAACGTAATGTACACCGGGTGGTCTGACAGCCTGATGATCTTCCTTTTTCGCTAATAAAGGAATAGCTTGTCCCGATGGTTCACGTGTCATAAACTCTGGTACATACATGTATTCCATTTTGTAGCTTGGAGTGTATACTTCGGCATGTTCAGGCACTTCAAATTTGGAAACTTCTGTCTCTTCTGCTTTCTTTTTCACGCCTTGTTCTACTTGAAGTTGGCGTGAAACATCGGTTGCATCTAGTGATTCAACTTCATAACCAAAAGAAGGCGTTATGTGTTGTACGGTTGACATGCCAGCTTGTTCAGTGACTAATTCCTTTTCTTTTACACTAATGATAGTTGGTCTCTCTCTCGCCATAAATTGTGGTACGTAGAGGTACTCTAGTTCGTACGATGGAGGCTCAACATAAAGCACACCGGCTGGTCTTACAGCATGGAAAGCTCCCTCTTTCACGATTGTAGAAATAACTGCTCCCGATGATTCATATGTCATGAAATCTGGTGCATATATGTATTCCGATTCGTAGCTTGGAGGTCCACTTGGACATATTCGGGCACTTCCGTCTTCGAAACTTGCAGAAGATGCGCTTTCACATGACGTTTCGAGTAAGTTAGATCTGGCACGTAGGGGAACTCAACTTCATAACCAGGTTGTATGGTATGCCTTATTGCCGTCACCGCGGCTTCAATAGCGAGTGGTTCTTCTTCTCTTACAGGGACAGCAGTAGGTTCCTCTTTCGCCATAGATTCAGGCACGTAGTGGTACTCCAGTTCATAAGGTGGAGGCTGAGCGCAAACCACAGTGGCTGGTCTCCCAGTCTGGAGAACTCCATCTTGGGCTGCTTCAGGTAAAGCTGCTGGCGATGGTTCACGTGTCATAAAGTCAGGTATATACCTGTATTCCAATTCGTAGCGTGGAATATGGACTTTCGCATAATCAGCCACTTCCTGCTTGGAGACTTCAAAAAGTTTGGTTTCGTCCCTCTCAAGTGCTTCTACATGAGGTTTCCTGTAAGTTAGATCTGCTACGTAGGGTAACTCAGCTTCATAACCAGGCTGTATGGTATGCTCCATTGCCATCACCGCGGCTTCTAAAACGAGTGGTTCTTTTTCTCTTGCAGGCGCAGCAGTAGGCCCCTCTTTTGCCATAAATTCAGGCACGTATTGGTACTCCAGTTCGTAAGGTGGAGGCTGAGCGCAAAACACACCGGCTGGTCTCACAGCTTGGAGAACTCCCTCTTGCGCTACATCAGGTAAAGCTGCTGGCGATGGTTCATGGGTCATGAAGTCAGGTATATACATGTACTCCAGTTCGTAGCTTGAAGGTCGGCCTTTCGCATATTCAGCCACTTCCTGCGTTGAGACTTCAGAAGGTTTGGTCTTCTCCCTCTCAAGTGCTTGTGCTAGAGGTTTCCTGTAAGTTACAGCTGGTACATAGGGTAACTCAACTTCATAACCAGGTTGTATAGTAGGCTTTATTGCTATCACCGTGGCTTGTATAGCGACTGGTTCCTTTTCTTTTACATGCTCCGCAATAGGCTCCTGACTTTTCATGAATTCAGGCACGTAGAGGTACTCCAGTTCGTAAGGTGGAGGCTGAGCGTGAAGCACGCCGACTGGTCTCACGGCCTGGAGAACTCCCTCTTGCGCTACTTCAGGTAAAGCTGCTGGTGATGGTTCACGCGTCATGAAGTCAGGTATATACCTGTACTCCAATTCGTAGCTTGGAGGTTGGAACTTTGGCATATTCAGCCACTTCCGGCTTGGAGACTTCAGGAGGCTTGTTCATCTTCTCTCAAGTGCTTCTGCATGAGGCGTCCTGTAAATTAGATCTGTTACGTAAGGGAAGTCAACTTCATAATCAGTAGGTATTGTATGCTTTATATCCGTCACCGCAGCTTCTATAGCGACTGGTTCCTTTTCTCTTACAACAGTAGTAGGCCTCTCTCTAGCCAGAAATTCTTGCACGTAGAGGTACTCGAGTTCGTAAGGTGGAGGCTCTACATTAAGCACACCGGCAGGTCTCACAGCCTGTAGAGCGCTCTCTTGCTCGACTCTAACTGTAGCTGCTTTGGAAGGTTCGCGTGTCATAAAATCGGGTATATACCTGTGCTCTAATTCGTAGCTTGGAGGTTGGACTTTCGCATATTCAGCCACTTTCGGCTTGGAGACTTGAGGAGGTTTGGTCTTCTTTTCAAGTGCTTCTGCATGAGGTATCCCGTAAGTTATATTTGGTACGTAGGGGAACTCAACTTCATGACGAGGAGGCTTTGTATCCTTTATGTCCGTCGCCGCTGCTTTTAGAGCAACTGGTTCCTTTTCTCTTACAAGCCTCTCTCTCGTCATGAATTCTGGCACATAGAGGTACTCTAGTTGGTAAGATGGAGGTTCAACATGAACCACACCGGCTGGCCTGACTGCTTTGAGGGTTCCCTTTTCTTGTAGGTCATGTTGTACCACAGCTGATGATAATTTACCATGTGTGATGAAGTGTCGCACATATTTGTATTCCATTTCGTAGCTTGGCGCATTTACTACGGCATGCTGAGCTACTTCAAACTTGAAAGCTTCAGTTTCTTCTGTTTTTTCTTCCATGCGTAATTTTACCTGAGGTTGACATGAAATGTCTGGTGTATCGGGAAATTCGGGTTCATGACCAAGAGGAGGCGTTTGATGTATGGTTGAAATGGCCGCTTTTTCAGTGATTGCTTCCTTCTCACTCACAGGTACAACAGTGGGCCCCTCTTTTGCCATAAATTCTGGCACGTAGAGGTACTCTAGTTGGTAATATGGAGGCTCCACGTAAAAAACACCGGCTGGTCTCACAGCCTGGAGAGCTCCCTCTTTTACTACTGGAGGTATAGCTGATTCCGATGGTTCATCTGTCATAAAATCTGGTATATACATGTATTCTATTTCATAGCTTGGAGGTTGGGCTTTGTTGTATTTGGAGACTTCCTTTTTGGAAACCTCTGAAGAATGCTTCTTCTCCCTCTCAAGTGCTTTTACATGAGCTTTCCGGTAAGTCAGATCTGATACATAAGGGAAGTCAACCTCATAAGTAGCAGGTCTTGGGTGCTTTATGACCGTCACCGCCGCTTCTAAAGTGACTGATTCCTTTTCTCTTACAGGCACAGTAGTGGGCCCCTCTCTCACCATAAATTCTGGCACGTAGAGGTGCACTAGTTGGTAAGATGGAGGCTCTACGTAAATTACACCGGCTGGTCTCACTGGCTGGAGGTCTTCTTTCGCTACTTGAGGAATAGCTGCTGCCGATGATTCACATGTCATAAAATTCGGTATATACATGTATTCGGATTCGTAGCTTGGTGGTCGGGCTTTGGCGTATTCGCTCACTTCCAGCTTGGAGACTTCGGCAGGCTGTGTCTTCTCTCTGTGAAGTGCTTCTACAAGATGTTTCGAGTGAATTTCACCTGGTACGAAGAGGAACTCGACTTCATCAGACGGTCTTTGTTGTTTTTCGGCCATCGCCAGGGCTTCTAGAGCGACGGGTTCTTTTACTTTTACAGGGACACCCGTAGGCTCCTCTCTCACCCTAAATTCTGGCACGTACACATACTCTAGTTCGTATGGAGGAGGCTCTACATGAAGCTCGACAGCTTGTCTCACGGTATGTAGATCTTCCTCTTCCCCTGCCTTACGATGTGTCTCTTTGACATGTTCAGGCACCTTAAAGTCGACAGCATCAGTCTTTTCTCTTCTTTTCTTCTGAGGTCCTGTTGGTTCAGGTGTCCTGGGAGTCAGATCAGAACCAGGAGGGTGTTTGGCTTGTTCTATGGCTGACATGTCAGGTTCTCGAGGTGTTCGTCTTTCTGCTTTTATAGGGACACTTGATGGCTCCTTTCTAGCCATGATTTCTGGCACGTAGAGGTACTCTTGTTCGTAAGGAGGAGGCTGCACATTCAGTACAACAGCTGACCTCACGGGCTCTCGAGGTCGTGATTCCTCCACTTGTGTCTGTTCTTCACGAGGTTGTTGCGTCATGAATTCTGGTACATGAGTGTACTCTTTTTCGTAATATGTAGGCGTTTTTCGGGTTTCCGTGGAGATCTTAGCGAGTCGAGTTTTCTTTCTTTTCTTTTTGGGCTTTCTTAGCTCTTTTTGTGTAACAGTTCCTGATATGTATGAACTTCGCCTTTGTAACCAGGGTGAGGACTTGCGACTTGCATTTCAATATGTTCAACAATATCCTTAGTCGGTGTTTCTGGAGAAGGAACCTGGAAATGCGCTTCTTCGCGTGTCATGAACTCGGGAATATAAAGGCATTCTTGATCGTACCCAGGTGGCTTTTCTTGTTTCACTTGGTCTTCTTTTTCTTCGACGATGCGGGTTGTTTTTTCATATTGCAACGCCGGAAAGGCCATTTCCTGTGAAGTTTGGCTGATCAAAATGTCCGCGCTCTTCATTGTAACACACTTCTGGTAGTTTGTAGCATCAGCACTGAAAGATGGCACAGGCGTGGTGGTACGTGCCAGCCGTGGTGGTTCTGTCACGTATCCGATAGCTTTCTGTGGAATCGGTGGTTCCTTATGGATATTTTCTCTTTCTTGAACAAGAGAATCAACCGGCCTTCGTTCTGCACCTTCCACTATAAAATATGTTAATTCTTTGGGAGAGGGCAGTTGCGCCATCGCAGGTTCTTGAAGCGTGTCCTCTCCGATGACTGCATATTCAGGAAGAGATATATCGAAAACTGGAGCCTCGCGGACATCACGCTTTTCAACTTGCCGTTTTCTTTCGAATTTTCGTGCTCTTTCTGTGTAAAACTTGGCTTTTGCAGACGCACTCTCTTCTACCTCTTCCCCAGGCTGGATTAATCGAATGGGCAGTCCTTGGCGTGCCCCAAGGCTCCTCAACCGGAGGCCTGATTGGTGTATATCTACTCTGTGGAGAAAGGGGCTGTTTTTCCGTTTTTGCCTTTTTCCCCATCACAGGCCCTACTGCCCGGTGAGCTTTCACTGACGTTTCATCTTCGTACATTTCTGGAGGGGTGAAGCCTTCACTAGATTCCTCCGATGCGTCAAGAAAAGTAGGTGGTGAAGCAAGATATTCTGGCACTACGGATTCTTCTGACAAAGAGCGTTTCTCTTCATTCAGTGGTATCAAGTGAATAAAATCGGGTTCGAAGATTGTTTCCTCGGGCGCCATTGGCTGCTCTTCTAAAGTAATTATTTGTGGCTCTTCTTTTACTTGGTCTGCCCATGCTGGTGGAAATATGGCCTCTGGTGAGAGTGAAGGAAGCTCTGTCAGGGCCACACATGGCACTCCTTTTGCAGGAAGGGCTTCAGCTACTGCTCCTTGTTCCTGACCCTTGAATAAAAAGAGTTCTCGGCCAGTGGTCTGCTCCGTTTCTTCTTGCGCCATACCTGCAGCTGCCAATCCTTGAGATTCCGGCGCTACTACAAGGCCGACCAATTCTCGCGCTGTTCCGGTAAGGGCATCTTGTTCTGTTACTCCTGGCAGGACAAGTTCTTCTATTAAAGTATCCGCCATTTCTTGCGGCCCCATCGGCTGAGCGGCACCTTCAGCAGACACCGCCACAAGAGTTTCTCCGGGTTCTGCTTCCGGTAGCATTTCTTGTCCCTGCACGCCCATTGTTGTGATTTCTGTTTCCTCCATTACTTGTTCTGGTGATGGCGGAATGAGTGACTCTTCTGTGAAGAGCCTCACTGAAGGAACTTCGGTTAATGCGACTACTGGTGCTGTTTCCGCGTCAAGTGCCTCCGTCACTGCTTCCTTTTCTTGCATTTCTAATTGAGAGGCTGCTTTCATAATTGCCTCTCCCGCTTCTTCTCGCGCCGAAACTTCAGCTCTTAGGTCCTTCGTTTCCTGCATATCGGGATAAATAACTTCGTCGCTCAGCTCTTTTTTTTCTTCGCCCACCACCTTCTCAACCTCTTCTACACCAGACTCTTGTGTCTCTACTGCCGCCCTCGCAACTTCTACTGAGGGTGACTTACGGAGCGCTTTTTTCAATTTTTCGAGCTCCAACGGTTCAGCTGGCCTCTCAGTGAATAAAGGTACAAGTGAAACTTTTCCTGTACGCAATCTAAGAAGTTCTTGCTCTCCTTGTACTTTCGGGAGTTGTTCTTGGGCGAGCGTCTCTACCACACCTGTGTGTGGTTTTATTTCAATAACAGAGACTCCTTCTTCAAGCATTGATATCCCCGGAACGCGCGCACTTGGCTCTGAATTTTCTTTTTCTGGCATGAAGGGAAGTGCTGGTGGCAGCTCTTCTGGCTTCTCAGGAGGTCGCCTTTTCTTTTTTGGCTTTAGATCAATTGAAGGTAGTTCTAAAGATGGGCCAGCTGGGAAATTCGACGCCTTTCTTTTTGCGACAGCTTCTTCAGCAAGTCGTCCACGCAGGCCCTGTTTAGGCTTGATTTTCTCGTGAGGCTTTGCCTTCGGTTCGATTGAAGGTAGTGGAAAGCCTGCCGGTGGAAGTGCTCTTTTTAGAGATCGTTTCTTTCTTGCTTTCAGCTCAGCAGAGGGCAGCTCAGCAGAATGGGCACTGGTGACATCTAATGCCTTTATTTTTCCGACTTCTTCAGCAAGTCGTTCACGCAGATCCTGCTTAGGCTTCCCTTCGTCGTGTGGCTTTGCCTTCGGTTCGATTGAAGGTTGTGGAAGGCCTGCCGGTGGAAATGCTCTTTTTAGAGATCGTTTCTTTTTTGCATTCAGCTCAGCAAACGGTAGCTCAGAATATGGGGCACTGGTGACATCCAACGTCTCTCTTTTTCCGACTGCTTCTTCAGCAAGTCGTTCACGCAGCTCCTGTCTAAGCTTGCCTTCTTCGTGTGGTTTTGCCTTCGGTTCTCTCGAAGGTTGTGGAAGGCCTATTGGTGCCAATGCTCTCTCTAGAGATCGTTTCTTTTTTGCCTCCTTCTTAGAAGAAGGTAACTCAGAAGATTGGGCAGGGGTGCGGGACTCCAAGAAAAGTTTCGTTGAACTTTCTTGCTCCTGTTTTACCAAACGGCCCTCCTCTTTTGGCACCCGCGGAGTAATAAATGTTTGTGCAACTATTGCCTGCTGGGACGTTTTAGAGACGACCGCTCGAGTTGCTGAGGGTGGTTCGCCTAGCTTCGTCTTTTTCTCTGCCGGCCCAAGGAATGGGCTTTCAAGCCTTTCTGACGGGGCTTCTTTCTTGAGCGCGTGCTCTTCTGATATTGGCTGAGTAAAGGACCTTCCAGCTTCGGTGGTCGTGATCATGGGTGGCACCTTTTCTTGTTTATGTTTTGTAATGGCGAGAGCCTTGATCTTCGCCTGCGTTTTTGGAAGAGTATCAGTCGAGAACTTTTGTACTAATGGAGTTTCTCTGCGCGCTTCAGTATGTGTCTCAATAGCAGTGGCTTTTCTTGGTTGGGTTAGTCTGGTTGTGACCAGTTCCGACTCTATTGTAGATGTCTCTTCGGATTCAGGTGCACCACTTGAGCCAAGTGAAAGTGCGATTTTTTGTGTCTCTAGCGGAACAAGTGATAGGCGTTCTTTACGCGCGGGCTTACATTCAGCCGAACATACTTTTGTGAGCTTAATGAGCTCCTCCTGTGGTTTCTTGCTTAATATTGGCCTTTTCATCAGATGTAATAATAGAAGGAGCTCTTGACGATTCTTTCGAACTTTGATCAAACTCAATTCGCAATAGATGTTCAGTGACGTCAGGTGAGAGTACGCATGGCATAACTTTATCGAGCAGCCGGAATAGCTTGTCCAGATCCCCTTAATATAGCCCATTTGTCGGTTAGGTACTCCAGTTCCCCTACGCTTACGGTCCTTTCTACTAATGAAGTTTCTTTGGATGTGTCCTTCACCTTATCACCTTGTGATATATGCTGTTCAGCTGTCGCTCCTGTTGCTAAATTCTCTGACGGCTCCGGTGAATGCATGCTGCGTTCGAATGATAGTGTGCCGGATACAATGAGCTCGAGTGAGCCCGCCTTCTTCACATGGTGTGTTTTAACTGCCGGGATCGTCTCAGCTGCAAGTTCAGATTCTCCTGTTGACGACGTTTTGGCGTGAGACCGCTCTTCGAGGGTCCCCGTCTGGTCTATCGATGGTGTTTTCTCGGAACCGAATAGGTCCTTTGAAACTGTTCGCCTTGGCGGACGTCTTCTGGTGGCTGCAACTTTTGTAGGACATGGTTGCGGCAGCAACCACTCATAATTCAAAGTGTCTATAGGCTCTACTAAGCTAGCATTCCAATCAATAGACGGTGTTTTTTCAGATCCGGCGTAATGCTGTGATCTTGTACGCCTTGGAGCAACTCTTTCGAAGTTTTCCCGTGTTTGCCGTGCTGGCCTCGGGAAAAGCGGTTCATATTCTATCGACGGAGTTCCTTCGGAACTATTGAACTCACCGGATGGTGCTCGGTGAAGCGGAGCCCTTTCGAAAGCTGGAATTTGTGCGAGCAGCATTTCCATCGTGGGATACCCAGATTCCGTCAATTCACCACTGCCGGACAGTGACTCCAGTTGCAGCGCTTCTCTCGACACCGTGCGCTCGATGTCATGAACGGATTTAACCCCTTTTATTGTAACTGGAGCCATCAGAACTGCTCGAGTTTCTTCTTCCACAAACTTACGTTGACAAATTTCCGACATTTCTTCAGCGCTCTTCGTTTTCCCTTCCGAGGAGACAAGGTCGAGCGAAGCTAACTTTTCTGCTGATGGCTCTTCTGAGGGCGCACTTTCTGAACCATATCTTTCTGCGGTTTTAACTTTTAGGGGATCCTCCTGATGCAAAATCTCTTCGATGCTTAGCTTCCCCTCAAGCGCGGGCACCTCTTCTAATGGGACAAGCTCAAGCGTAGGTAGTTGCTGCTCCGTAGGAACTTCTGTCATGGCTGGTACCTCTGCCACTGAAGTGGCGTCTGCCGATGCTGGTTTAGGAGGGGCCGACTCTTGGTCGCCTTCCTCAGCCCTTGCTTCCTTGCCATACTCTGGCCACGTATCCGCCGATGCGAGTTTATGTGATCCTACTTTCCTGGCTCCAGATATTTCCGCTCCTCCATTAATCGGGAATGCTCCCGGAAATTCTTGGCGGTCCTGTCCAGATGCTTCCTTGCCCTGACTCTGGCTTGTCAGGCTGCCAAGTAACGTTTCCGTCGGAAATGTATTTCCTCGTTCCTGCACTGGCTTCTTCCGGAGCTCTCATGGCACCCGTCGAATCAGTTCTTTCTGGTCGTGTACGTGGCTTTTTCTCGTGCTTTTTTGTGTCAGAAGGTGCCACGTCGAGTGTCCCTGCTGCTGATTCTGGGGGCTCAGGTGCGTCATAAGTGATTGCTGGGTATTCCTGTTGTGTCAGTGGCAGCGCCACAGTTACTTCGCTCGCGTTCAGTCCCTCTGAGCTATCCTTTGCTCTAAGGTCGATGGAATGACGTTGGCTTTGCGCTTTCCCGTCGGGCGTTGGCAAAACTACGAGAGACATACCTCTGATTGTCGGTTTCTTTGAGCGTTTTTTCTTCCCCTTCTGTATATCATGTTCAATTAGTTCCTCCTCCGAAAAGGACTCTTCGAGTCCAGATTCCGCTGACCACACTCTCGCTTCGACATTCGGGGCTTCTTCGGCTGGTTTCTTTGCCAAATAAGGCATTTTCTGATATTCTTTCAGATCAGCGTCAATGATTAATATGTCATGGCGTGGTCGTTGTTTCTCCAATTTTCCGTCCGCCGATTTCTTCGAGTCTTCGGTTTCTGACTCCCAAGTTCCCGTAAAGAGACCCCCGGACAAGTCTTCTTTTGATTCTTCGGCTACTTCTACTGGCTTCAGCTGCATCTCCTTAGACGTTGGCCGCTCTACAAGTAGGGTACTGTGCCGCGTTTCTTTGCGCTCAACGAGGGCGCTTTCTTTCAACTCTGCTTTGCGGGACGATTCCACTCTTGATGTTTGAGGCACTTCCGCCTCCTCGATGATCGGAGCCACCAAACCTTGAACATCTAGCGAGCGCCGAGACTTCAATGCTACAGTGCTGTCACTTTTGCTGAAGAACTCTTGAAGCCACCTGGGCATATCTACTCGGCTTTCGCTGTCCTCCGAGGTGCTTGTACCCCCCTTTCCACGCTCGGAACTCACTCGCCGCAGTGGCACGTCCATGTGAGGAAACCGTACAATGACTTCATCCCTGCCAAACGCTTGTCTGACCTGCTCTTCACTCAGCAAGTATACCCTTTCAGTTGGACCTTTAATCCTTTCATCCACGACTTGCTGGAACATTCCAGAGTCGGCTGATAACAGTCCTTCCGTTTGCGAGCCTGTAGCACAAACGTGCTTTGATGGCTCCTCCACCTGGACGGCTTCCTCCTGCGTGTCCGGCTTTGACATCGGTGGCCGGCTTAGGGTTCCTTCGTCAAACCGAATTTTTCCGCGATCGCTAGTAGGGGAAGACTGGACGTCCGACGGCGAGAACATGGTCGTTGAGTCCGTTCTCTGCGCCGCAAACGCAGCGTTCAGAAAGCGCACGAGCTCTGCTACGTCCTTTTCCTTGATGTGATCGAGATTGACAGAGCGACACTTCTTTGCACCCCCGCTACCACTGTACTCTTGTTTATTGCTTTTGTCCAAAGAGCCGACCTCGAAAGAAGATTTCGCGCGTGGCACTGGAATATCAAACTTTTTGGGCGACGAACGACTCGAGGGACCGGGCTTGCTTTTGTCTGTACTGGAAGTGGTCGGCTTGAGCATGACAACGATGTTGACGTGCTGTCGTCGCGGGGCCGTAGACTCAGCACCAGGTCTCGTGGTAGCGCCGCTGGTGGCACCACTGCCCACTGACGTTCCGCCTGATGCACCAGGACTTACAGTAGGGAGGTCTCCGGGATCTACCTGAGAGGGCACCGTCCTAGACATGGTGTACCGTATGCTGGACACGGTGCCCATGCTGAGACTGGTGGATCTGGCGTGATGGCGGCTATCAGGGCCGCCATCATTCTCGTGCTGCAGATACTGCCCCACTTCATAGTCGGTGAAACGCCGGACGAACCGGATGTCTTCTTGCTGCCGCTGCTCCTCTGCGGTTGATTCCGCTTCCTCGTTACTTCCTTCTTCGCCGACTCTTCTAACAGTCGTTTGGGAAGAAGGTGGCTGAAGTGCCGGTTCGCGGTTGTCATCGGGTTGTTCTGACGCTGGCGCGCCGGGTGACGGCTGGACCCTCGAACCAGGGCCACCACCCGGAGGCGGATCTTTAGAAAATGGTTCGCTCATGGTTACCCTTTCCACATTCTACACAGCGCCGCGGCGCTGCTGGCAAGCTCGACGAGACGCAGTCGGCGCTTGAAGACCGTGGCTGTGGGCCCTGTCCGATACTGCCGCACCGGCGTCACGCTTCGAGGCCTCTCCTGTACTAAGCGTGGGCACGGTCGACCATTCGCCTCCAGTCGATCGCGTCCAGAAAGGGCCTGTTCGCAGTGGTGGCACCGCGACACATACACTTCCGACAATGCGTCGTCAGGACGCGACGCGACGCCAGGTTGAAACGACTCTCGGCGCAGGTACAGGACGATGCAAATGCCATCGCACACTCCAAGCCACTCTCAAGAAGACGCTCACCTGTAAAGATAGAATTGCCTGTGTGCAGCCGTCCGATGGATTTTTGCCGTTGTGTAGCCCTGCGATGAATCTGAACGTTGTGGTGATATCCTCAACGCCATAATTAGACCGTTCACTGTATACCGGGTGTTCGAAGTTAAGCTTTATGGTTTTCTCAATATTCAGCACTGGGAGGAACATGAAAACCACCTTTGCAGATAATCATGTCGCATGAGTTATATGCAAAGGTGGTTTTTATGTTACTCCCAGTGCTGATTATTAAGAAAACCACAAAGCTTAACTTTGAACACCCGGTATACAGTGAACGTTCTAATTATGGCGTTGTGGCTATCGCCACAGCGTTCAGTAAGTCTGGCTGTCGGTGGCCCAATTAAATGACATTTACTAATTAACTTTACAGTGACTGCATCAAGCGGGAATACTTGTTTTGAAAAGTTGACTGCACAAGGGACGTCGTTACCCGGCGCGCAAACCAGATTCTAGGACAGAGAAGAGCTCCAAGCCATGTCGCAGAACGAGTTGTTTTTACGTTCGTGACGGTAAATCACTGGTTGCGGTGCTCGAATGCTGCCCTGAAGGTCACGGGCTCGATCCCAGTGGTGGTGGTTAGATTTCAATGAAGGCTAAATAGTGAAGGCCCGTGTACTAGGGGATGTGAGTGCGTGGTAAAGATCACCAGATGGTTGAAATTTGCCGGAGCCCTCCACTACTATGCCCCTCATAATCACATCGTGATCTTGGGGCGTACGTAAAACTGCGCATATTATTACTGAACTGATTTTCGCCAAAGCCAATGTCTCCTTGTCGCACACAATCAGCGGCAAGTATGCATGGTCGTTTAGCTTGCATGCTTACGTCAACAACGTAAGAAATAGCTAGAAAATACCGACGTGTATAAAGCGCCCATAACGCAGCAACATTCACGCACAAACAAAAAAAAATGGAAGAGTTGGACGAATAAATTAGCATGCAGCTAATGTATGAAAAAATGAAACAGCACGAAAATGAAGACTGAAACAGCATATCTGCTCCGTATAGAGAACAGTCATTTGCACGCAGCCCTCCATTGCAGAGATTGCGGCTGCAAAGCAATCTTTCCTGAAACGAAAGTTACAGCAGAGTAAAAAGATCAAATGGCTAGGTAAATATTTAAAAGTATTGAAATAGCACGCCTTAAATGTATACATATATTTCTGTGAGAATGCCATAAGTAATCGTTTCCCCAAAAGTTTTTTTTTACCCTGCAATGATATGCACAGCGCGAGTAAAAAAAAATACAACTGTTCTACTGTTGTCACTTCACTTGTGTTCCATCAAAATCTTGTTTGGTTTGTTCTCTTATTGCCATCATTATCAACTAGTGTAAGGGTCAACCGAAATTCTTAAATCATAAGAATCGACTGGTATAGTCATATGTGCATCGTGGATATGAAAGTGTGTGCCAAACTGCACGCAGGAAAGCAAGCACACAATCGCGTTTTCTAAGCAGGGACTCGTTTTCGTGACGCTGTTACAACAGGCACGACAATTTTCCACGGTTTAAAGCGCGAGAACCAGGATATGCGATTGTGAGGCACGCTGTGTGTGGAGGGCTTCGACAAATTTTCCACACTTTGGTGTACTTTACCGCACTCTGACATCAAGCAGAGTAAAAGGGCCTCTACCACTTCGACTCCATCGATCGAAACCGCGTCAGCAGCGGAGCACCGAAACTGCTGTGCATACAACCGCGGCGGACGACGTCACGTCAGGCAATCGGTGCAGCTTGTTCGATTCGAGTCCCAAGCGTGGGCGGCACACGTCACGCTGTGGACGCATAAAACTCCAATGTCGTGCCCCGCAAGACAGCCAAAAGAGGAGTTGCGGAAATTATAAACAAGGTCGGCGAGTTTTACTCGTATTGAGCACACCACACGGTGTCATTTGCTATGCTATACGGGTCTCAAACATGAGGCCCGCGAATCTCTCTGTGGTGGCCTTGCCCGGATATGACGGCCTTCTAACCGTAGTACGTTTTTCTTTCATTTCTCGAATACGTATGTTCATGAGCTACACAGATACGAATGGTCTCAAGCATTCTTGTCGTGAGGCACCCAATGTAGTTACTATGTGTTGAAACACCTGCAAAACGAAAGAAAAAAACCTGTTTATCTCAGAATCAATGCTCAGGTTTCAGTCGTACCGGAGAACCGTATCGATGCTTCTCGAATTCTCAATCCTAATCGCCTTCAGAAAAGACCCACATATGATACGATAAAGCCTTTTAAATGACAATGCTAAGTGACACCTCGTTCAAGAACCACTCTCCCTTCCAACGTTATTCACTGCCTCGGCCCGTGCGGAACTGCATTTAGTCACTGTGGTCCGCTGGCTGAAATGAGCTTGACGCCCTTGTGCTAGATTAGTCAAACAGCGGACAGGCAAGCATGCGCGTAAGGGGCTTTGCCGAGACACAGGCTGGACGGTAAGCGAAGGCTTTGACGGTAAGCGAAGGCTTCGATCACTTACCGCGTTCGCGGTCGCTTGGGTGTTCGGTCTGCTGGCCCCGGGACGGGCGGCCTACGCCGCAGAAGGCTGCCGCGCCGCTGACCCCTAGACCACCCAGGCCGGGCCTTGCCGGCCTTCCTTAACCTCTTCTTTCACTAAAGCCGCTTTTGTTGGCTGTCACAAACATCGGACTAACAGGGTATTGTATTAGTTTGTGATGTTCAAGTCTAGATTCGGTTGAAAAAAAAAAACGTTCACACGTAATCGAATGACTGGCCCAGGGACCAAGGCGCCAAGTATCGTTACGGTATTCTTTGTTGTTGTGGCTGTTGTTGTTTCTGCTGCCTCAGTAACCGGCTCATATCCACGAGACGGGTTAACCACACCGTAAAAACTTTGACACTGTGCTCGCAATATGACTACGGCTTCATGTTATCTTTGTCCTTCACAGGTGGCTTAGAGCCTTAAGGACACATAGGTGCAATAAATATTAGAAGCGTTGAACGAGGTAGCTATTTGAGGCGGTATCCGCGAAAATAGGCGTCCAATAAAGCTTGAATGCGGTAATACGTTTTGTGCAAGGACAAGTTCACGCCAGTGGGATAGCATTGGGCTGTGAAGGATAGTAATTCGGGTGACGAATGTGCGTATATGACATTCAAGTACGCCATGCAGAATTGTATTTCAAGAAAGCAGTCTGAGCTTTTCACACAATAATCCCAATGCGCGAACAGTGATTCTGTGGACAGCGTTCTCCTTTGAAGGGCGATTAGTTGACGAGAAGGCTTGTTAGCGAACGTTGTAGCTGCACCTCCGAGCGCAGTAATGATGCTCGCGCATGCGCGTACGTCGCATCCACGCGAGCGAAGGCTGCCGCCGGGAAGGAAACATCTGTGGCGTGCGAATTAATACTCCTGTCACGCGGGCACTTAAAAGTCTTTTAAGTAAGCGGTCTTTTTCCGAAAAGGAGTTCCTGACAGCAGACACATGGCACAGAGCGAACTCCTTTTCAGAAGCGGTCTTTTTCGTAAACGACGTTCGTCGATCTCTTTTACGGCTCCGAATGAGTAGCCTCGAAACCAGTGGGCGCCAGCAATTTTCGAGTGGTGGAAAAAAAAGATGGAATGCTTATTTTTCTGTCACCAAAACTCTTTGTAAAAACAAATTTCATATCCTGCAGAAGGTGTAATGAACTCTTTTAATGGTTATTTTCTTTTCTACTCTCGTGAGCAGCTACAACGCGCGGCGTCGGCAATATCACGTGGTGACGCTCGGTCTCGCGTTGCTTTATCCTCTCCTTGGCGGCTTTTGCAGCGTCTGCCTCGCTTTCCAGAGCGAGAAGGCAGGCCGTGAGGCTTGCGATCCTCGCTTTTTCTCCCGTACGGTCGCCCATAACATGTCGAGAGCAGCGAAAAACAAATACGGTAAATAAAAGCACAGTGGTGCCAGACGGACTTGTGCACGTCGCTAGTTATGGGAATGCTTCCTTATCTTGTGCAAAAAACTTTCACATTGGTGTTTCTTCATCTCTTATTCTTAAATTTATTTGAAGAAACGAGCAGTGCAACAAGTCTTTAATTTGTACATCGTGATACATCGTTTAATTTTCATTGCTTCTCTTTTAACTGCTAGCACCACGCTTTCGCTAGCGTCTTCGAACAAAAACACTAAAGAAGATCGTTGCTGCCGTGTGTCTGCGCCGCAAACACCTCTTTGTTAAAAGTCTTTCAACTTCGTAAAACACCACTTACTTAAAAGACTTTTTGCGCGCCCGTGTGACACATACCTAAGTCAGTGACAATGCCGAACCACAGAAAGAACAAGTAATTTTTTTTGTACAGAAGGCAGCGGCTAACTGTCCAGCCGCCTTGATCTCTCTGCAGACCTGATGATGATGATGGTGATGATTCTCTGGAGAATGGCTCAACCCACCATGGCAGATCGGCCACGAGGTGTGCGGCAGTAGAATTTGGGAAACAAAATGAGAGAGAGAGAGAGAGAGAGAGAGAGAGAGAGAGAGAGAGAGAGAGAGAGGAGCAAACGAAATGGAAGGACTGCCAGAAATCGCACTGCACTTGCTGCTCGTGACCTCCTATATCGCTCACCCGCCCCGTTTTCTGCTCTTGTTCGCCTGTGGCTCACACGAACTGTGGGGGATTGGCCAAGAATTGAGTCGTTTTATAAAATATTTCGAAGTTTTTGAATGAAGGGGGTTTTGGATTAGCAAGATTGAAGATTACATAGGAAATTGTGGTGCCTCATTTAAGGTATATATCTATAAAAAAGGAAGAATAAAAGCTGGCTTTCTTTAAGGTGAAAAGTAATAAAATCAAGCAGTACCATGTGTTCTTTCGCCTTATATAAAAATAAGCAGGAATATAACATGAAAATAATTATAACATGAACACCATAAAATAATCAGGCTGGTCGTCGTTGTCGTCATCGTCGGTGATGCAGCTACGCATTTTATTATGAGGGTAACCTTAGATATATGCCTCATCGAACACGAAAACAGACCGTCGTCGGCATCATAGCGAGTGAGGCAGAACACCTCCATCAGGAGGTGACGTCATCCTAGATGCCTTCATGACGTCGAAGGTCGTCAAAATTTATGACTCCATATTACGGGTCGTTAAACGATGACGTCATCACCTCATGACGTGGTCAAAGGTGGCTTGGTCAAACGGTGGCCCGATTCCTTAGAAATCATATATTGCGTTCAAACGCATGGAATCGCGCCTGGCGTCCTAAGCGAAATAAGCTCAGATGTATAAAATAAATAAAACTTTGGTTTGAATGAGAACCACACCCAGGCCGTTTAAGTGGCAAAGCCGGTGTTGCACCACACGGAAACGTTATTGCTTGAAATTTCTTTCGAACAAAACACTATATAAATTTCATTTTGTGTAGGAGGAGTCTCGTTAATGCGTGATATATTGCGTTCAAGAAGAACGGAATAGCGCCTGACATCTAAACACGTCAATTGCGTTACGATCGAGTGGACGCTTTAGAGGCCCACCCATTCTGCAACGCTCATACATTTCTATTATCATCGGCTGCAAAAGCATCAACAAAGTGGGCAGCCGCGTAGTTTCGCGTATAGCCTTCCGAACGCGCAGTGGACCCTTCGCTGACTCGCAAAAGGAAGCATTACATGTATTCTAGGATTGTTTGAGAAAACCAACGTTACGTGCAGAGTCGTCCTTGTCCTTGCGGCGCGTTTGAGGCATGCATCGAGAGGCTGTCAATTGAGAAGCCGATGCACACGGGGCCCCGATTTCGCTCTCGCGTTCTACCCTCGAAAGCGAGGCTCAAGCGTCCACCAAGTTTTACTTTTGTTAAAACGACAGAGAAGAAAGCGGGAGAAGGTCGCTTCGACTTCAGGGTCGTCCTTCCGCCAATGCATGAAGAACCCTGCCAGTTTACTCCTATTCCTTTTTAGCACAGTTTAATCTATCGAACACATCCGGGCAATGGGAGGCACAGCTCGTCATCTCTGCCCCGGTGATCGAGCTATAGCGCTCCCGGGTCACGTCAGGCAGGCGGCTGTAGTCAGTGGAGCCCTGTACTTGGAGCCCCACCAATCAATCTCGTGAACCGTCGCCCCAAATACCTGTCAACAAAGTTCTTCAAGTGGAGGGTGGTAAGAAGCGTCAATATAAATAAATAGAAAATTTAACATTATCGGAGATGTTAGCACAGTGCATCGTCTATCGCCTGACCTGCTACATGAGGGTGAAATTTATTCGGAACCTCACGGCGACGTCAACGCCGACGGCGAAAATGCGCCATGCCCGCCCACACAATTGCTAATGTGAAACAAACCGGGTTTATACTTTGAATTGATCGCGTCCTCGCAGACGCTCTCGGTCGTGTTCGTGTGGCGAAGACGACGCGATAGCGCTGCCGCGACTCGTAGCTGCGTGCTTTGTTAAATCTGGTGCCGCAAATTGGAGTCGTTGCACGTGTGAAATACAGCAGACGGCACGTACCCTTGCTAACTTCTCCACGTAAAGTGTGGCGTAATAAATTACTAAGGACGCTGTCGTGTACTTGCCGGTCGTTAGGAGGGCATCTTGTGAGCAGCCTTTTACTTACCACATTGGTGTCTACACTGCTGATGTGTGAAAATTTACGATAAAACCACATTTAAATACGGAGTTCATTAGTGAAACTTAATTAGGAGAGAATATTCAAAGTTGGCGAACGTCTGACGATGACATACCGCGTTCATTATTATAGCCGCATCCGATACCTTTCGCCTTTGAGTCACCTTAGGCGAAAGCATAACGTATATCCTGCAAGTTTTTTGTATTTTGTTTCTAATAGCTGATTCAGTTTGCGTAGGAAAACAATAACTGCCAAGCCTGCGCAGAACGCGCAGCACAAGTCACGGCGAAAGCGATCGTTTGCCAACCCTTACGTGTTGAACAAAATGTACCCGGAGGAGATAAAGCCGCAATGCAAATGGTGTCAGGCTGTGGCAACATATGATCACATATTTTGGGAATGTAGTATAGTGCCGCCACCGGTGGATATTATGCGTGGTCCCTCTCTTGAGCACTGGGAGGCCGTGTTGACCAGCTCAGACCCAGTCGTCCAGTTAAGGGTCGTGGAGTGGGCCACACAGGTCGCCGCCAACCTGGGGTTGACGGCCATCTGACACAGAATCATTCGCAGTTGCTTTCTGACGAAATAAAGTTTTACCATCATAAGGAGAGTGGCAATTATGGAGCCTTTTTTTTGAAACACTCTTGGGGCAACTACAAGCACACTTGCAGGTTACCCACAACGCCATAAACCATCATAATTTTTGTGCAGTAAGGAGGCACTCACTATACCGTATTTCGTCATTCGTCGAAAAGAGTGCTACGCCGATGATGAAGAATTATGCCTGAAGATTCTGCAATCGTTTGAAGCATTCGACGACCCACTTGTTACGCGATTCGCGTTGTGTGACGCCTGGTCGTTCGCTTGCATTTCTAACACGCTTTATTATTCATGTTCGCACGATTTCTCTCAATACATGAAGCCTGCCTTGAGTCTGTTTGCAACGAATTGGCTCGGTGGTAGAACACTGAGGTGACATGCAGGGAACTCGGGCGCAAAAAAAAAGAAAACTACCCTTTTTTGTGATCTCATAACGGGTTCCGCTGTAAAAAGGACAAACCAGAGTTTGACTACAGGCTTCTTTAATGCATGCCGTAGGATGCAAGAGCTTGCGCGAAGATAGGCCGCGTTTAGCAGCGATGCGTACGCGCTATGCCAGGAGCGACTTTACAGTGGTCTTCGCCGCTGCCGTGCTCGAGGCTGTGGCGCTAGTGTTTGGGGCCGCTGAACTAGGCGGGGCCGGGGTGCTCAGCGTTGGCAGAGCTTGAGTCTGGGGATGGAGGAATCCTGGAAAAAGTAAAAAAAAAAAAAACAGGATGTCAGACATTTGAGCCAGTTTTTTTTTAAAGGCAAAAGTCTTTTTGGGGCACTTGAACGCAGAAATTTTGGTCTTTTTCTGTCTGTCTGTCACGACTCAACTACACGGCCAAAGATTAGCATTTGCTGAAAGCCAGCCATGTCGAAGTGGTGTCTGCGTTCATACTTGTGATCATTGTGGATCAAAAAGCAAACTTAACGCGTCTCTGAAGCGCAACATCAATGCGTAAGTGGTGTTTTTTTTACTAGAATATACGTAAATATGTAATTCTAAAGACCCTACTGTTTCTTAGGTTGAGCTGAAAATGCGACACTATGCAGACAAAAAAAAAAAGCCCTCTGACGAAAATATGGTGCTGCCACCCGACATTGGTCCTGGGTTCTGCACAAGCTCATGTTTCCCAATGTGACTGCGAGAGGGCGTTCGTATCTCACGCTACGCCATATCTCACGCGGATGAGACCAGGACTCGTGTAGTATAGCCGGCAAATTACTCAGCGGCGACATTTGTAGCGAAGCATATGCGGCTATAATCTTTTTTCAAATGAAAGGCCTAGAAAATATACCGCTAGGGCACCAAAAGAAATGAATTGCAGTATGCTTTAATGCTTCACTCTACTTGGCTCACGTCACTACACTAGGTGGATTTCTTGTCACGTGCTCGCACCAGATTTCATGGCGTTTTCTGGCTGCTCAGCCCCGTAGCTCATTAGATCCGTGGGTGAAGCACAAACTGCCACTTTGAATGTTTTTGCTGACGAACAAGTGGTCGTTTTGAGTGTTTTGTTACTTAACGTCACTACGACCAGCCGTACAGGTGCGTGATGTCACTGGAATTGACCCTGTCGCTTGACATCACGATAGTGTCTATTTCAGTAGATGTGCCATGCGAAAATCGACTTTAAAGTCAATATATAATATGCAGCATTACCTTAGATTCGCACTTGCTCTGAGCCGTCTCTGTATGCGGAATATCTCTATGGCAAAGGAAACTCACGTTCAAAAATTAGTGTTGGTGCCTCTATGAAAATGCACCCAATTTCTACGCCGCGACAATATTTTGGTCGCCTCAATCAACTCAAATTATAATCAAGCGATAAAAATGTCAAACCCACGTAAATATGAAGCTGTTAATTCTTTTGTCTACATTTTTCTTCGCTCATAGAGATTATATTTATCGCTTGTATTTTCATCTTTATTGGAAGCACGGCTTCCAATATATTAGCAATTAGCAAAGCTAATTCATCAGGATTTGTAACTTGAATTCTCGCTCTACAGGAGTTTCAATCGCAGTCGCGAAATTTCATCATGAAATCACACAGTAAAGCATGAACTGGGGAGGTGGATGGGGGCTGAACAAAATTTAACCTAATGCTACGACATGTATCATATCTAACTTGGATTGTTTCTAAAGAAATTTATCCTAAGGATTCGAGGAACATATACATGCTGATCTCCAAAAATGTTCAAATCTCTACGGCAGTAGCAAAACAGAGATTTAGTTCTACGATCACGTTTTAACGCGGAGTGACCACATAGGTTGTTCCACGAATAAAATGCTTAAGACCAGTTTCGTCTCCGTAGGCTTACACGAACAAAGCGTTGTTGAACAAAAAAAAAAAAAAAGAGAAAGAAACGTTAGAACGCTACTACGCATATACTTTTGAATAACTCTAGTGCGAATGAGATTTCACCGGATTTTACCGATTCACGGACCGGGTAACTCATTCTCGCAGACGTCAGCTTTGACGGTCTAAGTACGTACGAGTATATCCGCCAATGCCGCTTAACTGATGTAAGAGTTATTAAGATTGTGCTCATCTTGGTTTTCAGGGAGGCTGTAGTCTGATATCTACCGTTCCCGTGGATTCTCGCTGCGCATGCGAATCACTCACCGGGACGCGAGGAGCCCATGACGGCGATAACGACGACCACGATGACGAAGATAAAGATGAGAGCCAGAATGATGATCAGCGAACGCTCGGGGAACAGGGACTGCCTCTCGTTCTCGCTGCACAAATAAGTTATTACTGTTAAAAAATAGCAATGATTGATTCTTGTTGATAAGTAGTAGTAAGAGTTTCCGCCCTCCAGGTCGTGGTTACTTGTTTCGTTTACTACGTCTTAAGTTATCACTGATCACCTTGCGCTTATAATGTAACTCAACCCCTCCACAAACACCCCACCACAAGCTAACCAAAATTAATAAAAGCCTACTTGTTTCAAAATAACGGTCAGTATACCGCATTGAATAGTGTTTTCCATGCGTGACGCTAAGTAAATCTTCAAACTCCTGTAGTGAAATGACTTTATTGCTCACTCGATCAGCTACAAAAAATTAACTTATGTTACAGAGAAAAGAAGATAAGAGTGAGCCCCGTAACTGTCTGCATCATAGTGCGACACCTCAACAGTAGCTCGCGAAGGATGGGGGTAAGGAGGGATTTAAAAGATAGAATTTAAAGGTATAGAGATAGAGAGAGGGGGAAGGAGAAAGCGTGGCGCAGGGACAGCGACACCCAGAAGTAAGGAGAAGATAGAAATATGGACACGGTTGCAGGCGTCTGAGGACGGGGCACCACTCAGCGAGAGCTCTTATCGGCGTTAGGAGATGGCGTAGGGCAGGCCAGTCGGCCAGAGCTGGAGATCGTGGGGGCACAACCGGTCAGCACGAAATACAGAGAGCAAGTAAAAAAAATTACGGCATATTCACGGGGTGAATGATGATGAATGGGCGAAGCTCCGGAGGGATTCATCGGTAAACTGTGAATCTTCCGTGTAATTCGCCCAGTCGATCATCATGTAAAGACGTGAGAAACGCTGTGTGTGTATATACACAAATCAACTTTTATTTGTTCTTAGACGATGGATGGCTTGCGATGTCCCTTGCCTCGCGCGCTCGCACATCGGGATTCTGTATGCGAGCGCGCGCTGCTGCCGCCTTGCGCTCTCTCCGCTGTGCAGCCTTATCCATCCGGCGACTCCGAGCGCGCGCCAACAGCGAACGGATTTTATTACAACGCTCCCCCTAGCGTACGTCGCCGCACTAAATCGAACGATTGCCTTCAACCAATGACACGCACCATATGTGACATCATTCCTATTTTATAAGATCTCGCGTCTTTCATCAACTACAAGTACCGCTTTCTAGTTTATAACATCTTGCATCTTTTCATCATCAGCTACAAGTACCACCATCTAGTAAACATTACAAAAACTAAACGAGAGGTGGCTACATACAGGAGAGGGTACCGCCATCTAGTGAACACTGCAAGAACTAAACTAGAGGTGGCTACATGGATGGATGGATGGATGGATGCTATGAGCATCCCCTTTATAACGGGGTGGTGACAAGTATGCCACCAGGCTCGACGAAAAAAAAAAATCTTTTTTCTTTTTTTTTTATGTTGGCCTAATGCCTCTACTTCGATAAATTCTATCTTAATGGAAAAAAGGTAAATTTTCAGCTTAAGTTCTCTGCCATTTACGGCACACTGTCCATATTTTATTTTTCCAATATTTATTTTTGTCCTTTCTCTCTAATTTTCTGCCACCAATACTCTAACCGTCTCTTACTTATTTCAATCGCGGGTGTGTTCAGCTTTCCATTGTTGTCCCTAAAACCCAAGGCTTCCTGTAGGCTCGTGCCCAAACGTACACCTGGGTGGATATCTCCACATTCAATCAGAACATGCTCCGCCGTTTCCTTATCTTTCCCGCAGCATGTGCATTGTTCTTCTTCTTTACTGAATCTTGCTTTATAACTACGCGTTCTAAGGCAACCCGATCTCGCTTCAAACAGTAAAGCGCTTCCCCTTGAATTATCGTAAAATGCCTCCCTCCTTATTTCATTTTTGCCCTTTCGGTAGTTACTCAAAGCCGGTTTTTTCTCCATAGCTGCCATCCAGTAAATCCTCTCCGCCTCCCTGACTTTTCCCTTAACGCTCTTTGTTGACATATGGCTCACAATACCAGCCGTATATTTACTAGTGAGTCTTCTAGTTCTTTTTCTCCACTGTGTGTCCACGCTCTTCCTATACAAATAACGGAACACCTTCTCTGCCCATCTACTCTCCTTCATATTTCTTAGCCTTTCTTCGAACCTTATTTTGCTCTGCGCTTCCCTCGCCTCAAACCTGCCCACCCCATATCGCCCTTTACAGCCTCGTTTGTCGTCTTCCCGTGAGCACCCAACGCGAGGCGTCCCACAGTCCTTTGATTTACATCCATTCCCGATTGCACCTCTGCCCTCATGCACACCACTGAGTTCCCAAAAGTAAGCCCTGGAACCATTACACCCTTCCACAGACCTCGAAGCACCTCATACCTATTGTATCCCCACAACGCTCTGTGCTTCATTATTGCCGCATTCCTCTTTCCTTTTGCTGCCGAGGCTTTTTCCTGTACCTCCATGTATCTATCACTCTCATTTACCCGTACTCCAAGGTACATACAGGGGACGGTACGCCATCTAGTGAACACTGCAAGAACTAAACTAGAGGTTACTACATGGATGGATGGATGGATGTGGCTGTACCCTTTAGATCGGGCGGCGGCTATCGCCACCTAGCCGTGATACTTAGTGAACTAACCATTACATTTATCTTTTTTTCCCCTTTAAATAATGAAGTTGAGGATTCGTACTTCGCAGTGAAGGGTTTAATTTTCACTCGTGCCTTGACTTTAGCCACCAATCAGATAACCTCCTTCTAGTTAAGTCTATTTTGCCCTCGCTGTCCCTAAATCCCATTGCTTTGAAAAACTCTGCGCCATCATCCTGAACTATAGGGTGAAGCCCTTTACAGAACATTATCAAGTGTTCGGCAGTTTCTTCTTCCTCTCCACCCGCACTGCATACTGTGTCGACCCCTTCGTATTTGGCCCGATATGTCTTGGTTCGCAGTACTCCCGTCCTGGCCTCAAACAGTAGAGAACTACCCCGAGTATTATCATAGATCCTTTCCTTGGCAATTTCTTGCTTAAAAGTTCGATAGATCTCTAGTGCGGACTTCTTAATCATGCCCATTCTCCACATGTCAGTCTCCGTTTCCTTCACTTTTTTCTTAACCGATAGTTCCTTTTGGTATGGCCACCTGCTGTTTTCTAAGTATTTACCAGTCAACTTCCTGGTTCGCTTCCTCCATTTTGTATCGACATTCTTCATGTACAAGTAGCTGAAAACCTTCCTAGCCCAACGCTCTTCCCCCATTTCTCTCAATCGCTTCTCAAATTTTATCTTGCTGCTAGCTTCCCTGCCCTCAAATGATGTCCATTCCATATCACCTTGTACTCCCTGATTTGGTGTATTCCCGTGAGCTCCTAAAGCAAGCCTACCTATTCCACGTTGCTTAATTTCTAATCTTGCTTGAACTTCTGATCTCATGCACAAGACCGCATTGCTGAACGTCAGCCCAGGAACCATGACCCCTTTCCATATTCCTCTCACAACATCATACCTATTGTAATTCCACAGTGCCCTATTTTTCATGACTGCTGCATTCCTGTTACCTTTAGTCGTCACGTATATTTCGTGTTCCCTCAGATACTCGGTCCCATTGCTTATCCATACGCCCAGATATTGGTATTTATCTGTTATCTCTAGCGTGACCTCCTGTATTCTAAGCTCACTACCTTTGTTGTCATTGAAAATCATGACTGCTGATTTTTCCCTACTGAATCTAAAATCTAACCTATCTCCCTCATTACCACAGATGTCCATCAATCTCTGCAAATCTTTCTTGTTGTTGGCCATTAGCACTATATCATCTGCGTACATTAATGCTGGTAGTGCCTGATCAATAAGTTTTCCTTGTTTGACTAAAGAGAGGTTGAAGCCCAGTCCACTTCCCTCTAATTTTGCCTCTAATCCTTGTAGGTACATCATGAATAATAAGGGTACATACAGGGGACGGTACCGCCATCTAGTGAACACTGCAAGAACTAAACTAGAGGTGGCTACAAACAGGCTACAGAGGACGCACAGCCCACGCCCTAAGGAGCTTCGCCCCTAAAAATATGTAACAAGTCACCTTTACACAAGAACCACGAAGGGTTAAAGTAAGCGCAGTGCGATTCTTTTAAGACGGAAAAGCATTTTTGCGGAAGCCTGCCTAGTGGAGGAGCAAGTTACATGGAAGGAATAAGTTGTCCTTCGTGACGGCTGAGTCTTAAAACTCTCTCACGAGCTCCGCTTGAGTGACTTACACATAGGTATGCTGACATCCTTCAGACAAGCTCAAGGAGAAGGCGCAATCAGGCATCTCAGATACCAGCTTTCAATTATGTTCATCCGAGGTAGTTTGGGTACTCGAGCAATATGGCACGAACATGAACGTTCCAGTTTTAAGGCGGAGAAATAAAACTGCACCATGGTGTGATGCATAATGCGTGCATAGAAACCTCCTACGCGAGACCTGACCTGCCACTTGCCTTGACCCGTCTTGTCAGTAATAATTCAGTCCCGTGGAGTGACACTGTGGTTTATGGGCCTTTCTGTTTTGGTTAGAGGATGAGAGCGCTCGGTTACTAGGTGAGAATGATAAAGAACGCGCGGAAATGACGAAAAAAAAAACTTTAGTCACGTCGCTTCACTGTGAGGCTAAGTGCTGGCACAGGCACTGGGGCCCACGGGCGTAGTATTTTCTGAACTCTTACCATTGCACCTACTAAATAAGCAAGCGCAATGTACAGTGCCAATTTTATGAAAGGGAACACGGCGACGCGTGGCCTGCGCGCTCCAGCGGCTGCTGGCAGCGCGTTCAAGCGGGAGCGAGAGCAACCACAGTCTTTTTTTGCGTCATCACGTGGTGAGGAAAACAACCACTCGTTGCTGATATAGAACGGCGAGATTGCAACCTCCCCCCTTTAAGGCGATCAGCGGCTCGCGTAATCATCTTAAAGGGGGAGGGGTCGCAATCTTGCCGCTACTTCCATATCAGCAACGAATGGTTGATTTGGTCACCTCGAGATGACGCGAAAAAAGACTGTGGTTGCTCTCGCTCCCGCTTGAATGCGCTGCCAGCAGCCGCCGGAGCGCGCAGGTCATGCGTTCCCGCGTTCCATTTCATAAAAATTGGCACTGTGACATAACTTGATATGTGGGGTTTAACGTCCCAAAACCACTATATGATTATGAGAGACGCCGTAGTGGAGGGCTCCGGAAATTTAGACCACCTGGGGTTCTTTAACGTGCACCCAAATCTGAGCACACGGGCCTAGAACATTTCCGCCTCCATCGGAAATGCAGCCGCCGCAGCCGGGATTTGAACCCGCGCCCTGCGGGTCAGCAGCCGAGTACCTTAGCCACTAGACCACCGCGGCGGGGCACTGTGACATAACTGAAGGCGCTGCTTTGCTGAGCGCAGTCGTAAAAGTTCACTTATCGGTCTTGAAGGCATGATACCTCTCGGAAGTGTTCGATTGATTTTAAATGTGAACTTTTTTGTAGTAACGCTGTTCACTGTACGGACACCTTGTCAGCCACAAGTCGTCATAATACACGATACTCCCTTTTCAAGGTTGGCCCTTCAATCACTACCACGGAGTGTACAAATACTGCAGATTTATTTACACTCACCTCGGGTACCGCTCTATGTACATCTTCTTCATCGCCTTCTCGATGGCATCGAGGTCTCGTTGGTCATTGGAGATGTCGGTGATGTACGGCGGCTGCGGCGCGGCCGCCAGGCCCGCCGTTTGCGCCGCTCGCTGCGGCGTGCACATCATCGGCTGCACCTGGTAGACCTGCTGCTGCTGCGGCTGTATTGGTCCCAGGAAGGCGGGCGCCGAGGGCACACTGTAAAGTGACGCGTTTTGCGGCATGCTCGACTCGGAGGGCGAATACGAGCTGCGTCGCGAACGCCAGTGCTTGCCCCTTCTACGTCGACGGCCCCTGCGGCGGTAACCGTCCCCACCTTCGTAGTAGTCGTCGTCGCTATCGGACCTCGAGCCACCGTAGCGCTCTAGCTTGCAAAACACCCTCTCCGAGTTGGAGCCCATCACCTGGGGTCCCATCATTGGTCCCATCATCTGCGGCCCCATCATCGGCGACATCATGGGCGACATCATCGGAGATTGCATTATCGGTGGTTGCATCATCGGCTGCTGCACTGGTGGCAATATTATGGGGCTGGCGGCTGGAGGCGGCGGCGGAGGGGGCATCACTATCACAGGAGGCGGCTGCACGACCGGAGGTACCATTGCGTTCACTGTAATCGAACGAGACCGCGATGGCATTATAGGAGTATGTGTTGGATAAGGAATGAACGAAGGGGACGGCATCGGAGGTGGTGGAGGGTGATGCATGATGACTGACTGCACGGGAGACGGCACCTGCATGGGATACATTGAACCTGACGGTGACGGCACCTGAGGCATCATAGAAAAGGAGGGTGAAGGTGGGGGCATCATAGGAGGCAGCATCATAGACGGCGACGGAGAAACCATAGGAGACTGCATGGGTGATTGGTACGGTGACTGGTATGGTGATTGGTAGGGCGACTGGTAAGGCGACTGGTAGGGCGACTGGTAGGGCGACTGGTACGGTGATTGTATGGGTGACATGGGTGACATGAGAGGCATGGGTGATGCGGGAGGCGAAACCATCATGGAGCCACTTGGAGACATCATTGGGTACAATGGCATTGAAGACACTTGACGCGGTCGTCGAATTCGGTGCGTGGATATTTTAATAGTAGGCTGGGTAGGGTCGAAATCACCATTTGCGGGTGTCGCAGGAGGCACAGGTGGTGGAGACCATGGGCGACGCATGATGGAGGATAGTACGATGGCAGTGGATCGGACGGCGATCTGTAGACCGGGTGGTAATGTGGGGGAGGCGGGGATGGCGGGGCCGTAAACGACGGTGACTGCATTGCCGTAAATGAAGGGGATGGTGCTGCTGTGTACGAATATGACGATGAGGGTGCTGGGGACATCGGTGTCTGCGGATACTGGGGCACTCTGCGGCGCAAAATAGGTGGCCTCGGAGGTGGAGTTCCGTATACCGGCATCGGAGACCGTGGCGAAGGGCTGCTGTAACTTCTGGGTGGTGGTGTACCGTAATTAGGCGCAGGATACCTTATGGGTGGGCTTCCATAACCACCTCGGCGCAGCCTTCTAATTCGACCATGCACAATTCCCATCTTCCCAGACTCAGCCGAGTTTGTTCCACTTGTGGACACCTCCACCTGGAGGCGCGGTGATCCTCGCCTACCTACTCCTTGAGGAGGCATCATAGGCGCAGACAGATTGGGACTCATTTGCATAGATGCCTGAAGATACTGGGAATACTGAGGGTACTGGGAGTACTGCTGCATTTGCTGGTACTGCTGGTTCTGCAGCTGTTGAAGTTGCTGGAGTTGCTGAGCTTGTTGCATCTGCTGTAGCTGTGCAGACCTCTGAGCCTCGAGTTGTTGCTGTTGTTGCTGTTGCAGTAACAACTGCGATGCTTGAGCCTGCGCCAGTTGTTCCAGGAGGGCTGACTGCGATGATTGTTGCAGGAGAAACGAGGGTGGCTGTTGAATTTGTATCTGCTGATCGATCGGCACTTGAGGATGGATTGTTACTGGAGCACCAACGTTTTGCACGTCAAATCTTGGCGTGTCCATAGGTGATCCTCCAGTTTGGCGTATCATCTGCTGAAAGACTGGTTGGGATTTGTCCAGCTGGTCGCCAGGATAATGTTGCGGTAACGCTGTCAGCTGCATCTGCAGCTGCTGTATATTGGTAGGTTGCGGTAGCTGCTGCTGTCCCAAACCGCACAGTCGTTCCTTGGATCTAGAGATTCGAACATCCATAGATACAGGCTCCGCTGGCGGTTGCATGTGGACCTGGATGGTTGGTGAAAGCGTGGGCATCCCAGACCCATCTCCGGGCGCTTGCATATGCAGCTGCGGCGGAAACACCGCGCCACCTAGGGCACCTTCACCCTGAGAGTACAACAGGTCTGCGGGCGGGTAGCTTGAGTATGCGCCGCCGAAGTAGCTGTCATCCATAGAGCAGCTGGACAGCATGTCCGAGTAGCTATCGCTTGAATCGCTGTAGAACATGGCATTGGGCATATAACGCATGTCGTCGTATAACACAGAGTCGGGCGCCAGAGCAATCTGCGAGGAAGAATACGAGCCAGTCGGTGTCGCGAAAGATCCGAAAGGCGGTTTTCTTCTCCGATACTTGACGTCCACCACAATGCCACCACCTTCTTTTGATGGTATCGAGATTGTGGAGGCGCCACCTGGTCTCATGCGGTACGTCTGGCGCAAAGCTGGCCTTGGTCCGCCGACAGTCGAGATGCTGATGTCGCTCGTCCGCATCAACGGATCGCCGTATCCTCTAGGGCTGTACGCGCCGGGAGCTCTGGTAGCTCCTGCAGCTCCCGATCCTGATGCTCCATATCCTCCCGCAGACCCGTACCCTCCCGTAGTCGCGTATCCTCCGGCTGCTCCATATGCCCCATTGCTGCGGTAAGCCCCACGGCCCCCCGGCGAACGTGATCCTGCTGCGCCGGTGGCTGGTACCCGGCGGTGTCCGGTTGTAACTGTTGCCGCGGCGCTCTGCGTCTGGCTAGGGCTCTTGCTCCCCGAAGGTGATGTGGTAGCGCCGGCCTTCTTGCTCTTCTTGCTCTTCTTGGACTTTTTCTTTTTAGACTTACTCCCTTTCTTTTGGACTTGCTTCCTTTTTTCTTGTGCTTGCTCTTGCTCTTCTTCTTCTTGTCTTTGCTCTTCTTCTTGCTCTTCTTGCTCTTCTTCTTGCTCTTCTTCTTGCTCTTCTTCTTGTTCTTGCTCTTCTTCTTCCCCTTCTTCTTGTGGTGCTTCTTCTTCTTCTTGTCGTGCTTTTTCTTCTTCTTCTTCTTCTTGTGATGCTTCTTTTTCTTGTGCTTTTTCTGGTCGTCGTCTTCCTCCTCCTCCTCCTCAGCGCTCTCTTCGGTCATGTTTGCTTCTCACCTGGGAGAGGGTGGAATGAGAGCACAGTGGTCGGCCCCGGTTAGCGTCCGCACGCCGGGACTACGACGCCCGCCGCCGCCGCCGCCGCACTGCCACGATGCAGGACGAAAAGTGAACACCGCAAGTGACTACGCTTGCGGCGTACGAATGGATGACCGTACAGCCACAGCTTTTCTGGCTTTCTTTACGTGCGCACTGGCCGAGCACCGCCGAATTTGCTGGTATCTCAGCTCAAAACGGCACTCACTGGCAAAACTAAGATACAAGCATGTCAGCTGCGTTGGCGGCGGCGGGAATGGCTGGCTCGTTTTGAAGACTATGCGTGCATTGCACAGAGAGGCATTTGACTTTTTTTGCGAGTCCTGACTTGGCTCCCCGGAACACGAGTTGTCGCCGGAGCTGACGTTTCGACAAGCGGTTGTTTTTTTTTTTGAAGGCTCGAAACTGCATACCTTAGCTTGTGCCCACGTACGGTTACAGGCTTGAAGAAGACAAGTCTAGATATCGAAAAGTTGGCTGTAGCGACACCCCGTGTTCAGGATATTTTTCAAACTCTTTAAACAGACAGGTGAACCCTCCTAAGGGAATCATTGTAATCTCGTCAGAGACTCATGCGACCCCCCCCCCCCCCCCCCCCAAAAAAAAAAAACGTTGACACGTTTCTTCAACAAATTATATGCGGCAACGATTCGCCCAGAACTTAAGATTGGCCAAAAATCACATAATTTTTGTTTAATGAGCCATAAAGGCATTGGTTGCGGGAAATGGTCCAGTTGCAACTGCAGCCCCATTCCGACCTTACAATGGTACGACGGCGGTTGGGCGGGGTAAAAGAAAGTGCAGTGAAAAGGCTATCGGTCTTACGCAATTTCGTAAAGGTATGAGTCATGAAGGAATGATATGATCATTCATGTAATTAACGCAGGGTTCTCAAAGTCGCGCCAGCTAGCGGGCGACATTCACTAAATTCAATCCCGCGACGGCTGGGTCAAAATATCAGCCAAATTTCCATTCACACGCTATTCTGTGGTGTGATGCGAGAAACCATTTCCCGTGACACGTATATGGGTCATTTAGAAAACTTGCTGTCAAGATTCCAGCCACACATCGTTATATACCGATCGCCAATATACCCAAAATATCAAATTCTGGTTCCAAAATATAGAGCTTTTTTTTCCACGGTTTTTTTTCGGCCCGCAATGACCGCATGACCACAACATACATGTCAATTTCCCAGAATTACGACATATTAGCACCTAGCGCGGAGACAAAGCGGTAAGACCACACCAGCTCGCCGAAGCCGAAGCGCACCTGAAATAACCTTTGTCAGTTCTGAAGGAGCTTGCAAGGGTTAAAAGTAAGTGGTCTTTTCACTGCCACGCCAAAATTGCGTAGCGCAATCACAACTACTGCTTGCGTCCTCAAATGCAAATGTTACTATGCCGGTACTGAACCGTCTCGTGACGCTCTTCACTTGCAATGAAAGAAAGCATGTGACGGAAAGAATAATCTTAGTTTATGTCAGTGCCGTAGCCAAGAAGAGCGTAGGGGGGGGGAGGGGTTTGAGCCTTTTTTAATTTTTTGTTCAGATTTGCTTGCACATACACGTGCACATAAAAACGCACGCATGAGCATACATACAGTAAGTTGACCCTCCGAAATATGTCTGGATACGCCTCTGGTTTACATGTTGGCTTAATCTAGTCTGCTGCAGCTTGTAATACGCAGTCGTACGTGACGGCTAACCCGCCTCAGTGGTCTGGTAGTTATGACCCTCGACTTCCCTGTTGAAGAAGTTCGTACAGGATCAAATCCCGGCTGCGGCGGCCGCATTTCGATGCAGACGGAATGCTAGAGGCCCCTTTTACTTAGATGTAAGTGCACGTTAAAGAACACCAGATGCTCGAAAGTTACAGAGACCAGCATTAAGCGATGTTCGCTCCACTACGGCGACGTTCAGAACGGTGTGACAACCATGGATTACAATGGCAATGATTAGGGAGTGGGGGAGGTGAGCGAATAGTAAAATTTCATATCCGGAAACATCGGAGGTCTTTGGAAGCTTCGGCCATCGGTTGTTATTTCACGTGCGCCGACATGGCACACAGCACGAGGGCGTCGAGCACATCGCCTCTATCGGAATGCGATCGTCGGGGCCGTGATCGAACGCGTGACTTTCGATTCACCAGCCCAGCACGCGGGCTTACGTAAAGTTGTGGTCGACTATAAAAGCTTTATTGTCTGAGAAATCCGCACTGGTTCCCTTGTGGCTTCACGCTACACATGGTAGGTTCATTATGCATGTCGTAGCTTTCAAGGCAGAAGGACGCGAGGGCGGGCTATACCGCGTCGGAGGGCGACCCCCGCGTGGCACTACTCGATGCCGAACTAAGAAGGCTAGAAGGCGCTGGAATCGAGGTCCCGTCACTCACCGTGGCCTAGCGGCAGCTCCAACGGCCCCTGTTTCCGGCTGGGGCTCCGAGACCGGCCAGAACAGGAGCTTCTTTCGCGTCGCCCAGCCAGTCGGGGGAAACGCGCCGCGCGAGCCCCGGTGCGCGCTCCGCGGGGCACGTACTTGTTCTTAATCTTGTTCTTGTTCACCTATTTATTGTGGCGCATACCCACTATGGTGGATTGGTCGAGAATCGAGGGGTTTCAAAAATTATTGTTCAGATTTAGAATAATGGAGATATAATATAGAGATTACCGATAACCTAGGAAAGAGGGGTGCTTGATCTAATGCATACAATTATTTAAATAAAGAAACGAATTATGACGACAACAACAGGGCCTTGATGATGAAAGCCTTTGCGATGGCGATAGCACCATGCCCCACGCTGTAGAGTAGAGCATTCAACTAGTGGGGCTCACCCACGTCAGGGGATTCACCACAAAGCAGATAGCTTTAAGGAAATCCTTAGATATAAATTGCAGGAAAGAAGCGTAAGTTTAAGGGCTCGTTTTAGGGGCGAAGCTCCTCTTAGGCTAACCTTGTCATGCGTCTCGCGTAACCGAGAGAAGAAAAGACGAGAAAGAAAAGAAGGTGGTATCTTCTGAACAGTATAATAGACGGCGCTGTCTCATAGAAGTGCATGCAAACAGCAGTATAGTGAGGATATCTAGATGGCGCTGTATCGCTACTGTAAGGGCTTCACCCTATAGTTCACGATTATGGCGCAGAGTTTTCAAAGCACCATGGGGTTTAGGCACAGGAAGGGCAAACTAGACCTAAAGCGGGTAGAATGAACTAGGAGTAGCTTATCTGATTGGTGGCTAAAGTCAAGGCACGAGTGAAAATTCAACCCTTCAATGCAAAGTACCAGTCCTCAACTTCACTATTTAAAGGAAAAAGATTGATCTAGTTGTTGGTTCACTAAGTATTACGGCTATTGGTGGCGTTAGCCGCAGCCCGATCTAAAGGGTACAGCTACATCAATCTATCCATCCATCCATACGATTGGCTGCTGCGCGGGCTGTGCCTGGGTACGCGGAGAACGAGTGCCTCTTTCAGTTCTCCTGGATAGTCGCTGTACATGGCGGATAATTGGTGAAGCATGGTCGAAGCAGAGCGGCGGGCGCGTTGAAGACGCTTGCGCTCGGATCCCTTGGCTCGTGTCTCGGACGCATGGATGCGTGCACGGATGAACGGACACACGAATGGATGGACGGGTGGACGCTTAGCCCCACTCATCATCATTGACTTTGCGGATAAGCTGTGATCTTTCTTGGGGACCTTCGACGCAAAAATTTTGGTCTGTCTGTCTGTCTGTCTGTCTGTCTGTCTGTCTGTCTGTCTGTCTGTCTGTCTGTCTGTCTGTCTGTACATTTGTCTGCTTGTCCACTCTTAACGGCACCGGGTACTTGAAACGGCCGACCCCATCCACAGTGCCCACCAATGTTGCTCAAGATTCAGCGTTCATACTTGTGCAATTGTCAATTGAAAACAATTTTTGCTCATGTCTGTGGCACCATAACAACACGTTTATAATCTGCATGTGCGTCTTTCACTAGAAAAGGCATACATACATACATAATTTTAAGGACCGTAGCACTTATCACGCTGTGCTGACCATGCAACGCTTGCACGAAAAGGCGAGTGTTTCCAACGCTTTGCTAAGACGCGACGGTGGTGGCACCCACCCGTCGCCTTGCGTTCTACACTTTATCACCTCTGAGACGGGCGCGCACACCCGTCTCAGAGCCAGGCGCTTCGTTTTTCAAGAAAACTGCCAGATGGCGCTCATGTCTCACGTGTGACGTGACTCGATGCGCTCGTTCGCCTCCGCAGCACGCTCGAGGCACTCTAACGTAGCCTCTCCAGAATACCATCCACCGATTTTCTTGCGCAGAACATCAAATAAATGTTTTGTTCACTCTCTCTACACGCAAGACTATCGTCTTTCGACAAATTTGCAGATTGACATGCAGATACGGGGTCAATTTTTTTTCTTTATTAGACACAATAATCAGAACTAACAGACAATGATGCCAAGAAAAGTATAGGGGATGTTATTAGAAGTGACGGTAACGTAAATGTGAAGAAATAACAGTGGGTGAAAAGGTAATTTGCCACCGGCAGGATCCTAACCTGCGACCTTCGAATACGTGTTCGATGCTCTACCACTGACCTACGGAGGCGGTCGGTCGTCCCTCCGTCCAATTTATATGGTGTGTATGTCAGCGCCGCCACAACACTCCGTGCACATATTAAACCAGCGAAAGTTGAAACTTGCGGCCCCGGTGATTAGCAGTGGGTTCAACCCGACATGGCGCTGCAGCCTGTCACAATTATTGCTTACACACACAGAGTTTTCACAAAATCGCGAGAAACTATGGTTATATAGATGTTCGCAATTCTCAATGAAGTTAGACACACGTTTTGTTTGGGTCTGCCTCACTGTTTATTTCGCATGCTGCACATTGTGCCTCGCATGATCACAGTCGCGGAGGAGTGCAGTGAGCACTTAAATGCGTTTCGTAATGCGTTAATCACAGTGGTTGTTCTCGAACCACAGGTGGTCACAAACGTCGCAGCCCAAGTCAGAAGTCAGAAGTCAGAAGAAGTCAGAAATGATTTTATTATGACATCAGGAGCATTACAAATTATTAGTATACAGAAGGAGGTCCCATAGTCAAAGACTGAATCGGGACCTCCTACAGTAATGAATATAGAAAAAAATATATTGAAATAGCAAACAGCAGTAAAAAAAGAAGCAAAAAAATACAATGCAAGCTGAAAGAAGGATAAATTAAAAATACCAAGTGAACGCAAAAAAAAAAAAAAAAAAAGCCAGAAGCAGACAACATACAAATAAGAATAAATCAATTCTCCTATATGTAGAAAAAATTGCAAAATCAGTCAACACAATAAAGAAAGGTAAAGCAGTGCCTCTAAAATTTTACAAAAAATTCCCAATGAGGTCAAGATAAAAAAATAAGGTAGTTAGGCACGTCAATACATCTTTCAGGACAATTCAGTTAAAAAAAAAGAAAAACATTGGAATACATAATGAACAGAAGATCAATGTCACATCTGTTTCAGCAATGAATGGTGATGAAACGATGTTTACACCTATGTTCTGAGATGGTATGAATAGGAAGGAGATTAACGGAAGTGACGAAAGCTACCCGGATCATGAATGTGATGAGAGGAACGTCTTCAGTTCTTTTTTGAATTTGCCAATGGATTGCGATGTTTTGATTGCAGGAGGTATATTATTCCAGAAATGGATTCCATTGAAGTAAATTGTTTGTTTCCCATAATTATTCTGAACCCTTGGTAAGATTAAATTCCGATTGTGGGCAAATCTTGTCAGGTTAGTATTCACTAGATTAGATGGAGGGATAATGGACACAGGAAGCAGATTGTTGATTTGCTTGTACAGTAATATTCCTAGTTTGTATTTGAAAGTATCACAGACCGTGAGGATGTTGTTGGCTTGTAGGAGTGCTATAGCATTACAGCGATGGTGACTATGGGTAAGTATTCTAATAGATTGATTTTGCATAGTTTGGAGGAAAACAAGATGACTACTGTAAGTATTGCCCCAGGATGTGATACAGTAATTAAGGTGAGAATGAATGAAAGCGTAGTACAATGAAAGTAATGTAGGTTGGGAAAATATATCACGGGCTTTAAGCAGAACACGTATGCCGTAAGCCATTTTTCGTCGTAGGAGAGCAATGTGCGAGAGAAATTTCAAGTTGCGGTCAAGTTGTATACCCAAGAAAGTGGCCTCCTCATCAGCTTCAATTGCAAATTGATTTATAAATATTGGCGGGGATATGATTATGTTCACGTTGGTGAGAGTGAAAAACAACGAACTTAGTTTTGGTGGGATTGATTTGTAGCTTATTATGGAAACACCAAGCAGTCAAGCTTGAAAGATCATTATTTAATTTCTGTGTCAGAGATCGGAGGCATTTATCAGTGTTAATAATTGTTGTGTCATCTGCGTAAAGTAAGGACTCTGAAGTGGTAAGCGAAGTTGGTAGGTCATTGATATAGATTATGAAGAGAAGTGGGCCGAGGATAGAACCTTGAGGGACTCCATATTTGTTACCTTCGGTGTAGATTGAAACCTGACAGACTTACAACTTGACTTCTATTGAGTAGGTAATTTTTTATTAACATTAGTGCAGGACCAGTTACGCCAATGGCTTCAAGCTTCAAGAAAAGAATGTAGTGGTTGATAGTGTCGAATGCTTTGGTAAAATCAATGAAAACAGAACCTGCATATAAGCCCTTATCTATTGCTCTCTTTAGCTTTTCGGTTAAAGATAACAGAGCGAGTTCAGTAGAATAGTCTTGACGAAAACCAAATTGCGAAAGTGAAAGAACCTGAAATTTATGGAGGTATTTGGACAGGCGATTTTCGAGCAATTTTTCGAATACTTTGCTAAAGAAAGGTATGATGCAAATGGGTCGATAATTAAATATTTGTGTACGGTCCCCTTTTTTAAGCACAGGAACAACTTTGCCACTTTTCAATTCTACAGGGAAAATACCAGTTTTGAAAGCTAAGTTAATTATGGATGATAAAATATCAGAAACAGCATGTGCAATTATTTTTACGTTTGTTGGGGAAATACCATCAGGGCCAGCACTTGTTGTGTTCAGGTTTCGAATGACATCATGTACTTCCTGACATGTGGTAGGAAATAAGAAGAATGATTGTGGCAGACGAGAAAGGGGAAGTTGATAATCAGCATCAGGGATGACGTCAGTGTTAAAGAAGTAGTCACTGAAAGCTTCAGCAATCTCTAACGGGCTATCATACTTAACATTTTTATAATTAATGGTGGTGATGCTAGAGAGACAGCCCTTCCTGTTCAAAAAAGAGTTGACAATTTCCCACTTTTCTTTATGTTTGAACCAGCTTCATTAACCTTTCGTTCATAATATTGTTTTTTAGCATTTTTCAGTTGTAATGTAAGGGTGTTGCAAAGTCTTTTGTAACGTGCAATCAGGTTTGTATTAAAAGGTTTTCGTTTTGTTTTTCTATAAAGGTTCTCTTTGGCTCTTAGCTGCTTCAATAACTTTTCAGTAATCCAAGGGTTCTGAGGACTGGCGTAAACTTTTTTACATTTATAAACCTGAGTATGGCGCTGAATATAGGACAATAATATGGATGAAAATTCTGTGTAGGCCATTTGTGGATCATCTAAGCATATTAGTGAGGACCAGTCAGTGGACATAACATCGTGAATGAACGACTCCCTGTCTAGAAGTTGCCTAATGAAAATATGCTAGTTGGCGTAGCGTGGCAGTTGAAGCGCACGAAAATCGGGTAATGGTCACTGATGTCGACCTTAAGAACCCCTGCATCCGGTGCTACAGATAAGTTAGAGAGTGCATGATCGATCAGGGTACTTCCGTTATTGATGCAGCGCGTGGGAATGGATATTAAACATTCGTAGCCAAAACTCTGGTAAACACCGGAGTAGTTCAAAGAACTAGGAGAAGAAAGGTCAAGCAAATTAATATTAAAGTCACCCATGATCACTACATTTGCGTGATTGAGAGCCAATGTGTGCATTACGTTTTGGAGGGCTTCACAGAAATTTTTCACTGATGAAGATGGGGATCGATAAATGCACCCAAAGATGAAGCTCTTGTTGTCAAGTTTAAGAAAATCGTAGTTAAGTTGAACCCAAACACTTTCGCAATCAATGACATCTAACTCTATGTCGTATCGTCGATTATAGTGTACGTTCGACTTGATATAAACAGCAACGCCACCATGATTGTTGTTTGCTCTATGCGAATATTCAGACTTATACGAAGGAAGATCAAATAGATTTTTGTCGTCATCGTTAAGCCAGGTTTCAGAGATACCGATAAGTGAAAAAGGGTTGTCAAGAGCGGATAAAAGAAGTTGTATATCGTCGAAATGCTTCCGGATGCTTCTTGCATTAATATGAATTGCTGAGTGGAACGTAGGCGAAAGAAACCTGTTAAGATTGTCTGTAGAAAAATAAGCAGCCATAGGTGAATCGACCTAAGTGACACAAAGGAGTAAATCAGAATTTATAGTGAATTTCTAACAGATTTTGGATAGGTCGGCTTCACAAGTGATGCGGAGCACCTTACTCTCTGTAGTCCGTCTGGCCTTTATCTGACAGTTGTCTGTCCACAAGAACTTCCAGTTGTTGGACTTCTTTAGAACTAGTGCCTGAGAAAATAGCGCCTTATTTTCGGGGGTGAGATGATCGTTAATGTAGATTGGTTTGTTGGTGACTCCAGATAATACAATATCATTCAGGTGCAGTTTGGCCTTCCGAGCCTTGCTTAGGAATTCTGATTTCTTCGTACGAGAGTTGAAGCGGGCTAGCAAATTCTTTGCGCCAGCTTTCACGGTCGAGACACGGTGAACAACGTCGAGATCAGTGGGTGCCAGTTTACAATCAATCTTATCACCTATAGCTTGCATAATCGCAACGCAGTTTTCACCTCCTGTCACCGGGATTCCCTTGATCTCGACGTTATTAATCCTGGAATATTGCTCCATTTGTGAGACTTTCAGAGATAATGCCGCATTTTGTGCTTTTAACGCCTTGTTCTCAGCAATCAGAGAGGCGTTATCTCTCTGCAAACTTTCTACGACACCATTCACGTACTCGGCAGTAGCTACCAGCTCACCTATTTGTTTATTGATGTCAGCGAAGTTCACACCTGATAGCTGTGCTTTGACGATGAACTTGTTAAAGATGGCATCAACCAAATTATCAGGACATTCGTTCAGTCTAGCCTCAAGATCAAGAATTTTTTTGCTCAGCTCAGCAGTAGTAGGCATTGCCCAAAATCGAGCAAGGCAGTACAGATATGTGCAACACGATTAGACGCAGAAGATGATAAGCGAAAATTATGGCAGCGACGACAGTACAACGGCAGTGCAGACGCAAGGAAAGTGGGTTATTATTACTAACCTGCGTAGTAGAAAATCGTGCGTAAGTACAAGAGCGAAGCTTCGTTGCACTGTCGCCGTTGCCAATGGTGTCCAACCGTGAGCCTCGGCTTCTTTATATGATGATGGCAGCCGATGTGAAGCCCTCTAGCGGAGCACCAGTGTAAGTATCTCCGCAATGCAAAGACAGATTGATGACCGCCGTTCCACACGTGTCGTCAGAGACAGCGCAGCAGGCTTGCTGCGCTGTCTCTGACGACAGTGCCGCTGAAGAAGCTTCAGTGCCGCTGAAGAAGCTATCGCCGAAAGTGGGCGTTTGCCCTGGCGAACGCTGACCCGCAATCGTCACGTTTGAAGTTTGAAGTTTATTTCACCACAGTGTTACAACATACAATGTGTGGTGCGGAATGCGGAAAAAAAAGCTGCGATAAAAACGCAGCTTGACTAGCCCCACATCCCATCAATACAAGGCAGAAAAAGTGACAGTATTCATAAAGTCCCGTAAACAACTAAACAGGCACAAATACATAATTTGAAGTGGCACCAGCAAGAAATATTGCATACTTAAAATTTTAAGAAATGTTGATAGGATCGCACTCTTTGGGGAAATACGAAAAAATAGAAATAAGCAGAACATAAAAACAAATCTTTGAAAATGGCTAAATCTCTTTTGCGTCATGAAAGTAAAAAAAAGATATTTGACATATCCTGTCGCGAAAGAAGGCGCAATTGTTCCAATGATAAATTGAATTTATTTAGTATGTGGGTGAGTGAATGTTTCAGCATTTGTAGACCATAGTTTGTTCGGCATCGAGGAACCTTCCAATAATCGCTCTGTCTAGTAGGTCGAGACAAAGTGCTGCGCTCTAAGCATGCTATGGAGATAAGATTGTTACTTCCTTTGTTAATTTCAGTTTTCAAAGACGCCAGTGAACAATATTCATACATGTTGTCAAATCTTATGACTCTGAAATTGTTGAATAAGTGATTTGATATGTGGGGTTTAACGTCCCAAAACCACTATATGATTATGAGAGACGCCGTAGTGGAGGGCTCCGGAAATTTCGACCTCCTGGGGTTCTTTAACGTGCACCCAAATTTGAGCACACGGGCCTACAACATTTCCGCCTCCATCGGAAATGCAGCCGCTGCAGCCGGGATTCGAACCCGCGCCCTGCGGGTCAGCAGCCGAGTACCTTAGCCACTAGACCACCGCGGCGGGGCTTGTTGAATAAGTGGCGTTGACGTCGCAACGCCACTTGTTCGGTGTAGACACTGCGCCGCGTCGCCTATAGGCAGAAGGAAATTGGGTGTCTTTTTTTCCTACTTCAAGAACTCAGCATTCATGATTGGGCGCGGCGTTGTTGTTAGCTTTGGACATCGCGGACAACAACACTACGTACAAGGAAAAGACGGGTCTCCTGCTTGCATGACATGTGGTGGCTTCCCGGATAATGCTCACGTTCTGTTGTGCTGTCTGGGTGGTCTCGCAGCCATGGGCGAGAGCCACAAGCACATACCCATAAACCTAAGACCTGCGACCCTAGAGGAGTGGCTAGGGGACTCCTCCCCGGACATCGTGAAGACACTGCTCCAGCATTTGCAAGTTCTAGGTCTATCTGATGGATAGGTTTTTTTATTTAGTAGACCCGGACCGGGGTTCTTTTATTTTTTTTTTAAATAAAGCTGTTCTCTCTCTCTGGCGCGGGCTAACTCGGCGTGGTGGTTTGCGGAATCCGCCCACTACCGGCGCTTTCATTCCTGTTCGCGAATTAGCGCGGCTTGGAAGGCTTCCTGATCATCGGTACGCAGTTGCTGCCAGAACTCGGCCTCACGGGCCTGTTTTTGTGCCAGGACTGCGCCATCGGCCTGGCAAGTGCGAGCTCTGTCACGTTTCTACTGTCCGCGCCAGAATTCTAGAGTTGTCCGTGGCGTACGCATGTGGAAGGTTTCAGAATAAACTGATGCGGGCGCGCTCGGCGCCACAGCTGCGGCGAAATGGACGACGTCATTCACAACGCAGCCAATGACGCGTGTGCTTGCGCACGACGCTGAGAATGACGTAATTGATAGGACAGCCAATGGAGACCGCTCGTGACACAACTGCCGCACAGTTTTTCGTTTCTCCTAGCCGTATAGAGCTTTTTCTGTAAAACAACCATCCAAGGACTGCGTACATACATGGGTGCAAATATTCATAGGATGGTGAAATAAACACCTTTATGATGTTTGGGGATGCTAGCCAAGCCTAATGGCTGCTTTTAAACCGTTCCGCTAAGTTTAGACAGAAACGATGAGGAAGCCGATGACAATGATCATGGCACTCACTATGATGACGACGCAGTTAAAAATGTAAACGTCATGGAACAAACAAACATCTGCATAATGCAGTTAAGCACGGTAATTACAAAACGACTGTGATTTCAGCCAGGATATATTTTCATGGCTTACCTTACTCCAGTAGCGGATCCAGAGGGGGTGCAGTAAAGACGATCCCCCCGCCCACAGCCTGTCAGCACACCCTCCCCCTCTATTAAATGCTTGCCATCCACCTGCTATCACCAGTTAGGACAAATTAGTGGGACCACTGTGAGCGCACATTAACAGTATTTATGCAACTACAGTGTTTTTGTGCTAGTAAAAACAAAAAGTAATGACCACGCCCACCTTTCAGGCGTTAATTCAAGTGACCGCCCCCCCCCCCCCCTCTAATGGGTGGATGGATCCGCCCTTGCCCCACTCCCACTATATACGTGCCACGACCGAGGAACATTAACAATAACCATCATAAGATGTGATGGGAATGCAAATGCAGCATTTTATGACGACCTGCCACGCTCGAATAACTTGAAAGCGCCTCTGTAGTATGAAATGCAGAAGTGGCGCTTTGCCTTTCTGGTAAAACATCCTGCAGTCGAAGGAATACGTTTAGGTCATTCGAAGAGCAACGCTTATGGTCTACCCCTCCAAATGTGTGGCACCAAGCTACTGAGGAACCAACCAACTTTATGCCACACACGACTGTTTCAATGGGGCTACCATATCCGAACTATACCTGGCCATCACTAAAACGGGACGGAAAACACTACCAGAACTTCGCATCATTCGGAGGAGAGGGAAACAGCGTATCCCACATAAATGGAGGCAGGACTTCGTCATCGAGCCACTACCACACAACATGCGTCTACAGTTTCACAAATATTGACGTGGAGCACGGGGCAAAGCTCACGATATTCATATGTGGGGTTTAATGTCCGAAAAGACGCCGCAGTGTAGGGCTCCGGAAATTTAGACCGCCTTGGGTTCTTTAACGTGCACGCAAGTCTGACCACACGGTCCTATTGCATTGAACCCTCCATCGAAAATGCAGCCGCCGCAGCCGGGATTCGATCCCGTGACCTGCGGGTCAGCAGCCGAGTATCTTAGCCACTATAGACCACCGCGGCGGGGCGGCTTTGCTGTAAACGTGCGTGCTTTGCTGTAAACCTGTGCAGAAGAAACTTGCGGCGGCATACCAATTCTACTTTTGCATCATGCATTGCGACTTCGGTTTGGTAGGTTCTTTGTTACCCAACACACTATAAGATTCCGCCATGAGACGTGAAGGCCACACCGAGTTTGTGTCAAAAATATTACAGCAGAGGCCCGCCTGCTTAGATTTAGGTGCACCTTACGGAACACCGTGTGGTTTATATTTTCTTAGTTAATATGTCGTGGGTTTGGTACGTCACAACCTTACAATTTAAAATATTAAACGTCTACCAATCAGTGATGGGTGTTTTTGACACAAATGAGGATAAGATCACGCCACACTGCCAAGTCATCGCTGACAATCAAATTAGGCGTAACCACATGCACGTGCGAACCTCTAAGCACAAGCGAGGCAAAATTCCAGGAGATCATTTTGTATCTGCGTGTTAACTACTGGGCAATTTCACCGCCGGTGGGTCGTTGTGAAGAGACAAATGGTTTCAATAGATTGAAGCTATATTGTTTTCTTATTTCTAACACAGGAGTGACTATCATAACGGTTTCATGATCTCTGCACTATCCGTTGCAAGTCCAGGATAAGTATATTGAAACGTTTCCATTTCGAATTAAGCATAAAATTTCCAGGTGTTGGTGACCTGCAAGTTACCTTGAGCGATGAACAAGAGCAGTTATCCGGGCAGCTCAACGAGGCCATCGGCGCATCGTTGCGAGACCAATGCGACGTGACCATCTGGGCAACCAGTCAAAATAATATCACGGCACGTGTCTATCCTGCAGTTTTTTCGCAGCAGTTCGCGTGTTTGCGTAACGATTTCATGAAATACAAATGACAACGAGCACACCATCTTCTGATGATGACAAAGTGTTTCGATGTTTCTTTATTGACGTCACGGGTAAACGCACACAGTGAGTTTCCTGCGTCAGAGGCCGGTGGTCGTGCACGTCGCCGGGGCAAGGGCTGTCATCTAGTAAGGGCGTTCACGGCTTTCTTCCGAAATGCTGTCACTCAGCGTTTTAGGGGGGGTCGAGTGGGTTCTTTATCAAACCCCGTCTCCCCCACAGGGACACCCGACGGGGCCCTCCGGTCAGCATCTCTCTCGAACTCGCCCATCGACGACGGCTAGCCGCCCCAGGCGATGCACTTCTGCTGTGGGTTCATGGGGCTGCCCTCTTGGCAGCCGAAGACCCGGGAGAACTCGCGAGAGTTCTTCAGCGCCAGCATCACCCTGCGTTCAGGGTTTTGAAGGTTTAGGGTTCGATTCACCGGCGAGCCTCGACTTGTCACATATAAAGATATTTTTAAGGATGGGCACTAATACTTCTGAAGGTAATTCTGCTCTCTCCTCAGTGTCGTCAAAGTCGCGCTTCTAAAAAAAAAGTGAGTTTACGTGAATCTTAAGAGTCACGTAAAGCTCAACAAAGTGAGCCCAAAAATGTGAACGCAGTAAGAACACCTGTACGCTTGCCGATTGTAGCCATGGCGCGTACTCCAAGTAAGCACGCCAGTGTTTTTCGCTGTTTGGAGACCTTGGCATGTCATTTGCTTGTTAATGCGTTAGGCACCCGTGGACAGGCGTTTTTTTTGTTTCTTGCCGCGATGCCGTCCTCGACTATTACGTTTTTCTTTTCGCAACATTTCACACACCGGATTATCCAATCACAGCGGTACACTTTGTGCTGGATGCCTCATATGTTTTGCTTCTTGCATTAGAAGAGGAAGATCATTACTTGATCATTAATTACTGAGCAGTTCTGCCAATATCTTGAGACATATGTTGGAACACGCATGTAAGCGCGCGCGCGCGCGCGCGCGCGCACACACACACACACACACACACACACACACACACACACACACACACACACAGAGAGAGAGAGAGAGAGTGAGAGAGAGAGAGAGATGAGGGAGAACTGTCGCTGAAAAGTGGTTATTCGCTGACAAGGCTAACTCGACTGCCGGTGCTGCTGCATCACTACCCGCTAAGTTTGCAACGAGCTGCAGTTTTTCGTTCGTCGCAGATACGCTTACCTCTCTTTTACGAAGGCTTTGTTGGAGCCGTACATTTGATACATCATGTAGTCTTGGTTCGCTTTCACACAGTTGTCCTGGGAATGGAATACAAAGAGATAGAGACAGAGAAAGCGTTTCAAAATACTTACGGCTGCAGTAATAATTTACTAACGTCCTCGTCATCTTCACGCGAATTAATTAATCAACGGGTAAAATGCGCGGGCGTACATTTAACGCACCGTGCTCTACAGTGACTGCATCAAATGGGCGGGCCGGTTCGCTTGGTTTCATGATACTTGTGTTTGGCGTTAGCTTACAGGGACACCGAGAAAATATACACGTCTGTTCGTTTCCTTTTTCTTATCACTCTTCAATGAGTCAAGCTGCACTGCGGTAATTCAATCAGATTATTGTGGGTTTTGTCTGTTACTTTGTCGAGGTTGTAGTTCTGTCAGAGAGTCAGCGAGCGTCTTATGATTAAGGTCACGGTAAAAGGTGACGTCATAAACTTTTCATAACTAAATAACAACAACAACGTGGTCAAAGATTAACTTAGGGTACACTTTAAGGCCGCGGGAACATTGCTCTTTCGCAAGCGAAGTTTATAACTCACCGTAATAAATGGCTTATGTACAAAAAAAAAGAAATAAGAACGACGCTTGTTATTCAAAGAAATGCGACCCTCAAAAAAAAAAAAAAGCATGTGCTTGTATGTGTTGTTTTCCAATAACTGGTGCTCTTTATCGGCGATCAGTTGTTTCTGATATGATGATCTCATATTTTATTGAGGGTACTTGTCATTCCATGTGGTCACGTACGTTTCATTGTTGCCCGAATACAAACGCACGACCGACCGTCTTTGTTGCCTGCGGTAGCTGAAGTGTTGCGCTGTTCAGAACGTGGACAACGGTCCCAATCGCGGATTGTAGCGCGGAGGAAAAGGTTAGGAGAGAGCATTGCACATTACAATGGAAAGAACGAAAGAAAGAGTGCTAGAAAAAGAAAGAGAGAAGCATACCAGGCACGCACTCGCCAAGTTTGTCCTGTCCCCATTTTCGCGAGAGTGCAAGAGCTTCTGAATCATTCTCTCGAGCTTGCGCATGCAAGTTCCCAGCAATTTCCCAGCGAGTGCTTATGTTTCAACAAACCTGGAAAGGCGCTGGGAATTGCAGCTGCGCATGCACTCACCAAGACGTAGTATATGAAGAAGAGCTTATCCGACGAGAGGTGTTCAGCGTTCATCAGACGGAAGTCTCTCTGCCATATCCTGAAGACGTTCAGCAGCTGATGGAAGGCCTGCGGACAAAGCAGAGACAGCGCGTCATACGTGACTTTGTAAGGATCGTCTCGTTCAGTGACGTCAGACAGTAGTAGGCTGTTGTGTAGTGCGTACTCGTTGAAGTCGACTGGGAGCACTTATAGTAGGCTGACTGGAACGGCGTCCTCAGCCGCTTCAAATGTAACTTATGAAACAAGAACTTTGCAACGCGTCGTATGTGTCGCGGTGTAGAAGCATGACACGAAACTGCTAATCATCGTTGTAAATGTGGATTCAATGCGAGACCCTCGGACGCGGCAAAGCACATCGTATACCGGGTGTTCCAGCTAGCTTGTGCCAAAGCTTATAGACACGTAAATACAATGTGTATAGATTGACAGAAACAAAGCAGTGCTACTTGCAGCTGCCTCTTACAACACCCCGAATCAATTTAACCTAGTCACATAATAGTTAAATTCTAATAATTCAATATTTATAATCTCATAACTACATTATTGGGGTCAATTGTAAAATTGTAGGCATTCAACAGTAACTTTTACCAAGTCTTACGATTCTCTCAAATGATGCATAAATGTTTTTATAAGAGTGTGAAACTAAAGTCCCAATGCAGAGAAAATTCGATAGGCCAGTAAAGCCATCGACAAATTCACCATACGAATTTCGGCCACGGCGACAGCATTTCATTTGAGACAAAATACTAGGAAGCCCGTGTTTTCAGGCTTAGGTGCATGTTAAAGAACCCCACCTGGTCGAACTTTCCGGAGCTCTGCGGTATACGGCGTCTCTCAGGAATCGTATGCTGGCTATTGGGACGTTAATTCCGCACAATGCATTATGGTCATTATTAGTGAGCTTTTCATACGTTTCCAAAGCTTAGATAAAACAATTTGAGTTCTCAGAAATGGGATATTTGAGAACCACGTCGTGCTTTAGCAGAATAAAAAAAAAACAGTTACAGAACACCTCAGCATTTCATCACAGGATACATTTGCGTACGGGGCACTAAAACCTTTATTCGTTTCACAGTGTGCCCGACAGACCGAGAAAAATTGGACTAAAGGCGTACGCAGCTGCAGCATAAAATGAACACACTATATGGTGTTACACAGCGTCACGCAATGTTTTATACAACGTTACACTACGTGTCATAGAGTGCGTCATTTATACAGTGTTATGAAGCATTGGTACAATGTCATTAATTACGACGAATAGGTTCGGATGACGAGTTTTCTGTTAAATTATTAGCTGCCTGTATATGGGCTTTCTGGGGGCTTTGCGTTTTTGGTTATGCCATTTAGATCATTGCATTTCGATTGACAATGTCCGCCACTGAACGAGATGTTTTTTTTGCCGTTCTTTCTTTTTTCTTTCCTTATTTGCCTTGCTTTTTGTTGCCTGATGTGTCACTTAGCCTATAATAATTACTTATCACTCTATATTGTATAATTGATTTCCATTCACTCGTTGCTTGTTAACTTGATCTGATTTATTGATTGTTATAATGCATCGAGGGTCCCGTTACAGTTTTTAACTTTGGGACCCTCGTCTGTATATTATTATTACTGTACTACTTTTTTGAAATGAATAATAAACTGAAACTGAAACTGAAACGTAGGTACGTACCTTGAAAGCAGGCGTGATGGCGGCGCTCTCTTCGAACACAGACTCGCGCACCGTCGATCCGTTGAGCTGAGTCATCGAGAAAGGGCGGAAAGGAAGAAGCATACGTCATGAGCTTTGCTGTCGTGTACGCTATTTCATCACATTGTATGTGGCTTCAGCTGTAACTGAGAAATCGTTAAACAATGAATATTGATGGAGACAATGTTTCGCCAAGGTGACTTCGGTGATGTTTCCTATTCAACGATTTCTCTTCACGTAAAAAGCTTCCAGTCAACTTCTAGTTGACTGGCAGAACATGGGAAGGCATTTGTCCTGCAGTGGACGTAGTCAGGCTGAGGAGGACTGAAAACTTCCATCTGTCCCCGTAATTCTATCTGTGAGTTCGCGGTTAAGATCACCAGATGGGCGGAATTTCCGGAGCCCACCACTACGCGGCTTGCCTGATAATCGCATCTGGAGCTTAGGACGTCAAAACCCCCGAAATTATGCTTAGTGTCACTTCACCTGCCTTGACCCTTTAATGCTCGTCGATTCAATTCAGCTCACGATGTTAGCAACGAGCAGTTCTTTTATTCGAAAAAGAAGCCGAAAACGCAACTACTAACAGACCTGCAATAGCGTACGAAGCCTCCAACACAAGGACTATCACTCTAAAAAAAAAAAAGAGCGAGTAAAAAGGGTGTCTTTTTGGCCCACAACAATAATTGTCATCTATATTGCGTTCCATCCTTGCGCTATCGCCCCGCGTCTGGTACATTCCGGTCACGATCGACATGCCCATTATCAAGGTTACATTGCATTTTCGATAGGAAAGTGGCCAGCGCCGAGTTTTCAAGAAAGGAAGCGCACGCAAGCCTGATGACGATTATTGTTGTGGGACAAAAAGACACCCTTTTTAGTCGATATTTTTTTAGAGTGTAGAGCAATCCGTACACTGCCGACTATGGTATTTATGGATCAATGCGCCATGGATTACTCTAGTAAATCTTGCAGGAAACTATGCTTTAGGGTCCCTTTAGAGTCTCGTGCCTGAATGTTCGTTAATGAGCGTAGTTTGAGGAAAGGAGGTCACCTTGTGACCCGGGTTGTTGGGGTCATCGAGCGCGCTGTACTGGTCGGAGAAGCACTGCAGCTTCCTGGCGAAATTCTGGGCGGACGTCTCGCTCCACACCATTTCGGGAAACACCTTGCCGGTGTCGTAGTAGTAGCCTGAAAGCGAGCGAAAACGGCTGCAAAATTCTAAACAGATTCCTAGTTTTTGAAGTATTTATAAAAGGCAATGATTAATGGCTAGGAAAAACATGATCCCAAGAATCCACATGCCTCTTCACTTCAAGAATTCTACAAGTAATCTTGCGATTGGACACATGGAAACCGTACAGCACTGTTTTTCTTTTTGCTCTTACCACTAAGTGCTGAGCAGGTTCGCATGGCACAACTATACCGAGTTATTTTATGTTAAAGCTGTGTGGGTTAAGAAGATTCCTAAGGCTCGACATGCCACGAAAATATTTTGCTGACTTTCTCTAGAAGAAGCGGTAGAGCAAGCTCGCAGCAAAAAAAAAAAAAAAAAATGCCCTAGACACCCCCCTCCCCCTTAATTCTTGACAAAAGCGAGTGTTTTGCTACAAATAGCTTGCTATCTGTAGCAAAGCAAGTTTTGCCACAAATAGCAAGCTATTTGTGGCAAAACTTGCTTTGTGCGTACTTTTGTTTCTGTGTGTTTTTATCTTCATGTTTTGAAAATTTGTTCGTCTGCATATTGAGCATTCATGTAATTCATGTAACAAACTCTGCGAAAATCCCTAGTAGAGATTGTAGTATAAATAAATAAATAAATAAATAAATAAATATAACAAAAACAGATGGTTTTCTGAAATAGTAGTAGTGGCCGCCAGGAAGTGCCCCCTCGCCCAACCTCCGAAAAATATGCCTGGCCTAGGGCAGAGGGAAAAATATAGGAGACTGTTTAAAAGAAATTTCAACTGGAGATTGAAAGGACATGGACGTTAGCTTCCACTTCTCGTGAGCTCTTCACCCAATGATGCAGAACCCAAACCCGGGAAGACGAGAAGACTAGTTCCAACAAATTTTTCACGTATTAACGACAACGCTCCATTTGGTGCGCGTGCGTGCGTGTGTGTGTGTGTGTGTGTGTGTGTGTGTGTGTGTGTGTGTGTGTGTGCGTGTGTGTGTGCGTGTGCGTGTGCGTGTGTGTGTGTGTGTGTGAGAGAGAGAGAGAGAGAGAGAGAGAGATATGCAGCAGTGACTTACTCTTTTCGTATATCATCCTTGTCATGGCTCTCGTCAGCCGGACACCGTAGCGCGCAGAGTGAACAACACTGCACGAAACAAAGAAACAAGGTTAAGTCTTTCATTAATTCATAACCGGGAAGACAGAAAAGCAAAACTGCTGGGAGTAAGGTAATGCGAAAAAAAGAATTTGTCGAAATGGCAAAGCTGGCCCCAGTGTTGCGGTGTACTCTTCACTCGAAAACATCCATCTGTTTCTGTAATTCTATCTGTGAGTTCACGGTAAAGATCACCAGATGGGCAGAATTTTCGGAGCCCTTCACTGCGGATTCCCTTTTAATCGAATCTTGAGCTTGCGACGTGAAACTTCCGAAATCATGCTTTGTGTCACTTCACCTGCTTGATACCTAATTAAATAACTAAATAATCGATTAATTATTTCGCACGTACGACAGCGCAATAATCGTTATGGCAGGAGTGGGCTGCAGGACGCAATGTACACCGGAAAGGTTATATTAATGTACAGCATTTAAATATCAGTTAAGTAAATACATTTGTTCATTAGACGAGGATGTGTTACGGATAAATGTCTTTGATGATGAATTTAAACGTAGTGCGTGGATAGTAATGTACCAAGTATAAGTTGTGGACATGAATTCGTTCAGGAGATTAAATAGAATTCATCGAAAAGTAATTGTCTTCTAATAAAATACAACAAACAGACAGATGACTAAAGCTTTGCAATCCAAAAAGATTCGGCGCTACGCGAGATGCATTACGTCTGGAGATTCGATCCGGAAATATACGTGAGGATTTCCGGCCTAATGTCCTCCCGAAGGCGCGTGTGTGTCTAGCACAGCTCCAGGGATGGAACAATTTCGTTTTTTTTATTTTTAAACTTTGCAAGTTTTCTTCGAAGTCGTAGGCTCGCTTCGCAGTTGTGTGAATGACAATTTCTCTTCCGTGAGTGTTCCTCCGGTGCGTCGGAGAACCGATGAGCAAAAAGTCTATTTTCGAAAACAACAACAACAACAACAACAACAACAACAACAACAACAACAACAACAACAACAACAACAACAACAACAACAACAACAACAACAACAACAACAACAACAACAACAACAACAACAACAACAACAACAACAACAACAACAACAACAACAACAACAACAACAACAACAACAAAGCCCTGCATTTCAAGAAACCTCCTTCTGTTCTCGCATGTTTCTCTCGACAAAGTTTTGGGAAAAGGACTGATGTTTAAAAATAAATGAATTCTCTGCTATAGCAGAAAGGTGGCCCAGACTATCCTTTGTCTATTTTGTCGTTTAGGCGAGGTATTAAATCGTAATTAAGTCGCACACCAACTAGAAAAAAAGGTGTTTTGTTTAGACAGGTATGAAGGTTTTACTCCTAAAATGTCCAAACATCATAGCATGCTTCTTGCATTAATAATTAGATATTAAGGTTTGTACGTGCATCAATTTACATGATTATATTATGATTATATTAGTACGCAATTTTATAAGTATAGAGTTGACTCAAGCTAAGTCGAGGAAGACGCTGGGAAACTTACAAGACTGAACTGTTGGTAGGTACCGATGTGTTGAACAGACCCATCGGGATGACTGAAACAAAAGAAAGGATTATACGAAATATCATTATGATAGAAGAATACAGAAGCGCATCGGTGGGGTACAATCTGAAGCATGACGAAAGCGGACTAAGAGGAAAGATGTGCTCATTTCCGAGCACTGCGATTCTCCTCCCACCACCCTTTCTTCTTTTGATACAGGGTGCTAGGGCTGAAACAACGTAAACATAACCGTACACGTCTTGTGCTTTTGGGTGATTGACATTCTCCAATGCAGTGTCTATTGAGAGCTTTTACAAGACCATTGTAGACATTTAACTAACAGTTCAGACTATAGTACACAGCTGCGAAGCTGTGGCATTTTCGGCCCAACAAAATGGAGAAGCTGCATGCATCGTTGCTACTGTAATTAACAGGCGAATTTACTTACAGACGGCCTGCCTCTGCATGTCGTACATGACTTCAGTGTCGAACACGCTGCCGGGCCACCTGTAAACGAAAGCCCGTAAGTCGGATCACGAGTTTGCTCTTTTGTATTTTAAATGTGAATGCCGCTCACCATGGTGCCATACAGCCTGCAGCATGATCATGCGGTAATTCGCACTTGTAACACTAATGCGCATAGGGGTAGGTTCTGATGGCCCACATGGGCACCAGGAATCTCTTTATTAGTTATGTCCTTTTGTACTCTCTCTATTTAGACAGTTAAGTTTGCGTCTCTCTGGTTGGGCATGTCGTCCACGGGAAATCTTCCACGGGAAATCTTCCCACATAGAGTCGCGCAGGCATATAGGCCCAAAGAATTGGGTCAGAGACTGAATAAAATTTGCTACTCTTTCCTAATGTGTGCGATAACCGATTTCCAGACTTATTTATTAGAATAAGGGTGTACAACGCTCAGATAGCTTCCCTTCTGTACAACTTGATTTCATTTCATTTATTCGGGGATATTCACGGCCCGCGCGAAGACATCAAAAGGAGACTGTATCCTCACTTAACACATGCTTTGTACGGCCCTTCAGGTGCGCACAGCTAAAGAAAAAACAAAAATATACAATAACGCATCTATCTACGTACATATACCAAAGTGACCCTGCAGAGTTAGAACTACGTCCTTCAGCAGAAACGACGCACTGACTGCATGATTGAACGCTATGCAAGTCGAATTTTCCTCTCGAATTTCACCTGCACGTAGTATAGAAATGAATAGAACAATAGAGAAATACTACATACGTGACGTCTTCGAAGTTACTAATAATAATAATAATAATAATAATAATAATAATAATAATAATAATAATAATAATAATAATAATAATAATAATAATAATAATAATAATAATAATAATAATAATAATAATAATAATAATCCTGACTTTGCCCACCGCAGGAAAAACGCCTCTCCCATGCTCCACCATTCATTCATAATCCCATATGCCCACCTAACTTTGTCTCCCCCTCAACCGCTTGCCTTCTCTGGGAATCCAGTCAGTTACCCTTAATGACCAGCGGTTATCCTGTCTACGCGCTACGTGCCCGGCCCATGTCCATTTCTTTTTGATTTCGACTATTATGTCCTTAACACCTGTTTGTTCTTTGATACACTAAGCTCTCTCCTTGTCCCTTGGAGTTACACCAATCATTTTCATTTCAATTGCTCGTTGTGTCGTTCTCAACTTAAGCTGAACCCTCTTAGTAAGCCTTCAGGTTTCTGCTCCGTAGGTAAGTAGCGGCTATATGTAGCTGTTATGTACCTTCCTCTTGAGGGATAGGGGCAATCTACTATTCATGATATGAGAATTCTTGCCAATGTGCTCCATCTCATTGTTGTTCTTCTAGTTACTTCAGTCTCGTGCTTCGACTCCGTGGTTACAACCTGTCCTAAGTAGACGTACTATTTTACAACTTCAAGTGCACTGCTGGCTATCTGAAAGCACTGTTCTCTTCCGAGGTGGTTGTACATTACTTCCGTTTTATGCAGATTAATCTTAGGACCTACCTTGTCTAATTCAGTAATCATTATTTGCAATTCGTCCTCTGAGTTACTCAGCAATGCAATGTCATCGTCGAAGCAAAGGTTACTACTCTCCATTAACTCGTATCCCTAAGGGCCAAACCTCATAAGCGCGAAAATGCACGCGACAGCGACGAGCGATGCGACGTAGATCGTCTTCGCGCGATCAGTCGCTAGCGCAGGCAAACCTCATTCACGCGACGGCTTCGGCGAGCGAATTCCACTGTTGCTGGCATGAGGCCGTCTACTCGCACCAAGAAAACCGCGTAGCAAGCGGTATGCCATTTAAAAATAAGATATATTGTTGTGTAATGGAACGGAAAGTGTTTATGAATGCCTTGCAGCACTTTTTTTTATATGCACATGCGTAAACATTGCGTTATTTCTTGTTGCACACACGTGACTCGGGCAGGGTCACGTGCACCTATGTAGCCTGTCTTTTCCGGTTTTTCGCTATTGGCTGCTTGAGCTCAGCACTTCCGGGCGATGAGCGACGGTTACCAAATTTGGAGAACCGAGCGATCGCGCGAAAACGAGCACGTGACGCGTCGCGCGAACGACCTGTTTCGTCGCTCATAGCATCGCTCGTCGCTGTCGCGTGAATTTTCGCGCTTATGAGGTTTGCTCTTAACTCTTCTCATTCTAGGCCTCTGAACACTTTCTGTAAGTACGCGGTGAATAGCGTTGGGGAGGCCGTATCCCCTTATTTACGTGTATATTTACAGTAAGGATGTACAAGTGTGGAGAATAACCGCTTCATCACGCCGTGGGTTGATCGGCGCTGCGATGCATTATACACTATACTTGAAGTTATCTCTCTCGCTACATAGATTTGTTTTAACTGGCCGACTTGAAGCTCCAGTAGTGCACCCGTTTGCGTACCGCTCCTTTCATCGTTTTTTTTTTCCACGGCACTCATCCGCGAACCGGGACAAACACCTACGTCTCAGAGCCTTCAGAGTTTTCCAAAACTATTTAGGAGGCAAGTCGCGGAAAAAGTAAAACGTTTTGAACACTGCGCAAAATTTTCGAGAAGTATCGTGAATCAATATATATACATATATTGCCGTGTTGACGAGAAAGGGAGATCATATGGCAGATAATTGTTTCTACTTTTTTTTTCAGAGAGACAATTTAAGCATTCATTTCGTACTCACTGCTTCATCCGGGCTTTCTGCGTCGTGTACGCCTTGAAGATGTCGTCTCTGAAGTGCTGCACGTACGTGAAGTACTGCTTGATGGCGTCTGTGCCCGTTGCCGATGGCAGCTGCGTGGTCAAAGGTTTTTCGCAATGTTAATTGCAATTAACCGTGTCTTAGGTGCCCGTAAGCTCAGCACTTGCAAAAAAAGTGTGCCATTTTTGCAAGAATTGTAGAACATTGAACACGTACCTCAGAAACACAGAGGCTGCTTCAATAATTAACCGAGGCTACCTCTACAGTAATTTCGTAATTTCTTAACACTTGCCACCTTACGGCTGAGTGTATAGAATGTTACTACACATTTTCTTCATGTCCGAGTCGAAGAACGCAAAAGTGCGGTAGCCTTAGTCAATGAGCGTAGAATTTGCACCAACGAACTTTTGAGGGCTAATGCGTAGCGCATTTTGACTCCTTTTTTTAAATTGAGTGCACTGTTGTTTTCTATATGAATATAACTTAATTCATGGCCGCTTGAACGTTCTCTTTTCATATATATGCTCCCTCTTTATGTAATACTGGGATAGGGGGCCTTTGAAAATTGATGATGATGATGATGATGATGATGATGATGATGATGATGATGATGATAAAATGAATATACTGTCATGCTTTTAGCATGGGGTATGTTCATGGCCAGAAAGCGACAAGCATGATTCCGCGGCCATCCTGCTAGTGGCCAGTGTCAAACTTGCTAATCCTTAATTCTCAGTGCATCACAAACGAACTACTTCGCAAAATGTGTATCGCATCATTAGTCGTCATACAGGCACTGGGGTAGTATGCGTTAGGAACACGGCGTGTGTAATGCGACGCAGGTATACCGTACCTGGGCAATGTGTTCGAAGAACTTGTCTTTGATGGCAACCCAGACGGGGTAAAAACTCAAGATCTTCTGAGACATGATCTGAAAGACAAGTAAATAACACCGGCTGTTGTCGTTGCGAAGGAAAATGTGCCACAGACAATCAACAAGTCAGCAGCCAACACCTATACCGCTCACTCTTCCCCTGCGCGCTCTCGGGCGACTACATCCAAGCACATCGTGCTTCTTGTACGCCGTCTTGTATACTTCAGACAAGTCGTAGTCGGGTTAAACGACGGAATCTCACTACAAAATATCCGAAGAATACACTTCACATAACGATTTCTGCTATCACATTGGTGGAACATTTCAAGCACTTGGAGGTTCAAGCATATTTAAGCGCATTCTAATATTCACACTGTGAACAAAGTCACCGAAATTTTCATTTAAACATAAAAAATGTCGCAGTTTCATCGCAAGAAAGAAGCCGTGAATGAGATAGCTACAAGTTGTAATGTTATATACGAAGTGTATATAGGCTGGAACGTATTCTTGTATTCGATCTCGCGTAACTCCATATACAAACTCTGTATATCTAAGAGAATATGGCCACTCCTGGAAGAGAAGCGGTTTTCGTCTAGTCTATTCGCGCGGAGAGCACTGCACGTAGAAGCGCACACGAATCGATCACTGATGTCAACGAGATAACCTCAGCGACTGCGCCTTTATAAGTTCTCACTATAGCTAATCGAGCGACATAGTACCTCAACCGTGCTTCCCCAGTATGCCTACATGCTCCTTATAAACGCCCGGGGTGTTTCCTCTCTTCTTGAGCTGCAATCGACGGCAGGCCTTGTACATGGGGTGGTGTATTGCATGCGCCCTCCGCGCGATGAATATGAGCAGGCTGGTTTCATCTCTGCTTCAGCCGCATTCGTCGCCGATCCTGCTCGCATGCTTTTACCCGTGCGTGGAACAGGGGGGAGGGGGAGATGTTGTCGTTGTGGGCTTTATGTGGGACATGACGGCGACGGCGAAGTTCGTCGCGAGTGACCATATAATTGGTAACGCAATAAAAGGTAAACGAGAGCATTTTTTTCTATATTGCTTTAAGAACACGGTTATATGTTATACAATGACGGAAGACGGTAAGTAAAAAGTTGTGTGCAAGAAAGACAATACAGCCGGGAAATCTAGATGACTGAAAGCAATAGACAACTGCACGCCAGTCACGTAAAGTACTTGTATACCCTCTCGGCACATGCAATATGTGAACGACGCAGCATTTCGGGTCGATTTCAGGCAGAGGAGCAAACCGAAGTACCGAATAGCACAGCTGTCTCAATAGTACTATAGATAGTACTGGCAATTGACGTCACCTCTTGCGCCTTACAGGCATATCGCTCTGTGATCTCGCTCGCTTCATGCTGGAACTGACGGGCAGGCGTAAATCAGTGACGTCACGTATGGGTATATACTAAGAGCGGACGGCCTCTTCGCTGTTGGAACAACCCAATACTTAAAATCGCCCAGGTAAATTTCTTGCAGCTGTAAGTAAGTTAACGGCATGAATCTTTGCCTAAAAGCCTATTGGTATAATTTGCATGTTTTCCCAGAATTCACTATTAGGCTCATAAGTAATAAACTGAGAGACCAGCGATCACAACACTTCAACCACATCCTTGGTGTTTGTTCCCTCGGTATACACTTGCAAGATACGCTACATTGGCAGTGCGATGTGGTTTCTCACCTTTCTTTCAGCGATGTACCTGGTGAAGCCATCCATCCACTTAGTTCGATTGATGTTTTCTGCAAATGTTCGGCCGATCTTGTCCGTGGTCATCCTAGCCTGGCAAAGAACGACACGCGAACGAACTGGCGTTTACCGAGAGTTTATTACGACCATCTTTCGTTTGATCGATCATTAGGAATACGTTTTTTTATTTAACAGGACATGTGTGGATGAAGGTAGTACATCACATTGTACACAGAGAATAGACGAAGGTCATGACAATCACAGAGCTGTCATGACTGACATGAAGCTGGGACTGACGTGAAGGGCTCGAGTTTCCGAAATTTGCTTTTCCAAAATTTTTAGTGCTACTACAACGACAATAATTGTGTAGCTTCTCCTCATGAGGGTTAAGCACACCGTAGAATCTCCCTGAGCTGTTCGGGGATGAATAATTTCAAGGTAATCTACAAAGCACGAGTGGCGCCGAACGCAATAGAGGCTACGGGCCTTCGGATTAAACTTATTCACCGAGCTCTTTGCTTTTATGGGGTTCACCAAATTCTCGACAAACGAGCATTGTAGAATTCCGTGTGCCTTCGCTAATTTTTGCATCAATGCACGGCCGCCACGAGCTGGAATCGAACCTGCAACCTCGTTTTAGGGCCTGTCTTACCTCTCCCAATTTTTCGCTTCCTCTTATAACTGTATAAAGCATATGAATTTTTTCTAACTCTTGTAATGACGTTATCTGTAGACACCATCATGCCTCAAGCAATGCCGTAAAGGAGTTTACTCAAATGACAATAATTCTTTTGTAAAACTATTGTTTTCGTCATACAGAACATTTCGTTGTGACACTGACAATATTTTTCCGCCCCCAGTAGCCCCCTTTGTGGGTTGAATAATTTTGCCAATAGACTCAGAACTTCAGAAACGAAGGAAAGAGTGATGGCTAATTATCACAACATTACCAACCAAGTGAAACCGACAGAACTAAAAAAACAAAGCGTTAGAGACACCATTTGTTGCTTTTGTAAGTGCATCGTAATAATTATGAACTAAAATAAAAAGAATTATGAAAAAAGCACCATTTTCGTCGGTGAGATTGGAAGCCGGAACCTTCGAAATACGCATCCGATGCTCTACCACTTGAGCTACGACAAGGCTCTAATGATGGAGCTTCGTCGTAGCTCCTTTGGTAGAGCGCCAATCGATACTTGTGTCTCAGTTAATATTTGCGTCTAACAAAGAGACAAGGGCCTCCAAAAATTTGCCTTCTTCCGCACAACATTACAAAAGAATATTGCGATGGCGTGACATCGGGCTCGGTCATAAGTCCAGCTGAAGTGCTGGACCCTACGGTGTATCACATTTACATATATATCCACAAACTTCGTGGTTCTTGGCGGCCAGGCTCTGTTGTACTGCTTTACGAGGCCTTTCCTGTTTTAAGCATTGCGATCCAGCGCCCCGCCGCCCTGGTCTAGTGGCTAAGGTACTCGGCTGCTGACCCGCAGGTCGAGGGATCGCATCCCGGCTGCGGCGGCTGCATTTCCGATGGAGGCGGGAATGTTGCAGGCCCGCGTGCTCAGATTTGGGTGCACATTAAAGAACCCCAGGTGGTCGAAATTTCCGGAGCCCTCCACTATGGCGTCACTCATAATCATATCGTGGTTTTGGGATGTTAAACCCCACATATCAATCAATCAATCAATCAATCAATCAATCAATCAACCAATCAACCAATCAATCAATCAATCAATCGATCAATCGACCCCTCGGTCCAGCGGACTCACCACAACCTCCCTGAAGGAGGTCTTGTTTAGGTGCTCCGAGTACATGTACAGAAGGTACAGAGGCACGGCGCGGTCGATGCTGTGCAGGCAGGCTCGCCAGCGTTCCACGTTCGGCTTGTAGATGCCGGTGAACTGCGTGTACCACACGTTGCGCAGCGCGTCCACGCTGTCCGGCAGGTACGGCGACAGATCCACCATCAGTCGGAAGCCGAGATAGTTGAGCACCACGTAGCTGCGAACGGAGAAAAAAAAATTCACAGCATATCCACGGGGTGAATGATGATGAGTGGGCAAAGCTCCTGAGGGGAAATCATCGCTAAAACCGTGACTGTTCAGTGAAAGTTCGCCCACTACATTATCAAGAAAGACGTGAGAAACACTGTGTGTATATATGTACGGCAGGGTCCTCGCGCTGTTGCCGTGACGCTAGGGCCTCTCGTTCTCGAACGCTGGGATCTTGGCGGCGGCGTCGCGCAGCCAGACGACATGCTTCGGCCTCCCGCTCTCGTACGGCAGTATCTTGGCGGCGTCGTCGCGCAGCTTCACGGAGCGCTTCTGCCTCGCGGTCTCGCACATCGGGATTCTGTCTGCGAGCACGCGCTGCCGCCGCTCTGTGGCCTTATCCATCGGTCAACTCCGAGCGCGCGCCAACAGCGAACGGATTTTATCACAACGTTCCCCGCCATCTAGTAAACAATCCAAGAACTAAACTAGAGGCAGCTACGCCATCTAGTAAACAATGCAAGAACTAAACTAGAGGTGACTACATACATACGCCGAGGATGGACAGACCAACGCCTTAAGCAGCTTCGCCCCTAAAAAGGGGTGCCTTGTGTAAGTGTCGCTGAGGCGCGGAAAAGTCAACTGCGAGTTCCTTAGTGAGGTGTATCATACCTTGCCTCCACGATTGGAGGCATTGCAAGATTTCCGCATCTCACCTGGTTTTGCATTGCCTCCGTGATCAGTCCACATTTGCCCTTGCGACGCTGTCGTGTGATGACGTCATAACGACGTCACGAATTTTGGCAATATGAGAGCTAATCGTGACGTCATATGGTGTCGTCATCACGCGATTATTTTCCACAACACTCGTGTTGGCGCCGACAACGAATTTTTCCCGTTTAATGAGACATCTAACGTTTTCGCCTGGATTGAAAAATAATTTACTGAAACGTTAAATTAACCGAGTGATCAAAGCCAGGGCTTCACGTTTCACCTTTTCCGGTTGACCGGAGTGTTTGGCCGGTGATGATTTTAAATATACTTTCAGGAGCTTGTCCATACGTTTTCAGGCAACAGTCTACCAAAGTGCAAAGATGGCGGAGGAGCGTACCTCGGCTGATTCCTAACGAGGTCTTCCAAGGTCCTGTTAATGAAAGTCGGCGACTTGAGAAGTATCCTGGAGTTGTCCCGCATGGACGAAGGGTGGCTCCCCATGTCCACGACGATCCCCACGTACTGAAATGCAGAGCCAGTTGCAAGCGACATTGGCAGCATTTTAACGGGAAAGCGGATACGCACGCCGCATGCACTGTGTTTATCATCGGAAGTCCTAAACATGAGCTGCACTAGTGGCAATTGCAAGTTAACGTTGTAGACATAGTAGATGGCTTGACGACGCTGCAAATACGGTCAATATACGGTTATTTGTCGGGAAATAGTTGCCACATGAGAAGCTAAAGACACAAAGGCGCAAGTTTATACAGAGCTCAATATATATAAAGACACCGAAACTTACCTGCAAAATAGTCTATTCTAAGTTGGTGACTATAAGCACTCTGTAATGTTCAACGTACCGCGCCTAATCTAATACTGCCCTGAATGCGCGTGCTGTAGAATAATTTGCTAATTACAGAGCTTGGTGGATTGAAAAAATACGGCTTGGAAATACGGCTTGGAAAAAATACGGCGATTGGAAAAATATGGTCTTTCACACATGCAGAGCACGAGCTCGTTTTTGTAATACTAGGCCCAAATAAACTGGAAAACCCACTAGAGGTTGTTAATAGAGTGAAAAAATTCTGGCTGTTTACAAGCTGCACAACGTGCATTGGCATTCTCAAAGTTACTCTGTGTTATTTTTCAGAGCAACGTACAAAGGAGGTTAACAATCGCCTAACACGCCTCGTGTAATTTGCTCCCCTTTGCAAGAGCCGCTACACAATGAAGGCATCCGTGCCTCATGCGCTTACACAACATCGATTGGGCATAAACAATCGAAGGAGAATAGACAGGCATGTTACTTGAGTGAAATAGCGTAAGAAAAAAAAAAAGAAATTGACCCCAAAACTTGGGCGGCTCACCTTTCGCATCTTCATGGGAATTTCTTTCGCCATCTTCGTCATGTACCTGTCAGTTCCCATGATCGTCTTGTCCGGGAGGCTCAAGCTCTGAAGCGACAAAAACGTATGAAAGATTAGGCCCATTGTAGGACAGTGAGACTCTTGGCACAATCACGAAAGATGCTCAGAGGTAACCATTTTCGCTCTGCCTCTAGACACTCGTTCATCGCGCACATTTCTTTTGTATCACCGTCCCTCTGGCAGTTAAAATCAACGTTACTAGAATTCTAGTAACGTTGGTTAAAATCAAGATGCGAAGCAGCTAACGGCGGAATTCAATCCGGTGGTGTGTGGCGTGCAAGGTGCCCGTGATGAACGGAACTAAGTCGACTCATGCGCTGCTTTGGATGCCACTCATGGTTCCATTTAGTGGGAGGTGGGATAATTTTTTTCTTCTTGCAATCAATCTTTAGTGATGAACCTATGATCGACAAATAAAAAAAAATAATTTTTTTATAAAGCTACATATCCTAAGCCGTTCGCGTTGTAATACCGTCGTCTATTAAGTTGATCTCGGTGGGACTGGCGCCAAACGATCGCATTATTCGGCGGACGGAATAAAAATATCCGGGGTGCTCGCGTAAGTGTCAATAAAAGTTTATCCAATCCAATCCAATCGCGTAAGTGTCCGATCACTGTTTCAGCTCTGTGTATTTTACCCGATTCTCTAACGACCGTTTTCTGTTTCTAACAACCATGTATGGTTTTATGGTTTCTTAGATAAAAAATTACGTTGACACAAATATCACGCACAAATGATCTGGAAATGTATGGTACTAGTATTCTTCCTATTAGAATGGCCAATCAGAAATAAATGCTGCGAACCTTCCCTCCTCAATCACCTAAGAAGGGTGCCAAGTCTGCCCGGTACCTAAAGGTCGAAGTAAAACGCCCACCGTCAGCAAAAAAAAAAAAAAAAAAAAAAGAAAACCTCCGCGCCGTTGCTTATTGATAACCAAGTACCATCTGCCGACCACCTGGGTTTAACCTCGCCTAGCTGCGCAAGCGCCGAGTAACAGCCGCACCCTCAAGCCACGCCCACAGATGGAGACACTTCGCGAAGCGGCCGGGCCGAATGTGCCCGGCGTGGCGCGAACCGAGCACGAGCGACGAAAGTTCCGCGCTTCTACCGGGTTGTCACAGCCAAGCTTGAACATTAGTTTTCGGTGCTGGTGTTAGGACACGTTTGCACGTTCTTTGAATGACTGTGGTTTGACTCTACTCTGTGCCCAAGGAAGGCCACGTTAAGTCCCTAATATCGTCCAGCAGCTTTGCGTTTTTAAAGCTTTGCATGGCTAATGTAAACTCCCCCTCCCCCTTTTTTTTACACACATTTGACCGCGTCCCAACATGCAGGTTTTCGACGATAATGATGGTCGAGGAGTCCTGGCTGCTTCAGATCTTTACCCCCCGGTAAGCCAGGGACCAAATGTGAACGCCGTTAGAAGCACGTCATTGCTTCATTTTCAATTTTGCATCCATCGCGAAGTTTTTCTTTCAAACACGTGACCAACAGGGAGGGAGGTGGGTGTTAATTGCGCTGATACTGCCCAGCCTTGATGTAACGATTCTGTGAACAGCTATGCTCGCTGCTACGACAAGCAGGGAGGGAGGATGCGAACCTTGACGAGGTTCTTGGCGAAGGTGACGACGCTGCTGGCGTGGTTGGAAGCGTCGGTCCCGCCGGCGATCTGGGCGCCCACCTTGAGCGACGTGGTTCACGGCCTCCGTGTACCAGTTGACCATCTTGTTGAGGTGCACGTCAGCTCTTGCGCAAGAACACGTCCGGCTCGTCCAACTGCGCATGCGCGACCATAGTTTCGTCACGTGACGCGTCTAGTACCGCTTTCGTTCACTAGCTGAGCACTTCAAAAATGTTTCCAGCACTGAACTAAAAAAAAAGAACACGTACCGCCACTGCCGGGTACATAAATACTGGGTGCATTGGTTTGTTCGAATGTCCGCATTGGCATTGGTTTGTCCGAAATTCTAAACTTGCAATACAAAGAATCTTTACGCCCCTTGAGGCGCGCTGAATTTGGGCATGTACCACGGGTCTCGCATTGACTATATGGCTTTCAGGTGGCGCAGTCTACGCTCCCTCATGTGTTTAAAAGAATGTCACCTGACTGTAGCGAATTTATGTATACTTTCGAGTAATGACTTGCAAGCGCTTTTTGAATAAGGATTGCTATCACCTGGTCTTTTACCTTATTTGGTTACGTAACGCATGTTGTCTCCATTTTATAGGTGTTATTCAACAGATACTACTGCGGTTACTTTTTGTGTCCATGTCCTAAGCTTCCGTAATTATTAAACTAGTATCGCAACTGCAAAAGCTTTTTTTGTACGCTGTAGTTATTAACTTCTCTAAGTGCGCCCCCCCCCCCTCCCTCTGCGTACTGGGAGGTTAGACTGGTCGAGCAACATGTATGTAGGTATTTCCCCACATCTTACGTGCAACTTTTGTGCTTCCAACTTCAAATTTTCGCATTTTATTGTTTAGATTTTCTTGAGAGGGTGGAATGGTGAGGAATTTTACGCCGGTTACAATTACGTACCGGAAATCGGCCGGAGAGAGGCACATATCCACGTCTAGAAATGTGATAATAAAATATCGCGGTCCATGAGAGAGAGAGAGAGAGAGAGAGAGAATTATTGAAGCAGAAAAGGAAAGGGGTAATTTGCAGCTTCTATAATTGGGGCCCTTTGTCCAGGACTCTACTGGCCTTAGCCGCCCGCCGGACTTGATCCAGAAGTGCGAGCTGCACTCCCGGGTCTGAGCTGGCCAGTTGTGCCTTTTACTGCTCCATACCAGGTGTCAGAGTTTTGCCGAGAAAATTGGCTAACTCACTTGATTTACGATCGTACCCCCACCATATGCGGTAGACTCGGAGTCGGCCTACCGCCTTACCACGGACACACGGCCGTAAAGCGTTCGCTGTATCACGTGTAACTTCAGTAGATCCAGAGAAAATACGTCCGTATGAATTTCTAATGTTGGTGGCCTCTTCCCCATTAAGGTATCTGTGAGGTGTTCCACATTTTTTTCGCGTGAAACGTCGGCGAGCGAGAATATCCCCAGTTAGAATTCGGTATGGTCAACGAAAGAGAGGGATTATCCGCTCGGTTGCAAAACGCGCGAACTAGAGCGTGCGTCCTTTCGTTGCCTTCGAGCCCTGCGTCATCCAGGCACCAGACCAAGCGATGGTGGTGAGTATAAGTTCCACGTAAGCAGGAGGCATTGGACATTCAGAGAAAGGCTCCCTTGCCTGGACAGGTTATATTGATCGTGGTTGTTGGCGTCCGTGAGCTAGACACATTTAGACGCGTTCGTGAACTACATGCAGCAAGTGCGTAAAGTAAGCTGAGTTACACGACATATCAACAAGCATAAGAGAGGGCAAGTTTTACACGGACATAAAAAAAGGAACAAGGCAAGTAATCGCTTTTCCGGGTTTCACAGAAGATTATTGAGATCCAACAGACAATAATACCAAGGAAAGTATAGAGGAAGCCATTAGACCGAATCGTAATTTAAATGTGAAGAAACAAAAGTGGGTGAAAAGATAACTCGCCGTGGGCAGGAACCGATCCTGTGACCTTCAAATAACGCGTTCGATGCTATTTTCTCTTTTTCCCTCTCTCTTCTCTTGTGTCAGTGTTTGCACGTATAACCTCCTTTAATAACGAATCCTTCCAACTAGCTCATATTTATCTCGGTCATAGCTTACTGTATCTACAAATTCCCCATGTGGTTCGCACATTCCTTGTTACTCAACATCGCAAAACGCAGCGCTGATGACATAATATATCAAGATAAATGGCATAACCAGGCTACAGTGGTTTTTATTTATTTAGAAAGCCTGCCCTTGGTACAGTGATTCGCGGTATCAAATACAGAAAAGCAAATTTGTCTCGCGTGTAAAGTGAAACAGTGAGCGATAGTAACGTCATTGATCCAGCGGTCGAGGTCCGGTGGTCGGCCATGCCGGGAGCTTGTTGCCCGGAGGTGGCGAAGGTGGCTTAAGTGCAGGCCAATACAAGTCTCGCCACAACTCAGTCGCATGACGGAATGGAGCGTCTTAAAACGGGCACTATATCGTATAATACGGGTCGCGGTAAAGTTGCGCCAAGAGTGGGGTCATAAATATGGTAAGCGAAACCACGGCAGGTATAATACTTGGGCGGACCATTCGCCTAAATTCGTACTGGAATCTCCGTAAAGTGTCCTTAACTACGCTATAGGAAAAAAGAGACCATATGTTACTCTTAGTGGTGAATCCCAGCTCAAAGTATAGATGGATATTTTCAAAGACACACTTTGACTCTTTTGGGCGCCACACTACTCCACGAAGAGGGCATATTTATCAACGAACTGAGTTTACGTGTATCTAATAAAAGAGTAATATACGTGGTCATAGGTCGGAAAAGGGGAAAGAAAAAGATCGCTCAGTCACATAAGCTTAGGTATATATTTCGCGCTTAGGAGGGCTCACTCGAACTAAGGTTCACCAAACTGAATCACCAAACTTTCCCTCAACCGGAGTCTCCCGGACTCGGACTCACCCAAGTATCACTCACCTGAATTCACTCACGCTCGGACGACTCGGATTGAGTCTAAAGTGAGACGACTTGTGAGCAAATTTACCGACTCATTTGCGTGGCAAGTCAGAACTAACAAAAAAAACAGTCGAATGACTCTTCTTTCTCAGAGAGTAGCACAGAATAATGATGATAATGATGAGAATGTTGTAGTTGGCCAGCGGATTTAAGCCTTGCGAGGTTTTAAGGCAATCGCCCCGCCCGGTTTCCTCCTTCCAAATTATGTTGAAATAATGTCCTCTTTAAAGCCAAGCTTGCCCATGCTACCAGGAAGTCTGCGCCGCGCACGGACCATGCAATGCACATGCCGGAGGTGAGCTATCCCACACACACACAGTTTCGCCGCACCATACACGCAGTGTACAGTGTAGCACGCTCTAAACATCGCACGCCAGTGCGACATCATGCATAGATTACGCGTGCGGTGTACAGCAGCGTACCGCAACGACGAACTTGTCGACCTCCTCGGGATCGGGCTCGATGGTGAGCTTGGCCAAGGCGTGGATGCCCAGAAGGCGACACATCTTCGCCGCTGCCGTCCACACGGCGTCGTAGTCGCTGGCGTCCGAGGAGTCCGCGAAAGGCCAGCCACTCAGGCCGGCGTCGTCTTTGATGCTGTTGAACTCCTTGTTCGTGTTCCCCGAGGGCTTGGATGCTGCCGCCCGATGAGGAGACGGAAACGAGCGTCGCCACATCAGTGGCAGGAACCGAACCTGTGACCTTCGAATAACGCGTTCGATGCTATTTTCTCTCTTTCCCTCTCTCTTCTCTTGTGTCAGTGTTTGCACATATATAACCTCCTTTAATAACGAATCCTTCCAACTAGCTCAAATTTCTCTCGTTCATAGCTTACTGTACCTACAATTTCACCATGTGGTGCGCACATTCGTTCCTTGTTACTCAACATCGCAAAACGCAGCGCTCATATCATGCTATGTCAAGATAAACGCCGCAAGCAGGCTACTGTGCTTTTTATTTACTTAGAAAGCCTGCCATTGGTATAGTGATTCGCGGTATCAAATACACACAAGCAAATATGTCTCGCGTGTAAAGTGAAACAGTGAGCGATAGTAAGTGCCATTGATCCAGCGGTCGAGGTACGGTGGTCGGCCATGCCTGGAGCTTGTTGCCCGGAGGTGGCGAAGGTGGTTTAAGTGCAGGCCAATACAAGTTCCGCAACAAGTGTATTGCAGTCGCATGACGGATTGGAGCGTCTTAAAACGGGTACTACTCTATCATACGGGTCGCGGTAAGGTTGCGCCCACTGTGGGGTCGCAAATGGGGTAAGCGGAACGCCAGCAGTTAGTGGCAATTCCATATTGCAAAGTAGAAGGCTCTCTTTAAAGACGCACCTTAACTCTTTTGTGCGCCACACCACTCTGCGAAGAGAGCATGATGATCTACGAAGAGAGCTTACGGGTATCTAATAAAAGAGTAATATACGTGGCCATAGGTCGGAAAAAAAAAGGATCGCTCAGTCACAAGAACCCAGGTATATATTTCGCGCTTAGGGCTCACTCCAACTAACTAGGACTCACCAAACTTTTGTTCAACCGGAGTCCCCCGGACTCAGACTCATTAAAGTATAACTCGTGCGGATTCACTCAGACTCGGACAACTGGATTGGATTGAGTCTGAATGAGTCGGCTCGTGAGTGAATTTGCCGACTCATTTACGTGGAAAGTCAGAACAAAAAAAAAGTAAAATGACTCTTCTTTCTTAAAGAGTAGCACCGAATAATGATGATGCAGTGATAATTATGAGCATGTTGTAGTTGGCCAGCAGATTCAAGCCTTGCGAGAGTCCTTTTTAATGCCAAGCTTGCCCATGCTACCAGGAAGTCACGCGCCGCGCATGGACCAATGCACATGCCGGAAGTCCCACACACACAGAGTTTCGCAGCACCATGCACGCAGTGCACAGTCTACCACGCTCTAAACATCGCACGCCAGTGCGACATCATAGATTATGCGCGTGGTGTACAGCAGCGTACCGCAACGACGAACTTGTCGACCTCCTCGGGATCGGGCTCGACGGTGAGCTTGGCCAAGGCGTGGATGCCCAGAAGCCGACACATCTTCGCCGCTGCCGTCCACACGGCGTCGTAGTCGCTGGCGTCCGAGGAGTCCGCGAAAGGCCAGCCACTCAGGCCGGCGTCGTCTTTGATGCTGTTGAACTCCTTGTTCGTGTTCCCCGAGGGCTTGGACGCTGCCGCCCGATGAGGAGACAGAAACGAGCGTCGCACACATTAGTTCTCGTGATCATTGCAAACTTGTCATAGCACAAGACGTTAGGGAGTTTCCGAAAAGGGGCCCCAAAATTTTGGGGGCCATGAAGCTTTCTGCGCGTGTTCGCTTTGGGTCAAGCAGGAGCTAAGAGCTATTGAATAAGGTCTGTGTGCCCAGACTCTAGGTCAGTCACTCTATAGTCATGGCCAACAGCCATCGCTTTATTGGGGGTCGTCATGCTTGTTTAACGCAAAGCTTGTGGGATGGGCTTTGGGGCTCCAAAATAATCCGAGAAATTGCGTCCCGATCGTAAATCCAAAACACTGTTTGGGCCTTTCGCAAGCTCAGTGTCCTCGACGTTAATGAGGGCCCCAAGGCCCCAAAACTGTCGAACGCAATAGGGTGAATCGGCCACATTAGCATCGCCTTCTCATCCGCTAGCCAACTGAGGATTTCAAAAGGAACACCGGTACACTTAATATTGTCTCTTTTTAACTATACTAGAATGCTTACTACAAGAAATGCGGCGAAGTGCCCGCTATGGTTCATAATTCAATAAATTAAGATAATACACGCATCTACACAGCTGTAGGCTTTGTTGTTGATGTGGCTCATGATGACCGACTATGCTTAAGCGCTTTTTAATGGGTGGGCTTTTAATACACCCTCTCGTGGACGAGTTCACATGGCGGCTACGATTCTTCGCTTCTGGAACGCTCTCTTACAAGTTTTAATGCGACTCCTCACACTATACAATGCCGTTTTTTTATTTATTTTCGAAACGATCTGAAGCGCTGGCGTGGCTCTGTCATAAAACATCTGCTTGCAATGTACAAGGTACCTATAGGTTCGATTGTACCACAGTTCCATAACTTTTTACGGCAAGAGCTGTTATGAGATCACAAAAAAGGTCGCGTGCAGTGCCATAGTTGTCCACCGCCGCCTTAGGTGTCCGTAACCACTATCGCACGCAATAAAGAACATATAAATAAAAACACCAAGGACACAGCGGGGTTCATACCCGGGTTCCCTGCGCGCCAGCCAAGTATTCTACCGCAGAGCCACGCTGGTGCTTGGAACCCCGTTGTGAACTTGCCTTACGCAGGCTTGACGTCGGGAAAGAAGTCGCGTTAGTATGACTAATAAAGTGTTTTAGAACAGAAAAGGTATAACCAGGCGTCACACAATGTGATTTTCGTAACCTGTTGGTCGTCCAATGCTCCAACCCATTACAAAAGCTTGTTCTCGATCAGCTATTGATTGTGGCGCATACCCACTTCAGGCATAATTCGTCGTCGTCGTCGTCAGTCACTGCATAGAAAAAAAAATGCCGCCATATCCACGAAGTGAATGATGATGAGTGGGCGAAGCTCCGGAGGTAAACCTGGTAAACCATGAATCCTCCGTACATTTTGCCCACTCGATTTTATTGCAACGCTCCCCCTAGCGTACGTCGCCGCACTATATCGAACGATGACACGCGCCATATGTGGCATCATTCCTATTTTATAACACCTCGCATCTTTCATAATCAACTACACGTACCGCCGTCTAGTTTATAACATCTTGCATCTTTTGGACGGACGGACGGACGAACGGATGGATGGACGGACGGACGGACGGACGGACGGACGGACGGATGGATGGATGGATGGATGGATGGACGGATGCACGGATGGACGGATGGATATGGCTGTACCCTTTAGATCGGGCGGTGGCTAGCGTAATACTTAGAACTGAACGAGAGGTGGCTACATACAGGGGACGCACAGCCCACGCCTTAAGGAGCTTCGCTCCTAAAATTTGAACGAAATTCCTTGCAAGCGTGTTGCGGATACCACGCTTCTCCGAGGAATGACAAAAGATAGCAGACTGAACGCCGGCCTACTACACAAAATTACGATTATTTATGGCGTAGTGGGTACCCAGCAAGTGTGCTTTTAGCAGTTTAGAAAAAGGTGTTTAGAAAAAGGCTCTGAAAGGCCGCTCGTCCAGTTTTCGCTGTAACTGTGCTGCGCATTCCGCGCAGGCTTGGCGTTTTATGATTTGCGTACATCGCGATTTTTCGCTCACCGGAAAGCCCAATTTTTTCCGTCAAGGCCAGTGACGCCGATACCGGGATTTTTTCGAATCAAGCTCTTTAGTGCTATCGCTTTAAAATTTGAACGAAGGGCAATGCGAAGGAACAGAAAAGACCACTGTGCCATGTCTCCTTCGTTGAACCTACATTTTGAGGGACTATGTATACGTATGTGGTCTCTCAAAGCCGACGTTAGAGTCGTTAAGAAACATTGAAAGGCGGGAGAAAAGATGGTGTTACCAGCGAAGTGGCTCGTAATGCTGCCGAATTACGAACAAAAATATTAATAAGAACGCCGGAAGGTGAGAGGGCAGTGCCGAAGAACTGCTACCTCGTCGACCTGTTACAGCTCACTCATGTCTTTAGTTGTCAATCACCTGCCAGCCTCAAAGCTAAACGATAATGTAGCTTGCGTTGGTGACAGGTGTCACAAGGCCGAGTGCACGCGCAGCTCGTATCAGATTACTGATGGCCAGATTTGCGTAACTTGTGTTGTGCCCGCATAGTCACCGTTTTTTAAAGAAAAAGAAACGTGTCCACTCACATGCATCTCGGCAACCGTTGTAGAGGTTGTACAGCTTATCCGTGCCTGACTGGCGACCTGAGCGTCGTTGAGGGAAACGGTCGACATGGAAGGAAAGAAAGATGTGTTGAGTTGTATGCATGCAGTCGATTAAGATAGGGCCACGGAACAATGCGGACAGAGCTAGCGCAAGGCGAAATTGCCGTCTGCACCTTCTAGTGGCGAGCCGTCTGCAGTAGAGGTCATGCGCACTCGACGTTCCCATGGAGGTACAGGGGCGGGGTTTAGTCGCAGCGCCCCTTTTCCCTAGAACATCAATATATGGCATTGCGCCCCCTCCCACTCCCTAGTCGCAGCACCCCCACTCCCTATTATGTCAATGTATGAAGCTAGCTTTGCGCCCCCCTCTTAAACGACTAGGGGGCGGCCCAATAGCAGCCGCCCCGCTAGTCAACTTGATGTTGACAGAGGTAGAATACACACCTTCGATGAAAACCAAATGTGCCAAGCTCATTCACATCTTGCAATATACACTGCGCATGCACCAGTCTTCCGGCTAGGCTAAAGTGACGACTCTTCCTGTTCACTGCTCGGCTGCTGGCACGAAGGGTTCGATGCTGGCCGCGGCTGTCGCATTTAGATGGAAGCGAAATGGTACAGATCGGTGTACCGTGCAATATCAGTGTGCGCGAAAGTAGACCAGATGGTCGAAATTTCCGGAGCCCTCCTCTAGGGCGTCTTTCATAACCATATCTTGGTTTTGGGACGTAAAACCCTAGATGTGATCATTAGTGCTATCTCCAGGTGATGGAAGTGGAACGTCCTTTCAGCCACTGGCTTTTTATGTTCTTACTTTTGTATCGTATCTCCTGGCTACTAGAGCCGGTTCACGTGACCTAGTCGCTTTGCCTCGTTTCGCTTGGCCGGGTACGTACCGGTGATGACGGACTTCATGCTATCCTCCATGGCCTTGAAGAGTAGCGTGTCGGTGCTGATGATATCGGCGTTCTGCAGGTTCACCGTGTGCTCCGCCTGGAACTTGTTGCACACGTGGTCGTAGAAGTCATCGCACGGCTTCGTCGTCTCGCTCAGTACGCTCGACACGAAGGTGCCTGCGTTGTGGCATCGTAAGCAAGGAAGGGTTCTTTAAGGGGGCCCTGCACCACTTTTTGTTGAGCGTGTTCCGAAAACGCTGCAGATCGGTTGTCGGGGCTCCCGAGATCACGCGAGCCAAATATTATAGCGCAGCACGTGGCCTGAAATTTAGAATTAATTCTGAAAATTGGCAAGCAATTCAGTTATTTTCTGTCGTAGAGTGACGCTACAAGCCCAAAATCACCGCGTCTCAGGCCAAGTATCAGCCATTGGCTGATTTTGTTACTGAAACTGCCGCGAAAAGCCATGATTTGTTCACGGGCGCGCGCGATTCCGCGCATTCGGAGAAGAATTTAGAAAGTGCTCAAGGTCACGAGGTGTGCGTGACGTTTTTTCTTTTCCAGTGCATCCCTCCCTACTTGGCTTTTAGCGTTTTCGTTAGGATGAGAGAAGAGATGATGTAATTGTAACGTACAACAAATCTGTGTAACTCCGCTCGTACTGGACGGATTCCAATATTTTGGCAACGGTGAATTTGTGAGGCAATACGGTCAATGCGCACCCAGTTCAGTGAACTGGTTGCGCGAGAGGAACACAGACACGAAGCAAGCAGGAGTCTGTGTTCCTCCCGCGCTCCCAGTTCGCTGAACAATTATGAATTAACAACTAGCACACCTTTCTATCCTATTGCAATACGCTCTTTTAGTGGATACATTCTATGGCTACTTGGAATAATGTTGCAGGACCCTTCGATATGCATTGCGGAGTATTTATTTTCGATAAAAGTTACTGTATCTAAAAGTAGCATATAAAGTATCTCTAGCGGCACCGTCTACATTCCCACTGCGCATGCTCGGCTCGTCTCGTGCCTCGAGACGAGCCGAGTAGCGCAGTAGCTCGGCCGCAGGGTCCTGCGGGAGTGTCCGCTCTTTTCGTAAGTATGTTTCTCTATGTTACAGTCGAGTAGCGAAATGACATTTCTCTTCCTCGACGGGATGAAAAGACAACCCTCGCTTTAAAATCGTGGGTAGCGTTACGATGGAGTCAATACGGTAGAAGCAGCAGTTAGGAAAACGTAAAATGAGCTGGGCGACGTGCATTACCTTCTGCCTCGCAGTAGTCGGTTGTGCACACGTAGTAGTCGCCCGGAGGAACATCTGCCAAAAGCGAGAAAAACACAATAGAGAAGACGAGATTGAAAACTTGTAGAGAGAAGGAAAGAGCAATGAAAACAAACAGCACAGCAGCTGGCTGTGCTAAAATAAAACCGCCATTGATCACAAGGAAGCCCTGCCGTGGCGGTCTAGTGGCTAAGATATTCGGCTGCTGACCCGCATGTCGCGGGATCGAATCCCCGCTGCGGAGGATGCATTTTCGATGGAGCCGAAAATGCTATAGGCCCGTGTGCTCAGATTTGGGTGCACGTTGAAGAAACCCAGGTGGTCGAAATTTTCGGAGCCCTCCACTACGGCGTCTTTCATAATCGTGCGGTGGTTTTTAGGACGTTGAACCCCACGTATCAATCAATCAATTGATCACAACGAAAGGCGAGGCGCAGGCTTCGCGTTGATTATGATCAAACATGCTGCGTTCCTCAAACATACTCTCTACTTTTGTCATATACTGGCCGATTCGGAGCACTCCCTGCGGCACTTTTTCTGCTCCATGCGGAGCAAGTCTGTTCCCGTGGCAGAGAGAAAGTGCTCTCTGTATAGGCACGCGGCAATGCAGTTTAAGAGATCTGATGGTAGCGCCAGAACACACAGCCTGGCGAGTAGGCGCAGCAAAACCGAGTCTTCCACTGCGTAGCCTATAGCGAGTAAACGCAGCAAAACGGAACTTGCACGTGCATATAATTTTTTTAGTTGTGAGCAAGGGGGTCGTGGCTGATTATGTAAGCGCCCAAGAAGCGTTCTTTGAAAACGTGCCAAAAAGGGCACTGACACTTCAGCGTGCCACTGTGTTCAGCGAGCGTTCCATTTTCTTAGTATCCCTGGCGGCCGGTAGCAACACTGCTGAGACGGCCCAAAGAGCGTCGTCGCGCCCTCTGGTCCACTGTCGGGTGCCTATGCTTCATTGTGAGATCCAGACCAGCTCTACGGAGCAGATCTCTCTACTCCACGAAACGCGGCGGATTTGACCAAAGCTCGCAAGCCGTCCCGCGCGTGCGCAGAGCGTGGCGTCACACGCGACTGAAAGAACGCGCTGCCCGAGCACTCCCGTTGTCTCCGCACGTGTTCGGGATGGCGAAAACGGCGCGAAACGTGACGAATGCTGGCCATTTCAGGAAGCGACACCTCCAACTTGCTCTGTCGGGAGCGCATGTGCTCCTTTGGCAGACTGCTTTCGGTTGCCCTTCAACGGAGCACAGTGCTTTCGCGCAGAGTTTGACGGCTATTTTGAATCGGCCATTAGAATTCACCATTATGGTTGATTCCAATGGCTGATTCATAATGGCACATTCATCACAATGATGAATTCCAATGGCGGATTAAGAGTATCCGAAGAAAAAAAAAGCTCTTCAAACTATTTTTATATTAACTCGTTTTAATTTTAACTCGCCACGGGTTGGCATTTGATTGGGCTGTTTCTTCGCTAGATAGATTGACTGGCCAAGCGATACAAAAAGAACCATCGATTGCTTACTGGCGGGTCGAGTCTTTGAAGTGAAGGTGAATGTCCCCGTGTCGGGGCCTGGCCATGGGTAGGACGTGGCGTGGTGGGCGGCCCCCATGGGGGGGTACCCGAGTGTCCACCTGTAGGATGCTTAGGTCTCGGGGTACGCGGGGAAGTCCAGTGACCCGGAGGACCCGTTGGGTACGGCTCTTCAGAATCCTCACCTGTGTAAGGTTGCAGAGGGAAAAACACACACAAACACACACAGAGAAGCTTTGCATGACATTCAGGACACAAAATATCACAGAAGTATAGCGATTATAAAGACCAGAATTCGGTAGAATTGCTCAGAGTCCTAATTGAAAAGGAAAATAATGCATAGAGTAATGATTTCTCCAGTAACACCCGCAAGTTTCTTGTTTTTTTGCTTCAGCAGAGATATCTTAAAAAGCTGTGATTGGTTCCCCAGTTTCGGCACCATAAAATGCAGAACAAAGGAAGCTTCGCCGTAGAAAAATGTAAAAGGGGCAAGACACACGAACACCTCGCTGAAAATGCGCTAGAAAGCGCTAAAACTGCACTGAAAATGCGCTGAAAATGCGCTGAAAATGCGCTGGAAATGCGCTAAAAAGGCAAGACACATGAAAAAGCGCTGAAATGCGCTGAAAATGCGCTAAAAAGGCAAGACACACGAGCACCTCGCTGAAAATGCACTAATCCCAACATCGTCCTCCTTTTCCAACAATAAATGGATGAATGCATGGATGCTATGAGCGTTCCCATTTTAATGGCCGATGACGCCTTCCCCCATGGTCGAAAAATCAATTTTTACTCTTTTCTTCTTATGTTGGCCCAATACTCATCTACTTCGATTAAATCGATCTCTTTGTAGCAAAAAAAAAAGGAAACTCACATCTTGGTTTTGTGTCTCTTGTGGCAGAATATCCTCAATTTTCCTACAATTTGTTTTTGTCCTTTCACTCTTTTTCTGCAACCGATTCTCTAACAGTCTCTTATTTCTATCACGGACGGGTTACCTTTCCATTGTTGTTCCTGAAACGGGACGATTCGCGTAGGGTCGCGCACAAACGTGCACTTGAGTGTACATCTAAGCGTTCGATCAGACCATGCTACGTCGCTACCTTATCTTTCCCCCAGCATGCGCATTTTCAATGAGTTTCGCTTTATAACTACGCTTTATAAGGCAACCCGACCTCGCTTCAAGCATCAAAGCACTTCCCCTCGAATATAGATCTCTCCTTATTTCGTTTTTGTAGTTTTGATAGTTACTCAGACCCGTTTTTTTTCCCTGTTAGGGTCATCTAGTAAATCCTGTCCGCCTCTGACTTTTCGCTTAGCGTTCTTTGTTTCCGAATCACTCACAGCCGTACATTCCTTAGTAAGCCTCCTAGTTCTTTTTCTCCACTGTTGTCTGTCACCGCTCTTCCTATACCAAGAACTCTTCGAACATCGTTTTGCACTGATCTTCCCTCATCCAAAAAATTGGCCATCCCGCATCTCAACCTCTATAGAAGACTACAGCGTTGAAAACGGGAAATTGAAACACACAGGAAAAAAACAGCGCGTTTTTTTTTCCTGCGTGTTTTAAGTTCTGTTTTTGGCGCTGATCTTTCATGACGTTCCAGAATCAACTTCTTGTGCAGAAATAATGTGCTCTTCTTTAGGAATTACCCCCCCCCCCCTTTTTTTTGTATGCGCTTTTGCTGGTAATCTGATGACTACGTGTTTATTGCACCCAGTTGGAGGTATAAAATGGGCTTACTTGCAGTGCACATATCGCGCGACACAAATGTAAGGCATGATCGTGTCAAAAGGCACATATATCAGACAGATCTGAAAAGTTCGCGCGGCTACCACACGCCTCGCAAGCTTATAAACCAGTGGTCTTAAAGGCACCAACAATGTAAATGGTATGCGTATTTTCCTTAGTAAACGTACTACGAATGTCACAATAGAGCTTAAACCGCTTAAACAACCACGGATAGCTTATTTGAGTGCTACTGCGGAACCGTGAAAGTGTTAAGCGTTCTTTTGTTTTTAATGAATATCGGCATACCTCAGCGTGGCGCCGAACTCTGATAGCGCGCCATATATGTACCCCACGCCATTTAACCGTTAGTCAGTCTCAGCTATGTTCCGATGGATCGCTGTTGCTGGACCATTCTGTGTCAACCTCGTTTTTTCCCAGTCATTCTGAAAGCTGTCGAGTCGTTTTAAGCCATTCCCACGCTTCCACTCAGTGTCACATTTGCCCAGTCATTTGTCGTTAATTGATAATCACACTTCTTTTGTCACATCAAAAGCTGCTCAGTCATTTTCAGTCCTGGACACTGATTCTCAAAGTTTGGTCATCGTTAGTCCAATTGAGTAGTAGAAACTTCTAATCATTACTCAGGAACACTAGCCTCTTAATTTTCTCAGCCTCCTCTACGCTTTCACTTGAAGTCCTTAATTTTTACTATTAATTGATTTATTTAATAAGTGCGTATAATTATCTACAACTATCCATACCGTGAGTCCCTTATATGCTATTGTTTATGATTACTCATTCACGTTTGCGCACTATCTACATATACCACGCATTTCACACTGTTCTAGCAAGACCCGTGACCCGTGCTCATTGTTCACAATGAGTCTTTTCATGCTTACACGTTAATAGGGCAGCACTGCTATTCTATGTCACTGGGAGAAGTGCAGGAATGTGTGGGGTGGCATTTTAGAAGTGGCAGTCATAGCCAACCAGCTCACAAGTATCGACGAGGAACTGAGTTGTCCGAATGAAAGGATTATCACTGGGCATTTTTCTAACGTGCTTTATCGCGCTAATTAAAAAAAATAAAATGTGTAATTATGAAGGTCTCAGTACCACTTGGCGCTGTTACTCTTGTCGACAGACCACCTGCAAAAACAAAAAGTAAAGAGTAATGCGGTTAGTAATGTTGCCCTTCGATTGCTATGATGATTATACTAATTTCGTTAAAGGTAAGTGATTTATAGGTAAACCAGAGATAACGGTGAAACCATGAACGAAGCCGCAGTTCATGATGAAGATGACGTTAGGCTATTGGTTTCGGTCGTAACAAAGATCAATCGTTAGTCGGTAACCTTGATCAGTGTGTACGGCTGATCGGTACCTATATTTATGCAAAGAACTCAGTCGTTCGTGCTTTTCTTGTAAGATATGCGCTTGGTTTCCTGTCTATGTACTCCCACCTCATAAAGTGACATTTGTCATTGCTAAGACAATATTTAGATTGCTCGGGCAGCGATTTAGTTTCGATAATGAGCGTCATCAAAATAGTCAAACAGCCACAAATACTGCGCCGTCATCGGAAACCGACTGTCTACGTGTAGTCAAGGGGCACCGTTCTAACGCTAACGCTTTAAAAGCTGTCACACTGTGGCGAACATGTTTGATATTCATTAACTTATTTTATTCTATCAGTACAACACAGTAAGTTGAGGGGAGCTGAAAAAAAAAGGAGCTAGTACAACGCTATGATTTTCAGCAGCGTGCCGGGACATAGAAAGAGAAAAGAAAGCTCCATTAGTTCGCTTACACACACACAGTAACGCATACAAAAAGGAACAATACAGCTAGACGACGCAAGAATGCATCCTGAAGACACACCAGAGAATAGCAAAAACACACGCTTGCACACGAACACACACACACGCACGGAAACACATCTTTCGAGCGGTTATTTGCAATTTGCCACTCATTCACGCAATCGTTACGCTTATATTCATTTCGGACACACATATTGGTAATTACGTTTGTGAACGTAGAAATGCACCGGATGAGCGCCCCACAAAGTTCGCGGAAATGCGTTTTGAAACGTGAAGTGACGATGCGCGAAGGAGGCACTAACTATGGAAGGAGGTACGCACAACTGAAACCTCCTTTGTTTTCTTCGGACATCACCGATTCATCACGAAATGCAAACTCGCCGAATCACAAGGCTGCCTTGAAAAGAGACAGAGCCACTTGTTCATCGAAACATTGGCTTCAGAGGATTAGTCGAGGATTCGACTAATCCTCCGTTCGAGGATTAGTCGACTCGCGGGATCGATCCCGGACGCGGCGATCGCATTTAGACGGATGTGAAATGCTATAGTGCTCCGTGTACTGTGCGACCTCGGTGCACGTTAAAAAGCATCTGGCATCACATAACACCCTCTGAAGTAGCGTACGCTGACATTACTGCTTTCTCGTATCTTCTACGCACTCACTGGCCACCACATTTCTGCACCTCAAATAGCCGCACAAAGATGCGCTGTTAAAATAAGTCTACCTTTTTTTTTACATGTTGTGTGGTTGTCTGTAAGCCCCATGCTAACACCAAACGACCACCCAAACTAAACAGCGCTCAACTAGCACTGTGAGCACTGCGTAGGCAGAATGCGTGTGGATCCATTGCTACCAATTTCAATAGGGTCGAGCCAAGTCAACAAACTACGACGGAAGTGCGTGAAATCGACGCTATCGTCGTTTCTCTACCATGAAGATGGTCAGTAAAACATGTCGGCTGAAATAACAGCAAAATCGATAAAGATATTATTTTAAAAAGGAAAAAAAAAACAGGGGGCCAAGGCAGTGTTTACGGGAACCGGAAACGTGATGGTTCAAAGCACTGGGAGAACCAAGTTCATTATGTGAGCTCGGACAACGCTTCGTACTTTGGACTGTTTTAATATGTAGGCCAATGGAGATGCAAATATTTATAGATACAGCAACAAGAGTGGATAAAGTAGCAAGTATGAATACAGACTAAATTCATTCGTCGCGTCCGATTACATCAGCGTCGCTAATCCCTGAATTCCCTCCAGTAACATTGGCAATAACATTGACAGTAAGTGGCAGGCGTGCCGCAGTTCTGTACCGGCACATATGCGCAAGAATATAGTGCTGGGTGATTTTCACCGTAACCATAAGTATTCTTCCACTAATGTACGAACACTACACACATAAGCAATTAAAATATATTCGTCTTCACTTGAAATATTACATTTACTCGAGCAACGAAGTCGGCATTTTTCACGAAATGCGCCAGGATCGAAACCAGTGACATGAAAATGTGTCATAGTGGGGAAAATGCATGACGTACGTGAAATACTTAAACGGTCCTTGACGTCACGGAAATGAGCAGTTGCGATTGAACGGGTGCCGTTGCACAAAGTGGTGTAACTTAAGCGTGAATTCGTAGGCTTTATTGCCATTATCAGGACGGCTCACTGTTCTCCCATAGTTGAGTGCGAAATACTCGAAATCGTTAAACACTTCTTCTAAACACGTCCGTGCAAATATTTTCCGGGCGGGACTGCGAAGGCTTGAATTTATTTCTAGGTTATAGCGACCATTCGTTCGAAAGAAGTTTGTTTTCTGACAATATTGCGCTTTGTAAATACAAACGTTCAAGCCTATTTCGCGAAAGATTCCTTTTCATTTGTTACCTTGTTAGCGATAGTTTGTACTTCTTCTATATAATGGCCCGAGCTCTTTTTTTACACAAGGTAGAATTTTTTAGTGCAAATATTGGCCTAAAAAGCGTAACGACTGAAATATCAAATGTTTCGCAGGCTCCCAGTGAATGTGAAAACGCGATTTTACAGCCCACAAGCTGTGCCACAGTATACGTACTACATGTTTTTAGCGTCCTACGCTAGCCGAAGACGCGCCCGTACATTTCACTCTTTGCTTATAAACGCCGCGAAGTATGTGAAAGTCGCATCAGTATAACATTTCTTTTTCACCGAGCATTCACCAAGTTCTAACACTAATTCTCTTCCGGCTCTGGCCAAATAAAGAATGAAGGTGACGCGATTAACACTTCTACCGGTTCCCGATATGCGATCGACAATTTTAAGGGCATACGGTTGCCGTCATCTTGGGCAGTTAAGCAAACGTTTTCTCAATTTTTTTGTACCTAGATGTGAATTGGTAAGGTCAGGAAACGTTGAATGCTCCAACCCAACCACTTTCCACATATGCTGTATATCACTGTTCCTTGTCGTTCAAGATGCAACACGGCAAGTTTAACGGCCCAAAATGGCAAGATCGAAACCCGTCTGCAAAGTTTATACAGCGTGGGGGCGTGTTCGACAGGCCATCGTTGCGTCATGAAGTGCACTTTATAACCGTGTTTTGTGCTATGGAAGCCGAGTTTATTCAATCTTTTCGGTGCTCGAGGTCGGCACCTCAACGGGTTCGGAAAAATTTAGAAATGGTACTGTGCCTGGATAGCCAGGCGAGACGATTCCTCCACCCGTGCCCATCGATGCCAATTTGTCTGCAAGAGAAAAGAAAAAAGAAAGCGAGGCAAATTAGTCAGTGATCTACGCATCCTACGTAAAAGTGACAATAGAACACTGAAGAAGCTTCGTAGTACAAAGCATTTTTTTTATTTGAATGAATAATTTTGCTAACCTCGTGGTGAACGCTTCATTCTTACAAAAGGAGGAGGTACGAGTTACACATATAAATAAAAAATATGTGACGAAAGCATAGACTATGTCTGTAAAAACGCATTACGTTCAACTTATGTTATGAATAGTGAACTTTTATGTGTTTCTCAAAATGTATTTCTTGTTGACTTGTATCAGTTAACGCTATGTGTTTCTATCTTAATATTGCAACAAGTGGAAGTTCTTGTTAGGTCGCTTCTGTCATAGTAAAGGGATGTGGGACCAGTCAAGCGGCCTATACGCAGCTTATAATTCACTATCCTTGCTCTTTTTGTATGTTTTCTATACCTATGTCGAAATGAATTTCAGTTTTTGAATTTCAAGATATTTTTTAAGATTCAGCACCGAGACTTCATCGCCGATACGACCGCGTGACGTCACGACCTTGAAGTGGTCCCTACATGTGTGTCGGTGTGAGCGTGCACAGTGGCAGCCAATACGAGTGGAAACATTTTGTCAGTGCTAACCGTAGGCCCATAACCCAGTATGACCTAAACGGTGGTGGTTGCTAAGATGATAAGGTGCGCAAAACAGAAATACTCGACCTATATGTAGTTAGCGACCCTTAATCCGTTTGTCGCGTGTTTCGGCCTTCGTTGATCAAAAGGATGGTAATGAGAATCCTAGAGCGGCAACTCATAAATCCGCATGCAATACTTTAGTGCCCCGCGCATGCGGTACTTGAGGGAAACTGAAAGTACCGACTGGCTCATTCGTGAAATAACCATTCGAGGACCAGTCGCAATCCTCGAGAAATCCCCAACTACTCCATGCGACATCCTCGAAAATCAAAGAGGAGAAGGACAATAATAGTTATCCCCATCCGTATTTTAATGAAGAACAGGCGCGAGATTGACATCGAGTACTAACTAACACGTATCCTCACTTACAAAGAAAACCGCGCATAAATCCCACAATATAACCGCGCAGCTGTCCGAGGCGTGGATAACGGCGATTTCTCGCCGCCATTAAGTGGGAATGCGAATCGCAGCGCCAAAACACGAATTCGCCTGTTCTAAGGTCGACGTGTCGGACAAGGCAGTGGGAGACCTGGCTTGCTAGCAAGAATCGGGGAAGAGCCAGCTGGCTCTGCTCGACGAAGCCCACTGAACCGAAAAGGCCAGTGGAGACCTGGACTTAGGACTCCACCCACTTGCGCAGAAACCGTATTGTCAATAAAAAAGTTTTTTTTCATTATCAAACTGGCGCCAAAAGCGCGAAGCGGTGCCGACATAGAAAACAATTGGCCAGTGGACTCTTTTCATATTCCACGAGTCAGCTTCTCAGCGCTGCATATTTGCCCAAGTAATGGAGGCACCTGTAGTGCTTCAAGCGCAGACGTGGTCCTAGTTGAACGTGCTGGGACTTGTCTACTGTGCTTGTTCTTATCAAGAGTGCCGAGTCTACATTTTCCACGTCATAGCGTAAGCAATACGCGCTTAAACAGGCTGTTTGCTGAAAGTGTCCAGCCGCCATCAGTAGTTCAAACTGCATAGCAGAAAAGCTAGCTTTACAATTTTGAAAAATGGTCTATCTATCAAGCACGCTCAGTGGGCGCCACTTTCTGAACCAGTTTAGCGTTAGCCTGTCATTGAGTAGTCCAGAGATCACTTCCACCACAGTCGTGTTGCAACTTGTATTGAGCGCGCCTGTTCGTGCAATGGAGGACGGCGGAAAGCTTAGAGTATGCTTGAGCTTCACTTTCAAGAGCCGAACGTGATTGCGTTAGGATAGCGTTTGTATAGACGGTTTCAAGATTTCAAGCGTTGTGCCCCAACAAAACTTCCGATCAGCTCATTTAACAGCTCCTAAAGTCAAAACTGAAAGTACTTTTTCACGTTTCTTCAGAGTAAGGTAAGTCTCCTATTAGTTTTTCAGATAAAAAGAACGTGTGTAATGTTCAAGGAAATCTCCCAAAACTTTCGTATAGCTCAAAAGAACGGTTATTTGAATATATTTTGCCAAATAAGGGAATGAAAGGGCATAAAATCAGCGGGCTATTTTCTGACGTTCTTCTCACCCACCGCTACTAATAGGGCACAGCGGTGTAGAAAACTGGATGTCATCAAGAGCCTGTGTTTGTAAACAGTTAAAGGGTATATTGCTTTCCTAATCGCTTACCTAGCTTCGCTTCTCTGTGGACTTATAAATCTTGCCGCAAGAAAAGCCGAAGTGCGGGCGCCCTTCTCCTCTTCCCATATCCATCTTCGTGGCGGAACGTCAGGGGCGTATCCAGCCACTCATATTGGGAGGTGGGAGAGGGATGCTTGAAGTGAAAACAGGAGAGAGGGGCAGGGGTCACGACTCGTTTTTAGCAATTACTACGATAAGAACCTCCTCACTGACTAAATACCGGTCATTTGTGCTCACAGTGATTCCACCAACTCGACCTAAAATAGGTGGTAGACGACGGGAAATAAAGGGAGAGAAGCAAGGTTGCTGACACAGGCTTTAGAGGGGAGGGGGGGCATATTACCACTACTCCCCCCCCCCCCCCTGAATTCTATATTGTGCGACGAAACATGGCGAGGCGAGCGTGCTTTAGGGCCCTCTATATCATATCGCGGGGTTACAATCAAACTTCTGTCACGTACCCCCAAGATGTGCGTATCATTAACGGTAAAGAATACAGTTGAATATTTCGCTGCTTGTGTGGCAGGGAATGTATGCGTGACGGCCGAGCCTATTAACACGTCCCGCTACGGAGCGAAGGCTTGCAGTTTCCAATCCTTCGTCCCACTCAAAACCAAGATTTCAAAAAAAAAAATATTTGCATCTATCTCGAATTTTCGCTTCTGGAAGACTGATTTTTCGCGCTTAGCCAATGGCACCGCCACCGCCGACACAGACGGAATTACTGCGAAATGAGACGGAATTACTGCAAATTACTTGATGCAATCGCGTTAAAAACTATGATGTGGCCTCCAGTGGCACCACAAGTGTCGACAAGCCAACTCTCCGGCACATGGCCCTCCATACGAGCACGTGGTGCCTCCTGGGTAGGATTAGGCCTCCTAGTGTTACATAACTGTACACATTATCTGTACACACCTAACTGCACATATTACGTACACATGTGTACATAAGTGTACACATATCTTTAAGGATAACGAAGGGTTTGAATGCCCCGCAGGCACGCAATACGTAGAGTACGTGGACTGAAATACGGAGTCAACTCACTGGTTCCGCTTCCCGTGACTGCCAAGACGACGATGATGACGACGAAGATGAAAATGATGACTAGGATGATGATGAGGGACCGTTCCGGAAACAGCGTCAGCGTTGTCTCCTCACTGCGAAGTGTTATTCAGGGTCAACTGCTAAGACTCTGCACAGGCAATGGTACTAATTAAGCCGTAAATAAGTAAATAAACCAACAAACAAATAAATAAATAAATAAATAAATTTCCCTGAGTTTACGTGCAAAGATCATGGTATTATATGGAAGCACGCCGTATTGGACGACTACAGATTCATTCTGACTACCAAGTTTTTTTTTTAACTTGCACGTAAACCTAAACACATGGGTACTTTTTTTTTGCATTTCGACCCAATCAAAATATCGCCGCCGCAGCCCTCAGTCAACCCTGCGCCCTCTTTCCTTAGTGAAGAAACAGAATAGTCGCTAAGCTACCGCGGCCCGAATTGGAGTTGGAACACTGTTACCTTATAAAGAATTCGTGCCGTCACATAAGCTCATATTGTCAAGAGCTTATGTTGTCGAATTTTCGGGGGTGGACAATCTATTAATTATAATTATTAATATAATAACAAAACACGCTATCTAGGAAAGATAAGCAGCTTACTAATTAAGCATGCGCTCTTCGAAGCATCCATAAAGTACTTCCGCTTCGTCTGGGAAATAACAACGTACAGAAACATCAACAAATTATCATAATAAAAGCAGGGCTAAGGGATACCACCGATCTATCTATCTTTTCTCCTCACCTTTTAACGAGTGTTGAAGGGTCCCAAGGCTTCCATCCCCATAGGCTTACATATTGCCGCGCGCTTGAGCTGCCAGCGCAAAAGAGGCAGACGAAGTGGCAGTTCCCCTCGTGCCATTGTTCTGTTTTTGGCTGCGCTGAGCCGACCGCTCTTCGGACTTTTGTGAGGACGCCTTAAAAACGTCTCCTGTCTCTTTAACGTGACATTTTAATGGTGGAGGTGCTGGGTAACCTCCCCTATGCAACAGACTCCTTCTAGCAGCCGGAACGTGACCCAAAACCCAGAGCTTACGCCGGTACACCGTTTCAGTCGGAGGATTCGAGGACTGTCCCCCGAGTTTGTGCCTCACAGTACAAGTACGTCGACTGGTATGGAGAATACTGTTGCTGTCACCGCTTCCCCTACCGCTGGAGCCGCCGCTGCTTCAACCGCTGCACCCGCAGCTGCACCCACTCATTACACGCTACAAAAACCACGTGTTCCGAGTCCCTTTCGTGGTGGCCTCTATGAAGATGTGGAAGATTGGCTGGCTGAGTACGAGTACGTAGCGGATTTCAACGGGTGGGACGAAGTAGCGAAGCTCAAGAATGTGTACTTTAGTCTTCTGGATGGTGCTCGCACATGGTTCCAGAACCGCAAGGGCCTCCTAACGTCGTGGCATGAGTTCTGTCACAGGCTCCGCGAAACGTACTCGAGTCTCGATCGTCGAGAGCGCGCTGAAAGGGCCCTCCAGTCCCGCATGCAGATGCCTAATGAAGGTGTGGCTACATACGTGGAGGATATGGTTCATCTGTTCACTCGCGCCGATCCAACCATGCCGGAAGACAAGAAGCTGCGACACTTGATGCGAGGTGTGAAAGAGCAGCTCTTCGCTGGACTCATTCGTAGTCCGCCTAGAACGGTCGCGGAGTTCCTCACTGAAGCCGTCGCCATGGAAAAGGCGCTGCAGCAGCGGAACCAGTACGATCGGCAAGTGAATGCTACCTATACCACCGGGCTAGGCTCGTTCCCGACCGACGTGGGAGCGCTTCGCGAGCTGATACGTTCGGTTGTTCGCGACGAGCTACAACAGCTGCAACAGCTGAACCAGGCGCAGCAGCAGCCTTCCACGAATTGCATCGCCACCATCATACGTGACGAAGTTCAGCATGCGCTCGGCACACCTCGCCGCGAGACACCAACGCAGGTTGCTGCACCACTTCAGGCGTCCGCAACTTCAAGTGAACCTCTAGGGGTGACCTACGCAGACGTATTGAGACGCACCGTTCCGTCGTCCACGACACCATCCCCAGTGAGTGGTTTCCAGCGCACCACTTATACCGACACGTTCGAACACAACGCACCTGCACCAGTCCCACTACCAGCCGCAACCCCGTACGCCACACTGCAGTCCGCACAGGTGGTCCCTTATTTTGCAGACACTCGACCCGTCATGCGTAAATCCGACATATGGCGCATGCCCGACCGACGACCGCTTTGCTACCACTGCGGTGAAGCGGGTCACCTCTACCGAGACTGCCAGTACCGCCGACTTGGGCTGCAGGGTTTTCCTGCCAATTCACCCCGCCCCCGGTTTGGACAGAGACCACCAGAAATTGAAGATTTATCGCTCGGCAGAACGTCCCACTCAGGCGTCAGTCGCGCTCACCGTCACCGCGGTCGTCATCTTATTCAGGCAACGGAAATCGAAGGCCGCAAGGACGGTCTCCGAGCCCTCGCCTGGAAAACTAACGCCAGCGACCTTTCGAGGCGAGGCCGCTGATTCTCGACGTGATGAAGACCTCGCCCTCCAATCGACGCGACATCGGACCAACGGAAATTCGACTACGCCGGCGCCTGTATCCCAGCTGAGCGACTTTTCAATGGACATACCTGTGCTGCTCGACGGTCGCAATTTAACTGCCTTAATAGACACTGGTGCTGACTACTCGATTATTAGCGGACAATTGGCACGTACCTTGAAGAAAGTGATAATGCCTTGGACAGGATCGCATGTACGTACAGCTGGCGGACATGTTGTAACGCCGGTTGGTTTGTGCACGTCCAGGCTACAAATACGAGGCTGCACGTTTTTGGTCAGCTCCATCGTGCTACGTGACTGCTCCCGCGAATTAATTCTCGGCCTCGATTTTCTTCGGGAATATGGCGCCGTAATCGACCTACGGCGACGCTGCATTTCCTTTTCGACAGTCAACGCTACGTCAAGGGACTCCAACCGCCGTACAACCGCCCTCCGTGTTTCCGACGACAGTGTCACAATACCACCTCGTGCAAGTATCCTAATTCAGGTGACTTCCGAAGGAACCAGTGACGGTGAAACAGTGGCAGAGTGCAACGTCTCCCTGCTGCTGGCGCTTGGAATTTCTGTGGCACGAGGCATCATTGACATTCGGAACGGTACAGCCGAGGTCATGATTACAAATTTCACCAATGAGCATCGTCACCTTTTCCGGGGCACTGCGGTCGCCTACGCTGAAGCCTTGGAGGACGTCATTGAGTGTTTTGCCTGTGAAGACAGTAGCCGCAATGGACAAACCGTAATAGATGTTGACATGAACAGTGCACTGCCAGAAGAGAACCAGAGGGCCTTGCGAGAGCTATTGTTTGAATTCAGGGCGTGCTTTGCTCAGTCGTCTAAAGTGAGTCAGACGCCAATTACACAGCACAGGATAATCACTTACGACGACGCAAGACCTATTCACCAACAGCCATACCGCGTCTCGCCGACAGAACGCGCAGCTATCAAGCAGCAAGTGAAAGAAATGATCGACGACGGCGTTATCCAGCCTTCGAACAGTCCCTGGTCCTCACCGGTCGTTCTGGTTAAGAAGAAGGACGGTACGCTTCGCTTCTGTGTAGATTACAGAAAGCTCAACAACGTCACAAAAAAAGATGTTTATCCGCTGCCGCGTATTGATGACTCGCTTGACCGACTACGACGAGCGAAGTATTTTTCTTCCCTGGATTTAAAGAGTGGCTACTGGCAAATTGAGGTTGATGAGCGCGACCGCGAAAAAACCGCCTTTGTCACGCCGGATGGCCTCTACGAATTTCGGGTGCTACCGTTCGGACTCTGCTCTGCGCCAGCTACCTTCCAACGCATGATGGACACTGTGTTGACTGACTTAAAATGGCAAAGCTGCCTTGTGTACTTGGATGATGTGGTCGTGTTTTCAACCAGCTTCTCCGAACATCTGAAGCGACTACGACAAGTACTTGAGGCGATTCGGACGGCTAACCTTACGTTAAAGCCGCAAAAATGCCATTTCGGTTACGAAGAACTAAAGTTCCTTGGACATGTCGTAAGTGCAGAAGGCGTCCGTCCTGACCCTGAGAAACCGCCGCTGTCGCAGCCTTCCCGACTCCTGCCGATAAGAAAAGTGTGCGGCGGTTTCTTGGTCTATGCGCGTACTACCGGCGCTTATAGGCAATTTTTCGAAAATTGCCGAACCATTAACTAGACTCACTAGAGACGATACGCCGTTCGTTTGGAGTGCTGAACAAGAATCAGCATTCACAGAGCTTCGGCTTCGCCTGGCATCACCACCTGTTCTTGGACATTTCGACGAGGAAGCCGAAACAGAATTCATACCGACGCCAGTAACGTCGGTCTGGGCGCGGTACTCGTCCAACGGCAGGAGGGAATTGAAAAGGTCATCGCCTACGCAAGCCGAACCCTAACACGCCCGGAGTCAAACTACAGTACCACGGAGAAGGAGTGCCTTGCTGTCGTGTGGGCAATTGCTAAGTTTCGACCTTACCTTTACGGCCGTCCATTCAGAGTAGTGACGGATCATCACTCGCTGTGCTGGCTTACGAACCTCAGAGACCCCTCCGGACGACTGGCAAGGTGGAGCCTACGTCTGCAGGAGTACGACGTCACTATCGTGTACAAGTCCGGTCGTGCACACGAAGATGCGGACACGTTGTCACGCGCGCCAGTTGAGCCTGCCGCTCAGAGCTTCGAAGAGGACTGCCCTTTCCTTGGCTCCGTAAGCGTAACAGACTTGGCTTTACGGCAGCGAGCAGATGCTCAATTGCGACCTATCATTGAACATCTAGAGGGCCGCAACGTATCACTGCCCCAGCATATAACTCGCGGATTGTCATCCTTCTGCTTACGACAGGGCGTGTTGTACAAGAAGAACGCAGCCGCCAGCAACAAAACTTACCTGTTGGTCGTCCCCGCAGAGCTGCGTGAGGAAATTCTATTTGCCTGCCACAACGAGCCTCCATCGGGCCATCTGGGCATCACCCGAACCATCGCTAGGGTACGAAAGTCTTACTACTGGCCGAAACTTGCCGCTTGCGTTAAACAGTACGTTCAAGCCTGCCGCGAATGCCAGCGCCGAAAATCCCCATCTGTTAAGCCTGCGGGATTACTTCACCCTATCGAGCCACCCAGAACACCCTTCGATCAAGTCGGCATGGACCTCCTGGGTCCGTTTCCCTTGTCATCTTCCGGCAACAAGTGGATAATCGTCGCTACAGATTATCTAACCCGCTATGCTGAAACTAAGGCGCTTCCTAAAAGCACGGCTTGTGAAGTTGCTCAGTTTTTCATCGAGAGAATTGTATTACGCCACGGTGCTCCATCCTGTGTCATCACAGACCGAGGAACAGCGTTTACAGCAAGGCTCCTTGAACAAGTTTTTCAGTTAAGTTACTCCACGCATCGCAAGACAACAGCGTATCACCCTCAGACAAATGGACTGACCGAGCGGCTTAACAAAACGATGACTGATATGCTGTCTATGTACATAGACGTACAGCACAAGACGTGGGATGAAATACTGCCTTACGTAACATTCGCGTATAATACCGCTACGCAAGAGACCACACGATTCACTCCGTTTCGTCTTCTATACGGTCGGGATGTTCAGACGATGTTGGACGCAATGCTCCCATGCGACATTGACAACATCGAGAATCTCGACGAAGATGCTGAGTGTTTCGTGCAACGAGCCGAGGAAGCACGTCAACTAGCCCGCGTAAACATCAAGAAACAACAAAGCGTCGATGCACAGCGCTACAACCGCTGCCACAGACAAGTCGATTATAAACCAGGTGACCAGGTGTTGGTTTGGACCCCTGTGCGCTGCAAAGGTCTCTCTGAGAAGCTTCTCAGTCGGTATTTTGGCCCGTACAAAGTGCTACGACAAGTGAGCGACGTCAATTACGAAGTCCTTCCGGACGGAAGCCAACCACCCCGACGCCGACAGCTACGACCCGAGATTGTGCACGTGGTGCGGTTAAAACCGTACCACACACTGTGACAATGTTTTTTTTTTTTTACGATACACGCTTCGTTTAGCATCGAGGCGATGCTCTTCAGGGAGGAGGGGCAGTGCCGCGCGCTTGAGCTGCCAGCGCAAAAGAGGCAGACGAAGTGGCAGTTCCCCTCGTGCCATTGTTCTGTTTTTGGCTGCGCTGAGCCGACCGCTCTTCGGACTTTTGTGAGGACGCCTTAAAAACGTCTCCTGTCTCTTTAACGTGACAATATATATGAAGCAACGAAGAGTTCAGTACGTTACACTACGAATTCTGGTACGTTTGACGGCGCGCACCAAATCATAGATAGCAGCACTGGATTGTATACTTCCGTTAACTATAAATAGTCTTAACTTAAGTGTCTCTTTAGGTACTGTTTCATTTTATTATTAATTACATCTGGGGTTTAGCGTCCCAAAATCACCATATGACGAGAGACGTTGCAGTGAAGGGCTCCGGAAGTTTTGACCATCTGATGTTCTTGAACGCGCACCTAAATCTAAGCATGTGGGCGTTAAGTATTTACGCCTCCATCGAAATTGCGGCCGCCATGGCCGGGACTCGATCCCGTGACCTGCGGGCCTTTAGGCAGTGCAAACAGCCGATTTTCTATTTTGCGATTGTCTAGATTTCCTTCTGCTGTTATTATAGACGTCTAGACTTAAATTAAGGTTAGTGAACTCTCAGATTCAAGTTCACTTTCGTCTATCACTCAATGATGTACTAGGGAGGTGCTACTTCGAGGCGTGGCCCCGCGGCTGGTTTTCCTCTCTCATCAGCAGTTCGACGAACGTGTCAGGAACTACAGTCGGGTACAAAGTCAGAAGAGGTCCCATCCAGATGACCAAAGCTCGCAAGTCACCGCCTCCGCGACTAAACAAATAGCCCCAGTGCTCGGCAATGTTCTCCAAAGCTGGGGAATGGCTGTCCGGCTTATGACGTCAGCATGAAGTGCACGCCCATTGGTTCAGGCTTGTGCGCAACCACTTTCGCTACTGACTTCTGGAGTTGTACCCGACTGTATTATTGAAGCAGACGGACACTGATGCACACCTGAGATACACGTAGATACACGGTTCGCTTCGGCCGATCTCCCCTAATGTGTACATTTGCTACAGCGTGACAAGTATGGTCTGTTCATGCCCTTCGGTGGGATGCTGAGGCGTTCAGTCAATATTTCTTCAACTGAAATGTTTACCGTGCGAAGGCTACTCTATGACATTGTGGTTAGCTGTAGCACGTGATGGTAGATTAACTAAGACGACCGATGGTTTTTCTTTATTCTTTTTTTTCGCCGTAGACCTAATAACACGCTCTCAAAACTTATACCTGTGCAAACCTTGGTGTTCCAGACACCCTATATGCCAGTTTGCAAGAAGGCGTACACAAAAACTTGATACCGTAGATGGTTTTGGAACGCTAAACCACACAAATCAATCAATCTGGAAACTTAGATCATTGGCGCAGTCAGGATAGGGGTTTATTTTAACCCTTACCCCCTACCCCTCCTCCGTTTTGAAGTATTTCAACTTTTTATGCGTGTATGTACACCCGCACATACAAGCGTACGCAGGAAGTGTAGTTAATCACGCCTACACCCTGCCTCAAATTCTGCAGGGTTACGCTACTGCCGTAAAACATGGACGTCCGCGGGATTTCGTCTTGAGGGAACAAATCCGTGTTTACATCAGTGCGATGGCTGAAGGTATGCGCTGGTGGGCCTTCAGGGGGGTTTTGCTGGCATGGCATGGTGGTGTGGCGCGTGCCCTTTTTCTTCCACCCTGCCGTGGCCACGTCGTAGATATTCAAGCACTCACCGAAAAGTAGTGAGAGGCCTATAGTTACAGAGCCATAACCAAATAATAAGCGCAGCCCGATCAAACGGACAGAAGAGATGGCCGTGCCGCCATGGGTCACGGCTACATGGAATGAGGCCACCAATATAGAAACAGCGCCACGCATGCTCATAACAGAGGTTTATTAACTATTTCGCCTTCATCAATACACGATCGCCTTATGACAGGGAATCTATTCCGCCCCTCCATGAACAATACTTCGGCAGCCACATAGGCTATACCACGACGGCAGAGCTTCAAAAAAAAAAAGCCAAAGAAATTTTTACGGGTAGGCGATTTGAGAGCTGGGGAGGGGAAGGGTAACACATTCCTATTTCATATTTAATAGCACATATCTGGAATCTGGGTGACCCGCATAAAAAAAACGAAAGCAACGGCGCCTGTCTAAGACCACTGAAACTGGATTTGGCGTTCTTTGAAAGCGCAAGGACTGCTGTTTTGAACTCCTTCGCTCATGGCCGGGTGGTGAGAGGCACGGCAATGTTGCGTGCACATTCTGCCTATTCGTTTCTCAGGCACGCATTTTCAAAAGTGTCAATCGGAGCGCTGAGCAGCCTACATAAAAGGGTTGTCGGTGAACCAAAGTGCTGACGAGAAGCGTAAGGCGTGGCTTATTGGCGACGTGACCAGTTTCTCACCTGGGGTAGCGGTCGTGGTACATCTTTCGCATGTCTCTCTCGATGGACGACAGTTCCTGGTCGCTGACGTCGAGCAGCGGCACGGCGCCCACAAGGCCGGCGCCACCGATGAGTCCAGCCGCGGCAGGAACTGCGGCTCCGCCCCCGACTAGGCGCTCCGAAGAGGCCGCCATGGCGCCCCCGCCGCCAACGACGCCCACCGCTCCCTTGGAACTCCGCTTCTTCTCTCGCCGCTCCTCGACCTGCGGGAGACGCGGAGCATTGATTTAAAACAAGCCGGATGAAACGGCAGAAGTGAAACAGCTCAATGCAAAGAAGGAAAGAAGTGGAAATTTAAGGGCTCGTTTTTCTTTTGTTAGACGAAATATTATTGATAACTTTTTGTCGCGTTAGTCCTAATTATTATTAAAGATCATAGTAGTGGGTTAGGCCTGTAATGTCCATATACGGTTCTGCCGGAAGGAAACCTAGAACACAATGTTAACGTTTTTTCTGGTCACTGAGTATATTTCTTTAGGGAAAGAAAAAAACAATGAAATACAATGTTAGTTATAAAATAAATATTGCAGAAAATATTTATTTGTACATATTGCCGCATGTTGTTAGGCACCTACCGAAGTCTTGCGCCGCTTCCTGCTCTTATAAATTCTGCCACACCAACTGACAAGCCAAACGCGCCAAGCTAAACGCGCCATGCAACGCTGGCTGCACGTGTCACCACATCACGCGCTGGAAAAGGAACGCTGGCGGTTTTTCGAGGAGTAGCTCGAGGCGAGACGCAAGAGAAGAAGTTGACGAGGTTTTGACTAGTGAGCACACAACATTTGTGTATTTAGTTGACGGGCACAAGTTCGCCATTAATAAATAGCTGTTTCAGCTTCCGGCACTGTATTTGTTCGTTACAATATTTTACAATACATATATAATTTTAACTCCGTTACGGCATGTAAAAAGTTGATTGATTTGATTTATACTTGTGGTTTAATGTCCCAAAATCACCATATGATTATGAGAGACGCCGTAGTGGAGGGCTCCGGAAATTTCGACCACCTGGGGTTCTTTAACGTGCACCAAATCTGAGCACACGGGCCTACAACATTTCCGCCTCCATTGGAAATGCAGTCGCCGCTACCGGGATTCGATCCCGCGACCTGCGGGTCAGCAGCTGAGTACCTTAGCCTCTAGACCACCGCGGCGGGGCATGTAAAAAGTACAAGGTTGCATATTTCGGAATGAGACATCATGTACAGTAAAAATATGATACAATGGGCAATATGCAATAAGCGGAAGCAAGCGAGAAATAGAAAGAAGAAGAGAGAAAAATAGCAATAATAAAAATAAAGAGTAAAAAACGGGTAAATGAAACAGAACAAAGAAAATAACGAGAAAACGGAAGAGAAACAAAGGAGACTGGCCAACTTTGCACTTCCTTCATGTTTGGAACCTTTATTACAAAGCGGCCTTAATCGTTTCTATTTCACCGCCATCGAAATAAAACTGCCGTGAGCGGGAATAATATTCTTGCCACAGAGGTGACCCAGCGTAATGGCTTAGGGATCGCCGCCCAACGCGGTAGTCTCTAAGCCACTAAAGGTAGTCTAAGCCACTAAAGGCGACCTAAAGGTCACTTTTAGTACGGTATACCTTTAGCACTTAATGTTTAGTGGTATACTTTTAGCAAAGGTCACCTTTACTACATCGACAGCACAGTGCAGAACCCACAGCGTCTCTGTAACGCAGATATAAGATTAAATGAGTTGCATCGCAATAAAGTAATCTCACTACCTTTGGAAATTTAACTGTAGTTAAGTTCAGAAAGCATATTTAGCGAGTGTATTCCCTATAGTGTTGTGCGTTCGCATTCGGGGATTCGCGTCAGCGTATATACGGTTAATTTTGCAGCTGTCTACAATGGTGTTACTACAAATAATTTACACAGCTACATGCGTGAAACTCATATAAAAACATCCATGTGTCATAGGAATCGGTATAAAACGGAAGTGAAACGTGCTTTCACAGAAGTAGCTGAGTGTTTGCTGTGCATTGTTTTGACCACAAAAGCGAAGGAATGAATGCTATAGCAACAAGTTGTAATGTCACGTGAAGAATGGAAAGCAGCTCCAAACATGCAACGCCCCGCTCAATCAAAAGGGACGACCGGAAAGAACATACACAGCACGAGCGCGACAACGGTCACTGCTCGACCTTTGAAGCGCGCTGCTCAAACACAAAGGAGGATGCACAAAACGAATGTACAAGTATATACGGCATGAGCTCAAACTAAAAAAAAATGGCCCCGTATCTGCATGTTTCACAGCAAATGTCGTCGAAAGACGATAGTCTTGCGTGTGGAGAGAGTGAACAAAACGTTTATTGAATGTTCTGCGCGAGAAAATTGGTGAATTGTATTCTGGAAGCGCTGCGTTACAGATTCTTGATCCGTGCAGCGAAGGCGAACGAGCGCATCGAGGCACGTTAGGCACGAGCGCCATCTGGCAGTTATCTTCGAAAACGAAGGAAGGCGTGCGCGCCCACGGAGAAAGATGCGCGGCTGTCTTGGAGGCGACAAGGTGTAGAACACGAAGCGATGGACAGGTGCCACCACCGTGTCTTCTTTGCAAAGCGTTTAAACACTTGCCTTTTTGAGCATCGCGTGGCACTGTCAGCGCAGCGTGATAAACGCTACGGTCCTTAGAACTACTTATGTGTACGTTCTCTAGTATAAAGACACGCATAAAAAATATCGACGTGTTGTTATGTTGCTTCAGATATGCGCAATAACTGCTTATTATTTGACAATCGCACAAGTATGAACGCTGAAACTTGAGCAATATTTGTGGGCGCTGCGGATGGGGTTGGCCGCTTGGGGTATCGTTTGGTGCCGTTGGGGCTATTGTTACGGCGGACAGACCGACAGACAGACCAAAGTTTTGGCGTCAAAGTTTTTTTAAACTATTACTTATAACTTCTTTGTGGGAGCGGTGCGGTCCTTTCGCAAAAGATGCCGCTGCAGTGGGCGACATGGCCTTAGTGCTCTAACTTGCGGTGAGAGCACAAAACAGACAAACCACTCCCATCCAGAGATCAGCGCGCGTGTATCGCTTTGCGTGCGGCGACTATCTTTGAATCTTTGAAGCACGCCCTTCGAGCCCGTCGCACCGTCTAGCTGGTGATGACAAAAGCACACTGAAGCCCACGAGCTCCGAGTACCGCCAACGGCAAATTGTATATTGTTATGGCGTTTATTAGCAGGCACACAGCGAGTATACACAATGGCGACAATAACGGCCAAGCACGGACTCAGCGCGAACGGCGTCCTTTTTTGGGTAGACCCACTAGAGAACACTTGAGAGTTTGACCCACTTCAGTGTTCGGCGGCTTCTCTACAATTACCCCGGGGTCGAAGAGGGAGCCGCCTGGCGACCTAACAGCTTGTCACTACGAGCGGGTCATAGTAAGCCTTCAGGCGCTCCACGTTGACTATGTCGCGCCCGCGACGGCGCATGTCCGAAGATTGTTCAATTGGCTCAAAAAGATAGTTGACTGGAGATGTGCGCTCGATCACACGGTAGGAACCTTCATATTTCGGGAGTAGTTTAGAAGAAAGGCCAGCTACAGAGGTCGGGATTGAGAGCCATACAAGGGAACCAGGAAGGAACATGGGTTCAGAAGTGGCGGAGCCATCACGAATACTCTTCTGCTGCTCTTGCTCATGCGTCGTAAATGTCTTGGCCCGTTCGCGACACTCTTCAGCAAGCCTGGCTGTCTCGGAAATAGGTGCACACTCAGATGGATCCGGCGTGTACGGGAGTATCGTGTCGATGGTGTGTGACGGGTCCCTTCCGTACAGCAAGAAGAAAGGTGAAAAACCGGTCGTGCTCTGAGGGGTGGTGTTGTAGGCGTAGGTGACGAAGGGAACTATAGTATCCCAATTCGTATGGTTGGCGGCGACGTACATCGAAAGCATGTCGCCGAGGGTGCGGTTAAAGCGTTCGGTCAGACCATTCGTCTGCGGGTGGTAAGCAGTTGTTTTGCGGTGGACAGAATGGCACTCCGTGAGAATGGCTTCGACGACTTCTGACAAGAAGACACGGCCTCGATCGCTGAGAAGCTCCTGAGGTGGACCGTGGCGCAGTATAAATCGATGCAGTAGGAAGGACGCAACATCACGCGCAGCAGCCGCAGGGATAGCGGCAGTTTCGGCGTATCGCGGTAAATGATATACGGCGACGATGGCCCAGCGGTTACCAGCCGACGTCAGAGGAAGCGGTCCATACAAATCGATACCTATGCGCCCAAACGGACGCTCAGGGCAAGGTAACGGTTGCAGACTGGCTGGCGACATGTGTGCTGACGGTTTGCGGCGTTGGCAAGCGAGGCAGGAGCGAACGAACTGCTGCACGTAGCGGTACATCCCGCGCCAGAAGTAGCGTTGTCGAATGCGACGGTAGGTTTTGAATACCCCAGAGTGCGCGCATTGCGGATCAGAATGGAAGGATTCACATATCTCTGACCGCAGACTGCGGGGTATCACGAGTAACCACTGCCGGCCATCGGCGTCGTAATTGCGTCGGTGTAGAAGGCCGTCACGGATGGCAAAATGGCGAGCTTGACAACGCAAGGCACGCGTGGATGGCATTGCGGATGGATCAGAGAGCAAGTCGATGAGCGGGCCGATCGAATTATCCTTTCGCTGTTCGGTAGCGATGATGTCAACATCAATGGCAGAAACAGCAGCCGAGGATACTGAGCAGAGCATATCACCTTCAGGCAGAGGGGAGCGCGAGAGGGCGTCGGCGTCAGCATGCTGGCGTCCGTTGCGGTACAGCACGCGGATGTCGTAGTCCTGTAAGCGAAGAGCCCAACGGGCGAGACGGCCTGAGGGATCCTTCAATGATGAAAGCCAGCATAGTGCATGATGGTCAGTGACGACATCGCATGGGCGACCATATAAATAAGGTCGAAACTTTGTAAGGGCCCAGACGATCGCCAGGCACTCTTTCTCCGTGACGGTGTAGTTTGTCTCGGCTCTCGTGAGCGTACGGCTTGCATATGCTACGACATATTCGGGGAATCCGGGTTTGCGCTGCGCCAGGACAGCGCCGAGGCCTACACCACTGGCGTCTGTGTGCACCTCCGTCGGGGCCGTAGGGTCGTAGTGGCGTAGAATGGGAGGAGACGTCAGCAAATGGCGGAGCTTCGCGAACGCGTCGTCGTACTCAGACGACCACGAATTGAGGGGCCCGTTACTTCCAAGGAGCTTCGTCAGCGGTGATATAATCGTAGCAAAGTTTCGTATGAAGCGTCGGAAGGATGAGCACAGGCCCACGAAACTACGCAGTTCTTTGACGGACGCAGGTTTGGGGAATTCAGCCACGGCCTGAAGCTTGGCTGGGTCAGGAAGAATGCCATCCTTAGACATGACGTACCCTAGGATGGTGAGTTGCCGTGCTGCAAAGCGGCACTTCTTCAGATTTAGTTGCAAGCCGGCATTGCTCACACGTGCGAAAACTTCTTTCAGACGTTGGAGATGCGTTGAGAAATCTGGGGCGAACACAACAACGTCATCGAGGTAACACAAGCACGTGTGCCATTTCAAGTTGCGCAGAACGGTGTCCATCATGCGCTCAAAGGTCGCAGGTGCATTACATAGACCAAACGGCATGACGTTGAATTCGTACAAGCCGTCGGGTGTGATGAACGCAGTCTTCGGTCGAGCGTCATCAGTTATGGGTACTTGCCAGTACCCCGAGCGCAGATCGAGAGAAGAAAAAAATTCGGCTCCGTGAAGGCTGTCAATTGCGTCATCGATGCGCGGCAGTGGGTAAACATCCTTGCGAGTGATCTTATTGAGCCGTCTGTAGTCCACATTTTTCTTCGCGACAAGAACAACAGGAGACGCCCATGGACTGTCCGAGGGCCGAATGACGTCGCGACTGAGCATATCATCAACCTGCTCGTTAATTTCCCGACGTTCAGCAGGCGACACGCGGTAGGGACGTTGCCGTAATGGTGAATGGGCACCAGTGTCGATACGATGTGTAACAGCGGACGCGCGACCGAGAGAACTTCGCCCGACATCGAAAGAAGATTGATATTCTCGCAGCAGGTCCAGAAGCTGGGAACGCTGTACCGACGTAAGATTGTCATCAATGTAGGGGCCAAATACATCAGGAGATGACGAATCATAAGTGGAAACAGCGCTGACGGTACACGAACTGGGACAACGCGAGTCATCAGGTACGTCCAGGACTTGTGCGTTAATACTGGTTCCACTCTGCCGAGACATTCCACTCGAACCAAGGTAACAGTGTACGGGGATGGGTTGGTCACAAAAATAGCGGCGTTGCTCTGGGTGATTTGCACGGTCGCGAAAGGTACTAGCAACCCTTTTCTTCGGCAAGCACGGTCGGATGGCGAAACGAGTGCAATTGTGTCGGAGAGTCCAGCGCAGTAGACAGATACACCCATCGCCGAGCTTGGAGGCACTATGGTATCGTCTTTCACGAGAATCTTACTCAGTTTCGAGGGACTGTCTTCCGGCGTCAAATTCGAGAAGGGTGAGAGTTCAATTTCGGCAGCGGCACAATGGATGACGGCGTCGTTGGGGGAGCGAAAATCCCACCCCAGGATGACGTCATGAGAGCATGCAGGAATGATGATAAATTGGCCGACATACAGAACGTCCTGAACGACAACGCGAGCTGTGCACTCTGCTGAAGGATGGATACGATGTGAACCGGCAGTACGAAGGGACAACCCGGAAATCGGCGTCGCCACTTTTCGAAGCAAGCGGCAAAAGTTTTCGTCCATAACGGATACTGCAGCTCCAGTGTCAATAAGAGCAGATGCATGAACACCGTCCACAAGCACGTCTATGACATTAGATGGGCGGCTCTGAGGGCTTTCATATCGCAATAGCATCGCAGTCCTTGCCTCGGGGACTGCGACGACTAGTTTTCCCGCTCATGAGTAGCCGAACTTGGCCTCATGGGGGACAGGGAATGACGTCGTGGAGACGGCGACCTTCGAGGAGATGGACCTGGGCGAGACGGCGGTGGCATAGACGGTGGTTCGTCGTGATAGGGACGGCTGAGGTGGCCAGCAATAGGCGAAGAAATTGGAGCCGGCTGTACACGGTGGCAATAACGGGCTACGTGACCGGCGTAACCGCAGGCAATGCAGATGGGCCGGTTGTCGGGTGTGCGCCATCGGTTCGCTGGGGTAGGTCTTGTCCATGACGCAAGAGCCGATGGACGGAACGGTGGCTGGAAAGGCTGCAGGGGGTGCTGGAGCTGAGTCTGAGAGGTCACGTCAACATACGTAGCCGGCATAGCCACTGCAAAAGATGGAGATCGTGCAACAGCTTCGGCGTAAGTCAGTGGGGCGGGTGGTTGAACGACTGGAGGTGGCCTGGCGACCACTTGGGCGTAACTTGGGGGCGCAGGGGCCGGAAGATGTTGTGGTTGGTACGCAGGCATGACCTCCGCTATTTCCTGCTCAATCGCTCGGCGGATGGGTGGAAGAATGGGAGTGGCCGATTGTTGAGCAGCCGGTGGGTGGGCAAAGGGCAGGAGAGAGAACTGCCGCGCGATTTCCTCACGTATGAAGGACTTGAGGTCTGCCAGCAGTGCCACCTGATCACAGCTCGCCTCCAAGCCTGCAAGCCCTGCATCTCGTGGTGTGGAGCGACGGGTCATCGAACGCTGCCGGCGGAGCTCCTCGTAGCTCTGGCACAGCGTGAGGACCTCAGCTACTGTGCCTGGGTGTTTGGCAAGCAGCATCGTGAAGGCATCATCGTCAATGCCCTTCATGACGTTCCGGATCTTGTCTGATTCGGACATGCTGTCGTTGGATTTCTTGCAGAGGTCCAGGACATCTTCTATGTAACTGGTGAATGATTCACTGGCCTGCTGAGCGCGTTCGCGTAAGCGCTGCTCGGCTTGCAGCTTGCGAACGGCAGGGCGGCCAAAAACGTTGGTGATAGCGGTCTTGAAATTGGACCAGGTTGCGAAATCGGACGCGTGGTTGTTGTACCACAAGCTTGCAACACCCGCAAGGTAGAACACCAAGTTTGTCAACTTGCCGTCCTCGTCCCATTTGTTGGGGACGCTCACGCGCTCGTAAATAGCGAGCCAGTCCTCCACGTCAGTGCCATCGGCGCCCGTGAAGATGGGTGGATCTCGGATCCTGGGGACACCGGGACAAGGGGGTGGCATGGGAGGAGGCGTTTGCTGAGAGGCGTCGTGGGACATGGTAGATTGCAGGGTATGTGAGCGCAGTTCCCAGGGCATCAAAGGGGATCGTAGCACTCTCCACCAATTTGTTATGGCGTTTATTAGCAGTTATATTATGGCGTTATATACACAATGGCGACAGTAACGGCCAAGCACGGACTCTCAGAGCGAGCGGCGTCCTTTTTTGGGTAGACCCACTAGAGAACACTTGAGAGTTTGACCCACTTCAGTGTTCGGCGGCTTCTCTACAATATATATATATATATATATATATATATATATATATATATATATATATATATATATATAATATATATATATATATATATTATATATATATATATATATATGGCACAACGGCATAATAGGGATATGGCATAACTCATCCCCTGATGAAGGGAGGACCCCTCCCAAAACTGTTGGGAAATAAATATATTTATCCTTGTTGACAACGCTCCCGTTGTGCCATATCCCATACCTTCACGAAGACTAACTGGCCCATTGAATTATTACTCCCGCTATATTAATATATATATATATATATATATATATATATATATATATATATATATATATATATATATATAGCTCGCAGTTATTGTGCTGAAGAATCTGTCCCGTGTGGCCGAGTGGTTTCGCTTTCGCGACGAGCGCTCAGGAGCGAGGAGCCGTTAAGTTCGACTCCCGGTGGCGGAGGTTTTTCTTCTAGTATTTCTCTATCATCTGTATCCGAATATTTTTCAACGTTATATCCGTGACAGAAATACGTCATTAGAACCGTGGTGAACCCCAGCACGAAGACATTTTGTGCAAAAAAAAAAAGCTTTATACAAGAATGCCGGGAAAGATACTTGATAGCATGCCCACACCGCTATCGCAGACAAATATTTTATAAGAAATAACAATAAAAGTAATAGCAATAATAATAATAATAATAATAATAATAATAATAATAATAATAATAATAATAATAATAATATAATGCGGGATATTTACATGAAAACTCAGAATATGATAATGAGTAGGCCTTCACGTGCTCGGATATACTTTAAAAAATCAGATTAACAGTTGACGGCGACACTTTTGAAAATTCGGATTTATATAAACCCTAATTTTAACGACCAATGTGACCCTGTTCTTTATTCTTAATAAAAAGGCATGTCCGAAGCATGCTTTGCACGATTTACTGCAATCTTCGACGCAAAAGCCAAGCTTGCGCGGCTTAGTGCAAACTGCCTGTGTTTTTTTCAAATTTTTTTTAGGCATTGTTGTCGGAGTTTTAATAACGCACTGCGGTTCGTTAAGTTAGTTATAGCAGCACATTACGGCACAAATGCATGAAAGAAAGAACAGTGCCTTGACGTAATCTCAGTCTCCGCTCTGATTGATTGATATGTGGGGTTTAATGTCCCAATACCACCTTATGATTATGAGAAACGCCGTAGTGAAGGGCTCCGGAAATTTCGACCACCTGCTCAGTCTCTGCTCACTTGTCCTTATTCCCTCGTGCCTTGCGCTGATCCGTTTTACGGAAGTCTATTCTGTATCATTCAGACAAACGACCCCGACGTGCGGTGCGTAAATGCATAGAACGTTATCTTTTATAGAAGCCTTTTCTGGAATCAGTTCGTTTATTAAGGCTCGCTAAAATAGTTTAATGTGTGTGCTTTAAAAATATTTGGTTTTTACAGTTTTGCTTTGTTGCAATACATTGTTGTTAAACAGACAAAGCACCCTTTACAGGCACGAGGTTGTACAGCTGTTCGTCTACAACCGCAAGCGCACACGTCGACTTGCAGCCTGCGTACTTTTTATGGCTAAAGCCTTGGATGGCTCACGAAACGTGGAAATTGACAATCTGTGTCGACACGATTGGCGCAAAATATTACGATCGCTTGACGACGTCACCATGACGTCACACATCGCCGTAATGTGCGTCGACATCATGACGTCACCTAACGTGCCGTCGTGCGATCACGTCATGAAACGACATTGTCGCTTGGACTATAGGGTGTGCTAATCACGGAGTCAATGCAAAACACCGTTAGATGCCGAAAGCTTTCAGAGGGAGCCAGGTAAAGATCAATACATTGACTGAGACGAACAAGAAGATGGTCTTCGCCTGCAAGTTGTCCTATAGGCAAACGCCCAAGAGAGCTTCTGTAGCTTCGAGTCACGTACTTCGTGAGAATATGTCCAACTTGCAAATAGAGTAATGCGTGTTCGTCTAGGTTATAGCATCTATATTATAAGCACAATATAAGCATCTATATAGAAGCATCTTTTCTTCTTTTTTTTTCTCGGAAGCGCGTATATAAATATATTCATATGTTCGTTTTCCATTGTTATTTTTCTATTGAGTTCACCTGTTATGTACCACGCTGCCAAGATCATAAAGAAAGATCGCAGTATCTCTAAATAAAATAACTAAATAATCTAATTCTATTCCACGTGCGCTCTCCCAAATTTTCTCCCAAATTTGAGAGAGGAGGGTTTCTGCAGAACTCGCGCCAAGAGCGGAAAATGTTCTCCGACTCTTCTTGCGGGCTCGGCAGACATCCTGTATTCTAATTCACGAAAGCTCGATAATAAGCAAAGAACGCGACAGCAACAAACTAGAAGATCACGCCAAAAATGGCAAGCAGAGCGATCATTGTTTGAAGAAGATCATTGTGAAGTAAATCATTGTTTTGAAGCACGAAAACAAAAAGGCTCGTAAAATCGCTGAGGCATTCATCAAAACGGAGGGCATTGACTGCATATTTGAAGCGCATGTTTGTTTGCTGAATTTCAAAGTACGCGTGCTTAACACAGTGTTTCACGTTATTTAAAACTCCTGCGTATACATGGTGTTAGTTTTCGTTGAGGTCATTTTTGGTTTCAATAGACTTCTTGCGTTGTTAGACAGTGCTCGTACTGTGTCCTCCTTGCCTTGTGTCTCCGCCTTCTTCGCTCGCGCATCGCTCTACCTTGCTACACGTAAAGCTGCTGTAAACAGGCCGTACCTTATCAAGCAAGTGTTCGCTATTTATAGAAATCGGCGAATCAGCGACCTGAATGTTTCGTTATGTTGGGGCTTACTCTACTTAATTTGAATTCTTTGCAGTTTACGTACGCATCTCCTTGAAATTTGTCCTAATGATAAGCGACGTAAGAGCAGCTTTAATTCATGTCAAAATACGTGCCAGTCCTATTAACAATAAATGTACTACGTGAACGCCATTTCTCCATTACGAACCCATTTCGAGACGCTTCGCAGGTACTGGCGATGCTGGCATTGAAGAAGCAATTTGCTAAGATTCGACAAATATTCACGATGAAGCGTTGACCGAGTGGCTTTGCGAATAATAATAATAATAATAATAATAATAATAATAATAATAATAATAATAATAATAATAATAATAATATAATAATAATAGATAGATAGATAGATAGATAGATAGATAGATAGATAGATAGATAGATAGATAGATAGATAGATAGATAGATAGATAGATAGATAGATAGATAGATAGATAGATAGATAGATAGATAGATAGATAGATAGATAGATAGATAAGCACGTTCCCCTCGCCTCAAAGTACTCGCGTTCAGTGGACGAGATGACGGTGCCGCTCCGCATGGGTCTCATGTCTCCCGCCATCGGTGCCGCCATCATGACCGTGGGTGACTGCATAGGCTGCTGTGACACTATCATAGGTGCCGCAGCAGCGCCGTAGTCGTAGTAGGTGGGTGGCGCCGCATTGTCGTAGTACTGCACATTCACCAGAAACTGGTCCTGGCTGGGTGAAACGCCATCCCCGTAGTAGCCCTGCGCTGCGAAGTCGTTGAACGGGCTACGTCTGCGAAAAAAGGCGAGTGTGCGTTCAGGTTCTTTGAAACGCAAACATTCGACAGAAATCTGCATATCTACTTCCGTTCTTATCAGGTGCGTAGCCAGAAAATGTTCGGAAGGGTGGAAGGGGGTTCAGCTATATGCTCGTGCGTGCGATTGTATCTGTGCGTTATTTATAAGCCAGAAAATTGAGAAATTCCGAGATATTTAAACTACCAAACTTCCTGTATCTTTGGTTATGCCCTACTTTTTATTGCGAGGTACCTTTATTTGATAATGAGCTACACCAGTCATAGTCCCACGTTTCCGCCCTGCCGCGGTGGTCTAGTGGCTAAGGTACTCGGCTGCTGACCCGCAGGTCGCGGGTTTGAATCGCGGCTGCGGCAGCTGCATTTCCGATGGAGGCGGAAATGTTGTAGGCCCGTGTACTCAGATTTGGGTTCATGTTAAAGAACCCCAGGTGGTCGAAATTTCCGGAGCCCTCCACTACGTCTCTCATAATCATATGGGGATTTTGGGACGTTAAACCCCACATATCAATCAATCAATTAGCCCCACGTTTCCAGCTGAGTGCGTATTGATGTTTATTGCAATAGCAAAAAGAAGAAAGGCATCGGTTTAGTGAATCGCGTACAGTCCAAGTGTGATAAAGAACCGCTTTGAACAGCGATACCGATTAGGCAAACCGTAAAAATTACGTTTCTCCAAAAGCAATCAGAACTGTTGCCAAACAAGGATTCCAGAGCTGCTGAAACCCCCAGCGTAACCTCGTGACGTCATGTCAATGAACGCATGCGCAGTAGCGATAACCACGAAGGAGCTTCCGCCAAGCCACGCTTAGCGACGGACTCGGGCACCGGAACTGAGTTTCGTTGTGCTTCCCCCGCTCGATCAGGCACAGCCGTGGGACGCACAAAGAAAGCACGTGCTACCGAAGAAGCAGTGAATCGTGAGAGAACGGCAGCGACGGGCACATCCAGAATACGCAGCCAAGAGAATGGAACACAAGAAACAACGGAAAGATAGGCCGATCACTCTGAGTGGAATGCTGCGCGTATACGTCAGAATCCAACCAACCAATAAGGTGAGGGATATCCTATAGTGGAGGTTTCCGCAAATTTCGGATATCTGGTGTTTGTTATTGTGCAATGAAATCGCTCAGTAAACGGAGCTCTGCCATTTCACCTCCATCGAAATGCGACCGTCATGGCCGGCATCGAACCCACGACCTTCGAGTCCGCAGTCGAGCACCCTAAGCACTACACCACCGCGACGGACGATTCTCGTACTTGTTGTGTCGAACCACACTAAGATATGCAGTTACGCAGCAAAGGTGAAGCAACGAATGCAATGGCAACAAATTGAAATCTCATCAATAGTAAGGCCAGCGACTAACTCCTGTAAACGTGGTGCAACTGTGCTGTCTATAGGCTCCCGATGCAACGTTGATCGGTGCCGCTCCTGTAATCGTAACTGGAAGTATTCACGGCTCGTCCTTTCGCCTCAACACTGCTCCTCTCGCTTCTGTGCACGCGCAGACCTATCGTATTGCATCTGTGGTGCGTCGAATAGTGACTTTTGCTGACTAGCAGTGTTTCAGACCGAATGAACAGTGCACGCTCGCACACGTGCCCTTCACGGCGCGCCAGATCAGGCGACAAACCACTTCCCTCGGCAGTGTCTATCCCCAGTCAAGCATAGCGCGACCGCGTGAGCATCGCTCTTGAAATTGAGCTTTGGCTCCTAGATAGATATGTGGTGTTTAACGTCCGAAAATGACCACATGATCGTCAGAGGCGCTGTAGTGGAGGGCTCCGGAAATTTGGACCACCCGGGGTTCTTTATCGTGCACCCAAATCTGAGCACACTGGCATACAGCATTTTCGCCTCCATCGAAAATGCAGCCGCCGCAGCCGGGATTTGATCCCGCAACCTGTGGCTCAGCAGCCGAGTACCTTAGCCACTAGACCACCGTGGCTGAGCTTCGGTTCCCTATAACCTTATCGCTAGGTACATGCTACAAATCTCCGTCGAGATAGCGCGCGTGCGACCCTCACTCGATTTCCCAGGATTTGGTGACATCTGTAGCTGGCGCCATCTGTTTGGCGGCGGAAGCAACGATGTCCTACGATAATTGCATAGGAAGTTGGCGAAAAATATCTCACAGAAAAAAAATCTAGTTACCTGCAGTAGAGAGAGACCCACTGGAACATACTGCTAAATTGCAGCATCGCTCTACAAAACGCGTGGCTTAATAATACTACTGAACACCGCCCATTGGAAACGTATATGGGGTGCCATTTAAAGAAACAGAACATACAATCTGAGCAGCTAGGCGGTTCGTAGAGCGGCACTAAATTTACCACATTGTACTAGTTGGTCACTGATGCCTATTACCGGAACCGCTATTGGTAACTAGCTCTTTTTCGTCAGATATGATTTGTTTCGCCTATTGCCCATTCAGTTACAGCAGGCCACCTCTTTCACCGGCGAGAGATGACGCTATCTCTCGCCGGTGAAATATACGTGGAAATGTTCCCAAATAGTGGTCATGATTAGAGTTGGGCTGCTGGAGCGACGCAGCGTCACCTTCAGCGTCCTTTCGCGTGCCTTCACCCGACAGCGAGAGTCGACGCGTTCCATCTCTGCTCAAGCTGCTACGGGAGGCTGCCCTCGCGCGCTTTCACTCTCACGTAGAATATACGACACGTGGTGCGATGTTATTGATTTGGGCATTATGCATAACGTGACAGCGACGTCAATGGAATTTATGCGCGTGCTTATCATTGCTGTCTCAATAAGTGCAGATGAAAACCTAAATTGATGCAGCAATACAAAAACATACGGCAAGAAGGGAAAAACAAACACTGATTTACTGTGAGCGAACTTGTATCCCAGAAAGGTGGTGTAAAAATAAGGAGTCCACCAGAGTGCTTCACACGTGCGTTCTCTAATATATTTTTTCCTCAAAACTAAGCAGATTGGCACACTGTATCTTGCCGTGCACGAGATGCAAGCGTCGCACTGCCACAATTAGCGCGAGCAAACACGAGACATAGGCGATTTACACATGGGATCGCTCGTTCTCTCGGTGCAATATGACAACGAACCTCATTCTCTGAGCTTGCGTTCGAAGGCTCCTAAATTGCACGCCTGGATAAACACACTGGTTTTGCTAAGACGTCACGACGTCCTTTGCCATAACGTTGCGTTTAAGTTAGCCTTATGTTTTTCAGCATGTACCTTCGGCAACGACCAATTAACTAGTACAGGTAACGTCAAAGCACCCTGCTTAACGTGCTACCGCACTCACGTTCAGTTCATATTTCATGTGAAGAGTCATTGTTGCTGTATGGTAGAGCACCCCACTTCTACGCGACAAAACGTTTCGTGTAATCGCGGCTCCAACTCTGATTTTTATCCTTTGTATCCGTCGGGATTTTTCGCTCACGCAGAACGCCGCCAACGCCGACACTGCATTTTCTACGACACTGGCTTTTTAATGTTATCACGTTAAAAGTATACTGATTTCCCAGGATTTGGTGACATCTGTAGCTGGCGCCATCTCTACTGGTGGCGGAAGCATCGACGTCCTACGATAACTGCATAGGAAGTTGGCGAAAAATATCTCACAGAAAAAAAAACCTAGTTACCTGCAGTAGAGACCCACTGGAACATACTGGTAAATTGCAGCATCGTTCTACAAAACGCGTGGCTTAATAATACTACTGAACACCGCCCATTGGAAACGTATATGGGGCCCCATTTAAAGAAACAGAACATACAATCTGGGCAGCTAGGCGGTTCGTAGAGCGGCACTAAATTTACCACATTGTACTAGTTTGTCACTGCTGCCTATTACCGGAACCGCTATTGGTAACTAGCTCTTTTTCGTCAGACATGATTTGTTTCGCCTATTGCCCATTCAGTTACGGCAGGCCACCTCTTTCACCAGTGAGAGATGACGCTATCTCTCGCCGGTGAAATATACATGGAAATGTCCCCAAATAGTGGTCATGATTAGAGTTGGGCTGCTGGAGCGACGCAGCCTCACCTTCAGCATGCCTTCACGCGCCTTCGACCGACAGCGAGGGCCGAAGCGTTCCATCTCTGCTCAAGCTGCTACGGGAGGCTGCCCTCGCGCGCTTTCACTCTCACGTAGAATATACGACACTTGGGGCGATGTTATTGATTTGGGCATTATGCAGAACGGGACGGCGACGTCAATGGAGTTTATGCGCGTGCTTATCATTCCTGTCTCAATAAGTGCAGATGAAAACCTAAATTGATGCAGTAATACAAAAACGTACGGCAAGAAGGGAAAAACAAACACTGATTTACTGTGAGCGAACTTGTATCCCAGAAAGGTGGTGTAAAAATGAGGAGTCCACCAGAGTGCTTCACACGTGCTTTCTCTAATATATTTTTTTCTCAAAACTAAGCAGATTGGCACACTGTATCTTGCCATGCACGAGATGCATGCAAGCGTCGCACTGCCACAATTAGCGCGAGCAAACACGAGACATCGGCGATTTACACGATCGCTCGTTCTCTCGGTGCAATATGACTACGAACCTCATTCTCTGAGCTTGCGTTCGAAGGCTCCTAAATAGCACGCCTGGATAAACACACTGGTTTTGCTAAGACGTCATGACGTCCTTTGCCATAACGTTGCGTTTAAGTTAGCGTCATGTTTTTCAGCATGTGCCTTCGGTAACGACCAATGAACTAGTACAGGTAACGTCAAAGCATCCTGCTTAACGTGCCTCAGCAATCACGTTCAGCTCATGTTTCACGTGAAGAGTCATTGTTGCTGTATGGTAGAGCACCCCACTTCTACGCGACAAAACGTTTCGTGTAATCGCGGCTCCAACTCTGATTTTTATCCTTTGTATCCATCGGGATTTTTCGCTCACGGAGAACGCCGCCAACGCCGACACCGCAATTTCTACGACACTGGCTTTTAATGTTATCACGTTAAATGTACACTCGAAGTTTCCGGCATCTATGTTGGACAGCGTTAACATTCACAAATATCTCTCGAACTAAACAAAAAAAAAACATGACACTTGATCATGAAAGATATTCCCGAAAACCATTTGTCATGTTACCTTTGCGCCTCGTTTGGTCTTGAACGCGTGAGGAATTTCAATCACTCGAAAATAATTTTGTGTCGTAGAAGTAAAATTTGAAAGTGGAGTTGCTAGCATAGGTCGTCAGAACTTGTGTAGTTTACTCTGATTGACTCATGGTGTATATTTTGAGCTGTGGACTCACTCTGACCTAGACTCACGGAAATGTTTCTGAGCCAGACTCACTCGGATTCACATCGACAGAACTTTTATTCAACCCGACTCACCCGAACGCAAACTCCCCAAAACATTACTCCCATGGACTCACTCAGACTCGGACTCCAACGCGATCTGAGTCCGAGTGAGTCGACTCAGGAGCCTGTTAGTCTAATATTGGCTTCTTCGACCATGGTGTCAACACCATTATCTCACGTAATCGGTGCTCTTCTTGGTGGCGTTTGACGTAGTATCTTCGACAACGAGTTTGGAGTGGTTGCAAACAAGGCCATTTTTCTTGGAGGAGATAACAGCATAAAAACATGCCCTGAAAAGTGGGGGGGGGGGGGGGAGGTCAAGGCACTTTTATACGAATTCGCGCCACTGATCAATAAATATTGAAACGGTATATGAACGACACTGCATTGAAATACCTGTGAGTAGACCACCCAGACTCACTCAGGCTCAGACTCACGGTTTGAGCCGAGTCTGAGTTAGTCCCGAGAGTCGGCTCATGAGTGAGTTCGCCGACCTATGGTTGCTAGTACCACTAACGGAGACCACAGAATATTTCGAGAATTTTCCAACATTTTAAAAACAACCGACGTGTAAAGCATGGTAAATTGCTGATGTCTCGTGAAATACAACGACAGGGGCCTTACAAATAATCAAAGCGAGCAGAACGTGATATGTCGGTAACCCGATGTACATGAAGTTTTGTACATCAGTATTATATCATACGTATAGCGCGAACAGTGAACAAAACTCACTGATGGCCCGTGAGAAACTTTATTTTCACCTACGTATGTGCCAATGTCTTGGCAACACACATCGTCCGAGTGCCACACAGAAAGTGTGAGACTTCACAAAAATGTGCGATTTAATCTACTGAAAAAGTGCGACTCACTCCACGCAAGTCAGCAAATGCAAAGGTGGCATCGGCATATTTTAAAGCTCGGGCTAGATTTAGCGGGAGCACCCGTATAGTCGTACGAAGAAAAATGTCAAGGTAGCTTCGTACTAATAGTGCCAGGCGTGAAGTATCAGACGAGTGGGCGCAACCAAGAGAGAGCGAGCAGTGTCTTAATTAGCAAAGTATAATTTCAGAAGTCATTAATTAAGACCTTGATTAACAAGATGTTATTGAACAATGTGCCAATTAGTGTATTTTAATTAGCAAAATAGCAATTGGTGTAGTTAGTATTCGCACTATCCTAAATAACAGGGTCTTAATCTGTATTCCACAGTGTTTTAATGACAATGTGTTTACTGGCATGATCATAATTAGCAAAGTATTACCTAAATCAATATTAATTAGCACTGTCCTAATTGTCATTATCTTAATTTTCATTCCACACCAGACAAATCACCGCGGTGGTTGATGAGAGTGTGGGCCGGTTCATTATAGTTTTATAGTCCCACCAGACTTCATAATGAAAAGCTGTGACAGCTCCGCTGTAAAGCTAAGGCATGCGAATGTGCCAGAGAAACGTTATAGGTGCAAGTTTATTAGCGGCTACGTTGACGTGATGGCTCCTCATTAAATTCCGTTTTGAAAGCCTTGGAGGATTTAGAAAAGATGCTTTAGTTCTGGCAGCATTAAAATTTGGCCTGGCCTCGTGCGGTCTGCTTGCTGTACGATGTGCTCGCCTTACGTTGAAATTTGACTCTCGTTTGTGACAACGTTGCGAATGTTGCCTTATCCGATTTCTTCTTGGGATTTATTTTAAAATTGTTAAACAGCATTCTTAGCAGTCTACGAAAGTCAACTGTTGAGTCTTTGAAATCCCGAGTGTGTTGCGTCATTGGGTGTAACGTTTCGCCGACGAAGAAGCTAAAATTGCTCACTTGCCACTCGCGAACTGTCCTCTTTCTTGCTAGCTTGGTTGCCGACTTGTGCTACCATGCGGAAATTATTGAATAAGTGTCAGAGGGCACGACAGTGAGTTCTTCGTGTTTCGATTCTCTTCTGGCTTATGCTAGTGACTGAATTGTTATATTATTAGACTTATCAAGTAGCTAAGTGGCTGGGAATAATAATAATAATAATAATATAATAATAATAATAATAATAATAATAATACTATAATAATATAATAATAATAATAATATATAATAATAATAATAATAAAATAATTGTGGTTATACCAGAAAAAAACCTAGACATGATCAAGATGCCCGCAGTAGTGAAGGCTTCGCAACTTAGATCGTCCCGTGTTTTCAACGTGCACTTACATCTCACAGTACACAGGCTCACGAGATATACCCACCCAGAATCACTCAGCTCTGAACTCGCTCGGACTCACACTCACGAAACTTTTCTTCAAACGGACTCACTCGGACTCAAGACTCACGAAGATATTACCCACCCAGACTCACTCAGGCTCTGAACTTGCTCGGACTCACACTCATGAAAATTTTCTTCAAACGGACTCACTCGGACTCAAGACTCACGAAGATATTACCCTCCCAGACTCACTCAGACTCTGAACTCGCTCGGACTCAAACTCACGAAAATTTTCTTCAAACGGACTCACTCGGACTCAAGACTCACGAAGATATTACCCACCCAGACTCACTCAGGCCTGGAACTGCTCGGACTCACACTCACGAATATTTCTTCCAACGGACTCACTCGGACTCAAGACTCACGAAAATATTACCCACCCAGACTCACTCAGCCTCTGAACTCGCTCGGACTCACACTCACGAAAATTTTCTTCAAACGGACTCACTCGGACTCAAGACTCATGAAAATATTACCCACCCAGACTCACTCAGGCTCTGAACTCGCTCGGACTCACACTCACGAAAATTTTCTTCCAACGGACTCACTCGGACTCAAGACTCACGAAAATATTACCCACCCAGACTCACTCAGGCTCTGAACTCACTCGGACTCAAACTCACGAAAATTTTCTTCAAACGGACTCACTCGCACTCAAGACTCACGAAAATATTACCCACCCAGACTCACTCAGTCTCTGAACTCACTTGGACTCACACTCACGAAAATTTTCTTCAACGTACCGGACTCACTCGGACTCAAGATTCACGAAAATATTACCCACCCAGACTCACTCAGGCTCAGACTCATGGCTTGATGCGAGTCTGCGTTAGTCCTGAGAGTCGACTCATGGATGAGTTCACCGACTTATGGTTGCTAGTAACCCTAACCGAGGCCACAGAATATTGCGAGAATTCTCCAACTGTTTAAAAACAACAGACGTGTAAAGCATGGTAAATTGCTGATCTCTCATGAAATACAACGGCAGGGGCCTTACAAATAATCAAAGCGAGCAGAACATCATATGTCGGTAACCCGATGTAAATGAATTTTGGTACATCAGTATTATATTAACGTATAGCGCGAACAGCGAACAAAATGAACTGATGGCCCGTGAGAAATTTTCTTTTCCCCTACATATGTGCAACACACGTCTTGGCAACACACATCGTCGGGGTCCCACACAAAAAGTGTGACACTTTACAAAAATTTGCGACTTGATCTACTGAAAAAAGGGCGACGTACTCCACGCAAGTCAGCAACATGCTTAGGTTGCATCGGCATATTTTAAAGTTCTGGCTAGATTTTGCGGGAGCACCCGTATGTCATACGAAGAAAAATGTTAAGGTAGCTTCGAACTAATAGTGCCAGGTGTGAAGTATCAAAGGAGCTGGCTCAACTAAGAGAGAGTGAGCAAGGTCTTAATTAGCAAAGTATAATTTCATAAGACCTTGAGTAACAAGATTTTTAAACAATGTAATAATTAGTGTAATTTTAATTAGCAAAGTGTTAATCAATGTTATGATTATTAGTGCTATCCTAGTTAACAAGGTCCTGATTTGAATTTCACAGTGCTTTTAACGAAACTGTGTTACTTGTATAATCGTAATTAGCAAAGTAATACATAAGTAATATTAATTAGCACTGTAATTATTTCCATGGAATTAATTTTCATTCTACGCCAGACAAGTCACACCGGTTGTTGAAGAGAGTGCGGGCCGGTTCATGATAGTTTTACAGTCCTACCAGACTTCATAATGAAAAGCGGCGACACCTCCGCTTTAAAGTTATAAGGCATGCAAATGTGCCAGAGAAACGTTATAAATGCAAGTTTATTAGTGGCTACGTTGACGTGATGGCTCCTCATTAAATGCCGCTCTGAAAGCTTTGGCGGAGCTGCATCCTAGCGAGCACCACGGTATACTTGTGTAAACTGGACACTTACATACGATTCACGAATTTACAAAGAATGCCTTAGTTCTGGCAACATTGAAATTTAGCCTGGCTTCGTGCGGTCTGCTTGCTGTACCATGTGCTCGCCTTACGCTGAAATTTGACTCTTTCGTTTCTGACAACGTTGCGAATGTTGTTTTATCCGATTTTTTCTTGACACTCATTTTAAAATCGTGAAACAGCTGTCCCAGCAGTGTACGTAAGTCAACTGTTGAGTCTTTGAAATCGCGAGTGCGTGTCTGTAGCGTCATTGAGTATAACATTTCGCCGAGGAAGAAGCTAAAATTGCTCACTTGCCACTCACGAACTGCCCTCTTTCTTGCTAGCTTGGTTGCTGACTTGTGCTACCATGCGGAAATTATTGAATGAGTGTCAGAGGACACAACAGTCAAATCTTCGTGTTCCGATTCTCTTCTGGTTTATGCGAGTGAGTGAATTGTTATTATTATAACTATGAATTAGGCAAGTGGCTGCAAATAATAATAATAATAATAATAATAATAATAATAATAATAATAATAATAATAATAATAATAATAATATAATAATATAATAATAATATAATAATAATAATAATAATAATAATAATAATAATAATAATAATAATAATAATAATAATACTAATAATAATAATAATAATAATAATAATAATAATAATAATAATAATAATAATAATAACCTAGTTATACGAGAAAAAACCAGGACATGATTAAGAGGCACGCAAAAGTGAAGGCCTTCGCAAATTTAGATTGTCCCGTGTTTTCGAACGTGCACTTACATCTCACAGTACACAGGCTTCCAGCAGTTCCGTTCCATTGAAATGCGAGTGCCGCTGTCGAGATCTAACCCGCGACGTTTGGTCAAGTGGCCGAGTATTGTAACCACTGTAATTACCGACGAAAGCAGATTATTTCGAGAGAATACGCTCACCTTCTCGACCAGTCGACCGATAGCACAGGTCCCACAGCCGCCGGTGCGGGTGATGGTGATTTTGAGCCAGGCGACGCGGCTCCAGACTCTCGCTCCGGAGACCCGGGCTTGGAACCTCCCTTCTTTTTGGGAGAACTCTTCTTGGAGCTCTTCTTGGAGCCCTTTTTAGAGCCCTTCTTCTTTCCTTTGGAACCCTTTTTACCCTTGGAACCTTTCTTACTCTTCTTTTTACCTTTGGAACCTTTCTTGCTCTTCTTTTTGCCTTTGGACTGCTTCTTTTTGGAATGTTTCTTCTTTTTCTTCTTGGCGTCGTCATCGTCTTCTTCGGTCATCTTGAGACGCCTATAATGGGCCTCCGGATCTCGGGTGAGCCAACTGCCCGATTACTGCGTGAAGAAAAGTATGTTTAGTATCTTTAAAGATTCATCATCATCATTATCATCATCAGCAGCAGCCTGACTAAGTGCACTGCAGGACAACGGCCTCTCCCATGTTCCGCCAGTTAGCCTGGTCTTGTGCTTGCTGCTGCCAATTTATACCCGCAAACTTATTAATCTCATCTGCCCACCTAACCTTCTGTTTCCCCCCAAACCACTTGCCTTCTCTGGGAATCCAGTTAGTTACCTTTAATGACCAGCGGTTATCCTGTCTACGCGCTACGTTCCCGTGCCATGTCCATTTCTTCTTTTTGATTTCAACTATGATATCCTTAACCCCCGGTCGTTCCCTAATCCACTCTGCTCGCTTCTTGCCTCTTAAGGTTACGCCTACCACTTTTCTTTCCATTGCTCGCTGCGTCATCCTTAATATAAGCTGAACCCTCTTTGTAAGTCTCCAGGTTTCTGCTCCGCAGCTAAGTACCGGTAAGATACAGCTGTTATAGACCTTCCTCTTGATGGATAGTGGCAATCTACCTGTCATAATTTGAGAGTGCTTGCCAAATGTGCTCCACCCCATTCTTATTCTTCTAGTTACTTCAATCTCGTGGTTCGGCTCCGCGGTTATTACCTGCCCTAAGTAGACATAGTCTTTTACAACTTGAAGTGCACTATTGCCTATCTGAAAGCGCTGCTCTTTTCCGAGGTTGTTGTACATTACTTTCGTTTTCTGCAGATTAATTTTAAGACCCACCTTTTTGCTCTCCTTGTTTAACTCCGTAATCATGAGTTGCAATTCGCCCCCATAGTTACTCTGCAATGCAATGTCATAGGTGAAGCGCAGGTTACTAAGGTACTCTCCATTAACTATTATCCCTAACTGTTCTCATACTAGGCTTCTGAAAACCTCCTGTAAGCACGCGGTAAACAGAATTGGGGAGATTGTGTCTCCCTGCCTTACACCCTTCTTGATTGGTATTCTGTTGCTTTCTTTACGAAGCAGTATGGTAGCAGTTGATTCCCTGTAGATTTCTTCCAGGATGTTTATATATACTTCATCGACGCCTTGATTCCGCAGTATCTGCATGACGGCTGATTTTTCTACTGAATCAAACGCCTTTTCGTAATCTATGAAGTATATGTATAGTGGTTGGTTATATTCTGAGCATTTCTCTATTACCTGATTGATAGTATGAATGGGGTCAATTAATGAGTAGCCTGTTCGAAATCCTGCTGGTTCCATTGGTTGATTGAATTCTAATGTTTTCTTTACTCTGTTAGCAATTACCTTTGTAAATAACTTGTATACTACAGGGAGCAAGCTGATCGGCCTGTAATTACTCAAGTCCTTGTCATCTCCTTTCTCATGTATTAAGATGATGTTAGCATTTTTCCAAGACTCTGGTACTCTTCCCGTCAGGAGACACCTCGTAAACAGGGAGGCTAGTTTTTTTAACACAATCTGTCCATCTTTCAGCAGATCTGATGTTGCATGATCCTCACCAGCAGCTTTGCCTCTTTGCATGCTCTCCAAAGTTTTTCTGACTTCTTCTGTCACTACTGGTGGGGTGTCATCTGGGTTACTGCTAGTTCTTATAGTACGGCAATGGCGTGGTGGTTAGAGTATCCGCCTCGCATGCGAAGGTCCGTGGTTCAAATCCTGGTACCGTGCAGTTCCCAACCAGATAAAAAAATCCGCGTGGTGATGGAACTGCGTTAAGATGCCTGGGGTGCGACCTCACTGGTAACCACCGCCGGTAACGCACTCCCTCACCATAGAAGGATTGGCCACCCTGATGCAGTATCTGGCCACTACCTCCCACATGCATACGTCCGTTAACTCACGGCCCTCAGTCCCCAGCAGCTGCGAAGCAACTGACCACGGCAGCGGTCAGATATGCAACGCAGCAGAGGGTGCTAAGGATCTCTGGATCCGGACAGGCCGCCATTAGAACCTGAATTTGGCAACGTTTAACGCTAGAACCTTATCTAGTAAGGGAAGTCCAGCTGTACTATTCGAGGAGCTAGAGGGTGTTAAATGTGATATAACAGGGCTCAGTGAAGTTAGGAGGACATATGAGGCCTATACGGTGCTACAGAATGGGCACTTCGTTTGCTATCGGGGCTTGGCTGACAGAAGAGAACTGGGAGTGGGGTTCCTAATTCACAGAAACATAGCTGGCAACATAGATTAATACTATAGCATTAATGAAAGTGTGGTGGGTATCGTAATCAAACTGAATAAGAGATACAAGATGAAGGTGGTACAGGCTTACGCGCCTACATCCAGCCATGATGACGCTTCAGTTGAAAGCTTCTATGAAGACGTGGAATCGGCAATGAGTAAGGTAAAAACACAGTATACTATACTGATGGGAGACGTTAATCCAAAGGTAGGGAAGAAGCAGGCTGGAGACCAGGCAGTAGGAGATTATGGCATCGGTACTAAAAACGCCATAGGAGAGCTACTAGTAGAATTTGCAGAACGCAATAATCTACGGATTTGAATACCTTCTACCGAAAACGAGGAAACCGCAAGTGGACATGGAGGAGCCCTAATGGAGAAAATAAGAACGAAATAGACTTTATAATGAGTGCACACCCAGGCATCGTGCAGGATGTGGAAGTGCTTGGCAAGGTACGACGCGGTGACCATAGAATGGTACGGTTTCGGATTTGCCAAAACTTGAAGAAGGAACGACAGAAACTGATACGCAAGAAGCCAATCAGTGTGCTAGCACTTAGAGGGAAAGTATAGGAATTCAGAGTGTCGCTGCAGAACAGGTACTCGGCTCTTAGTGAGGAAACCAACTTTGGCGTAGATATAATGAATGATAATCTGACGAGTATCATTACGGAGTGTGCAGGGGAAGTTGGAGGCAGGATAGTTAGACCGGACACTGGCAAGCTTTCCCAGGAAACGAAGAATATCTTTAAAGATTAATTCATATCAAACATGAGTACGCCAGAAGCTCATTACGCTGGGCAACTATAAGAGCCGAGCGAGGCATTGAAAACGAGGCTCGTAAATATTTTTTTTTCAGATAAGCAGCATCTTATGGCGCAGTTCATTTCACTGTGCGCCGTGAACACTCTCACTGCGCATGCGCAACAGCTGGCAGTACGCGCTGACGCGCTAGCGCGTTACGGTTAGTGTAAGGGGCTAGGTAAGACGCTGTGGCCGCTCCCCCTTACACTCAGCAATCATGTGATGGTGTTGGGGATTGAGATTATGATTGATTGATATGTGGGGTTTAACGTCCCAAAACCACCATATGATTATGAGAGACGCCGCAGTGGAAGGCTCCGGAAATTTCGATCACCTGGGGTTCTTTAACGTTCACCCAAATTTGAGAACACGGGACTACAACATTTCCGCCTCTATCGGAAATGCAGCCGCCGCAGCCGGGATTGGATACCGCGCCCTGCGGGTCATCAGCCGAGTACCTTAGCCTCTAGACCACCGCGGCGGGGCTTGAGATTGTGCAGACGTGCGATGAACCAACGCGTTGTAACATAGTGCTGCAGAACGCGCTTGCACGCGCTAGCGCGTTCGCGCCTGCGTAAGTGGCTGTGCAAGAAGCTGTGGCCTCTCCCACTTACACTCTCCCAGCAATCACGTGATGGCGTCGGGGGAACGGGAAGCTGCACACGCGTGATTCCCACGTGACGTGTTTCAACAAGTGTTTTGAACGAGTAACAACAACAGAAATTGCATTGAATTCATGGTGCACTACACTTTAAAGGACGCGTTAGCATCGGGCAAGGTGCCCGTGATGAACGAAACTTCAAGTCGACTCATGTGCTGCTTCGCATGCGACTCATGTCCCCTTTAGTGGGGCATGGTGTAATTTCTAAGGACGATAGCCTTCTTTGGGGACCTTCGACGCAAAAGTTTTTGTCTGTCTGTCTGTCCATTTGTCTGTTTGTCCACTCCTAACGGTGCAGGGCATTTTAAACCGCACCAGAGGATATCCCAAACGGCCGACTCCGTCCGCAGCACCCACCAATGTTGCTCAAGATTCAGCGTTCATACTTGTGCGATTGTCAATTAAAAAGCAATTATCGCGCATATCTGAGGCACCATACAGCACGTATATGTCCTGTATGTGCGCCTTTTACTAGAAAATGCATACATAAGTTGTTCTTAGGACCATAGCGTTTATCACGTGACGCTAACCATGTAAAGCTTGCACTAAAGGGAATTGTTTCCAACGCTTTGCTAAGACGACACGGTGGTGGCACTTACCCGTCGCCCTGCGTTCTACACTGTATCACCTCTGAGACAGGCACGCACGCCCGTCTCCGAGCCGCGCGTTTCGTTTCCCAAGATAACTGCCAGATAGCGCTCATGTCTCACGTGTGACGTGACTTGGTGCGCTCGTTCGCCTCCACTGCACGCTCGGGGCACTCAATGCAGTGCCTCCAGAATACCGTTCACCGATTTTCTTGCGCAGAACATCAAATAAACGTTTTTTTTTAATCTCTCCAGATGAAAGACTATCGTCTTTCAACGACATTTGCAGATTAACATGCAGATACGGGGCCAATTTTTTCTTCATAGCCACTTTCCTCAACACGTCGCTCCGCCCCGTCCCTCTAGCGCAGCACAGTGTCGCAGACTGAATACTAGTTCTGGTTAACATTACCACCTTTTTTATGTCAACATCACGTGATACCAGTCGACATCATGATAACGTTAATCAATATGAAATACTTTGGTTTGGTTCATAGTTTAGAGCAGCGCAAAACGACGGAAAACACAAGATAAAGAAGAGCCCAGAACAGTGCGCTGGAGTCCCGTGGTTTGTTTATTTTACGCTTCCGTCTTTCGCACAGCTTTAAACTACCAACTTTGACGAACTCGTTCATTCTTACATTCTTTTACGGTTAGGTTACACCCCGCCGCGGAGGTCTAGGGGCTGCACTTGGGAGCTCACTAGCAGGTCGCGGGATCGAATCCCGGCTGCCACGGCTGCATTTTCAATGGAGGCGAAAATGCTGTAGCCACGTGTGCTAGATTTGCGTGCACGTTAAAGAACCCCAGCTGGTCGAAATTTCCGGAGCCCTCCACTACGGCGTTTCTCATAATCATATGGTTGTTTTGGGACGTAAAGCCCACATAGCAATCATTACGGTTGGTTTACCTCTTTAGCAACGTTGATAAGCCAGCTTTTTTCAATAAATCGCGGAGTAAGAACGCATGCTCGAATATATCTAACGGCCAGTACGAGAAAAAGCAATCGCCCCGAGGAAAAATTTATATGAGGAGTCAAAGAGAACTCGTCACTTTTATGACGCCATAGTTTCTGTGCGACATTTAATGCACGCCTGATGTCAAGTACATGCTGAACGACACGCGTGATTGATCGTGAGAGATTGCTGTAATACAAGGTTCTTCTTTGAAATTAAAGTACAGAAAGGTCACGTTATGTTTACAAAAGTAATCGTATCAAGGCTTAAGTGTACTAGAAGGTAAATTGTTGAGCAGAAAATAAGAACACAGAAGGAACTTATAACCGACGAGCGCAAACTATCAACTGAAGTTTATTTGAGGTAACACGAATATTTATACATGTGAAATCAAACAACACACTCATCACGTGCTCAGGATCTATCTCGACAGGAAGGTAATTTTGTTTTCTTCAAGGGCTACTGACGCACAACTAATGCACCTGTCTCATGCGCGCGCAATGTAAAAAGGTCCGAGAATATTCCTCTCTAGTTTATCACCTGATCGCGCTAAGAATTTAGTCCCGTTAAGAATTTTAACCCAACGATTCACCTTCTAGTGCGCTACACCAGGTCACCCACATTAAGCTGCTTCAGCTCAAGACGTTAAGTGCCGCATGTGAGCGCATTACTTTTACTATCTCACAGTAAACAAAAATAACGGCTTTGAGTACGTTTCACAGCACCACTGTTAAGGGGAAACAGTCAGACGTTCAATAGAAATAAATGCGTTGCCATATTTAGAAATTAAAGAATGATTTAGGGTTGTGTGTGAGGAAACCGTGGTATCATTACGAAACGCGAGGTGACTACCGATAAATTTGCACATAGTTCAAAGTACGAGGGTTTTTATGCTCCCTTCCCCCATTGAAATGTGGACCGTCACAACCGGGAATCGGAGGCGCGTCTTCATTTGATCAGAACAAAGAAGTCCAAAGCAAATAACACAATGTGTGGGGACCTAACGAGGAGACTCCATCAGTTGCGGTGGGGAATACAGCCACGCGGTTTATGTCCCCACCTTAACGCGCTTACAGAACCACGTTACTATGACGAGAAACGTTGCTCTTGTCACCTAATTCCTACTTTCATCGCTAATATACCGTTCTAAGTTACAATCACCAATTTTATAAGCAAGACAACATCATTCGCGATTACTGACGGGCGCAAACCATGTATCGCTTCCATGTTACTCCTTACGTAGCTCAGATGTAACGTACATCTACATCTCAATCTTCGTCATAGCGATAAAAATCATGTGCACGAAAACGTACATGCCGGCGCATGCTTTCTGTTCCCACAAGTGTTTCACCTTCTGCAACGATTATCATAGGCGCGGCAAGGCACCAGTACGCTTTGTAGTAGGTACTCCTTTGTCACTATGGCGACTAAAAGAAGTCGCACGTTCAATCCCGCCCGGCGATGAAGCAGCTAACGCAGGTGACCTATGTTTCGGTGAGCGAATGCAGCCAAACCTTCGCTTCACCAGCCACGTGTGCTCGCCCAGTCATCGCTTCGTTAACTAAAGGCTCATTCACACCTGCGGCGAACATCGGTGACGCTGACCATTTTCGAGTAATGGCCAAAAACTGACCCAAGGCGACCGGTGTTCACACCTGTGAGCGGCATACACCCGTCGATGCACAAAATTCACTTCTCCTCCTACGACCATTGCCCCGTATGATTACCTCACGTCCTGTTCTGGAGCATCTGATTGGTTTAGAGGTTCGCGGCTGCAGTAACACGGCTGATAGGTCGAGCGAGTGCCAGATCCCCGCAGAGCAGTCGCTTTGCGGCCGAAACGGTCATCTGCGACTAGTCGCTTTGCGACAAATTAGGTGGCGCGACTTGTGCCTGTCGCGGGTGTGAACAAGCCTTCGTAACTGGCCATGGCCCCGTGCACGTAGTTGCAGAGCTTGAGAAAATGGCGTTTCGAGGTATTACCCAAGCAGCATAGGCTTAAACACAATATGTACAACTCTCCTTCACCACCATTGGTGGTCGAACGACGAGCCCTTACACCTCGGCTGCGAAGGTGACATGCAAGCTCGCTGAATCTTGGCTATGTGCACACAACGGAAGTGATGTGCGGTGAGCGGCGACGCGACGTCTTACTTTCCGCGAATACCACGCTTACCATGAAAATGGTGAGGCGCCGTAGTCAAAGCCGCCGTCGATTTCAGCGATGAGGCGGACCTGCCGAGGCTACAAATGGTCGACCTCTGAACGTGCGGTAAGCCGGGCCGCCGCGTTCCGAAGCCGCACGTGCACGGCGTTTTTATCCTCTTTCACGGTAAGTCGGCATAACGGCCGTAAGTACAACGCGGCGCATTTATTTGTAGGACTCATTTTACGCAAATCTGGGTATTCGCGGGTTGTCCACGGCACCATGATAGGTGCGAAATTTCCCAGAGAGTTCGGCCAGTTTAGTTCAAACCACACGGAAACTAGTTAGTAATTGTTCTTGTTCACCTATTCGCTGTGTGGTACATACCCACTGTGGGGGGGGGGGGGGCTATGATTGTCTTTTCATCTTCCTTTTCTTTCAGTGCTATATTTTTTTCTTGTGCTAAGTGGCAGTAGTTGATGATCTCTGCGTTTAATGAATGAACAAGTTTTATTGTGGCAAGGAAAGATAACTTGTCATCGGTGTCAAGACATCTTTTTGTCCACTTCTCTTTCTTTACGTTTACACTAGAATTACTTACAGCCTCTACACTTTTCTTGGCGTCATTGTCTGTTAGTTCTCGTTGACATCCTTCCCCGAGACATCGCTCTGATCTCTGTATTAAACATTCGGCCCAATTTTTCTTCACTTCGCTAATAAAGCGTTGCAATTCGTCCCCTGAGTTACTCAGCAATGCAATGTCATCGGCGAAGCGCAGGTTACTAAGGTATTCTCCATTAACTCTTATCCCTAACTGTTTCCATTCTAGGCTTCTGAAAACCTCCTGTAAGCACGCGGTAAATAGCATTGGGGAGATTGTGTCCCCCTGCCTTACACCCTTCTTGATTGGTATTCTGTTGCTTTCTTTATGAAGCACTATGGTAGCAGTTGATCCCCTGTAGATTTCTTCGAGAATGTTTATATATACTTCATCTACGCCCTGATTCCGCAGTGTCTGCATGACGGCTGATATTTCTATTGAATCAAACGCCTTCTCGTAATCTATGAAGGCTATGTATAGTGGTTGGTTATACTCTGAGCATTTCTCTAATACCTGATTGATAGTATGAATGTGGTCAATTGTTGAGTAGCCTGTTCGAAATCCTGCTTGTTCCTTTGGTTGATTGAATTCTAATGTTTTCTTTACTCTGTTAGCAATTACCTTTGTAAATAGCTTGTACACTACAGACAGCAAACTGATCGGCCTGTAATATTCAAGTCCTTGTCATCTCCTTTTCTTATGTATTAAGATGATGTTAGCGTTCTTCCAAGACTCTGGTACCCTTCCGTCAGGGAACCCCTCGTAAACAGGGTGGCTGTTTTTCTACACAATCTGTCCTCCATCTTTCAGCAGATCTGAGTTACCTGATCTCACCAGCAGCCTTGCCTCTTTGCATGCTCTCCAGAGCTTTTCTGCTTCTATCATTACTGGTGGGGTGTCATCTGGGTTACTGCTAGTTCTTACAGTATTAAGGTCGTGGTTGTCGCGGCTACTGTACAGATTTTCTGTAAAACTCCTCCGCTATTTTAACCTATCCTATCTATATGGTAGTTATTTTGCATTCTTCGTCCCCTTAGTGCATATATCCGACTTTTGCCATCCCAAGTTCCTCTTCACTGCTCTTGAAGCTTCCTCCGTTTTTTTCAGAGCGTGTTCCATTCTCTCCATGTTATACCTTCTACATCGCATACTTTAAGTCTATAATCACTTCGAAAGCTCTGCCAGTTCTATTTCGTCTGTGGTACTTGACACTTTCATGATTTGACGCTTCCTAATTCGGTTCTTCGTTTCCTGGGAAAGCTTGCCAGTGTCCTGTCTAACTACCCTGTTTCCAACTTCCACTGCACACTCCGTAATGATACTCGTCAGATTATCATTCATTGTATCTACGCTAAGGTTGGTTTCCTCACTAAGAGCAGAGTACCTGTTCTGCAGCGACACTCTGAATTCCTGTACTTTCCCTCTCAGTGCTAGCTCATTGATTGGCTTCTTGCGTATCAGTTTCTGTCGTTCCTTCTTCAAGTCTAGGCGAATTCAAGACCGTACCATTCTATGGTCACTGCATCGTACCTTGCCAACCACTTCCACATCCTGCACGATTCCTGGGTGTGCAGTCATTATAAAGTCTATTTCGTTCTTATTTTCGCCATTAGGGCTCCTCCATGTCCACTTGCGGTTTTCTCGTTTTCGGTAGAAGGTATTCAAAATCCGCAAATTATTGCGTTCTGCGAATTCTACTAGTAGCTCTCCTCTGGCGTTTCTAGTGCCGATGCCATAATCTCCTACTGCCTGGTCTCCAGCCTGCTTCTTCCCTACCTTTGCATTAAAGTCGCCCATCACTATAGTATACTGTGTTTTTACCTTACTCATTGCCGATTCCACGTCTTCATAGAAGCTTTCAACTGAAGCGTCATCATGGCTGGATGTAGGCGCGTAAGCCTGTACTACCTTCATCTTGTATCTCTTATTAAGTTTAATTACAATACATACCACCCTTTCATTAATGCTATTATATTCCTGTATTGGCAAGGCACCTGTACGTTTTGTAGTAGGTACTCCTTTGTTACTATGGCGACTAAAAGAAGTCGCACGTTCAATCCCGCCCGGCGATGAAGCAGCTACCGCAGGTGACCTATGTTTTGGTGAGCGAATGGAGCCAAACCTTCGCTTCACCAGCCACGTGTGCTCGCCCAGTCATCGCTTTGTCAACTAAAGGCTCATTCACACCTGCGGCGAACATCGGTGACGCTGACCATTTGCGAGTAATGGCCAAAAGCCGACTCAAGGCGACCGGTGTTCACACCTGAGAGCGGCATATATACACCCGTCGACGCACAAATTTCACTTCTCCTATGACCATTGCCCCGTGTGATTACCTGACGTCCTGTTATGTAGCATCTGATTGGTTTAGAGGTTTGCGGCTGCAGTAACCCGGCTGACAGGTCGAGCGAGCGGCAGGACCCTGCAGAGCAGTCGCTTTGCGGCCGAAACGGTCATCTGCGACCAGTCGCTTTGCGACAAACTAGGTGGCGCGACCTGTGCCTGTCGCGGGTGTGAACAAGCCTTCGTAACTGGTCATGGTCCCGTGCACGTAGTTTTAGAGCTTGAGAAAATGGCGTTTCGAGGTATTCCCCGAGCACGAGTTTAATCACAATATGTACAACTCTCCTTCACCACCATTGGTGGCTGAACGATGAGCCCTTACACCTCGGCTGCAAAGGTGACATGCAAGCTCGCTGAATCTTAGCTATGTGCACACAACGGAAGTGATGTGCGGTGAGCGGCGACGCGACGTAACACTTTCAGCGAATGCCACACTTACCATGAAAAAGATGAAGCGTCGTTGTCAAAGCCGCCGTCGATTTCAGCGATGAGGCGGACCTGGCGAGGCTACAAATGGTCGACCTTTGAACGTGCGGTAAGCCGGGCCGCCACGTTCCGAAGCCGCACGTGCACGGCGTTTTTATCCTCTTTCACGGCAAGTCGGCAGAATGACCGTAAATACAACGCGGCGCATTCATTTGTAGGACTAATTTTACACAAATCTGGGTGCTCGCGGGTTGTCCACGGCACCATGATAGGTGCGAAATTTCCCAGAGAATTCGGCCAGTTTAGTTCAAACCACGAAGAAACTAGTTAGTAATTGTTCTTCTTCACCCATTAACTGTGTGGTACATACCCACTGGGGGGGGGGGGGGGGGAGGGCTATGATTGTCTTTTCATCTTCCTTTTCTTTAATTGCTATATTTGTTTCTTGCGCTAAGTGGCAGTAGTTGATGATCTCTGCGTTTAATGAATGAACAAGCTTTATTGTGGCAAGGAAAGATAACTTGTCATCAGTGTCAAGACATCTTTTTGTCCACTTCTCTTTCTTTACCTTTACACTAGAATTACACTTTACGTTTACACTAGAAATGTTACTTCTAGTAACAACTAAACTTTTCTTGGCGTCATTGTCTGTCAGTTCTCGTTGATATTCTTCCCCGAGACATCGCGCTGATCTCTGTATTAAACATTCGGCTCAATTTTCTTTCACTTCGCTAATAAAACGTACATGCAGACGTGTTCACTTAACATCAAACTGCAATGTGCATTGGCACGACATCTAACAATTGTAATGACGACACCCATAAGGTAACTTTGACAGTCAATACTAACGATGGCTAATATTGCACTTCTGACCTGGCGAAGTCAAGTACGCGTGACATGAAACGTCACACCTATATAAGCGCTATCACAAAATTGCTTACGTCATTCAGACGGGAAGCAGAAGCTTGCGAGATCACAAAGCGCACGATCACACTCGAAAAAATCTTATGAAAAACAAGAGTTCAGTTCTCTTTCTGACCGACGGTCTTGTTTTCTGTGTTTCTGCTTTGTGTGTATAAGCTTTAATGAACTAAAAATATATCGCTCAAGAAATTGAAAGATAGCGCTGTGATTACATAATGGCGTCTGGTATAGGGCAAGGCTTCTCATACACTTCGGTCATGTAGATGTTCACAATCACGATGGTTTAGCTGATGTACCTTTGGTGACGGGCGGTTGTATAGCGGGGGCAAGGAGAAAAAAAAATCGGCGGATCCCACTAATTGTGGAAGTCAATTTCATGTGATGTAGTCAGCGAGCAGCTAACTATGAAACACTTTATGGCTTTGAAGCATATGTTACAACATGGACTGACGTGTACAAGTACATTTAGATGCGAAGCAGCTTGTGGCGGAGTTCAGTCCGACGGTGTACAGCGTGACCACCCTTATTGCGCATGCGCAACAGCTGGCTCATGCACGGCCAGAACGGTGGTGGTAGTGGTTCGAAGGAGAAGGCGCCTGATTTCTGCAGCCCGATTGGGAGCACGGCCAACACCACCTAGAAAAAAAAGTCTAGGTGGTGTTGGCACGGCGCGTCGCGCTCACGCGCTAATGCGTAAAGGCTGTTTCACATGCCGCGATTGCAGCGGGGGAAAAAAAATTGTTCCGTTCGCTCCAATCGCTCTGTTCGCAACTAATGGCGGTTTCGTTTCACATGGACCGTGGACGGTCCGCGATTTTCGCTCTGCGACTGGAGCGGGGAGCAACGTTTCTTGCCACCGTTAGTTTGATTGATTTGTGGGGTTTAACGTCCCAGAACCACGATATGATTATGTGAGACGCTATAGTGGAGGGCTCCGGAAATTTCGACCACCTGGGGTTCTTTAGCGTGCACCCAAATATGAGCACACTGGCCTACAACATTTCGCCTCCATTCGTGTGCTCAGATTTGGGTGCACGTTAAAAAACCCCAGGTGGTCGAAATTTCCGGAGCTGTCCACTACGGCGTCTCACATAATCATATCGTGGTTTGGGACGTTTAAACCTCGCATATCAATCAATCAATCAATCAATCAATCAATCAGTATCATGTCGTCCGTTAGATCACCGAAATTGCATGCTCCTACAAGACTTCTCAGCGCGGTGACGTAATCAGCCGCAGTCTCACCTGGGGCCTGCGTACGTTGACGGAAACGGTGACGCGCTGCAGTGACGTTCAACGTGGTTTTGAAGTGACCTTCCAGCGTCGCGATGGCGCGGTCGAACACATCAGGACTAGGGGACGTCAGTGTACCTGCCGCAGCGCTCGCAGGCACGAGGCACGGGTCGTCAGTAGTCGTCAGAGTCTGGAAGATACGTTGTCCTTCCAAGCCCAAGCAGTTGAGCAGGATCGCCTTCCGACGAATGGCAGGTAGGTCGAAGGCGCCCGAAGCAACCATGTAATTCTTGAAAGCCTGGATCCATTGCTCCCATGGAATGTCCGGGTGTCCAGGTGACGACAGGAACGGAGGTGGCGGCTGTAGCCCCGAAATACTCATCGTAGAAGATGGTAGGCAATAAACGAGGGCACAGATGAGGTTCAGGCCGGTAGCACATGGGCTGGTGAATCCTCGTCGCCAAAATATGTTACATCGTGCATAATGAATAGCACAGCATAAACGGTGACATCTTGTTTATTTCATCTTCTTCCTTCTTCCCCGTGGCGGCCACCGAGCGCGTGCCACCGCACAGCGCTGTAGTCGGTAGCGACGCCTTATACCACACAAACGAAGACAAAGAAACGGATAAAGAGGAAGCATTCGAAGACCAATGGGAAGGCTTTGCTTGTGACGCAAGACCCTGACAACCAGCTACGATTGGGGAACCGGGCTTGAGCGGCGGCAGCGGGCCATGTCTACTTTTCTATCTAAATTGATTTTAAAGTGCACAGCATCGGGCATTACCAAAACAAACACGTCAACGCAGTTTCGACGGCTTGGCCGGCCCGGCCCCATTTTGACGGGTCAAGACCGAAAATCGCTCCCGCCGCTGCGATCACAGCGAAAATTTCCATCGTGTTGATAGCTCGCTGCAGACCACTGCAGCGGGAGCGAACTGACCTTCTTTTTTCGCTCAGTGCGAGCGCATTCGCAGCCTGAAAATCGCCACTTTTCCTGTCATGTGAAACAGCCTTAAGACTATGTGGCCTCTTCCCATTACACTTTCTCGGCATTCGGGAGGCGAGATTCTGCGGGCGCGCGATGAGCTTTCGTGTTCCCGTGCGTAGCGTGGCGATGAACCTGCAGGACGTCCACGAACAAGTATTCGGGACGAGTAACAGCAACAGAAATTACAATTAATTCATGGTGCGCTCCTCTTGCAAGGAGGCGTTAACATCGGGCAAGGTGCCCGTGACGACAGAACTTTTAAGTCGACGCTGCTTCGCATGCTACTCATAGTTCCCTTTGGTGGGAGACGGTGTAACTTTTTGAAGTTGTGTACATGTTGTGGTCTCACTAGGCGCGTTGGCGCCTGGAGGATACTTCGTGGCGTGATGTAACATCGGTACTCACGACCTAATTCTGTCCAACGTGTTTAGAAAAAGAGGTTAACGATTTGAAGTACGAGGTACTATTGTACTATGTGAGAGCATAAAGTTGTCCCGGGGGCCTCACGCTTGATGAGGCCGTGGCGAGATGCATGAAAAAGAAAAAAATCTACACTGGACATCAGCGGAAAGGACAGCGTGGTCGACTTCGTTCAGAAAGCCGAGGAAGCCCGCCAGCTTGCGCGGAACTGCATTCGCACGCAGCAAGATACCGACGCTCGCCGTTACAACCCAAGACCGAAAAGGCTGATTGTTTTATTGGGTGCTCACTCTTTTCCTTTGTTACCGAAGCGAGGCACGTTACCAGTGGCACACATCCAGTTAACGTGTACAGTTGGTATGAAAGACTTTCGTTGATGTGCCACGCATACCTATAGAGATGGGAGGCGAAAATATGGTGAGCGGCGAGTTGCAATCGCTGCCTTTCTTTCATTCACTTGGTGATGCCGATGTTGATTGTGTACGTAAGGATTCTCAGCTATTGATCTCAGTGTCGATGTTCACGTGTTTTTCTCCGGATGTGTGAAAGAGAAGGATCGGTTTCTAGGCCCCATTACCCTGGATGGATGGATGGATGGATGGATGGATGGATGGATGGATGGATGGATGGATGGATGGATGGATGGATGGATGGATGGATGGATGGATGGATGGATGGATGGATGGACGGACGGACGGACGGACGGACGGACGGACGGACGGACGGACGGACGGACGGACGGACGGACGGACGGATGGATGGATGGACGGATGGACGGATGGACGGATGGATGGATGGATGGATGGATGGATGGATATGGCTGTACCCTTTAGATCGGGCAGTGGCTAGCGCCACCAAGCCGTAATACTTAATGAACCAATAACTAGATTTTTTTCTTTAATAAGTGAGTTTCAGGATTCGTACTTTGCAGTGAAGAGTTTAATTTTCACTCGTGCCTTTGTGTGTGGGTCAGCGTCATCAGCAACAGGATATCATCATCATCATCGAAAGAAGAGCCGGCGCGGTCGGCGCGATGGCGCCCTGCCGGCGCCCTCATACCTGGTCGCTGGAGCCCGCCTGAGTTGTTCTCCCCGCACAGAACGCGCGTTCGGTGGGACGTAGACCTCTGGCGAAGCGTGAACCGCTGCAACAAGCTCGAACGTCGTCGATACCGTCGTTCCCAATTTACTTTCCTTCTAGCAGGTAAGCAGCGCGAATCACGTGTGCAGGAGTTGAACGCTGACACGTCCTCCTGCGCCGTTGTTGGAGCCGACGTCCATCATGAGATATTTCCAACGAACGATGTATACGTATGCCGGGAATAACAAATTTGCGCAGTGAGTGGTGTCCCACAGCTGCAGGCATAAGGTGTCCTTGTACATTTGCGAAAGTGCCTCTGCGCTCCGTATCGGGCTGCAGCGTCTTGGTGCGCATCTTTAAGGTCTGTGGTAAGTTCGAGGACTTTGGTCAATGCCAGCTGCCTATCTGAATATCCCAGAAGCTTTTTATAGGAAGTCCTCAACTTATTAGTTGCGCATGAAATGTCCAAACACAGGCATTAGAAACGAAAAGTAAACACCACAAAAAACCATGGCGTGTTGTCCAGCCTTCTTGTCTTGGCTTCGTGTTTGCACGCCTATACATTTCTTGCGACATGAATCCCAGTCAAGTTTTTCAACTTTCTGTCGGGACTGGAGAAGAGGTCGCTACAGGAGGGAGTAATGCACCCAAGTTAAGACTATATAAGAACGTATAAGTTGACTACGGGTTAATTTCTTGCTTCTGTTATGCCTTTTTTGTTTATAATCGAAGACGGTAGAGGGGGAGGAAGCACTCATATCTAAGGACGAATTAAAAGTGTGGCAAGTTCATTACGCCGGCGAGATTCGTTCAATAAACACGACTAATCCGAAAGAAAACTACAAATGAAAGTATCAGGTGAAGATGATTCAACAGACGCATGAACGTACAAACTCTATATAACGCAAACACATGCGCAAATCACGCAAATCGTATCACGCAGTGCGCGCGCTGTCTCGGCAGACGTCAGTAGATGGCTCCTGCCCTTGTGCGGGCTGGTACAGTGTACTAGAATAGGGCTGGTCTCTGGCCGCTTATTTTGCGCTGAGGCGAGACACGGCGCCATAACCGTTTTTTTTTTTTCTCTGGAGCACTCGTGTTCTCTTTTGGCAACGTTTTGTAGAGTTACGCGAAATCGTATCCAAAACAGTCAGCTGCTGGCCTTACTTAACGTAACATTCAAATTTGTTGCTTTAGCATGCATTGTTTCGCCTTTGCGGCGAAACCGGAATTTTTTTTACAAGTTATCGAGAGCGCCGTTTCTTCAACGAAGCATAAACACACTAAAAAACACGCTCGCGCGTTTCTCTATTGCGTAAATACTGAGATTCAGATTATCGGTGGGAAGTAGAAAGCTAATGCTAGCTTGTTTACAGATCTTGGGGACAGCACTTTTTCTCTATCTCTCTCTCTCCGTTGCGCGAAATAGAACTGTGCTTTTCTAAAACGAAGTGAAACGTCTTGTCTTGCGCAGGGACGGTTGCAGGGAGGACAAGTCGTCAAACACATGCATAATGACGTTATGTTTCCAACGCGTGAATATATAAAGATTATTGAAGCGTTGCGATATCAGTAATACGAAAAAAAAAATAATCAATCACTTCCTAGCTCGAGGTACGCTGCAGCATATTGCATGGAACATCCTTAGCCACGATCACGGACCCTTAGGTTTCGTGGATGTGCCCCTCGTACTAACGTTTCCAGAACTAGATACCTAGTTATAGAAACGTTGCCTCATACTGTTTGTAGCCTGTGCATGACTGTGTGTGACCAAACGTTAGATGAACATGAATAGACCCTTTAGATGTGAACACGAAGTTCATCGCCTAGTTAGATGTTTCGCAACATCATGCTAGCACCTTAGAAAATAAATGTGTTAGTTACGTCTCTGCAATCTCAGATGCGAAGCCTGATTCACAAATCCGAATCACCTGCAGGCTCTAATACGAGGCCTGTTAGAAAAGTATCTTACTTTTTTTTTGCGAGCTCCTGATGGATTTGAAACAAGCGCGCTTGGCATCAGCCGACCTTGAACCTTATAGTGCGCATGCGTCAATTTTTTTTTTCCGCCTGCCAATATCGTCAGTCGCTGAGACGCAGCGTTTCAGTAAGCTAGTGCGCAGTGCTCGTCGGTTTTTCACTACAAGGAAAATGACGGAGTGACTGGAGTAGCGCTACGGCATCGAATTTTGCTAGAAACTGGGCAACAGCCCAGTTTCTGGAAAAATTCATCCGGACGGGTGGACGGACTCGTCCGTCCGACCGTCTGTCCGTCCATGCGTCCGTCCGTTTTCCGTCCATGCCTCCGTCCTTGCCTCCGTCTGTCCGCGCGTCCGGACGAATGACACATGGACGGACGGACAGACGCTTCGCCCCACTCATCATCATTCACTCCGTGGATATGCTATGTCTTAACGGCTAACGCCATTTTTACACAGCTTGTTTCAGAGTCGTTTCCGCATCACTGAAGCAGTTGCGTGTGCTTCGTGTCTCCATTTTATTTTATCTTGTCCAGAAGTTTCTGCGCTAAACGCTAAGGATATATGTCTAATGAATAAGGCCAGGAGTCAACCTTTACGAAAAAGTTAGGTTTTCTGTAGGCAAGCTATCTTGAGACATCGACTTAAGTAGCTCTCATTGTACTCAAACTGCCTTCACACAGAGGGCTCGTAATTTACGCCTGTTATTTCACTTTTTTTGCAGAGGCAAGCCAACAGCCGCCGCCATGAAGAAGCTCGCGTCGACGTCGAGGCAGCGCAAGAAACAGGTCAGCACCAGCAGCGTGGTTAACGTCAGGCAGGTGGAGAGCCGCAACACCAGTGGCGGCGTCGTCCGACGCACCGTTCCAAAACCAATCGCGCTCATGCGAGTCCGCGGTAGAGTCTTACGACAGCGTCCTGGACGAGGAAGAGACAATGGCCACGTCCAACATTAGCAACGAGACGCTCAGAAGTCGCGAATCCACGACGGACGCCGGAGCACATCGCAGGAGCTCGCGTGACCCATCCGACAGTAGCCTCACGCTCAGTTTGCCCAAGGAGATCCACACCTCGTGGTTGGAGCACGACCGTTCTTCCAAGTCGGAAATGGATGCTGTGGCAGCGCTCAGGAGAGTACCACCGCCGGGAGAAATGCAGATTCAGAGGACGCACACGCAGGAGACCCGAAGCACAGCTAAGAGCATATTCAGTACCAACAAGTCGGTTGTCTTAGAGACTCAACGGAACAGCATTTCGGCCCTTCCTGGAGGCCACGCTCCTCTGCCATTGCCGGAATGCAGGTCGCCAAGCTACCCGCCTGATGTATCGACAGAGATGTCCGAGTTCTCGGACGTTCACCAGTACCAGTCGCTTGACGGGTCGTCCAAGTCTCATTCAGACAAGGAGTTCCGCAGCCGGTCCTCCAAAGCAACCATGCCCATGGGTTCGGACGCGTCTCTCGTTAGCTTGCCGGCTACTACAGTCGGGCCACGCGCGGGCAGTGAATCATCTGTCGGGACGAAGCCGTTTGTGGTGTCGAGTCGAATTGACCTCAGCTCGGCTGAATCCCGCGGCGCACTAGCCGGACCGCGAATAGCTAGCGACGTGGACGTCTTCCGAAGTGGCTGGTTTTCTGAGGCGCAGCAGGAAGTTTTGCAGCCGAGCGTGAGCGCGTCTCTCGACACCAGTGTTGCCCAGACCTGTGCTACAGATATACCGTCAGCGATGTCCATTGACTCCCACAGGTTTTGGAGCGCGGACGTCCTTCCCGCCATAAGTTCCAGCATGTCTGCAGCAACTGGGCTTGAGAGTGACGAGTCGGGTGTGACGGCGAGAGACGATAGCCGACATCAGATAACGGGTGAGCCATCGGTTGATGCTGGACTTCTTTACAGTTACGACGGTAAACCTCTATGGCAGTCATCAAGTTTTAGGAGCGCAGTTTCTTCGGCGGCTTCTGAGCACGATACGGCAGCCTCTCTCCAGAACATCTCTGGAAAGATGGCTGACTTATTCAAGGTGTTCGCAACGCCCGCATTAGAAGGTTACGAAGCTACGTCCGTTAGCAGCACCACATTTCCCGTGGCTCAAGGACAGACCGGCACGAGGACGAAGACGTACGAAAGCAAGCAAGAACAAATGGGTTCTTCAAGAAATGTATCGACATTGACTGTAAAAGAAGTTTATCAAGAACCCACTTGGGGAGTTTCGACCTCAGCTGTGTTTGGTTCTGCTGAAGCCACTGCTGCTCCACCTTCCGTGCCTCATGGTAGGCAGCCGGCACTTAAATTATCCCTTCCGCAAAGCAGTTACGCCACTTCCAAGGACAATCTAGCGCTGAGCACCATGCCGAGTGTTATCGTTTCGCATGAGCGACTACGGACTGGCTGCAGAGTTAACTGATCCCGGGATGACCGCACCAAATCCATCTGTACGAATGCCTATAAAACAACACGCTGCCAGCTACACTGAAGTTGCTGCGACATCCCATGGTATTCCCAGTGCAAAACGTCCCAAGAAAGTAACTGAAAGCGATACGACTCTACCTCTGAAGTTGAAAAGCGAGACAGAAGCTCCTCCTGGTATGACAGGTTGTTGCTGGACTGACAAAAGCAGCACTTTCCCTAGAACGGCCCCCCGAATCTTCTGGCGGCGGGTCAGTCACTGCTGGTGAAATCACGAGTGGTGGACAGCAACAGGAGTTGCAAACGGCAAGCGACGGCCGAGGCAGAACCTCACTGCTGTACTGAAGAATACGGTAAACGTGTCAAACGTGAGCCTGGCAGTACGGCTGCTGCTTCTGGGTGGGCTTTACCGAAAGTGGCACCGGGCGAGCGTCGTAAGCGTTCCTCAGCTGGGAAAGTACCCGTCGGGACGGTCTTCCAGAAAGGTCAAGCACCCAGGAAACGTTCTTCCCAAAGTGCGACAATGTCTGGTGCTGCGACAGCCAAAGTACTCGCTGAGGGACGCGCCGAGCATTCAACTCGTCGCACGGCAAGCAAAACTTCGGCACCCAATGTAGTGGCTGGCACTCAGCAACCGGTCCCTGCCATGCCTGATTTCAAAGGTGGGGCGATGTCTGCTCAGCAGCCACTTGCTCCAATCGACGAAAGGTTAGAGCGTTCCACGACTAGTTTCAGCATATCCGAAGCCGCGGCGCCAAAGCCATCAACGCTTATACTCCCTGCTGCTGTATATCGCGACGGCAGAACCGAGAGCCGTCTCGCGACAACCACCTGGGGCAAAAACCGAAAATGTAGCGGCGTCATCTGCAGTGGCAGCACTTATAGAAGTGACGCCCTCTACGAAATTCCAAGCTGATCATCTTGCCGTCGGCGCCACCGTTCCTGGTGTCGATCAAACACCTACTCGTCCGGGTACCGTCGGCATCGAACTAGCGAAAGTTGGGGGTAGCGTAGATGTTGGACCACCTTCTGTTGCTCCAATCGACGAGCGGTCAGCATGTTTGACTGCCGACGCAAATTTGGCTTCCGTGGTGCCTTCAACTTTGAATCAACACACTGAAAAACATCGTGATAGTGAATCAATGGAGCATGGACGCGAAATTGTTGCTGAGCAATCGAATTTCGCAGTCAGTTATGCATACAAGTTTCGGTGACTCCTTTAACAAAAAATGCTCCAGACATAGACAAAGAGAGACGTGCTTCAGAGAGCGTCGCTTACGATGCAGTTATTACTCAGAAGATTGAACAACTATGCCCGGAATCCAGTGATATCGACGTCGGACTGCTTCCCGAACTGTGTCAAGAGAAACTATCAGCAACCTGTTCCAGAATCAGAGGTCGCAAGCCTGGTAGATGACATCAGAACAAGATCATCAAAAGAAGCAAAAGAAAGAGTTGGGGAAAATTACGCAAGCTCCGGAGCCGGCGGAAAAGCTGCCATCGTTGAAATACGAACCAGTCACACAGCTCGACAATCAACATAATACGCATCACACAGAACTGGGAGCAACTTCGCATGATCCGGAGCAGGCGGAAAAATTGACTGCCCTCGAACATGAAGACCTGCAAAGCCAGAAGGACGCAGCGCGCAATGATACATATGCGATGAAAGAGCCGGAAAACACCGCTACAGTTTGAACAGCTAGCGCTATCAAAGCAGCCTAAAGAGGAGCAGGACATACAACGCGAAGAAATTGGAGAAATCATGCAAGATGAGGAGCAGTCACTAAAGCCTCAACAGTGGGAGCAGCCCCACTTAACAAAGAAAGAAGGCGGTGGGCAGGTCCCTAATAATGCGGGGAAAGCGACGGAAACGCCAGTCGAGCTGGAGAAAGTTAGCGGTATCAAAAAATCCTCATGAAGAACAGGTGATGCAACGCGAAGAACTTGGAGAAATCGCGCAAGATGAGAAGCAGTCAGAAAAGCCTCAACAGTTACATAGTGACAGAGACAAACACCAGTTAACGAGAAGCCAACTGTTAACAACAGTTAAAACAGTTAACAAAAGTTACAGAAAATCCTCAATAGTTACCAAGAAGGAAGGTGGCGGGAAATACAGCGAAGAACGAAAGGTTGAAACGCTGCACAGGTCAAGGTCACAAGAGCTGTTAGAGCACACACAAACAGTGATACCTAAGTTACCAACAGGAGAACTTGTAGAGGCACTGTTGGAGGTTCCCGTTGGTGCTTCTGCTGAGGATTCTCGGTTGAGTCTAGAGCAAACTATTGACTCAACGAGGAGAGGTGTGGGCGATGATCAAGCTGATAGGACGACAGAACGGTGGGCTCCAGGGCATGTGAGAGCGTCACTTAGCACTCCTGTTTCGAAAGACGGCAAAGAACCAGCCTTTTTATTTGAGGAGTCGTTACGACGACCAACTGTAAGCTCATCGTGGGCAGAGACCAGCGTGCAAGATGAGGAGCGTCGAAGAAGCTCGAGTGTCGGATTTCCGAGGGCAGCACTAACGGTGCCTACTGCGCCTAGCGATGACCTTCACCTTGCCACCGCCCATGGTGACAAGGTGCAAACCGAACAGCGTCGCAGAACTTTAACATCAGGCACTGGGCATCTCGGTGCAGTAACATCAGGTGCTCGTACGGACGAGGCCGCTTCTCTCGCAAGTGGTGCTCCCGACTTTGCGAAAATGACGTCTAAAGGGCAGAAAAGGGGTCCCGAATACCTGTCTGATTCACTTACTGTCGACGGCTCGACCACAGTTACTTCTAAAGGGCCTGGATTGGACTCCCATGGTGACATGTCGAGAAAAAGCGAAGAGACGACGGGAGAAACGAGAGTCGCGCAAGGACACAACACGCGTGCCGTAGCGGGTATCTTTGACGCACACGACCGGGAGGTCACCAGTCCTGGATCCGAAGATGCCGTTGGCGAACGCATGGTTACGGTGTCTGATTCACGTGGCTTTCAACCAACCATCGGTGAGGTTCTCGCGCCGCGTCCTCGACAGGGCACGAGCGGATCGCGAGAGGGCGCTGACGTGGCGGCAGGCAAAAAGGACGAAAAGCGTCCAGAGTTCTACCAGTACGTAACAAAATCACGCAAGAAAATTGACATCGAAGGCACCACTTCGGTCGACTCTGACGCCATCGACGAGGACGCCGAGTTGACTAGAGACTTGTACCTCCTCTCGCCACCCGAAGAAGAGCTGGAGGTAGCGCTGTCCACCACGAACTTGCCGTCCGAACCACATGACAAAGTGTTAGAATTCGAGCAGTCTGTCAGCGGCAAGTCTACCTTTCGAGAGGACCAAAGTTCAACTACTTTCCTGCCCGTATCCTCAGAAGAAGTGCGTCAGGAGCGCGGTTTCGGTCAGCGTGGCAGCGTGGCATCGGCGAGTCACTGCGAGAAGGGTCAGAAGGACAAGACCTTGAAGACGGGACGTGCGAGGGGCTATCTGGCAGCGATTTCGGCAAGTCTCCACCGTCAGAGATCGTTTTCGCACGGTCGTCACCGCACGTTCTAGGTGTACCTTGCACTGCTCTCGTGGAGCTTCCGTCCGAACAGCAAATTGTCGTGGCGCCATCGGGCGAAGTTCTCGAAGATAAATTCTGGGAGTCGGAGGGTGGTCTCAGCCCCGGCAACTCGTTGATCTCGCCTGACGACTCTGAAGCGACTTCCAGAAGCACTGTACTGAGGAAAGCCACGGCTCGAATCTTCCAAGCACCACCACGTAAGCATCTTCATGCTCAGTGAAGTCTCTGTGTATGCGTGTTTCGTTAAAGCATGATGCAGCTGTTCCGTCTAGAGGTGAACACTTATACAGAGTCCATGACAATATAAATTGTAGTAAAAATGAGGTCAGCGATAGACCTTTCTAGCCGGCATGCCTTGCGGCAGATACATGTCTGTCACACCTTTTTTAGTGCGTTTGATAGACGGCTCAGCATGCCATAACCTCAAGTTCAAGTACTTGAAGTTAAACTTTTGTCCAGGCCACAGTGTCACACGAAGACGTCAACAGATGGCGCCCTTACTTGGTCACGCCACTTTCGATGCCATTCATGTTCAACCAGGTCGATATTTCTTAACTCATGACACGTAAGTGTGTCGCCTAAATGACGATGCTACAGTTACACTTGTCTTTGCAAATTTACATGACCCAAGGGCACTGAGCATGGCACATGAAACAAGATGATACACGACCCTGTTGTTGGGCTAGTTGGTTGCTCACTTAAAAATAATAATAATAGTTAGAGCGCAAGCACGGAATCGGCGATGGCGTAGTGGTTGGAGCATCTGCCTCGCATGCAAAAGGACCGTGGCTCGAATTCCTGTGCCGCGCAGTTCCCAACCGGCTAAAAAAAGATCCGCGTGGCGATGGAACTGCACTAAGAGGCCTGGGGTGTAGCCTCACCGGTGACCACCGCCGGTAACGCGCTCCCTCACCAAAGAAGGATTGGCTACCTTGGTGAACTATCGGGCCCCTACCTCCCACATGTATACGTCAAAAAAAAAATGGTAGGTATTACCTTAAGTGACAAGAAGAGAGCAGAGTGGATAAGGGAACAAACGGGGGCTAAGGATATCATAGTTGAAATCAAGAAGAGGAAATGGACATGGGCCGGGCATGTAGCGCGTAGACAGGATAACCGCTGGTCATTAAGGGTAACTATATTGGATTCCCAGAGAAGGCAAGCGGGTTAGGGGGAGACAGAAGATTAGGTGGGCAGATGAGATTAAGAAGCTTGCGGGTATAAATTGGCAGCAGCAGGCACAGAACCGTGTTGACTGGCGGAACGTGGGAGAGGCCTTTGTCTTGCAGTGGACGTAGTCAGGCTGATGATGATGATGATGATGACATGGCTCATTCACACGCACAGGCACAAGCAGCAAGCACATACAGCGCTCACACAAAATTAAGTTCTTTCACTGTACATTTCAAGTACAGCGGGACTGTATTGTTACCCGTTCAGTTTCGTGTGAGCGCCGTACATGCTTTGTAGATTTGTGTGAATATTCGAACGCTTCGAATATTCGAATATCGCAGTATTCTAATTCACTTCGATTCGAATTTAAATTATTAGTGTAATTTTCGAAATATTCAAAATGAACGAATAGAGCCAGAAAGGTATATTAGTCCACGGGTAACTCTTCTAAAGGTGGTTTCACTTCACTAAACAAATGCTAAGCCGTGAAAACACCTGTTTATTGCAAATCGACGCTGCCGCGAAGCCCCACTTCAAGGTTGAATGAACGAATCAAGTCATCGATTCACCATTTTTGACGTTTAAAAGCTTATTATACCTGCTTATATGCTCTAAGTATAGTAATTATTAAATCATAACATATTTTACAGGTTAAACCTTAGGGTATAGGTTGCATTTTGCCAAAGATTGAATCCTGCTATTACTACAAGTTGTTCCCACTTCCTTTGGACCAAAAAAAAAAAAAGGCATTTGCGCAGGACTTGTTTTAATTTTAAAAATATATGTGTACTGTGCAGATTAGTTTGGTCATGACAAATAGGTTCATATTCCTTGATAACATGTGATATACGTATTTGAATTCGATTCAAAATTATTTGACCAAAATCACTAATCATCGCTTCGAATTTGCTTCGAACCTAAATAACCTAAATTTCACTATTAGCACAAGCATAGTGTTTCGCGACTGTGTGTGTGCATATATATATATATATATATATATATATATATATATATATATATATATATATATATATATATATATAATGTGTGTGTGTGTGTGTGTGCGCGCGCGCGCGTTGCTCTTGTTATTTTCTTAAAGATAATGCGTGGCACATAACACAACCGCGCCTGACGCCGTTACTTTGTGGCTACTGTCGCTCGCAGCACTGTGTGGCATGTTTCCGGCCCAAGATCCGGATCCCGCTGAACTTGCCCGTGCCGCCACGATCGACGCCTCCTCAGCTCCCCGTCGAACGCAAGGCGTCCGATGAGAGGGTTCGCAAAGCAAGAAAACTTCAGTCCCTACCTGAGAGGATGGCAAGGTAGATGTACCGCTGTTGTGGTATTCGGTGCAGCCATATTGAGCTGCTTTCGTTACCGATTTGGGATACCCTCAACAAACAGGACCGGATTCAGCCACGCATTTTAGGTGTAGAAGGGGGGGGGGACTATGACACAAGAGAAGAGGGGGTCCCTAACTTTTTTGTTTTTAGTAGAACAAAAACTCCAAAGTAGTTCAAATACTGTATATCTCTGATCACAGTGCTACTCCTAATATGTCCTAATAGGTGGTAGCTGGTGAACGACAAGCATTGATTAGGGGGGGGGGGCTGACACAGGCTTGGGGGGGGGGGGGTGATTGATCGCCTTACCGCCCCGCCCCCCCCCCGCCCCTCCTCTCTGGATCGACCACTGTTGACAGCTAAGCCAACGGTGCTATAAGTACGGGAGAGCACACTCGGGGAAAACGTTGGGTTCCTTGTGATTTCCCGGGATATACGCCACTGGTGTGACGTTCCTGCTGTGTCTCCTTACCGCAGCACTGTGAGGAGCACTCTGGACTCGGCGGCGCCAGTCATCGCGCTCTCCTTCGCCCTGTTCGCGTTCGTGACGGCGGCGGCCATTTTGCTCAGGCGGGATAGCGACGATGCCTGTACGTGAGACGCTCCTCGTTTCTTGTGTCATTACAAAAAAAAAAAAAAACGCAACACTATACCAGTTGCGTACAATGAGTTCCATTAAAGAGGAAATAAAGAGAAAACCTTTTCTTTTTCACATTAGTAAATCAATTTTTCACATTTCGCTTGTCACGAGCAAACGCTTGGTAAGTGATCAAACGCCAAAAAAGAAAAAAAAATGTCAGGAAGGCTGGTGGCGACGCCACATTACAGTTTCCGCACCAAATGTCGTGACGTCATGGATTTCGGCGGCATATCTACTAAGCTCTACGTGATTACTGATCAGTAAGAATGAAGTGCATTGTTTTCTGAGAGCGCTATGGAGTTTAGATACCAAGTTTCAGAAAGCCTTATTTAGCCGACGTCGCCAATATACGAAAAATACATTTATTTGAGATCCGTGACGTCAGGTGTTGGTATTTTCGAAGCGAACTTTTAAAGTTAAACTTTGATCTTCATACCCACCTCCTCAATTAATGTAGCTGTTATGCTAAAATCATCACTATTATAGTTCTCAAGGTATAATTTACCAATCTAAAGTCATTAATCGTTTCAGTTTAGTGTTCCTTTGAACGTGCAACATTAAACATGGGCACAGGGGAGGAGGGCCGCCCCTACCCTGTCACGTAAAAGGGTGGGTGAGGGGGTGCAAAGTCTGAACCTTCGCCCCCCTCCCCCTGAAGGGGAACTTTGAGCAAACCTATGATTTTATATGATTGATAATGAAGAAGACGATGTACTAATGAAGAATTGAATTGCAGGAATAACGCTGAGGTTTAATACTACAAATATGACTAGAGCATCCTCCCTCCTGCCGTTACGATGCGAAGGGACAGGGGGGGCCTTCATGTATAACTTTACTTTGTCGGACCGTTCACGGCATTAATTAACATGGCAGTTTATGAGCACGCAGATTTCTGACTATTGTTGCTGGCAAGGACTCCTGATGTTGTGTTATGATAACTATTCGCTTGCCACCTTCAACTCCGAAAAGCTGGTGACCAAAGACAGGCGTTTGTTGAAAACACGTCATTGTTTCATTCTCATTCCTGCATCCATGGCGAAGTGTGCGTATGTTCTTTCGGGCTGAACCAATTAAAGCTGGAAGGGGAAGAGAGGTTGCAATTATACTTGCTCCCCCTGTGTCTAGTAGTATAACCACGAACTGATAATCTAGGCAAAGCGTCATTGTATGTATACGTATACATATTGATACGCATAGAGTTATAGTTGCAGACGACCTTAGGAAGGGCTACACAATCAGTTCTGAGCCCTAGGACACGTTCAACCCCTTCTAGTGACTTAGTAGCGACCTCTAGTCGACACTGGCACCAACATCTACCTAACAATATATGGAATGTCGTTCGCCAGTATTACCGGACGTGTAATCCGTAAGGATGCAGCTATAGTTTGCTCCCGGCCGGCGGCAAGTTGTTGTTTTTTTCTTACATTTTGATTCCTCCATGCTTGTGTCATGATTACGCTGCAGTACAGCTAAAAGAATACACATAGCTACCCTATAGCCTCATTGGCTTGTCTGTTTGTTTTAATAGGGATTGCGAATACCAGAGAAAATTGAGCTTTGCAAACTGCCTTTCTTTCATGCATGACATAACTGATTAAAAGGCAAGTCATACTCCAGCCGCAACGGAAGATCTCTCCCCTGTTGTGGAGACCGGTGCATGGACGCTGACAGCTAAACTTTCTTGCCTTAAAACCTATACAGAGCTCTGCATCTTTAATAAGCACACACTATGTCGATCAAAGTGATTAAGAATAACAATTTAACACAAGGGGGCTCCGGACGAGAAAAAGCGTCACTTAATTGCAACTTTTCTCTCCTGAACTATTTTCGCCTTGGATTGCGTTTTAATGTCAAGCATGAGCCAACAGCCCAGCAGTTTTTTTATTGTTACTTATAGCAGATCTCTGGCTTATATTGTACTTCAAGATTGAAATTGTAACGTCTAATGTCTCTACGAGCACTTTGTTTTTATTCTTCATACTCTTGCCATTCTTCTTTCATGGACATGGATATGCAACGAAGCTGATCACGCCGTATTCCAGTATCGTTGTTGTTGCCACCGCCATTGTTGCTTTAGATACAGTGTACACGTGACATTAGATGCTTCTGAATGTCACAAGTGTGTACTCTCTCTCCTCTCTCTCTCTGGTTTTGCAGATCGGATCTAAATTCTCCTGGCTTCCGGCATAGTTTGTCAAGGACAATTAAGGAAGATGGATTTGTGTTTTTAATATTTTGCGACGTTGTGAGTTGAATTAAACGCATATACAAAGCTACACGTATATTTCCGCTTTCTTTTTTTAAGCTGATGTCAATGTGCTGTGGTTTAAAATATGGTGAGCCAGGAAAGTCTATGGGGGGGGGGGGGGGGGGGGTCTTTCCTACACAGTCAGTAATACAAAGACGAAAGCATACTTTAATGTACCAGCGTACCACAACCCAACAAGCGGTGGACTCCAACAGGTAATACCTGACCACACGTGCGCGTAGCAGCGCGCGCAGCTTCGCGTTGCCGCTAGCCCCCTCTCTTTACGGGGAGAGGGCAGGATGCCGCTTCGAAACGCCATGCGCTTGCAAGCTGAAAAGCCTGCTTGTAGTCAGGCCTTGAAGACTTTAAGTTACCACACATACCCGTTGCAGCGCGTCAGCGCACGCAGCTTCGCGTTGCCTCTAGTCCTCTCTCTCTCTTTACGGAGAGAGGGTACGGCGCCGCTTCGAAATGCCATGCCTTTAAGGCCTAAAGTTACCACATGTACCCGTTGCAGCGCCTCAGCGCATGGCTACGTGAAGCTTCGCGCCAAATCTCTCTAGAAAGAAAGAAAGTGTGCGACGCCGCGTCCAAAAGCCACCCACCGACGTGCTGCAATGGACACCTGTGGTCAGGCCTTTACGAATCAGTGCTTCTGTCACTCTTCGCATTTCAGATGGTTGGTTTAGCTTAGGTGCGCTGTTACACAGAAGTATGAAACCGATAACATGAAAGCGATTTATGAAACCGATTTACGAAACTGATTTATGTGTTCGAGCATGTGTGTGAATTGTGCGTGTAGATATACTCATGCAGGATTGAAAATTTTGTGGAATCCGGGGGTCATGCGGCTAACCTTCGCTTCTAAAGAACAACGTACCGCGTGAACAAATTTTCACACGTGAGACCTATTCCCGAGGGTTCCGCGTGCCCGAATTGGGACGTTTTACGGCGCTTGCGGCATAAAAAAAAACTGAAGTATTTAAGATCTCGAGTAATTAAGAAAGTGTGTGTGTTAACGAAATGCCTACTTTAACGACATTAGCATTAGTTTCAGCAAATTTTAGTCGCCCCCACCCTAAGTTGTCTTTGTCACGTTACAAATAAATATTCATCTTGTCGAATTATTCCAAACTTTGAATTCTAGCTATTAGAAAGTCGTATGAAATTATTTGATTTAAATTCGAAACTCTAATATTAGTACAGCGGCCGTGCCTGGGTTTTTGGGTTTTGTCTGAAAGAACCACATGGGTTCGTGGTGATTACCGAGACACGAGGTTTTCGGAAAGTCGTGTAAAATTATATAAGCTTTTTTTTTTTTCAACCAATTCACGCCGCCGAAGAGCATGTTAGCATTTGCCCCGGTCTGTCATAAAAGGGCGGAAATCGCAAACGATTTTCGCCTACTGAATTTAGCGCTTGCAGGCTACTGTCTAGCAACGCTGAGAGTTTTTTTTTCTGTTTTTGATTTAGATTTTTATTGCACGTTCACGCAGGCTGGGCATGAAGACACGCGAGCCGAAATACACAATAATTTACACGATTCGCTTCTAATTCGAAAGAAAACCATGTCCTTCGATTGGCTTACGCAATACCTAACGTTCGAAAACGTTTGCTTGGGTGTCAACCTTGTCACGCTCAGTGTAATCTATAAGGCGTACCGGTCTAAAGTGACGAATTTCGAGGCGGTACAGGTGAGAATAACTTTCGTTTGTCAATTTGTGAAATAGCATGTTCAATCTCACTGTGCGCAGTGTTTTCGAAACGCATTCCAATAGCATTGGAATCGAAGGTGCACTGAATGGCGAACGATTCGGTCTCTTGAATGATTGGGTCACCTTAAAACGAAAAACTTTACTTAACTACGCATGTGTTCAGAACTGCGAAATACTTACCCGCTTTTTGAACTCGCCGTCGACTATGTTTCATAGCCACGGAGCGTACAGTCGTTTCCCTGTCAGTAAAATTGAAACAATGTCGTGCCATACATAGCTCGTTTCGAATGAAGCAACAGCCGCGATTAGCGTAGACTTGGGCGTCAGAGTCGCACCATGATAATGGACTCTAAACCAGCTCGTCGGTGCATATAGTTGAGCTTGTCTATAAAAAAACAGCAGTGAATGCAGTGGGTTCGTATGCCGAAATGAAGTTCGAGTGTTCAAACCTGTTGACCTATTTGTGTTCCAGACGAGAAACGGTATGACTCTGGCTTCTCTTGATCCTCCCCTCTCACTGAACGCGTTTCGTTGCTCTTCGATTTTGCATTTTCACAGACAGCCCGTCAGTTGGACATCGACAATAACTTAGCATCAAAGTTGCTCGAAGAGTATCCCAATGCCACTGTTGTGCACGCGCTCGTCAGAGGCCAAGTCAAGGCCATTGGTGAAAAGATCAAGAGCAGGCACCTGCGCGGTGCCAAGGCAGTCATCCAGGAATGCTGCCTCACAGAGCACAAGATCCAATGGAGCCCCGTGTCCCGCTTCTGGTAAGCATCTGATCGGGTTGAAATGATACAAAAAAGGTTAGGTGGGGGAACACAGAAGGAGAGAAATTGACAACACATTTCTTTACCTTCTTTTGTGTCAATGTCGGCACACGTAACTTGTTTTACAATTAATGTACTCGTCACAGCCATTTCTGGGTGTGTCTGCAGAATTTCAATGATGGTTGATGATGAAAGAGTTTGGCTTGCGTTGTTGTTCATAGTGCTGCATAAAATGGTTTGAGTCGTCAATAAGCAAGCAAAGGTCATTGAATTCTTGCATATTTATTGAAGCTTCCTTACCTCACTGAAAAGAGGTCTTACTTTCTTCAGGTCACAGACTCAACGAGAGATACACCGTATCATCAACTACGTGCCGTTCGCCCTTACCTCAAAACACAGCAACGTGATGGTCGAAGTGCTAGACCCCCAGGAGTGTGAGAATATTCCAGTAAACTGTGTCTACGAGAACTTCATCCCGAATCGAGAAGGCCTGAGTGGCGTTTTCTTTGGCTGGCTGCGTGGAGAACAGACCAAGGGCATCGAAGAGCAAGAATTCCTTCTCGAAGAAGGCACCACTCTAACTGCATTTGGCACATTGACAGTCATGAACGATGGTTCTGTCAAGCTGATGCCACCAGCTGATGGTGTCTCTTACTATCTTACGCAGCTAAGTCATCCAGCTCTCGTGTCCAAGCTGCGTTCAGAACTCAGTGTACTGCGTGTGGTCAGCTTCGTCCTTGGCTGTACGGCTCTAGGTTTGTCATGCTACCTGGTGTTCACGTGGTGGAAAGCAAGGCAGGCATTGGCTCAGCAAAAGAAGGACTCGATGCGCCGTGAAGAGGCACGGAAGGAAAGACGGAAGCTCAATCGTGAAACGTCTTCAGAGGTCCCGTGTTGCGTCATCTGCCGCACAAACCCCGTAGAAGTGATGATCCTAGAGTGTGGACATGTGTGTCTGTGCACTGACTGCTCGGAGTTGGTTTCTGGAAACTGCCCCATGTGTCGCTCGCCCATCAAGCGAATTGTAGCGGCGTTTCTTCCTTGATCCAGAGGCTGCAGTGGACGTGCTTTTCGATATGTTATAAATGGCATGTCCTGCTCTTCAATGTGTAGGTCATAAACAATGACGGACACTGCAAAGTTTTTACTGTGGAATTTGATAGGCAGTTTGTTCAGGAATGTGCTTAGGAAAGTGTGGCTGAAAAAAAAAAGGGGCACATGGAGAACAAATTTATTACTGCATAATAATTGTTTTTGTATTTAAAGTAATGTTACATGCTTGGTCATGCATTTTGTTCTTGTTTAGACTGGTCTGTTGTTTGAGAGTACTCGAGTTAAGCAATTAGCTTGTCGCGTGTAATAAAAGCTGCCTACTGTTCAGCAATAAAAAGACGTTTTAATGTAACTGTATCATAAATAAAGTTTATGTACAGTTCAATGGACAACTGAAGTTGACACATGAGCAGTCATTTGTGTCAAGAGTTTTTAAAAACTTGGAGTATGCTTGAGCTCTGCCTTCAGGAGAAAAAAGCGATAGAGTAATTGGGCCCCATACTCATTACCTCCTCAATCACTAGCGTGGCTTCACTTCATGATGGGCACCGCACTGCAAGGAAAGGAGTGTCTGTGTGTGTAACATTACCTGTTTCAGACTACACTAGAATTAACTATGCCTCTACACTTTGTGATTGGTGGGTCTTAAAACTACCGACTAGGTGCACAATTTACTTGTTCTGACGCTTGGTGCGATTCTACATTTCTGCCTTGTAATATTACATGTGTTAAGGAGACTTGTTGCACTACATTACATTCATACGTGGTTCATACAGGGCTCTTTTCTTAAACTGTATAAAGCAGTGGCATGGCTCTGTGGCAACCACAACACCTGCCTGCTCTACAGAAGACATAGGTTCGATTCCTACTAGGACAAGGCAGCTTTATTATTTTTTATTTGCATCTCTGAAATTCTCGCTTACTGACAACGATAACTTTTTGCCCACTGCATCTACACTGGAATTTTCGTGAATTAAGCTGTTAAACACGGTAGATATGGGAATGTTCGCGTGTTATAGAAAGGTAGAAAATGGGGACATGCAGCGAAGTTAGTCAGCAGGGTAAGTGCAGTAATATATGTTCTTGCGTTTCAACCTTATGATTGTCTCCTAATCATGGTTTTGTTTAATTGTGCCAACAGTGCCTAACTGAGCCCGAATATTGACAGCAAGTTTGCGGATACAAGGAAAGCGTGTCACTTGCGCACTAACGGCACTGAAGGCACGTCAACAACATGTCAATAAACGAAACCGAAACTAGCAAGAAAGTCGAACGTTTAATTTTTGAAAGTGCGCACAAATCTCGTAGATTTCAGCTTTTTCGGGTGAGAGTAATTTAGACGTGGAGGTTTCTGGGAGCATTTTTTTACTGGTTTTTAAGTATTTGAATGCATTCGTGTGGTAGAAGCATTAAGCGGGCGACTGCTCGTTAGGCTCTAACTGGCATTATGTAGGTGTTCTGTGGCTTTATGACATATCCAGTAGGGCACGCCACCGTCGCCGTTTTCCGGTGCCAGTTTCCAAAGATGAGCAAATGTGGGAATTCGACAGGCAAGTATTAAGTACTTGTTTTCGCGTGGTTTTCAGTCGCTGTCGACTCTCAAGCACTCTCGCAGATAGTACGATAACTAGATCTGCACATTTATTGTCTAAAACTACGAAAATTCCCTTGTGTCGCAAAGGCACCTACGTGCGCGTTATGTGCGATATCAACGCTGCCTGCGAAGGTAGTCGCGAACTTTTGCACATTTCACGCCTTTGACAAGGAAACGACTGTGCCGCTCGCTTACATTGTAACGCTGTATGAATCCTCTAGTACAACTGCGATTGTCGATCGTAAGGATAGTGCATCCAGCTTATTCGACGCATCTCTCCGAATGACTTGATTTCTGTCGCGGTCGTAAGGTTTTCCCATCTTGGGACATCCTTGTGTAGTTCTCTGGGGAGCACTTGTGTGACTGCACTGACGCTGTCGTGTCGCTGTACTGTTTACAGTGCCGTCCAAGTCGGAAGAGGTCAAGCCGGGCGCTCAGGATTCGCCCAAACCGTGCGCGGACCTAGCAGCGACAGGTGAGCGAGGTAAATGTGAAATCGCAATCGTTTCCGTCATGTGTCGTCGTGTGTCGTGTTTGATCCGTCTCGTGGCACAAACCAGGTCCTCTTAGACTAGTTGCTCGAATTTAGACTCATTTAAACGTAGCTGACAAGTGTGGCCCCACTGCCTGTTCGGTGTTTACGTAATCAACTGCCGTAGTTTTGAATCGTTTTTTTTTTTCTGTCTGTGCTAGGAAGGAAAAAAAAAAAAGATCGCAGTCGTTATTAATTCTTTCGTAGCTCGTTGTTTTAGAAGCTTCATGCGCGTCGAATTGCACGCCAGATGACAAGCTCGTGCTACCATTTGCACAGAGTGCCAGCAAACTGCATTTGCTAAAAACGTTATAGACTGAAAAAAAAAAAAAAAAAACAGGCTAGGCAGCAAGGCAGCATCACAGCCTTGTCTCTTCTTGAAATTTTCGTTTGCTCACTAAACACTATGCCCTGGCAGTCTAGGCAGTCCTGTTCGACACATTCCCCTTGTCAGTTTTGCTTTCTTTGAGGAAACAGCTGACTAAAGCAGAGTTGAACACTATGTGCTCCTTGAACCAACTAGTTCTTTATTTGTCCAAAGAGGCAATGTTTCTCTATTTTTTCCATGCCGCCATGTTGACAGCGATGCCGAGTGCAGAAGCCAAAGGAACTCCAGAAGCTGCTAGGGCTGTTGAGCCTGCCGCTGCTGACGCAAACAGTGGTAGGTCACGGAGATTCCAGAGACTATTGGTGCCCATGCTTGACACTGTGAATTTCCTCTGCATCTGTGCTTTAGCATGATTTGAATAGCATGCAAATTTGGCTTTTGTTTTGTGCACTGTCTTTAATCGTTTTTTTTTTTTTGTTAGTGCTGATGTCATCAAACTTTGCTTTCTGCTTGGCTCTAACTGTTTATCACTTGCTGCTCTAGACTGGCCGATTTCTTTTTATAATTGCAGTAACTCATCAGCTAAGAAGTATGTTTTGCTGCTGAATTCAACGCTTGAGGCTTTCATACACGACCTCATTCAGGATGCGAAAATAGTTTGTAGCTAACATTAAGCTGTACATAACTGCAGGAGATCAAAATAATGTGATGCCTTTCTCAAGCACATTTAGAGAGTTATGATTTTAGTGCTTTATAGCACACAAGGGAAATCATGTCTAAAATTGGCTAATGGCATGAACCCAGTCATCTAGAACTTCATGCCCTAGTTTTAAGGGTCAGTAAACAGGCTCTGACGTGTTTTTTTACATCCCATAAATAACCATGCTAATTGGTACAATAGACCGAAGTGATCATACTTTGTGAATATTGCAGTGCTGCTTGCGACACAGATCCTCCATGTCGAAGAATAATTCCTGTGCTCCTTTCCTTCGGCTGGCGAGTCCTCCTTGTGCGCGAAGTAATGAAATTTTGCCCGTGGGCAACATTACGCACCCCTGAGCTTCTTGATTGTTCCTTTGCCCTACGAAGTGTTGAGGCAGTTTTGGACGCGCTGTCTGCGTTTTAATTTTCCTTTGCTGCCCTCTGTCGTTTCGTAGGGCATGAGGCTACTGGGAAAAGCGGTATTGCCAGAACGAAAGCTTCCGATATAAAGAGACGTCTCGCTACTTTACCGCCAGGGGAATTGTGTTGCTCGCACCACTCTTCCTCCCCGTGTCGCTCTTACACGTGCTCGCGTGGGGGAAGCCGTGCTTGGTTGTTGGCTGCATGCCAATAACATGTTACGTTGATGAAGTGGGCATAGTCACGACAAACGTCTACGCCTACTCCTTTCCGCTGGGATAAAAAAATCGCAGCATATCCACGGAGTGAATGATGATGAGTGGGGCGAAGCGTCCGTCAGCCCGTCCGTGCTTCTGTCTGTCTGTTCTTGCTTCCGTCCGTCTGTGCGACCATCCATGCGTCTGTCCGTGAGTCCGTTCGCACGTCCGTCTGCTAGTTTGTCTGTCCGTGCATCCATCCGTGCGTCCATCTAGTGAACACTCTAAGTGCCGCCATCTCGCATCCCCTGTGGCACATACCCGCTCTAGAGCAGGTATATGCCACCGGTGGCTACCTACTACAACTACATACATCGGAGGATGTACAGACCCAAGCCTTAAGAAGCTTTGCCCCTAAAAAGTGGGAAGGACGAGCGATAAACTGAGACTAACCAAAGCGGGTGGTCCTGAGCCCTGTAACTTCCTTATTACAGCACTTATTCCCAAAGTTCTTGCAGCAGCATGTTCACTTGGTACAAGTGCGCAGTTGTTCCTTCATTAGAAATTCTGAACCACCAAGTTGTTTACTGGCCCTTTAAATTTATGAAGAAGTGTCATGGCTGCTGGTTCTTTTCTTTTTAGCCTTTAACTGTCGGCGCACTTCTGATGTACAGTATGCGAACTAGAAACAAGGGAGAAGGTGGGATGTTTAAGGTCTCGATCTTATGCCAAACGCCATCCCACATTTTCTCTATGCTCATTTTCCCATTCAGTGGGGTCAGGCAGCGTTGTTTGTTTCACACATTGCCGCTGTTCCGATTTATGTTGAAAGGCAGCACTTGTGCATCTTGCAAATGGGCTTTTGCTTTGGCTTTCAGTGAAAACAGAAGGGGCCCTACTGAGACCTGCCCAGAAGGTCGAAGAAGATAATAAGATCATCTGCAACGTTGCAGTGACCATTTCACCAATCCTCGGTACGGAACAAGATCGTGCTCTTGCATTCCAATTTGTACTCTCATAGGAGCACAGCAAATAGCATGGTAGTCTTAAAGAAGGGAATAGGGGTCGCTTCAGCAGCCTAAAAAATTTAAAAAAAAAATGAAAAGGCTGCATTAGTGTTCGGCAAAAAAGAAAAAAAGCATTTATATCTTAAATCTGGACTAAAGGTAGCCTATAGCTTGCTAGCCTGCATTTCTTTGTAATAAGCTGCACATGTCAGCATTGCCATTATATTTTATCTGTGATAGAGAGGCTGTCACGCTTGTTAAAAAAGTGGACGGGCCGCTGATCGCTTTTGCTCTCGTAGCTGTCTAGTGCGCACAGTGATTCAGTGCACAGGAGCTGTTATTTCTGTTAGGGATTTGCGAGCAATGAGCTACCTCCGATGATCTATTTATCATCTAAGCCTGATGACGTAAGGTACCAGTCAGACGGTGCAAATAGTACCTGTGGCGTTCTGCAAGGTTTCATTTTAGGTACCACTCTTTTTTTCTTAAAAAGGGCCTGAAACACTTCTCAAGCAACCATGGAATGAATTCACTGGAAGAACTTATTGCCTCACGAATTCACAGCCGCAAAATTTTCAGGAGTCCGTCCAATGCGAGTGGAGTTACAAAGATTTGTCGCATGCTGCAATTGAATTTTTTCTTCTCTAGTCCCGACGAAAGCACTGAAAGCTAAGCAGGGAGCGATGGCAGGGGCATTGAGAATATGTCACGCACGCCTTGTTACCTTCAAAACTTTTTTTTGTTTTTTTTTTTAAATACGCGTCTTTTTCAGTGTGATACGTGCGCACGCGTGGACAAGTAGCGGCCTCCAGCGGCTACTTGTCCACGTAGCCGTGGACAAGTAGTCGCTTGTCCAGCGGCAATTTCTAACGACCGAGTGCGCCATGTGCCAATCAGCCAATGGCTGATAGATGGGCTTTGTACGAGTGATTTTCGTGCGTGTTCCATCATTTGTCGATAAAAGAGAAAGCAATTTTCAGCTGACTTTGATCATTTATTGTGAATTCCAGGCTGCTTGCTGCGCTTATTGTTTGGCTCATTTGTTGTCAGGAGCATTTTCTACCGAATGGCAGTGTTTTCTGACCGTGCTCAAAAAGTCTTGCAGGGCCCCCTTAACATTAATAATATCATTGCAATACTAAAAACATTAGATATTGTGTTATATGCCCACAAAACGAATGTTTTATTGCCCTCAGATAACATCTTTACCCTTACTTCTTCAATTAAAAATTACCTAGAATCAGTAAAGCATATGATTTTTGCTCCAATTAATAAAACAGTTGAGATTATATCTCGTTTTTTATATAGCAAGTCTTGAAAGAATTTATGAGTACAGGTTCTTTTGGGAGCACTCCTTTATTGGAAGTTCCGATGGATGCATCATGTTAACTACATTAAATGGTATATAAAACAACCGATCAGCATGCTGAATAAATATCGCTAGCTTAACCCTTTGCGGTCCAAAACTTTTATCCACTTTCCGGCTCTACTGGTCCGAAACTATTTTCCCAATTTCATGCATAGCGAATAAAAACGAACTGTGGAAGAAAACTTCAGGGGACATTTATTTTTTCTTCTTGTATTCTGCAAGCAACTCCTTTAGCGATATTTGGGCAGTGTATGATACCACTTCTACATTCTCCTGGGTTGAGGGCTAGAGTTGTTACAGCAGGTTTTGCAAAAAAAAAAAAAAAAAGGAGGTGGTGTCTTCATCGCTGTCCTCGTCGTCACTCACCCCCGTCAAATTACTGTCATCACTGTAAACCTCAACAACTCAGGCTCACTCAATCCTCAAGAAATGCTGTTTCATGTATTTTAAAGATGTGCCTGACTTCCAATAGGAAAACCACGAAATTTATACCACGAACACACCTCTCCGGTGGTGCCCGACAGCGAACCACTATAGCCGTGTTGCATTGTCGGGCAGCGTGCGTTGTTGGGCACTGCCCGACAATGCACGCATAATAAAGATGAATAAACGTAAAAGTATAATAGTGGAGTCTGCAGCAAACAGTTAAAAAGTACAACTGACACTTAACCCTTTGCCCGACAACGGACCGCAAAGTGTCAATTGTACTTTTCTACTGTTTGCTGCAGACTCCACTATTATACTTTTTAGTTTATTCATCTTCATTATGCTGTATTTAACCAACTTTACATTTGTAATTTTGCCAAATGTGCTTATTCCACAGTCGTTCATTGTTGTCAGCCATACTCGTGGTACCAGAAGCCTAGTCGGGCGTTTATAAACACGCCTTTTACTTTGGCATCGTGGCAATTCCTCTTTCATGCATTGTCCAAACTGTAAAATAAACTTCAGACTATGTTTGAGTTACGTAACACTTTTTGTAATTGATATATCATTAGTATAGAAGATCACCTAATTTCATACTAGTTAACCATAGGATGAATATTGTAAAAGCTGGCTGCGCAGCCCTTGATTAAAATCTGTGTCAACCCTTTGCTAGCATTCACACAGCCAAGAACGTGTATGCCTTCTGCAGAAGATCTACGTTGTAGCTGTTTGAAATGATTCAACAACCATTGTCACCACACCGTACAGGAACCTCTAAATTTGAATATTGGCAGTCATGCCTTCTGTGAGCTTTTTTCGCAACAGCTGTCACACTATTCCGACGTGTGTTGGTATGCTCTGCCCTGACAGTTTTCGCATGCATGTATGCGTGCATGTTTGCTGTGTTTTTGCTTGCATTGCACATGCTTTTTACTGGGCGTTTGCACAGCTGGTGCCAGCACACGTGCATGTGCACTAGTTGCTCTTGTGATGTGGTTCATTGTACTGCTGCGTATACAGTTAAACCCCTTTATAAGAGGCATACCTCAGGGCAGCAGTTAGTCTTTTATACGAGACGTCTGTTAGAAGGGCGGTGCCTCGGATTCATTTTCTTGTGTACCCGCATTTTTTTGTTAGCACTGGTGCCTCTTATACCCATTTGTCTCTTACATCAGCGTCTCTTATAAAGGGGTTTGACTGAGTCTACATTTGGATGAGTTGATTTAGATTAATGAAGGCGGGAAACCCGAATGGGCTTAAAAAGACATTGACAACAGATGTAGATAAGACACAGCACGACACACGTGTGGTACGTGTGTCCAATCATCTCCACTTGACATTTTTTATGCCCAATTTGATTTTTTATCACCATTGTGTTATTAAGTGCTCTTAATAAACAAACATATTTTTGCTTTCTATCAAGTGCAAGGTAGTCGGAATCTGTGCTCACAAGGTTTTAATTAAGGATTTTGACGGCAGGTTCTTCCCGTTCTAAAAGCTAACTTGATGGTTACGTTAAGGATGACCTGCTGTAGCAGCGCTGAGTCAATTTTGATCTGTTCCTTTTTTTTTTTTCCTTTTGTTTAGATGGCATAGACCATCAGGGTAAGCTGCATTCTGTTTACATTTTGAAATTCTCATAATTAAAAAAATTATTTTTGCTTTCTTTCGAGTTTACGGCAGTCACAATATGTGCTCACAGGCTATATTGGAGCATTTGGACTGCAGGTTCTTCCTGTTCTAAAAGATAGCCATATGGTTACCTAAGGATGACCAGCTATAGCAGCCCAGAGTCAATTTTGATTTGTTCTTTTTTTTTTCTTTAGCAGGCACAGATTCTAAGGGTAAGCAGCATTCTGTTTACATTTTGAAATTCTCTTAATTAAAAAAATATTTTTGCTTTCTTTAGAGTGTAAGGTAGTAGTAATGTGTGCTCACAGACTATAATGAAGCATCTGGACTGTAGGTTCTTCCCGTTCTAAAAGCTAACTTGTTGGTTACGTTAAGGGTGACCTGCTGTAGTAGCTCACAGTCAATATTGATTTGTTCCTTTTTTATCCTTTTCTTTAGTCGGCACAGACCATCAGGGTAAGCTGCATTATGTTTTTCTTTCGAGTATAAGGTAGTCGCAATCCATGCTCACAGGCTATAATGAGGAATTTAGACTGCAGGTTCTTCCCGTTTTAAAAAATAAACTTCATGGTTACCTTAAGGAAGACCAGCTGTAGCAGCCTAGCGTCAATTTTGATCTGTTACTTTTTTTTCCTTTTCTTATGTTTTTGCTTTTTTCGGGTGTAAGGCAGTTGTAATGTGTGCTCACATACTATAATGAAGCATTTGGACTGCACGTTCTTCCCGTTCTAAAAGCTAACTTGTTGGTTACGTTAAGGGTGACCTGCTATAGCAGTTCAGAGTCAATATTGATCTGTTCCTTTTTTATCCTTTTCTTTAGCCGGCACAGACAATAAGGGTAAGCTGTGTTGTGTTTACATTTTAAAATGTTCCTATTTAAAAAATGTTTTCGCTTTCTTTCGAGTGCAAGGTAGTCGCAATCTGTGCTCACAGGCTATAATGAAGCATTTCTACAGCAGTTTCTTCGTGTTCTAAAAGCTAACTTTATGGTTACATTAAGGATGACCTGTTGTAGCATCTCAGGGTCACTTTTGATCTGTTCTTTTTTTTTTCCCCCTTTTCTTTAGCCGGCACAGACCAAAAAGGTAAGCACCATTCTGTTTACACTTTGAAATGCTCTTAATTAAAAAAAAAATGTTCTTGCTTTCTTTCGAGTGTAAGGTTGTCACAATCTGTGCTCACAGGCTTTGATAAAGAATTTGAACTGCAGGTTCTTCCTGTTTTAAAAGATAACTTTATGGTTACCTTAAGGATGGCCAGCTGTAGCAGCCCAGGGTCAATTTTGATCTGTTCTTTTTTTCCTTTTCTTATGTTCTTGCTTTCTTTAGAGTGTAAGGTAGTCGCAATCTGCACTCACAGGCTATAATCAGGCATTTGGACTGCAGGTTTTTCCTGTTCTAAAAGATAACTTGATGGTTACCTTAAGCATGACCAGCTGTAGCAGCCCAGGGTCAATTTTGATCTGTTATTTTTTTCCCTTTTCTTCAGCTGGCACAGACCTTAAGGGTAAGCTGCATTCCGTTTACATTTCGAAATGTTCCTAACCTTAAAAAAATGTTTAGCTTTTCCCGAGTGTAAGGTAGTCGCAATCTATGCTCACAAGCTATAATGAAGCATTTGGACTTTAGGTTCTTCTCGTTCTAAAAGATAACTTTACAGTTATGTTAAGGATGACCTGCTGTAGCAGCCCAGAATCAATTTTGATCTGTTCCTTTTTTTATCTTTTCTTTAGCCGGCACAGACCATCAGGGTAAGCTGCGTTTTGTTTACATTTTGAAATGCTCTTTATTAAAAAATTATGTTTTTGCTTTCTTTTGAGTGTAACGTAGTTGCAATCTATGCTAACAAGCTTTAATGAAGCATTTGGACTGTAGGTTCTTCTTGTTCTAAAAGAAAACTTTACAGTTGTAGCAGCCCAGAGTCAGTATTGATTTGTTCCTTTTTTTTCTCTTTTCTTTAGCTGGCACAGACCATCAGGGTAAGCTGCGTTTTGTTTACATTTTGAAATGCTCTTTATTAAAAAAATATGTTTTTGCTATCATTCGAGTGTAAGGCGATCGCAATCTATTCTCACAGGCTATATTGAAGCGTTTGTACTGGAGGTTCTTCCTGTTCTAAAAGCTAACTTTATGGTTACCTTAAGGACGACCTGCTGTAGCATCGTAGTGTCAATCTTGATCTGTTTTTTTTTTTTTCCTTTTGTTTAGCCTGCACAGACCATCATGGTAAGCTGCATTCTGCTTACATTTTGAAATTAGCTGCAAGTATGTAGTCATGTTCTAGAAAGTAGACAGTTATAGTATACCGGGCTCACCGGGATACCGGGCATACCGTGATACCGGAATCGAAGTGCGCATGTGCAGATCCGTACATTACCCGTACGGGTTACCGTACGCGCGGTATTTTTCAGATTTAAGGTTACCGTGATAGCGTAAGTGTACGTAGTGTACATAAACATGGTGGCGCTCTCGGACGCCCGCTTCGAAGTGATTTTGGCGTAGTTGTTATAAGATTCGCTTTGTTTGCAGCAAATGACTGTTTAAAGCGGCTTTGCTTGCCTTCAGTTAACTTCGATGACCGAGATTGTGAATAAGTTGGCAGCGTAATTCTCGAGACAGCGTCCCATTTCGAACGCGTCGAGGCCTAACTACAAGATCGATGTAAACAAATCAGCAACATAATTTTTTCGCTTTTGGTGCGCAGTTCATATTTATTTGCTTTTATTAATAGTAAAATAAACTTGTAACAATGCTTCACGCGATGGCATAGGCAAGCATTCTCGTTTTCTTTTCTTTTTCATTGTCTTTAACTTATTAACCATCCGATTGGTGGTGACATTGTCCCAGCTGGGGCACATAAACTACGTAAACGCTATCCCGCTAAACTATCAGACGATGTCCACAATGAACTTTTGCTGCACGGCAACTTTATTCCCTTAACCTCCGCTATCATGCTAACCATAAACTATAACTGTTTAGTAAATTTGGACTTCTTACTAATACGGCATTTTCCTAAACCATTCACAGAGGAGGAGCACAGGCCAAAAGGACCCAAAGTAAATGAAATATCTCTGGAAGGTATCGGGCTCGATGACACGGTGAGTTGTGAAGTGTACTAGTGGCACCTCTATATAATTTGACGTCGTGTTCAAATATTTGTAACAGCGGTCCTGATTAAGCTCAAAGAAACTCCGTCTGCAGTTTAGAAAATTATCCTCATCATGAACTGGCACATGTTCTCACCACCCTCTGACTCATTTTTTTTTGCTTTCAAGACACTTACACTTATTTATTTGGCATGGGGTGCAATAATTATGAGCGACGAAATTTTCAGACAATGAGACGAAGAGATAGAAAGAAACACACACGCAAAAAGGAGATCAAAAGGATAGAGTAAGACGAGGACAAAGCAATTTCGAAAAGAAAAAAAAAGAGAAAAAAAGGAAGTGATAAATATAAGGGGATGAGAGATAGAAGGAGCGAGAAAGACAACAAACGAAACCAACGAAAGAGCTAGAAAAAACAAAGTAGAGGAAGAAAAAACAAGAATAAAGAGAAATGAGGAAGGCCACGAAGCTACATTCCTTCAGCTTAGCACCAATAAGCTGCCTTAATTTTTTTTTTTTTTTTGTCAGGTTAGTGACCCGACAAATCAGTTCCGTTTCCTGCCACTCAGAACATATATTACTGTACGGTCTCCTCGCTAACAAACTTTGTGGGCTGTTTGGGCCCCACTCTGGTGCATGTGAAATTACGAAAGTACATAACTTCCAAGAAAAATCTACAGGTTAGCTTAAAATGTAATACACTCATAGCTCAATATTATGAACACATATTGGTTATAACTAAATAAATGAAAAATAGTCTTGCAACAGATGAAACGTTAAGAATAACCTTTATAACAAATTTTTGGATATAACGATCTTATTCGCCTGTTAGATGCTTTGTTATAATGAGGTTTGAGTGTATTTGTTGGGCTGCTGACAACAGCCGGTCTCGGCTTTACGTTAACCTAAATAATTGGAAGTGCAGAGATCTTTCTGACATACTTATTGCAAATATGGAAAATATGGAAGCACTAATTAAAGGAGCCTAGCTGCTATTAGGGGCTTAAATAGCTTAAATACGTAAGCTGCAAATCCTTCCTGGCACACATTTTGGAATTCTGGCGCCACCTCTCTGTAGTGTTGTATACGTGTACAGTGGAACTTCTATCATACGTCCCACGGTTTAGCGACGACCCACATTTAATGATGAATCAGTTTGGTTCCCACAAAATCCTCATAGAAGTAATATATTAATCTTCTTGGTTATAAGATACAGTTTTATGCCATTTTCGCATCTTACGATGACTTTCAGATTTTGTTTGAAAGAAAAAAGTATCACAGCATATCCAAAGAATGAATGATGATGAGTGGGCGAAGCGCCCGTCAATCCGTCTGTGCTTCTGTCCGTGCATCCGTACGTGTACCCGTTTGTGCGTCTGTCCGTTGTGCATCAGTTCATCCGTACGTGTGTCCGTTTATCCATCCGTGCGTCTGTCTGTCTGCTTGTCTGCCTGTCCATCCATCCATCTAGTGAACACTTCAAGTACCACCATTCAGCGGGCAAGCCAAGGACTAAATGAGAGTATGTACCACATTTCTGCTGTCAGCGCAGAAGGATTGACAGAAGCTTAGCCCCACTCATCACCATTCATTCCATGGATATGCTGAGATACGTGCCATCGGTGTGCAGATATGTGCCACAGGTTGCGTAATACGACAACAGGACGCCCAAGCCACGCCATAAGGAGCTTCGCCCCTACAAAACCTTCTTTACTGAAATCAAACGTCCTCCAAATATTCACTAGTGCTGAAATATGAGCCTGCATTCCCTTAGGTTGATGATTAGAAAAGTATAGATCAAGACAAAATGTCTCCTTAGAATGGAAAATTTATTCTCCTGGAAGTTCAGGCGTTTCTATGTACGCCTTGATTGCATGCATGCGTATCCGGAGTAATTACCCAGTCGAGCTCCGCAGAGTAGCTTCAGCTGGCCAAAAAGCTGATATTTTCACGTTTCCGGTCCGTGGAAACTTATCTTGGTCAACTTACAGTTGATCTCCTGCCTTTGTCGCACTCACAGTCACAAGCTTGCGCACGAAGGCAGCTGTTTTCACCGTGCAAAATTACATTCACTGATTATCAATGTTTATAACAAGAGTAGGACATCTCTAGTTGCATTTCACAAGCCAACAAATTATAACGCAAACAGCTTAGTCACGAACAAGGGCGTTGAATGCGAACTCGCAGTCTGTCGTCATTATGTGATAGCGATGACACTGTGTCTGGTCTCTTTTGATGGGAGGCTGTTGGCAATGTGGTTTCAGTTTCGTTCTCATGCACAGGCAATTTTCGGACTGTGTTTATTGGTAGAAAGATGTGCGTTGGATTACATTTTTTTTGAAGCTGAGAATAAAGATTTGCTCGCACCTCCTTTAACTAAGTAATGCTGCCATTAGCTGCCTTGCAGAGGGACAAGGTCGTGCCGTGGGCTTATTCAGGTGGTCTGTACCCATTTTTCGGGGGGCAAAGCTAAGTGTCACTACCTGTAATACTTAGTTTTTCGCTTATACAACACCCGGATTATACGTACGACGGTTTTGCATGATCCCCTGAAAGATGTATAATCGAGGTCCCCCTGTATTTTTACATCTAATGTGCAGGGCAGCTGTATAGTAGTTTGTGTGCTAATGTACCGTAAGTCGACATGTACTTACTATACTATACTATCTATGCTATTCTAACTAACGTTGCTTTGTAAAGTAAGCTTTCCCTCATCTTGAAAGCTAAAGCCTGTTATGAATACAATGTAAGTGAATTTTGAAGGAAGACTGCCAGTCTTAATTGTAATTGTGTTCATGGTATTTTGGGTGTCTCTTTAAATTGTTGTAAAACAGCTTTTTTTTTGTGCTGCCACCTAATTCACAGACCTGTAACCGCCGCTCTAACATATCGATATTTAGCATTATTTGTTTTTACGAGTTTTAAAAGAGACTCACGATCAGTACGATCCAGCTAAAGCAAGACATTTTGGTGCTCGGAACCCTCGAGTGTTCTTCGCTCCTAAAGCTAGTTTCAGTGCAAAGAAAGTGCACATTATGTTGATCTTTTCTCCGGTATTGTTGTAGACCATGCTTTTATGCAAAGAGGGAAAAGGCCACATAGGGGGCCGCACTTTTATAACAAAGCAAATTGGGTTTGGTGCGATAGTTAAGAGGACTTTTTTAGTGTCATTGATTTACACGAGGTGTCGTGGAAAGATGATTTAGCAAATTCATTAAGTAAACGATGAAAGTAGCGTGTGTACCATGACAGCTCTTGACTTTGTTAATGGCACAACTGTTATTAGCTCTTACTCATTAAAGCTGTGTGATTTTAATGGGGCAGCTTTTTTTGTTGTTCTGTTTTTCTCTTGTGAAGTTGACAAAATACTTGCATTTCTCGCTTGTTTGATGCAGTTCGTCGATTTCAACCATTCCCGCATTGGGAAAGTGTCAAACTTGGAACCCCTGCGGAAAGTAGAGGTCAGTGATGCATTATGTCTTGCCTTGGCAAGCATTCACTTGGGTGGTTAATATAGCTTTCACTATTTACTGCAGAGGCTATTGCAGCCAATCATCGATACCTTCACTGTAGCACAGAAAAGCAAGCAAATCGTGTGCCGTGAGTGTTGTGTTGCGCATGCACATAATGTGCTGATCTGAACATTTTGTAGAGCATGTTCGTTGAATCAGTTTAAATGTGAGATGATTTATTGAGTTGACCCACCTTTCTACTAAAGGTATGTGAAGTGCCAAGAAGCATTCATGATTCCTGTAAATCAAATACAGTAGACTCTCAGTAAACAGATATCTGTTAAACAGAACTGCTGCCTAACTGGAACAAGTACTTCTAAAAATATTGGTTTTCTTCTTGTATTCTGCACTCCTGGTCATCTCTCAGTCAGTGTAATTCCTATTAAACAGAACATTCAGGTTCTGTTTAATGAGAGCCTACTGTACGTATGATGCATTTATGATGATGAAAAGACAAGTGCTTTGGAAAGGACTACAATGATTTGAAGCTCACGTGTGTTGTTGCCTTGTAGCCATGTGCATACCTGCCAAGTCTCCAGGACTTTCCGGGAGACTCCAGGATTTCGACCAGTTCTTAACGTTTGTACGGTTGTCTCAAAAATCTCCTGAAAATTGAAATTTAGGGTCGTGATCTGGCCGCATTGACAAATGTGCAGCCCAATCCGATAGGCTTTTTGGGAACCCATCACATTTTATGGTAAACGAATTTAGGAGACATTAATCTAAACCTACAGTAGAATCTCAATAATGTGAAACCAGCAGATACGAATTCGTGAAATTTCCCAGCCAAATTCTAATTTGTTCATTGCGCTAAAATTTGAATGTTCCGAGCACTTTTCTTCATCGCGGCGGGCTGCATGAACTTTAATACCGAAACCATCAAACAGTACCCAATAGCAGCGTGCTCGAAGCTTCGAAAAGACACACGCTGCCAGTGCACGCACTGTCAGAACTGTGGTTATCGTTTGCCACAACCGCTGTGGACCGAACCGCGATTGCTCTTGACGCGATCATGTGTGGCGATGATGTAGCTGACAGAACTCCGAAAGTATACAGGAAGTGCCCGTCCATCCCATCCATTCACATGTGTCCCAGGAAGACATACGCGAGTTCTTTTGACAGAAATAGATTTTGCTAGTTGTTTTGATAGGTATTTTTGGCCCCTTCGAGATCGCACCTTCTACTGTACAGTAGTAGTTGGGAAACCCTGCCCTCGGGAGTTCAGTCACTCCAAGCCATTAAAATACTGCGCAACGCAGATGTTTACTGCAGCCTCCCCTCCAAACCGCCCCTATTTTTTATCGCCATTTTTTTTATGCAAAAAAGGAAAGGGGCAAAATAAATCGGCATGACACCCTTCTCTCTCCTCCCCCCATTTTCAGAATCCTTGAAGTTGGCAGGTATGCATGTGCCAATATATCCATCTGTGAATGCACTTGTTTATAGCCTCTAATCTGCACCCCCCTCTGTGCATCTGTACTTCTGCTTTAGCGTCTTCACAAATAGAACGAGATGTGTCAATACTGTTGGGCACTTTGTGTTTTGGCTTCACTATGATAAGATTAATGAGCAAAGGAAAATTTAATTCAATGGTTCTGAGTGCCAAAGCTGCAATGCGATTATGAGGCTCACCGTAGTGGGAGACTGTGGCTTAATTTTGACCACTGGGGGCTCTTTGGGTGAACTTGAATATAAGTGCACAGACAGGTGTTCTTGCTTGTCCCTTTCGTCGTAATATCTCTGTTGGGGCCTAAAGTCTAACCTGCATTCCGGAGCTTAGTGACATGACAATATTAGTAAGTTACCACGGCAAACAAGATGAACAAGAAGGGAGGATCCAAATTTCTTTCTTTCTTTTCCTTCCTCTGTTTTTTGTCACCACCACATGAAGCGAGGGTAAACATAAAGTAAATTTTATATTTCTTTGCCCTAAAGTGTAGAAGTGATAAATCGAAGTGAAATAAAATTAGATGAATTAAGGAACTACTAGCTGTCTTTATGAGCTATACCCACAACCTCTGTATTGCAAAAATGAACAAACGTGATGCTCTGCGTATTGAGCTTTGGTGATAACTCCTGTGATGCCTGCATTTTTTTATTCTTTTATCGACGGGAACTGTACCTGATCCTGTAAGTGTTAGCTATTGCCATCCAAGGGATTGCATTTGGTTTGAGCACTGTACGATATCTCACTTTCATAGAAATCACAAGATGGTTTCATAATGTTAAGTGGTGAAATGCAACGCAGTGCAGCCTGTCAAGTCGCTGTGCTGCGCATGCGGTTCATACTGTGTTCTTTAGTTGACTGATAAATCGAGCAAGCGACAATTCCAAATGTTTTATTTATCATTGGTGATGAAAAAATGTAATCATGTAAAAAAATTTTGATACTAAAAAAAGCTGCATCACTCATCAGATGGCTTTTTTAAATTACCAAAATAAAAACCAACATAACCCTGTTGTGGGCTCTCATGGAATGAAATTAATTCAGACCTGCTGCAATTGTATAGTTGTCACAGAATACTGCCACCTCCATTCAATCAGTAAGTAAGGTTGAATTCTAATGGCTTTGTCTTTTTTTTTCCTTAGGTTTTAATATTTAGGAACAACTTGCTGAAGAAGATCGAAAATGTGCAGATGTTGGTAACGCTGAAGGAGCTAGAGTTTTACGACAACCAAATTACAAAGATTGAGAATCTTGATGGTCTGGTTAACCTTGAGTGAGTACAGCATTTCGGTCTTTCTATAAAAAGTGTGATGACTTCAATTGTAGTACAGTTAATGTAGTTAAATTCTTGGCACTAGCCTTTTCGGGGTGATCCGAGTACAGTTAATCTTTGATATGCAAATGAAGGCATGAATGCTTATTGGACATATGTATTAGAAATTTTGAGCAGTGGCTGGTCATCTTGTATTTCATTTGGTATGCTACCCTTATAACGAGTTGTGTAGTGTCTAGTTTAACAAATTTGTGTTTGAAATCTATTGGCATTTGGTGCTAGCTTACACAATTTTCTTTTCACTTATTATTGTGATGTGATGCTGCTCTAAAGAAATGAAGTACCTATATTTGTTTAAATGTTTACTGGACAGATACGACATTTCTGTTTTAACTAGTTTATGTTTCCTTATTGGGCTAAAAAAACTGTCTCGACCATCTACTATTTGGTATAAAAGTACCGGCAACAGCAAATTATCATAACAGGCAAAAATGTAGTGCACTAACGTTGATGTCTTATTTTTTATTCATCGCCAGTCCAATCTAGTTCATTATGGTTCCAAAGGGACTGAACTGTTCAATGCTGTCACCAAGGTGGAAAAAAAACTGAACACTGCACAAAGATTTATTTTCGTATTTCATTTTATTTTATTTCATGACTTTGCACGTATGTGACAAAGAATCCTGGACATCTCGTTCAACCGGTTAACGAAAATTGAAAACCTCGAGAGCCTCGTGAAGCTAAAAAAACTTTTCCTGGTGAACAACAGGATCACAAAAATTGAGAACCTCGACACACTTGTCAACCTTGAGTTGCTTGAGCTGGGTTCCAACCGAATAAAGGCGAGTATTATGCGCGATTGCTCTTTTTCTAGCTCCTAGGTCTTCTTAGTGTGTCGTTAAACAATTTAATGTTATTAGGCAATTTTAGGTGTACTAGAAAGTGATAGGTACTAGAAAACAGCCCTTGAGACGCGGACGAAAAAGTGGCCCTTTTTCTACCCACTTGTGATGTGGAGCACCGGGCACGAAATTCATTGAATGTCACTGGGCAGGAGATCCATAGGGCTAAAAAACAAATTAAGAACCATGGAATGTGCATAATCAACACTGTGCATAGTCAACACAATGTGCATAATCAACACAAAGAAGTAAATGTGACAGTTTTTAGTTTGTGCTTGTCCCGTGTACTCCTGTGCACTGTTTTTAAGCATCCGTGTTTGTGTATAAGCAGCGCACTGCGTATCGACGTGTGGCAGTTCTTAGCTCATGCGTTCTTGTGCTTGAGCGGCACACTGGGAGTTTCGAAATGCTTGTCGTTCTTCGTGTAGTATTCTATTTTTCTTTTGCTATTACATGAATGATTGATATGTGGTGTTTAACATCCTAAAACCATCATATGATTATGAGATGCCATAATGGAGGGCTCCGGAAATTTCGATCACTTGGTGTTTTTTAACGTGCACCCAACGGTGAGCACACGGGCCTACAAAATTTCCGCCGCCATCAACAATGCAGCCGCTGCAGCCAGTATCTGATCCCGCGACCTGCGGGTCAGCAGCCGAGTACTTTAGCCACTAGACCATCGTGGCAGGGCTTCTTGCTATTACATTCATTGCATTGTCCTTGGGGCAAAACTGAGACATCTTTTTCTTTTCTTACCTCTCATATTACTTTTTTTGAAGCAAACCAGGAATTCACATGAGAAGCCCTTTTGCTGCGTAGATTATTAGACATCTTTAGCTGACAGAATGACTAGAATGGAGACAGTTGCCACTAAATGTAAGTACAGGAAATGCAGTTATTTGAAATATAAGTTATCCACTAATCAGGTGCAATTCATTAGGGGTAGCAAGTGCCAATAGTTGTGGCTTTTTGCTTCATTTGTTCTTGCTCCAAGTCATTTCAATATTTTTTTATTTTTTCATTTCTGCAATATCTTGTTAGCCCAAATACAGGTTTATTGCTGGATGAAGTTTAAGCTGATAGCTGGCACGTAGGCCAGCGTTCAGTAGAGTGTTCTCACTGTCATGATGTCTCATTGGCAATCGCAGGTCATTGAGAACATGGACCGACTGGTAAATGTTAAAAACCTTTTCTTGGGAAAGAACAAGATCTCCAAGCTTCAAAACCTCGAACACCTCAAGCAACTGGAACTGCTTAGTATTCAAGTGAGCCCTTTTTATTTATTTTTTTTCCCTCGCAGAAATTGGCCGTTCGCGTACTGTTGCCTTATTCACAATCTTCACAGTGCTGCTTTTGAACAAGAAAAGTCAGGTCCTGTGCAAAAGTCTGCCCAATCAGTGTTATTACGCATAATAGCACTGCATATAACATTCATAAACAGGTGTGTGTGTGTTTGTCCCCTTGACTTTCACAATGATTTTCACCAACTCGGCAGGCGCAAAAAACTTTTTGTAGTTTTCAGTGAAGATATGTTTGACTCGAACGGAAAAAGGGCTACAGAAACTGAAAATGCGATTAAAAGAAAATTATTTTTTTATGCTCCATTCAGAATGAATTTGTACATGACTTGTGATTCTCTCCGGTTATAACAGACCCATTCATTGTTTCCATAAAAGTCTGTTGTAGCAGTGCTTAGATTTTACGTACTTCTTTAACAACTTTTTAAAATCCTCTTCACTATGGAGGTCTGTTGTAATGTGGTTATACTGTATCGTAAAATGCAAATCTAGCGTCCCCACCCGAGCAAGCGCTCTCCCCCTCCTTCTCTACGGTAACCTCTGTTTCTGAGATGAGCGTCACTTGTGTGTCACTCATATCCAAGGCTTGACAGCTATTTCAGCAGTAATGGGGACTGAATCATTTACCGGGTGTATTGTATCTAGTGCGCTACATGGTTCGCGAGATGGTGTGCTGCACACCTGACTCTCCAGTGATGGCGATATACCTTTAGAAGAACGTTATTCTGTGCAGAGAAAGTGTGAGGAGTAGACTTTTTCGTGCGACGTTGAGGAGTCGTTTGGGGAGTTTGACAGAGGCGGATGGAAATAAAAACAGTAAATAAGAATTTATTTTTACTAGTTCTCCCACCGCCACCTTGAATTTCGGTCCGGAACAGAGCAAGTGCCCTCTTCCCAAATTGGGTCAGATTATCCTTCAGCAAAGGGGAGTAGGGGGGGGGGGGGGGGCTTTCTCGGAATTTCATGGTACTTTAACAAACTACTGTTAGTATCTCCTTTTCAAGCCATTCTAGACTTACTGGTATGATAATGGCCCCATGTGTTTGTTACAGGCTTGTATTGACGAGGAAATGTCAAGATATTTTTTTGTTTACCTTAAAGTTCAACTATATTTACCTTAAAGTTCAACTATAGCCTTCTCTGTACTGATCTCTCTGCATTGCACAAATTTCTTTCTGGGCTGATCGCGTGAATGATTGTTGCTCTTTTTCTGCCAGAGTAACCGAATAGTGAAACTTGAAGGGCTGAGTGAGAACAGGAATCTCTGCCACTTGTTCATGTCTCACAACGGCATTGAGCAAATTGAAAACCTTGAAAACAATGTGAGTATCCGTCTTATTTTCCATGCAAACCCTCTGGTTTGTACCCTATCTGCTTCTGAGTAGATTGTAACTTCAAAAAAACATGGAGTTCCATTCATTCAATATGTGCATATATATATATATTATCGATTCCCACAATTGTGGCCCATGTGTTGACGTTGAGGGCAATGTATTATGTTGTAGGTGCCAAGGTGAAGGGCTAGTCAGGAGGGTGGGTGGCTTTGCACGTGTCATCATTAAAAGGAACGTAAAACGTTTTTTTTTGTCAGCGTTTAGGCTAGAGCATCATCAAACCATTCACACTAGAGATTTAGTGGCACGCCGTGTACCAAGAACGCTACGGATAATTACGACATGCCCTTCTTCTCACATCTACCTGGCCTCCTCAACTTAATAGGCATGCTAGCATTGCTGGCCATCTCATGAAGGCATTCAACCATTTGAACTCTAGACCTCAGAAATCGCATGCCGACAGGTTACGCGCAGTCTCGGAGGCCACCCCATTGCGCGCCCGGCAGCACGCACGCTGTCTGTCAACAGAGATGAAGAGTCGCGGAGTAGTTATATCTGCTCCGACAGGTGCCACCCCCTATCAGCCGATCTTACTTCCGCGCATTTTATAGCCCATGACAGCCAATCAGGTCGGCAGCCACGGTGAAATAGCTGCTGACGTGCTCTGACCTCGTCAAGTGGCCATAGCATGTTGCTATGTCAATGGGTGGTTGAAAGCGCGCTTGGCCGAGTCGCAAAGATCTGCAGCGATCCACAGCTTTTTAAGTATTATAATAAATTACACAGTTTAAGCAAAAGAGCTCAAGTCGGTCTCAACCCTTGGGACTTGGTCTATCGGCCCAATGTGTTTGTACAATAACGCCAAAACTGTTTCAGGGTTCCTTTCCACTTGCTTTAATCATTGAAGGTTGTATCATTTGTTTTGGTGGTTACATGATGCAGAATAAAACAGTACAAGCTTTGGTGCGACTGTCTAATGCTTTGCTACTACTGTATTTGCATTTCATTTTATGGCCAAGTTTTTTTTTTTTCATAATCAGCCTAGGCCACTTTGTATAATTCAACATTCTCTATTCACGGCACACGAGTAAAACAGCTGGGCTGCTTTTTATACATCAGTATCAGTTAGGGTAAACTCTGCATTGGTTAACTGCGCACTCCAATACCTCCAGATTTTGCATACAAGCTAACCATTTTATTAATCTCGGCTGAAGTTGTGGCATTACAGTGTATGTAGTAGCATCATCTGGTCAGTCAAGCAGGTGCAACCTTATTGCTGGGCAATAACATGTCGCTTTTCTCCAAAAGTTTCGATCGTTTTTTGGCTGAATTTTTAGTCACCTTGGAGTTTATGTTGATGAAATTCAGTTGCACAATGGAAGCTTCTTTCTTTAGGCATGATTGCCAGGTCGAAAAGACAAAAAAAAATATAGCCAAGAAATTGGAAAGACTGGCCGAAAAGTAGCCACGCTTGTGTGAAGATGGCTGTGGCATTTTTATTTAAACGACGAAATGCAAGGGTGTTCTTGTGGAAATTCTAATGAGTGCACCAAGAACTCTTCAATATCCTAATTCTGAGTTTAAAGCAGGTGTTGTTCACATTCGGCAATAATTTAATGAACGATGACAAAGTTTCTTGCACTGTTGTAGAAATGACGCTCTCTTCACGTGTCTTTCTTGTGGAGAAGGTTACAGTAAAAATGAGCACTGCTCAAAGTGTTAAAAGTATAGTTATTGCGGTTGCAGCTCAAATAGTAGTCACTTTTGCAATCATTCCTGGTGTGACGACCAACAAATTGACTGATTGGGCTAGTTGGTTTAGCATACCTAAGGTTTAGCAACCCAAAAAAAGTACAGTACAAAAAGAGAAACGGAAAGCAGTGTATGGTTATGCACAGAACGCAGTTTGTCGACTGTGCGCTAGGTGTGGTGTGCAGGACCCCATTGTCATGTGGTGCATGCTACGTGGGCCAGACGGGCAGGTGCCTAAACGAACGCTTATGGAGGAAGACGCCAATAATGTTCGCAATGGCAAAGATGGCTTCCTGGCGTAACACGTGAGCACGTGCTGGTGCACCTTGCTGTTCGAAAAGACAACAGTTCCCGGCAAGTTTAAAGAACACTAGCGTATAATCTATGAGGCTGCTCTGATGGCGCTTGAAAGGAGCGCCTGCGTAAGCAAGCCATCAGCCTAGCTATGTTTTTTTAGGTGCGAGGGTCAGCGTAGCAGGCTCAGTGATTGTTCGTGATATTTCGTATCTTTACATCTGTCATTTTTCTCTGTTTTTTCTGTTCACTCGGGTATAATAAAAGCCCTCTTGTCAATAAAATTTTACTTGGAAGTCAGCGCTTGTCCCGTCTTTTTCCTGTCCCGGGTGTATTTTTTCACGCTGTCAAACCTTAAGTAATGACCAAGTCCCAGAAGTTTATGTTGCCTGAGTCACAGTCTGCATGTAATTCTAAGAAATACGACAGGTATTTTGTCAGATATTCAATTTCTTATGTTAATGAGTGCAGAGCATCCTGGATGCAGAGTGGTTTGAGTTTTTTTTTTTTATTTACAATTACACTATAACTTGTTAACTATAATATTATTTCATGTAGTTCCACAATTGCAAAGAAGAAAAGTATTCTGAATTAAATTTAATTTTTTCAAAGAGTAAACATGGTTCTCCGTAAATGGAGAGTTTAAATACAAATGTAGCAAAAAGACGGCCATTATATCTGTCTCTGCCGATGCTTAAATGAGGTCTAACCAAGGAACTCAAGCTCGTTATTGACAAACCAAGTCTTGGCCACAAAACATCGGTGAATTTTTGTGAGATGCGGCGACCAAGCAGGGACAGGTTTCTGTCCGGGCAGACATCATAGATGGTCCAGTGTTAGAAGGCTCTTCTTGAGACATTGCCGAGTACTGTTGGTGCAAATGACAAGCTGAACCAAGCTCCAGGGGCGTATCAGAGTAGAAGGCTTGAAGGAACTGGCAGAGCCAGAGGACTAAGGGACCGCACAGCACAATCCACCACTCCTGAGATGTTTGAGCCGCAAGACTCTTCTCTGTTTGCACTTGAGCCAGAGCCCTGCTGCTCAGACCAAAGTAATGATGATGGGTATTTACAGATGGAAAGATGAAGTGTATGAACAATGCTCACAATATGTATAATAAAATGTGTGAAAGCAAGTCGTGTGCCCCTCTCCTACGGGTATATTAAAACTGTCTGCCTATGATCGCGCGTGTGCTGGCGAATGTGCTGTGTTTATCTCTCTTCCCTCTCGGCTCTCTATCTTTCATCTCCCCCTTCCCCCTCCCATGCGCAGGGTAGCAAACCGGCTGCCTATAGGCTGGTTAATCTCCCTGCCGTTCTTTTCGTTATATTTTCCTTCCTTCCTTCCTCTGCCTATGATGGGAGGCCAGCGCTGGGTAGGTGGCGTGCCAAAAAAAAAGGGCGCCTGGTGAGATTTCACGACTTAATTCAGCCGCTCGCGCAAGGTTGCTTGCTTTTTTAAATAGGTAATGTATTTTTTGGTAGATGGTTTAAGAGCATTGTGTAAAGCATAGCCAGTCAGCAATTCATTCAGTAGAGGCTAATTCCTGTAGACTACTTATGGTTTTTATTCCTAATTTTGGTTTTCCTCTCATGCCTGCAGGTGAAACTAGAAACCTTAGACCTCGCGGCCAACAAGATCAAGCACCTGACCAACATTAAACAGCTTGTCAACTTAGAAGAATTTTGGGTATGAAACTGCACTCATTCCTAATATTGTAAATTGTGGTACATAGTTTTACTTTTTACTAGTGGTAATTTTTCACAGACTTATTAGTGATATTCATCTTGATTTCACGGGACCAGAAAAAAATGTCTTAAGTCATTACCAAATTTTTGAGAGCATCAAGAAAACAATAAGCAAATGTTTGTTATATCAGTACATCCTATTTTTCTGCATGAATATGTAAATCTTGGTTTTTATACTGTGTAAGAGCAGTGTAGAAGGCTTAATTTTCATTTTGTGATTTCCTTAACAATTAATTTGCTTCGATGTTCTTGTTACTTTGTAATCCCATTTTTGTAAAATCCCTAAAAGGGATTGCATTATTTATAAATAAACAAAAAAATAATTAAGTAATTTAATAAGTATTATTCATTCCTTCCTTTTCTCGTACTGCCACCGTGGTCACGTACCACATCATTATTGTAAAGTGTGTGCTGCTGCACATATGGAAAAATAATTATTTTATCGGCAACAGAATGTTTATCCTGTTCGATATAGCAGTTAAGCTTCTTGCCTGCATTCAGACCCAGACTCAAATGCTCGTCGCTTTCAACAGCTTCTGCCACGTGTTTTGTGAAATCGAGTGAGTATTGGTTGGAAGAGGTTAGCATTATCAGATTTTCTGAGTTAATGAGCTTTTGCTGCATTTTTTATCTATTCTGTAGGCTGGTTTGTTTGTAGCTAAACATTGCACAAGTTGTTCAAAATTGCATGTGGTTTTTTTATACCAACTCTGTTAGAGAGCATGGTGTAAATGTTCGCATAGTGTCGACACGCAATGATGAAAGGTACATTAGGCGACGAAAGTTCTACTAGCAGAGCTTTCAAAGATGAGCTTGAATGTAGTAGCAATAGTTAATAGCATAGCGAAGTGAATATGTGTCGCAGTAATTTAGGCAAGCCCCAGTACTCACCTCCACCCCACTATAAATGAGCCACTTGTGCATAAGTTGCCTATTGGGTATGTGCCCAGCATAGCATAGCCTAGCATAGCTCCTAGCATAGCATAGCCATGTGTAGTATAGAAAAGCAAGGGGGTGAGAAAGGGAATTGTGGATGAGTAGTTGGATGGGATCATAAGGAGGAGGGAAAGTGGGAGGTGAGAGGGTAAAATATACCTGCACTCTAAAAAAAATCGAGTATTTGGTGAATGTTTCTACTACACAACAATAATCGTCATCTACATCGAGTACTTTCTTCGCGCTATCACCACGGTTCCGGTAGCTCGCGGTCACGAACGACGCGCGCATTATCAGTGTGACATGGCATTCTTGACAGGAATTTGCCTAGTACCGGGTTTTCAAGAAAGGAAGTGCGAAGCAAGTTAGATGACGATTATTGTTGTATAGCAGAACTACTCCCCGAATACTCCATTTTTTTCTTAGAGTGTATGTATAGCATGGTATAGCAAGGGGTGGGGAAAGGAAGTGGAAGTGATGAGGGAAAACACTAGAGTGTGTTAAAGCATAGCATAGTCGTGTATTGTATAGCTAACGATGGAAGGAGAAGCGAGGGTGAAGATGGACAAGGCATAGTAGTATAGTGGAGGCAAGTTGAGGAGGGAGGCAAGTTGGAAGGTTGGAGACATGCAGGTGTTCAAGCGGAGAGAAAGGGAACTGAGAGGAGATGAGTTGGGCAATGGGAGAAGGCGGTGTGCAGCCATGCCAAGTGCACGTGGTGTGACATTAGTGAGGACGTCATCGACCTTCTGCGATGTTGAGTAGCATCTGCTCTTCACTGCACATTGGTCTTAACGACTTCAATTAAATCCACGATTAATCTTATAGTTATTAGATGACATTCACTGACTTAGGCCCTGTTTATGTTTGATAGTTATGTAAAAAGCAGTCAGGCTGAGTTGTGTTTTCATGAGCGGGCTTTCTTTTGATGTGCAAATTAATCACCATATATGTGGCGCGTTTTCATGTTAAGACTTCTGTTTTTTTTTTTTTTCTGTGCAGTTTAACAACAACTTGATAGAAAACTTCGAAGAAGTGGAAGTGCTTCGGAATTTCCCCAAGCTGGCGACAGTCTACTTACACAGCAACCCCATCGAGAAGGACCCTATGTACAGGCGCAAGATCATGATGATATCTTCAAGTGTGACGCAGATCGATGCCACAATGTGCCGCAAGTAGCCAGCAACGCTCTGGTCTACAAAACTTATCACAGCCGCAGCCAATGTGGCTCAGGGTTCTTTCATGCGCCAGAGGCTTGCTAAAACCTAGTTTCGTTGGCTCTTGAAATAACAGGTGCCACAGTCATCAGCCAAAGAACCGAGAAGCAGAGTTTTGAGCATGTTGGAAAGTTTAGACGGCAAAGACCTCTTTGTTGTTTCGTTTGTGTGCTGAATAAATTTTGGTTGGAAGTGTCGTTGGTCTTATGAAAAGTAGGCCGGCATTTCTTGTCCATTTTGTACTCACTGAGGCCAAGTGCTCTGCCTGTAGGTTGTGAATCTCTAAATTAGAACCCTAAGGCAGACCACCAAAAGTGTCAGTCAGCAATGTCAACAAGGTAAGCTGACAGCAATGCATTGTTAACAATACATTCAGTTACTGATCATACCTCTTTCCTGGCTCCATTTTTGTACAAGAAGCAGCTGCAGGCAAGCAGGCTTGCGATGTAAGTGCTCGTTTGTAATATACTTCTGCTTGCAGTTTTGAGTAAAGAACCAAATGTTTTAGTAAGTCTTATAGGAAATATGTTTATGTGAACCCATCACGCAGCATGGAATCATGTGCTTATTTTGTACTGCAAAGATACCTCTTGTTGTATTGAGCTAACAGGACATTATGATTTTTAACGATTCATTGAGGTAACTAACCAAGACATGTAATTTAAGACACTCTAGTTTACTGTGTTACAGTGCACTCTTTATAGATCTGCATGAAAATTTGTTCTAGAGAGTTAGGAGGTTTGAATATGTTGACATGCATAAGTCTGCTGTACTTATAACTTTGCTGTGCATAAACCTTTTCTCTCCTATATGTGTATTTAATGTATTATAATTCATGTAATACAAGCTGAGTACTTTTGCAAAAATAAAAATTTTTAATGCACTTTCTTCAATTCTCATTATTATGTATCTATTCATGGACTCAATATATTTAGCAGTAATTATGTGGCCAAACCATGAATAAGGATGCAGTGGATCACATTCTCAAATGATGAATGGTAATCTGCCGCTAACCCACCCTCAAGAGGAAGTATATAACAGCTGCATCTTGCCTGTACTTATCCACGGGGCAGAAACCTGGAGGCTTAAAAAGAGGGTTCAGCTTAAATTGAGGGCAACGAAGCGAGCAATGGAAAGGATAATGATAGGTGTAACTTTAAAGGGGGCCCTGCAACACTTTTTGAGCATCGGTCAGAAAACGCTGCTGATCGGTAGTAGAGGCTCCCGACAACACGCAAGCCAAATATAGCACAGCATGCGGCCTGGAATTCACAATAAATTACCGAAGTCAGCTAAAAATTGTTCTCTCAACAAATGGCGGAATATGCGCCAAAATCACACGTGAAGTACCAGTCTATCAGCCATTGGTTAATTTGAACATGATGCGCTGGCTCGTTACAGAGATCGCCGCGGGAGGCCGCGGCTTGTCCCCGTGTGCGTGCGCGATCACACCGAAAAAAGCGGCGCATTCCAAGAAAAAAAAAAAAACTGCTCAAGCCCACGAGGCACGCGTGACGTTCTTCTGTGGCCCTGCCGTCCCTCTCTGCTTAGCTTCCAGCGCTTTCGTCGGGACGAGAGAAGAGAGAATGCTATTGCAGCATGCGACAAACCTTTGTAACTCCACTCGCGCTGGACAGATTCTTAAAACTTTTGTGGCGTTTAATTTGTGAGGCAATAAGCTTTTCCAGTGAATTCATTCCGTGGTTACTTGAAAAAAATTGTTTCAGGGCCCCTTTAAGAGACAAGAAGAGAGCAGAGTGGGCCGGAGAACAAACCGGGTTTAAGGATATCACAGTTGAAATCGGGAAAAGAAATGGACATGGCCGGGCTAGCACGTAGGGAGGATAACCGCTAATCACTAAGGGTAACTGACTGGATTCCCAGAGAAGGCAAACGCACGAAGGGGAGACGAAGTTATGTGGGCCGACGAGATTAAGAAGTTCGCAGGTATAATGCGGCAGCAGAAAGCACAAGACCGGGTTGATTGGCGGATCATGGGAGAGGTCTTTGCCCTGCAGTGGGCGTAGTCAGGCTGATGATGATGATGATGATTTGGACACTCCACGCGCCTTTTTGCCGTCGTTGTCGCCGTGATGTACTGTAAATAGTCGAAGACGGTAACATAGCCCCGCACGCTGTATGTCCTATGGGCGAATGAAAACGTGCGTGGGCGTTCTACACTCGCTACCTATGCAGAGATAAAACACGCCGACTATCTCCATGGCGCGAAAAGACCATAGACGGGTTCAAGGGAGAAAGCTATGTAGCACTGGTGTTTCACCGGAACAGCAGACCGCTTGTGCCTCTGTACGTGTGGGGTGCTTGCATTTAAAGCTTTGCGTTGATGTCATAGACTAAACAAAGGTCGCCTCGTTTGTGGCAGCGGCTGCGTTTCGTGACGCGCCGTTTTGTCGAGTTACGCCAGGCTGCATAGTAAAGGGATGGGATGCTAGTCTTATTCGACACGAGCTCATTGCATGCAGCACTAGATATTATCTCTCGAGCTGTCTTCTGAACAACGAACATCCCACCCCCCTTCCCCGGCTACGCCAGTGTCACCTGCGGTGGCGTACGTACCTGTCGAGTCGAGAAGACATGGTGTCAGTAGCGTAGCTAGAAATTGTTATCGCGTACGTGTACTAGTTGGCTTATATTGGTAAAAGCCGCGCAAAATTAAAGCGTCTGTCCTCTGCGTTCTGCTTCTCGTGTTGCCGTCTTTGTCCGCTGATTTTACCATAATGAAAGAAACATTGTTTTCGGGGAAAAGGGGGAAGGTGGTTGAACCCCTAATTAAGTGACCTCTACATTGCAGCACTGGCGTCAGTCTGTCTGTGAGCAAACGCAACATACGCACGCAACGTTATACAGCTATAGTTACATTCCAGCAATACGATAGCAATTTACGATAGTCACTTCCTTGCTACGTATTATATCCAATCTACTGGATCTTCGCTCGCCGTGCTGGGAAGGTCCAGGACGTCTTGGGCTTGCAGCATAGCCATAGATGGCGTAGCCTGCGAACATCATAACCATCATCATTGATCGAGCACTGTCAGCACGCGCTCGCGCACCGCAGCTCACCTTCGTGACGTGTCGCTGTCTCGTGACCGTCACACGTTCGGATCATCGTGCCAAGTTATGCAGGAGGAGCAGCAACAGCAGGTTCATGAGCTCGAAGATAGCCGTAGGCCCCAAGATGAACAACAGCAGCCGATCGAAGAACTTCGACTGCCCTCCCCGGACAATTCTCAACAGGCTTTGCAACCCGAAAGGCGGCAGCCGTCGGCGTTTCGCGAGCGCAGGGACCGCATGGTGGACTCGTTGCTGAACGCATCACGCAGGGCGTCCGCCCAGGTGGCCAGCTGCGTCAACACGGCACGCAGTGAGCGTTGTTTTTATTTACGTTATTCGGGCGTTTTGTCCGCTGCCTTGCTGACGAGAAATGATATGTGGTACTTATTCATTTGCATATATGCATGTATATAAGGCGCGCGGAGGGTTCACCTTGAAGGGGAGAGGCGCCCAAGGTTCGTTGCAGCGCCCCTTACGTTCTTCGCAAAGACCTTTATTATGTCAATGTGTAGGGCTGACTTTGCGACCCCCCTTTTAATGTGGTAAATTGGGGCGGGGGCGCCCCCGTGCGTGCGCCTCTGCTTATGACTACTCGAAAAAGCCATCTTCTTTTTCATCTCAACCCGGCTGCCGTTGCGCCCTAATGGTGACTGTGTTCGACTGCTCTGACCCGAAGGTCGCGGGAGCGTATCACGGCTGCGGCGGTCGCATTTTTGATGGAGGTGAATTAAATTTAGGAGAGGCGACGTGCTTTCCACGACGGACTCCCATCGGTCCCCGGCTTAGCGGGGGCAAAGATGGGTAGTAAATAAGTCAAAATGCAAAATCAGTGGTCATCATTCGCCATTGTCAGAAGGCTGCGTAACCGAGCTTTACACTTTAAGAGTGACGGGACGGGTACGATTGAGTAGAGGTATAGGGCAAGGGGTCAGCAACGTGTGGCCCGCGTGGCAGTTTTATGCGGCCCCTGGCACGGCGCCAAGGTCTCCTCCCTATATTCCTTGCCACTTCTTGACGTGGCAGCTTTTACTGAAAATAGGATTTTCACTTGTGACTATATGTTTCATTGCAAGTTTGTGACATCCGGGCTGAAAGGGAACATAACTTTTAATTCAGTTTTACCAGTCCATTCGCCAATTTTTTACGTTTCACTTTCAAATGCACCCCTCCCCCCTAATTTTCCGCGTGGTCCGCGGCTTTGTCGGCTTCATGAAACTTGGCCCTCTGCCTGAAAAGTTTGCCGACCTCTGCTTCCGATGGTTACAGGGGTTGGGGTGGGGGGGTACGCCACCCGCCATCATCGTGCACCAGCCTACAGTGTTAACTTAGTCCCCAAAGAGTAGCCGTCATTTTACGTCACGTGTATGCCATGCGCTTGTAAGGGTGCGCGTGTACTATACACCTTTTCACAGGATGGAAAGAAACGCCGCTATGTTGAGCTGCGCTCGGGAAGACAAAGGCGGCCGTCACAGCTTCGGCTTTGTATTTTCGGAGGCTCATGCCGATATGCGCTATCCCAGAAAGGACTATGGCGGAGCCCTGAAAGCCGGTACAGATAAAATCACACTTGTCTAGAGCAGCGGAGCTCGTGGCTGGCGACACTGTTGTTGGCTGCGGCTTTTAACTCACGTTATGTACAAGCTGCCGTTCATGCTTAAATTACGACACCAGGGCCTAGGACGCAGTAGGATCATATTTGGTATCATTACGGCATTGGTATACTTACATATTTCTGCAGAAAACGGCAGCTGAAGCAGCCGGCTGCGTGCTCTAGACAAATGTGCTTGCATCTGTACACGAGTTAAAATATACACTTTTACACTTGTAAGAGACAATCCTGTATTAGAGAAAACGAAGGAAGGCGTACGCGCCCGTCTTGGAGGCGATAAGCTGTAGAACTCAAAGCGACGGGAGGTGTCACCACCGTGTCGTCTTAGCAAAGTGTTAGAAATTAGAAACACTTGCCTTTTTGAGCATCGCGTTGCATTGTCAGTGCGGCGTGATAAACGCTATGGTCCTTAGAGTTACTTATGTACGTCTTCTCTAATATAAAAACACGCGTACAAAATATTGACTTTTTATGGTGCCTCAGATATGCGCAATGATCGCTTTTTAGTTCACAATCGCACAAATATATGAACGCTGAAAATTGAGCAATATTGGTGGGCGCTGCGGATGAGTTGGCCGTTTAGGGTATCGTGTGGGGCCGTTTGAAGTATTGTTACAGTGGGCAAGCAGACAGACAGAAAGACAGACGGGCTAAAATGTTTTGCGTCGAAACACGTACCCGAAGAAATACTATCGTCTTTCTGCATATCTAGGAAAGAAGAGACGGCTTTCTGATGCAGTTTTCCGAGGACGTTATATATAGTAGAGTGGAAACACCCTTCCCTACATTTCCGGTTTCAGGCTTGGCACAACTAGAGCATCGTCAAAGAAGTCCATCATCCAAAATTGCCCATTACAAGCGATTTTACTGCTGGAAACACTGGCACACACTGCATGTTTCACCCCTCCCAACTTTAGTGCAGCTGAAACACCTATGCTTCGCCCCTTGGCAGTTTTATGAGGGGGGCATTTTTACCACACAAGTATATATAACTGTGATTAAACGTGCAGTTATCATTGCAGTACCGGTACTCAGTGTGCCCGCTATCAGCGTGACACAGCGTTTTTCACTGAAAAGGGACGAGAGCTAGGTGTCCAGGAAAGGAATCGTGATCAAGCCAGATAAAAATTCTGGTTGCGGGGCAGAAATACTCCCCCAAAACTCAATTTTGTCTTGGATTATGGTACAACCAGCTTGGGTGTCCCTTCCGCTTTACAAAAGGGTGCATCTGGAGCGTCTGTCTTACGATGATCATCCCCTGCTTCAGAAACTATGGCGCAATAACGAGCACGAGACAAAAAACCGACAGGCCAGAGCTTGTCCTATAGCTCGCCGTGGTTTCTGAAGCACAGTGAACTACCAACTCGTGCGAACGTCCTCCTTTTTAAAATGCATCGTCATTTGGTTTCCTTGCGTTCGTTTCTTAAGAAATATGTCACTCTTACGGGTTCAAATGCTTGCTTTTTCTAAAGAGTTTGGGACAAAAATATACACGAAATAAATTTGTCATGAAGGTCACTACGAATCGCACTGTGCAAGTATCACACGTGCAGACAAGCAAGCATGCGAAGTCGTGATGACCATAATAATAAACTCTGCAACGCGCAACACACGCGGCGCGCAGAGCGGCTGTTCTGCCGGAACCAGCCTTCGCTGTGTCGCATCAACGAGAGCGCCGTGTACGGGACGTGCGTCGGTGGCGCCGCCCTGGTGGTTCTCGTGGCGCTGGTGCTCATCGCCCATGCTGGTCTGCGCGGCGCGTCGAGCCTCGTATCTGCAGCCAACGGCGTTGGCGAGGAACCACATGGCGTCGAACATGTGCCCTCCGTACAGGTATGTGATAACCTCGCAGTGATGTACACGCGCCATGGGTCCTAGCACTGTGAAAGAGGTTATACTCAAGCATTAGTATAAAGATTTAGTATATCCTCCTTGAGCGCTGTGGCACATCACCACTGAAAGAAATACGTTGCCAAAGTTCCAGTCCAGTCACACATGAAGTGCTGCTGATCTGCTGGCGGGAATGTAGTGAGCTAATTTAATGGCGACATTTAATAGCAATTATTTCAGCCTGTTTCGCAATGTGAAAGCTACCAAACATTCGAAGTGGTGTGCGCACGCTTGAGTGATTGGTTTTAGCGCGATCACGGGCTGTCGTAAATCCGCCACTGTATCTACGCGCTTGATTTCAAGCATCATCATCGTCTCTGACCTGCGTGACGCCTACTACTACCACCCGACATCTACGGCAGCGCTGCGTACTCTAACACAGCGCCATTGACAAATTAAAGCAGAAACCATGTAACCGTAATCTTCAAAGTCAATGCCTGTACACGCATTGCTATTTAACAAAGACAATTATACGACAAGTGACTTGCTGGAATCCAGACAACTAAGACAATACAATGGCTAGTATCATGTTTATTTTGTTGTTACGATAACTTTTTTCATGCCAGTACATGCAAACGGCCAGAAGGAACACACACACACACACACACACACACACACACACACACACACACACACACACACACACACACACACACACACACACACACACGCACGCACGCACGCGCGCACTTTTTTATGACTCCATCACCGTAAAATTCCGATGTTGGATATACCCCTGGTGCTGTATGTACGTGAGTATTGTTGCTTCATGGAGTTTCTAGTGTGCTTATGCCTGCGTGGTGGTTGCATCGATGCACGTTATCGTGTGGGCGCCACTCCGCAGGAGCAGCCGTGCTCCACGCCGTTGTGCAACCAGGTGTCGCGCACGCTGCTTCTCTCGCTGAGTCACGAGACGTCGCCCTGCGCCAACTTCTACGAGTACGTCTGCGAGGGCTGGAAGAGAAGGCACCCGCTACGAGACGACAAGTACCAAGTACGTTTCCATACCGAGCGCGAATTAACAGGAATAGACGTACGAGTTGTTCAACGACGGTTAATCGAGGTATATTGGCTAGCTGTATAGACTTCTCAAGACCCGTCTTCGCGATGGCAGCATAGCCCTTCTCTAAGTTGAAAGGGAATTAAGTGAGAGAAAGGCAGGGAGGTCCACCACAAGCATGTACGTACGCGTATAGCTGTTTAGGCTTATCTGCGGCACAAGTCTTCATTGAAGATTGACACAGACGCTGCGACGTTTGTCGGTCGTTCATTTTTTTCCCATTGTCCCCTCTCCCCTCTTTCGTTCTACCATTGGGAACCTTATTGCAGTATGTGCAGCAACCGTGTTGTTCGAAAAATCATGCCTAACGTGGTGAAGTGCATTTTGTTTCGGTTATAGCTATGTTAAATTATTCAATCAAGTGTCTGACGCGCTTTCGACTCCTATCTAACTAACCTGAGATTATCAGACCAGTCATTCTTGCGCCCATTGTGTGCCTCAAGGATGAACGTGCGTAGTGCATACCACTTGCAACATTTATGGTTATGTATCATAGAGACCAACTGCTGTTTTGACATTGGTCCACTGTATGTGTATGCATGTGCGAAATTGTGATCAATTCGTCAACTGCTGATGTGTTCCAAGTTGGCGCAAATGTATCTGATTGCGCGATTTCTCGCCAAAGTGGTCTTCGCTGCAAGCATACCAACTAAGTGAAGAAGCGACACATACAGGACACTCGAACTTGTTTTATCACTCAGCAGCGTAATATTGTTTTATTGGTTCAATGATTATTAAGTATCGCGCGTTTGACAGCGTACATGCAGAAAAAGTCAGATACATTTGTATGCTTCAGTACACTAATTTGTTGGCTGTGTTTTTAACGTATTATTGTAATTGTAAATCAGTGATTATTCGAAAAAGCGGAAATTGGACCTTCCTGGCCTTAAACTATTAACGGAAAATTAACGACGGTATAGTGTTTCTAAAGAAATGTGTCTGAACGGTTTATTTTTCTCTTTGGGGGCGTCATTTATAATCGTATGCGCACATATACAGAATAAATGCTGCTCAAAGTGCGTTCCATCAATAATCAAGCTTTTTCATGGTGCAAATGGCAAGCGAAAAATGACTCGCACAAAGCGCTAAGTGTGTATTTTGTTCGCTTGAGTCTTTATGCCATTTGCGCTATAAGACAAACTTATTATTAGGTAGGCCGATGATATTAAAGAGTTGGCAGGTATAACGTGGACAGAAATCACAAGAGCGGGTATATTGGCGGTTATGGGAGAGTCCCTTGCCCTGCAGTAGGCGTAGTCAGGCTGATGATGATTATGCTGCACCAACACGACAACACAAGTTGATTATGCCCCACCAATGAGCCCAAACTTTCACCCTGACCCATCTATTACAAGTGCACTTTACGCAAACGAACATGCCCATTGCCCGGAAATTCTGACCAATGGCCAGCACATAAAAACATGTGGACAGCTCACACTATAGAGCCGTGAGGTTGTCACGGCGAAGCAGCGAGTCTCCCAGCTAGTCGCGAATTCGCTCAATATTAATTTCTAATTAGGTTTCGTGATCTTAATTACATTTAATTAGCACGAGCAGGTCTCGTGAATCTCATTAGATGCATCTCGGTTAGGCTTGGTTCGATACACACAACTTAGTATTGGGTGTTGGTTTTAGTTTGCACGAATAAAACTTAGATTTGATTAGTCCTAATTAGCATCGACTATTCAGTGATAATAAGTATATATTCAGCTTGGCCTCACTACACTCACTGGAAGCTCAATGTATTTCCCATTTATATGGCTTGTAATTGTTCCTTATGATAGTTTTTTGTTGACGTGAACCAGCTGTAAAAAAAGTTGAGAAGCTCCGCCTTCGTAGTTTTCCCTTCAGTGCCAAGAAAAGTTGTCGCCGAGTATAAACACGTGACTTTTTGAGAGTAAGGTTTCGCTGTTTCGCCAAGTCTGGCTGCGTTAATTAGTGCTCTGTCGCATTCTCGCTCCACGTGTAAAGGTGCGTGCTGACCGCAGGTGAGCGTTCTGACCGAGGCCGAGCGCGAGGTGCGCAAGCGGCTGATGGTGGCGCTCGAGACGTCGGCCATCCCTCGGCGCAACCAGTCGCAGATCGACAAGATGGTGGCGCTCTACCGCTCCTGCGTCGGGTCGCTGTCGCGAGGGGGACAGAGCCTGCGTGACCTGCGCGCCTTTTTCCAACTGCACAACCACCGCTGGCCTGAGCCGCACGCGCCCGACAGGCCCGAGTTCTTCGACCACTTGCTGGAGCTGGACATACGCTGGAACCTGGGCATCGCGTTTCGCTACCGCTTCGCACCACCGCCTGCCGACGACCGCACCGGACGACGCACCATCGTGTTGCAGCCCGTTGTGCCGGATGGGTGAGCGAGATTCCCCGCATTCGTTGGAAAGTTTTCTTCAGTTTGCCCAAAGGGTGTGCATGAGCAGGGTGGGAGGGGGGGGGGGGCTGCTCGAGAAGGGGGGTCGCGAAGTCAGTCCCACATAATAGGGGGGGGGGGTGATGCGAGAAAGTTCTTCACCCCCCTCCCCTCAAAAGTTTTCTGCGCCTAACATGATTTAGCACAGCCTCTGTGATCGGCAAGAGGTAATAATAATAATAATATATGGGGTTTGACGTTCCAAACCCACGTTTTGATTATGAAGACGCCATTGTGGAGGGCTCCGGAAGTTCGCACCACCATGGGTTCTTTAACGTGCACCTAAATCTAAGCACACGATCCTCAAACATTTTCGCCGCCATCAAAAATGCAGCCGCCGCTGCCGGGATTTGATCCCGCGACCTTCGGGTTCACAGTCTCGAGCTCCATAACCACTGGACCACCGCGGTGGGGTGGAGGGAATGCTTTCGGCACACTGCATCGAGGATTGGCCCGTTTTTGAGCAGGAGATAATGGAAAATGTCTTAGGACCTCCGTCATGGTGACGTCGCACGTTCTCGCGATCTTACTTCATGATGACGTCATATAGTGATGTCGCCGTATGATGACGATTTCTGCATAACTGGAGCTGACGGGATGGTTACTTTTAACGTTTGATGAGGCACTTGAGTATTTAGCTTCAATAACGAAGAACTTGGAGCCCCAGTTGGGGGGGGGGGGGGGGGGGGGGCAGTACTAACTCTTTCGTTTTGTTGCCCACTGGCGGAAGGAAACGATGCTGGCGATCTCGGGTGTAAACATATGTATTCAGACTTGTCTGACAAACGCATGTAGATTGCTATTATGTTCGTTACTGTGCGTATAAATATGCAGATCCTACAAAAATAGTAAACAAGCGTATTGAATCGAGTCGCCTAGCATCGTTCCCGTAATAGATTGAATGCACAGCTTTGCGTGGTGCTGGAGTCTATATAATACATTGTGTAATAGAGCCTTTTCAAAATTTACAAACCCGCTAGCTCCCATGAGTGAACAAGATATGGCGGAAGAGTCATGTTGCCAGACTGAATTTTCTAAAGGGTCTATTTAACTTAGAAGTGTAGCAGTTTGGGCTAGTTGGTATGACATGACGATAGTTATAGCGCGGTTTTTCGTCGTTATGTTCTCGCGCTATAACTATTGTCAGGTCTATTTAAACCAGTAGAGACCCTTTCCTAACGTTACCGACTGCTTCTGAAGCTTTGGCTTGCTTGTCGTGAAACTATTTTCAGTGAGTCTGACCGTGCTGGTCTTTCTCGCGCAGGGCCGTGCTCGAGCCGCCGACCCGTCGCGCGTACCAGTCGTTGATCGCCACCATGGCGACGCTGCTTGGCGGCGAGGCCAACTACGTGGACCTGGTGGACACGGTGGTCAGCGTGGACAGCGTGCTCGTGCGCCAGCCCGCCGACGACACGCGACTAGCTGTGCCGTGGACGCGGATCTACACCGTGCTGCCCGGGACCACGTACCAGATGTGGCTGCGGCCGTTCGCCAAGTACCACCCGCTCGGCGACACCGTGCGAGGACTCGACTCCGTACAGGTGGAAAGCCCGCGGTACTTCAACGTGAGTATACCAATGTGCTGTTACAGCCACATATGCGTCGACCGTTGTGTTCAACTTCCGTTGCCATTACCCTGCTACAAAGAATCGCTAGCTCAGGGGCAGTGCATTGAGTGACGATTGCTATAGGAAACCACGGTGACACAGGACACCGGTGCAGTTACTATATGGTTGTTCACAACCTGCAACACTGTTATGTAAAGAAGCTGAATAAACAAAGAATAGATATATATGTCCCGCCGCGATGGTCTAGTGGCTAAGGTACTCGGCTGCAGACCCGCAGGTTGCGGGATCGAATCCCGGCTGCGGCGCCGCTGCATTTCCGACAGAGGCGGAAATGTTGTAGGCCCGTGTGCGCAAATTTGGGTGCACGGTAAAGAACACCAGGTGGTTGAAATAATTTCCGGAGCCCTCCACCACGGCGTCTCTCACAATCATATGGTGGTTGTGGGACGTTAACCCCCCCCCCATATATATATATATATATATATATATATATATATATATATATATATATATATATATATATATATATATATATATATATTGCCATGGATCATGGAGAAGACGATGAGGTAACGTGTCGATTGAGGACGAGACTGACGTTGAGAGGTGGTATTAGTATGAGAAATCGTCGCCGATTCCGCCGTTGTGTTCGTTCTTATCCTTAATATCCAAAAGTTGGTTCCCAGAGTGCCCATAGGCAGGCGCACCATGGGGCGGGGGGTTGGGGGATGCGGTGAAGTCTTCCCTAATTATTTAAAGCGGGGTGTCGATTCCACCCCATAAATTTCCTCAATCGGCCTTTCCTCGTCATTTTGCTTTTCGTGCGCAAAGTTATGGCTACGCACGTTTTTTTTTTTTTGACAATAATGGCGACCAAGGACGTCTGATGCTGTATCCTAATAACTGTTATTTCTCACCTTTACATCCGAAAAGTATATACAAGGACAAATGCGAGACTTTTCTATGAAGCATGTCATTGCTTCATTTTCTTGTTTTGGTTTCATTGCGGAGCTCTTCTTTTTTTTTTTTTTCCGGACTCAACCAAGTGGAGGAGAGGGCCGCTGCAGCTACACTTGCACGAATTAAGTTAACTTGCATTACGCCTCCCCCTTGTGGACAGCTCCACTACTCTGCTCCACTATGCCCAACGATCAACTTTCCGGATATTGCGACAGTCGCGTAGATGTCCGGTAAAAGATTGCCAGAGCCAAAAGTACGTATATAATTGCACTTACAGAAGACGTTTTGATTGTTTGTCCTTATAACTACGCTTCCGGGAATTCAGTTTCGCTTAGATTGGTTTGGCCAGCTTCCAGCTTTCCCGAACGCGTTTTCACTCGTTGCAGAACACTGTAGACCGAATGGCGCTGTTAACTTCCAGAAAAACGGGCTGTAGGCGCCATCCTTTCTGCATCATTACGCACTGTTATGAAGATAAACTTCTCGCTTGCATTCTTTTAAATGTCAGTTCTGTAGGATGGCTCTTATCTTTTATGGGCCATGAACTGATAGTTTCGCGCCCCATATACATTGTTATTCTCATTTTTTCCTCCCTGTCACGCACAATTGATATGCTTCACAATAGCGCACGCGCATAATGCTGAGACGTTATAGCCACTGCGATTCGTACTCCGTCCCGGGCAACTTTTCTCGTCAGCCGACTCGCATGCGTAGCGCACGTTTGTTCGCCTGCCTTTCAGTGGTTAGTATAGGCCATTGCAGCGCTTAATCCGCGATTGTTCGCCGATTGCGGCTATCAGCGTCAGCAGAGTGTGAGAATGCATGTTCATTTTTCGACTGTGATGGCTGAATTCAGATGGTGGGACATCGTAACGCTATATTATGTACAGGAAACGAAGACCGGATGAAATGAAATAACGCAGGCTATTATAACTGCGCTGGTGTTCAGTTTTCCTCTGGTCTTATAGCGTTGTATCCTGCATAAAATTATGAATCAGTCAGCACAAATGCATATCCTTCCGTTTAATGTAACTGCTGCCGATTCCTCACAAGCGTACCGTCTTCATACCCCGGCGTTGCCCGTGCCGCAAACTTCCTTTCAGGAGGCATGCATTCGCTTTCCTTTTGCCTTTTGTAAAAAAAAAAAAAAAAAAACAATCAACGCATCGTCTCATGTATGTACGATGGACTGCGCTTACTGTTTAATCCAAAGAGCACGTAGTTAGTTACCACATGAAGTGATCGAATCGGAATATGCAACTTAACAGAAAAGCTTTAAGATGTGACGACCGCAGATGGCAAAATTACTCCTGAAAAATGTATTACGAAAGTAGTGTGTATGGTAATTACTTTTGAAAAGTAATGAAGTCATATTAACAATTTTTTCATAATTCGTGCGCAATTAACTCTTGTATTATATTCACATCTGATCATACATTGAAATCTCGAATCTCTTATAGTTCAACTTGCGACACGCGAGGTTTGGCAATCAGATTAACTGAATTTAGTATCTTTCCTCGTCTTCTTGGCAATTTCTTTAAAGCCATAATGAAAGCGGTCAAAGATTATATTGGTCCGAGGTGATTAGGAAGGTAATGAGTAACTTTATTGAAGCTTACTCGTTTGACACAAATTATTACGTAACTAAATAACTTGCCTACACAAGTAATCTACAGCATGGCTAATTGCAACAAATTGAGTGTAAAATTGAGATTTAATTACTTTAATGCCATTACAACCGAGTGTGATGATAATAAGTGGGCACAGCGCTTTCTCTCGTGTCCATTGGTGCCGGCCGGCACCTCATTCAAAAGCAGTACAACACAGATTTGCGCCCTGCCCCCCCCTCTAAGACGAAATCCTGCTGACTCCCAACACCAATGCCTGTGTCGAACGTTGTTCAGCGCTCCTCCTGAAAGTTAACGTGTAACAAGCTCGATTTTCATCTCTTCGACAATACGCGTATACATACTCGTGCGTAATTACGTATACGCACCAACTGATGTCTTCCCTGTCGGGGTGCGCAGTCGCTGCTGACGGTGCTGCTGGAGAACGTGGCCAACGGCCGCTCGTCGTGGTACGTCGGTTGGCGGCTGGTGATGACGCTCGGCTGCCACACGTCGCACGAGTTCCGGTCGCTGCGGCAGACCAAGTTCCTCTGGCCCCGGGGCGAGTGCGGCGCCCTGGACGTCCACTCGCACTGCCGCGCACTCGCCCAGAGGCTCATGCGACCGCAGTGGCAGGGATTCCTCACCAAGGTGCGTCACAGGTCGCGTCACAGGTTCCGTCGATCTTGGGACGCAACAGGCAGTCATCGTCGCGACCAACCCCTTTCATGTCCGCCCCGCCGCGGTGGTCTAGTGGCTATGGTACTCGGCTGCTGACCCGCAGGTCCCGGGATCGAATCCCGGCTGTGGCGGCTGCGTTTTCAATCGAGGCGAAATGTTGTAGGTCAGTGTGCTCATATTTGGGTGCACGTTAAAAAACCTCTGGTGGTCGAAATTTCCGGAGACTTTCACTACGGCGTCTCTCATAATCATATGGTGGTTTCGGGACGTTAAACCTCACATATCAATCAATCAATCAATCAACTCTTTTATGTCTATGTTTTTTATGCCTGCGTGCGGTTCTGCGCCGAGAAAATCTTGAGCAAATTGTACGCGTTTTCATTTGTGTTTATGGAGAGTTCACTCGATCACAAGAAAAAAAAATAATTGTAACAATACTTAACGATGAATGTACATCACAATAAATGATTAAACTATGTATATTACTGGGTTTTTCCGTGCCAAAATGACAATACGATCACGAGATATGCCGTAAAGGGAGACTCCAAGTTAATTTTCAGCATTCAAGCTCCTGAATCTTGAGTCGCAGTTCGTACATTCCGTCCAATCAACATGCTGCCCCACAGTGGCCGGGCATCGAGCCCGCGTCCCCTAGCTTAGCAGCACGCCTTTGCGGATAATAGCTAAATAATTAATAGTTTTGCTGTAACGTATACGCAACTCCCTCCAGCGTATACCATGTATCCTGTACTGTCAAAGCTATTCGTCGAATTTCCTGCGCTTTAGTATAAAGGGGAAGTGATTTTAAAAGAAAAGAAAAGAAAGTGAGCCCCTTAACTGTCTCTCGGGGGGAGGACACCTCAACAGTAGCTCACGATGGATGGGGGTAGAGAAGAGAATGAAAAGATAGGATTAAAAGGTAGAGAGATAGAGAGGAAGGGGAGAGCGAGGCGCAGGTACAGCGAGCGACGCAAGTAAGGAGAAGACAGGAAAGAAGGACACGGTTGCAGGAGTCCGAGGAAGGAAAACCACCGGCGAGAGCTCTTGTCGGCGACAAAAGATGGCGGTCTGGCCACACGTACGCGTAGCAGCGGGTCAGCGCCGCACCCTCTCCCTATGAGGAGATAGAGATGGAGCGTGGTTTCACCCAGCAACGTGCATTCAACGCAGCACCGCGTAAAAAAAAAGTACCAACTCGCGATGAAGTATTTCAAGTGATACGTGTTGTCAGTGGGACCATGCCACCCCAGAAAAAATTCCCAAGCATTTTCCCGAGGGTGAACATGGTTAAGTGCGAATGCACGGGGTGATGCTATGAGGGGTATTTATTAATTCGCACTATTATATTTATTATTCACACTATGGTGCCTTTATGGTGTAATGGTTCCTGGGAATCGCAATTTGATAACACGGGGGAGTTTACGTTAACTCACTGGCGAATGCCAACGAATTTTAACTTTACTCCCCCTCACGACCCGCTCTCGACCGGAGACTGAGAGAGAAGGCGGGCGCGCGAGAGGGAGGGGTGCGCGCGCAGCTGCAGCGAGCGAGGAGAGCGGAGGAGCGAGCGAAGGGGGAGGGGGTATAAGGCGCGTTACTGACAGCGATATCAGCGTCGCGTCCGTGACTTATTCGGTAGAGCGTCGCGCTGCGGCCCGCCAAGTCCTCTTTCTTTTAAAGATAGAGAGAAGACTGCGGACGCCGCCGACGGCGGTGGATGGTTTGGGGTCGTTTATAAAGTGTATTCACACTTAAAAAAAAAAGATGTGTGTGTGTGGGGGGGGGGGGGGGGGGGGCTCCGGGTGTGCGTGAACTCGCGATATCCACCCCAGTTTTCTAATCGAATCGCATGGAAGGACTTTTATAGAGCCAAGCATACGATTTGTGAAGCGCGCGTCGAACCAGTCCCAGTCCAATATTCGTTTGCATGTGAGTACACACAGTAATTAACAGCTGTGGCAGTATATTTGGAAGACGGGAGATGAAAGCGATACCAATTCAATCAAACGACTATTGGATTTGTTTTATATCGCGAACATTCGCGTGAAAATCTCGTATATTGTGTTCTGTTCACGTATATAGTATTTTGTATTCGGTGTTTCGAATATATTCCGCTCGTCTAGCTTTCTGAAATAGACGTCACATACACTGCAGGTTCTGCTGTCGCCAGACGCCGTATTCGAGGTGCTGGGAGTCGTGAAGCGCGTCCGCAACACTTTGGAGGAACGGCTGCGCCAGGCCACATGGATGGACCCCGAGACCCGCGTGCGCGCCTTCACCAAGCTCGAGGCCCTGCGCGAGCAGCTGCCCAAGTTCTTCGTGTTCGACGGCCGCACGCCCGAGTACGAACAATACGCTCGACTGCCGGACCTGACGCCCTCGTTCCTCGACAACTGGCTCGCCTTCAGGTAAGCCAAGGTGTCCAATACGGGTTGTATAGTAGCAGCATAGCCAATAAATATTTTTATTGGAGGTATGGAAGGGCTCTGGTAGCACGTGACCTTCTCGTGGATTGCGGGAGCAGTGGGAAGGTGGACAGAACCGAAGCGTCTTTTATCATGTCCCCCCCTCCCTCCAAATCTCCTTACTTTAGCTGCTCTAATTAATGACCCTGCATTATCTTCTAACCATGTAGTATAATGCTGTGTGAACGATTGAACAAAGACAAAACTCAATTTCAGTTTGACAATACTTTTTGATATTTTTTTTACAAATAGAACAAAGGGCGTACATCTGCTCTCTAAAGGACACTGGTACCCTGGATCATATTGCGCAAACAGACTTACACATTGGCATTACAACAATGACATTTATTATGCGTACGTCACTCACAACGCATCTACTTTCGCACGAAAAGATCAGGCGTACGCCATCAGAATCGAGAACTTAAAAGTTTGTTCTTCAGCGTTCAAAGCGAGCGCCGCTGGGCGTCGGCAGCGAAGTGCAAAAGAGGGGCACTTGCCCCCTTCAAGCCACACCAGCACTTGCCCCCATCTAAGCTACTCCAGTGCTCCCCTTCCCCCAAACGTAATGCATCACGTGTTTGCACCCCCCCCCCCCCCTCAAGAGCGAATTTTGCCGACGCTCATGAAAGCGAGTTGAACTGTCTACAGGCATGCCCTGGGTCCCGGCGTGGACCTGCCCCGCACCGCCAACGGCTCCCAGGTGCCGGCCGTCAGAGGCGAACCCGACGAGGAAGACCTACTGCACTTCGAGGTCGCCTACGAGGCGGCCGCCAACGAACTGCGTCTTCACGTGGACGTGTTGGCTCGCCCCGTGTACAGCCGCGGTGCGCCCGCGCCGATCAACTTCGGCGCGCTGGGCGCCATCGTGGGTCGCGAAGCTTACGCACGCGTTTGACCGAGAGGGTGCCCTGGTCGACGCCGTCGGCAAGCCCGACATGTGGTGGTCTGTCGAAACGAAGAGGTCAGCGCGTGAAGCACGCTTGATTACGTTCGCGTGATCCATGTAACGCATGGGCTGCCTTGTTGCAGATCACAGAGTTAAAGATATACAGCTATACGAAGTTAGTTATATCGGTGATTTACTTCGTTACACCGGAGCTTCGTTGAATTGAAATACGACTATTTAAGCACAATTTAGCCTCCGAAAGAGTCCTCATTTTTTTTTTTTTGACACAGGAAGTGCAGGAATAAAGTTTGAGTGAGACGACAGTGAAAAAAAGAAAGAAAGAAAAGAAAGAAATAATGAAAGCATGAAAGAAAGAACGAAAGAAAGGTAACTTCAATGACACGCAAACAAATTCTCCATCATGAGATCCGGTGACCACGGCGTGACGGTGCGTGCCAGAAAAGGTCCATTTCACAGTGGTCAAATTACATGCGTGAAGCGGTGAAAATACTTCGTTGTCTCAAGAATATCGCTGTATTAAAGTTCATCATATCTAGGTTGAAGTCTATACGAAAGAAAGGTTAATGCATTTTACCGAGGATTGAAACTCGAGATTGTTAGTCTTCCATTAGCACGCTTATTGCGGGACATGAATGACGCAGACAAGAAAGCAACGCAGTAGCACACCGAATGCAAGCTGTCAGTATATTATTGACAAAATAACGTGACCTTATATACCTTGGCACAATCAGCATAGTGCATGGCAGCAAGAGCATAACTACAGTGATAACCGACCAACGAATACATGTAGGGCCATTCAAATACACTATAAGAAAAGGATGCATGTTTTCGTTGATTCGTTCTAAACGTCTCGTGTTGACTTAGAGTTGGTGGCATCAAGATGAGGCCTTGTCTGTTTCCACACATAGCAATATTGAATCACAGGAAATAGAGAATGACTGCTACTTCATTCGTAAGGCTTCATTCGTCTCGGCTGTAGCGTGGAAAGATTGCTAAAATATGGCGCGAGCTGAGTCGTATACACAGTCTGCGTGTCCGCGCGCATGCGTACTCTCATAAACGCACTCGCGGATGTTAATTACATTATCGCGTTCGTAGGAAGTACGAGATGCGCGAGCGCTGCTTCCTGGGCCAGCTGACGCGTCACGTGAACGACTCGACGACCGGCAAGCTCCTACGGCGCGTGGTGTCCGTCAGCTCGGGCCTGCGGCTCGCCTTCTTCGCGCACAAGGCCCACGAGCTGGAGAGCGGCAAGCACGAGACGCTGCGCGACATGACCGCCATGTCGGGCGACCAGCTGCTGTTCGCCAGCTTCTGCTACACGCACTGCCACAGCGTGGGCAAGCTGGGCGAGGTGCTCGACCTGCGCTTCGGTCGGCACACCCTCGGCGAGCTGCTCTGCAACGTGGCCGTCGCCAACATGCTCGAGTTCTCCGAGGCATTCGGGTGCTCCGACGACGCCAAGATGACCGCCGCGGTCAAGTGCCGCATCTGGTGACGATGCCGCGGAGAAGCAGCGACGTCGGCGGCGTCGTGTCGCAGCCATTGAGGTCCGCTGCTTTCGAGTCGGCGTGGCGACGCGAAACTAATTTTAACTGTCCACATCGCTCTTTCCCATCTTCTCACGCAAAGTCGTCGACATCTTCGTTTTCCGCTACTTCCACTGACGTCTAGTTTTTTTGTCCTTTCTATATTTCGCCCTTTATTTGCTATCATGCGTTTATTGTTTCGATGAAAATACGTCTTATGACTGTGCATTTGCGTATGTTTTAATGTCTTCGCTTTGCAGGGCACTGTACGGCACGCCACTGCCGTTGAACAGTGTGCATTCCTAAGTATTTTTATGCATAAATAAGCTTAGTGTTGCACCCGTTTGCACTGCTTGGCTGCGTGGTTCAACTTATGTGTTATAAAATTGAAGCCTATACATTCTAAAAAAAGAGCGAGTAGAAAGGGTGTCTTATTGTCCCACAACAATAGTCGTCATCTACATTGCGTCCCATCCTTGCGCTATCGCCCCGCGACCGGTACATTCCGGTCACGATCGACATGCCCATTAAGAGTTACATTGCATTCTCGATAGGAAAGTGGCCGGCGCCGAGTTTTCAAGAAGGGATGCGCACGTAAGCCATATGACGATTATTGTTGTGGGACAAAAAGACACCCTTTTTACTCATATTTTTTTAGAGTGTATGATAAAACGCCTGTTATCACCCGAAATATGCTCGCTATGCTGTTGATTCGATAGTAAGTCGCACTAGCCACACATTGCGACGAGCGCTGGCGCCGGCCGCAATCGACGCGAAATTGTTTAAGGCCGTCCGCTAACATTGGGCACTGCAAAAGATGGCGTCGTTTGTCGTCTGAAAAAGCGATCCGTGGGCCGAGTTTCACAGAGTTTTCGTTGATCATGACGTGTCGATGCCTGTTTTTAAAGCGCGGGTGCGTCAACGTAGCGTCGTAGCTTTATCCTTGAAGCGCTATCAGCGTCCTTGGGAGGCTTCATCTGCGAGAGGCGGCTTCGAACAGGTATGAATGGGCCGTGTCCGTCAGCTGATCGCTACATAATGTAAGCGCATTTGCAGCAGTTGTCGTCGATGCTGTGGTGTTCACTTTCGTAACGCCTAGGAATTTGCCGGCGATGGGACTTCACTGCTCTTATTTACAACTTTCTTAAAAAGCGCTTCGGTAGACTTTAGAGCCGTGAATTTTATTCGCGCTTGCGAGGAGAACTCGGATCGAAGCCATCGTAATGAGTTACGTTTCCATGGTGACTCACTGCGCTTTGTAGCGTGTACTTTGTTATTAAAGTGCACTGGGTTTCGCGCTGTAGGCGCGCGCGTATCGAGTGTGTGCTTGAAGTTGCACTACCCGTAAACGACGACGACCTCTTGAGGTGTTCTCCATGTTGAATGTTTGTTTTGTTTAGTTTAGTTTGACTTGTGTGAGTTCGTTCCGTTTTCCATTTCTCGATGTAAATTGCTGTTCGACGCTGCACCTGTGCTATCTCTGTGTGGTCGTGTGTGGGTTTGTAGCTTTTGGAAATTCGATAAGATGTTTCAGGATGCAAAAATTTTCTCCGAGGCGTTTGGAGAGCGCGTGGCATTGACGTGTTAAATGCATAAGCTGCTCTTTTGTGGCGCGTGTGTCATCGAAAATCTGGCTGTGTGCCAGGCGGCCGTGTCGTAATACGACCACGGGCAGGAGCTCCGTGCGGACAGCACACGTATTTCGCAAAAACCTGTGAGGCAAACGTTGTAATGACCACTGAGCATTGTTAACTCTGCTTCGCTCGCGTTGCGTACTAATTGTGTTATTGCGCCCTGCTCTCTCCCGTGATTGCTCACCAACGCTTCTATGAACATGCTCATTTTCGTTTAGGGTGTCCTCGCGTGAATCTCTGCGTTACGATCGTACGAAATTCGTTCCACACACCCTGCCACACACCCATATGCTATTTTCGTAGTCGATGTGTTTAACATATATTTAATTTTAGCTACGCGACTCATCGCTGCTTATCGTCGCAATCATGCAGGTATACATACGGTGATTTTCTCAATTAAACTGGCCCACTGGTTGTAAACAAAGTGCTGCGATAAGAATGGCGTATCCGCTTATCTATACGGATAACGGCGAAGCTTCGATTGTTCCGT